>CM069921.1:3509284-5909284 GCA_036172225.1 Cryptocoryne crispatula var. balansae | reverse complement strand
TGGACAAGGGGAGGGGGTTCTCCTAGATCCAAAGGGGGAGGGTGGGGGGAGAGCTTGGGTGATTGAGCAAGGGCCAGTGCTGGGGGTTTGGACTTTCCGGACAAGGGGAGGAGGTAGGCCAGCAGGGGGAGGGTGCAAGGGGGACTGGGAGACGGGGAGCTCAGTCACCCCTCAAGGTGACCATGCAAGGGCCAAGGCAGGGGGTTGCTGGGTTGGGAATTCCGGACAACAGGAGGGGGTGCACCTAGATCTAAAGGGGAGGGTGGGGGGAGCTCAGGTGACCGAGCAAGGGCCAGGGTAGGGGGTTTGGGGTTTCCAGGGGGGAGGGAGCTCAGTCACCCCTTGAGGTGACCATGCAAGGGCCAAGGCAGGGGGTTGCTGGGTTGGGAATTCCAGACAACAGGAGGGGGTGCACCTAGATCCAAAGGGGGAGGGTGGGGGGAGCTCGGGTGACTGAACAAGGGCCAGGGTAGGGGTTTGGGGTTTCCAGACAAGGGAAGGAAGGGGGCAGGCCAGCAGGGTGAGGGCTCAAGGGGAGGGGGGAGCGGGGGAGGGTTCTACACTCTGATGGGGGGACTTACCGGACCGGAGGTAGGGATCGCTGGGGAACGGTACCTCTGTGAAGGGGATGCTGGAGGGGGAGCTGGGGGGCCAGAATGGGGGGAGGGATCGAAGGGCGATCAGGAATGGGAGGGGGGATCACTCAATTTCCCCTTGGAATTGGCCCCGATTCCTTGATTTTAAGTCTCCCGATGGAATCAGCTGGATCAGCCTATTTCAATCCAATCTGGCAAAATCAACTGATCCTTAGCTGATCCAGCTGATTTGACCTGATTCTCGCGGGAATCATTTTCGGATTGGCACTTTGGGCAAAGACATCCAATCTAGATCGGCCGATTCTGCAATCCACGCTGAGCATGCAAGTTTTTGAGGCCTTGCTGTTTCATGCTGGAAACATCCTTCATATGTTTCATGGTAATGAGTTTACATTGTGTTGGGGACTGATCTTGATTTTGGGTAAGCTAAAGTCAATCATCTGGCTGCCTAAATTGCACATTCTTTTCATCAAATTTAGAATCAGTTGGTCCATAGTGCAATCAGCTGATCTTCCTCGTGTTTGTCCAATCTAGCTGAGTTGACCTAACCCAGATGTTTTATGCTGCTCTCAAGCCCAATACGGCGATGTAGTTTATGTGCTTTTAAAATGGTTTGTTATTCTTTTTATATTGAATACCATGGGTAAAAATTAGTGAAAGAGATTTGACTGGATTCTTCAACAATTTTTTATGCCAATATGGTAAGATCTTCTATTTTTAAGATTTGTTCATGTTCTAACTGTTTTTGAGTTAAATGGTGTATTGTTACAAGTAATGTGATAGACATGTTATCATGTGTTCAGCAATCTTATAAAAATGTTTTCTTTAATTAACTAAAATGTATATAGTGCAATTCTGAAAAATGTATATAATGCAATTCTGACTTTCTTAAGTTTTTATGCTTTATTTATTTTTTTTTGCATTTTTGTGCATATATCTAAATTACATGCTGGACAAACTTCTTTACTGATCCGGTCTAATGTGTGCATTCGGGTTAACTTTGTATTCATGACATAAACCTAAAGGAAAATGTTTTTTTCTCTTGCTTAAACGATGTGAGTCACTGAGTTGGCAATTTTATGTTATGTTATCCAATGCATGAGGCACCCAAGGAGAGGAAAGGGCTGCCTTGTCTCAAGCACTCTTGAGGTGCTTGATGTTAGGCATATTTTAAAATATAATAATAATAATAATAATAATATAATTATATATACCATTAATACTTGTGAAGAAGAACATAAAAAATAAAGAAACACACTTCTAGGGCTTGCAAGGCATCCAGATGTCGATGCATCAAGATTGGGCATTGGGAGTTTCAGGGTGGGGGGAAAAGGATTTTAAGTTACCGGATCTAACCCTTATCAGGTCTAGATCTGGGTGAGGCGGATGAGGCGAGAATTGCCAAGGTGAGGCGGTTATGTCTTGCCTCGTCTCAGCACCTAGGTGCTCGAGGCAAGTGCCCTGATAACATAGATTTTGTGTCTTTGAAAGTTACAATAAAAATGTGATGTATACTTAAGGGAGTTTATAAGATTGTTTATTATTCCTTTGACATTTGCTGCTGCTTTATGTGTTGTTTTGTTTAACCTGATTATTTATCATTGTGCTGCAGATATGTTGAGTGCATTTCCTCCAAAGACTGTGGAGCTGCACATCAAGCGACCTTTTGCTATCCAGCCTTGGATTGATTCAGAGGAATATATCGGGAACCTTCTTATGGTACATATCCATTTTTTCCCATTTCTCCGTACTCAGATCTTTTGTATCAAAAGGTTGGACCTTGGGGGTGGTTATATTATTAAGCCATGGAAGGGTGAATCGGATGGGCTTATCTGACAGAAGAAGATCCGAAGTAGGATCAGTCCATATCAGATTTTTAATAGAAAAATCATAAAAAATTAGATATAAAATTATAGTCATGAAAACTCTATTTAAGTCATGCAGACATCAGTCAAACACTTAGAATTGTACGCAAATATGAAAAACATATCATTTCATTAATTTCAAATTAATCTACATATTCAACCTTTTATATCACAAAAATTGCCGATAAGGATCATATGAATTTTTATGTTCATCGTGTCATTGCGATGTAGATTGTGATTGTGAAGTCATGTTTTCTTATCCATATCCAAATAATGGTTGTGCCATCTCATCCAACTCTATTTTTATGTTTGTCTTGAGTAGAGAGAAATAACATCTCTATATCTCGAATGTTGAGTGCCCTTTTTCTATATCTGATAGAAAATAGCCTCTGTATCCAGAATATTAGGTACTCAGTGGATTATACATGTCCTTTGTACGTGCCCTCTCTTAATGTATACTTTCCATGGAATATGGTTGAAATGTTGGGTAATTGATAATAAGAGTAGTGATATCCCCAATCACTCTGTGACTGCTGATGACTATGGGTGCGTTTGGAAACGTCCTAGAATCTCTTCTTGACCACTTCTCCTTCAACGGGAAGTTCTCTTTTTGTTAAGGAACCGTTTGGTTTCACACCGGTACCCACTTCCACTTCACGTTGAAGGCAGAAGCGAGGAGATTTTTTTTTCTCTTTCCACTGCAAAAAGCTCCTCCTGAAGTTGTGCACGTCTGAACATGTGTTGGACGTGGGGGCTCCTGTGTGTGGGGAGAGAGAGATGTGATGATATATATTTTAACTTTAGATGATAATAATAGTGGAGAGAGAGACGTGATGATATGTATTTTAACTATAATAAATAGATGATAATAGTATCATAATGTGTGGAGAGAGAGACGTGATGGGTTTTGATATAAAATAATAATAATAATAGCATAGGTACCAAAAACAAGGTGATATTTATTTTAACTTAAGGAATAGATTGTCTAAAAATAAGAATTAATCATACTTGTTTAGAATGAGATTATCTATCGGTTAATATGTGATTTGATTTAATGAGCTATTTAAATTGAATAAATTTATATAAATATTTTGAAATAAATATAAAAATTATGTATATTTGTTACATTTTGTATTATGTATTTTATTTTTAAATATGACATTCAATATGAAATAAAAAATTAAAATGATATGAAGTCATTTTCTGAGATAGTGAGAAAAATATAAATTTATTGTCATAATTTGACTTTTATATTATTTAAATTTTAGTTTCATATGTAGAGAAGTATTTTTAAATTGTTACCAAACTGCTTTTACTTCTATATGATAAAAATACTTCTCGTTGAAGTACCTTCTCGTAGAAGACACTTCTAAAAGAAGTACTCCGGCGAAGTTGCCAAACACACCCTATATCTTGTTTTTCTGCCCCTTTGTCCTTTTGCCATGTCTACCATCGACATTCTTGATGATCTCGAGGCTCTGGATATAACCAAGTGTAGTAAGTAGGAGTTGCAACACCTGAGTCAGCTGCAAGCCTGCAACCCCATATCCCCTGGCCCTGGCATTTGCATTGGTGCTTCAGAATCTGGTGGTGTCAAATGGTGGCAGCAGTGGGGCTTCTGGCAGCTGGGTGTCCGTTGGGTGTCTTCAAGCTTCTGTGCACACTGTTTGTCCACAGGAGGCCTGCTCGGGATTGTAAGTTCTGGTCAGAATGTCTGAACTGGTCTGCCTTTTTTGCCTGATTTCTTCAAATCGGCCGATCCACGGCGAATTCTGAGGTTGTATCAGACTCCTCAGACTTCCTCACTGGATTGGCTGATCTGACAAACCATGTGTTAATCAGAGAGGATAAAATGATGTTGGCAAAATAGTTGAAGAAGAGTAATTCTTTACAGTTTTTTTTGAAAATGAATACAGTTTTCTATGGGGAAATATAACATCTTTTATGGTCTCAGGTAAAACAAGATTTAGGTATCAGCAAGATGTTTTCCCTTGGTAAATAGGGAGGGAATGTTGATTGTAGGGATAAGAGAGGAAGAAGAGGGTGAGGAATGTTCTTTCTAACTTGATGTATGAATGATATTTCTTTTAAGCACACCTTGCCTGAACAACCGTAGTACCTGCATATTGTCAGCAGCATCTCTTATTATTAATCATATTCTTGGCTGTTCTTCCTTGAAGATCTGGGGGTATCATTGACTATGAAGACTGAATATAATGCTGTTTCAAGTTTATTCTGCTGACCTTGAATGAAATTGGTTGTTTCGGGAGAGCATAGCTTGACTTGAGCCATGAACTTATAATAGAACCGTTTGTTACTACTTATTGGTCATACTTAATGAAATGCTTCTTTGCTTGTTCCCCAATCATGGTAAATATGCTTGAAAGATGTGCATATGTTCAATCATTTTAAATGCTGAAGATGTGAAATGTTTTATGGAGGATCCCTGTGAATTCTTCAATGTTTTGTCATTGCATTTATATTCAGATGACCTCACTTCTTTCTCATCTTTATTTTTTTCATATTTCTTTTGCCAGATTTTGTTAAATGTTTGAATATTAGTTCTAATAAATGGAAATAGGTGTTAACTGAACTTTTTGTCAGCGCATAAAATGTTTTTGTATAATTTGCAGTTCTTGACAACCTTGCCTGAACAACCATAGTGCCTGCATGTTGTCAGCTGCATTTCTTATTATTAATCATATCCTTGGATGATCTTCTTTGTAGATCTGTGGGTATCATTGACTATGAAGACTGAATATATGCTATTTCAAGTTTATTCTTCTAGCCTTGAATAAAATTGGTCATTTAGAGAGTATAACTTGACTTGAGCCATGAACTTATAATAGAACCGTTTGTTTTTACATAATCGATCATACTTAATGAAATTCTTCTGTGCTAGTTCCCCAAGTATTATAAAAATGCTTGAAAGATGTGCACATGCTCAATCTTTTAAATGCTAAAGATGTGGAATGTTTTATGGAGGAGCCATGTGAATTCCTCAATGTTTTTGTCATTGCATTAATATTCAGACAGCCTCACTTCTTTTCTTATTTATTTTTTTTATCTTTCTCTTGCCAGATTCTGTTATACTTTTGAATATTAGTTCAACAAATGGAAATAGGCGTTCACTAAATATTTTGTCAGCGCATAAACTGTTTTTGTAGAATTTGCAGTTCTTGACTGCTCATGTCAATATCTCTTTTTTACTGGAAACTCAGGTTTGGAGGTTCCTGATCACCTTTGCGGACGTCCTTGCACTTTGGCCATTTACGCTTGATGAGTTTGTGCAAGCATTTCATGATTACGTAAGTTAAGCTTTTGACCTGAAACTGAAACATGCAAGTGCATCAACAGTTCAATTCATGTTTGTTGTCTATGCAGTTTGCATGTCCTGTGTTGATAAAATATGTCTGAACTAGCCATGGTTTGCGGAATCAGCCGATTCAGGGATTGGATCACTATAAGTTGACCTGATTTAGGGGGAGAACTCCCCTCCGGCCGGAGTTGGCCGAAATAGGCTGGATCTTTGTGGTTTGAGACTGATTCAGCTTGAATCGATCGATTCCAGCAATGGCCAATGGTGGCAGCCGCCCTATCAGGTGGAGAAACATTGTATCACGTCCATCAGCAATCCGGATCCTGATATATCCATAGATTGTAGAATCGGCCGATCCTTCCTGCATCGGATGAGCCATTGCAGATCTGACTCTCAGCCAAAGGACCAATCTGGAATAAAGTTTTGGCAAAATCGGCCGGATCTGTTGGGATCGGGAATTGTATCTGCTGGATCGGTCGGGATCGGAATCGTTTTTTGTTTGTTTGTTATTCCAGTTGGATTGGCCATGGATTTGGATCGGAATCGAATTCGAAATCTTTTTTTTTACTTACCAATTCTGGATTGGTTTTGTTCCAGTGAATTGGTCAGGATTGGTCCGATCTGATTCGACCCATGGATTGCAGAATCGGCCGATCCGGATCGGGATCAGCCGATTCTTGGATCGGATCGGTACCCACCGATCCGATTCCGGCCGGAACTACCGATCCAGCTGGGACTCCCGGCTGGTCGGTCGTAATCGACCGGATTGGTCGATCTTGGACCAATCCAAATGGATCGATTTGGGAATCGGTCGATCCCTTAGAACCCAGAAGGGTCTAGAATCGGATCAATTCAGGACCCGATTCTGGACCATTTTCCGGTCTGATTCCCCCCAATAAGGGGGAGATCGGACCGATTCCCCCTTCCCACCCCTCATTCTCACTTTCCCCTCTCCCCTTCATTGTCTAGGACTCGCCCCGGACCCCTCCCCTCAATGATCCACCTTGAACATTGGCCGCTCCCCCTCTCCCCTAAATAGGTAAATTTGGAGGGGGGCTCCGATCCCTTCTTCCTCCTTCCCTTTACCACCATAAGGATCGGTCGATCCGTGACTACTCTGCGTCCCGCTGATGATAATGTAAACATATTAATATATTTCACTATCACTTATACTACCACATAAATAGAAGATTCATAATCATAAATATATATATTGTATACTTAAATTTACATAAAGATCTATTTTAACTCTCTTCTCTCTCTCTTTTATATAATAGTTTATACTTATATGATAGTTTCTTGAAGGGAACTTACTTTGTATGGCATTATTTGATAGAATGTCATCCACATTATTTTTCATTTTTTATTTATCTCTATGAATTTTCTTGATTTTTTATAATTTTTTGAGAATTTTTATGATTTTAAAAACATAAAAAATTTGCCCAATTTGGACCAATCTGGGATCGCCCTTTCTTCCGGAGGATCGGCCGATCCAGACCGATCCGATCCGGATCGGATCGATGGTCACCAATCCCGATCCCGCGATCCTTGATCCGACCCGGATCAAATCAGTACCCACCAATCCTGATTCCGATTCCGATCCCGCGATCCTTGGATATATCGGGTCTGAGATATCCAATGACTTAATGTCATCGGATCCATTGTATGAGTAGACACCATGGCGGCAGTGCAACAACACTGGATCTGGTGCTGATCTGACTATAGAAGGGTCGGCTGGAGTCGGAATCTTCTTAGGAGTAGGTATATGTTATTTTTTGTGTTTTTAAAATTTTTATGTTTTTTGAAGAACTGATCTGGGCTGATTCCGGATCAAATTTTCTCTCCAGAAATTGGCCAAATTTACCGATCTGATTCGGATTGGAATCGGAATCGGCACTACCCAATCTGGTCAAAATTCCAATTTCACTTTTCTTGGAACCTGTTGTACAACTGAGCCATATCTACTGCTGCTTGTGTTACTTATTTGAGATTCAGTCCTTGTGAGAGGGTAAAGGATTCTGTTGGCATAAATATCAAATATCTACTCTAGCCAAACTGAGATCTGTTAGTGTTGGATTTACATTCATTTAGTTGACACATGCATGTAATTTACATTAGCAACATGGTCGAAAGAGGGAGGAGGAATAGTTGTTAGTCTTCTTGTCAGCGTTGTCACTCATTTTATCTTTATTTCTTCTAGGATCCAAGGTTGCTTGGGGATATTCATATTGCTCTTCTTAGATCCATCATTAAAGACATTGAGGATGTTGCAAGAACTCCTGCTGTTGCTCTTGGTGCCAATCAAAATAGTTCTGCGAATCCTGGTGGTGGACATCCACAAATTGTTGAAGGAGTATGTTCTTCATCGTTTCTTGCTGGTTTGCAGTATTCTTTTCTTATTTTTTTTCTTTTTAGGCATATGCATGGGGCTTTGATATTAGAAGTTGGCAGTGTCATCTGGATTCACTAACATGGCCAGAAGTTCTAAGACAGTTTGCTCTATCAGCGGGATTCGGACCACAATTAAAGAAAAGGAATGTTGAAAGTGCATATATGCATGACGACACTGAGGTATTTTTTTTACTTGCATTTGCATTATTTGACAACTTGGTTCTAACATTCTCTGAACTTGTTTAATTAGATGCTAGTCAACAAAGTTGACATATGCATTTCTCTATTCTTCTAAATTTATCAATATTACTAATACGTCCTTATTGTTAGATATTGTTAATTTTTAACTTATATCATGCTTAGTTTTAGGGTTGCATTAATCTATCATGGGAAAAGACATATTTGTCCACACTTGGAGTGAGTAAGAAAGGGGGGAGGCTGGTTGGCATGAGAGTAAAGTGGCGGGGCTTGCAATGTTGAGTTTCATCAGCATGGGCTAGCCTTGAGGAAGGAAACATCAAGGAAGCTGCCAGAGTCGCCCAACCTCTCTCCCTTCACAAATATGGAGGGGCAGTACGAATTGCCCATGATGGCATTTGGGGAGTGCTGGCTGGGAAGGGGGAACTTGCTCTTGGCATGATACTAAAGGGGCTTGCAGTTTTGCGTTTCACCTGCATGACTGATTGTTGAGGAAGGCATGACAAAGGAAGCTGCCATCCTCTCTCCTATCAAATATGAAACGACAGTACAATTTGCCCATGATGGTTGCTGAGGAGTGCAGGCTGTGAAGGGGAACTTGGTCTCTTGCATGTTGGCACAAAGAGCATTGTCTATAATGGAGGCTATGACCATGCTCAAGGCACCAAGAATCGCGGGATCAGAATCTATGTTATTAGAGGCGGTCGCCTCACCCGCCTAGGCGGTGAGGCGAGGCGAGGCGGTTGAAAACCGCCTCGCTTTGCCATTTTCCGCCTGAGGCGAGCGCCTCCGGCGCCTCACCCGCCGCATCGCGCGCCTCGGGAGCCCTACGCGCCTCGCCCGCCTCCCCCCTGCGGTCCGGTAAGAACCGGATCCGAGTAACTTAAACACCCCGATTCTCTCTCTCCCTCCCTCCCGAACCCTCATATGCCCAGGCCCTCGCCCCCGACGCTGCCCCTGCCTCCGGACGAAGCCGCCGCTTGCAGCTGCACCTGCCGCCGCTGCCGCCGCTGCCGCCGCTTTGGGAAGGCTCCGCCATTGCCGTCGCCGCTGCCAGAAGCCTCCGCCGCTGCCGGAAGCTGCCTCCGCCAGCTGCAGAGCCGCCATCGGAAGCCCCAGCAGCCGCCGCCGCCCCTGCTTCCGCTGCCGTCGGAAGCCCCAGCCGCCGCCGTTGGAAGCTGCCGCCGCCGCCTTCGCCACCTGCAGCTTCACCTGTGGCCGCCGCCGCCTCCGCCAGCTGCAGCTGCACCTGCGGCCGCCACCGGAAGCTACCTCCGGCCTCCACCCCCGACGCCACTCCAGCCGGTGCACCACACCGCCTGCAGCGCCACCTCAAAATGCCTCAGGCGCCTGAGGCGCCCGCCTTAGGCGCCTGAGGCGAGGCGCTGGGTCCCTCGCCTCAGGCGCCTCACGCCTCGGATAACATTGATCAGAATCAAGACCCAGATTAGTGGGTCTCAATCCGATTTGGATTGGGATCGAATAAGCTAGATCGGCTTATTTTCCTGGAGAAAAACTGATCCGGAATTGATTTGAATCGGTTCTTTAAAAGACCCTAAAAAATGAACAAAATACAGAATATGGCTGATCTAGGCTGTTTTGGGGCCAATTTCAACAACAAAATGAGCCTCATAAGGCTGCTGCTGCAGCCTGTGCTGCTATGACGGGGAAGACGTGGCTACCTGGTCCATCGGGGGGTCCATCCGGACCCGATGGACCCGGTAACCAAGTCTTCTGCCGTGGAATGCCCAATTCCAGCAACAAATCGGAATCGATATGGAATTGGTCGATTCAACCAATTCTGGCCCCAATCCAGCCTGATTTGACTGATTTCTGCCAATTATATTGGGAGATCAGCTTTGATCAGGCCTCTAGGCTGAAATCGGATCGGAGGGCTCCAATTTGATCTGGGAATTGGCCAATTAATGACTCAAACTGACTTGCACCAGTTTTAGGAGGGGGCTCATCTGGGAGGATTGCTGCTATTCTACCGTCAGCAGCAGCATAGCTGTCAGAGCAGAGGTGTGACGTAGTAGTGGGTTGATGCCAAAAATTCTCAAGAATCGGATTAAGTTTGATCCAATCTTTATTGAACCATTAATGATGTTATTTGGTTATAAGCAAGCTCAAGTACAGGCCATATGTACCCAACTTGCCCATTTCCTAAGCCATGATTGGGTGGGATGTGAGCCCATAATCTCCTGCGCATGGTCAACTAGGAGAAGGAATTGGGGAGGTTTGTTACTCCACCTTGTGGAGTCCGGGTCTGTATCAAACAATGAACAGGAACCCTCTCCGGCAAGCATGCATGTTCTATGGCCTTCGGAGGATATCGGAGATCTAAATATGGCTAAGACTTCTAATGGAAACATATGTATGAGCCAAAAAAAAAGGAGATTAGAGCATCCCAAGTCTCCAATCACGGCAAGGAAATTGACTCCCGAGAGTTTCCTACTCAAAGTCAAGCTCTTCCAAAGCCGGAAGGTTCCGTAAATACTTCTAAATACATCCCGATGGAGCTGGGATGAGAAGGGAAGGTGATCCCAAATACCATGGACCTCCCCGGTTCCTTCTCAAAGTCAGACTCTCTTTCCGGCAAGACTCCCGATAGCAAAAGGGAACCTTGAGGCCTATATAGCTAGACGGGTGAAGGCCGTCAGGCAGAGAGAGGGGGCCGAGAGGAAGCCTGAGAGAGGAAGGAGAGATCGAAAGAGAAGAAAAAAAGGAGACAGAGGGAAATCGGGAGAGAATCGAGAGGGAAGAGAGTCACCCGCGCGGGAGTCCCCATTCTCCTTCTCAGCTACGATCAAAGGGCGGCTGTCGTAGGCATCTATTCACATCACCGGAGCCACCCAAAGTCACCATTGGATCCTCCAAACTCCTCCGACCTCGCCGTTAAAGCCCGTTTCGACTACCATCGGAAGTTCCGGCCGTCCCCTATTTTGCCGGAGTTGCTAGCACCGCCAGAGCTCTTCTCTTTTTTTGCCAGAGCTGTCAAGGCTAATAGGAGGCTCTCCTCTTCTTGCTAAAAGCACCGGAGGAGCTTGGACCATCCATTGAGGTGATCGGGACCGTCGAGGTCTTCTTCCTCCTTTGCCAGGACCGCCGAGCGTTCGCTTGCTTTCGTAAGCTGCCGCGGACGCCGTCGAGGCCAATTGCCCTTCCTATTGTCACCGTCGAGGTCTCCTTCCTACCCCAGGACCGTCGAGCTCTCCTTCTTTTGCCCCCACTGGTGCCGTTGCTGTCGAATGAGGCCGGAAGCCGCCGGAGATGGCCCGCGCTGCCGTCGGGAGCCGGAAGAGCGTCGGGAAGACACTGTAGCAGGGAGGAAATAATACCCCCCGAACTTATGTCCAGCATGGAAAAGAGGCGGGGCCCACCCGATGAGGAAAACGCAAAAAAAAAAGAAAAAAAAAGAAAAGGGGCGCCGACCGGGCGAAGCCGGCCACCCCTGCGGAGGAGGACCGCCAGTCCAAATGTGCTTCCAGCCAGTCCAAATAGTAGACCGGATCCCCCATTCGGTTCAACAGTGCCCAACGGCAGCACCTTCAACAAAAAATATAAGTAAATTTTAAAACAAACAACACAGTGAAAATTAAATAAAAAATACATTTTTAATCTAACAAATCGAGACTAGTTGGGGGTCGACTAACCATACGCCTCTACGTCTCGACTTAACCTAAAAGAATTCAAAATTCGGACTAGTTGGGGGGTCGACTAACCATCCGCCCCTACGTCCTTAAGTTAGACATGTAAAGGTCTATAAAAGACCCCAATGTCTTACCATGTTCATTAAGCTATGTAAGGCTATAGCATAATCAATATGCCGTCATGCCGGTCGTATGCTAATGAAATCATCAAAAAACAGTGGGGGATGTCCATAAGTTTATCAAAACCAGGTACATGCCGCCCATGAATGGACCGATCCATCAAGGATCTAGAGGACCGGATTTCTGGTCATGATTGTAAACTATGAGAAACAAATGAAAGTTCATGTTCGGTGCATATGCTTATGCTACAAGGAGAGGACAGCCTCATAAGATTTTGGAAAGCAAGACAACAAAATTAAACAAAATCTGGAAACTGGAAAAAAATCAAAAACCGGAACCTGCAATTGAAGGTCCAGGATCTGTCATTTGAAGAAATATCTAAAATTAAAGCTTACAAAATCTGAAATCTGGAACAAAACCTGAAAATCAGAAATCAGAGCCTGAAAATGTGAAGTCCAGAATTTGTGATCGAAACCTTCAAATAAAAAAAATCTGTAGTTTGAGCCTGCAGCCGAGGATCAAAATTGTGAAGTTCATAAACCTGCAATTTTCAACCAAAATCTGAAGAAGCCGAAATGTGTGAATCTGAAAAATCTAAATCTGAAAAATTAAAATGTGCACAAATCTGAAATCTGCAAGAAATCTGAAATCTGCAGGGAATCCGAACTAAAAAAAAATCTGCAATCTGGAATTTGGAGATTCAAAAATCTGAATTTCAGGAGATTCAAAATCTTAACTTCATATTCAAAAAAAATCTAAGAACATGCAGAACTCTGGAGCAGGGGTTGATTAAAAAATCTGAGAATTGAAGATTTAAGATCTGAGTAATCCCAATAAAACTACAATTAACTCATTATAATCTGTCAAAGTCAAATCAATTCCAACCAAGTAAAACTTAAGTCAAACCAACAAATCGATTCATTTTTCCAAGACAAATTTAAAGCCATGTTTCCTGGACCGAAACCAAATGGACCACCAATTTAAAATCTGAAACATGACTTGAAATTGAAATCTGCAGTTTTCTAATTCAAAAATCTGAACTCCAAGGATTTGAAATCTGAATGTCATATCCGAAGATAAAAAAATCTGGAATCCAAGCAAACTTGCAAATCTGAAAAAAAACTGTAAACCCCAAAACCTGTAAAGCCCAGAACCTGAAATCTGAGTCTTCATATAATTAAATATCCAAATCAAACATTCTCAAGCAAATCACAAATTCATAAACAAACCAAATCTGTAAACAAACAAATTAAGTGCTTGCCTTCCATAAAGTTCATGGGACTGTTTTCTCCTATGAGTATGTGTATGTTTATTTTGTGGATGCATGTTATTCTATTCTCATGGATTTTTATGACGGTTAATCAAGGGTATTCGAGTAATCTCGATGTAATTAATGTCGGATCTTTGCACCATCTGATGAGGAGAGGTCAAAATCAATTTCAAAGAACCTAACAACCTCAAATTATAATTTTATACATATCATTGACCCTAGTTAGTATTTTTATGGAATACCATCTATTTTCTTACGAAGTCAATACTAAGGTCAAATCAAATCTAATTCAAATTCAAACAGGAAAATGAATTTTCAAAAATAAAATCTAAAAAAAAGAGATTTTTGAGGTTACATCATAGTGCTTCTTGTTTCTGGCTTGCTACATAAATCCAGCCTAAGAGAAGACAGTGAGATATTAGAGAGAGAAGAGAGATGGATAAAGACCAGGATGTCAGTGGTGGGAGAAGACAGGAGAGAGATTCAGAGAGAGGGAAGACAAGTATGTTGGCTGAGGTAGGGGGGAAGGACTCTGGGGATGAGGAAGAAGGTGAACCTGTGGGAGGTGGACAGAGGAGAGGGGTGAGTGCACTGTTGACTTTAAAAAGTGTGGATATAAAATAACTCTACGTTTTAGACAGATGACCTAATACAAATTCTTAATGTGAAGTAACTCTGGGGACTAATTTCTAGTGTCTTCTACGGGGATTTAAATATGATGTTAGATTAGTGGACTAATATCTAATTAACAAAGTTTACATGGTCAAGAACCAAATTGTCATTTCTTATTCAAATGTTTTTTATTCTTTCCTATAAATGTCTGATTCACAAATTTTTCAGCTTTTAGTACTCGTACTGAATAAATGATTTAGGTTCTGCAGATGACCAACAACCTAGCTTGCCTATCTGCTTCTGTGCAGGGACTTGATGGTGAAGATATTATTTCTACTTTGCGTAATGGTTCAGCTGCTCAGAATGCAGTTGCTTTGATGAAAGATCGGGGGCTCTCTCGTCTGCGCAGATCTCGGCATAGATTAACTCCTGGAACTGTCAAATTTGCTGCCTTCCACGTTCTCTCACTTGAGGGAAGCAAAGGATTAACTATTCTAGAGGTTGCAGACAGGATTCAGGTTAATATCTTCTGCCATGTCTTATGGTTGGACTTTGTAATCATGATTTTAGGCTTATAACAACTTTTTGTTTGATGTCTTTTCCATCCATAGAAATCTGGACTTCGAGACCTTACCACAAGCAAGACTCCTGAGGCATCAATTGCTGCTGCACTATCCAGAGACTCTAAACTTTTTGAAAGGACTGCTCCTTCAACATACTGTGTAAAACCTCAATTTCGGAAAAACCCTGCAGATGCTGAAACTGTCCTAGCTGCTGCAAGAGAGAAGATCAGGGTGTTTGAAAATGGGTTCTCAGACTCAGAAGAGGCTGAAAAAGATGCAGAAGATGCTGATGAGGTTGAGAGAGATGAAGACTCGGAAAGTGATGGAGGGGATGATCTTGAAGTTGAGGATGTTGGGTCTGAAGAAAAGTTGACCAAAGATGATCAACATGTGGATAAAATAAAAGTAGCTAAGACATCAGGGAGGTTAGACAATGGAGAGGATTCAGCGCTCGATGGAGTTGGAATGTCTTCAAGAACAGGGTTTAGGAACCTGACCAAGGACCAAGCTTCTTCTTTAGGAGGGTTAAAAGGTGGAAGCACTGTCAATACTCTCAATAATGAATTCTTTACAACCGCATCGAATAACCAGGATGCTGGTGATGGTGGTAACGAGGATACTGAGATTGATGAGAGCAACTCTGGTGAACCATGGGTTCAGGGACTAATGGAAGGAGAATATTCTGATCTCAGTGTTGAAGAACGTCTTAATGCTCTTGTTGCATTGGTTGGGGTGGCTATAGAGGGAAATTCCATTCGGGTTGTTCTCGAGGTATATTGCTCAGTTACATCTGATTTTTATTTTAGTTTTTTCTTAGTCATTGAGTGCAACTTGGGCTGTGGTTGATTGCTCAAATAATGAAGCAAATGTCAAAACCAATGCCTGTAAATGTAGAATATTGTCATTCCGGAAGGTAGTCTATGCAGTAATTGTCTAATACAACTCTTTGGTAAACAACTTTTCAGGAGCGTTTGGAAGCTGCTAATGCCTTGAAGAAGCAAATGTGGGCTGAGGCACAGCTGGACAAGAGGCGCATGAAAGAAGAATACATGACAAAGCTACAATATTCTTCATTTGTCGGCATGAGATCTGAGCAATCACAGTCCAGTTTGATAGGGGAGGGTAGTAATAGCCCCTTGTTGAATGTGGAGAACAAGAGTGGAGATGCAAACTTATATTCTGCTGTCAAGAATGAATCATCAGAGATGACACCTACTCAAGATAATGGCACTAATATAGCTGCTGAAAGGAGTCTCTTGGGTCAAGAATTAGCTATAAATGCTGAAACTCCCCCAATTCAGCATGGGTATGCAACAGAAAAATCACGTTCACAGTTGAAATCATATATTGGCTACAAGGCAGAGGAAATGTATGTATATAGATCCCTGCCTCTTGGTCAGGATCGCAGGCGTAATCGGTACTGGCAGTTTGTGACATCTGCTTCTAGGAATGATCCTGGTTATGGTAGAATCTTTTTTGAGTCTAAGGACGGGTTCTGGAGGTTGATTGATTCAGAAGAGGTACCCGCCCCTTTTTTAGTCTTCTTTTGATGTTAAAATTGTATGCATCTCTCTTTTAGGATAATAGTAGACATGGTTGGTATGTTTTTGTGGAAGTCGTTTTCTTTCTTGATGCCTTAAACTTTCACCACTTAAGTGAATAGGTTCTCACCCTTCTGCAGTCCTTGTTGTCTAGACTGCTCGTAGCATTTTTCACTTTTTCCCTTATAAAATTGTGGTACTAACCATTTTCTGAACACCTGCATTTATCTCTTTTTTCATAAAATTGTGGTACCAACCATTTTCTGAACTTCATGTGTCACTCTTTCTGATGTATCTACAATTCTCCTGCCATCTGATTGTTATAAAGATCCTCTGATGCACTTAATATTTGTCTCATGTGGTCTAACTATGTTTTTGGGTTCTACCTTTTTTCTCAGGCATTTGATGCTCTTCTTGCTGCTCTTGATACTCGTGGAATCAGGGAATCACATTTGCATTCAATGTTAACAAAAATAGAACCATCTTTTAAAGAGATGTTAAGAAAAAAACCTTGTGTTGAAAGCTTGATTTCAAGCCAAAAAATTATTAAAAAGGAACCAAGGGAGGGTATTTCAAGTCCTGCATGTGAGTTGGAAAATGAGAGCCCCGGTGGTACAGTTTGTTGTCCAGGATTCAATACATTAGAGCCTTCAACATCATTCAGGATTGAGCTTGGGCGAAATGAGCTAGAAAGAAATGTCGCATTTAGAAGATATCAAGATTTTCAGAAATGGTTGTGGAAGCAGTACTTTAACTCGTCTTTGTTGTATGCCACAAAATATGGGAAGAACAGATGCTCTGAGTTACTCTGCACATGTAATATGTGCTATGAGTGCTATTTTCTGGAGGAAAAGCATTGCCCTGTGTGCCACAAGACTTTCAAGATATTTCATGGCACTGATAGAAATTTTACTGAACACGTAACCAGGTGCGAGAAACAAAAGATGGATCCTTGTTGGAAGTCACAGCCTTGTTTTCCTATTAGGATCCAAATGGTGAAAATGCTATTGTCACTTGTTGAGGTTTGGCTTGATTTGAGTTTTTATGAAAAAATTGCAACTATATACATTTCTTTTATGTAACAGTTAATCTTTCAGATGGACCTTGATTTACTTTCAAAATTTTAGGTTTCCATCCCTTTGGAAGCCCTTCAACCATTTTGGTCTGAAGGTTATAGAAAATCTTGGGGAGTGAAGTTGCAGTCATCATCATCAGCAGAAGATCTTCTTCAGGTCAATACCATGCGATATATGGCAGAGTAACCTGTAGTTGATTTATCACTTTGTATAGTTTGATACTTTCTAGTTGACTTCTTTACCTGTTTAATATGGAATGTATATCCAATGTGAAATCGGACTATGCCTTGGAAATGACCTCTAAGCTTATTGGTTCACTAGGTGGCTTAAAGTGGCTTTTATAAATTTGAATTATCTACCTCAATTCATGATTATGCACCTTAGGCATGGTTTACAGGATCAGTCAATCATGTATCAGGATTGGCTGATCCTAGTGTGGGTTCGATCCCGATGGATGCTTCTTACCCCTATGTTACCTGAGGTGCCTGTGGTGACTCGTGAAGGTATATTTTTTTATATTTATATATTATTTTAAATATACATGAGATACTAAGCGTATCATAATGTCAGAAATGGACTATAAATTGTCATAAATATAAAAATGTAACTAACTTAAAAGAATGATAATAACTAAGTCCAAATCAGTTTAAAACAAAATATATCAAGAACCAATTTAAAACTGAAGCAATCTACTGGCATGAATTTTAAAGAATTCTCTAACATTATCTTAAGAGAAATTGTTCAAAGCAAAAGTAAGATAATTCAACACATATAATGACTAAATAGAAACGATAAAGCAAACAATTCTGCTACTTAATAAAATTATTAATTGGAGAACAAAGTATTCAATCACAACTCAAAAGTATCATTACATTAATCACTGTTTGAATCCTCATTTAGCTGAATTTCATGTTCATCGTTGGATGTGTGGGCAGGGGGGAGCTGCTCTGCCAGGGGGCAGAAGGGGGGGGATCGGGCTGAGAGGGGGCTTGTTGGGGGAAGGCTGAAGGGGGATTGGGCTGAGAGGGGGCTTGTTGGGGGAGGCTGAAGGGGGCTGCCAGAGGGGGCTTGGGCTGGAGGGGGAAATCTGGCAGAAGGAGAAGAGGAGGGCCGACCAAGGGGTTGAAGGTATGCTCAGAAAGAAGCTTACCTTGTGAGGGGGGGGGTTGTTGAGGGGTGGGCAGAGGGGGAGCTCTGGCAAGAGAAGAGGAGGGCCGACTGAGTGGCTGAAAAGGAGGCTTAGAAAGAAGCTTACCTGAGGGCAAATCTTGGACACCAGAAGAGGCAGACGGAGGCACGAGAGGACAGTCCAGGGCAGAATTGCTGTCGGGGTGGATGCAAGGTCTTATTGAGTTGGAATGGGAGGGGGGAATTGATTTGGGGGAATTTGAGTCATTTGGATCTGGCCGCTACGGGTCTGGTTCCAAACCGAAACCCGTTAATGAATTGGCAAGTTTCTTATGTGCACGTGGCTAGCACCTTGCCTAAGGCAGTCACCTATGTGCTTGAGGTGGCCAGGGTGATAAGAAGTGATTGCCTCTGATAACTTAGTTCAACCATTAACTGCCTGGATCAGTGGCAGATGGGTGCTGCCATGACCTCCCCCTATCTTTCCCTCCAATGAATCCAGTACCATCTAAATTGTGAGTCAGCACTAGGCCTGTCAAGTGGGTGGGCTTGGCCCACCGGCTCATCAAAAAGCCTGTCACAAGTGGGACTTAGGCACTCTAAAAACATCCATCAAGCTAAATGAAGAAGTCAATCCCCATTTTATGAAGGTTGGCAGGCCTAGTGATCTTGGGCCTGTTGATCCCGTTGCTAACCCTAGTTGCCATCGGTGGTGATTCCGTGAAGGTGAAGAGTCTTGCACATAGATTGCGGAATCGGCCGATCCGGATCGGACTCGGCTGATTCCTGGATCGGATCGGCCATTGCCGATCCAATTCTTGGCCGAAGGACCGATTCGGAAAAAAGTTCCGGCAGAATTGATCGGAATCGGATCGGAATTGGAATCGGATCGGCCGAATCGGTCGGGATCGGAATCGGAATCGGATCATTTTTTCTTTTTTTGTTATTTCAGTCGGATCAACCAGGATCGGCTGGAATCGGTCCAAATTGGCCAGAATCGGATCGGAATCGGATTCGTATCGGTTTTTCTTTTTTTGCTTTTTTTGCTTACCGATTCTGGATTGATTTTCTTCCATTGAATCGGTTGGAATCGGTCCGATCCGGCCCGGATTGGTACCCACCGATCCCAATTCTGATTCCGATCCCACGATCCTTGGTCTTGCCCCTCTCCAGCTGTCATCACCACGAGTTGCCATCACTGCGTGTTGCTCTCTACCCTCCCTATCATCTTCTCTTGAACTTCAACTGAGAACCCCACGCTCCAAGCAAGACATCAATTTAGGTGTCAAGGCCTTTGGCCTGCAAGGTGGGTGCTTGATTGGTTTACGGAATTGGTCGAATCAAATCGGATTGAAATTGGCTGATTCCGGAATCGGATTGACTAGTCTCTATCTGATTACCGCTTGGAGGACCGATCCAGAATCAATTCCCGGTGTAATCGGTCCAAATCAGTAGAATCAGTTGAGAATTGGCTAAATCGAATCAAATCCGGAATAGGAATCTTGAATTTTTTTTTTTTAAAAAGCATGGGACTGAGTCAGCTGGAATCAGAATCGAATCGGTAATTTTTATTATATTTATTCTTTTGAGTCTGAATTGGTTTTCTTTTTAAAAATTGGCCGATTCCAATTTTCCCATCCATGCACTTGTCTGTGTACCAAGTAAGCAAGACAAGTGACTTAAACATCTTTGATCGTTTGTAATTAGTTGTTATGTATGTCATGTTCTAACTTTTGAAGCTTCTTGTAGTCTAATTAATTCATTTTGAGTACTTATTCATGTTTGTCATTCAATTAACTTCGAAATTCTTGTGATAGAAATAGATGAGTGAGAGGAGGTTGAGAGAAGCAGGATTTGTTAGAGCTGCTTCTAGGGAAGTCAGTGACTGGGTAACATTTATCTGCACCATAAGTCCCACCCTCCAAGACTTCCACTGTCTTATTAGTCTTTCTTTTGCTCTCTCATTTTCACCTGCCCCATTATCTTTTACATTGCCAAATAAAAACTACTACGAAGGTTCCTCTAGGAAACAATGCTGTTTGTCATCGCTGCAGTTAAGAGTCAGTCACTACATTCCTGTAGCACCACGTTAGTGTAACTATCTTTACATAAATGGCAGTAGAAGCCTTTAAAGCACTGGCAAATCTTTGGAAACTTTACTATGACCAGTCATTTATCATTTTTCATAAATGATCGTGAGATATCTCTAGCTATAGAATCCTGTGTTGCATCATGGTAGGCTATTCATTTATTTGAAAAAGCTGAATGGATACTAATGCAAAGCTGTCTCATTCTCATTTTGCAGCTGCTCACTCTACTAGAAGGTGCGGTTAAGAGAGACTACATTTCCCCAAATTATGAGACAACAAGTGAACTGTTGAGTGCTTCAGTGCCAGGATCTAATGTGAATAATGCTTCTGTGCTATCTGGATCTACTAATGTTCTTCCATGGATACCACAGACAACAGCTGCTGTGGTTCTAAGGCTTATGGATTTTGATGCATCTATTTCTTATACACACCAGAAGGCTGAGTCATATAGGGAGAATGAAGCTGGAGACTTCATGGTAAGTTCATCATGGGCTAATCATCCTTAGTTGAAATGATGGCCATTAGAGTTACATATGAAGGTTCAAATCCATATATAGGGGCAAATGCATGCAACTGCTACTGACCTCATTAATGTATCAATAAAACCAACATGCTTACTTGCATTTAATTTAAGTGGGGGGAAATAATTCTATGAATCATGATTGTGAAGAATAAATTATAACACTTTAAGGGCTTTTGTATATCTGGTAATCATCTGCTTCTATCGTTGCACAACAGTTTATGACTTTCTTGATTAGGCGACTAACAATCTTGAAAGGACAGTAACTGTCTACGTTGTTGCCTGAAACATCAGCATGTTTTTTTAATTCGAAATAACAGTGGTGATTATTTTGCAAAGTTCATGAAGTCATCCAACTGAAATTCTTTCCTGACTCTTTAGAAATTATGATTTTTATGAAGGTTGGAGAATGGCACCATCTGTAAGAGAATCTTGATAGAATTTCCTTGTTCTTGGGTGTCACTTTTACCATCCGCTTTGCTCTTATGTGCAGCATCATTACCACCTGGTGAAGGATTTGTAGGTATGGATTTGCCCCCGATGGAAAGAAATCTGTTCCAGGATTCACCTGAACCGGTTCTTCCAAAATTGTAAAAGAAACAAAAATAAACACAAAAAACGTGGTAGACCGATATTGTGTGGTTGGGCATCTGAGACGCAGGAGGATTGCTGTTGGGAGGGATGGCTGATGCCTCCCTCGTGTCCTATCTGTCCTGAATAGGCAGGGAAGAAGGCTCATTTCAGGGTAGCATGCCTCCTCCCCGGTGCAGTCACCTCTAGGGGTGGGCATAAAACGGTTCAAACCGAGAAACCAAACCGAACCAGCCCATTCGGTTCGGTTTGGTTCGGTTTGGACCCCCTTTCGGTTTGGTTCGGTTTGGAAAATCTCCAAACCGATTTAAACCAAACCAAACCGTTTAAACCGATTTATTCAAAAAAATATAAAAAACTATTATAGTATTAATAAAAATGATTTTTTTATAAAATTTATAATAAAATAATATTTATTTTCATTATTTTTAACATAAAAATCAGTATATATATATGTAAAAAATAATTAATTTAAATATTTTTATTTATTTTCGGTTTAAACCGAACCAAACCGAACCAAACCGATTTGATTCGGTTTGGTTCGGTTCGGTTTGGGAGGGTGATTCGGTTTGGTTTGGTTTGGAAAAAAAACGGTCCAAACCGGACCAAACCGAACCGTGCCCACCCCTAGTCACCTCTAGTTGTCTCCCAGCAGAACCTCTCCCCCTAGATTAGATTGGCACATGCTGATCCCAATCTGAATCAGTTGGTACCGCAAACCATACACCTATGCATGTATCCTATGTGGGATGTTATCCTCACTTGCAATTTCCCCACAAGTGTTAAGCTACTGTTTCTCCATTAATGTGAACCCAGGATCCATATCCTTCATTTTCATGCACATTCCGTTGCCATCAGATGTACTTAAATTGCCCTTAGTTTTTTGTCTAGTGATATGGTCGGAGTTATCGATATACAAAGTATTGTTAGTTTCTCTTCACTTGTCCATAATGATGTTATAGTGTATGAACATGATGGTGAATCTAGTTTCTGAAATCATAGAACAGAGGCCTGGGTGAGGATGGTCGTTGGGTCACTTTCCAGATTAGGTAATGGAGGCAAATAATGCTTCCAGTTTGTAGTGAAATGGCAGCAAAGTGCACGACCGTGGAGGGCTTTCTGACAATCTATTATTGTTCATTATATTGCACCATGAAATTCTTGAACCATTTAGGATACCATTTAGGATACCATTTGGTAATCGTACTTTTTTTCTTTCTAACTCTGTTCACCTGTAAAATTTCTCCGTTGGCATCATTTTGAGTGAATTTGCTGAAAGAAAAGCAGGCTGGGTCATGTCTGTCTGTAGTTCTCTCCTGGTTTGCCCGTCATGTTAATTTGAATATCATGCTTATTGAAAACAGACCTTGTAATACCTGCGCCCAGTGTAGTTCTGGTTGCCCCATGTATTTCTTTGAAAGTGTGGTGCCACCTACGATGTGTTCGTATGGATTCTTGTTCTCTAATTTTGTCATGCAATAGCCTCGTATGCACGTAATGTGGTTAATTCATACTTCATGTTAATATTGCTTAGCAGTTTAGTTTAAGTTTTTTGAATAAATTGAAGCAAGCATCCTTTAATCCTTACTGTCTGCAGAAATTTTCAAGATATGCCGTGGTTAAGAATATGCAAGAGACCGAATACATGGAAATGCAAGGTGCATTTAATTATCAACAAGAAGGAAACTGGGCTGAATTTGGATTTGGGCACAGTCTTCCTCGTGGTCGAGGATACCGTGGTCGGGGTGGAGGAAGAGGTCGTGGCCGTGGCGGAAGGGGACAGAGAGGAAACATTGGACTCACAAGGGCAAATGTGGAGGGAAAGGCAAAGAATGCTGAGAGGCCAACTCGAAAGCAAAGAAAACGTGGTAGGACACGTGGTCGGGGTCGTAGCAGGGGCCGCCGTACCGTTCGGAGTAGACAGAGATCAGAGAGTAGGGTATCAATTGGAAGAGGCACTCGGTTAAGAGGTTTTGGTGGCATACGCAGCAGCAGCATACAACAGCAAGTCGTTGAGGATTCTCCAAGAGAATCACCTGTAAGTTCTGGAGGTGAAGAGTGGAGTGGGATGGAGGCTGGGACTGTGGGAGTGTTTGCTGAAGAGGATGACAACAGTGCAGGTGTGTTTGAATCCGATGAAAATGGGCAACCGTCAGCTGACGAGTTTGATGATCGGGTAACAGAGTATCAAGAGCATTATGTCAGCAAAGCAGAAAATTTGACGGATGACAGCGAAGAGGAGGATGCAGATGAAGATGAAGAGGGAGATGGAGATGATGGCGAAGAAGAAATGGAGCTTGATGGTGAAGAGATTGAGTATGAAGACGAAGATGGTGGGGATGGGGAGGAGAATGAGGATGAAGATGCTGTAGGAGGAATTGACGAGGGTAACGATGAAGAGGACGAGGACGCAACATCTTACTCATCAGAATATAGTGATTGATGAGAGTTGTCAACGTTTGTTCTGAGCTTATTTATGACTACGGACCGTTGTATTCTTTCATTCAAATTGTCTGTGTTGGTGCAAGTGGAAGTTGATCATCTCTGCTTGTTTTCTTGTCTGCGCTCCGTTGGGGTGAGGACCCGTTGAACACAGCAGAAGAGTTCACATGGCACACCACAGCGCCATGGAAAAGGGTGGGATGGAGGTGGGTGACAGGATTTGCATCTCTTACAGAAGCTTTGCAAAGTCGCTTGTCAGTTCATATGCAAGACTCGACTTTGTATTTAGCGTTCTACCCACAGGTGACACCTAGAAAAGGGCAAGTCGTCAACTCTGCGGCTATTTGATTTCTATTTTTTTTAATCTTTTGTAACACATGATTATTATAGCTAATATGTAGTTATTGTTCCCTCAACAAGCTGATATTCCCGCCAGGAAAATATTTGGCGGCTTGTTTGAAGTGGCTAGGCTGTTGTTTGTTAGTAGGTAGGTTCCCTCCTGTCGGGTTTTTCAGAATCTCAAGCAGGTCCTTCGCCCCGGCTAAGCTGTAGCTTCCGATGATCGCCCGTTTCATTAAAAACGGAAGTCGCGGTCTCTATTTCTTCACGAAATTTGAGGGATCGCAGAAATTAGTGAAAATCGCTCGTCTACTTGTGTGAGTAGAACCTAAACAAGTGTCAAGCCTCGAGAAACTGCTGCAGACGCAGTAGCTGATTGTTGTTCACTACTGGGTGAGAGGTATTTTCATCGCGGGATGTGGCCGTCTCGGCTATTATTCAAGTATCTGAAATTATTACATCAACCAAATGGTGCTAATCACGACGAGACATTTTAGGCTGACGCGCTTCGGCTATTCGGCTCCTCGCCGGTCTTTATATTCAGGCGCTCCTCGGAGGTACGTTTACCTCGATGTGTTAAACATAGCCGCTGCAATCTTACCACAGCCTACTTCCGAACGTGCCCCTCGGCATTCGCCGTACAAATGGTCACCAATGCATGCACTTCCACGGAACAGGGCAACAGCGATCCGTGCGCCTCACAGAAATATTGAAACGGCGGACAACCATTCAGAAAGAAAATACTGAAAATAGAAAAGAAGGCGTCTTTCAGATAAAAACACAAAACCAAAAAAAAAAATGAAACATCGAAAAGGCCTGCACCGACCGAACGAGCGTCAAATCTAATATTTTATTTCTCGTCGACCAAGAAAACAAATAATAATAAACGCCAGCACAGCACAGCACATCACAGTATGTACAAGGATGTTCTCCTAAATTAAGCTAAAAGGAACCAGCTACAAGAAGAGATACCATCCCCTGACGTCCCAACATAACCGCCCGTGCCGAGAGCGCCGTCGAGACTTTGTTGCTATCGGTGGCCGTTTCGTCGGGACGTACGAATTTGCAAACCTCAAACTTCAAGCAGAAAACAACCTCTTTATCCCCGACTTCTGCTCGGCGGTGAGCCTCGAGGGGAACTTAATGCTGAACTTTATCCGGAGGTTGCCCTTCTTTGTCGGGTCCTTGGGGACGGGCATGCCTTCCTTGGGAACAACCTCCTCGTAATTCGGGTGGATTACGGTGTTGATGGGTATGCTGAGAGTACGGCCGTCGAGCGTCGTCACATGGGCCGTGTAACCAGTCAAAGCTTCCGCCAACGAGATCTTCTGCGTGACAACCAGATCGTTCCCTTCTCTGGTGAAAGTGTCGTGCGGCTTCTCGTCGATTATGAAGACCAGATCGGCAGGGATGACGTTCGGATGTTCGTTTCCCTTATCTGGGAACGTGATCTTTGTCCCCTTCTTCCACCCAGGCTTCACCTCGATGGTCAAAATCTCCTCCACCGTCATGGACTTACTGAAAAGTAGGAGGAAGTGAGGGGGGGAAAAACGAAACGCTAGATAAAAGTGTTAAGTAGAACAAGAGAAATGCCTCAACGAGGACCACCACTACGGAAAATCTCAATGCTAACAGTTTCAAAAGGAAAAAAAAAAAAAAAACCTCTACGGGAGATGGAAGCAGATGTCAAAGCAGCTTTTCACCAAACAGATTACTACAGAGGAAACAACTGCTATATTCAAAGTCATATTCACCAACTAGTACCTCATGTTAACAAAACACAAATCACAAAGAGGGGGTGGAAGTCAACGTCAGTGCATAAAGTGCGTAACCAATGTGATAATTCCACTTGTACTCCTGGAAACCCAAAATGAACCTTGATGATCCACGTTGGATCCAAAACGTTCGTTGCCTTGGAGCACAACAATAGGTGGTATCATGAAGAAAGACTGAAACACTCAAATCAATATGACAGTCTAAACAAATGATAACTGTGGTTTATTAATAAAAAATTGCAAAGTTGGACAAATGCAAATGAATACAGCATGACGAATAGATAGATAATTCACAACTGCTCAGAACAAGTCTCCAAATATTATTTTTTCTTCAGATGTGTTTATAACCTCCCGATTATATTGAATTATCTTTCCCCAAGTTTGCCTAGGTTTACTGAATCTAGACGCATTGACTATTTGGTTCATCCAGAAAAAAAAAAAAACAAGAAAACAAACTTAACTGGTGAATTTGGTTAAAAGAACCTGACAGTTGATTTGATTTGGTCCGGAGAGTACTCAAAATCAAACTAAACCAATAAAGAAAAAAAAGAACTAATTAGTACAAATATATTAATATTATATTAAATATATCTTTATCATCTATACACTTATAATGTATAAAAATAAATGTTTAATAAGTATCGATGTAATATTGGTTACAACTATAACATTTATATTGTATTTAATATATGATGGTCTAACAAAACTATATTTATTTGGTTTGATCTGAAAGGTGGATTGGGTTTAGAGAGGATTTTCCTCAAACCAAATGAAACCCAATCATGGACACCCCTAACTGCATCCTTTTTCGCTTCCCACAATCATACAATAATGTCCGCTTCAAATGTGAAGGACTTACTGATTTGGAGGTTTTAGACCTCTATAAAGAAACAACTCATAATGATTGCAAGCGAAGAAAGAGAATCCATAAGGCCTGACTAAAAATAATTTCGAGAGTACCATAATATGAAAATGCTCAAATTGATTGACCCCTTTAAAGCATGGTTCTCCATCAAACAAGAACAAACAGCTCATAAACAGAAAAATTGGCATTTATACATCCATTTTATGTTTTTGCTTTCAAATGCCTATATTCAATTGGCATTCACATTTCTGCTCGAAAAATGTAAAACATAATAGAAAATAATGCACATCTTTTATGTTTTAACATCCGATCAAAACTAGCAATCCAATAGAATAATTACTAAACTGTCCTCAATTACCAAATAAAACGCACCTCCACAGTCTGCATGTCTTGTGGTCAAGGATCGCGGGATCGGAATCGGAATCGGAATCGGGATCGGTGGGTACCGATCCGGATCGGATCGGATCGGATCGGACCGATTCTGACCGATTCAATGGAAGAAAATCGATCCAGAATCGGTAAGAAAAAAAAAGCAAAAAAAAAAACCCGATCCGATTCCGATTCCGATCCGATTCCGGCCGATTCGGACCGATTCTGGCCGATCCGACTAGAATAGCAAAAAAGAAAAAAAAACGATCCGATTCCGATTCCGATTCCGATTCCGGCCCGATTCCGGACCGATTCCTACCGATTCCGACCGAATCGGTCCTTCCGCATGGACCGATCCGATTCCGGAATCGGTCGGAATCGGTCCGATTCCACCGATTCCGTAAACAATGCTTGTGGTAGAAGGGATGAAACTATCGACCATTTGTTTTATTAGTGTAGGATCATCAGCTATCTCAGGCATGTGCTTTTCAACAGTTGAAACAGTGGACTGAACCGACCAGAACTGTATTTCTCTAGTTAGGGCCTCAAAGAAATCCTTAGCCTGGGGCATTAAATGTTTGGAGGTTAATTATTCTAGACATGTTGTGGTCTATGTGGAGGACACAAAACAAGCATATTTTTTAGGAGCACCTTGTGAATATAAGTTCGAATCTCCGGTTCATGTTTACGTTGGTTAAAGACTGGTCTTTGGCCCATCCTGGCAGTTATTTGGATCATGGAATGCGATCTCCCGAGAATCTCTCGAGATCTTCCGAGAATCTCTTTTCTTCCGTGCGTCCGAGAAACGAGATCGCCGAAACGAGAATATCTATGTAGTACCTGTGATACCTTGATCTTCTCTGCCTATTATTATCTCCAATTTGTTAGATGATTTTGTTAAGTTTCCTTCTTATATTGCCAATTTTATTATGGAATCCATCAAAATATTCATATAAACATTATTGTTTGATAAAATTTCTTAGCTTAATATTTTAATGACTATATATGTACAATTGACTCAAAATGTTATCAATCTCCTATCCATATTGTTCAAGATGAAACTTTGGTTCATGCTAACAATAGTTCATCATCTCTATATTATGCTTTTAATTCTCTCACAACTTATTTTAATATTTAATATGAGTTCCTTTGTCCCTTTTAACAAGATTATATGACATTCTACATTTAAACATGTACATTGATTGGTATTTTCAAGATCTAATCCCTTGAGATTTTTTCGAGATCTTTTATCTTCAATCTCCGTGAGATAAAATATATATGTGAGATGGCAATCATTAGGTAAAGTATACCCTGCATAAATGAAATCCGAGATCCGATCTCCCGAGATTTTTCCGAGAATCTCACGATATCTCTTCTCTTTCACGCTTCCGAGATGAAGCCGAGATCCGAGACGACAATCCTTGATTTGGATACAACTTATAAGAGGGATAGATTTAGATCTTTTCATTCCTTTACAACGTAGTTTTTGCTGTCAATCTGCTACCACCTTGGTAGAAGGTGGGAGAAGAACTACACCCTGTTATTTTTCTATTGTGCTTGTACTATTTTCTGCATTAAAATAATTTTGGCCTAGGCCACCTTGTCACCTTCCAAAAAAATACCAAATAAAATGCAGAAGAATTATGTCCTTCAAGATACCAAAAATTACTTCAAAAATTAAATGTGCCTAGAGAAATTCACTGATGAAACTGTCAAATTTTATATGTGCCTACAGAAATCCGCAGATAAAACTGAGAAGATATTCATTGCAATATTAGATAGAAATAGCAATAGAATTAGGTGAATGGTCATGAAGAGAAATGAGACACCGGAAAATCGTCATAATAAATGAACAGGTCTAAGCTTCGTTGTCACCTTCAAAAGAGACTAGAAAGATGATAACTGCGGAAATCAATCCTTGCACTCTACCAACGGTCATGATTAATCAAACACATTACATCCTACTTATCTGTGACATTCTTAATTATTCAAGTATATTAAATGCTTAGTCATAATTGCCCCCCTCACATCTCCTTTTTTGTTTTTTTGTCTATTGGTTTCTCCTTTTTATCAGCAAAATCTAGTATAATCTGAATTGTTCCATATTCCATGAAGAGCAGTTCAGATCACCCATAGTAGATCTGTACACGGTTTGGATTTGGTAGCGGAATCACCAAAATCCGATTCCGATTCCGATAAGGGTTAAGGGATTTCGATTCCGATTCTGATAATTTCAGAATCACCATGTTCCGATATCGATCCGATTCCGATTTCGTTATCAAAATCGGAACCGAATCCGATAAATTCCGAAATACATATTAAATATTAATTTTTATTCAAAAATGAGTCAATAATTCACATATAATTACTAAAATTTGATATAATCTTCTTAAAACTTTATTTTTATCATTTTATCAATTTATATAGTATATTTTATAATTTATTTAACTTTATTTTATTTAATTATATATAATTATTTTTATCGAAATCGGATTAACGGAAACGGAATCAACTGATTCCGATTCCGATTCCGATAAGCTATCAGAATATCCGATTCCGATAGCTTTTAGGATACAAAAACAAGTTCCAAACCCGTTAATTTTTATTAAAATCAAATCGGAATATTGGAATATCGGATTCCGTTCACACCCCTAACTCATAGGTCTTGGAGCAAGAAGAGATAGTCACTATTTACCTCAATTACTAGAGATGGTCACCTCAAAATTTAATATTTAGACATTTTTGACAAATGATGGACATAATAATTGAAGGATTATAAGCATTTGTCACGGTCAAAACATTTTAACTTTATATGCAGAAGAATGAGATCACGCTACCCAAAAGTTCCCTCATTTACCTAGTACAGTAAACAGTTTAACATATTGTAACCATAATTACAAGCAATCTCTCTAACTCCTCAAGTTATTAAGCTTTTTGTTTCTCCTTATCTTAATAGTAGAGATTTTAAAATTCAAGCCTTGTTTCTCGCTTTCATCACTTTTATCACTTCCCGCTTTAATTTCTCATGTTGAACCAAACATTTTAACTTTATATGCAGAAGAATGAGATCACGCAACCCAACAGTTCCCTCATTTACCTAGTACAGTAAACAGTTTAACATATTGTAACCATAATTACAAGCAATCTCTCTAACTCCTCAAGTTATTAAGCCTTTTGTTTCTCCTTATCTTAATAGTAGAGATTTTAAAATTCAAGCCTTGTTTCTCGCTTTCATCACTTTTATCACTTCCCGCTTTAATTTCTCATGTTGAACCAAACATTTTAACTTTATATGCAGAAGAATGAGATCACGCAACCCAACAGTTCCCTCATTTACCTAGTACAGTAAACAGTTTAACATATTGTAACCATAATTACAAGCAATCTCTCTAACTCCTCAAGTTAATAAGTTTTTTGTTTCTCCTTATCTTAATAGTAGAGATTTTAAAATTCAAGCCTTGTTTCTCGCTTTCATCTCTTTTTTCACTTCCCGCTTTAATTTCTCATGTTGAACCATAGATGTTTGACAATGAAGAATGATAAATGTACTCTAGAATCTTATAGGGTGTCCCGCACAATAAACTTTTATACACGTGTAATAAAATTATATATAAAAATAAAATATAAAATAAATAAAGACATAAAATTACCATGTTTGGTGAGTATAATATAAAAAAGTGGGGACCATGTATACTAAAAAGGGTAGGAGACCACATGGGGAAAAAAAGGGTCTCACCTCCTTTTTGCCCAAAAAAGATTCTCTATAAAAACATGTTTATGTAAAGATTGCCAAACACCCGTTTTAACAAGTTTTGTTAAAAATAAAATCAATTTATCATGCAGCCAAACACCCCATATTAAGATTTTAAGGTTCCAGCCTCGTTAAGAATGTTATGAAATTTTCTATTCTTTCAAGCTTCAACCCCAATAACCTCACTTTGGTGGTTTCTACAGCCCACAACAGTGGCTGTATGAACGGGACAAGCAAGACTTTCTGAGACCAATCTACATACAATAAACTGATAAATGCGATCACAGACCAGTAGACTCCATAAGTATCCTCAAACTGCAAAATGGGTAGATGCTGAGACAAAACTGGGAGAGAGAATCTGCAGTCAGGTATCTGCCAAGAGAAACCATACAAATATTTCCACCTTCAAATGTAGGATTCTAATTCAGATAATTTACATGCTGGCTTCTGACTTGGAATTGGGCTACCTGATTTTTAGCAACTTTATAGTTTTATAGTTTTTTTTTCTTCTTAGTGACAGATTCTACACTTCTGCCCCTTTTTTAAGAGAGTGGGAGGAGGCTTGGTCTTATCGGCCTTCTCTATGTTTCTTCCCATGTGTAGTACACTTGGAATTTTATTCAGCTTACCTTCATCCACTACTTGTAAACTCCTTTTCCACTTATGAACTTTGGTATCATCTACTTTCAGTTTCAAATCAAAATTAACATACTTACAATACGATGATACTACATATTCTTAAGGAAAAATTTATCTTCTCAGTGAAGTGGTAGATGCCACTGTATGATGATAAGAGATACAAATTTATGTGTGATGGATGTGGAAGAGTAACAAAAAAGCCCTCGGAATGAGAAGTGCACAAAAAGCACTCTGCGGGAAGAAGACAATGACCAAAAGTGATCCAGAGGATACTATACATTCTTAAGGCAAAATTTATCTTCTCAGTAAAGTGGTAGATACCACCGTCTTATGATAAAAGATACAAATTTATGTGTGATGGATGCGGAAGAGTAACAAAAAAGCCCTTGGAATGAGGAGTTCACAAAAAGCACTCTGCAGTAAGAAGAAAATGACCAAAAGTGATCCAGAGGCAACAATATGAATGCTACTCAAATTTGTATCATAGTTGCCAGTCACCTCCACATTCATTGCCAGATGCCACTTGTGGATCCACCTTATGTTTTATTTAAAACCCACTCGTGGCATCAGCATAACTAGTGTTGTGAGAAAATCCAAAAACAACCCAAAAAACTGAAAATGCACCTTTTCGATATGGTGCGGCTTCATCGGATTTCAGAAAAAGAAATTGGTGTGTGCTAATGACCAAAGTAAGTTGCACTAAACAACAAAACAAAAAAATTAAATCTGAAAGTAGGAAAAAAACGGAAAATATATGTGTTTGAAGCAAAAATTCTCGTATGAATGTATGTTCTTTCATTTAAAGAAGAGAAAAAGATGGCACCATATGTGAACTACATGTGACTGATAGGAATTTCATTTCTTCATAGGTGAACCCAACTCTTTGAAATAGCCCGAAGAACTATATGCAATTTAATAAAATTGAGTTTGCTCATTTGATCATGGTTGGTAGGGCAAGCTCCGATATATGATCTTAAGCTGAACCAAACAACAAATCAAAAAGTAAATCTAAAAATAAAAAAATATGAAAAAGTATATGCATTTGTGATGGTCGAAGTGGCCGAGGTGACCGTCTAGGCAGTTGAGGCGAAAAAGGCGACCACCTGAGGCAGTCGAGGGCAAGACAAGGTGCTGAAGCCTCACCTCGCCTCAACACCTAGGTGCTTGAGGCAGTTGCCTTAGAAAACATAGATATGGATTAGAAAAACTATGCACACTAACACGCTGCAGCCAAATACAACTAGATAAAAGAAACAATGGTTGTGCCCTTCTGCAGTTTCATGCCATCTTATGATACTGAATGGTACTTGTTCATATATAGTGAACCAACTTCCATGAATGTACCAGCAACTCTAGAATCTTAAGTTTACAAATAACATTGAATGAAACAGCATCCTCATTGGTATTACACCTGGAAAAATAGAACGTAGTGCTTAAGATTCAAGCATCTATCTATATGTAGACTTCTGGAACGAAGCTTCGACAGTATTTTCATCCACATCAAACAAATGAGAATTTTAAGCAGCATAAAGGTTTAGTGTCAAACTACAGGGATTTTCTAAGCTAGAATCAAATGCTCATGCTATAATCATCCCGACTTCACATTGAAGAAGAAATTACGATCTGATTTGTTCAAATTCTAGGTGTTTGTCTAATGTTTGTGACATTTTGCTCCTTCCATAATATCCAAATACCTACAAGGCTTACTTAACATCTGTGATAATTAGACAACACTAACCTACAAGTCTAAGAAAAAAGCAGGTCGCAGAACAGTGCCAGAAAAGGACTAGTATTATATGAAACACAGTTAGCAGCCTGGGGTACATAATAAATGGAGGTGCTTTTCGGTTATCCTCTGGTGAGGAAAGAAACACAGTTAGCAGCCTGGGGTACACAATAAATGGAGGTGCTTTAAAGGAATACTGTGGTGAGCAAAGAAAAATAAAATTTTAACATGATATATTTCCATTATCGAGCCCCAATAACCCATCTAATTCATGTGGTAGATGATCTACAAAAATCATTATTAGAGCATCTCCCTTCTCATTAACATACGGATATGATAGTTCAGCCCATTCATTATCCCTTTTACTTATCGGTTCATTATACTTTATCGAAACTTAATGAAGAACAAACGGGTGGAGACAATAAAGAAATAATACGATTTCGTGTAAGCAGCCGCAAGTTAGTTCTCTCTCATCATATAAACAAACGTGTCACCGATGAATTGTTATACCAAATAAAGATTTGAAAAAAAAAGGCGTACACAGTAGCCGAAGTAATATGGAAAGTCAAATAGGGCTGACAAAATAAGATGGACTTACCCGCTGGTATCAGTGATCTCTCTTGAGATCTTCATCTTCTTCTTCGTCCCCTTGTAGAGCTCTTCCAAACTACACGGCAAGCGTTTCTCGATTGCGGACGCTTTCCGGGGTTGTTGGGCGTGCATTGAAGATTCCCCGGCTCCAAACATCGACCCGAACATATCGTCCCCGAACATGGATGACATCCCCCCGGGAAACCTCGAAGCCCTCATCCCCCCACCCCCTCCACCGGCTCCCATGCCACCGAATGGGCTCGAGAAACCGAAAAACTCCGCGAATATGTCATCGGCGCTCCGGGGACTGAACGTGAACCCCGCCCCATCCCCTCCGCCGGGGTAGAATGACGGGCCACCGGCACCCGGCGGGGGCACCTGCCCCTTCAGCCCCTCCTCACCGTACTGATCATACACCGCTCGCTTCTGCGGATCACTCAGAACCTTCACGAGCCAGAAAGTCTATAATCAAAACCACAGATAAAAAAAAGAACATCCGGAACGAGAATTCAAGCGTGACTAGACGCAAGATCATAGATCGAGACGGAAATCTACACACCAACCTCGTACGCCTCGGATATCTGCTTGAACTTGGCCTCCGCCTCCTTCTTGTTGTTAGGGTTCTTGTCGGGATGCCACTTCATGGCGAGCTTGCGGTATGCTTTCTTGAGATCATCCTCCCTGGCGCCCTTGTCAACCTGTAGAACCTTGTAGTAGTCGACGCCCATCGCCGCCACTTCCCCCCTCGACTGCTCGTCGCGCTCTCCGCCTGCGGGGAGCACTCTCTAAAGAGGAGAGGCAGGATGAGGAGAAGTCTCCAGAAATTATTTTTCGCCGGTTATTTGTAATATCTTTTCATAAATTTGATGGTTTTGAATTTAAATTTTAAACCGCGATAATTTTTCGTGGGTCACCTCCGCCGCTGCTTTTGTCCTTTTTCATAGCTCATCATAAAATCTATTTATCACCAACCCAAAAAAAAAGAGTCAGACACAATGGCTTCTCCGAAATTAACTCTAAACTCGAAGTATTATGCCTGCAGGTAAATTTCAAAAAAAATAAAATAGAAATGCTCTGCTCAGTACATCTTTATATATATATATATGTATGTATGTATACTTCTAAATATGTCTTTGTAATCAGATCTCCCTTCCTTAGCCCTCTCTAGCTACACACTCCATGGATATATCGCAATCTCAGATCTCTCTTCCTTGATCACTTCAACACGTGTCGGACGATGACAATATCAATACACGTATCGTATAAGTAAAGTGTGTATCCGTATACGATCGATGAGACTTGTTGGTATATCGGTGAGTCACACTTTCTCCTCTTCGTTAAGAAACGGTTAGCACCGGATTAAAAGACGGTTGGCGGATATACACCTGTGACATATGCAATGATCTGCTTAAACTAGTCAGTAGGTCGAATTATTATTAACAGGGTGTTTAGTTGCATGATAATGAGTATTTTTATTTTAACTTTTAAAAATTGTAGTAAAAATATATTTTAAAAATGTTTGACATGCGTTGTAATTTTTCATCTTAAAAGTTTTTTCACCCTCCTCCACGCGATAGAGAAAAAAAGAGGTATTGAACTTTTTTTTTTCAAAAACGCACAACCACAGCACATGGTCTGACAAGCCTAACCCATGTGTTACGTAAGTGACTTTTCATTTATGCACCAAACATCTTACCATCATTTCTAAAAATGATAATGTTTTTGTCAAGCATTATGTTTTTATAGTTTTTAATTTTAAAATTTGTCAAGTTTCAATGTGTGATATCAATTTTTATCATGAAATCATATAAAAAATAAAATGCAACCAAACACTAGAATTACCATAGCCCACTAGAATTACCAACAGGACATGCAATTACTATAGCCCACTAGAATTACCAACAAATCTATTTAATCGTCAATTTTGGAGTTCAAAATCAGTTTTAAAATGTTATTATTAGAAATTGGACCAGTAGCTTTTCCTAAAAGATTAACCAAAGAAATCTTAAAACAAGCTCATTCTCTACCAACGTGGTTATCAAATCCTCAATTAACGAAATTGATTTAAGTAGTTTTCAAGAATTTAGGTCAACTCAAATGTACTCGCACATCACGCCGACGTCTTTGGAATAAACGGGCTAGGAACCTACGCACACTGAGCATGGCGTTTGACGCATAAATGAGAACAGAAGTAAACATCCAAGGATAAGGTAAGAGATGTACCTCCACGTTGAAACGTGGGTGTCGGCTCTACCGGCTAAGAACACCCGACCTTATACACTTAGATGGATTAAAGGAATTTACAAATTCTCAAATAACACTAAGATCCACGTCTCGCAGGACGGTATAGGATCAACAAATCAAATGTGGGGGTGTTCAAAGCCAGGTTGACGAGCTGCCATCAACAAAAATCCGGTTCCTATGAATCATCGTCAAGTGAAATCCGCATGTAGCACAAGCTGACCAGCAGGTAGTTGAAATGGTTGGGATCAGAACCCTGACGTCCAGGGTGGTGCTGTATACGTCAGCTGGCAGCTCCAAGGAGTCACACAGCAAGAACGACCAGGAGATAAACCGAAATGACAGAGTACGCTACCAGCAGTCAGGGGACTAAGTCCACGCTGAAGGGCAACCACTGGGAGAGTACCAGTGTAGTGATGAACACTAGAGTTCTGTAATCAGAAGCCGCTGCCAGCAATTAGGGGATTAACCCTCACTGAAGGGCAACCACTGGAGTTGGACCAGTGTAGGACAATAGACTAGAAATCTGTCATCGACATATCCGAGACGAGAATCATAGAAGACTCATCTAGAACACACCGAACATCATTTCCCCGGTTCGGGGAGGGACTCAAGAACATAAACCGAAGGAAGGGACATTTAGATCACTGATCATTAGGATCTCATTTATTTACTTGATATCATAGCTCGAATAAGCTCATCAACATAACGGACGGAGACATCACATTCAACTTCAAACGATTGCAGGACTAGTTCGGGATGTGTCTCCAAACCCTTGATGTCAAAGGCGGACAATCCCTTTGAACTAGAATAGCCACCGAAATCACGGTGCCGGACGGAGAGAGAATAGGACCGGTTCCATTTAGCTATCCATCGACATAGAATGAAGTCGATACCGGGAGCTATAGATCTGGAGTGTGACTTTCGAACCGAATGGAAACCAGGAGTAAACCGAGCAACACAGTAGGCCTTGAGTAGGTGGAACTTATCTGATCGATTAACCAACGAGAATGTATGGAAACCGGAGCTGAGATGGATCCTTCAAGATCGTGGGAGGTAGATTAGCTGCCGAGGAATCCGAGGGAACCATTCATCGTAGTATCTGTTCTTCCAGAACAGGTTGCCTCCGTAAGAATAGGATATCGCCTCCTATCTGCGTAGCGGAGAGATCCAGCCACCACATAGATTGACCAAAGTGCACCAGCCGTAGTGTTAGCTCACAACACACCGGAGCAGAAGAGGACCTTGTAGAAGAAGACCGTGTAGAAGAGGACCATATAGAAGAAGGCCATGTAGAAGAAGGCCGAGTAGAAGAAGATGAACTACACCAAAGAAACAGATAAACTGGAGCTATTTCGCCATAAGGAAGCTCGGAGGACAGCTGCCGCCATGGACGCGCTAGGGTTTGAACTAGGAGCTCACTCGCGGGTCGAACGAAGAAAGAGACGCCTCCAGAGAGAGAATACTACAGTCGTGACTAAAAAGGCTACGGAGCTAAGGGCTAAACCGGAAAATATCTCAACGGGAGAACTTTTGGTCCTTTCATTTCATCATCTCCGTAAGTGAACCATATACAAAGTATTTATAGGAGAAAGAATTAAAAGAAAGCAAAGGTAAAGCGTATTGGACCCCGAACTCCCATAAAGCCCAATACGCAAGTAGCGTAATGGACTCCGAATTCCTCCAGGTGTGTCACCCTCCTGCGCAGGAGGTTTAAACCCAATAACGGCATTAATCGCTTGGCCCTCAGAAGCTTGATCTTGCTACGAAGTGTAGCTTAAATGTTATTTCCAAAATCTCCCAACCATAAATTGTCCTTCCGACGGCTATAGACTTTACCATATCGATTTTGAAATCGGGTGTCCCCACCAACTCTCCCGGCTGAGGAGAATTCGACTCTGTCGAATCATACCTTTCTACCATATCTGGCTCAATTTTCTGTAGTTCATCTCTAGATATCCATGAATCGTCACTGTTCGGCCGACCTTTCCAACGTACGAGGTAACGATGACTCAAACCGTCCTTAGATGTAGTTACCTGTTCATCAATTATGCAGTCTACTTGCTCATGCTCAGTTCTAGAAGATCGGCTTTGCGAACTCTCCGAAGGTTCACTCAAACTGGGAAAATATGGTTTAGTGAACTCACTAGGTAAAGAAGTCGGCGCTTGAAAAGCTATTAAATCAGAAACGTTAAAAATCGGATTGATACCATAGTCCATTGGTAAGTCGAGAACATAAGCATTGTTACCGACTCTTTTAGTTATCTTAAAAGGTCCAGCACCCCGGTTGTGCAATTTCTTAACGGTTCCCGTGGGAAACCGTTCAGGACGGATCCTGATAATAACAGAATCACCAACCTTAAACTCTTTTTGACGTTTATGTAGATCTGCATGGTTCTTATAATGAGCATACTGACTCTCTATATGCTTTCGGATCTGGTCATGCAGGCTTCTAATATGCTCGGCAAGTGATTCAGCTGATGCAGACATTTTATGCATGAGTGGGGTAGCAACCAGGTCAACAGGTCTCCTGGGCCTATGGCCTGATACAATCTCAAAAGGGGACAAACCAGTGGTTCTATTAACAGAGTCATTGTAGGCGAATTCTGCTAAAGGTAGGATGCAATCCCAAGTTCTTGCATGCTCCCTAACAAGACATCTCAATAGATCGCCTAGACTTCTATTCACAACTTCGGTTTGCCCATCGGTTTGAGGATGGTAAGCACTAGAAAATTTCAGTTTTGTTCCCAACAAGTGCCAAAGTGTTTTCCAAAAATAGCTCACAAATTTTACGTCACGGTCTGTGACAATGGTTTTTGGTAAGCCATGGAGCCTCACAATTTCTTTCAAGAATAATCTAGCAATGATGGAGGCGTCTGAAGTTTTGGCACAAGGAATGAAATGTGCCATTTTCGAAAATCTATCCACCACTACCAAGATGGAATCATACCTCCTAGGAGTTTTGGGTAACCCAAGCACGAAATCCATGCTCAAATCCTGCCAAGGAATTTCTGGAATGGGAAGAGGAGTGTATAATCCAGTGTTCTGCTTCCTGAACTTTGATGTGGTGCAAGTGTAACACTGGGACACAATTTTGGCAACATCCCTCTGCAGGCTAGGCCAATAGAAACGATGCATGACCAATTCAATGGTCTTGTTTCGGCCAAAATGACCACCCAATCCTCCACAATGAAGCTCCCAAACTAGGAAATCCCTTAAAGAAGATCTAGGAATGCACAAACGGTTACCATGGAATAAGTAACCCTCATGGATCAAAAAATCAGCAAACTTCCTAGATGAACCTTGGATCAGAGATGCATAAATTTCAGCAAAATCTGGACAGTCATGGTATTCTTCCACAATTTGTGGAAAGCCTATGGCTTCTGCACTGAATGAATTAAGCAAAATGATTCTCCTGCTAAGTGCATCAGCCACTCTATTCTCTGTTCCAGGTTTATGTTTCAAGACAAAAGTAAAGGCCTGAATGTATTCAACCCAACGGCTATGCCTAGGGTTCAATTTCTTTTGGGCCTGAAGGTATCTCAAAGCTTCATGGTCAGAAAATAAGACAAACTCCTTAGACAAGAGATAATGCCGCCAGTATTTCAGGCTCTGTACAATGGCATAAAACTCTTTATCATAGGTAGAATATCTCAATCTGGCATCTGACAATTTTTCACTAAAAAAGGCTATTGGATGACCTTCCTGTGAGAGGACTCCTCCTATGCCAATCCCAGATGCATCGCATGCAACCTCAAAGACTAAAGAAAAGTCTGGAAGTTTAAGGACAGGAGATTGAGTCATAAGCTGTTTCAAAGAGACAAATGCAGCTTCAGCTGCCTTAGACCACTGAAAATTGCCTTTCTTAAGGCAGTCCGTGATAGGGGCTGTAACAGTGCTGAATCCCCTAATGAAACGTCTGTAGAAAGTGGCCAGGCCATGAAAACTCCTAACATCATGGATGTTTTTAGGAGTAGGCCAATCAAGAATGGCTTTGACCTTCTCTGGGTCAGCAGAAACACCATCCTTAGAGACTATGAAGCCCAAGAATGTGACAGTGGGAGTGAGGAAAGAACATTTCTTAAAATTTCCAAACAATTTTTCCTCTCTTAAGGCTTGACAAACACGCCTAAGATGTCCTAAATGTTCGATTCGTGATAGGAACATATATCAGAATATCATCAAAATAAACTACCACAAACTGACCAATAAATGGCTTAAGGACTAGGTTCATCAACCTCATGAAGGTACTAGGGGCATTTGAGAGCCCAAAGGGCATTACAAGCCACTCAAAGAGTCCATCCTTGGTCTTAAAGGCAGTTTTCCACTCATCACCTGGTCTAAGTCTCACTTGGTGATATCCACTCTTCAAATCAATTTTAGAGAAAATGACCGCCCCAGCTAACATGTCAAACATGTCATCCAAGCGTGGTATAGGAAAGCGGTACTTGACAGTAATTCTGTTTATTGCCCTACTGTCAACACACATGCGCCATGTTCCATCTTTTTTTGGAGCTAGCAATGCAGGAACAGCACATGGGCTCATGCTCTCTCTAATGTACCCCTTTTCAAGCAACTCCTCTACTTGCCTCTTGAGTTCCTCATGGGATTTTGGATCCATCCTATAGTGGGGCAGATTTGGTAAGGTGGATCCTGGTACCAGATCTATGGCATGTTGTACCTCTCTCATGGGTGGTAACTCAGTAGGGAGTTCATCAGGGAACACATCAGCAAACTCATGTAAAAGTTCTTGAACTTCTGGTTCAACCTCAACATTTTGGGTTTTTTTGTCAGCTTCCTTAGCTACCACAGCAAAGATAGGACCATTTCTACTCTGAATTTCGAATTCATGCTCTCCAAGGATATGAAGAAGCCTGGGTGTCCCTATAGTAGCTAAAGAAACCTCTCTGTTGTTGGATTTTGGTTGAGCTTTAACCTGTTTGGACTTGTTTAGGCCTTCAATCTCTGAAACAGATTTTTGAGTAGGAGGCTTTTCCCCTAACTTCTTAGAGGAGTCAACTGGTCCTGGGGAATGTGCTGTTTGTGAGCTGGAAGAATCATTTGAATTCTTAAGTAAGGAAGGTGGGGTAGGAGATAGAATAATCTGTCTCCCATCAGAGGTGAACTCACAGATGTTTGATCTACCATGCAAGGTAGCATCAACATCAAAAAGCCAAGGTCGCCCTAAGATGATACTTCCCACTTCCATGGGAAGTACATCACACCATATGTGGGCAGTATAATGAGGAAGTTGTATAGGAACCAAACATCTGCTATGCACAGGAATGGAGGTGGAGTCTACCCAAGAGACTCTATAGGGGTTAGGATGGTCAGAGGGAGTAAGCCCAAGTTTCAAGACAGTATTAGTGGATATGGCATTGATGCAACTCCCACTATCTATTATGAGCTTACAGACCTTTCCTTTGGCCCTAAAGAAAGTATGGAAGATTGAAGTCCTCCTCCAATCATCATTTGAAACAGACTGGGTAAAGGTACACCTCACCACCCCTAATCTGGTTTCATCTTCTAAAGGTTGACTTGGGTCAACCTCATCTTCCTCAAATTCTTTTAATAGTTCCTGATCAGCCTCATACACTACAGGTTGTAAGTTGGGATCCTGGTTCTCATCAGAAAAATTCTCAATGCATAATGAGCGATTTTGTGGGCATTGAGACTTGTAATGTCCCATTTTTCCACAACCAAAGCACTGAATTTTACTATTGCTACCCTCAGCAACAACAGGTTGCTTTCCCCTGTCTTCTCTCTTATAAGTGGAATCAAGAGGTGCTTTGAGAGAAGGAATTGGGACTAGAGCATCTCGAGGAATATTCTGTTGTGTTCCCCTGTTTGGTGGAAATGAAGGTCTGGGATTAGTGAAATCTGGAATTCTAGGAGATGGTTGAGGGAATCTTTGACCACGAGAATCATAATTAGGAGCCTGAAGATGCTTATGCCTAGGAGGTTCCTGCACAGTCTCAAACTGTTCAAATTGTATAACAACCTCATAAGCATGATCAAGGGTTGAAACAGACTGCCTAAACAATTCTCTCCTAAGCTATGGCCTAAGTCCCTTCCTGAATCTGGACAGTGTCATCATCTCATCTTCCTGGATACCACACCTAAGGAGGTAGTCATCAAACTCTGCAATATAACTAGATGCACTACGATTTCCTTGGGTGATACTTTGCCATTTATCAACTAGCATTTGTCTGTAAGATGAGGGTTGGTATTTCTCTCTCAGTTTGGCTTTCATCTCCTCCCAGTTCTGGATTGGTTCCTGTTGTCTCTGCCTAAGCAAAGATTCTATGTTATTCCAATGAACCTTAGCCTGTCCTAAGAGTTTCATTTTTGCAAACCTAACCTTTCTTGCTTCTGACAGATCATACCAATCAAAGTAATGATCCATCCCTGCCTCCCAGTCCATATAGACCTTAGGGTCTAATGATCCCTCAAAGTTTGGGGCATCCACCTTAATGTTTCTAAGGCATCTCTCTTCAGCTTCCTGCTCTCTCCTTTGTCTAACACCCATTCCCTGAACCTGAAATTCAGGTGGTTGAAATTGTGGTTGAAAAGGAAATGGTGGTTGTTGGAAACCTGGAGGCTGAGGAATAAAAGGAGGAGGTGGAATAAAAGGAGGTTGTTGTGGAGGAGGTTCACAGAAATTGGGATTCCTCCCTGGGAAATTCAAATTCCTAGGATCCTGAGGGAATCGAGGTGGTTCAGGCCTAACTGGAAAATTCAGATTTCTAGGTCCTACAACCTCAGTCAAACTAGGCCTATTCTCTAATCCAGTGACTCTTTCATTGAGTTCATGAAGAGTCTGGTCAAGGTGGTCAAACCTCTCATTCACTCCTCTCATAAAACCCTCAAAATGTTCAAATCGGTCAATTAGCTAGGCTAAGTGGGTTTCTAAGGAGGATGGTTCACTGTTAGACCCTGACATATTGACCTGGTAGGTTGTTCCCCTCCTAGTGGTCATGCAAACTATATGAATGAAATTTGGGAGACAGAATTTTAAATGCAACAAATGCAATGCAACGTCCTAGACTCTAACTGTGCTCTGATACCAAGTTGATGCGGGACAACAACGGACCGAGAGAAAAGGACATGCAATTACTATAGCTCACTAGAATTACCAACAAATCTATTTAATCGTCAATTTTGGAGTTCAAAATCAGTTTTAAAATGTTATTATTAGAAATTGGACCAGTAGCTTTTCCTAAAAGATTAACCAAAGAAATCTTAAAACAAGCTCATTCTCTACCAACGTGGTTATCAAATCCTCAATTAACGAAATTGATTTAAGTAGTTTTCAAGAATTTAGGTCAACTCAAATGTACTCGCACATCACGCCGACGTCTTTGGAATAAACGGGCTAGGAACCTACGCACAACTGAGCATGGCGTTTGACGCATAAATGAGAACAGAAGTAAACATCCAAGGATAAGGTAAGAGATGTACCTCCACGTTGAAACGTAGGTGTCGGCTTCCTCACGGCTAAGAACACCCGACCTTATACACTTAGATGGATTAAAGGAATTTACAAATTCTCAAATAATACTAAGATCCACGTCTCGCAGGACGGTATAGGATCAACAAATCAAATGTGGGGGTGTTCAAAGCCAGGTTGACGAGCTGCCATCAACAAAAATCCGGTTCCTATGAATCATCGTCAAGTGAAATCCGCATGTAGCACAAGCTGACCGACGGGTAGTTGAAATGGTTGGGATCGGAGAACCACCGACGTCCGGGGTGGTGTCTTGTATACGTCAGCTGGCAGCTCCAAGGAGTCACACAGCAAGAACGACCAGGAGATAAACCGAAATGACAGAGTACGCTACCAGCAGTCAGGGGACTAAGTCCACGCTGAAGGGCAACCACTGGGAGAGTACCAGTGTAGTGATGAACACTAGAGTTCTGTAATCAGAAGCTGCTGCCAGCAATCAGGGGATTAACCCTCACTGAATGGCAACCACTGGAGTTGGACCAGTGTAGGACAATAGACTAGAAATCTGTCATCGACATATCCGAGCCAGAATCATAGAAGACTCATCTAGAACAGCACCGAACATCATTTCCCAGTTCAGGGAGGGACTCAAGAACATAAACCGAAGGAAGGGACATTTAGATCACTGATCATTAGGATCTCATTTATTTACTTGATATCATAGCTCGAATAAGCTCATCAACATAACGGACGGAGACATCACATTCAACTTCAAACGATTGCAGGACTAGTTCGGGATGTGTCTCCAACCCAGTGTCAAAGGCGGACAATCCACTGAACTAGAATAGCCACTGAAATCACGGTGCCAGACAGAGAGAATAGGACCAGTTCCATTTAGCTATCCATCGACATAGAATGAAGTCGATACCGGAGCTATAGATCTGGAGTGTGACTTTCGAACCGAATGGAAACCAGGAGTAAACCGAGCAACACAGTAGGCCTTGAGTAGGTGGAACTTATCTGATCGGTTAACCAACGAGAATGTATGGAAACCGGAGCTGAGATGGATCCTTCAAGATCGTGGGAGGTAGATCAGCTGTCGAGGAATCCGAGGGAACCATTCATCGTAGTATCTGTTCTTCCAGAACAGGTTGCCTCCGTAAGAATAGGATATCGCCTCCTATCTGCGTAGCGGAGAGATCCAGCCACCACATAGATTGACCAAAGTGCACCCGGCCGTAGTGTTAGCTCACAACACACGGAGCGAGAAGAGGACCTTGTAGAAGAAGACCGTGTAGAAGAGGACCATATAGAAGAAGGCCATGTAGAAGAAGGCCGAGTAGAAGAAGATGAACTACACCAAAGAAACGGAACAGCTTGGAGCTATTTCGCCATAAGGAAGCTCGGAGGACAGCGCCGCCATGGACGCGCTAGGGTTTGAACTAGGAGCTCACTCGCGGGTCGAACGAAGAAAGAGACGCCTCCAGAGAGAGAATACTACAGTCGTGACTAAAAAGGCTACGGAGCTAAGGGCTAAACCGAAAAATATCTCAACGGGAGAACTTTTGGTCCTTTCATTTCATCATCTCCGTAAGTGAACCATATACAAAGTATTTATAGGAGAAAGAATTAAAAGAAAGCAAAGGTAAAGCGTATTGGACCCCGAACTCCCATAAAGCCCAATACGCAAGTAGCGTAATGGACTCCGAATTCCTCCAGGTGTGTCACCCTCCTGTGCAGGAGGTTTAAACCCAATAACGGCACACTGCTTGGCCCACTCCAGAAGCCCAGTCTTGCTACGAAGTGTAGCTTAAATGTTATTTCCAAAATCTCCCAACCATAAATTGTCCTTCCGACGGCTATAGACTTTACCATATCGATTTTGAAATCGGGTGTCCCCACCATTTAGTCTATAGTTGATATCAGCTTTTAAATTTAGGTTTTTAATTTAAATTAAGTTAATTAAATAAATATATATATATATCAATTTTTATTGTTACTTTATCTCGATTAATAAGGATATTATCAACTCTAACAAACAAATAATACTTGAGATGTATAAATATAAGAGAGGACAATAAAAATATATATTTATAATATCACTATTCTTTTTCTTAAAACTTTTCAAACTAAATATTCACGCTGATCAAATTCAAATAGTTCTAGAGTCGCTATAGGACGAAGAGGTCAAAGTTATCGGAGAAAGAACAAGTTCAAATTGTAATTGAAAAAGAAAAGTGAGAACTATTTAAGATGAGAAAGTTGGTTGGATTATGTTACAAATGAAAAGAACGGAATAATGTCACATTCATCAAAACATGCCAATATAATAACGGTACATCATATAACTTTCGAAAATAAAGAATATATTATGATTTTATGGAGTGTATTATTTATCCTAAAATTATAATCGTTGAATCATCATATTAATTAACAGGTAATATCAGGTTCAATTTAAGATATATATTAATATCGGGATCTATTAGACTATCTATAATTGTTTGTGAACTTAGAAAACAGACATCGCTATATCTTGGTGTGCTGCAGAGGGAGACGCGGGGAGGAAGAACAAGAAGTTACAATTAACAAAGTAGCCCAAAATCAATCTCGGTTAAAACTTGACTTTATTCGTTTATTATGTTAAATTAAAAATTTTAAATAAAAAATAAAACGTGATTTATCAACAAATCAAGTTTGAAAACATGATAAGTTCAACTCAAATAAATACTTATTTTTAAATATTTTTTAAAAAATTAAATTATTACTAGTAATAATTATATATTATCTTTTAAATATAGAAAAAAAGTTAAAACAAAGTTTAATTTGAATTTAAAGTTTAAATTTAGATTGAGTTTTTCAAATAAGTTGAAGTTAGAGTTTCACAAATAAATTTATATCATGTTTAAGTTTTATAAACGAGTACATATCAATTTTTTAAACTTGAATTTGGACTAAAGTTCAGTCTAAGCTACCACTCGATCTCGAGCTCAATGAAATGACGAGTCAAATTTGAAGGAGAGTTGAGTCTGTTAGTAAAAACTAGAGTTCGAACTTGTGTGAAATAAATGAGCCAAACTTAGGAAACATGTTACTCGGCTTCGCTGGATTAGTTTGCCCTCTCTCAAGTTTGTCTCGTGACTGACCATGTTTGTTTTTACTGTTATTTGAATTGTAACATAGATTATCAGGATACCATTATAATAATTAAGCACAATAACATTAATATGGATAACTAATTGTTGACAAATCAAAATTTAAATCTCAATAATTATTGCGCTTTTCGTGGCTTTTATTGCTTCTAGAGTCTAGGTTGTTGTCTAGATGAGTCGGCCATGGTCAATTAAAATTTTCTAACTTCTTCCAATTTTGAGAGAAACTTTTTTCTTTAGATGGCTGAAAACTCTGATGGGTTTTTCTCTATCAAAACTTCTAGATATGGCCTTAAAACTGCTATGCCATGTAGACCGCATTTTTTTTTACTTTTATTAAATTTAAAAGGATCAAAACAAGAAAATGAAAGTTTCCAGGCTAATATGATAGAAGTTGAACATAATTAATTTTCCCTTTCTTGGGTCTTCTACTTTATTTTCTTTCTTCTCGACGGACCGAGGAATTCTTGCGAAGATTTGTTGCGAATCGGCACGTGCAACAGCCAACAAGAAAGTTTGAATCTTTGTTTTTTTTGGGCCAAAAAAAAATGTTGTGAATCCTTCTGTTGGCAGATGCCTTTGGAGATGAAAATGTAATTTATGTGTCTAACTATCTTAAATTCTTGTAGACATAATAGATAGAAAATATGATCGCATATATCATAGACCAAATTTAAATAACGATCTGAACATTTATATATTATTAGAAACAATTAGATGATAAAAAATTATACCTCTTCGATTGTTACCTGAAGATAATATCACCAACCTTTAACCTGTTTATCAAAATTCATGACCTATAAAATGAAGGTAAACTATTTCATTTCAATGATTGACTTCATGCAACAATTAACAAGACAAAAATTTCAAGAGTCCCAGTTCGTTTCTCTTCAGATCAGATATGCTCGGTGACATAGAACAGGCAGGATCCCGGGAGAAGACCGGGAGGGAAGGAGGGAGGCTGGGTTACCATCACGCGGGCAGGCAGACTCCCCATGAACAGTCGAAGAGAGAGTTCTTGAAAAACAGTGCTTCTAATTTTAAGAGTCGGTTCATGTTGCATATGCTTTTTCAGGAGACGCGGGATTGACTAAGAAAAGTATTTCATAGATCAACGGGCAATTCCTCCGAAGCTCTGGCAGTTGATAATGACGATGATAATCCTTCACAACTGGAGAAACACGGACTCTAAGCATCCTTGACATCAATGAATTGGTAAGTGTATGCATACACGACGAATTGAATCACATGTAAAATCTTGTTAAAAATCACAGCAAATGTTACAAACGGACGACATATGGCAGACCACAAACATGAAATCTGCGTCAAGAGTCTTCCACCGCAGCGATCAATGCAGAGAAGTCTGAACATAATCGATCCAGATTTCCGAACAACATCACCTACCTAATCTAGTAGTACAGCGGGGCGATCGCCTAATACGCCTCCTCGTAAGCACGAGGCATCAAGGGGGGCACGAAGAAAAGGGCGGTCGAATGACGAAAGAAAAGCCCGATGGAAGGATCAACAGGGGATCTGGCCGATGAACCACCTGATAACCTTGACAGGAAGCTTTATCAAGCCCATCGCCAGGTTCGCCAGCCCGGCGCAGCAGACGCAGCACGGGCACAGGCAACTCAAGACGGTCCTGCGGCAACAAGGGCGAAATGTGATCTGTCGATACGCTCGCGCCTAAGAAAGAAGAACGCGATCTCGTCGAATGCAAGATCATAAACAACCGAATCCAGCCGCGGAGGGGCGCTCACCCGAGGATCCAGATGACGGCGCCGATGAGGGAAAGGAACAGCGCGACCACCGCAAATGGCAGGCCTATCAAGAAGCCAAGAGGCCTGCAGTCCTCCATTCTCCACCACGCGCCGGCGCCTCCTCCGCACGATCCCCCCCCCCCCGCCTCTTCCCTTCTGCGCCTGCGGTGGCGGAGGCTTCGAGATTCACCCCGAATTTGGCAACGGCGGGGGCAGCAACCGCTCCGCCACGACGACAGAGCAGCACCAGGCTTCGACGTCCGTCCGAAACAGGCGGGCGGAAGAGGGAATTCTTATAACCGGTCATAGCCTGGCGGGCTTCCCGTTGACTTGTCTCTCCCTCCGCGTCGGGTTTTCGGTTCCTCGGCGGCGCCGTCGAAGACGACCCAAACCGACGAACTGGTCCATTTGTTTGTCCGGAAAACAGGCCGCTGGATCATCTTTTCCCGAAAACTCAATTATGCGGTCTATTTGGTTGTCAGAAAATTGGCTGGTCAATGAAATACCCCCCGTTGACTCCAAAAATGATGAATTTTGGCATCCCCATTATTAATTCGGACGCCGTTTTCTGCACGGAACGGAGGCAAACAACTTTTTTAACACTCAAAAATTTATTAATTAATATAATTTAAATTTAAAATAGTAAAATTATAAAAATTTAATTTAAAAAATAATATAATATTTTAAATTAATAAACATGATAAAATTTATTATAAAAAATAATTCAGTTAAATTATATATTAATTTACATATATCAAAATTTAAAACATAAAATTATCAAAAATAATTTTAAAAATAAAATAACCAAAAACATTTAAAAATATATATTCAGGTAAAAAATTGTGATCTCAAACAAATGATTTATGTATTACCAAATAATATATACTATTTTAATTTCTTCAGAAAGGTTGTTCCGTAAAAATGACTTTCACTTAAATTTTATTTTACATGGATCAAACTAATTAACAAGTGCATTATAGTCATAAAAAATAGTAGATTAATATATATGTGTGTAAAATTGTCAATTTCAAATAAAAGTTATTTTTGTACGTAGAAAAAATCTTATTGTTAAGAAAAGAATATTTTACCTTACCTGTTAATCATAATAGTAAAGAAAAATTATTTTATTAAATAAAATAATTTTATTTAAAATAATTTAGCCAAATTAACACTCTTTTGCAATAAATAAAAAATATTTGTTTAAAAATAATTAATATCTTATAAAAATTATCTCTTTTTTGTTATATTTACTTGTAGATGATACAGTAACCAACAAAGTCATAGAAAAGTAATTACGGACAACCAAATGTCGGTTTGACCTTTTCAATTTCCTTGAAAAGTGGATGCAACGAAAAACATTTTCTTTGAATTAAGTTTTACGTCAAACCAAACAGACTTGTCCTCGCCGTCGAAGAACAATCGGGCCCCGCGCTGAACACGTGGTGGTGACGTGGAATTTCCTTCGGGCATTTGGCATTTTACCCGGAAAGAAACTCGTATAAGAATGATGCGTTGGTTCGTAAACAAATCATCAGGAGGGCAAATGCGTGCATTCCCGTTTTTAGAGGGTCGTTCTCTAAAATTACTTACCAGGATGTGTTTAAAGGGAAGCCCACTGCGTCCTCCCTGTCACGTGCACCAGGTCCGCTTGGAATTTGGATCCTGGCGGGTCGTCGGTGGACGGCCCAGTCCTTCCAACGGATCGATGATAGAGTGCTTGGTCGTATTCCTCGACCACCTTCCCCGGGGGGGACCGTCGTCCGGATGATCCGAATGATCTAACGGGGTCCACACAGGACCGTAAGTAAGCCTCAGATCGTTCTCTTCCTCAGCAGTCTGCCGGGTGGTGAGGATGAACTGGTACATTTCCTTATCCTCTCTTTTTTTTTCTTTTTATCATGTCTATCATCTGTCGTACACAGACGTCATGAAAGAAGGGAAGAGATAAGGCGACACTTATCCCCTTTTCTTTTCATTTTATTCACCTTTTAATGCGCACAATGTGTGCATATTCAAGTAGGAGCCGAGCACTGGCTGACCAGGTTGTCTAGTCGATGGGGACTTCACATCTAGCATTTTTTTGGGCATGATGACGAGAGGTCGAGTTTCATTGCTCGACTTCCACTAGTACTTTCTTTTCAGGGGAAGTTGAGTTTCAGCGGCCCTCGAACTCCCGAGAAAAAAATGTCAACAGGGCTACACCCAGCCGGCGGACTTCACAGATAGCCATCGAACAGACAAAAGGGGCAGAAATGAAATCCGACACTCTAGATTTAAACAATTTCAATCATTGATAGCAATCAAAATCGAAAATAATCTATTCAATATCTCGTTATCCCATTTTGGTATAAATTAACATTTTAATATCAATGAGTAAAAACAAAATTTTGTAACAAAAATAAAATCGAAATTTCTTGACTCTTATCAGAATCAAAATCGGGAATGAGTAACACCGCTACCGAATCCAACTCCTTCGCAACCCTAGAAAACACAGCTCACTAGATGGCAAACACCCACTGTCTCTCTACCTGTATCACAGGCCGAGTAGAATATCCTCCTGTTCAAATTTTTACAAGGTAGTAATTCGGCGCCAGAAGGTCTGATCCGAGAACTTCGGCAACAAGTGTACGAGGGTAGTGCTGCTGATGCATAAAAGAGGTCTAGACTCTTTGACTAAAAAGAGACTACGAACGAGGTGCCTGCGCAAGCGTTCTTCTCGGACGAGGAATTACTGCAGTGGACAGTCCTGGCCTCCAAGAAGTTCGGCTAACCGGGCCATGTTGCAAAGAGACACGCTGCATTTAATTTACAAATTCTACTTTCCCCAGCATAAATCACCATATTGCAGAGCTAGCAATCAGACCGGGATAACATTTTGAACTGATCTTACCCTGTCCCTATCCCTGGGGATCAAATCCGAGGAAAGAAAGCATGGGATCGATGGAGAAAAGCCCCAGGGAGAGCTGCAAATTTATGGATAGCTACGGTTTGCAGCATGTCTTCCCCTTGTATGCATTATGCGGCCCTCAATTGCCGCACTCCATGAAGCCCCGTTGAACTGAATGGTAAATGCAAAAGCGGGCTTATGCTCTTCGGACGCTGAAGAAAGAGTACCAGATGGACTCCAAGTGACCAGAAAACCAATTTATCGGTGACATGCCAACTAAAACTAGTAACTTCTAAAGCTGCCCAGCAGGGAATTCTGACAGCAATATTTCCAAGTTCACATTTCCAACCAATGAGAAAGATACAAAAACAAGAACCATCGGGACAGCTCCAATGTCTTGCCTACCGACAAAAAAATAAGCAACTCAACAGTACAATTTACGCCCATGAGGCTTTGCACAGCAACTGTGACATGAAATAACAGAGGTTCCACTAACACAATTGCATCTATGCCTAAGGGGGTATAACTGACAAGTATCAATATAAATCAGGTAATTAGTACAGTGGTCATCATCCAGAGCAAGATATACATAAATCCACAAAAAAAAACTGCGGTTAATCTAGCGGAACTATGATAAACAGATAAGTGGTCTTTACAGCATACAAACCAGTCATAACATGGGCAACTTGAAAAGTTTGTTTCACTCATGACGAAAACTTCGGGCTCTCCGCTAGAAGACAAAGGTCATTAACATAGCATCCGCAAAGAAATCTCCATTTCCAGCTGCATTCATTTTGCCTTCGGTCTTCAAGTTCCTGAAATTTTTCAGTATAAAAATATAATTTAGTTAAGCACGAGACTTTGAAAATATACAAACAATATAGGCAAAGGTATTAAAAAAGAGTCTAGCAATTGCAGGATTTAACAATATGCAAAAAAAAAAAGAATCATTGAAGACAATATGCATTGTCATGCAGTGGGTCCACCGTTTTCAGCATTATTCCTCCCTCCCCTTCTAACTTCTAAGTGGAGGACAAAGCAAGAGACCAACTTAAAAAATGTACACATTATTATGCAAGTTGAACAATTCCCATGAACCCTAAATAATGGGGACATTGGCCCAAATCGGTTTGGGAAATTTTACCGGCGTCAAAGAAAGAGGAATTTACAATAATTTCTTTTATTTTTCGCCATTTCCTATTGGGGCCACCATTGTTTTCAAATTGGGCCCAGTTTCTGCTATACGTAATGAGTCTATTGGGCTATTTGGTAAAGCTCCCTTATAAGCCCATTACGTAGGATTTCAATTGAACATTTACTGTTGAACAGGTGCATATGGGCCTCCCGGAGCACATTGGTGCCGCGGGCCCGTGACGCTCTGGCCTTTTCTTTTTCTTTCTTTTCACCATGTACTGCTCCTTAAAAAGGAGACGGAGAGGACTTTTGGGAGAAGAGATGAAGAAAGAGAAAGAGTTTTCAGTTTCTTGCGCAGTCGCTCTCCTGTTCTAGGGTTACGCTCTCCCGTAGCGTCTTCTTCAGCTAGCTCTAGCGATTGCCTCTTCTCGCCATTAGTATTCTATTGAATAGCTAGTCCGCTCGTCTGTATTTCCTACACATTATCTCCTGTTCGACCTTCCGAGTTGTGTTTACTCTCTACGGCGGCGACTGCTGGAAGTATCTGGTGCCTACTACCATCGATACTTCTTCTTCTTCTACTTCAAGGGCAGCAGCTCATCTATCAGTGGTTTCTGCATCCTGCGCTTAGTCGAAGGCCATCTCTGCTATGTTGTTCGTTCTTCTTGGTGGAACACTATTCGACACTCTCTACAGTTCGGTGGTCTCTTCATAGAACCGACAGATCTACAACTTAGATAAGTGTGTGGAATGGTTTGCGTTGGTTTGATCTCCTGCATATCTTTCCACGTCTGAAATGAGCCTCCAGTTCGGTTGCACCTCCCGTCTCGACACTTCACATGTCGATGGCGTCCTGCAATACAGACTGGTCCTTGCTACCGGCTACTGTTCTTGTTGAGTCCTCTAGATCTGAGGCATCCGTTTGTTGGCTTAGCCCAAACTGGAGATGCATTCGGAACTAGTCCAAACGCTGGTTTAAAGTTCTGAAACTTTGGTGTCTTCCGTCGGGTTATGATTGATTTCAGTTCTAGAAAGATGACTAGTTCGCCAAGAACCATGATGTCATTTGAGATAGCGTTCTGAGATCTATTGATCTATGATTGGTTGGAACGAAGTAGGGGAAATGATGAACGTCACCTAAGAGATCTAGATATGATCTACTTCGGATTGAAAATGTTACTGAGTCAGCGCACCAAACCGGTCCACTCCGGTGAATAGCTCTCTCTGTCCATATCGGTCTGAAGGATTGAACAGAAATTTACACTGGACCTTGTCCAGTGCGCAGCTCTCTTTATTCGCTGCGGTCTTTACAGTTGAACAGATTTCTACACTGGTCCTTTTCCAGTGTATAGCTCTCTACATTCTCTGAAATTTTCTTACAGTTGAACAGATTACTACACTGGTCCATGTCCAGTGAGTAGCATTTTCCTTCTATACGCTGCGGTTTAACAAGTTGAACAGGATACTACACTGGTCTTTGTCCAGTAGAGAGCTATTCTCTGAGTCACCAGTCGGGTTGCGTATAACTCTTGTTTCTACAATCCGTTGGAAGGATAATCATACCGGTTGGCGTATTGGTGACTCCTCGGAGATGCCTGCTCAAATCGGAAGTTAATTACCGGAGGTGCTAGTGGTTTCTGAAAACCCTGACGCGTTCCAACAACTAAGCTGGATCGGATTTCCGTTTGAGAAATCGTTGTTTTGAATTGATTAAAGGAGGTTGCAACAGATTGGAAATTCTCGAATGCTCGTCAACCTGGTTAAGGTCACGATTTCAGCTATTTGATTTGTTTGACCTGTTACCACCCTGCGAGGTGTGGGTCATATTTGAATGTGTAATGCTTAAGTGAATCTGGATGTATAAGGAATCGTGACTGAAACCAGCCGAGCCGACACCCACACTCCGGTGTGGAGGTAACCTCTTACTCATAAGTCCTTGTATGTTTACTTGCTTTTCTATTATACGACTCGAATGCCATGCTCAACGTGCGGTTAGGAATCTCGCTCGAAACAATTAAGTAGCTGGCGTAAATTGAGAGGTTAACTTCAAATCCAATTGAAAACTATCAGAAATCGATTTCGTTAATTAGTTGGCAGAATTAGATCTATTGGTTGGTTTGAGAAAATTTTCATTGTTTAAAATCCTGATTATTTTCTAAAATGGATAAAAGTTCACTGGTCCAATTTCTAGTGCTAACAGAGGTAAGTCAATCTTGAAATAATTGACTGTTTTAAGTTGAAGATCTACTTGAAAATTCTTAAAGAGTGTTTTCATTAATGTCCTACATTCTCGATCCATGTTAGTTCCGCATCACTAAACTTGTGTACTAAACACGTCTAACATTGCAACATGTCCACGCCATTCAAGTGACTGATTGTACCTAGGCTCACATTCAGAATCAGTTAGGCCCATCTAGGTTGAGGTGAAGACAGTTCAAAAAAAAATTCTAGAAGAATTAGACAACCTGGTAACATGCCAACACAGAGTTTATGATTCAAGACTCAGTAAATGAAAAAATGACCCTACTTCGTATTAGAAGGATTCTTTATTGTCAGCTTGTCTCACTTCTCATCATTCCAATATCTTCATTAGAATGATAAGTTGTCTCCTTTAAACTAAAAACGATTCATAGATTAAGGCCAACTATAGGCAGAGTTACACTAGCTCTACTTAAAGGTAGAAGGCCAACAATACAAAAAGATATACACTTGCTCTAATCTCTACTATCTAGATAAAGGGCCAACTATACAAAAAAAATAGTTCGACTTGTTGAAAAAATGCTATTCCAGTTTCAACCCAAAATTCCAGGACAATGCAGAAACATATAGAATATACCCACTTAAACTTTATCAAAATCTACTGAAAGATTAAACCTCAGATCTTAGTATGAATCAATATAACTAAATTCTAACCAACCAAACAGATAAAAATGCTAATAATTACCCATCTTCATGCAGGATTCAAAATTTAAATTCATATTCATAAAGAACCCAAAATTAGTCTCTCTATTGGTAAAATACCTCCAATTGTTTCTACTGCTAAAACATATCCCCTCATGAGATCTGTAAATATATCCCGCAACATAACAATAGAGAAGAGATACATAGCAAGGATCAAAGCAACAAACATCTGTGAAATTTAGTCAGGTTTAATTACATGTCAGATCTTATCAACCTAGTCACCTAGATTAACATGGAGGAGAATAAATCATTTGGAGTTATCTCTTTGAAGAGGTAAGCAAAATAGTTTCACATATAATCAAAACCCACAAAATGTAGGATTAGAACTCCATTAAATTGAATTGAGTTTGAAAACAAAACCCAAGGCCTCAGGGAAAACAAGTACCATGCACGGCCTAGACAAAGCATACAACCTATTTTTTGCAGATGAAACTTGAAAGCAATTTGGTTAGCTTGGTCTACAAAATCAGAAGAAGATAAAAAGGTACAGAAAAACATACAAAATCAATAGACCAGAAATGAATGCCACTTAATATTCTTTCACCACCATTTCCCACTTGAAATATATAGGACATCCGCATACAGGAGACACCAGATAGGAACAGCAGTTCCCTTTAACGTCAATATGTAGACTTCTTGCCCGTTATAATACGGGAAATCTGAAGACCCCGACTGAATGCTTCATTGAAAAGTATCCTTGTTTGCATTGATTGGAATCCAGGAAGCCAGGATAGAAGAGCAACAGGAGCCATAACAGTAACACCAAACAGAATGTCATACAGTCTAGCCACAGAGACAACAGTATCCCAGACAACTGTGGATAGCACAAACGGTCTTATCACCTGAGCAATCAATATCAAGCCCCATCCGGTGGGGATGAAAGCCAAAAGACTGGTGAAGATGTCAACAATCTCAAAGTCAGTGAATTTGAGCAATATGATAATGACCAGTATTGTCATGATGACGATAAATGATTGGACTGTTCTGTAGTAAATGTGTTCTTTTGCAGCATATCTGTCACGTGCGTAGCCCATTACCACAAAGATGCCCACAGCCACAACTACAAAAATCCAAGATAACAGGTAAACTGCAATACTGGTGCTGTTATTGGCAACTTTGAGCTGATATACTATTCCATATTGGAAAAAAAAGAACCGCAGATCAAGTATTATCTCCAGCAGCTTCCCCCAAAGGCCAGTTGTTCTCAGATGATCTTGTTCTTCGTACCACCATGTCTCCCAACTTTGCTCGGATTTTGTAAAAACACCCCCACTGAACCATATCCAGTTCATAAAGTCATCGAAGTCATAAACTGTTTTCAACCAATCAAAACCAGATGGATTAAAAGCAAATGGAGCCAATATCCAAGACACTACAAGAAACCAGCTGGAAATTGTCATGATAATGTAAACAAATGTATTCTTGGCCAGGGGACTGTATGAAGCATAGACAGTCAACATCACCCCAAGTTCAATGGCTTTTATGAAATGACTTCGGGCATAGAGCCTGTAATTTTCTGCAAAACTCTTATGCTGAACCACAAAACCACGTCCAGTGGCCCGATATTTTGCTCCTCCATGAAGGATAGTTCTTCCAAAGTAATGAGTCCGAGTTCCCATAGAGAAAGTGTAGAAAACAGATGCCAACTGAAGCTGCATGGTAATGAAGTCCCAGATAGCTGCAAGGAATCCGTGTTCCAGAGAATTTTCTACAATCATTGGCAATGCAGTGAAAAGGCCAAGCTGGATAATGAACTGCTGGTTAAGAATAGCTCCAAGGGCTCTATTACTGTTAGTCTGGGATGATTGTTTGAAAGCTTCCTCAAGCCCACTTAGAGCCATATATAGGCGCCCCCAAACAAATGCATAAACAGTCAATATCACCATCATTGTGTTAAAGAAGAAACCCACGGTTGTGTAATAGAATGAAAGCATTCGAAAGAAGTCCAGTCTGTGGCCCAACCTGTACACATCCCTGCTCAGAATTTGCTCACCATTGCCACTAGCAACTTTAGCTTCAAACATAGATATCTGATTCAACCCTACATCCCTTCCCTTGCCAACTTGGATATACTCATGATGAGTCACATTGCCTCCACGCAGAGTGCAGTTGAACCCAGCAAATATATCCTCACTGATGTTAATTACTCTGGAGGCTTTGCTAATACCACCACGGCCTAAAAACCAAAGCCGATCAAAGACATCCGGATGACCATAGTGCATTCTTACCTTCAATGGGTTTGCAAGGACACGTTGCCCAAGGGTAACAAAACTAGTTTCTTGGGCAGACATGAACCACGCAAGGGAAGAAACTGAACCAGTAAAAACATGCTCTCGAACACCTAAAATAGTTGGCTTTCTAATACCATAGAAGTGTGAATATTCCTCCAAAAGGTTTCGCATTTTAAGTGCTTCTTCGAAGTAATTATCTTGATTCATGTCAATAGTCTGCACTGCATCACCCCTTGTGAAGATGATAGCATGGTTTTGATTCTCTGGTTTCCCTTCACCAAGCTTCAAGGGTCCTGGCAACTTCACCCGGTAAATCTCAACTTCTTTCTGCAATTCCTGGTCATATTTTACAAGAACGGAAAAATATTCCACTTCATCCCTTCCTGTATGTACTTCATCCACATAGGCTACACGAAGTGCTTCGTTGGTCTTCATAAGGTACAAAATCTCATCAGCATGTGAGTCTTTCTTTGCCTTTTGAGAACCATATATCTGGCAGGCAACAACATAAGTGAACTTCATAAGTGCTGTCCCATACTCATGGCCCTTGAATAGCAAGCTTACACCGCTGCTTGTTCTACTTAAGTTCCGTGAAGGAGACCTCCCGGAACCATTGAAACCATCAGCACCATCTTCTCTCCTCATTGAAGAACCAACGGATGCAAGTTCCCTCGACCCTTCTCTTATGTCCATCTCAGATGCAGAATCCAGAAATGCCAACATCTTGAGAGCCCTGTAATAGTACATCATTCCTCTCACAGTTCGGGTCAGTGTCTGTCCCCTATGGGAAGCCCAGAGACGAAGATCCCTTAGCCTCTCCTCCCATATTGCATCATCATCATCCGTCATCCCCTCCCTTCTCATGCGTTCCATAAAGTTCTCCCATTCATCATCATAAATCTTTTGCAAATAAAACAGAATTGAGATGCCATCTTCATTTTCAGTCCGCAGCTGTTCCCTGCCATACAACACTTCTTCACTATAGTACGGTGTTAGAACGCTGAAGGCTAGCATCTTTTCAACCTGAGGAGCACGTGGCATGTTCATGAACAAGGAGTTTGTGAAGAAAGCAACACGCCGCCTAGCTTCCAGATTCTTAGGAACATCATTCATGGAATCCCTAGAAGTCAGAATCGTATGCAAACGCCTCACTTGTTTGTAGAAATTCAGGTCATCGGCACCAGGCAATAAAATTGCATTCTCAAAAAGTAAACCGGTGGAATCCATCCGGGATCGCACCCATCCTAGTTGCCTTAGCTCCTCCATTGATTTTTTCTTCTTAGGGAAATCACGGTGAGCAATTTCGTACAAAGTCTGTAAAGTATTGACCACCTTGCTTACATCCTTCTTCTGTTTGAGTAGCAGGTTAACCAAGGTAATCAGTGCAGAGTGGATCTTTGTCAGAACCTGTGTTTGATACTCCTCTGTGAATTTTCCAACTCTAATTGCATCGTCAAATGCATAAAACAAGTTGGTGATGATACGATTCTCTTCCGTATCACCCCTGACAATGGTAAGCAATAAATACTTGACACTATCATATGATTCGATGACAGCACAACGCCTGTACTCATTCTTGCATATCTTCCCCCAGTGTGTCTTGTCTGAGGCCTGCAGTTCCTTTGCCTGTCCGAGAGCAAGAAGCAATTCGTTGCAGAGAAGAAAACAGGGCCAACGGATCACACGTATTCCCCAGGCATTAGGCGGCAGCTCCAGGAGCTCCACCTCTCTGTCACTGACAATGTCTTCCTCTCTAAACGCCTCGATTATCTCATTCCATATCAAGGCAAACCTAGTAGCCTCCAACTGATTTGATTCAATTTTCTTGTATGGGCGCCCCAGACCATAACGAAGTTTGAGCCGGTGGATGGCATCTTGGAATTTGCTTTTCAGAGTGCCCCTTTCCTTGAATAGCTGCTCCTCAGGCATCAGGTTGAACTGCAGTGCACTGGCAAAGAATTGAAACCTCAGCCTCAGCTGCTGCACATTTCGTATCTCACCCAGGTGTGAGAAAAGACCCACTAAAGCTCCAACGATGGAGGAGAAAATGGAATACCAGATCTGAATGTCCATCAAGTAAATCAAGACAACAGGAAGCCACAGAAGGACCACTGCAAATCTATTTGTCCTCGTGAAGAATTCGTGCCATTCATACCGAATATTGTTCATTCTGAGAATTATCTTGGTTGGGGCAACCATGGGCTTGATTTGGAGGAAGTAACTGAAAGTAAACTTCACTGCCAAAACTACGACCCAGAAGAGTGCATACTTCAGATTGTCCACAATTCCTTCCCTGAGACCGCGGCCCACGAAGGTGCGGCTCTGGAACCACCAAGTCAAGGCATACAGGATCCTCCAGTTCGTCTTCTCGAGAAAATTTCGGACCCAGGGTAGAACAAAGAGCGCCAGTGCAAGGACTTCTGGTAGGATGAACACGCCGGCAACCTCCAGAAAGGTCACAATTCTGGAGTTTGCCGCCGCAGTCCATCCACGGGCCCGGTTCTTCTGGTCCCAGATCCGGGCGTAGAGGACGCCAAATACAATTGTCCAGGCAGCAGCCACAACACTCTTCAAGATCATTCGCGTGGCGATCAACGGAGTTTCCCTCGAGACCAAGCTATACTGGGTTCCAGCATCCAGTATCGACTGCAAGAATCGGAGACCCGCCCAGGTGATGAATATGGTGAGCACGCGGACCTGAGCGTCCCGGCTTTGTAACCCCTGCCACGGATACTCCCTTCCTTCCCAAGCCACCAGGGTCGCCGCCTGAAGGTAGAGTATCAGCATGATCCAGAGGCGATCAAAGCTGCGGAATAGGTTCCAGAAGGAGCGTTGCTCCACGAACCCTGTCTTCCCGACCCGGTTCTTGTTGGGGGGAGCGGCAAAGAAGTTCTTGCTCAGGTCAAGAGGCCATCGCAGCCGATCGAAGCACCGTCTGCTCCAAAAATACTCGTTGATATCGTCGTAGTTGCGCCAGGCGGAGTGCGGGGCGGTGCCATTGCGGCTGGCTTCCATTTCGGCCTTGATGGTCTGGTAGATGGGGGTGACGACGCGCAGCAGGAAGGCATTCTCGCCGTGGATAGAGGGGAGCGCCGGGCGGCCGGTGGCGTCATCGATATACTCCTCTAGGATGCGGTTGAGTTCCATGGCCATGTGGTGGAAAAGGTAACAGAGGCATTCGGGGACGAATCGGAGGTTGGCAGCCTCGCCCCATATGAGAAGGTAGAGTGCTGCGTAGAGGAGATCCCGCCGGGGCTCATCGCCGGTGGCGCGGCGGCCGTGGTGGGCATCGGACACCCAGACGTTGGAGCGGCGTCCGAGGTATGCACACCAGGAAGTGTAGTTGTGAAGGATCTTGCGGCGGAGGCGGCGGACGACGCCGGGGTCTAGGACGTCGATGTTGTCGGGGGGCGGCTGGAGGCGCATCTGGGCATTGGCCAGGAGGAGTACAAGGTGCTCGCGCTGGTTGCGGACGTTGTCCCGCTGGAAGCCGAAGAAGGCGCCGAGCCAGTCGAGGAGGTCCATGCCGTCGAGCCACCGCTGAAACGGGGGCTTCCGGAGCTCCCCCACGGTGCGAAGTCCGGCCATGGCGGCGCGAACCTCGGGGAAGCGGAGGGAGGGGTGCTCCGCGAGGACATTGTGGATGGGTATGATGTTGTACGGGGGCTCATCGGGAGCACCCGCGGGGCGGCCGGACGGGCCGCTTGCGCCCGGCCGCGAGTGGTGCTGGCGCTGGCGGAGGCTCATCCTCGCATGACACCGGCCGCAGATCTAGAAAGGCCGGCGCGGGGGCTCCGCTGCCGCGCCCCCTCCCTGCCTCTCCCGTTGCGCCGCTCCCACGCTGTCGCCGCCGCGGCCGGGGGCGGTGAGGACGAGGCGAGCAGCGGTGGGGGGCTCGATGGGAAGTTGGGGGCGGGCGGGGGACGTCAAAGAGGTAGAGAGCCGGAGGGAGAGGAGGGGGTAACCGGGAGCGGTATTCGAGGATCGGCAACGCGGGCGGAAATGGAAAAAGGGTGGCTGTTGACCGTGGATTCAGTGCACCTTTTCGAGTGTTGACATCTCCACCGAGACCTGTACCGCGGCGCACTGTACCGCGGCGCAGACAGAACAGACTTGTACTGCGCGATGGAGGTAGACGAAGGAGGCGACTTTTCTGCCGTTTTTACGGACCCCTCTTTTTTCCCCTGCTCGCAGCTCGCCTGTCCCCTGACTTGATTCCTCTTTTCTCACCTGCGGAGGTATGTTCTCTGCAGGCATAAATCTAGTTAAATAATTATCAACTCTTTTGAATTCAAAAAATATATAATAAGAATAGTTGTTCTCTTCTGTCTTCTCATATCTCTCTCTCTCTCCCCTAGCTCAGATGAGAAATCGCAATTGGAATCTGACGGGTAGTAATCTTTCTTGAGATTGATAGGTAAGCAAAAAGGTTACTAAACCCGGGAGTAGGTTTTAGTAGGCAGGCATTGTTAGAAATTTTTAATAGGTTTAATACGGAATACTGATATTTTACAGGGCCTTGATTCAAAATAAGAACAACTCCTCGGTAACTGGCTTACTTTAAAATTTTCAAGTGAAATGATTAAGACACCAATCACCGTGGATCACCGTCGTGATTATTGTAACAGTTGTCCATGGCAGACTAATTATAACGAAGCACTATCACTATATAAACCCCCCGAATCACACGTGTCTACGTACACTAAACCGACCTCAGATTCGGTGCAGTGGATCTAATCCGCCGGAAACCACGGTGGCCGGCCGGTGGGAACGGAGAAGGCAGCGCGGTGCCGGAGACGCATCGCCGCCGGAAACCACCGTCCGCCGCCGCCGCCGCCGCAGCCGGACGTCGGGCCGTCGGAACGGGAAAGGCAGCACGGTGCCGCGGAGGCGGAAATGCATAGGCGGCGCCGCTACGGTCTGACGCGGCAGAATGGGATCTGGCGTCGGCGTCGTCTTCCGTCTGACATTATCATTATTAATGTTCTGTCGCGGCGTCCACGACTGGGACGAGCCAAAGCCGGCAAGCGACAGATGGGGGGGGATCCTATCCGCTACCCAAGACGGTTTTTTATTTTTTACTATTTTAGTGTTTATAATTACTTAAAACATCTCTCCGAAAGAAAAAAATTGGAAAATATTAAAGTCTTGTGTTTCTAAAATAAGATCTCTGTCCAAAAGCACCACAAAAATACACGTTAGCTGTTCCTTTTTTCTTCCGTGACAAAAATATCTTCTATTTTCTAGAGACGTATAAGAAGAGTGCAGCGGACAGAGAGAGAACAGAGAGATGATGGTATCTTATACAGGGGTGTTTATGATTTGATTTGGTTTGATTTTTAAATATTTTTTCTTATATCAAATCAAATCAAACTATCTCTCAAATTAAACCAAATCAAACTAAATTAATTCAGTTTGATTCGGTTTGGTTCAGTTCGATTCAGTTCGGTTCAGTTTAAATCATATTTTATTAAAGTATAATAAATATATCAATATATTTTATTTTATTTTATTTATTTTAAATCATATTCTATTAAAATCTTGTGTATATATTTATAGATTACATTGATTTTACTTTAAAAATTCTCAAAATAAATTTATTTTTATAATAAAAAATACATAAATATTATTTTATATATAACTTAAACTAAAGTATTTAATCTAATTTAGATTATTCAATTTATCGCTTTGATTTAGTTTGAAGGATCGTAGAAATCAAACTAAATCGATCCATAGTTCAAATCAGATTAAATCGAACAAAAATAAATTTTTTTTTAAGAATTTTTTTTTAAGAATAGCCCTAATCTTATATATCACGAGAATATTCAGAAATATAAACAATCGTGGTAATAACTGCTGAGTAAACATCTTTTTTTTTATTTGCACGTAACCCATCACGAAAGCCGCCGATTAAAACCGAGACGTACGACTACCTCTTCAAAATAAGTGAAATAAAATAAATTTTCATTTTTTTCTTTAGACGCTGAGGGTCTTAACCAGTCATCAAGATCGGGTGTGAAATAAAAAAAATCAGATTAAATCGGGGTCAAACGTCACCTGTCCCGGGAACTTGTACGAAATGCAATTGCTTTTGAGAAGCGAAACTATAAAAATCTTGCGGATTCCTCGCGGATTGCTTTCCAGAGGTGTGTTTGGTCAGATTTGAAATTTTTTTTCTCGAATCAGCAACGAATCGAATCGAATCTGATTTCAAATCGATTAGATTTGATTAGATTTGATTCATTTTAAATAAAAATATTTTAAAATATTTAAATCAATTAATTATATATTTATTATTAAGATAAAAATATTTAAAATAAATATTGTTTTATTATATAGATTAAATAAAATTTAATAGTGTTATGATATTTTTATAAAGTTTAAATTAAGTTAACTCGAACTAATTTAATTTAAATTAAATTTTTTAATCAAATTAGATCGTAATAATTCAAATTAAAATGAGCCGAACTCAATTAACTATGATTCTATTTAACGGCAGACATCTTCTGCCTTCCATTTAGGTGTGCAAACGAACTAATACACTCGATAAATGACTCGAAACTCGACATGACAAGAACTCGACTCAACTCACTTATTATATTAAAAGAACAAGTTTGAACAAAAGATAAAACTCGACTCATTAAACGAGTCGAGTTCGAATGAACTCCTGCTCGGCTCGATAAACTCGCGAGTAATTCGATTAAATATTATATTACATATTTATTTTAAAATTTTAAATTAAAAATATTAATAACTATATATTATTATATAATACATATATAGTTTAAATTTAAATTAAATTTAAATTAAGTTTTGTGAATGAATCGAATCTAGAGTCTCGTAAATATTTTTTTATAAATTTTGAGTTCTATAAAAGAGTTTATGTATAATTTAAATCTTATTTTGAATTGAATTTTAATCCGATTACTATTTGAATTCGAGTTGAAAATTTGATTAGATCAATAAACGACTTAGATTCGAACAGTAATTCAACGTATTTATTAAAATTTAAATTTAAGTTCGAAGCTGTGTAAAAAAAATAAATCGAACTTAAATATTATATTATTAAACTCGACCTGTTTGCACCCTTGCTTCCGTCGTGCCGTCACCGCGAAGGGTGGTACGCCCGGACGGAAACGTGGCTGTGTTCCGGAGAGAGCCCTGCTAACTCACCACCAAACACAGAGGCGAAGAGGTCGCCGGAGCCGCCGCCGAGTCCGTCATTATTTCATCGTATCTCGAGGAAGGCGGACTAATAAATAACACCACCGCCCACCTGGCAACGACACCACACATCCAATCCACGCAGGGGAACGAATCAACGGGACTGACACGTGTCCACCGTAGATCGATGGGGCCGTTTAGTCGTACGATAAATTTGACCTTGTCACAAAAAAAGGAGATATATCGATTCTGTCAAAGATGATGGACAGCTATTACAAATTACGTATGCTTCCGAAGCCAATTATTTGTTTAGACTAAAAGCGAGACTTCCATTTTCTCTCGCGCGCGATCCCCCCCCCCGTATTACATACATAGTTGAATATAATTTTCACCCTTTTTTGCCGTGGTGTCTCACCGAGCACGGGATATTCTACGTCTCAACTTATTTTAAAATATACTCCGATGTGAAATTTTATCACGAAGATATTTACAAAAACTATCTGTGTAGCAGCCAAACGTCCGAGGAGATACAGGCGATACATGTTCGCCAGAATGGCTGGTTTAAATTGGGATCCGCATCCCTGGAGTGCTCTCTCTGGCCCGGGTTAGACCTGTGGCATCGTAAGGTTTTGGAGATAAATTTAATTTATCATCTAAGTTTTGAGAATAAACTAAATTTATATTCGAATTATCTCGATACGAGACGGTTCCTCGGAGGACGTCGGATCTGTTAATTATGACCCAATCTAATCTCAAACTAGATGGGTGCCCTTTTAAACGTTTTAAAATAATGTTATTCTAAAATAAATTAAAAGAAATGACCCCACTTAAATACGATAAAACATATCACAATAAAAGAATGTTCATTTTAAAATTTGTTCTGATATTCATCATTAATTTTTCATATAATATTTGTAATCACTTGATTCCCCGACGTCACCGAACTAAAATCTTGAATCGCCCACCGATCCAGGTTAGGGATGCAAACGAGCCGAGCCGAGCCGAGTAGTATGGTGCTCAAGCTCGGCTCGTTTATTTTACACGAGTTCAAGTTCGAACTCGAGTTTTAACGAGTACGTCGAACCCTTGTTCAAGTTTTGATTCGTTTATTAATTCAGTCGAGTCGAGCTCGAACTCGAGTAGTAGCCAGATTAAAATTTAATTCACATTTAAGCTTAAGTTATATACAAAATCGTTTATAATACTCAGAATCAACGAAAAGTTATTCGTGAAACTCCGTATTTAGCTCATTTATGGAATTCAATCTAAAATTAAATTAAATTTTTAAAATATTTAATATATTTAAGTGACGATATGTAATTATTAATGTCCATAATTTAATTTTTAAATTAAATATAAAATATAATATTTAATCGACTTACTCACCGGTTTATCAAGTCGAACAAGTGCATGTTCAAGTTCGACTTGTTTAATGAGTCGAACTTTTTTTTTGTTCAAACTTATTCAGTAATAAATGAGTCGAGTCAAGTTTTCGTCGAGTCAAGCTTCGAGTCGCTTTCCAAATGTATTGGTTCGTTTGCACTGCTAATCCAGGTGGATAAAACGGTGACGTTTGATTATACTTGATCTGGAAATATTAACTCTTAATTTCACCTCTAATCTTCTAACTTGTGTTTAAAAAGTACTTAACTTGATTAAGATGTAAGTGATAAGTGTGTTTGATAAAACATCTAAATCAACATCTAATTAAAATGATTTCATGTATACAAATTTAATACACATAATATTAATACAAAAAATTATAATAAATACATTAATTTAGACATATAAAAATAGTTTTTCTCAAACCAATTTAAGAATATGTTTTTCATAAAATAATTAATTCAATTTTATTAATTTATTAATAAATAAATTAATATACTACTAATTTATCACTAGTAATTTTGATCTAATATATATATTTTACTTTTAACATGTTATATTCTAATTAAATTAGTTATATATCATTCATTTATTATTAAATAACTTTTGAGAATATATATTATGTTGATGGCGTGCGTGTGTGCGTGAGTGAGAGAGAGCAAGGGACGGACGTCACATCTTCTTCTGCATGCTTGGGCCTTCATCTAACGTTTGAATACAAAAAACTAAAACATAAAATTGAATCATTCAGAACTCTGCTCAGATACAGAAGTTAGGTTAGACATTTATTCAGAGTATTTATCAAACATTCACGTGTGTCTAACATCTAACCGAATCAGACAAAATGCATTCATTCAGCGTTATCGAACACAGTTAAGTGAACGAAGAAGAAGACAGAAGAGAGATCGGTGAACTACATCGAACCTTTTTTGTATGCAAGATTTCAAACTCAATTTTGTGCCCAGACATGTTATAAAAGGACTCTCTACCCGTAGACCGAGCACAAGAGCATACACAACCGCATTGAAAAAAGATAAACTATTGTTATTATAAGGTAGCTTTGATTTGGCTAGGTTCACTTCAAGGGTCTTTTCGAATCGAATCAAACTGAAGTCAAAATATAATAAAATCATCGTTATATTATTGAAAAAATAAAATCTGAATATTTGTATTATAAAATCATATTTATATGTTCATCACCGGTGAATAACTTTCAGATATTTGAGGAAGAAGAAAAAAATCCACACAATTAATCACCATTAACACGCTCTCGTTCTTTTCACAACTCGATCACCATGCTCTAGATAGATGATTATCATTGCAGTCAGAGGAACATCTATATCTATCTGGTTATAAGATCATTGATTTTAGAACAGCCCCCTTGTCTAAATCCACGAGACCGAACCTTCGTTAGCCCTTTTGAAGACAAGCAGAAACAGTACCTCAAACCATGGTTCGCCCGACCCGGTCACTTTTTGGGCCGACCGACCCCGACCCGGTCCCGACCCCCGATCCGGTTATTATTTTAAAATAAATTCTTTATTATTTTTTCCCCTACCCGGTTATTATTTTAAAATAAATTCTTTATTATTTTTTTCCCCGACCCCGACCTGGCCCGGGTCGCGACCCCAACCGACCCGGGTCAGTTTTGGGGCCGACCGACCCGGGGCTGACCCCGACTATTCTTTCCTTGCCTCAAACTTCCTGAAAGGATAAAATGATTTTCACAAGTTTTCCAGCCTAGAAACAACCGTGATGAAGTCAACTTCCGCACTTTCTCTCTCTCTCTCTCTTTATTCCGAATTCAATGAATATGATGATACTTCTTTGATTCAACCAGAAGATTATTTTACTGGCCAAAACACTCTTGGACAGTACAGTACTACTGGATGCCATTTTCTTGTTTAAGAAAAAAATCGCTTTCGAAACATAAAATTGTCGAGGTTGTCAAACACCTCTTTAACCAATTTTCTTACCATTTTTAAAAATCAAAACAAAAACCTCTGTTGTCGCGCAACTAATGGGTGTTTGGTTGCATGATAATTTTTTGTACACTTTCATGATAAAAAATTGTATTAAAATAAAAAGTGAACCAACTCATGACATAAAATTATCATGTTTGGAGGGATGTGATTACAAAAAAGAGTAACTATCGCACATGACCAAACAAAGTGGGGGACCACAAGAAAAAAGAAAGAGGTGAGACCCTCTTTTTTTATTTAAAAAGAAAATCACTTTTAAAACATAAAATTGTCATGGTTACCAAACACCTCTTTTAACAAGTTTTCTTACAATTTTTAAAAATTAAAATAAAAACCTTCGTTATCATGCAACCAAACACCCCATAAGCATCCCATTAGATTTTTTTATCGTCAATGCCATAGTTTTGTGATTCGTAAGATAATACGTAGCAGAACATTGTCTGTTCTTAGAGTGAGTGGGAGTGTTCATAGATCATGAATCTCAGATCTCAACAACATCGTTTGAGAAGTTGTAAAAAAAATATGCTGATAAGACAACGGTGCTACTCCACTGAGGATCAAGAAGAGACAAGTAAGGCTCAAAAAAAAAAATGTAAACCGGTAAACTCTGAACAGAACCGAATCAAATAAACCAGTTCGGTTTGATTCAAGAGATTGACTCTGTTTGTTTTTTGAATCGAACCAACCCGATAACCTTTTATCCGCTTGGTTAATTTTGGTCGGACACTTCTCTAAACCGGGACTGAACAGGTAGGCTAGGCTGGTCGAACCGATGGAGCCTTCCGGTTCTCTCGGACTGGTCCGCCTGTAAAGCTTAAGCCGCAAGCAACATGGCAGCGCAGCGGTCGGCGTGGGCAGTGGACTTAGACTGGCTACAGCTGGCCGAGCCCTACCGGCTGTCTACGTTAGTTATAACTTATTACTTAGATATATTTAAATCACCTATATAATATCAGAATTGATTCCAAGATAAATTATCACCACACGTTTATGGGGTGTTTGGTTAGCTGATAATTTAAATTTTTATTATAATTTTATGTTTTTGAAATAAAACTTGTTAAAAGAGATGTTTGACCATCACGATAATTTTATATTTTCAGAGTGATCTTCTTCTTCGTCTTCTTCGACAAAGAAAAGGTCTCTCCTCTTTTTTCATCATGTGATCCCCCCACCACTTTATTCGGCCATATATGCTAGTTACTCTTTTTTGGTCATCGCATTCCTTCAAACATGATAATTGTTTGTCGTTAGTTAGTTAATATTTTATCTTAATATAATATTTTATCATGAAAATACATAAAAATTATTGTGCACTCAAACATGTCATTAGTTAGCAATATCAAATTTGAGAATTTTGGTACAAACAAAGTGTGAATTGGGACACATGCCTCCTCATTGATCAATTTTTTTATCGATATTTTATTATATAAAAATATCAATATCAAGAGTGATCTAGTATTATTTTAATACTCTAAAGAGCATATCTACCTACCCATTTTTGCTTCCAATATCTTGACATGTTCACGTATCTAACGAAACAAAACTTGTTTGTGTATGTATTTAATATGTCAAAATCATGCCAATCTTTATTCTTTTTTCTATTTATCTTTGCTGGCAACAACTTCTTCACTTTTCTTGATATATTGATTGTTCGTCTATCTAATCCGTTAGAACTACATATCCATCATCATTCTCATTTCAACAGAATTTAATTTTGAAGACATTTTTTCCCTTGTAACATTGCAAGTGTTACACATGTATAATGCAGTTTTCTTTTAAATTTAATATAATCTTACCATGATAAAACCTATCAGTCAATCTCCACTCCATCTTCAATCTTTTTTTCTTGTTGGCTTTCACAAAACATATAATATATGTTTCCTATCTTACTTCTACTAATCTACTTATTTTAAAATTGCAAAAGTATTTTGTCGAAGTTATACTTTGTTATTATCAACTCATCTATTTAAGGTCATCTTCAAATATTAAGCGCAATGTGTGTCATATTTCATCAAGGGTGTTCACTATTCATTACAACTTGAAAATTTAAACGAAGCCAGACTGTATGTTCAATTTGATTTTTTTTTGAAGTAGCAGCTACTTCGATTTAATATTAAAGGTCTTTCGAATTAAACCAAATTGATAATTTAAATAACTAACAAATTTTAAATATTTATTTTAAATTATATATTAAATTTTTTGTTGTTTTTTTGACAAAATAATTATTTTTAAGTTATAAAAGTACAACTACATATATATGAATTTATTCACTACATTTTCAAAAAAAATGACTTAAAATAAACTAAACTAAATTATCTATATTATACATCGATAAAATGTGATTTGAATAGGACCAAACCAAATTAGTTTGGCTTGGTTTAGTTTTTTTTTCTAGAGGTATGTTGGTTTGTTTTCAAATGGAAAAAACTCCTTAAAAACAAAACCAAATAAAACCATAAACACTCCCTAGCTCCACCAAAATACATCTTTTATCACTTGTATATAGCCAGCATACAGCTTATTTTACTCCAATGACCATCAAAATCATCTCTTTGATCTTAATCAAAACCTTTTCAAGTAAATAAACAATATTTATAATGATATAAATTATTATTTCTTTAAATATGTATGAAGATGCTCCTCCATTCATTCAGTATTTTTTAAAGATTAAGAATTTATTAAATATAATTAAACTGATACATGTTCATGTAATAGAAACTGGAGAGTAAGAAGGTGTTATGTTGGCATCTCTCTTGCGAGTTTTAACTGGAAGCGGTGTTCGAGGGTGGCCATGGGCACCCGGCCCTCCCCCTGGAGGGGAGGGAATTCAGGTGGGAACCAACTAGGGGTGGCAATGGGCCGGGTCGGCCCACGGGTTCGCGGTCGGGTCGGCTGCGGGTCATTTGATGGGCCAAATATTTTGGCCTGCGGACTTTAGTCGGGTCGACATATGGGCCGAAGCGGGCCAACACGGACTAAAACGGGCCAAATAACTTTCAATTTTTATGTCAAAAACATCATTTTTACTTATTAAAAATATATTTTAATTAAATTATTATTAATTTTATAATATTATCTTAAATAATTAAATTTATCATATTTAATAAAAATTTATTTATAAAATATATAGTTGGGCCGGGCCGGGTCGGACCAAGTCAATAATTTTTGCGGACCGGGTCAGGCCGGGCCAACAATGTAGTGCGGGCCGGGTTGGGCCGGGCCGATATATTTTGGACAGAGCCCTAAGCGGGCCTACCTCGGGCCGGGCCGGGCCGGGCCCGGCCCATTGACACCCCTAGAACCAACCAGTGGGGGCTCGATCCCCCGTTGCCTGTGTGAACAGCAGACTCTCGGCCGTTTAGGTTAGAACGTGTTCATAAAAAAAAGATGCTATGTGGGAAGAAAATAAAGAAATAAACCAAAGCTAAGAACTTATCGAAATTATAAGCAAAAGCTATAAAACAGAGAGAGATTAAACAGGGTCTTTACAGATTCGGACCGGCCCAGTTGCTCCACCAGGGCCGTTCATTGGCTTCGATTTAGTTGTTATAGACTCTTTTTCTCTTTTTCTTTTTTTTTTCAAATCAAGTCAAACATGGGGTGTTTGGTTGCATTTTAATTTTTAAAAAGGTTTCATGATAAAAATTTAAAATATAATGTCAAACAAGATAATTTTTAAAAGTGAGAACGTGACAATGAATGTGTTTGGCAAAAATATTTTAATTTTTAAAAATAATAATGAGGTGTTTGGTTCGGCGGCTCAAATATATAGAAAGAAAGATAAAGTGGGTAGAAGCATCTGCTCTGGTTCGGGCATTTTCACAAACACCTACCTTACGCTCAAGTCCGCACCCTCTGCGGTTGAAGACGGCCACCGTCACAGTGCAGTTCATGAACTTGTGCTAACTCGTTCTCTTCCGCCGACAGGCGATGGCCATGCACTTGTTGGACGGAGTGTTTGGTTGCTCCAACCAGGCGAGCGTGCCGTCCACGAAGCTGCAACCATCGCCGCCGCAGCAGCCGGAAAAGAAGCCAAGGCCCCAACCGGAGCAAACTCTCAGATGCCCGCGGTGTGACTCAACCAATACCAAGTTCTGCTACTACAACAACTACAGTCTATCACAGGCCCTGTACTTCGCAAAGGCTGCAGGAGGTATTGGACAAAGGGGGCACCTGCGGAATGTCCCCGTAGGCGGCGGCCGCGGGAAGAACAAGAGACTGTCTTCCAAGAAGACACGGGGAGCGATCCTGGTCACCAGCTCCAGTGCGGGGCTTCAGTCCCTCCCCCCTCCACCCGCCCTCACTTACGCTCCTAGCGATCTAATCCTCGCCTTCACGGGACTCCAGAACACGTCTGCTGCTGGCAAATTAGGTCTGGAGGACCGTGACTCCAGCTTCATGTTGGAGAACACCACTGCCAACAGTGTCGCGCCCCATGTTCCGGCTTTTCTGGATGTTCTCAAGAGTGGGTTCCTCGACGGCAGCCCGGGCTCCTTCGCCCGCAGGCCGCACCACCGGAGGAGCCGTCGCCTCCCGGCGAATGCGGGGGCGGGCGGGCGGCGGCTGCCACTTCCCGGCGCCGCTCTTCCGGATCGCCGCCGCTCGTGCGCCGGGAGCCGGCGGCCTCGCGGACGGGGATCCGGCCGGCCCGCCAAGGAGGCCGCCATGGCTGCGGCCGGCGCCGTGGCGGAGGAGATCCGATCCTCGTCCTTTTCAAGAGGATCTCCCGCAGCGATCGAGCACCTGGATGTCGACATGTGAGTGGTCAAGATCGGCGATCACCGTGGCGTCGATCGGAAGGGCGCGCCGCCGGATTTAGACCTGCGGGAAGGAAGCGCCGGGAGGAGGAGGAGAGTGCCGGGAGGTCGCCGAGGGATTCGCGAGACACGGTTCACTTTCGAAAAAAAAGTGGTCTCCACCACTTTTTTTTTTACGGTGCCCTTTCGATGAAATCATTTTTAAAATAAAAAACGAAAACAAGAGCCAAACGAAATATTCAGAGCACTTTCATTAAAATTTTCAAAAATTAAAAAGAAAATGACAATTATCACGTAACCAAACACCCCGTAAACATATCTTCGAAAGTTAGATTCGTTCCGGTTCAAATCCTATTTTATCGATATACGAATATATCTATGTCTAATTTCGTTTGATTTGTTCTAAATCATGTTTTATAAAAGTATAATGTATATATATTCGCATATATATTAATTTTAAACTAAATTTCAAACTAAACATATCTTTTTCTCTTTTTTTTTCAAATCAAGTCAAACTAAACATATCTTCGAAAGTTAGATTTGTTCCGGTTCAAATCCTATTTTATCGATATACGAATATATCTATGTCTAATTTCGTTTGATTTGTTCTAAATCGTGTTTTATAAAAGTATAATGTATATATATTCGCATATATATTAATTTTATTTTTTGAGATTCTAAAAATATTTATTTTTAAGTTAAAATGATAAATACAATTTATTTACACATTTAAATAAAACAAGTATTGAATTCAGTTCAAGTTATTTTTTTTGGTTTGATTTGAAAATTTTTAATTAAAATGAGTTCACTGCGATTACTTTAGATAATAATAATAATAATATCTGGGTTACATCCTATGTCAAAACTCAAGTCAAGATTAAGAATGTCAACAGTTATCAATTATCCGACTATCTGACCCATTCGTAAGTTAACGAATAGTTAAAGAATAATTTAAATATTTTGAATAAGTTACTTATGTTCATTTATCAATTGACCATTATCTCTTTTTTTTTTGGTCGACTGGTACAGTGGCCAACTGTGCGTCCAGCACAGGACGCGGCTGGATGTTCGAGCCCCAGCTCGGACATCACCGGTGGCCTGCCCCCCCAGGGGCAGGTGGCTTCAACGCCGGAGCGCAGTTCAAGCGCAGGCTCGAACTCGGGAGGCCTGCCCCCCGGCGGGCAGGCGGTACCAACCGACCCAAGGTCGGTCGGTATCAATTGACCATTATCTCACTGAATGCGATTATGAATATATCATAAATCAAATTCGAAAATCATTATTCATATTCATTAATCAATACATAATACAACTTATATTGTATGGCTCATCAAGAAAATTTTATTATCTATGACTCTATGGTTCATCCTCCTCTCTCGAGTCTCGACATTAGAAAAGTCTTGCTCTAACATCCGACAACAATATTTTCTTCATCTCCTACTTTTTGTTGATGCAGTCTACATACACGACGATAACCCTTTTCCCTCTTTAATCTAACTTCCACTGAATTTGACATCCCGAGAGACCTGTCATTCTGGAGAAATCTGTCAACTATGTGATCTGCTGGATAGTCGACGGCAACACAAAGTAGGAATAGATACTGCAATCCCACTAGACGGTATTTCACTTTTGCTGCGAATCGACTATCTTATGTTTTTTGTCGAATATGTATTGTTTTGAACAAGTAACTAAGATTATTTTCTATCTCACGTTTTGTGTCGGATACATCTAACTATTTCATATAAAGTCAAAAATCATTTTTGCTGTAGACTCGTTAATCACTTTTTTTTTCTATCTCATGTGTTTGTGTTGGACATATAATTAATTTTTTTTCATCTCTCGCATTGATATAAGTGGATATTTTTAATTGTAATAATTATTTTTATGTGTTTTTATCGATAAAATTATATTTACTGCTTGTTTTGTTGAATTGGATTATATATGTTATCTTTTTATATATTTGTTAACTGTTCATTATCTGATCATAAATTATTTTTAAATAGATAGAATAATATGATTTGTAAGTATATCTAATATCGATAATTAACGAGCAACAAATAAATATATTTTTTATAAGATACGAATACCAATAACATTATTATTCGGCCACCGCTTGACATTGCTCCTCAACGCAGACAACCTATCATTGATGCAAAATCACCGGATAGGGTTCGGACTCCGTCCGACGGTCCAGATTTGTGGCTGGCCATGTCAGCGTCCGCGTGCCATTGACTGGGGGGGTCCGGGACCAAGACCAGGGATCTCTTCCCATTGGCCGTGTGATCGCCCGGCCGTCGTCGTGGCGGCGCCAGATCCACACACGTGGCCCGCCTCTTGCAGACCGGGGTTCCGCCTCTCGCCGCCGGCCACCCGATCACGGGATTCCCCGGGGGGGAGGAAAAGATCGCCCCGTGATTTACCCGTTCTGTCCGCGATCCCGCACGGGGACTGCCGCGCGACCTTCCGGTCCCGGAGGGGCATTATCGTCCAGTCGCGCGTGAGGCCCGGATTCACCCGCCCGGGCAGCTGCCCCCGTTTGCTCTGTTCTGCGCCACGGTCCGCTGCGCCGGACGCAGATCCTCCACGCTGGAGGCCTTTATTTATCAGATAAAAATTTTCATCATCGTACCTACAAACTATACAAGTATCTAAAAATAAAGGAGGTAACGTATTAAATTTTAGTAATTTTATGCAAATCATGCGTTTTAAGAATTATTGAAAGACGTGTTTTGAATATAAATATTTGTTTATTTAAAAGATTATTTGGAAGCATACCAAGAGATCATTGACGTCAAAAAAATTATTTTAGGCATCAATAGCTGTTATTTAAAAAAATTATATCCGAAGATATACATATGTATATATATATACACATCGTCTGTTCAAAACTTTGGTTATCGTGATCGGGCGGCCCAGTGTGCCCGCGGACTAGCTGATGTCGTACCTTCTTTCTTTCCTGACGACCTCTTTTTAGTCGCCTCCTACGCGGCGAACCTCCACGCAAGAGGAAGCGTGACCGGGTCCGGGAGGGAGAAGAGAGCGAGAGGGAAGGAGAGAGGAGGAGGAGGGCGGAGGGGGAGGGGCCGTCGCCTGGCCCCGGCGGTGGTCTCCGGAGAAGCCAGCAGGGAAGGAATCTATACATCTACATACGCCGCCGCCTCCTTCTCCTTCCCCAGATGGAGTGGATCAAGGGAACCCTGGTGGTGGCTTCCCTGGCGATGTCCTTCGCGTCCGTTCCGCTGGACGCCATCTACTGTCAGGTACGACCTCCCCGCAGCGTCTCCTTCTCCGAGCACGGCAGAGACTCGGCGTTCCGCTCCTCTCTTCTCTTTTGCACGACCTTGGGCGGGGGGCGCTTCTGCTTATATACTCTGCATCTTTGTTCGGTCTCACAGCCCTACAGGCTCGCCTTCCAGAGGGATCGGACGCCCCCTGCGGAGCGCGCGGCCAGGTATGACGCCCTCCGTTTCATCGAGACCCTCGTCACCGCCCACCGGTGAGACCGCCGAAAGGAGGCGCAAGGACGGCGGCGGCGCAGATAGCGGGATCTTATATGTCCTTTTCCTCTCTCTGATTCTTCCTGTGCAGAACGATTTGGCTGCCTGATGTAGGGTTAAAAGAATACGAAGATATTATTCGAAGTCAAAACTGTCAACATACGAGATCGTTTGCTTGAAATTTCTTCTGAATTCTTGCCTCACGATCTGTTCTTCTTGCTATGCCGTTGTCGATCGTTAGCCCACGAGCCTCGATGTACACGTAATTGCCAGACCGGACCGCGTCGGCGGCCGGATTCCAGAGAGTTAAGGCAGCAGCGGAGGTGTGGTTTTGCCATTTATCCGTCTCTACTCCGTTTTGATGAATAAGCCTTTTCTTCCTTAACCGGGCGGTGAGCAACTCGATCAATCCGAGAGAGAGAGAGAGAAGCACAGATAATTATCTCGATTGGTGGAGGGAACTCCGACAATTTCAGATGTCATGTGATCGAAAATTCTCACAATGCTTAATCGGGTGGCATCACGTGATGTGAGGAAGAAACAAGAGTATGTTTTAATGACAACACGGAATGACAGACGAGATTATTTCAACATAGAGCGAAGACAATGAAATTTTAACGAGTCAATAAAAGTTAGATAGCAAATCATCAGACTCAATAGTAGATTATCAAAGTCTCGATAGTAGATTATCAAAGTCTTGAAAATAGATTTTCAAATTTTCGATGGTAAATTTTGATGATAAATCATCAAAATTCGGTAACAAATCATTAGAAATAGTTGATCTATTAAACAGTCTCATTTATCGTTTCACATCATTTTTAAAATACATCTTTATCTCATTCTCAATTATATCATGTGACATCATCTGCTCGGAGACTGCAGGAGGAATTCATCGAGAAATTGAGATGATCCAAACTTTTCTTTAGAGAGAGAGAGAGAGAGAACGACCACGTTCTTGGAGACGGGTAAAAGCTTCGGTGTGCTATCGGCAGAGATCGATGGAGGCCCCCGGGGAGGAGAGCAGATCACCTCAGTCCCCGGGTGGAGGGAGCTCCCGCAGTCTACAATGGCGTGAGGACATCTGGTGTCGCGGACACGAAGAGTCAGTGCGCGTTAAATGGGGGCATAAAGTAGATATGACGTCGTTCGGTAGTGGGTAAATAGAGGGTCGGTAGTGGGTATTTGAAGTCTCGGTAGCTCGGTAGTGGATTTTTGAACTACCGAGACTCCAAACACCCACTACTAGGGGTGTAAACGGAATCCGATATTCCGATATTTCGATTCGATTTCGATAAAAATTAACGGGTTTGGAATTTGTTTTTGTATCCTATAAGCTATCGGAATCGGAATCGGATATCCGGTAGCTTATTGGAATCGGAATCAGTTGGTTCCGTTTCCGTTAATCTGATTTTGATAAAAAAATAATTATATATAAATAAAATTAAATAAAAAATGTTAAATAAATTATAAAATACAATATATAAATTGATAAAATAATAAAAATAAAATTTTAATAAGATTATATCAAAATTTATTAATTATATGTAAATTATTGACTCACTTTTGAATAAAAATTAATATTTAATATGTATTTCGGATTTTATCGGATTCGGTTTCGATTTCGATAACGGAATCGGAATCGGATCGAAATCGGAACATAGTGATTCTGAAATTATCGGAATCGGAATCGGAACCCCTTAACTCTTATTGGAATCGGAATCGGATTCTGGTGAATCCACTACCGAATCCGACCCGTTTACAGCCCTACCCACTACCGACCCTCTATTAATCCACTACCGATCTTAGTTTTACTTGCTACCGAGCCTTTAAGGACTCCACTACCGAGCCTAGTTTTACTTGCTACCAAGACCTGTTACAGTTGCTACCGAGCCTAGTTTAACTTGCTACCGAGCCTTTAAAGACTTGTTACCGAGACCTGTTACAGTTGCTACCAAGCTTTGAGGAAATGAGGATCCACTACCGACCGCCTATCAACTCGCTACCGAGTTATCGAGGCTCCAAAAACCCACTACCGAGCTACCGAGGCTTCAAAGACCCACTACCGACCCTCTATTAACCCACTACCGAGCTTTGAGAATCCACTACCGACCGCTTATCAACTCGTTACCGAGCTACCGAGACTCAAAAGACCTACTACCGACTCTCTGTTAATCCACTATCGAGCCTTGAGAATCCACTACCGACAGTTTATCATTTCGCTACCGAGCTACCGAGGCTTCAAAGACCCACTACCGACTCTCTATTTACTCACTGCCGAGCGACGTCATACTTACTTTATGCCCCATTTAAAGTGCACTGACCCTTCGTTTTTCGCGATACCAGGTGTCATCACACCATTGAGGACTGCGGGAGCTCCCTCCACCCGGGGACTGAGGTGATCCACTCTCCCATGGGAGTGCCACAGACGTCATCTGCAGACTTCAGAAGGAGATAGTGATGGCTGGAGAGTGGAGACAGCCCGCTCCGGACTGTCAGAAGGTGCCAGGGACCATCGACGGCCACAGCACCGTGTTGACCAATTGCCATCCCACGAGTATTGCGTGGCGGTAACAAGTCCGACCCACGAAACGTCGCAACAGGTATTTAATTTAAGCAAACTTCTCTCTTTGAGGATGAATCAAGCTCTTATTTCTCTTCATGTTCATTTATATGAATTCATGAGTTGAGTCAAGCATTTCTAGAACCTGACCTCAATCTACTTGTCAAACATGTCGGCCCATTCTCATCCTCGGTCAGGCTTTCGCGCTTTTCTGCGCATCTCGTGCAGCTTTTGTATCCACATCTACTGATTTAATTAGTATGGGCATTTCTGCGCATCTCTTACAGCTTTTCTATCCACACTACTGATTTAATCAGTATGGAATGACACCCCCAATCGCCAAGCACCAGTCCCTCAGAATTCATGGGGTGTTTAGTTGCACGATAATTTTTTGTATACTTTAATGATAAAGAATTATATTAAAATAAAAAGTAAATCAACTCATGACATAAAATTATCATGTTTGGAGGGACGTGATTACAAAAAAAGTAACTATCATACATGATCAAACACAGTGAGAGATCACAAGAAAAAAGAAAAAGTGAGACCTCTTTTTTCGTTTAAAAAGAAAATCACTTTATAACATAAAATTGTCATGATTATCAAACACCTCTTTTAACAAATTCTTTTACAATTTTAAAAATTAAAATAAAAACTTTTGTTATCATGCAGCCAAACACTCCATCAGCCTCAACGAGCAAGCACATCCTCAGTCTCACTTTAGAGATGGCGAAAGTAGTTAGAATATCTAGATGGGAAACATTTTGCGTAGAAGAGATAAAATCCGAAGACTCGTATTTATTTGGAAAAAAAATAACAGCTACACGTACCGTGGACGCGAGCTCAACTGAAATTCTTCCGCGGGCAGCATGACTTCAGTTGATTAGATGATTAGACCTAGAGCATGTAACGAGTCAGATTCTGAGCTCGTCGCAAGTGAAATTGTAATTTAACCCGAGTTGATCATATCGATTATATTAAAGCTCGTTCAATTGTAATCCCTACAAATGCTATACATACTCATGTCGTATCAACAAAAAATACATTATGTTTGGGCAACAAAACTCGGAGGCAAACTCTTTACCTCGATGGCGGCTAATTACCACTTCTGGGCGGAAGCGCCGAGCTTCTCACAGGTATTGATGATACGCAGCACAAGCCCCAAAAACATAAAAAATTTCAATACAGCCAGACTTTTGAGATGAATAAAACTTATCATGCTCCACCGGCACATTAAATATAAGATACCCCACTCGATTACAAGATACATAAATACTAGACGACATATATTTTGGGGTTAAGGTGTTTGGGTCTTCCTCGATTCAAACTCACAAGTAGGCACTTAGTGCTTACACGGATCAAAAACCTCCATCTAACTCAAAATGATAACTTTCTGGCATGGAGTTCACAAATGCTGAACATTCTGGTACCTTTGCATTTATAGGTGTTAGAATCAACGCTTTCGGTTGGCAGCTGGAGATACTGAGCTCCCCAAATACATTGGGAGAAAGAAAGAAAGAAAGAAATGAGATTCTACGAGCCTGCTCGCACGCTATAACAGGAACACCGCAATATGGGTTTGGCCTTCGTATATTCCCGAATTTCAATTCCCTAGTAAGCTCCAGCCCTCTCTTATTAGCCTTTTACTTGTGAAATGTTAAAAAACTCACAGATCGGGTCGTTGAATTACATACCCGGAATTACACACCCGGCTGCTTGTGACAACCAAAATAAACCCAGGTCAACACTCAAACAGGAACCCAGAACTGCGGCTGTTTCTTACACGCAAAATAGGCTGATGTACTCCCGTGGGCCTCTCGAGAAAGGATCTTCGAATGATTAATGCTGGAAGCGTGGATGTTCTTGTAATCAGTATCCCAAAAGTAAGCCCTACCCCCCGAACAAAGAAGTGTTACAGGATACAGACATTACAGACTAACCGTGTTCTTGGATATCCTCAAAAGAGTATTACGGAAACGCCCATCGAGAAGCAGCCCAACGCCACCCAGGGGCTCAGACGCTCACCTAACGTGAAAAAGGAAGAATGTCAAATCTCCGCAACGCACTGGCAATCCGAAGAGCGGGAGAATTACTGCAAATAGAGACGTCGTTTTGAAGGAAGAAGGCACCAAATGACGAGAACGTAAAGCAAATGAAATATTTACTGGCTGGTGGCGGACGACGTCGGCCGAGAAGAAATCAGCGATCGAAGCAACCCAACTGAAAATATTTAGATTAGTCTCAATCATCAGTATTATGTCTTATTTTTGAATTTAATTAATTAAAATGTTCTGTCTTTTTTGTCACAGTGTATGAACTTTTAAAAAAAGTTGTTTAACGTTGTTTAACGACGATGCGATGGTGTTAGGTTGTTTTTCCTGTAACAATTCATCTTCTTCCTCCTCAGGCGTATACTCTTCCGTCGATCTCTATTTCTGTGTCTGGTTGTTTCGACTGCAAGATGTTTCAATATGTCATCGACCAGTGAAAATCTCAAATGCAAAGAATGCCTCGAGGCGCTGGAATCAGGGATCGAAACTCGGTGCTGAGCGTCTTCCTTAGCACTAGGCCATGACCAAAAAACAAAAAAAAAAGATCTCCTCTTCGATCCTAACAATGATCCCCCGAGTGATCTATTCGTTGGTGCTTTCTTTCGTCAGAAAATGTGCAATAGAAGACGGTGTACGTCTATGTAAACTTTCTGTTGCAAGGGTAATCATCACCCATGCTCCTCACTTCCTCTCTTGGATCATCACGTACAAATGTTCCCTTCGAGAAGGTCAAAATAGGACTCAAGGCAAAAATCATCTATTCGTTTGTTTTGATTTAATTGATATCTACCCTCAAAAATTATATATAAAGATCTTGATAAAACATCAGTTTGGAGATGAATAATTAAGATCTTGTGTTTTACAAGAAAAATTAGAGATGAAATTAAATCTCTAGATATACTGTTAAGTCAAATCAAACACAACATCAAAATTAGGCTCATTTCTACATCCGCTTAATTTGTACATCTGACTGGGAAAATACAGCCAATGCATTGGAGGGTGATACGCTAGGTGATTGGGGAGTGAGAGTATTTATTAGCTTAGATGAGCTCTTAATGTAATACGATATGAGCTTATTTATATTATATGTTCTTGAGTTAATCTGAGATAATTATTAAGCATGCATATCCCAAGTTTTAGACAGTTCAGATTTGGTATTAAAGCCTAGACATTGTATTAGTTAGGTCATTTATTTATGCATTTTTAGTTAAAAAAAGTATTTCCTGTCATCAGTGTTATCATTCATAGAGTTACGACTCATTTCATTTTGTTTATCATTCACTAGACATTGAAAAAGCTGAGTCATGAACCCAATGACCATGACAATGAAGTTTAATCGATAAGGTAAATCACATGGGACTATTTAACATGTCATCCACACACATGAAAAGAAAAATAAATGACCCATCTTGAAGCTTCTTATGATACACACATCTATTGTAATCACTACATAAGTTATTCTGACTCGGCATAAACGTATTGGTATTAGAGCCAATCCAAGATAGTTTAGACCGGTTTAAGCTAGTTGATAGCATTTCCAATCAGCTTAAGCCTGGTTCGCTTTTGTTCAATACATTTTAATTCATTTTGAACGTTCTAATCTCGGTTTTGCAACCTTTTAGCCTGGTTCCCTCATGCTGGCTGTCCCACATCAAGCACCCACTTAAGATGCTGATAAAATTTGGCACCTATCTCTTCATATATATGTGTGTGCACCCATGGCAGCAAGGGCAAGGCAGCATAGTGGTGGCACCTGCCACTGTTGCCAGTCAACCCAGGTTCAAATCCAAATGAAAGTGCTGGCTGATTATTTTCTCAAGTGGGCCATCCAATTCAGCTGATGTTCAGCCACGTACATAGATACATATGTACGATGTACTAGATGCATGCATTAGTGTGATAATGATATACGTGAGCACCTCTTTATACATATTATATCTGATCTAGCATCTCCTAGGCCCAAAAGGGAAAGCTGTTTCTACATCTCATTATGTAACCAATAAAACCATGTTGGAACCTAGATCAGAGTCAATATTGAAGACAGTGGGAAGCAGTATGTGCAAAACCCCCCTTCCCATTCTTGTTCAGAATGGTAAGGGCATCTTAATACAGGTAATATCATGCATCAAAACCATGTACACACTTCATGGTGACTAAGTATATTCTTGCTTGAGCATGAACTCTGTCAATGTACCTGTCGCTTTGGCCTAGAAAGCTAAAAACCGATGTCGAAAGATGAAGTGATAATACCACATTAAGGGATTTTACGCATAACATGATGCAATACAAATGCAATTTATGATTACTCCTTCCACAGTACAATACCCAACCAAAGAGAGACAATCGCGCATGAAGTATCAGATATCAAAACACTGGCAGCAAACTACAAGATTATCCTTGTCTATTTGAGGGGCACTTTTTAAGTGAAGGACAAACTGTATCTCTGCTCAAACAAATACAACCTAGAGAAGGCACACTACAAAAAAAAAGACGGTGCTGACTTAGGCTGTTTCAACCATAGCAGGGATATTTTCTTTATAATGAATAGTTAAATACTTTCAGAGGAAAAGAAATGTGATATTGTTTGAATTAATGTCCAGTATAGTATCATAAAAACTTCCTTAATGTCATTCTGAAGAAAGATCACTTGAAGCATTTAATCTTATGTAAGTTTAAAAAGATCGATGGTAGCCAGGTTTCCAGAAAACATGCAGAAAGAAAAGAGTTGATTGATTAAGTAACCTATAAAAAAATCAAGCACAGAAGTACAAAATACACTGAAGGACTGCAGTACCTAAAAGAACACCTTCCAAACAAAGAGTAGATGCAGCAAAAGTTAAGTTCAGTTTAGCATTCGTAAATATGAATAAAAAGTCTGTTGCATGATAAAAAAAGCTCACTAAGTACCTATTCTTGCTGCTTTCCAGAAGAAACCACGGAACCTGACAAAAAGTGGTTCCTTGTTATGAGCAGTTCACCTTTTCAAAGAAAGATAAAATAACCAATCTTTGGTATCAGTGTATCAAAGATTCACAATAAATTGTCAAATACTAAAATCATTGTTGACGAATAATCATCAGATGAGACAGCAAAAGCCAATTCATAAAGATTACCAATTAAATTAAAAGAAATGGTCATTACAAGAAGTTGTATCATCAAAAGCATCATCTGACTAAGCTGACTATGAACCTATCTCAGCTCAAATACATTGGCAGCAGCTTTGGCATTTAGATGCAAGATTTTTAAAAAATAAAAATAAGAGATTTCATTACTCATAGACAGGTCTAACATATTATTATTTGAGGGGAGGTGCTGATAGTACTTTTTATAAAGGGGTTCTGAGATGGTATTGCCCTTAGATTTATATCCTTGTCATAACTCTGTTCACTTTTACAAATTTATAACATGTATCATGCAGCCAGTTCTCAGCAAATGAAAAGACAAATTAATATATTATGTAAAATACACATGGATACATATAATACCACTTAAGACATCTATTAAATTGCTGAATGAATGTGTGTAAAATTAACTTCATAAAAGAATCAAGACAAATTAGGATGGGCTAAATTTAAGTTAACCAAGTTGAATAAACACAAATTCATTAGTATGCCCGATGCTTAGCACAATTCTTGCAATTTTCTGTAATCTAACAACGCTCACCACTCTATTTCACCAAATAATATAAGGTGCTGAACATTGGACTGATAAATATAAAGCAGAGCACGCGTTTCTTTAACTAGCTTGACTACCAAAGAAAGCAAACCGACCACCTTAAATAACATAGATTGGGATAGAATGTAACTCTTTGAAATAAACATAAAAACAAATGCAACCTTAGTGCTTTTTCACTTTATTTCTTTAGCAAATCTATAAGCTACTCATAGTGTAATATGACCTTCCTATGTGCCAAAATATTCCTTTTACCATAAACCACAGGTGAAGAATTCAGTTGTCAAAGGTGCTTAGAAAGTAGCAGCGTCCAAATCTAATGTGTGCAAGTGCAACCATAACATCACAGAATCCCATGTTTATTCTGCTTATTTGGTTGGAACTTACTACAGATTAATCAACAATGTAAGAGAATAAAGTCGACTGAAATTTTAAAAACCTACTACAAGCATGGTTGTCAACGCGATTGGTTAAGCACCAAAGAAAACCAGGAACTGTAAGAGCCTAACTGCTTTTTTGTGCCCTAGCAAACCACCTGCTCAAGGCACTTGAGCGCTGAAGCACCCAAAAGCAGGCACTTAGCTGCTTTAAGCAAACAGGATCCGCACAATGGAAAGGAGGCATGTATTAGTGAGTCTATTTGTTAGACTTGTTTTGTCCTAGTTGCATTTATTTTTATGTTTCCTATCTACTATCTAATGTGCCTTTTATCGTTGTTTGCTGCTCGATATAATTTTTATATTAAAAAATATAGTGTACATTGTATGTCTTGAATAAATAATTTTCAGATTTCTTTAAAGAAGGTCAAAAATATTTGATAAGTCTTTTTATTTTTATATATATAAATTTCATTTGTCAAGTCATCACGCTAAAACTAATTGTATTATATTTATTTATTTAGTGAAATTTCTAACTTCGTGCTTATATATTATCCATTGCTAGGAGTTTTTAGTTATATAACCCCACTAATCTTACTGCTTAAGCAGACACTTTGTCACCTAAGCGGTAAAAGGTCCTTTAGTCAGTTTGTAACCTTAACAACCATGAGTACAAGTGGCCAGCATGGCCAAGAAACCTAACACCATTCTTCAGGGAATATCTAGCATGTTCTATTACGTCCATTTAAGGATAACCAAAACTCACAACATCATTTGAGTTGATCAAGCACACAGCTGCAGCTGGGCGGAGGTTAGACTTAGTGGATGACCAGGTGGCTTTGACCTCAAAACTAAAAAAAAAGTCTCAATATCTTCCAATAAACATAGCATGAAAAATAATTGCCTGATCTTGTTGTTAATCAGCTATGCAGTCAAAAGCTTCAATGAAGGAATGTCTGATAAGGCAAAGGTTAGGAGACAGCAAGTCATCATGACAAAAGTGCTTACTGCACTTCACCTACATCCATCACCTGGGTCTCCATGTTGAAGATGATATTAGAGGCACAGTCCGTGCAAACTGGCCCGAACCCATCCCATGAAACTAAACCCACACAAGAAAGTGATCCCTGAACCAGAATTAAACTGAGCTTAGACCACCCATAATAGGAGTTTACGAACGGAAAACCATTGAGTTAGACAATTTCATAATTTAAGTTCCAGATCCTCCTCTACATTCTTTGTAGGTCCATTCAACTTGGAACTATTCATCTTTCCAACCCATCAAGTGGTCTGCCCCCTCTTGCAACCAGAAATCTTCTCCTCACAGGCCACCCTTCTCCCTCAGACTCCACCTCCCCCTACCCACACCTCTTCCAAAGTCTCCCCTCTCCCATCGGACTCAACCTCGAGCCTCTCCTCTTTCCACCAATATCCCCGTCCCATCAAGCAACTTCCCTCAGTCATTGGAGGTGACAGCCCAGGATTCCTTCCAACCTCAATTCTTTTCTCCGTCAATAACATAGCTAAGCAGCCCAGCCAACTTAAAAGGTCGACATTAAAAAATAAATGAAAGAAAAACTACTTTGAAAATAGTGTGCCAATAAAAATCCAAAAATCACACAAGGAACAACAACCAAAACAACTACATTAACAGCCAATCCAACTTCAATAATGCTTAGACCACATTATATTTCTTCGAAGGTACACTCCTATGCTTTTAATTTGAATATTTTTGTTTCTTTTATCTTCAGAATATCAATTGTACCCCGCTTGATCTTTGACTGATGCAACCTTCAGTTCACACTCATCATCCCATGGCTGATAAATACTACCTCTAAGCGTATTTCTGCAGGTCCATTGCATAAGCATCTTCTTTGTCGTTTTGTATGCTATATTAGATTCTCGTGAAAGATATCCAGCATGGACTATAACAAAGTCCCTTTATCAGACATAATCAAATGCACCCGCACGACTCCCCTATTTAGATTTGATCTTAGCATGAGGAACTAATGATGACTACGGCCATCCATTTGAATGGAATGTGGCAATAGCTGCGAGTTTTAGAAATTCAATGGCATTTACGGGTGACCTTTCCACCAAAGTTAACACTGATTTACCGAATGTAGTCACAATGATGGTAAAACTCCCGTACCTAATTTCACGACTAGAAGTACGTTTTTTCTCGGCAACAAACTTGTACAATCAAGGGAGTGATTCGTTTTTCTCGGCAACAAAATGGTACAATCAAGGAAGTAATCTAAAAAATGCCTTGCCCTTGTCCATTGCGAGCTCACTGACAAAGTTGGAAAAAAAGGAAAAGACGGCGAACAACGAAGAGAGAGGTAAGAGCAAGGGGAACAAGGAGAGAGTACCCAGTTCTCCTCTCCAGCAATGCCGGAAACTGCAACTTGATAAAAGTGCACGTACAAATCATCATCAGCACGACCGTCAGGAAGGAGTGGAAATTAAACAGCGCCGACTGCGGTACGTCGCGTGCCAAGTTAACAAGCAAATCTCGATGCGATCAGTGGCGAAAACCCTAAATGGAAGAGATCACTTCCTCACCATGATCGCCCTTGCAGCTGGATCAGTTCCTCCTCCTGGCCAGCCGACGGCGTAGATCTGATGTCGGGTATCTGGCGTAAGAACACGGGAAGGGCGACGGGCGAGCGAGCGAGAGCGAGAGCAAGAGAGCGACTGCAAAGGCCTCCTGCCTGATGTATATAAGCGGATTGACAACCTGCGGGCTTCATCAATAGAATAAAGTCATTATTAAGTTAATAACTTGTTAAGCAATGACTTTTTTTGGTCAATAATTGAGCATTGACTTAATCCGAACGACTCGAGTAATTCGGTTCGTTGGATGAAGTAATTACTTACATAAGTAAAAGATTCTAGTTATAACTTTAACAAAGTACTTACGAAAGTTACTGTGAATGTCACAAAAGTATTTTTCCAATTAGAAGGATGAATTTACAAAATGACATGGAGTTGTCAGTCGACTCCCGAAGGCATGAGTTTAGTGGCAAATGAGATAAGATCAGCTGCAGGGCATTAATATTGCCCTGTTTGGTTACTGTACCAAAAATAATACAAATGGTCGACATCGATATCTCCGGAATATGTTATATCGATGTCAAATTTGATACAATCTAAATGTCAAGTTCAAAGTTATTCGTGACAGAGATATGGATGTTTGAGCCATAAGTTAGACTTAAATGTCATACGTGATAAAGTTGATGCTGCAAAGTAATAGCCACCTCTTTGTACCTTGTGTTGGTCAAAGTATCAAAAAAATATAGGGAAAATTACCACCAGGTCCATTTAAGAAAATCGGTTTACCAAAAAATCCGTTGACCACTTTTTCATCCCCTCTAATCCGTTGACAACACATTTTCTTACCATTAGGTCCGTTTTGCCAAGCGATGGTCCCGGTATCCCCATTTTGCCCTTCCTGTGAGCCGTCGATGCCCTTGCAGAAGCCGCTGCCGCGAAGCCCGCCGCCGCGAAGCCCTCCTCCGCCCCCTTGTTGCCCTCTTCCGCCGTGAAGCCCTCTGCCGCGATGCCCTCCTCCGCCGCGAAGCCCTCCGCCGCGATGCCCTCCGCCGTCGCGATGCCCTCCTCCGCCGCGAAGCCCTCTGCCGCGATGCCCTCCGCCGCCGCGACAGCCCGCCGCCGCGATGCCCTCCTCCGCCGCGAAGCCCTCTGCCGCGATGCCCTCCGCCGCCGCGACAGCCCGCCGCCGCGATGCCCTCCGCCGCCGCGACGCCCCCGCCGCCGCGATGCCCTCCGCCGCCGCGACAGCCCGCCGCCGCGATGCCCTCCGCCGCCGCGAAGACCAGTGTGCAAGGGGGCAAAAATGACATTTCAAGTCCAAATCGGAGTGGGTGTGATGCTATTTCGAAAAAACGGACCTAATGGAAAGGTGTTTTTGAAAACGGACCCGGTGGTAAAGTGGCTTCCGTAAAACGGACCTAGTGTGCATTTACACAAAAATATATCACATCCATTTCGAATGTTTATCATCATCCCAAGTCACAACCCGAGCTCAATTCGATCGACTTTTGGGTTGACGGGCAAGATTCCTACCCCACAACCCCGACTTGGTAGATGTTTTAAATTATATATTTTTTTTTGCGACCCCAATTGACCTTGATCCGACATGGGTCTCGATCTTAGCCGATCCGAGTCAATTTGGACCCAACCAACCCGGTTCCCAACCCTGAACCCACTTACCCTACTTATTATTATTGATTTGAAAAATGCTACTGATGTGAATCATCTCGCAAACGTACGACAATCAATACTCCTAGTCGGACTCATCTCACAAAAGGCTCTAAATTGTTCTCTCGAGTTAACAACCTATACTGGATTAAACATCCCCATCACTGGCCATTTTGAAATTGACATTGATATAAAAGTTCACAAAGTGTTTAATATCCACATCGATTTTAAAAATTTATAGTGCCAACACAATAAGTAATGTAATATGAGTGCTTGTCTCTTTTGATACTGACGCTCAATGCACCACAGTTGTTAATATAAAAAAAATGGTATCATCATATTTGATGACTTCGGTGATGTCCCTTTGATTTTACTCCGCAAGTTTAGAATTCCAGATAACTCAAATACCTTGATTCGGTTTGGGAACAAAAATAAAGATTACGAATAACAAGTAATGGGGTGTTTGGTTGCATGATAATAAAGATTTTTGTTTTAAATTTTAAAAATTGTATGAAAACTTGTTAAAAGAGGTGTTTGGTAACCATGACAATTTTATATTTTAAAAGTGATTTTCTTCTTAAACAAAAAAAGAGGGTCTCACATCTTTCTTTTTTCTTGTGATCCCCCACTTTATTTGGTCATATGCGGTGGTTACTCTTTTTTTGTAATCACATCCCTCCAAACATGATAATTTTATGTCATGAGTTACTTCACTTTTTATTTTAATATAGTTTTTTATCACAAAAGTGTACAAAAAATTATCATGCAACCAAACACCCCATAAGTGATAATGTTAGTTTACATGAAATAATATTATCTCGTATAATATAGCTCGAGCATCTCGGACCAATCATTCAAAAAAAAAAAACGACAAAGAATGCGATGAAAATAGTAATCATGCGATTAAAATTAACAAAGTGAAGATAGACTACATAAAATATATGCATTCCTAAAATTCCTCCAACCTATTAAAATAGACGAACCATTATATTAGATCATGTAAAATAAAAATAAGAATATTATAAAATCTTTAAGCAACCGGATCGTCGCGTATAAAATGAAAGCCCGAATAAAGACTCGCGAGGTGTTTGATTACCGTTGTTAATTGAATTTTTACCACACCATAAGAAAAAAAATTTCTTACAAATATATATATAGAGATCATCGTACATTTATACTTTAAAAATATTTATTTGTTTAGATAAGTTTTTTTATCTTGTGTTTCCACTTTTTTTTGGGTGCCATACGACTTCTATATATTTTTTGATTTAGGCGAATAGTTTATAGTTCCGTTTTCTCTGGAACCTTCGCTCGGTTCTCCTGCTTCGGAACCGCGGGAATCGAATTCCCACCACGACTGCGGATCCTTTCCCGGGTTCCGGGCGGGTGACATCACGGGCCCGGACCGGACCCGGAACACGTCCGACCCGAATCGCACCGCGGCCCGTGCGACCGCTTGTGCACAGGGGTCACACCAGGGGCCATGCTTCCATTTCGAGCCCGGTTACCGACAGTGTGGATTTACCGGGGAGAGTTGGATATCAGGGACATGCGCCCTCGTCTACCCGGGTGGCTGGCGGTGACTCGGGAGCCGATAGATCAGAAAACTGCTCCAACTTGTGGTACGGTGTCGCCTTCATCTTCCCGGATCCCAAGCGCAATCGGAAGGAGCTACGCGCCCTCATCTCATCTGCTTCTGTCGCTCTGCCCCTCTCCGCTCACGCGAGGTGTTCTCCTCTCCGGTCGTCGCCGTGGTGCGTCCCTGGCCCGTTTGCTCTTTTGTCGTCTCGTCCCTTCTCGACTTAGTTGCTTCTGGATTGGCGGGTGCACGATGCTTGTTGTCTTGTTTTTGTTGTGTGTTTATCGTTTGTGTGGATTTTGCGCGGGTGCTTCGTTGTCTGGCATTGTTTGTTGGTTGGATGGCTTGTTCCCACGGAATTATGTGGCGTCGAAAGTGGATGGCAGGGTTTGTCGTGTGGGGAAGTTGAAGAGTCGTAGCAAGTGTGTTGAAAGTGATTATCGTTCTTTTATCTGTGATGCCGGATTTAGTTCGTGTGATTCTGTTATGATCTGTCGCTTCTTGGAGAATTTGAATGTTGTATTCTCTCTTTCTCCATTTCCCTTCTTCTTCTTTACTTTTGCATTTTCATTAAGTGATCGCCAGATTACCCATTCATCTCTTCACCCTTATTTCTAGGTTTTTAGTCGTCGTTATTCAACGGATGACGATCGTCCTGAAATTCTCATCCGGGCTGGGATGACATAGCTTCTGCAGCTGATCGCCGCTTTATTCCGAAGGTTTACCGGGTAGCAATAACTCCATCCCTATGGCGAGGTTTTTTTATGGAATTTGGATGATCCATTTTTAGTGCAGTAACGACCTTGGAAAAAGCAGTTTTTCTCAGGTAAAAGATAGAGTCTTGTATTATCCTAGCGTCTAAACTACCTTAGGCGGTGGTGGTGGTAGTAGTGGTAGTAGTTCATATTTAGTAGACATCATATCAACACAAGAATCAACTAGCAATGATCGCTTGTAACCATCAATTGCATATGATGACATTGAACGTCACGGTGACTAGAACTCGATGGAAGCAGATTGGCAAGCTGTGACTGTGATGATCCCAATTGAGAAATTTTGTTGTATAGTTTCTTGACCCTTCATGTACTATGCCCTCATGGTCCTTTTAACAGTGCCATCTTTTGGCTTTAATACATTAGTTTCTTGATTTTTTTTGCCATCCTACGTGGTTTCTTGACTCTCGAGGCCGAAAGGGACATAACTCTAAGGTTTGTTATGTTAAGTAGCATTTTGCTAATTTTGTGGCTAGCTGCAAGACATACATAGGTAGTGTATAGTGTGGTGACAAGTACCTAACTTCTATTCACATTTTTGACTTTCAGTCAAAGGAAGTTCGTTACATCTGTTCAAGTAATGCATACAGAGCACCCATTTGTTGAATAAATTAAGCTAAAAATTTATAATATTAATAATAGATCTTTTAGAAATCTAGTTGAACTCAGAATAACTTATCAAGCATATGCCAAGAGACGCAATATTATTTGGGTAATCACTAACCAAATAACTAGAGCAGGGATTTACAGTTTTGGCTAGTGATGGCAGATAGTATCTTCAGCCAAAACTAAGGTGGCAGCTATTGTTCATATTAAAAAATAAGGAAGTAGTCAAATGAGGCGGCTAAATCAAGCATAGGTCTGTGGTTGAACTGAAGTTGTCTTTAAACGGAGAACCTTCCAAATTCAGCAAGGTACTAGCAGTTTTGGGCCAAATAGCTCCATTGTCTTTTGCCCATGTACATTATTATTGGTTTCAGCTGAAACTATCTTATTATCCTTTTGAGTAAATGATTTTAGTTATTTGCAGTAAGTATACTTATGTTCATTTGTGTGCAATTGGGTCATTGTTCACTTATGATTCAGCCTGGAATGCTGTCTTTTTTTTTGATAAACGTCATAAGGCCAAATTTTATTGAAGCGGTAGATAACAAGAGTACATCAAATGTAGTAAAAATTAAGAAAGAAAAGTACCACAGCCAATGATACACACAAAAAAAGTAAGCTACCGAGATGGTAGAGGAGAAAGAGAAAGAATTAACGGAAAAAGTTTATGGCTACTGAATAGTCTGAATTTCTTCTCAAGTGTAGACGGGTCCTTGATATTTATTTAAGCTGCCACCATCCAGTCCTTGACATGCACTGCCATTAAGGACAATATCAGGCTTGGGTTGTCCAAACGATCTTCGAATATTCGCTTGCTCCTCATGCGCTAGATAGTTCATAACATTGCTGGAAGAACCACATTCCAAGCCAAGGTGCTTCATACCATGGATCACCCGACCAAGATAGCATAAAAGAAATAGTATATGTAGGTTCAACCCAAGCAATCTTCTAGCATTTGAAGATGATCTGCCATAAAAAGTCTATAATCTCACACTTAATAAAGAGATGGTCCACACTTTCCTCTTTGCTCCCACAAAAATGTACCAAGTAGACAGTGGGAAAAATCTTGTGCAGATATCTTCTAGTAGGCAATATGTGCTTCCCTATCTTCTATAGGAAAAGCTTAATTTCAATCGGCATGTGTTGCCTCCACACAGCCTGGGACCAATCAATGTTCATACCACCATCAGATAACCTTTTTAAACTGGATTTTGCCTTGAAAATAAATGTGCTCCTCTAAGTCCATAGTAGTTTATCCTCTCTGCCACTGAAACATCCACGACCCTCCAGGATTCCAAGCAAACTTGAGAGCTCCTGAATTACCTCATCCTTCAAGTTCCTCCTAAACTGCACGCACCACTTAGAGATCTCAACCCATGAATCACGAACACTCATCTCCAGGTTGCTGCAAACAATAAAAAGGTTAGGAAACACAAAAGCCAAAGAGACATGTCCAGCCGAAGGGTCCTTTAGAATGAAATTCTTTTTTCATCCCTAACCTCAATCCTTGTTGCAGATTAGAAACGATCACAATTATGAAGTATACATCTCCAAATGGCCAAAACCCGTATTATTGTCACCTGTATAACACACAATATTGGTCCAAAGGGAGTCCCTGTCAATGTTCAGCTTCTATAACCATTTGATCAATAATGCATCATTTAGAGCCTCCAGTGGGGCCAACCCCACTTCCCCTTGTTCAGTGGGCCTGCAGACTTGATCCAGTTTGATTAAGTGCAAGCCCTTGTTACCATTCGAAAAGAATTGATCCCTTATATTACCCAGCTTGTAACAAATACACTTTCGGACTCTGAGAATGGAGAAGAAATAAAGTGATACATTTTGATGCACTGACTTAGACAAAACCCATTGACCCCCAACTGATAACATTCTACCTTTCCAGCCCGAAGCTTGTTCTTGAACTTTTGAATAATGCACTGTCAATCCTTACTTCTAGTACCCTTATTGGAAAGTGGAAGGTCCAAATATTTAATCAAGAAATTTACCCACTGCATTTTGAAAATGCTCTGCACCTGATTGCGTTGTTAAACACTCAAGTTAATACCTACAAGCTCACATTTATTCTGGTTGATTTTCTACCCGGTGACAACTTCGAGTAACGAAAGCATAACTACGAGGTTAATACATTTATCAAAGTTCCTGGAAGAGAAGGAATGTGTCATATGCAAATTGAAGATGTGTGATATTTCCCTGGCAGCTCCCCACTTTAATGCCCTCTATTAGATTGTGATGCTTAGCTGTCTTCCACATAGTGCTGAGAATTTGTACCACTAGCACAAACAGTAAAGGTGAGGTAGGATCACTTGTCTAAGTCATCTCGAAGAACAAGAAAAACCAAAATCTTCTCCATTATTGTCAATAGAAAATTTAGTGGTAGTGATGTAGTATTTGATCCACTCAGTCAGTTTGCTATTAAAACCCGTCAGTTGCATGATTCTAACTAGATTGGACCACTTCACCCTCTCATATGCCTTCTTAAAATCTAATTTTAGAAGAATACACTGTTTACCTCTCTGTTTTTGACGAGCAAGCTTTCGTGGGTAGTTATGTAACTATCTAAAATGTATCTACCCTGAATAAAAGCTAACGGAGTGAAGCTAGGAAACTTGCTAATGTACTTGTCTAAGTCTAGTAGCCAACGCTTCAGTGATAATCTGCAATTAAGCAAATTAATCTGTATGTCCTCCACGCTATCCTTTTTAAGAATAAGAGCTACAGATGTCGAGTTTACCATCCTAATACAACTCGGGTAAGACTCAAATTCAAATTCTTTGATTAGTGCCTTGGAATTCTTCTTGACATTATCCCAAAAATAAGAGTAGAGGTTTGGCGAACATCCATCAGGGTCCAGTGCCTTGTATCGGTCTATTTCTTTGATTGCTGTTGACACCAAAAAAATTTACAATAAAAGGATGGAAATGTTTTGGAGATTTTTAAATTTCATATTAATTGATATATTATTTTTATTCTAATTAAATATCTAAATTCAATTAAAATTTAATTTCTCAATATTTTTCTTTATTAAATACCGAAATCCTTGCAATTCAATGTCAAATTGGGCATCTCAGCCCATGATCTCATATTGGGTCCACTTTCTCAAAATTCTTATTTATTCTTTTTATTTTAAAAAATAAGAATAAATTTTTAAAAAATTAAGAAAACTCAATAAAACCCTAAAACTATTTGAAAATTCATGAAAAAATTTCAAAACATGTTTTCTTGACATTCCATCTTTTTTCGGATTTTTTTTAGAAAATTATTCTTTCTCAAAAATGATTTCAATATTGGGTAAAACATGATCTTTGATACTTTGAGATCTTTTGAATGATCTTTGATACCCAAAACCTTCACATGGCTACTACACAATAACCTTCTTTCCTGCGTCGTGTGGTAATCTAATTCCACCTCTCTTAGCTATTATCTGTTCTGAACTGATTTTACATGGCTTTTTCTTCAAAAGACTTCTCACTTTGTTATTATGGTTCAGGAACATTTTTTCTTTTAAGTTTTAGTATAGGACTAATTCGGTCTTGTCTTCCCCACTTTTTGTATCACCATCTGAAAAGTAGCTCTTTTCCTCTGCTTGAGTAACAAATCCTTGAATATTGATTCTTTGGATCATGATGTATCGGTTGATCTGTACTGAGCCATGAGTTTCTGATTGTACTTTCATCATATAATTGATGCTATGCCATTTTCCTTTCTTGTTTTCGTTTGATGAATTTTTATTGTTTTTTAAGCTTAAAAAGCATCTGAAAGGGATTTTGCCTGCTTTGTGAATATGATTCTGATCAGGCCAAGCCAGCGTTCTTACTCAGTAACCTCCACGTGGTCTTTTTGACTTAATTTCATGGGAGTTGAATGTTTTGTTCCCAGGCCCTCCATGGGGAAAGGTAGAAAGCAGCAGGTGGTACTTTGATAATTCCTCAAATTTGTGGAAAAGTGTATCAAAAGTATTTTGTGCCTGAATACTGAATAGTCATATCATATCTGACTACAACTTGAGCCTTACTTGTTTAGAAAATGTCATTAACTAGGCTGCTTTTGGATTGACTTAGGGAGACCATAATGTTAAAGTTTTCTTGATCAGCGCTTTGAGATGAATGCGTAATCTACAAGGCGACGCCACAGTAGCTTTTGGGAGTGCAGAGAGAAAAGAAGTGAACCTCTCTCTTTTCTTCTGTTCTCCACAACTATGTGCTCCCTTCGTGTTCTGGCAAAAAGAGTCGATGAAGCACATGGCAAATTTGGATGGACATGGTTCTTGTTAAGAGTTCAATGATTGGGATTCCTATTCCTTTCAATTAACTGATAATAATACTTACTGGTGGATCTAAATGATTTATTGGTTATGGAAAATTAAGTTTTGTAATTACTTTGAGGTGTTGCTAATTAATGAAAAATAGAGTTGGATATTACCATTTTTCTCATCTTCTTGAACACTGAATGTGTACAAAAGAGACTTCTGCAGAACTCTCTGTCATTTGCTCACTTTTTTCATTCTTCCGTTGGACGGAAGTTCCTCTCCCTATCTATCCGGTCAGCTTTCTATGATGTCAGGTCTAGCTTTTCAGGATTTTTGATCCATAAGACTTGACTATTTGTTTCATTTACTTTCTCAGTAGAATACCGACTACCAGTTTCTGTTACATCCGAAGACGAATTATTTTGGAAGTGATGACAGCAGCAGAAGCACAAGCTATTGGTTTGATTTCAAAGTAATGCACCAACTACCAAGATCTGCTTCATCTACGGATGATACCAAGACGTGTCATATTGGTAGGTGATGGCAGCAGCAGAACCACGAACAGTTTGGCAGCGAATGGCTAATCGTTGCTTTGTCCCGGAAGATGCCAAGAGAGCTCCAAATTTAGCTTCTTGTTCGTCCCAATCATCAAAAGTGCTACCTGATTCAAGAAGTGAGACTGTGACAAATCATGCTGCCTCGAATTTTCTGCCCTTTAGTTGGAACCTGGCGGATTCTAACCTGCCACCTGAGACAAAATGGTGGCTACAGCTGCAGCCAAACCTGAGCTGTCAGAATGATGTCACGTCTGAAGAGCAAGATGCTTCCGAAGAGATTGAAAGTGGGAAGGATGGAATACTGAGGAAATCTTCTAGTGCTTCTGGGGATTCAACTTCAATCGAGGGTGCTTCAGTTTTCACTGAAAAGAAATCGAACTCCTGCGAGGCTCACAGGAAGATGCCAACAAACTTTGTGAAGCAAGAAACTAAAGCAAGTGGAGAGATGAAGGCAGGGAATGACGATTTTGGACATCTAAACAAGTTGAATGCAGATGCAGGTGAATTCTGGTATCAGACTGAAGAATTTAAAATTGACTGGAATTCTCCCGCTCACTCAGCCTTAAATAAACCAGACAAGGAATCACCAAGTTTATGGAGTGAAAAGACAGAACCATGGTGGCGAATAGCTGATGAAAATGAATTAGCTTCATTTGTTGCACGGAAGTCTCTTCAAAATCTTGAAAATTGTGATCTCCCACCACCACGAAAAGTGCACTTCTGCCCAGATTCGGTTGGCTGGTTGGAAGGTCTTGATGACCAAATGTTTTCTGCGTCGTCCCTGGACCAGAGATTACTAGCTGGTGCAACTGCGAATAGTTGTTCTGCCTCGGTGAACAAGGATGGTGGTTGTCAGCCATCAGAATTAGCGAATTCTTTCTTAAGTTCATCAAAAACATACAGGTATATTTTTATTTTCCTGCTGCTCATCATGGTTTGAAATGCAGAGATGAGGAAACATAGGACCCCCAAGAATTTTTGTTGACTGAAAAGTTATGGGGATAAGCAAGTGCCCAAGGAAAAATCAAGTTTTCTCGGTTTGCTACATAAAATTTAATAGCATGCAGTTCTATACACAAAATATCGGAGATACGTCTAAACTATATTCTCTGTGTTTCTTTCGATCTGGTGGAACTAGGTAATAGAGCCATAGTTGCTATTGCTTTCATCTTTTTTGTTCCACGAACGTTAAGGAGTTCGTTTTTCTTTCTATCCGCTCCTTTGTTTTCAACGTCACTGGTTTCTCTAGGATTATGGCAGTATCCGTCGCTGGTCTCTCGTCACTTGTCTTCCTGGTTTTGAACAATTTTGCCGTGCGGATATTGCGGCATATTTGCAGCCTTACCACCCCTTGCAGTGGCATGTACGCACGTCACAGCACGGAGAACGCCGGCAAGGATCCACCGGAGAGCAAGCACCGTCACTCAGGAAGTGATCAAGACAAGTCTGAATTACTAGAAGCGCTTCACCATTCTCAAAAAGGGGCACGGGAAGCCGAAATGGTCGCCCAGCACGCGTATGTTGAGAAGGAACACATCGTGAAGCTCTTTCTCAGACAGGCGTCCCACCTCTTTGCCTATAAACAGTGGATCCGGATGCTGCAGCTCGAGAAACTCTTTCTTCAGCTCAATATCGAAGAACACCAGATATCCTCTCTTCTCCCGGCCGTCCCGTGGACGACGCCAAGAGGCAGCAGCAGCAGCCTGCTTGGGAGCGGCGATGGGGCGGTGAAGAAGAGAGGAGGCGAGAAGCGCGAGAAGAGCGATGCCCGCCGGTACGCAGTTGCATTTGCCGTTAGCTTGGGCCTGGTTAGCGCCGGCTTCCTCTTTGGCTGGAAGTTTGGCTGGTTGTTGCCCATCTTTTGACTGGTTTAATACTATACTACTCACCCACCTTCTACCGCGGTACGAGAGAGTTGAGAGGGTTAGCATCATCTAAGTCTTAGGGTGGAGGAAATTTTCACAGTTTTCAATGGATGACGACACGTGGTGTCACGGAAGATGAAGTAGGAGTATGTTTCAATGAAGACGTAAAGTGGGTATGACATCGTTTGATAGTATGTCAGTAGATGGTTGATATAATAGATCTTTAGAGTTTCGGTAGCGAGCCAATAGAAAATTGGTAGTGGGTCATTGAAATCTCGATAACAGGTCAATAGAGACTTAATAACAAGTCTTCGAAGTTTTGATAGTGGGTCTCGATAGCAAATCTTCAAAAGTGCGGGAGCAAGTTATCACATGTTCGGTAGTGGGGTCTTGGAAAGTCGAAATAATGTCATGTTCTCATTAAAGTAGGTCTCGGTAGTAAGTCTTTAAAGACTTGATAGTAAGTTATCACATGTATGGTATCATCAGAGTCTTAGGAAGTTGAAATGATGTCACGTCTTCGTTAAAGTGTATTCTCATTTCGTCTTCTACGATATCACGTGTCGTCACTCTGTTGAAGCGATTGCGGAAGTTTTTTTCACTCGAGGACTGAGGTGATCAGATCTATACGAGGAGGATTCTTGGTGATCATATCGTGTTATTTACGATTCCTTTGTATCTATGCATAGATACACCTTTTATGATGTAAATGATCCGATGAGACGCGCGTCACCCGTATATTATATATGTATCTGACTATGTGTGTGGAAGAGACCATTGCTCGACTGTGCTCTAAGATCCGGAGGAGGGCTGTGTTGCATCTCAGATTTGCAGCGTATACTTGGAAATTTGTTTTCGTCTGCCATTTCAAACAAATTATTCAGTCCTCATCAACAGTGTAACATTTCTCCATGTAGCGAAAAATCAACTATATCGGTGATCTCCGTTGCTCGCATCGCATAAGGTGGTGGTGGGTCTCTCAGGATTTGCTTGTTCTTGTAATACTCAAGAAGCTGAGTGAGCAAATCATGTACTTCAGTCCTCAAACAATAATGAAGACTGCGGGCTTCTTCTTTTTTTTGTAATTCTCTTGTTTCAAAATCACTATGATTATTTTTAGATTTTTAAAACAACAGTTTGGTTGAAATTTCAAGGACATAACAACAAGGTGGAGGGTTACACAATTAAGATGATTTTACAACTGCGACATTTTCTTCTTTTGGTTTTCTCCTCCTCCTCATATAATTTAAAACAAAAAGATATCATTTAAAAATACGATGTTTCACATTAACAAACACTGTAAAATAAAGTCAGAGTATTATGTTGCGAGAATTCTTCAGTCAAAGAAAGAAGACATAGATTTTTTGGGTCGATCCAATATTGTTTTCAAACGGCCCTCATGCGGAGCTCTAGTCCGTCTGCGGCACTCGGCCGCGTTGTATGCCTATATCGTGCTTGGATAAGGCGCAACTACCGTAACGGCTACACGTTTGGACGGAGTACGAACAAGAGAGAAGTACCTCCATCGCATACAACATGATTAACGGGATGTTTGGTTGGGTAATAATTTTTTATATATTTTTACGATAAAAAAATATATTAAAATAAAAAGTGAATCAACTCATGACGTAAAATTATCATGTTTGGAGGAATGGGATAACAAAAAAGAGTAACTATTCTTCATGACCAAACAAAATGGGAGGATCACACAAAAGAAAGAAAGGTGCGAGACTTCCTTTTCTTGTTTACAAAGAAAATCACTTTTAAAACATAAAATTATTGAATTTGTCGAATTTTTTTTTGACAATTTTTTTTATAATTTTTAAATTAAAATAAAAACCTCTATTATCATAGAACCGAACACCCCCATAAGATTAGAATCAAGCTGAGTCGAATCAAACCAGTAAAACTCAATTTGGTTCGGACAAAAGTCTTCGGAAGTCAAACCAGATCAAACCATCGACACCCGTTCTAAAATTTGTCTCAAGGAAAACAAATTACATGATGGATCACATTTTCAATTTTCTCGAAGATCGTACTCCGTGAAAAATGTTTTGATTTTGGTTTTCTGTACATTACCCGAACTCCACCCCCCCCCCATCCCATCCACATCAAGATGTCATGAACCGCACTCATTTGAAGGTGGATCCACCCAGCTCGACTTGACAGGCAGAGGTGCAGACAAGCCTGAGTCAAGGTGAACTGGTCAAGTTGGACTCAGTTTTTTTTTTCTTAGTTCGAGTGTTTACGAATATGTTAAAAAGTTGTGTCCAAACTTGGTTCATTATTCGAGAGTCTGAGTTTGAATGACAACTTGACTTAACTTCATTTTATATTCAACTTTAAATTTCATATAAACTCATTTATAAGATTTGAAATAAATCAAGAATCATCACAATAGGTACGTATCAATATTTTATAATTTATTTTTTAAAATAAATATTTAATCAAACATTTGAACAAGTTACTCCAGAACTTATCGAGATGAGCATCAGCTTGTTCAAACTCGATTCATCCGGTGGATCAGATACTATCTTCTATCAAAATTTATCTGTTTATTTACCACGATAGAGCGGCAGAGTCAAATCTTTTATCCATTCACTTGCAGCAGTTATTCGGCTCGAGAGGCCACCTGAATCTGATCAAATCGGAATTTCGGCTCGCACCCGGTGGGGGTTGCTGGCCTCCGCAGCGGCTGACGTCGAGATAACGCCCTGTTTACTTTCTTTCCACGACCACTTTTTTTTTTTGTTAATCTTTAACCGCAATTATTGATTTGAGCTGCTTGGACACGAGAGCAGAAAGCTCATAAAGCTCTTTTGAGCTCAAAAACCGCCTTTTCCTTTTTTTTTTCGTTTCCAAAAAAAATCCCAAAGAAGCGTTTTAATTAATCTACCCACGCAAAGGCAGCAACCCCTTTACACGCTGATGCGGAGGAAAAGCGAAAGAGGGTGGATGGGAGCACACGAGCCCCAAAGTCTCGATAAGGATCCCCCCTCACTGATTATATATATATATATTATGCTGGTTGGTAGCTAGGGTAAGGTGGAGGAGGTGTTCTAAGTCTTATCCATAAACAAAACCGATCCGATCTGTTTGATTCCGAGAAAGGATATTGGGGGTTTGTTCCATTTCCCGAATTGAGCCGAATTGGGGGTTTGTTCCAGGTTTGTTTTGATTAATTTACGTATTGTGTTAATTTTAAATATATTATTATAAATCAATCTGATATAAACATTATAGTCATTCACTTACAAATAAAGTATTGATCTTGATACTAGCTCCGATGATTAACTTAATCTGATCTCATTTTACATTTGTAGATAAATGATGTCTATATTAAGCTGATGGACCGAATCGAATTGCTCGCCGTCGGTTTGGAGTTCGGGGGAACGTACTGGACCGCCCTAATTGGTGGGAGAGGACACTTTTAAGTTAGATATAATGAATATTATATAGCATATGAGAGAATATATATGTTTATTATTTTGTTTACTTTTAAATAATATGATATTAGATTCTATTCTTAAATCACACTGCAATATAAATTGATTATGTGTTTTAAAAATTTAACATAAACAGAAAAAATTAGACATTTAATCATGACGATGTAGATGAAAATGTGATGTTACGTACTTTTATTATTTCCGATACATTTGACATATAATTCAACAATTTATTAATATTTTAGAACTATTATTATTAATAATAATAAGATGGTGTGTACATACGTACGTATAATGGTGCATAATAATTCGTGCGGAGGTGAGCATAGATCTCTGGTCCCCGTCTTCCCCCACCCTGACTCTCATGGGCCAAATCAGGAAGATCACTGTTCCACCATCTTCGACGACCAGCGTACAGCACAGTGCCGAGAGTCCCCTCCGAGCCCGACTACCCCCGCACCTCTCTGTGGGGGGGAGAGATGAGGGGATGGGGAAGGGGAAGGAACTGGCGGTGCGGCCTCACCCGCTGCTGTCGCCGTCGGACGGACTTCACATGATCAGCCGCTTTCGGTGCACCCGCCGGGGTCAAGAGATTGGATCTCTCTCCGATCTCGTCGGCCAAGGAGATTGCTCCGTCGCCGCCTACCGATCCTCTCCGCGCACACGGGGGAAAGAGCTAGCTGTACGCGGGTTTTAATGGCCGGCGGTGGATTAATTCTGTCGGAGCCGAGAGAGCCATAATTAGCAGCAAAACTCGAAGAGCCAGCAGATCCTCGAGAGAGAACACTCGCCTACGTAATTGATGTTCGATTGATGATTTCAGAGAGAGAGAAGAGAACGATTGGCATCGGCGAGTGGACTGAACATTAATTCTCTTGTGCAATTAATTGCGACGATCGACGACGTCGATCGGGGTGTGGTGCGCTACATCAGAACGCGACGACAGGATTCTCGTCGGATTGTATATAATATAGCTGGTATAACCTTCGATTTACAGGTTCTTCGGCTCTCTCGATCGGTGTTCTCGCCGACGTCAATCGTGGATCCTCATATGCAGAATCCCGTCGGACGCCAGAGTGCCCTCCAGGTTGCCTATGATGCGAGCTATCCTCACCTCCAGCCCCCCCTGTATCTCCCTGAACAGACCCCTGACGATGGCGGCGAACCTCCCCACGTTGAGCTCCGGGGAGTCCTTCAGCCCGCCCTCGCTGCCGCCGCCGCCGACGAAGGTGCGGGCTATTCTCGACTGTACCTCCGTCAGCTTCTGGCCGGTGGCTACGATGTACCTCTGCAGCTGAAACGTCTCCTCGAGGAAGCCCTGGAGGGCCGCCGTCTGCTCCTTCGTCCTCCCCTGGCACGACCGTCTGCTCCTACCCTCCCGCTCGATCTCGTGCTGCGAAGATTTGAAATCATCAAGACGGGTTGGTCGTCGTGATCGATCTTGTAGCTAATATTAATTAAGTTGCGAATAATTAATCTATTCACAATATATTTCACCATTCTCTTGCAGAGGTCGTCGGCCTTCTCCTCCAGTGACTGGTACCTCTTCACCTGCTTGTTGAGCAGGGACATCACCAGAAGGAACCCCTTGAGCTGCTGCTTGTGCTCGTTGCCCGGCAGTTGCTTCAGCGCCTGGGCTGCCGCAAGCTTCTCCAGCACCAGCAGCTGCTGTTTCAGCCTTTTGATCTTATAGGAGATGCCCAGAGCGTGGAGGTCCATCTTCCACGGCGAGCCCTCGCAGACTGATGACGACCCGCTGGCACTGATCTCCACCTGGTCGGCAACCTCGGCGCCGGCTTCTTCCGGCCGCGGTGTCGTCTGCACTGCTGCTGTTTGACCCGTGTCCACGTTGACCTCCTTCTCTTCGTCGACTGGAGATGAGCTTCCGATCAAGAAGATTCCCTCGAACCGGTGGTTGGGTAACAATGGCGATGAAGCAGCGGAGGTCGTCAGTACTCCTATAGTCGGCGGCTCCTCCTTTTCCTCCACCCGGGGATGGCTGTTCTCCGATGCCGGTGCTTCGAACTGCAGTACCTTCTTCACCTCGTCGATGGCGTCGGGGTCGTCCTCCACAGACGGCGATTCCTCGCCGGAGGGGATCCCCACCTCCTTCACGGCGTCCATGGCACTCGGCCGGCTGCAAAATTGCGTGTGGAGATCGATCTGCTCCTTGAGGTACTTCACCTCCTTCTCCTTGTCAAGCAACAGAGCTTCAAGCCCGATGGTTTCTTCGCCGAGCCTGGACAGGTTCCCTTCGAGCCCCTCGATGTGGGACTGCAGCCGCTTCGCTTCGAGCTCCATGCTGAGCAGCCGCCACCGGTAGGTCTCCAGCTTCTCGTCCTTCTGGCGCATCTGCTCCGCGAACGCCTCCACATCCGCACAGTGCCTCTGCTGCAGCACGCTCGCGTACTTCTCCGTCTCCGCTCGAACCCACCCTTGGAGGTGTCCGATACCTGCACAGACGACGGTCGAGAGACGAGACATTGGAGAAGATTGAGGATCCTCTTAATTGGAACAATTAAACAAGATAAAAGGTTGAGTATCTACCTATCTCTCCTTCGCTGCTGTTCTCGCTGGAGCAGCGACGGAGCGCGCAAGCTCTAGCATCGCCTTGGTCGTCGGGTGTGGCGCGGCGGTCGTAGAATCCCTCATGAATGCTCTCTGCTTCCGAGTAGTCGGCGAGTGTTCTGCTGCGGAAACCAGCTGCTCCGTCCACCTTCGAGGGCGCCGCGCCGCCCTTGTCCTCGGAAGAATAGCCTTTCTTCGGCCGAGGACCGGAGAGGCCCCTCAGCCTCTCGAACTCAAGCTCCGCCTGCTTTCTCCTCGCCTTGGCCAGCTTCACCTCCTTCGTCAACATCTGCCGCTCGGCCGTGTCCATCTTGGACTTGCGTAGCATCGCCGAAAGTATCTTGTCCTTCTGTTCGGCGTCCTTGCGAACCCTCGCCAGGTCCTGCGACAGCCCCTCGGCGGCCGCCGTTGCCTCCTCCTTTTGCTCCATGGCCTCCTCGAGCTCGCGCCTGGCCGCCTCAGCCTGGCGCAGCGCGCGGCCCATCTCCACCTCCAGCTGCCGCTGGCCGGACACAAGCTCCACGTAGGCGGCCTTGTGCTTCCACAGCTCCGCCGCGTGGTCCTGCGCCTGCTTCTTCGCCTCCTCCCGCGACTCTCTCTCCGCCGCCTCGGCGCTGCGGAGCCTCTCCTCCAGCCCCGCCCGCCTTTTCGCCGCCTCCTCCAACTCCTCATCCTTGCTCCGGATCAAGGCATCCTTCTCCTCGATTTTGCCGTTCGACTCCGCCATGGCGGCCTCTCGCTTGGCGTCCAGCATCTGGAACTGCGTGAGCAAAGCCTGGATCTGGAGGCGGAGCCTCTTCCTGTCGGCAAGCCAGCTCTGCTCGTGGGCAGCGAAGATGCCCACCACCTTTTCGTTGGCCCGGGCGTCTTCCGCTCGGAGCCTTTTCAGGTCCGCCACCTCCATCTCCGCCCTCCTCCGCCCCTCCCGCAGGTCCTCGAGCCCGAGCTGCGCGTGCCAAACGAGCAACCCAAGGAGGCGGGAGCCGCCCCGCAGCAGCGCCTCGCCCAATCGGGATCGTCGCGGGGCGTCCAGGTCGGGCGCCCTGGAACCGGATAAAAGGTGCAGCGCCAGAAACGCGCAGGAGGCCCCGAAGTACATGGGATAGAGGCTGGCGCCGCCGCCATCGGCGGGCTCCTCCGGCAGGAAGCCGGCAGGGACTGCATCGGCGTCGTCCACCATTATTACCTCGCGCAGCCGGGTCTCTAATTTGCAGTTGGGGGAGCTTACACAGGAAGCATGATGATCCGTCGAAGGGAGAACGACGGTGTCGGCAGCCGCCAGCGGCTGTCCAACCAGCTCGTCTTCTGCCCGGCTCTCATCAATGGCAGATTAACGAGAGTCTTGGAGAGAGAGAGAGGGGGGGGCGGGGAGCAGCAGGAAGGGTCGTCGGGTCAAACACGAAGAGGGAGCAGCAGTTCGGTGTTCAGGCTTTGATGGGTCGGAGGAGAGAGGATGAGCCCGACGGAACAGAGATCATCACCGTAACTCAGATGCCGACAAGTTTTTTACATTTCTCTCCCTTTCTTTACACGTATTTTTTTTTAAAAATATCCGTACTTGTCAGGTGTAATTCGCAAAAGGGATCGACACACCCACGCCGGTTTTTCAGGGGTACACGTGTAAATTTCTCTGCGGATATAAAAAGCAAAAGGCTCTTTGATTTTTTTTAATAAAAACGCCTCTAGATGTCTCGGTGAACAAACAAAATAATGCGGAAGCTCCGCAAGTTAATTAGGGGTACCATGATTCCGGAACATCAAAAATCCCATCCATTACATGTGCTTAAAATACTATTTTAATAAATATTGGACGTTGGGCATTTACATTCACGTTATTATTGCTGTACGGTGTTTCTCTCTCTCTCCCTCTTTTTCTCTCGTGGAAACGTTGGCTCACCTCGGAAATTAATGAATTATATCAAAATATTCGGCTTTCCCCGCACCAGCCATCGTGGTGGGCGTGGTCGGGGGACGGGCTGGCCGTCGCGGGGGCAGCCGGCCGGTTTACGCGGGCGAGTCACGTGTTGCTTCCTTTGTTTCATAGGTCCCTTTTTACGTCAAAAATAATAATGAGTTCTTAGATTCCTAATGATATATATATATATTCGTATTTCAAAAAGAAGGAGAGCTTAAAAGAAAAAAAGATTCAATTTCAAGTGATTAATGGAATGGGACAAAATCTTAAAAGGGAGAACACGGCTATATATATATTTGGTTTGCTTTGATGACAGAAGAGGCTTCATCCATCGACCACATCTATCAGCAGCTGGGGGTGATGATAATTACATCTTGAGTTACGTACGTATATACTCCCTCAACAAAATTGCTTTCAAGAAGTCCGAAGAATATTATTAAGAGACACCAAAGTTTGCAGACGACGTTTATTTCGAGAGTTCTTCATTTGGCGATAGTGTCAAAGGGCCTTTATGATGCAACGCCGGGATTATTAGCCCGTGAACAGAAATATATATATAAGAAAGTGTTCAACCTCTTTGGTCATTAGACTCATTACTTCCTCTCGATCTGATCTTCGGGCAGAGGCCACTCACCCGTCCTGAGTCACCTTAACCATGTTATAAGTTTAAATTTTATATTAATATGAATTATCACGAAGTGTTTAATTAACTATTATCATCGATTAAAAAACTTATGGTACAAACAAGATATGAATTACGACACAGATATCTACTATGTACATTTAGTTTTGATATTGATATTGTACCTTTTTAGAAACATCAATATCAAAATTGATGTAAAAACAAACATTTTCCTTACTCTGACCAAACGAGACATCGAGATGATTTTTTGCCTCAACCTTCGTTTACAAATGCGATTTGCCAGACAGACTGTAAAGCACTCCAAGCTTGATCTCTTTTATTTATATATATATATATATATATATATATGCCATCTTCCAGCGGGACTGTTCCCTGTTTAGAGCACGCTGTTTTGTGGATTTCAGACTATGTATGACTGTATATGTGTGTGTGTGTGTATTATATCGCACGCAAGGCTGCTAGTGCTAGCTCATCTATACCTTAAACACTTATGTTAATCGGTTAATTAGCCTGCAAGCTTGTCTCCGATTGGGATGATTAGCGTAGACGACAAACCTGCTGATATCAAGCGAGCGACGTTCGGTTGAACTACGGATTTCAGCATCGCTACTCCTCCCCCCGCACTCGGGAACGTGCAGAAGCTTGGAGAACAAAGCAAGTCGGAGATCGGATGGAATCGATCGATCGAGAGAGCTTCCATCACTGTCGTCGCTCTGGCCGTCATCGCCCGCCCCGCCGTCGTTCGTCGTCATCATCGGAGGACCCGCCCGCTGTGGAAGCTGGCCGGTGCCTATCTTGAGACCTGTAAAGCGGGGAGCTGCCGAAGAAAGGCGGAGCAACACCAGATCTCCGACCACCTCCCCGAGGCGAGATGGCGCTCCTTTCCCCCGGCACTCACATACGCGTGCTCTCTCCGTTTTCCGATCGATAGGCTTCTTCTTTCTCGCTCTCTCGGTGCTCGCTCCGTCTAAGCACATCCCTTTCTTGGGGACTACTCCAGCCCGGGGGGGGGGGGGTGATCCACGGCCGCCGGCTTTAGAGTTCAGAGCTTTTCCCCTCGCCTTTGGCGCAGCCGGCTCGATCCGATCGCCCTCGCACGTACGGAAGGTCGGCGATAGGAGAGCCTCTTAATTCGTCCGACGACGGCCGCGATCATGCCGGGGGCAGCGAGATCGCCGCCTCCGGCGGAGCCGCCGCCGGTGATCCGCACTGCCGAGATTTCTTTTTTTTTAAAAAAAAAATCGATAAAAGTTAACAGACTGGAAACTAATTATTACTATATTCTATAAAACATCGAATATTTCAATCATTCCTGGAGACCAGAATTCGTTTCTAGTTTTTATTTCTGTATCTCTCGAAATAATGTTGCAACGAAATAAGCTCGCCTTGCTTTCAACGCCAACATGATTGCGGACGGTGGCGGAGGCTGCAGGGAGAGATGAGCAAGGCCGTGCCCACAAAAAAGGCGACATGATTCAAACAACCGGGTTCGTTCTGGATAGAGGACTGGGGATGGATGTTCTTGATGCCCGAGCTGCCCCGTCCGTCGCATCGCATCATCGCCTCCCGAGGCTGGGGGAGCATCCACACGACAGGTAATCCCATCGTATTCATGGACTCTCCGGGTGATCGGATACAATTATTTTAATTTTAATTTTAAAAATGATTTTCTTTTTAAACAAAATATTTTTCTTTTTTTATCATATTCTTTCAAATATGATAATTTTAAGTTATGAGTTGGTTCACGTTTTATTTTAATATAATTTTTTATAATAAAAATGCACAAAAAATTATCATGCAATCATTCATCATATTAGCTAATTTTTATTTTAAAAATTATTACTGCCTGTTGAATTTTTTTTAAAATTTTTTGTTCTTGTGTTACTATGCACCGTGAGATAGTTAATAAAAATTATTGTTAAATACTGGACAATCAACTTCCGCGCTGGTGTCCTAGAAACAAAATAATTAAGTGTATTGATCTTTTTTATTTTGGGAAAGGGGTGATTAATGAGCGAGGGAAAATATTCATTTTATATTGGCATTATCCGAACACCATATAAACACGAAGGCCGGGACTAATAAAACCGTGGAGCAGTTTCCTTGAAAATAAGTATTCTTAAATAATCTAAAGGTCTTAATACAGTGAAGCAGTTTTCTTGAAATAAGCATTCTTGGTATCTAATTTCGATAAAGTTAAGTACATATAAGTAAATTTAATTAAATTAAATTAAATATAAAATGTAAAATGTGAAGTGATAAAATGATAAAAGTAAAATTTTGAAGATAATATATTTAATTTTAATAATTATATGTGAATTATATAACTTATTTTTAAATAAAAATTAATATATAATATATATTTTAAAAATTATCAGATTCAAATTCAATTTGGATAATATAATCTAGATTAAAACATAGTGATTCCAAATCGAAAACGGAACATATTAATCCTTATCAAAAATCAATTAGAGAGGATTTCGCTATCAACACCCAAGTAAATGGTATTACGATAAAATTTCTATTCAATCGAGTTTTGTAATATCCTATTCTTAGGGCATGTTTGGTATGTATTTATAAGAAGATTTCGATTATTTAAAATTGACAGAAATGTAACTAAGCATACTTAGAATATTTGAAATAAGAAGAGGGGGGGTAGACTTAATTTTTATTTAAAAAATCCAACAACAACTACACAAGTGAACTTTTGACTTGTGACATTTGGATTTTTAAATATTTAATACAATTTTATTTATCTAGCTAGCATATTAATTAGTTTTACGTTGCCAAATACCAACCTAACGAAAAAAAGAGCACCGATGAGTGAAAAGCTAAAAAGTTATTTAACTTACAACTAAAAATTAGGGGTGGCAATGGGCCGGGTTGGCCCACGGGTTCACGGGCCGGGCCGGCTACGGGTCATTTGACGGGTCAAAGATTTTGGCCCGCGGACTTTAATCGGGCCGACATACGGGCCGAAGCGGGACAACGTATGTCCATTGACACCCCTACTAAAAATTTTGGCCCGACCTCGGGCCGGGCTGGGCCCGGCTCATTGACACCCTTACTAAAAATACATTTGCTTAGGTCGAATCATCGCATCCAACTCATGATTTAGATAAAAGATTCAGATATTGTAGAGCGTCCATCGCGGGGGACAAAGGTCGGTCGGCGGTGTTGCCGGTTGGGGACCATCGGTTTGAGTTGGCCATCTAATCGTAAGCCTTGGAATCATCCAAACAAGATTTTGATTCGGAAATTTTATCGGACAAAACTTTTAATTACTTGTATCTCAACAAAATTTAATATTTTTTTCACGAAGATCAAAAGGTTAGGTAATCAGATTTTGCCGGATAAAGAGTTGAGATCACTTTAATCTCCGAGTGGAGGGATTGCCCTCAATCGTTAATCAAAATTGATCACGACTTCAGATCGTTTGAGTGACGGTTCAAATAACAAATACGATGAATCGTTATCGAAAAGAATTGAACTGTTATCGACGTCTTACTAACTCACTATCTGTCAGTAACGAGTTGTATTAAGTTAGACAGTGAATTTGTAAGACGTCGATGATGATTCAATAACGGATCATTGACTTATTAATTTACTATCGACGGGATTGAACTATTATCGACGTCTTAATAACTCGTTATTCATCACTTGAATAGTTGATACAGTAACTTTTTTCCATCGAAGACTAAGAATGCTTTCTTCACCCGGTCATTGAGATGATCTGAACCCTCGCCGCCGCGGAACCCTCGCCGCGGCCCCCTTTGCTCGCGGCGGAACTCCCCCCCCCGGTGGACATCCTCCCCGGCGGCTCTCCTCTCCGGCGGACGCCTCCCCCGGCGGACATCCTCCCCGACGGATCTCCTCTCCGGCAGATCCCCCCCCAGCGGAACCCTCGTCCAGCATCTCTGCCGGCGAATATCCCGTCCCCGGCGGCCAACCTCCCGGCAGTTATCTTCTCCGGCGGAAACCTACCCCCCCCGGCGGAACCTCTCTCAGGCAGACCCCCCCGGCGGATCTCTTCTCAGGCGGGAAACCTCGGCGGCATTCTTGCGGCGGCCTCCTTCCCCGGCGGACACCTCCCGGCGGAACCCTTCTTAGGCGGAAGCCCCCCCGACAGAGCCCCTCTCCCCGGTGGAACACCTCCACAGCGTATTCTTCGTCGGTGATACATCCTCCGCCTGTGTTTTTTTAACCTTGACGGTTTGAGGTCGGTTTAGTCTTGGGAGGGAGCCTCCCAATCTCCCTTTTTCCAACACTTTGCCTAAAAAAATTTTTAGGCATTTTGTTCCTTTTGTTGTGTTGGAATCGTGGGGTTCGGCTTATTTAAGTCTATCTCGTTTTTTCTTTGTGTTGTTGTTGTTAGAGACCCAGCGACCGAGGTTTGGCTCTTCATCCGCTGCTTTTAGCGACTTAGACGCTAAGTACCTTTCGAGACCGTTTGTCTGGGCTTTATCCACTCCTGTTTGGAGTGATCTTCCGGTCTTGATGCAGTTGTTCAACTCTCTTGAAGGAGTTCCTATCTCTACCACCCGACCACATTTGCACGTTTGTGTGTTAGTCATTTCGTGATGGCATGATCATCTCTTAAAAATTTATATTTTCAAGATCACTCTTTTGTTAACTCCGTCCTATGTTTTCACTGCTGTCGGTGTTTAATTGTTCAAACTCTGTATCGTTCTTAGTTTAGTATAAATGAATATAGCACTGTTGTTCAAAAAAGACAGTACACTCCCCGTCCCCATCCGTATCAATCTGGTTGCTTCCTCCCCCACCTCCCCCATCCCATCGCCTGCGTCCCGGAGAGACTTGGCAAGTCGCCGGCGGCCGGCCGATCGACCCATCACAGCGCGACGGGACGAGGAAGCAAAAGTAACCGGGCCGGCGACGACCTTTGCCCGCCGGCCGATCGACCCATCACAACACGACGGGATGAGGAAGCAAAAGTAGCCGGGCCGGCGACGACCTTTGCGCGCTTTGTCTACTTCTTCCCGCCTGGACGCTTCCCCCGGGGGCATCAAACGAAGCAACGCCGCGACGAGGTGAGCATCCGAATTCCGAGCTGATAAGGCGGCCGATCAAGTCGTTGCGGCGGCGGCGAGCGCTCTCTGAGGTGCGTCTTGGCGAAAGCCGGACAGGTCTCCCCGGAGAGGCGCAGGTTTGTAGGTTTCAACCTGAAATGTACTTGTTGTACTCCCCTCCGATACTCCTCCCCCCCTCGAGCTGGAGCGAAAGGATTTCACATCAGCTTGATTTGGTTTGTAATTTTGAAAAATTGATCATAGAGCCCAAGGCTTCCGTGAAACTATCTCGGAGCTGCTCTTTGGTGGATATATGAATGCTACATTTGTACTTGGACTCTGCCGAAGACCGGAAACTGTGCATTGTTCTTGTTTTTTTTAGTTTCCCATGAGAATGGAGTTGTTCCAGTGAGAGTAACAAAACCCATGAGAATATGACCTTGTACAACTAGCTCTTAGAGGAAAAGACGACAGAATTTGTTTTGACAAGAGGACAAACAGTACATTTATACTTCGAATTAAAGTTTCCAGGTTAAAATTTTTGCAAATTTGCCACTCGATCGTCCAAAGGGTGACCCAGTCTTCAATGCACCCCAAGATGAACTGATACGGCACATTTTAAGATGAACTGATACACCCCAACCCTAAGGTCACAAGATTGGCTGTAGAAGCCGGCACCTTCAATGGTCGATGCTGCAGTCAACCATGAAGATGGAAACTCCTTCCAGAATCCAGTCAAAAGGAAGCAGTTCGATAGGAATCTCCAACATACCAATAACAGCGACAGCGACTTTCTTCATCGTTGAAGTAAGAAGTTTGTATCCCTTGCAGGACTAGGAAGAAGAAGAAGACGAAGACAAAAGTTGGAGGAGAAAGATAAAACATAACCAGCGCAACGGGTCACTTCAGTTTGATCTGCAAGCTGCTTCAGTTGCAGGGATCTTTAGATGGAGCCGAGCAAACTTGCACCGAGATGGAAGCATGGTCATGCACGAAGAGGACCTCCCTAGTACTTTCTCTTCCTGATCTTGAAACTGGATGAGCGGATGACATCATCGTCGGCCTGGAGTCTGGACTCGAGGATGCCCATGGACTCAGGCTTGGTGAAATAGGTGAAGAGCAGGTAGATGCCATCAAAATAGGTGTTGGACTCGCCTGCCCTGTTCTTTTTCTTTATGCTGTAAGCCAGCGGTATGACCCCGCGGTTGAACACCTCGACGTACATTCCACCACCAGCAACAAGCAACTGCAGCAAAGCGAGGAGTCAGGGATACAGAGGTATAAAAGCTAAATGCATACCCGTGATTGCCAATCTTCTTGAACCTACATGGCAGGGAGAAGAACCTATGCACCTCCACCATGTCTTATATTAAGCTGTCGAAGTAGATCATCAAGGCTGACAAAGATGTCTTAATCCCAAAAGCTTACAATCCATTTGGTAACAGTATTAAACACCTCTATCACTACTAATTTTGAAATTGTCATTTATATAAATCTACATAAATCATCACAGGTGTTTGTCAATAATGAATTGTGACAAACCAGTAAAAAGGAGCTGAAAATTCTATAATCGAATTAAAATATAAATGAACCTTTGAGAGGATCTTATAAAACATACTTCATCTGATACACTAAAATAAAGCACCCATATGCAGCTTCTGTATACACCCAACATGCAAGGTAGGTAATCCATTAAAGTTAGAGGATGCAACATATTAGAACAAAATTTTTCCTAAATATCATAGTGTTTGATAGGTAGCTTGATGTCCTGGACCATAATGTCTAACATGTCAAGTGAATTACATTATCCCTTTATATAAAATTTCCAAGATCTGGCAGCTTCTTCAATGGCAACGGGTACACACAAGACATCTATCAAGTAAAATTTGCACAACAATTAAGTGGACATGTGAGCATATTGAAATATTCAAGAAAATTGAAGAACTGGCCATAATATTAATAGATAGCTTCGCCTGGGAGAAGATTGACAGATAAAGAAACTGCAGACGGTCTGTTCTGTAGTGCATCAGATTGATGCCCGAGTAATCAGAGTGAACTTGACTGCTTAATCAAATCCATTTATCTAATGTAGATATGTGTCTAAGAGGCTGTTTGGTAACTGTATTGAACCTCTCTACCACTATCAATTTTGAAATCGATGGTGATAGAGATCATCAATAGGTGTTTGGCTATCAATATCAATATTGAAACCCTTAGGGCAAATAAGACGAGATATGTAATAACAAGTGGTGTCTACTTGTGTCACTTTTGATATTTATACTCCATCCTCTACAAATATCAATATCAAATTGATATAGTATCATTTTTGCTACTCTAACCAAACAGGCCATACAAGAGTAAATAAGCACTAAGCATCCATAATAACCCTCGGTTTGCCTATCCTAGTCTGGGCACTAGAATGTAGCTTATGTTCAAATCCAACTTATCATTAATTTAGCATAGTCAGTAATGACTATTTTGCATGAACGGATCCATTTCTAAACTCTTACAGACAGAATTTCCAATCCTACATATTATTGCTGAAAGTAACTGCCATTTTATGCCATAATACCAAATTTCACATCTGCTTCCACTGTACGAACACCTAATCGTATTCCCATAAAATGCAACCTAATCATCTATGGACCCCAATAGTATTTTAGTTTTATGAGAATAGAAGCAAAGTAATCTAAGGCTCTAAGCTCGCTGACAGTAGCTCTCATCCTCGTTTCGACCTCCATCGTCCCTAATGTCTTCATTGCAGCATTTTAAATTTTATATCCAGCAAAACAACTTTTTGTTTTATTCAACTTTTCCAGTCATCTCGTATTTTGCCCCTAATAGTATTCATCTTTCATCAATGTCCATAGGCACCAGGGCCCTCCTCCTCGTGTTACAAAGACATCAGTCTGCTCACGTAACAAGGTCAAACATCTAGTTGATGAGTAGAAATCAAAGATATTAAAGGCATATCTGGACATCCAGCAACGAAGCCAGAAGAACAATACTAATGAGTAGCGATGGATTTTCGAAGCAAGTGTAGCCCGAAACTACAGCTCGCACACACAAGATCAGGGGACACTCTACGCGCTCCTTGGAATTCATAACTCAACGCGATAGAGATTTGAAAATTTTAACTTGGAAATGAACAGAGAAAAACCTCAATTTCATCGGAGTCACAGAGGAATCCCGGCGCTAGTTATGCAAACACTGGGCCATTTGCTCGCCCTGGAAACATGGAAAAAAGATGCAACAAGCCTCGGCGAGGGTGGGGAGTGACGAAACGTGCGAAATTACCTCTTCGCACCTCTGCGTGAAGGCGAGGCGTTCGTCCTCCGACATGTCGGGCCGCAGCACCGCCATGGTCTCGTACTGGCGCAGCCCGGGGGGGCACTGCGGCTCCTCCTTGTCCGCCAGCACGGCGGCTGCCGCCGCCGCCGTCGGCCCGGGGGGAGACTCGCCGCCGTCGCCCCCTCCATCCTCGAAGAAGGAACCGGAGAAGTCCACGGCCATGGCACGGGGGGCGAGCGGACGCGTGGATGCCCGGCTGCCGGAGCGAGGGCAGAGAGAGCGCAACCTGCGTGCCGGGCACATGGAAAGAAACGATGAAGAGGAGGAGGGGAGGTGGCGGTGAGCGGGGAGAGAGGAAGGGGAGGGGGAGAGGGCGAGGGAGGAGAGGAGAGACGCCATAGCTGCCCACCTACAGAGGAGGGTGTGGGAGAGACCGGAGAGCGAAGGGGGTGCTGCTGCTCTGCTGTTGCGGGGGTGTGCAGATAAGGGGCCCCAGACCAGAAGGCCTGTAATCCGTTACGGAGCACTTACTGGGTCAGATGGGCTTCTTCCAAATGGGCCTTAGCATGTTTCTAAGGGGCCAGTAAAAGTAGCCCGCCCGTGTTGTACATTTACCGCATGGTCTCGTCGCCTGGGTGGGTGACCACATATTTTCGCAAAAGTAATCTCTTCATTCATCAAAATCATTGATTCATCAAGGAGTAGGTTTCGAACAAATTTTTGGTCGACTCAATATTCAATTAAATATTCCTCTCAAGTCCCAAAATCATGGCGTTGAGGTTGGATGTTAGATGATACCGACGTTCCAACACCCTTGTTGTTGTTCACCGTTAAGATGGACGGTGAAAATAGAAGTCTATCACAGATTTATAATAAAGTCAAACTTCGATATCGAATACCAAAACTATGACGTCGGGCCAGAATCTTTAAGCTATCAAACTCTCTTATATTTCACCGACGTCTGGGATAATAACCATGCTCCAAAAATATTGGATCGATTAATTATTTATTTTAAGAGTTGCTTATAAGTTGATAATTGTATAGTGTCCCTCCTCAAATATATAAGATGTGTAAAAATAAATTTATGCTTGAGTTTAAAGTTGAATCTAAGTTTAACGAACTCAAATTAGAGTTTCGCACGTGAGTTTGGCCGAGATTCAGCTTCTATAAACAATCCCGTATCGATTTCGAACTCAATCGTGTTTTCAGATGATGATCAAATCTGAACAAGAGTTGTTGGGCTTACTTGTAAAAAAAAAAAAACTGAGTCCGAAGAAGTCGAATAAATGGGTGAAGCATGAATAACAAATTATTATATTTACCCCCACTCCACTCCGTTCATGTGAACCATTATTATACATAAATAAACCCAAATCGGAGTTCCCCGAACAAGTAGTTTAGGAAGGTGTTTGAGTCTGAGTCTTGTAAATGAACTAAATATCAAGTTTGAGTTGAGCTTGGGATGAGATGAGCTATCGTTTGACCTAAGCGTGACCTGATTAAGGATCCAGTCGACCTTGGATATATATATATGTACGTACGCCTCTTTCAAATAGAGATAAATTAGAGTGAAGGACATTTTATATCATGATACAAAAGTCTTATCGCTGTTGTCGGGCCGGGCCCGCCGCTGCCTCCGCCCGCCTTCCGGCATGCTCTCCCCGCGCGGGGGCGGGGGCTCCCGCAAGATGACGACGGCAGCCGGTGTTAACGGGCTCGCCGGGGCATCCGCGGCCGAGGAAAACTCCAGCCAGCACAGCAGTGGGGCGAGGAGCGGAAAAGAAGGTAAGGTCGGTGAAAAGGAAGGGAAAAGGGCTCCACCGGCCGCCGGAGCGGGGAGAGGTGAGCAATGACTGGAGACGCCGCCTCGCCTTTATCGGCCCTCTCTCGGTCACGGGGACCTCTCTGCTCTGCTCTCTCTCTTTCCACCGATCGATCAGTCGGATCGATCGGCGGGGTTGAAGAAGGGCGCGCGCGCGGTGAAATCGAGCGCGACAGCGGAGTAAATTGGGGGGGAAGGGCGAGAAGATCACGGCGAGCCGTGGACATTATTTCCCGGGCGGCGGCGAGAGGCCGGATCTCTGTGTGCGTGTGCCGGCGCTGCTGCTTACGGAGGCGCCCCGGCAGGGTTCTGTTGTTGGAAGAGAGCGACGACGCCCACAACATCCTCCTCTGATTCCTCCGCCGCCGCCGCCGCCCACTTCGTCGGCGAGGAGGAGACTCTGTAACGGCAAGGGCGGGGGAGAAGCCCCCGCCGGCGGACAAGAGGCGACGGGAGGTGTCGAGGAGGAGTTCAGATCATCTCCATCTCAATCTCCGAATGGAAGTGAGTATTTTCGGTCTCTAACGAAAAAATATCATCATCTCAATTACTTAATAAGACGTCAATAACAATTTAATTCCGTCGATAAAAGTTCACGAGTCACTGAATCGTCGTTGAATCACTATCGTCGTCTTACAGATTCACTATCGATGAAGATATTCTTTGATCGAAGACTGAAGATATTCTTTCGGCCCGCTGATTGAAATGGTCCGAACTCGTCGAGAGAAGCTCCGGCATCCTTTTGTCCGAAGCGGGGACAACATAGCTTCTATGTATATTATATACTTACTAAATTCTACACAAATTTCAATTATTTGGAATGTTAGACTGACAATTGTAAATACAGACATTCGTAAGAACATATGTCTAGAACACCTTAGTTTCTTAAAAAATAATGAAATTCTTTAAATTATACTTCCGAGACGCGATTACATATAATATACCTCAACACACTTAATTTCAGCATGTAAATATATAAGGTGTTATACATATATATATGTGCTCTTGAACGTGAAAATATCGTTCCACTCACCAAGGGTAGGCTGCCACGGACGATACGCAAGATGGGCACAGATCGCAGCGAAATATATATAATATCAAGACCATGCATATAAATAATTCCATCGCGAGGCTAGGGTGTTTAAATCATTTGATTGACTACTTGGCATTAATTCTACGGAACTCTTAAAATTAAAATTAATATCGTGTTTTAACTTTTTTATTTTTTTTAGTGAAATTCTCTCCATAGATGGTACGAGTAACATATATATACGGGGTAGCTTTAGGTAATGATAAATTGATTAACACGTGAACATCTTAATCTAATTAAGTACTTCTTTTATAAATTAAGGGGGTTAAACACGATATCAAGGGGTTCATCTCCGCTCTCTGCCCACGGCGGGGTCGGCGTCGGACTGGCAGAAGCGCCGCCGCGTCGTCCGGCCGCCCCGCCCCCCTCACGGCGGGGTGCTGCATCCGAGTCCGACCGGCGTCGGTGTCGTCGTCGTCCTGCTTCATGCTCCGGCGTACGGACGCTCGTCAGAGCTTGGTTATTGCTGCCTCTCTGCACCCGCTCGCTTCCCGTCGCTCTGCTCTCCGCCCCTGTGGTGCGGATCAACGGTCCAATGCCATTCAAACCGGTGGGGGCCATGGCCATGGAAGGCAGAGAGATCGAGCACCCGGCCGGCTGCCACTCTTCGTCTTGTTCCTCCGTCGCGACACCCTTGATAAGCCTCCCCTCCCTCGCCCCGATCGACCGTCCTCCCACGGTCGTAGCGTCGGCACCTTCCGCGGCCGATCATGGGCAACTGCACCGTCACGGGCGGCGGCGGCGGCACGGTGGATTGCACCCTGCGGGCCGCCGCCGCGAGCTGCTCGGCCCACGGGAGGGCCGCCGCCGCAGCCCTCGTGCCGCACCGTGCGGGCGCCGCCCGCGTCCGTGTCGTGACGGACGCCGGCGGGGTGGTGGAGTTCGACGGCCCCATACGGGCGGCGCACGTGCTCGCCGGCTTCCCTCGTCACGGCGTCTTCCCGCGAGGCGACGTCTCCTCCCCGTTGCTCCGCCACGAGCTGCTCCAGGGAGGCCGCGTCTACCATCTCCTCCCGCTGGATCGGAAGAGGCCGGCGGCGGCGGAGCGGGGACAGTACCCGACGCCGACGGGTCCCCCGGTGGAGCCTCCGCCGCCGGAGCACCCGGAGAAGGCGGAGGTCCTCCCCCCGCCGATGAAGGGCGTGTGGAGGATCAAGCTGGTGATCAGCGCCGAGGAGCTGGCGGGGATCCTCGCCGGGGAGGGCACCACGGAGGCGCTCATCCAAAGGGTGCGGATGCTGGCCTGCAAGGCGGACGCCGTTGCTTGCTGTAACGCGGAAGTCCCCGGCGCCGGCGGCCGTCGAGGCTTTCAGCACCCAAGCTTATCGTGCTCCTCCGCCGAGAGCGCATGCATCCGATCCGACCCCACGGAGTAGTGCAGATGATCTCACTCATGAAGGTGTCTATTAAGGCTGTAGTGTCAGTTCTTTTGATATTATTTAATATTTTTAAAATTAAAAAATTTGTATCGCCGTGCAGGAGAACACCCATCGGTGTTGGAATATTTTTGGAGGGTAAAACATGTGACATCAATCAATCATCAGGAGTAGCATTATAGCCGTCGTTGAGTTACCACCACAGCCCATGTTTTATCACGATGTTCGTGTTCTATTTGCTTCTGGGGTGATCATCATTTTACTACAATGATCCATGTATATATATATACACACACAGAGGTGCAAAGCACAGTAGCTAGGCTCCGTATAAAAGTTTTAAACAAAACATAGAATTCGATTCATCAAACAAGTTAGAGTTTGAATTGATCGACTCGTTTAACTTGGGACTAACTCAACTAAATACTCAGCTAAACATTTATTCAAAGAATTAAATCGAGTGTAAAAATCATGTGTTATCTTAAATATGTAGAATAAGTGGAAACAAAATTTGATTCGAGTTTAAAATTAAACAAAGATTCATAAATGAACTAAAATTAGACAAAGATTTTGAATTTTATAAATGAGTTCACATCCGGTTTAAATTTGAAGGTGAACGAGTTTGACTCGACTAAAGCTAGGTTTGAACAAGAACATTGAATATACTTGAATGATGTGCTACTCTGCTATCTACTCTACTCGACCGTTTGCACCTCTAATTATATATATATACACATTCATATGTAGTTAACATGTGGCCGTTGGAATATTGTTACGACCAATATAAATGCTGTATCCCGTACGTGTTAGAGCTACTTCTAATTTTCGCAAGGCTTATATCTATATGGTTCACCACAAAAACATGCAGCATATCGAGAATAAGGAACGATTCATGGAGGCGTATAAAAGAGTAAAAATTAAACTGCCCCTTTCTGAAGATAAATATGGAATTGTTCATCCCAGCGGCCTCGTTCCAGAGAAAAAAAATGGGATTTCTCCCAAACTTTTCCGTAGTATCGAGAAGAAAAAAAAAGTGATCTAATTCACCACCAAAATATACCTGACCAGAAGCTCTCTTCGTTCCACACCGTTTGCTTCGATCGCACGAGAAGCCTTCGGAGCTTTGTCCCTGTTAATCAAAAGAGATGGAGAAGACGGTAATCACTTCCGCCATCCTCGAACCAAAATAAATACTACGCAAACCAAACAGGTTGAATGACCCTTTCATCCCAGTCGGTATTCAAAGTCTAAAAATTGTCTTGCTTATTTCAAAAGGAAAATGTTTTATTTCAATTCTCAAATTCGGCGGCGGTTGGGGATAGGTTCATGCTAACATAGCAAACTGGAAGAAAAACAGGCAAGAAGACCCTCCGGATGCCTCGTTCTCCTTCTCTTTCCCCTCTTAGGGCAAAAGACGATGAGGTTGCTGGGGCTCGTCATCACCATCGACAAGCTGTATAGAGCTGTGATGATGCACCATGTACCACCTCCCCTTGTGGAATTCGAAGATGTTGGTGACGTTGAAGGGCTTCGACTCCATGTTGACGAGGGTTTTCATGGTGACCCACGCCATGTCGCCCACCACGCGAGCTCGCACATTTCGGATGTCAAACACAACCCCTTCTCCTTCACGGACCCAGTTGAAAGCCGCTGCCCAACTGTCTAAGACCGAAGCATACCTGTTAAGGTCAATGGCATCATCATGTCATGCATACACCAAGAGCGATGGGCATAAAACATCCATAAACACTAGACGTTATACAAGAATCTCACTCGAGGTAGCAGACGACGTAGAATGCTCTTGTCAAATGTGGAGAAAAAAAAATCATAATCCATCTAATTATTGACGCAACTTTCTCTACTCGGATAACTCAACTAAGCCTAGGCCCAACGATAGCCACGCCAGAAAAGAAAGCAGCCTAGTCAGAATTCCCATCATATTGCAGAAATGTAGGGGTGCCAATGGAATGCTGAACCCAGATGGTGCTTTTCCAGACATGACACATTTTGTCTAACTAGTTGGACCGACCATCCAACTTTGCCCCCCCCCCCCCCCAAAAAAAAGAAGTTAAGCCCATACAACTCAATACGGTGAAAAGGCAAAAGTGGTGACTATTTTTTCAGCTTGTATGCATTTTCAATGGATAAGATTCTGCAGCTCTAAGAATATGATTCAAAGTATATCTCCCAGAATAACTGGCAGGATATATGGCCAACACTGTCTCCACTTTTGCACCCAAATTCCGCAAAATCAGATAGCTGACTTTGACATATTGTAGTTTGAAGGATGGGAAAACCTGGCTGATTCTAACTTGACACCATCAAACCCACAAAACACGGGCCATGGGTGCACATCCCAATCGCTCTACAGGCTATCAGCCAGCAACAAAATACAAGGAAGCCAGTGGACAGGTTTCACAATTTAGAAAGCAGAATGAAGAGAGGTAGAAAGTCATTTCCTCCCAACCAAATACCAACGGTTCAATACTTCAATTGACTATACCTGAGGTTACCATATCATCAAATAAAGGGAAGGCACAAAGTGAGTCTGAACGAAATAAAAGAGTAGAAACATTCCAACTTCGGGAAACAATCATGAATATTTATTTGTATATTTGCAACATCTTGGTTCATGTAAGAGTATAACAAATATAAACTACTATATTTTGTAATACAAAACTACCTCTTCAAATATGACAAAAAGAAAGAAATCAAAGGTTAATGTTTTTAACATATGAGCAGATGATACATCATGCAGAAACTTGAGAAACAATAATATCTTGAATTTGCGGTTTTATTCATAAATAAAAGAAATTAAGTGAGTTAGACTTCTTTTCTTACCCTGTAAAGAATTCTCCCGAGCCATGAACACACTTCACATATCGTGCATTCAGCCAATACTTACTCATCGATACCAATGATCTATTTCTGATGATATTGTAGAATTCTGCATTAAAGTCAACAATGGCTTTAGTAGCTGCGTAATAAGCTTTCCAGCCATTCAATGGGGTCACGCTATCTTGCTCCACTGTGAAGTCCTACAAGGTGGATAAAAGGAAATGTTGCATGAGTGATCCCCCGGCAGCCAAAAAATATAGTAGCATTGACTAGTAGAAATCATAAAAAATTCTCATACAAACGGCAACACAACCAAATAAAAGGTACATGAGTGGAGGAAGTAGATAATCACAATTTTCCAGCAATTACCCAAAGAGCATCAGTGATAAAAAAGGAATAATAGTTAATTATCAGGGAAGGTATTCATCCAACAAGTTCTGCATGGCAACAAAATTCAATACCAAAATCCTGACCACCCAATAATAGATGGTGTCGGTTACTAAACTTACTATACTTATCCCCTACCAAAATCCTTAAAACCTTGATACTTGTCAAGGTAGCTAAAAGGGAAAGTGAGATCAGAAGTTGGGAGTGGATTGGTCTGCTCCAGACTGATTCTGCCAATCAGGATATGGATCGGGACCAGATCGAACAATTCAAAAAAAAAATCTAAGAAACAAAAAAAACATATATATTCTCATTATAAAAAAAAAAACTATCGAAATGTTATATTTGGATCTCTTCTTTATATTTAAAAATAAAATACTACATTTTGAGTCACTCTTACGTTTCGTAGGAAAAGGAAAAAGTATTTAGTTGATTGATTCTATTTACTTAATTGTAGGTACAGAAGAAAAGTAATTAATTAAATATATTTTTATTCTCTACTTTTAATGACTTTAATGTTTATTAACTATTAACTGTCTTTTACACGGATGCTTAAATAAACTTAATAGTTAAGTATATAAGATGGATGCTAGACCTGTCAATGCATCCCGCAGGATCCGAAACCTGACCCGGATCCAATAGTTTTAACAAAATTTCAAGTCTATTACTAACCCAAAATTTTGATGTTTTTCACGATACAGAAGAACCCAATACGTTAGTTGGCGCTGAAGCATTAGGGCTTCTAAAATAAACCCAATATCTAGTAAACCCGAAAATCCAATGTTTCCATGTTGAGCTGAAATAAAGAAGTACATATCACATCACCACGACGAGCACAAGAGGAAAGGGCCTTAAGGTTTTCTTAGTAGAGAATTGGCAAGATGGTACTCCACACGCTACTGCCTCAACAACAAAGAGAAGTTATGGGATAATCTTCTACATCTCAATGACAATGGAGAGGACTCAAGATCTTCTGTTTCCCGTTGCTTCAACGGTGAGAGGTGTGCTGTGGAAAAGTGACAGAGCCCTCTTTCTCCCTATTGTTGTCAATCAATAACAAGCCCTTTGTTACACGCAGCATCCTGGTCACCCAAGTTTGATCCTCTCGTATATTGTGTTTGACCCTCTCTTTTCCCCTATACAACGAAGCCTTTTTTTTGCTTCTTCAAAAGTTCTTTTCTTCCCGCTCACTGCTAACTGCTAAAATTCTTTGAGTTGATTTCCGTGTTCCGCCTTAGTAAAATGTGGTATGGTAGATAAAGATTTCCATTTCTGAGCATCTTGCCCTGCTGGGCTATGTTGGATCTTAAAGAGATAATTAAAAATTTTCAAGGATCAATTAGGGATTAAATCCTACTATGTTTGCTTATAGGGTGTTTGGTTGCATGATATTTTTTTGTACACTTTCATGATAAAAAAATGTTTTAAAATAAAAAATGAACTAACTCATGACATAAAATTATCATGTTTGGAGGGATGTGATTACAAAAAAAAGTAACTACCACACATGACCAAACAAAGTGGGGGACCACAAGAAAAAAGAAAGAGGTGAAACCCTCTTTTTTTGTTTAAGAAGAAAATCACTTTTAAAACATAAATTTGTCATGGTTACCAAACACCTCTTTTAACAAGTTTTCTTACAATTTTTAAAAATTAAAACAAAAACCTTCATTATCATGCAACCAAACACCCCATTAGAGATTCCTCTTTCTCGCTATTCATTGTTGCAATGTGCTGTCTCCATCTGAGGAATTTTGTGATCTAAGTTTGTTTAAAATGGGATTTTAGGACGTATCATGTCACATTTTCTAAAAAACGATTGTCTCATAAGTCATAACCAGAGTCTTTCTTTTTCTTCTATCATCTTATTCAAATTTCAGGTTCTGTTCCACATGTTTATCTTAGGCACTACTAGTTCATTGTCGCAGGATGGCAGACCAGGATCCCAATTTGATTTTATGGTTTGGGTTTTGATCCAAATCCAATAACAGCTACTTTCGATTCAGACCTGGATCTGGGTTTTTTATGTTATCGAGTTCGGGTTCAGAGTCACAAAAACCTGACCCAAACACAACCTATTTACAGGTCTAATAGATGCTTTATATGTGAAAGATAAAAGTTTAAAAATATATATTTTTTGTAAATTTCTATAGAAAAATATCTATATAAAAATAAAAAATAAAAAACCAGAACCGGCAATCCGGGCACTTGAAGCAGTTACAGATGGATTGGCCATAGATGGTCCCTGCACTAGCTACTCCCATGATGGATCGCTCAAATTGTCATGGGAGAGGATCGGTTTCCACCATATCTGATTAGGTTTGCTGCATTGTTTTCAAGACATTGCCTAGGCGACAAGGTGCCCTCACACCGGTCAAGGTGAGGGCACCTAGGAGAGCATCACATTATTTACCTATTTTGTCTAATTTAAGAATAAATAATACTAATTAAGTATCGATATCACTTAATTGAGTAATTTTGAAGTAAAAATAACTTGTTCTTATAGTTAATTTAATTATAAATAGACATTTTGATGGAATAATAATTAAGATTAAATAATTCCATAAATATTACTAATAGTTAATGCAAATTAAGTATTAAAATTAACTTATATTCAAGTTATTTAGTCTATGTAACTATAGAGTTGCACATTGTTAATTGTTTTACATGGTGTCATCGCTATTTATTATTTTTTATATATTATTTGACACTCGTATCCGTATATTTGTTATTTTATCAATTTTACTATAAAAAGATGTCCACCGCCACACCTTATCGCCTAAGCGATAAAGCATTACTATGTCGCCTTGGTCGCCATGAAAAATATGGTTGGCTGATCTGGATGGATACGATCCAATCTGATTTGGAAAACCATACTTGCAGGGAACAGCCAAACCCAGGTAGATCATGGCTACTCAGTTATTTCCAGGCCAATCAAGAAGTTTTACAATCCTGAACCCAATGAACTGATTGGGATAAAAGCAATTTTACTACTGTAACTGCATCAAGAGATACAGATTATTTCTGATTCCATCCTCTAGAAAACTGCAGAATCTGATCCTTCTGGTCACCACTGTCACTCTATTCTGAACTGGCAGATAGGGCTGTTCATTGAACAGTTCAAACCGTTAAACCGAACCGAACCGAACCAGGTCATTCGGTTCGGTTTGGATCGGGTCATGAACCAAACCAAACCGAAATAGATAAATCGGTTCAGTTTGGGTTATCATCAACCCGAACCAACCCATCGTACATATACCCCCTCAACCTCAAGCCCCATTTGGTTAGGTCATCCTGATTCGGGTGGCCATCCTTGAAAGAGAAACCCTCGGTGAGATCCATCACGGTCACGGCTGCCCCTGCTCTCGGAGTCTCGGAGGTGCAGCACAGCAGCCAGCAGCCTCGGTCCATAGAGGCAGCAGGCCTTCAGTTGTGACCCTACGGGACTGCAACGCCAACACTCAGCTTCTCAGCTCCCAGATTCCCATGTTGGCTGCTTACCCTCACTGCTGGGCACCTGGCTCGTAGATCTTCCTCAGTCCATCAAAATCTCCATGATGGCTGCCCGCCGCTGATCTGAAACTGCCTCACAGGCTCACGGTGCATACCACTGGATAACTACACCATTGCCCTCAACAAGGCCTTCAGGTTCCTTAATGCTCAGCGCTGTAAGAACCTCTTCAGACCTTTTTCTCCCCAATTTTCCTACTCAGGTTTTGTTGTTGCTCACACTAGTTGCAGAACGCGATGTTTGCCTTTGTGCATAGCAGTAGGGATGGCAGATCCTAGAAGCTGGCACCGTCAGACGCCAACCAGTTTGGATTTGTGGTGATTCTAGATGTTTTCAAAAAAGAAATTAATATCCGGTCAGCATGGTTCTGCATCTCCATGTCCTGTAAGATTTATACGATCAGATAGCTTCAATTTTTTGGGCTTTTTGTGTTGGTTCTCTATTTTACCGGATTGAAAAGTATTTTGATATATCTGCTTCATTTAGGCATAAATTAGGTCTCCCCATCCATATGCAATGATCTCTGTTAGTGGGAATGTGCAGAATAAAACATGTGCATTACAAATTGTATTATGATTGTTTTACCCAATCTGTTTTGAGTTTGAAAAGAATGGCAAACAGACGTGATTAATCAAGGTATTAAACCATGCATTTTAAATCATTTTTAGATTTATGATCTTATGATCTTTAGATTTATGATCTTTATGATTGAAATGTCTTCTTATGGGTATATTTTCCATGTATGGTGCTAGAATTGAACTCAACCGAAAAGAAATTCATGAAGTTCAAGATATGGTAGGCATCATTTGAAAGTTGTGGTAGGTCCAACAAATAGACCCAACGTTAGATACAAACCGAAGATCAAACCAAACCAAACCATGAACAGCCCTACTGGCAGATAAATCCTAGGTGGTTCTTTATAAAAGCATGTATAGTGACAGCCTTACCCATTGTCCCCCCCCCCTTGGCTGATCCAACCACTCTAAAATGGCATGAAATAATTTCTTACATAAGAATTTTCATAAATATTTTTTAAGCACCTCATAAATGGTGCAGCATGAAAAAGTAGAGCAATACTTTTGAACACTTTAAGATAGACCACAGTATATCACTACTAGAAGACAGCGGACATAAAAACAACAGCAGTCAATGCAAAATAAGATCCTCTACCAAAGTACCAAGCAAATACAACCAAGGAAGGAATAGTCGGGGGTCGGCCCCGGGTCAGTCGGCCCCAAAACCGACCTGGGTCGGTTGGGGTCGCGACCCGGGTCGGGTCGGGGTCGGGAAAAAATATAATAAAAAATTCAATTTAAAATAATAACCGGGTCGGGGGGTCGGGGCTGGGTCGGGGTCGGTCGGCCCAAAAAGCGACCGGGTCGGGCAACCCGGCCAACCGGGTCGCCGACCCGGCGAACCATGAATACAACAATATATAAACCAATCCCAAACTGCCCAGAGAAAAGTCAAAAATTCAAACAACCAATCCCAGAGGCTAAACACAAACCTTCACTACCTTTGAACCACCAAGAAGAGAGAAGTTTGGTAAGCAATCCCCAGAAGCTATGAACTTCTAATGTTTAATGCAAATACTAGTTAAGCTTTTTCTCCTCTAATCAGGTCAGAAACAAGTCTGACGTAACTAGAATAGTGAAGTCCTTGGCCTTTTCTTCTTCCAAATGGTCAAAAGGATCGCAATCAGACATAAATCCTAGATAAACACGTTTTCTGCTACTATGTTAAGCTCCCAATTAATCAAAAGCGACCAAACATCAGACAATGAAGGCCAGACAGAACTTACTAGCTGAAATAAGACCTTCCAACACTGAAAACTGCCTCTATGAACGGCACTAAATGGCAAGGAGGCACCTTGTTGAAAGAGCCATGTTTTACCAAGTAAAAAGAATTAAAACAAGGGGTTTTTTACTTGGTAGTCCTTTTAGTTGCCCTTATTATGTATTATTCCCTGTAATGTCTGAAATTCGTTTTAACAAAACATTTTGCTCTTTTTGCATTAGTACCTACCACTAAATGATGTTAGCAAAAATCATCTTCAAGAAAAAATACAGGATTTCTTAACACTTGCCGTAGGTAGTCATCTTCCAAAATAAGCCAGTGAAAGTTACTACTAGCACTTCAAAGCTTACCCTTTGTTACACTAGAATCCCCAAATGATACTCTTAAGCCCCTTCCTTTTAATTATATTAATATCCCTTCTTAAATCTCTCCCCGTGTGCTATCTAGCCCCTCGACCTTGATGTCGTATACTCCTTGGAAATCCACCATGTTCCAACATCTTCAAACCATGTCCTCATTCCAAAGCACTGATGTACTTCCCAACCCTGGCTAGCACCATCCCCCACAAACGATCACCTAGCACACTGGCACTCGGATCTGTAGTGTCAGAAATCCATACGTTGTAAGAAATCCAACTTGCATGTGCACCATCTTGATTAAATGTCAACTCCACTTGCAAGCTACCTCACTCAACACCAACTTCTGCATGCACAGCCAAAAATGACAACATGGCCCTTGGCTACATTTTGGTCAAAACAGAAGAAAGGGATCTCAAAGAGCTCCTTCTGTAATCTTAAAGGGTTAGTGTAGTTTCCAAGTATAGCAAACATAGAGGGAAAAAATGAGAACAAAAATGCAACACTGGATCTGCCCAACATGTAGGACAAGCTTAGCACGATCATCTTCAGTAAATTAAAGAATTAAAGAAAGAAAGAAGCTATAGGCAATTTAAATTAATGTAGAGCTTGAAGTTAGGACTTGCAGAGGTAGTAATAGAAAGTATTCATTGTTCCCTGTATATGAATACTACTTGCAGAGGTAGTTATAGAAGGTTGGAGCTTGAAGTTAGGACTTGCAGAGGTAGTAATTGTGTGTGTGGAGGGGGACTGCCTTACTCCATCCCCCAATTCATGCCAGCAACAGCCCCCCTCCTCCAAAATTGTGAGGTTCAGGTTTGAGGTATTTTTGCAAGGCAAAATTGATTCAATGGCCCAAAAGAGGACCTTTCTTTTGCCTGTGAAGGTAGGAAAATCATGATCAGGATAACTCAGGTATGGGTCTTATTGTTCATCATCACAGTACATTAGAAGATGAACTAAAAGTCAAGCTTGGTTTGGAAACAAACAATCTTTAGTTATTTACATATAATGTGAGTGATTGTAAATTGAAAATACTTAACAACTTGTTAAGAAGTTTTTTTAAATGGCTAAATCCACGTTTCATTAATAAGCAATCAATTAGATAGAGCTACGAATACAAAGAAAGAAGTAAAAAGAAACAAAAACCCAAACCATCATCAAGGTGGGAACAGTGAGGGCAACTACAAATATATTTGTTTCCATTTGAAGAGGTTGCCCCCAAAGGAAGTCCAAACCAAATAGGAACTAGAGTGCAAGAAACCCCAATCATTAATGAGAAAAGCCATCTGTAGAAGAATCCTCTTCAAGTTGTCAAAGTCATCTTCAAATTCTCATGTTCTCTTCCTAGCATCTCAAATTGATCACAGCATTGCCAGCAAAATAATCTTCCATATATCTTGGGCAGCTGGGCCTCCCTCCATGGATTATGGTTGTCCCACTTACTAAAATGAAAGTAACGACATTACATCTTCGAAGTCCTCCTACGGTGTGTTCCAATTTTTAGAAAGAGAATGCCACAAGGATTTATTAATGCCACGCCTCAAAAAAATATGATCAATAGCCTCTAAAAGGACCACACAAAAAATTCAACTTGCTAAGAAGATGTTAACTGTAAAATTGCTATTATTCTCTTGTCTTAATTTTAACTACTATTATTTCAGTTAGATGCCATAATCAAGTTTTCTCCACATGTTGACTTTGCGTTCCTCCAAAACCTTGTCGTTGTTGTCTCATTTTCCAATACATTTTGTAAATATCATTTTTATATTTCTTGATACTCGATGAGAAACTCAGTTTGTATCTAAGCTTGATTCAAACCATGGAATGCCATCTCGCCGAGATCTCGGTCTCGCCAAGGGGGCTGAGAAACGAGATCGCCCAAATCTCACCTCATCTAGCCTGGTCCGAGAAAAAAATTTTCTATCACCCCATTGTAGTAGGTCGATCCGCGACTACTCTGCGCCCCCCGTTTATGATATTGTAAACATCAATATATCTCACTATCACTTATACTATCACATAAAAAATGTGCTACAAGTTTAATACCATATTAGTATTTAAAAAAGATTGTATACAAGTTTTAATCTTTTAGAAACACAAAGATCATCCTTTTAGTGTTGAGAATACTTTGTAATTGTTCATTCACACAATTGATGTATACATGTGTTATATATTTTCATATAAATTCATTGATATACTCCTATCTTTATAAGATATTATGTTATGTTTCATACATATATACATTTTTATCTGAGAATCCAAGATCCGATCTCTCGAGATTTTTTCGAGATCTCTCCGAGATCTTTTCTCTTTCACCTCCCCGAGACGAAGCCGAGATCCGAGATAACAATCATTGGTTCAAACCACCTCACTAGGCAAAAGTTCATCTTGTCGAGTTGCCCAATTATGTAGAAAAGCTCGAGTTTGAGCTTAAACTTGAATAGAACCTATAATCAAGCCAAACATGAGCTCGAGCTAAGTTTATGGCTTGTTTTGATGAATTCAAACTTGAATCGCGTTAATTTATCTAATTATGAGATACCCGTCAGAGCAAATATACGAATACAAATATTATCTAATTATTGACCAGATTAGACAGAAATACCTACTCCACTCCGTTAAAGATCAATTCTAAATAAATCTTTTATAATATGTACATAAAATATAATTATATATTTAAAATTATTTTATTTAAAAATATGCTTAAATCTTCTTTAATATACACTAATATACTTGGTTGACATTATTAAATATATAAAAAAATTTATGTTTTAAATTTTGTTTCTATATATTTATATATTACTAAATATATCAATCTTATAAATTTTGATTAGAATTTCGAATAGGATATTATCTGTATCCACTCCGAAATTAGAGTGTATCCAGATTTTAAATTCAAATTTAATATCTGATTTTGATCCATATACATGTTCGACTGGGATCAAATATCAATTATCCATTTAGCTAAACAACCCGGACATGAAAATGCTACCGGACATGAAAATGCTAATTCGTTCCTTTTACAGCCCTACTCCACAAAAATACCATATCCGCTCGATTTACAACCCTACTCCATGAAAATGCCATATCCGCTCGGTTTACAACCTCTACTCCACGAAAATGCCATATCCACTCAGTTTACAACCTCTACTCCACGAAAATGCCATATCCACTCGGTTTACAACCCTACTCCACGAAAATGCCATATCCGCTCCTTTTACAACCCTACTCCACGAAAATGTCATATCTGCTCCATTTACAACCCTATTGCATGAAAATGCCATATCCACTCCTTTTACAACCCTATTTCATGAAAATAATATATCCACTCCGTTTACGGCCCTACTTTAGATGAGTTGTTCTCAAGTTTATCTGAGCCAAGCATAAGTCTGCTCAAGCTTAAACTCGTGTACAAGTTATACTTCCACTCAAGCTTGGCTCGTTTAACATGATGAATGGGTCAAGTCGAGCTTTTAATGAGTTGAGTTTCTACCCTAAAGATGGAATCAAGTAGGCTAATTCAAAGATCCTATCATAAGTCATATTTATTGAGAAATGAGGTCATTGCAAACAACCATTTAAACACATGTAACTAGTTCAAGAAACTTCATAGAAGACTAAAATTACTTCATTAGCTTTGGCTTGCAAGGGGGGAAATACGATGAATTAAAGCAAACATAAGGTAAGTGAGAGCTGCTTCAACTTTCGTAGTTACTAGGTCAGTGAAGCCTTTGATAGGACAGCCTTCTCTCACCTATCATATCGAATAAACCACTTAAATCTTAGATATCTAAATGTTTCATTCAAGTTCATGTATTCAAATCCATAATCAAACAAAAGCATTTACATCCTTACAATAAAATATGTACACTTTCCATACTTCTTTTAATGTTCTCAGGTCATAGAAGTTGACTATCAAATGGCACTGCCACAATTCCTCTTTCCCAATCAAAACCATGTGCAAGCTCTTCGTGACTTAAAAATTAGAACTTCATAATGCTACTAAGAACAATATTCTGAAGTTGTTTTGGATCAGCAAGCATAGGCCAGTACAAAACAGATATTTACATGCCACATCATTCTAGTGTCTTTAGGATCCCCCATGTCAGATCATTACAGCTAGCATCAGGTAATCTCAGTCGGTTTCACTGACCAATGTAGAAGCCAAATAACGATCTTGAATTTTGGTTGATCATGCATCTGGTAGAGATGTCATCAAGTAAGACATGGTGTGGATAGTGGCATCGCCCATATCCATTAAGCCAGTGAACAATATTCACTGCTTGCCAACCATAACCATCAGGAAGCACAATATCCACAAATTTGTACGAGCCACATGAAATCAGCTTTCAAACAGTTATGGTGACTAAGAACAAACAAGATAAATGCAAGTTAAACTGCAATAAAATAGGCCTATCATATGCATGTCCATTAATTAACTACTTGAAAAGGCTATCTGAAAATCAACCTTTAAGTCAACAAACGTTTGGATAAATGGGTTTTCAGTTACTATGTCCTCAAAGTGTGGTAATGGGCCTAGTCATTTAGATGCCATCACTTACGTTTAAGACAGCAATTATTACATCATAACTCATAAGCAACACATTCCCTGACACTCCATACTAGTGCAAGCATCCTTTTGTAAGAGAAGCTTCCTTCCATGGACACCTATGTTATCAAAGGCATGAGGCAGTAGATGCGAGGGACCCCTCACCCCATGCCAAAAGCCTCACCTCGTCACCTCCAATGACGGAGGTGATCTCCAGCACCATTGCGCTGTGAAGTGTGATCTCCAGCGCCTGCAGAAGCGGCATCACCATGGCACCTTTGGCTGGAGAAGATGAGGACCGCAAATCCCCTATCAGATCCTGCAGGCCCAAATAGGCCAGATCCGCAACTTAAGTTGCGGTTCAGTCCAAATGGGTGCTGAACCGCCGGTTAGACCAGGCAGTTCAGCATCTTACGGAATCCTGGATGAGACCCGCGGATCCTCACTTCCTCATCCAAACAGACCCACAGAGGCACTGGATGCAGTGAAGTCGGTTGCCTTAGGCGACGAGGGCTGGAGCAAGGCGCTAAGGCATCACCTTGTTGCCTAGGTGACCGAGGCAGTCACCTCCGATAACATAGATGGACACTTCCGATTAGGAAAGAAACAAAAAAAAAAAGAATCACCCAAAAGATAAAGTACTTTTTAGTCAACTGCCCTTGTCCAACCTCTTATTGATTTTTCATAATATTGAAAATTGTAGTACAACAGATGAGATAGTTACTTCAATTGCAAGGAGTGTAGGGCAAATAAGAATGAATTGTATGATGAGAATAATCTCATCAGTGCATAATATTCCCATTCAAGTAAGAAACCTGCCCATTTGGAATCAGGTGCAACGCTCCAACAACACCCACATTAGGAAGGAAGTAAACATCATTCTCTGATGATGGCACGTAGATTATAGCAAGAAGTAAGAATTATATGCATACAGAGTTTCTGTAAACAAGGGACCTTTTTTTGAAAGGTCAACAGACCAATTTTATTAAAGCAAAATAAGCAAGAAGATTACAGCAGAAAAAAGCCAACACGAACGAAAAAGCAATACTCATCTACCAACATGGTAGAGGAGTGGGATAACAGAAAATTTTTTCTGAAACCCATCAGAATGTCCCTAAAGAAATTCAGATCCATGACACATCCCAAAGAAGCGAACCACCAATCCTTCACAAGAGATGCCATTTGAAAGAGAACCTTGTTCGAGTCATCAAAATGATCTTCAAATATGCGCTCATTCCTCTCATACCAAATTGACCAAAGCATAGCCAGTAAGATAATATCCCAAATAGATGATCCCAGATCAGGAGACCATGGCTTAAGACCCTGCCAACAAAGCAAAAGAGAGAGAGTGTCTGGAGGTTGCACCCAAGCGATCTTCCAGCATCTAAAAATAACTTGCCATAAAGCTTGAATGATACCACACTTGAAGAAGATATGATTCTGATTTTCCTCCTTTAAACCATAGAACACGCAGCATGTTGAGATATTAGGAAAATGGAGGTAACTGCTCGTGAAGGGATGCTGCTGGGCAATTTTTTCATAACAAGATCTTGATCTTAATAGAAATAGAATGCTTCCAAACCACCCAATGCCAAAAGACTTCCACCCCACCATTGGACAACCAACTCAGAGCAGATTTAACATTGAAAGGTGAAATATTTCTCTATTGTTAAGGCACCTACAATTCTCAATGAGTGCAAGTGAAGTAGAAAGCTCTCGAATCTCCTCATCCCTAAGATTTCTCCTGAAAGATAACTTCCACATAGACCTCTCATCCGAAGATTCACACACCTTGATAATGGATAAGCTACAAATGTTCTACAATGAAGGAAACATGTCAGCCAAAGGAGCATGACCTACCCACTGATCTTACCAGAAGATGTCGTCCTGCCATCTCCCAACTCAATCTTAGTAGCAGAGGTGAGGTGACAGAATCCCAAATATGCAGGATGCCTTTCCAAATACTCGAAATTATGTTCTTGTCTCTAAAATCTCTAATCTAAGAACCATTCCGACCAATTCTGTACTAGGACTGGACTAGTTTGACCCACAAAGAATTAGTGTTAAAGTTCAACTTCCATAACCACTTAGAAAGGAGGGCATAATTGGTAGGGGACCTTGGTAACACAGTCAGTAGCATTTCCTTTTGGGACCTATGTTATCATGGTCTAGGTGACGAGTCGATGCAGTATGGTCCTTTACTGCCTTGACTCGGGTCAAACAACCTAGACGGTCGCCCCTGCCACCTCTGGCATCAAGGTGGCCACCTATGTGTCATCTAGTCCCAACACATTGCTCCATTTTGGGACTAGATGACCCTGAAGAAGTAAGAACAAGTCAGTGCTGGAAAGGACTTAGCCTACTAGAAGCTGACACATATCAGCATCTATGATAATTTCTGAAACAATCATGCCATTGAAAGTTATCAGGCAAGTCTCGTCATCTTTCTTATTGCACACAACTAAGGATAGCAATATGATTACCTGGAAAATCTTTCTATATATAGTAGTCTATGACTTAAGAGGGGAGAAACCATGTCGGTTGGTCACCCTTGAGTGATAAACTCAAATCAACTGAAGCCTAAGTCTCAAATCATTTGGGATCAGCTATATAGATTCTCTTTCTTCATTCACGTCGATTTTGAGTTACTTCTCTAAAGACATCGCCCAAATTATTCTCCCTGGAGTGAGGAACTAGTAAACAATTGCCACGATACGAATGTGCACAAAATTTATTGTAAGATGTTTATCATACGTAAAGCACGGCTACAGAAAATTTAATACTCTAAGTCAGCTCCTATTCTCTTATATAAGCTATCATCCTCACTTTCTGCACACTCGAAGCTACCTAGTTTCGTCGGACTAATCATAAATCCTTTCATTCATACTAAAGTGGAATAAATCTTGTAAATAGTTCAGTTCAGTTTTGAGCCGTTTTTATCAAAACCAAAAATTGAACCAAACCAGTTCGGCTGAAACTGAACCCTGAACCAATAATGATGGTTCAGTTCGTCAGTTTAACGTACATTAAAATAAAATAAAAATACAATAAGTTATAATAACTAGTTAAGATTAATACTTTGTGTATGATAGATAATTACAATTTTATACTACTTAACATAGATTTATAATATATATATTTATTTAAATTTAATATAATATATAAATAAAGTGGGACAAACTGGGTCGACCGGTCTATCGGTTTGATTCGGTTTGCGGAGGTGCCGAACCAAACCAAACTGTAAGAAGTTTTCAGTTCGGTAAACCGAACGGATGAACTCCTGAACCGAACTGACCTCTGTCCGTTTACCAGTTCACCTGTTATTTTCCTTTCAGTCCTAATATCTTATTATCTTTTATCGATCAACTTTCCGGGAGCTAAAAGTTCAAGAAACTGCAGCAATGAGAACTTAACAACATATTACAGTTTTTCCTCCTCTATAGTACTATACGTCATGCCAATATACAGTTTCCGACCGGAGGTATCAAACCACACTAAAATTAACAAAATTTTCAAACTTCGAACGCAACACAAGATAATTAAGTGCTCGTAATCTCAATTTCACTTGAAGGATTTGTGTCCTCGCATCGCAGCTAAGCCCCGATGACTCTTTGCCACCTTTTGCCAAGATGCATTTGCATGTGAAGCCCAGCCAGTATCCTCAGGAAATATCAAAAAAGAAGAAGAAGTAGAAACATGAATTGACGTCGTGATACCTTGCGGTAGAGCGCCTTCCACGGAATGTCGTCATTGGCCACTCTTCTCATGATGGAATTCGTCATGGAAAGCCGAGACAGGCTCGCGTAATCGAGATAAGCCAGCGCAAGCATCATGATCTCCGGGACCAGCTGCTCCATCAGAGACGCCCCCGCCGCCGGCTCCTCTCCCCGAGCAGCACCGACGCGCGCCTTCTTGCGCCGGTCTGGTCCCCACCTCGCATTCTCGACGGCAGAGCCAGAGAGGCCATCCCCATCCGAAGTGCCATCGCGGCCGCCCGCGCTCCCGCGGGGCTCCTTGACGGTCCCGGCCTGTTCGACCGCCGTGGCCGTCTTGGCGGCTCTGCGGCGGGCGCACCAGAGAGCGCAGAGGCAGCAGACGAGGGTGGCGGCAGCCGCCGCGTAGAAGGATTGGCAAGGGGGCGCACGGGAGGGGCTCGGGAGGAGGGCGTCCATCGTCGCGAAACCCGAGACCGGAGCAGGAGGGAGAGAGTGGTGGCGAGGCTGGAGCGATCGGGATCCGGGAGGGCTTTCATCTGGCCCCGGCGGAGAATGCGAGGGGGTTAAGAGGGGCGCGGCCTCAGCCCCCCCCCCCCCTCGGGGGCGCAACGTGGCAGCGGGTGGAGGAGGCGGAGGGAAACGTGCTCCTCGCGAGCGTTTTGTCCTTCAGCTTTTGGGCGCGGACTTCCGGGGAGCGCTGCAAGTGTCGACGGAGGAGGAAGAGGGGGGAGGATATGAAGTTGCGGCAGCGGCCGGAAGCCAGCAGGACGGCTGCTCTCTTCTTTGTTGTTGTTCCTTTGCGGCGAGGGAACGCGTGGTGGTCTGGAGATATTAGACGGGGGGGCGCGAAGAAGAAACACAGTTCAGCACTTCAAACCGTAAGTAAAATGAGTCGAACCGGCCGGTTTGGACCTCTTCGAACTGCCTCCCGGTTCGAAAGAATTGAAGTTCTTTAAAATTAAATTGAATCGATTAAAATTCTTAAGGTAAAATAATTTTTATATTATCGATAAAAATATATTTATGTATTTCTTATAATTATCTATAAGTAAAATATCTATATATTTTAGACATTTATTTACTTTTTAAATTTTAAAACTCAATTCTCAAGTCCAACCGTGCGCACCCCGGATGGAGATGAAATGAAGATCCAATTTACGTAGATGAAATTAATTTATGTATATTTTGAATGCATTTGTATAAAATATTATGAACTTTTAAGATTTTGTGGTGTCAAAAATAAGTGCTGACATTTTTATGATTTTTTGATAAAGGAGCGACAACTACCCGAGCTGGAATTTTTCATCAGAAAAATATCAAAAATTATTAAGTAATAATAAATTTGGGGGGGGGGGTCTAAGAGACTTATTTTCGAATAATAGAGAGATTTCAGGAATGTTAATCATTTCAAACTTTATGAGAATATGTTGAGAGATGAAAGTGATTGTGATTTGTGAAGACCACTGTCTAACAGCCTGATATTGACAATCTATCACTGTTGATTTTGAAACCGATGTTGATGTATATCATCATTAACATATTTAATTATTAATATAATTTTAAAATTTTTAATACACTAAAATAATAATTATAATATAAATTTTATTTGTGACAATTTTATTATTGATACTTTATGCCCTGTTTGGTAATATTATTAGGTACCTCTGTCACTGTCAATTTTAAAATTGATATTGATAAGAATCTTTAAGAGGTGTTTGGTTAATTGTATCAATTTTAAAATTTATAGTGCAAACAAAGCATATTATGTAATACAAGTGTCAACTTGTATTACTTTTGATATTGATACTCTAACATTTGAAAATATTAGTATCAATATTGATATAGTACCAAAAATGAAACTATAACCAAACAAGTGTTAACTTGTATTACTTTTGATATTGATACTCCAACATTCGAAAATATTAGTATCAATATTGATATAGTACCAAAAATGAAACTCCAACCAAACGGGACATTAACCTCTACAAGTATCAATAACAAATTTGATATAGTTTTAATTTTAATATTATATGCCCTGTTTGGTAACACTATTAGATACCTCTGTCACTATCAATTTTAAAATTAATATTGATAGAAACTATAAAGAGATGTTTGGTTAATTGTATCAATTTTAAAATTTGTAATGCAAGTAAAGTATATTATGTAATACAAGTGTCAACTTGTATTACGATACTCCAACATTTGAAAATATTAATATCAATATTGATATAGTACCAAGAATGTACCTTTAACCAAACAGGGCAATAGCTAGTGAAACATAGCATAAAAAATCCCTAAAATAAAATTCACCAGTTGAGGCTGTAAACACTTAATAGTTGCCTGATTGTTTCTCCCTTATCTGTTTAAGTAACCCATTAAAGTTGAAGCTGTTGACATTTAAATAGTTGCCAGATTGTTTATCTTTAATTATAGTTGCCTGATCGCTTCTTTTTTTTTCTGTCTAAGGAACCCATTAAAGATTAATCTTTCATTAAAGTTGAGGCTGTTGACATTTAAATAGTTGCCTGATTGCTTCTGTTTTTATCAGTTTAAGGAACCCATTTATCTTCCATTAAAGTTGAGGCTGTTAACATTTAAATAGTTGCCTGATTACTTATCTTTTTATCTGTCAAAGGAACCCATTAAAGATTAATCTCTCTCTCTCTCTCTCTCTCTCTCTCTCTCTCTCTCTCTCTCTCTCTCTCTCTCCCCATTCATGCTAGTGGTGCAGACACAATTGAATTTTAATTTTGATTTTATTTCGATAAAAGGTTAACGGGTTCAAAATTTATTAACAACTTATCATAATTTAAATCGGTCAATTTATATTTTTTTATTAAATTTTGATAAAACTATTTTAAATGTTAACACGGTAAAAAAATAAAAATAGATAAATTATAACACTTATAGAATACAAAACATAAAAAGTAAGGATAAAATTTTAAAGTGGTTAGATTCAATATTAGTAGTTATATGAGATTTTTATCTTATGTCGAACAACAATAACATATAATATATATTTTCAATAAAATATATAAAATAAATTTTAGTTTAATAATAGAATCGTAATTACAGTAAAATCAGATTTCAGTGATTATGATTTAATTAAATTTTTTAAAAATGCTTTAAACTTTTATTAACATCGAAATACGAAAGAAATAATACTAAAATACATTTATATTTAGAATTTGTACTTTTTTAATAATAAAATAAAGGTATATATATTTTAAATGTATTTACAAGACGTCTTAAGAACCTTAATATTTTGCTGTGTTCAATAATAGGTATTACTATTTTTATAATTGTTGATAAACATATATTTTCTTTCCCAAGAGAAAGGAGGAGGATTGACATTGGTCAAGATAAAAAAACGAGACAACTACCTGAAAGAGTTCCATTATAAAAAAAAATTAATCAATAATACCTAGGGGTATCAAGATACTCGTTTTCTAATAGCATTGAGACTCTTACAATTTATGAGAATATGTTTAAAAATGCAAGTAATTATGAAGATCACAACTAAATAGCCTATTTAACAAAGTATTATTTATCTCCATCGTCGTTATTGATTTTAAAATTAATATTTTTATAAATTATCATAGCATATTTAGTTGTCAATATATATCGATTTTGAAATATGTAGTACACATGAAGCACAGATCATGGTACAAGTGTCTATCCTTATTAATTTTGTTATTAATATTTTGATTCTCTAAAAGTATCGATATCAAAACTGATATAGACTCATTTTTTAATACTCTAATCAAAATTAAGTTTGAAGATTTTAGACCCTGCTTGAAATGAGTATTAAAAATCAAGTTCGGCGCTTAATATTAGTATTCTGTTAATTTCAATATTCCAATCAAGAGGTCTTCTGTAATTCGCCATGACACTGTAAACATGCAGAGCGATTTGAACACAAAATCCTTACTTTATTCTAAAAGTCAATACGATAAGAAATTAAAATAAATTAACAATAAAATTTACAGCACACAAAAATGTAAAAAAATAAGAATGAAACGTCAAAGTCCTTAGATTGAACGCTAGTAGTTATATATTTTCCGTCTTTTTGAATAAAAATAATATGTAATATTTGTTCAAACGATTATATAATTCAATTTTAATTATGATGAGAAAATCATGATCATGAAATATCAGAATTCAATGATTCTGATTTAGGTAAAATGAAATCAAAATGTGTTAACTCTTATCAAATCAAAATAAAGATTGATAACATATTCTATCGAAGTGGCAGATTTGCCAATTTTTCAGGTATTTCTTCTCTTTCTTTTTTCTTTTGACGTTGCTTTTTGATTGGGGAGTAAGAACTCTCCGGAGCTTCTCCGCATACTCCAACGTTTCACCTGAATGCTTTTATAAATATTTAGTTTTTTTTTTTTTGGGTGAGCGGGGACGTTTGACTTATTTAGGTTGTTTTCGTAATTTTTATTCGTTATCATTTTTTGTCATGCTGTGTCATTTATAGTTTAGTTACATCGTCTTTTGCTGGATGGGAGAGGTGAACTTCAAGTAAATCTTTTTACATAAACGGATGTCGAAGGGAAATTCTTTTACATTTATTGCATTTGGTTGGGATCGGAGGGATTCGCGTGGGAAATCTCTCCCAACATAAAATTACAATCAAACGTAATAGATTCGCATCGAGTTGTTTTTTTAAAAAAAAATAGAAGAAGAAAATTTAAGAATCGAGAAAGATAGACGCAGAATCCACGTTAGAAAAAAAAAATCTCTCGAATCTAACGGAGATAGATTCTAGCGGTGGGAGGAACCTCCGGCACAATCTCTACCAAACGAACGCTAAGATCAGTTGCAGGTGATTCCTCCCCCTCTACGGACTACGGTCGTCTGCTCGATCTACTACTGTTCCCCGCCCGGAGGAGACCGAGAAGATGCCGTTGCCTCGCCGCCCCCGGCGACCGTCGAGAAGCGCGCACCGTGGAAGGCGAAAGCGAAGGCTCGCCTGCAGCGGCGTGTCCATCCCTTTTCGGATCAGATCCCATTCCACCGACTTTATTCTCGTCGGCGTTGGCCGCAAGTTTCTTCTTTACAGCCAGGATTCAGCATTCCGACGGGCCTCTCGCCGCTTTGGAACGCGCGCTGCCCTCCCGCGGCGGCCGCCTGTTCCAGAGGCGTCCGCTTCGTGGCGGCAGCACGCGCGCGCGGGCGTCCGCGGCAGCTCGCCGGCAAACGATCTCGGGGGGTGCGTGCGCGAAGGGATGTCAATGATTACCGATTATCTGATTATTCGACCCGTTCGTTAGTTAACGAACAGCAAGTAGATAATTTAAATTTTCCGAATAAGTTATCCGCGTTCGTTTACCGATTAACCGTTATCTTAGCGGATGCGATCATGGATACACCATAAACCGAACCCGAAAACCGTTATCCATATTCGCTAACTAATACATAATACGATATAACTCACAATTTATGACATCTAAGTATATATGACCCATCTAGAAAATCTTATTGTTCTTAACTCACCGGTTCACCCTCCTCCTTGAGATCTTAACATTGGATAAGCCTTGTCTTGACGTTTAACAGTGATGTTTTCATCCTCTTCTGCTTCTTGATGGTGCAATCCACGTACGCACTTTTGCTGCAAATTGACTATCTCATATTTTATGTTGGACATGTATTATTTTGGACATGTAATTAATATTTTTTTCTATCTCATATTTTGTGTTGCACATCTAATTATTTACTACAGACTCAAAAATTAATTTTACTATGGACATGTAAATTATTTTTTCTATATCTCATGTTTTGTGGTAGATATATAATTAAGAATTTTATTTTTGTTCATTGCTGAAATAGATACTTTTAATCGTAATATATATATTTTTTATGTGTCTTTATCGGTAAAATTATCTTTACATCTTTATTTTGCTAGATTGTATTATACGTATGTTATCTCTTTATATATTCGATAACCGTCTGTTATCTGACCGAAAACCGTTTTTAAGCGGATAGAACAATGCGGTTCGCGGATACACCCGATACCGATAGTTAACGAACAGCAAGTGGATACACCTTTTTGTTATAAGATACGGATACGAATAATACTATTATTCGACCCGTATCCGACCCGTTGATATCCCTACGTGCGCGGGACTCAGCTCGCATGGTGGGAAAAAGAGCGGAGACTGGTTACGATGGTAACGACTCCTAACACCCCGCCCGCTCTCTTGACGGAGGCGGCGAGGCTGGCCGCTGCCCCCATGGCCGGCTTTTTCGTCCAAAGGCGGCCGTGGCGCACAGTCCAGGCCGTCGCCTCTCCGTCTCCCTGCGCGACACGGGTCTTGCCTTGATAGATCTGCTTCGTTTGATTTATCGGACCAAGTGCTTCGCCCTCCCGTGGTTTTCAGTTGCCGGCTCGTCGGAAGAAGTCAACGAGCGATGCCGACGGGGGAGCGGGCGGGTTTCTTTCCGGGAAGAGCGGACACGAGATCGGGCACACAGCTGCACGGGCATTTCGTCGAGCAGCCGGCCGACGCCCATACCAATATACCCTACTCGATCCGATCGTCATGCTCACGGGTTCTCGGATCCGACTGAAACAGGCAGACCCACGGGCGATCCGAAAACCTGGAGCGGCACGGCTCGTGACAATTGTCTTGTCGAATAATTCGTCGGAGACCTCCCCTCCCCGTAGTAGATGCATCTCGGCCGGACATAATCCACTGATCACATGTAAATAAGATCGTAAAACCATCCAACAATCGGACATGTCTGGGTATCCGCCGATAGCAGTCTAAAGCGGCAAATCTTACCCGACCGAGTATTCCGGGGCGGGTCCGGAATAGGCTCGCGTCTTACTTAGGAGGCGCACAGAGGTGCGAACCGCTGTCTGCTTCCGCCGGAACAGGCCGCGTTGAGCGGCACAACCGTCCCCTTCTGCCCGGAGAAGAAGACCCTCCTCCCTCCCTCTTCCGTCGCACAACTTTATTAACTGTTAATACGCCTTCAGGCAGGGGGGACTAATCTCTAATTAATATGATTCTCACTGGTTTTCCTTCCCGTGCTTGGACTTGGCCCACCTGGACATCCCATCCGGCAATTTTGCAGCAACGTCCCTCCGAAAGCAAGTACGCCGCAGGCCCACTCTGTTTACGTGATTGCAATAATACCTCGAAAGGAATTTAATAACCCCCACGACCCCGTCCCCTCAGTCCTCACTCCCCACTATATCTTTTGTCGGGGTCCCCCGTCTCGCCTCCCCGAGCTTTGAGCGCCGGCCATGGCGCCTCCACCGAGACCTCTGCTCCTCTCCCCCCCTCTTCTTCTCCTAGTCCTCTTCGCTGGCGGCGCCTTCTCCTGGGCCACGGAGTACCAGACGCTGCTGGTGGCGCCCCTCTCCGCCAGCCCTCCCCCCATGGACCCCTTGGAGGAGGACGACCTCGCATGGACCATCGACTCGGAGGAACCGACGGACCCCTCGTCCGCGACCCTCCGCCTGCACCACCGCGATGCCCTCGTCGCCGCGAACTCCACCACCCCGGAAGCCCTTTTCCATCGCCGCCTCCAGCGCGACGCCGCCCGAGTGTCCTCTCTCGAGGCGGCGGCGCTCGCCGCCGGGGCCGGCAGAAGAAACGCCACGCGGAGGCGTGGCGGCGCCGGGGGCCTTACGGGCGCCGTGGTTTCCGGGCTGGCACAGGGGAGTGGGGAGTACTTCACCCGCATCGGCATCGGCACTCCCCTATCTTACTCCTACATGGTGCTCGACACCGGCAGCGACATCGTCTGGGTCCAGTGCTCCCCCTGCCGCCGCTGCTACTCTCAGAACGATCCCATCTTCGATCCCCGGCGCTCCCACTCGTACGCCGCCCTCCCCTGCGGCTCCATCCTCTGCCGCAGCCTCGACGCCCCGGGCTGCGACTCCCGCCGCCGCTCCTGCCTCTACGAGGTCTCCTACGGCGACGGTTCCATCACCGCCGGGGAGTTCTCTACGGAGACGTTTACCTTCCGCAGCGGTGCCCGCGTCGGGCGCATCCCCTTCGGCTGCGGCCACGACAACGCGGGCCTCTTCGTGGCCGCCGCGGGGCTTCTGGGCCTGGGTCGCGGCCGGCTCTCCTTCCCGTCCCAGGTCGGCCGGCGTTTCGGCCGCCGATTTTCCTACTGCCTGGTGGACCGCACCTCGGCGGGGCCGGCGCGGCGGTCCTCGACGGTGGTGTTCGGGGAATCGGCGGTGCCGAGGGCCGGCGTTCTGTTCACGCCTCTGGTGGCCAACCCGCGGCTGGACACGTTCTACTACGTGGATGTGACGGGAATCAGCGTCGGAGGGGCGAAGGTCGCCGGGGTGGCGTCGGAGGATCTGCGGCTGGACCCCTCGACGGGGAAGGGAGGGGTGATAGTGGACTCGGGGACGTCGGTGACGAGGCTGGCGAGGGGGTCGTACGTGGCCGTGCGGGACGCGTTCAGGGCGGGGGCGAGAGGGCTGAGGGCGGCGCCGGGATTCTCGCTCTTCGACACCTGCTACGACCTCGGAGGGAAGACGGAGGTGAAGGTGCCGACGGTGGTGATGCATCTGGCCGGGGGGGCGGACCTGAAGCTGCCGGCGGAGAACTACCTAATACCGGTGGACACCGGCGGGCTTTTCTGCTTCGCCTTCGCCGGCACCGACACCGGCATCTCCATCATCGGCAACATACAGCAGCAGGGCTTCCGTGTGGTCTTCGACGGCGCCGGCGGTCGCGTCGGCTTCGCGCCGCGCGCGTGCTGAGGGGACGTAAAACTATAGCCTTTTTTTTTTCTTTTTACCGTGGGAACGGGGAAGGAATAGGCTCAGGCTATAGGTGTGAAGTTAGGGGCATATATGACAGAAAGATCAAAGGTAAGGTTTAAAATGTATGCCTCGCCTTTATCTGTTCTTCTTCGGTCGGTCTGTTTTTAAAGTCGACTTTATATATATATATTTGTTCGACAAATTTTCACTTTATACATATTTATTTCATTTTTAATGCTATTATCCTTCGACCAAAAAAATCGTTATCGCATGAATAGTTTTCACCATTATTTATTTTGATTTTTTTACGCAGCACAGGATGGAATACGATGCCTACAGTTTTTATCTGAGAAGTGTGCAGCCGCCGTCTGAAGACTTTTTTTGCTGCTACTTCGTAACCCCATACGTTTCTTTGATCAACGAGGATGCATGTAACGGCTAAAGATTTGACCCAGCGATCCTACTGCTGAGTAATAACATTCTCGTAAAGTTACTTATTTTAAAAGTATTCTCAATAAAATTGGTTTAACTTCAATTTTGTTCACTTGATGTGCTTTTAAGTTGAGATGCTGTCCTTTACTTTTCTTAAAAGACTTGACGGCGTTGACGCCTTTTGTTTGACCATACACTTTTTAGATATATATATATATATATATTCTATATTCAAATATGTCGACTAGCTCGTAGAGAGTTGATATCGCATGTGGTAATTAAATCGGCTGACTTAATTAGTTTGACGGGAAGATGAATAGAGATCAATCTTGGTGTCCTCAGAAAGGACTCACCGAGTTACTACTAATGAGATGGATAGATAACATCATTATTCAACTGTTTGTTTTGGCTCCTTTTAACCATTCATAGATTAGATATCAAATAAGCCTAACGCCCTGTTTGGTAACACTATTAGGTACCTCTATCACTATCAATTTTAAAATTGATATTGATAGGAACCATTAAGAGGTGTTTTGTTAATTGTATCAATTTTAAAATTTGTAGTGCAAACAAAGCATATTATCTAATACAAGTGTCCACTTGTATTACTTTTGATATTGATACTCCAACATTTGAAAATATTAATATCAATATTGATATAGTACCAAAAATGAAACTCTAACCAAACAGGCCATAAGCAAGTAGAACCTTAGACACAATCCTGAAATTAATGCAATGTATCGGTCATGATACATGCATATATCTAAGTTGAAATGGATTCTCGGTGGGTGTTGGGTTGCACAATACATTTTTATACATTTTTTTGATAAAAATTATATTAAAATAGAGTATGAGTTAGTCAATGATATAAAATTGTCATGTTCGAAGAGAGGTGATGAAAAATGTATACCATATATGACCAGATATGGTGGGAGAAACACAAGATTGAAAAGGTGGATCTCATCTGTGTTTTTTAATCAAGGAAGAAAATTTCTTTAAAAATATGAAATTATACTGGTTGTCAAGCATCTTTTGTTAACCAATTTTATTCTGAAAATAAAAAATTATAACAAAAAATCAACTTACGGCACAACTAAATCAAATCAAATGTACCTCCAAACTAAATTGAACCGAACCAAATATATTCGGCTTTGTTTGATACGATTTAGCTCAAACTATAATTAATTTATGTGAGCTTACATATGATTTAATTTGGTTTGATTAGAATCATAGTTTATTAAAATATATCATGTATTTACTTAAACACATGATAAGTTTACCTTAATAGCTCTTAAATTTTTTTAGTAAAAAAATATAATTTTTTTGGATATTTAAGGTGACACATGATAACCGTCCAATCCAGTTTCCGGTACCTCTTATTTCCCAATCTAATAAAGACAGTTAAATATTACTTAATTAATTAAATATATATATAGGTTTTTATCTTCTACCGGTTTCTCCGCCATCGAAAAAGGAAATATCCATTTTTTCCGCCCACGAAAAAGAAAAATATCCTACGGGACAACGTGGTTAGGGGTGCTCAGGGTTCAGCTTAGTTTAATTTTTAAATATTTTTTCTTAAATCAATTTAAATCAAATAAAATAATTTTTTAAATTAAATAAAATCAAACTAAATTAATTTGATTTGATTTGATCCGGTTCAAATCATACTTTATCAAATATAGTACATATATCAATATATAATTTGATTTTTTATTTTAAATCATATTCTATTAAAATTTAGTGTATATATTTATACAATCTATTAATTTTATCTTAAAAACTTTTAGAAACAAATTTTTTTATAATAAAAAATACATACATATTATATTAAATAGACTTAAACCAAAAATATTTAATATAATTTAAATTATTAATTTTATTTTATTTTAAAATTTTTATAAATTAAATTAATTTAAACTAAATTTTACTAAATCATTGATTTAGTTTTTTTAGATTAAATCAAACAGTAAACAACCTTAGATGTGGTCCAAAAAAAAATTTCAACCTCGCGAGCATGCGAGACACATGACGTCAGCGCGAGACACGTGGAAGCATCAGAGATATCCAGCTCGTCTTGATGCTCCCCCTGGGCCCATCTCTTGCACTTCACTCTCTCGCCGGCGGAATAAGCGGATATCCGCTTGGAAGGCGTGACGACTGACGACCAGACATTTTCGCCACGCGTACCACTTAAATTACATTAACACCCTCGTAATTTCACGTGATCCTCTTATTGTTTGGGCCGTTGGATCTAGCCGATGTTTATTCCAGTTATCCGGCTAACAGTCTTTCCGACGGCCGAGATGCGACGCGTCGATTTCCCCCAATTCTCCGGCGGGCCCTGCCAATGGCAGTTATGCAATTTTTCGGAAAGACGAGGTCCAACGAGTTGGACCGTGTACCTCACGTGGAACCTCCCTCCCTTCGCCTCCGCCTTTCCCTCTCCCCTCCCCGCCGGAGGCCGCCGAGATGCGGCTCCATGGAACCTGTGGTCCTCTGCTCCCCCTCCAGGGCTCGTCCCCTCCTCCGTCCCGCCGCCACCAGCGCCGCCTGCTCTATCTACGGAGCTATCAGGCGCAGATCCTCGCCGTCCTCCGTCTCCTGCGAAGCTTTACGAAGAGGGAGGTCCCCGTTGACGGGAGGACCGAGCAAGCACCCCCTAAGTAATACTCCCTCCCTCTTCCCCTCTCTACTCCCCGTCCTCCGGTACGTCAGAGGTTGGCGGAGGCTTGCCAGGCGGTGCCTGCGGGGCGGGCTGGAGGGCGATGGAATCGGCGGGAAGGACGTGGTCTGCAGCGGGGGCCTCGGGACGCTTCTCCTGAGCACCACGGCGGCGGCGCTGACGAGGGCCCGGGCCAGCCCCTTCCTTGTCACGCTGGCTGCGAACCCGACGTTCGTGTCGGGGGTGATGGCGTGGGCCCTGGCGCAGACGATGAAGGTGTTCATCAACTTCTTCCTGGAGAGGAGATGGGATTTGGGGATGCTGCTCAGTTGCGGGGGGATGCCGTCGTCTCATTCCGCCCTGTGCACGGCGCTGACGACGTCCGTGGCGCTGTGCCACGGGGTCGGCGACTCGCTGTTCCCCGTCTGCCTCGGGTTTAGCCTCATCGTGATGTATGACGCGACGGGAGTGCGCAGGCACGCCGGGATGCAGGCAGCGGTGAGATCTCCGTCTTTTCCCCCCGCAACTGTTGCCGTGTCTGACTTCTGTGAGAGGACTCATGAGCAGAGTTTATATATATATATAACTCAGAGGTCTACTTCTGTGATTCCTCCGGGTTGACTTGGTAGATTACAGTGAAGATATGCAAGGTATCAGGAAATCCATTAGTTTGTTCCTGCTCTGATGCAATAAAAATCTCGATCGAGTTTATCGGAAAACCCCGTTTTCATTTTTATGACCTTACGGCATGTTTGGTGAAGGATTGCAATTCAAAAATCATTCTCTTAATGTGTATAATTATGGAAGTTTCTTTTATCTTCATACGTGCATTTGCTAAAATGCTTGTTGTATAAAATATACCTACTAGTGGACGAGCACCGTGAAAGTGCTGAGGACGTAGTGTAGGAGCCAAATGTTTCAGGGATATCACTTTGGGGATGTTGCATATGACAGGGAAACACTGGCATGGATGATGATGATGATGATGATTGATCTTTGAGGAGTGAGAAGAAGAGGCACATAATTGACATTGGGGTGCGATGCAGATGTCTGAGTGACTACCGATCTTGTTGAATGCTCATACCACGTGAACATTTGGAAGGATCTCAGGTCTGAAGGGGCAGTCTGCATGATGGATGTAAAACATAGCTTCATTTGGATATGAACCAAGTTCAAATCAGGAATATGTAAAAAGAAATCTTGTCATGTCCTAGTTCCTGCTTTAAACTCTAGTCCTTTACTATTTGCCATATATTTGCCATGTAAGTCACACCCATCTATTAATTATTGAGTTTAGATTTTAACAGACTATACATGACCACATATATTTAGCTGAACATTTTCTCATTTCTGTCAACATCAAATTCACTGTCCCCGGTGTCCTGCAACCATGGTTGCCATGGTACAGTATGAGATAGTGGCTTTTGTTGTGAGCTGGAAGATGGTGCCGTCCTGGTGAAGGTGGTTTTTTTCCCTTCATAGAGCATCTCATTCCCTGCATTGGCCTTCTTGCGCATTTGACACTGGTGTTCAAAATTTTTTCTTCTTCTTTAGCTGTTATGTACCAGAAAAATACATCATCTTCTGAAAAACTTCTCTCTTCTTCTACCACAATTTGAGCTGCCAAGTAGACGTCAGCAACCAACACATCGAAGCTTCTGATCTTTCTTGCATATGATTTCGTCAAAGTGACTTGCGTTGTAATCTGTATTATTAGGCAGTTATCCTCGGCGATTATATTATATGGCAGTTTCGCATTAATTTGATGAAGATCTGTTATGGCATATTGTTCTGATTATCAGAAGAATTGCACAGGTGCTGAATATGATTGTGGAGGACTTGTTCCAAGGACATCCTATCAGCCAGAGAAAGCTGAAGGAGCTTCTCGGTCACACTCCTTCCCAGGTACTTGCTGGGGCTCTGCTTGGAGTACTGGTTGCTTGCGTCTGCTGTCAAGCTATTATAGTTATCTAAAAGAAATCACCCAGATGTTTTCACGGGAGAATTTCATCTGCTCTGTGACTGTGAACCATCTAGGGTGTTTTCATGTTACCACGAAATTAATGTTCTGATGTCTTGATGGGTTGGAGGCTCTGGAAACCTTATCAACTAGGCGTCGATTCGGTTCTCCAGGCAAGGGATGTACTGACATGAAAGTGTATTCTTTTATATACCCATGAAAAAGAAGGGAGCCAAATCTTCCACTTGTAAATTTTTCTGTGCATTGTTGTGCTTCTTGATTGATCTCATCATGGGTAAGCTAGAAAGATTCATGTACCCTCATTTGTTTGATCTCTTTCACAATGTTCTACATGGGGGTACTTGTGAAACACTGCAAGCATGGTTCATTTCCAGACATGAAGGATGGATGCCTCGCCAGATTCTTGCCCGCTCATAAGATTTGGTTCGAACAGTTCAAGTCTTCTAATTTGCTCTTAATTTCTCACCATGTGAAAGAAAGAATCGTAACCTTTCTCTCTTGTGGAAAATAAAACAAAAAACTGTGAAATAACTTGAATCAGCAGATGTTCATCCGGGCGCTCGAACGGTCAGAATGTACTACTTTGCAAACCACTGGGCCAAGCGGACCCCCTATCCGTATTTATATCTATAGTCGCTTGTTATTTGTTAATTATTAAAAAGATATTTATGTGAATTATCTTAGGTTGACCATTAAAAAATGGTTGACGGTCAATTGACGGATAATTAGCAAATATATAAGATAGCCTATGTTCGATCCCTTTGCAACCGTATCGTATCCGCAATGATTAATATATCAAAATAAAAACAACTTATAAGATTAAGACATAAAAGAGAGCTTGTAGCAGAAGCATTAAAAAAAATACCCATATATCTCATAAATTTTTTAACATAAGATATAAATAAAAAGATAAAAAATAAAAATAAAAATATTAATTTGTTAATCTTTGAAAAGTGTTGAGATTTAAAATTAACTAGGATATGGGTAATTGAATGATATATTTCGATCGATAGATATAATTACCGGATGACGAATTTGCTTCGAGTATATGTATATAATATATGTTGAATTAATGAGTTGTTCGTCACCAATATTATTAAATTGTCGGAAAAAAGAAACTTACAAACTCTTTGTTAACTTATCGCATAGTTTAAGTTAACCCTGCTCCTCCACTTCTTCCGGGAAGAAGAAGAAGGAAGAAGAAAGAAGAGAAAAAGATGGTCGTATAAATCGATACATGGGCTACCCTACCTACCACAGTCACCAGTCACCAGTGCTTCTGCTCCGCTCCTCCCTCTCGCCCACCGGATCGGAATCCTCTCGGCCATGGGCTCCAGAAAGGGGGGATCCAACCTCGCCTCCTGCGCCGTCGCCGCCGTCTTCCTCGTCCTTGCGGCGGTCGCTCTCACCGTCGTCTTCTTCGTTGTGTTCCGGCCCCCCGGGAGCCCCGGATCGAGGTCAAAACCTTCCAGGCGCCCGACTTCGTCGCCTCCAACGGCTCCGTCCGCTTCACCTTCGCGCAGCACGCCGCGGTTCACAACCCCAACCGGGACGACTTCTCCCATTACGACAGCACGCTCCAGCTCGCCTACGGCGGCTCCCAGGTGGGCTTCATGTTCATCCCCGCCGGCGAGATCGACGGCGGCCGCACCCAGTACATGTCCGCCTCCTTCGACGTTGGATCCTTCCCCCTGGCGTCGCCGGGGAGCCTGGTGGTGGACTGGCGGATGAAGCTCAGGGGGAAGGTGAGGGTTCTCCGCTTCCTGACCCACCGGGTGGAGGCGGCGGCGCTGTGTCGGGTTGGCGTCTCCCCGCGCGACGGCTCGGTGCTCGGTTTCCGCTGCTGATCACCGCGACGACCGGCATCCAGATCCAGATCCAGATCTGAGGGAGGGAGGAGAGACGATTTGCTTGTACAAAAGAGAGCATGGTGTTCTTCTTCTAGTCTCCGGCAACTGCGAACTTTTCTTCTTTTTTTTTTGGAAAACGATCCAATTTTTGCATCCAGAAATCTTTTGCGTTTGGACGCGATTAGCAGATTCCGGCAAAATGATGTCAAGAACACTTTTTTTTTCTTTATCTATCGCTTCTTCCTCTTTTTCCGATACATCTGCACTTGCAGTGTTGGATCACGCCCTTTTCTACCCGCCGCCGCTCCGAATTTGAGCACACCGGTCCAGCAATATAGAATCAATTAGATTCTATTTTCGTTTGGCTAGTTTTTGTTTAAAATAAGTATATATAGGTAAATTTAGATAAATTTTAAGATAGTATACGTAAATTGATAAAAATGAGAAAAATTAAAGTTTTAGAGTTATTATGTCACATTTTAATAATTATACGTGAATTATTAACTCAATTTTAAATAAAAATTAATATATAATATATATTTCGAAAATTATCAAATTCGGCTTCCCAATCGAGATAGAAACATCGTGATTTAGAAATTATTAAAATCAGAATGGAAATACCTTATCATAATTGGATATAGGTGACTCTGCTACCTGATGGTACGATATAAACTTTTCCGGGCAGAGCGACAAAAAATTGGCTGGACTTTTTGATTACGACAAATGAACGATCGATAACAAAAAGTTATGATATTCTGTTCTAGACATTTTTCAAAATGAAGGGACTCCATCGCTGCGTAGATGTTGTAGTCTGTGGCCGCCGGTGCTTGAGTAGACACCACCGCCCCCTCATGGGTTTGAACTCAGCAGCAGTGTCCTTTGCGACAAGTTATGTGTGCCGGGCTCGACCACTATGTCATCCATCTTGGGTGTCAACGGAGTCCGATATTTTAAAATTTTGATTCGACTTCGAAATAATTTAAGGAGTTTGGAAATTATTTTTGTATTCTATAAATTATCGAAATCTGAATTAAATATTTTGATATTTTATCGTAATCGAAATCAAATCATTCTATTTTCGTTTACCTGACTTCAATAATAAATAAATATATATAAGTAAAAATAATTCAAATAAAGTATAAAATATAATATATAAATCGATAAAAATAAAAATTTAAAAATATTATATTATATTTAGTAAGTATATGTAAATTATTTAATTATTTTTAAATAAAATTTAATAATTTGATGGGAATAAAAAATTATCCGATTCAATTTCGATTCCGATGACGGAATTAAATCGAAATCGGAACATAACGATTCTAAAATCATCGGAATCGGAACACCTTAACCTTTATTTGAATCGGAATCAGATCCTAATAATTCTACTACCGAATCCGACCCATTTACACTCTTACGTCCATCAAAAAAAAAGAATTATATTGATGTAAATTTGTGAATTCAGCCTGATCTTACATAATAATAAGCTTTTCTCCCCGCCATAATCTTTGCTCGATCTTGTGGCTTATTCAAAGATGAAGAGTTGCTTCCCTCTTTGTCTGCAAGGCTAGGTGGGGGTTAAGCATTATGTTTTAAATAAATTATAAGATTAAGACTTGATATTTCTGATGCAACTTAACACCTCGATAACAACATTAGACTCAATTATCATCGATTTTGAAATTTGTAGCGTCAGAATACTCTCAATTTCTTCTCTTTTTTTTGTGGGCGAGTTCCGTCCTACGACCGTAAGACTTGTTCTTCCGGAAGGAAACCCTCGCTGTTTTTCCCGCGGAAACTTTCGCCCGACGTTCCAGCGCTCTTGGCGGCCCTTCACCGTCCTGGTGGAAACCCTCCCTCGGCAGCCTCCTCGCCCTTCTCTCCGCCCCCTCATAGTCGGCTCCAACGCCGCATCTCTTTCCCTCCTCCGGCAGAATCTTCTCACTACCGGAAGGTCCCCCCGCTCTCCCCCGAGGCCCCCCAATCGTCCCCAACCCCTCCTCCGGCGTATTCCCCCCAAAGCTCCCATCTTTTTCCAGTCACCCCCCTTCTAGCTCCCCCTCCTTCTGTCTAGACCTCATTCCTTTACCTGTCGCTCGCCCCTCACCTCTGCCCCTTCCCCTTCCGACTAACCCCCAGCCGGCTCCCTCTCCTCCCGACCCCCCCCACCCCCCACACGATCCCCCCTTTTTTCTCCCTGTCGCCCTCCTACTCCGCCCCCTTACTCCGAGCGGCTAGCACCCTCCGACTTTCCCTCTTTTCGGCTATATCCACCCTCCCTCCGACGAAGCTCTCACTCGGTCCCTCCTGCCGGCCCCCCCGTCCCGTTTCCCCACCTATCTCTACTCTCTTTTCCTCTTCGCCATTAACCCTTGGTCTTTCTAACCTTTCTCCAGTGGTGCCTTGTTCGTGGTTCAGCGCCCCCAGCTCCGAACGCTGTCTCTCCGCTCGTCTTTGCTTGGAATTTTTCGGTGAGAGGGACCGTTGTTGCTATGTTGTAGTTGATTTTGGCCCGGGAGGAAGCTCCTACACTCCCATTTCAGCGTTTTGCCTAACTATGTTTTTAGGTATTTTGTCTTCTTTTGTCTCGCTGAAATTGTGGAGTTCGACTTATCTATGCTTGTTCTATATTTTTTTTATCTTCGTTAGTGTCCGTTGTCGTATGGTCAAGTTTTGTCTTGTCGTCCTTCTTTGTTATCCACTTAGTCATCATCTTCACTCCGAGATCGTTAGTCTGGGCGATATCCACACCTTTTTGGTGTGATCATCCGATCTCTTGGCAGTTGTCAAACTCCTTCAATGGAGTTCTTTGCTCTGCTGTTCGACCACTTAAGCACTCTTACGTGCTGGTCAGTTTGTGGCTTTGCTTGTGTTTCTTGGAAAAGACGACTTCTAGTGGAACTTTATCCATATTTAGTTTGATCACGGGTCTTTTTTTTAAGTGTATCTTTGTATCTTTTTATATGTACTGATCTATCTTATGAATGAAAATGTTGGTTCCCCCCCCCCCAAAAAAAAGGCCGTAAGACTTGTTTGAATAGAGTAATAACATCAAATATCATATTACTTCAACGTCGGATACCATGAAATCTTTCACCGATGCATATACCTGAGATAGTAAAAGTTTAACTTAAACAAGTCGCTAGCAAAACAGAAAAGGTCGTTTAGACCTAGTTTGGTTAGAGTATCATCAATGATGCCATATCAATTTTAATATTAATCTTTCTAAAGGTCGGAGTATTAGTAATAAAATAGATACCATTAGTCATCTCTTGGGTGATTTATGGTAATACGATATTAAAAATTAGCAACCGAAGTGGTTAGACTTCGGTTCCCACACTGACGTGGAACCGAACTTTAGGAACCGAACTGTTACTACCGTGGGACTCTCGGCAGCCGTGTGCCGAGGTTTGTTGACCCGTGAGACCCCGACGTGGGGAGACGATGTTTAGAGACGATCTCTTTTGCCACGTGGCGAGAGAGGGAAGGTCAGAGACATATATTAACACACACGAGATGCGAATGGTTGTTAAGTGACTTAGTTTGATATTGAATATTGAAGAAAATATTTTTATACTTATAAGTTAGATTCTAACTATCTCAATGTCTAAATTTAAGATTTTTAACATTATCAAAACATCTGAACTTTTAAGACCCTATCCTTTTATTATTATTTTTATTTGATAATACTCTTTATATTCTCATATAAAGAGTGTTAAACGACTTTGTCACCCTTTTTTTTTTGTTCATGGCACAGTGGTATTCTGCACGGGGATGCCGCCCACGATGGGGCGGATACGCCAGGTTCGAACCCGGGATCAGACGCCCCGCAGGGCGATGGTGTCCCACTCCGCCGCGAGGGGGGGGACTTGTCACCCATTAAATACAAAAGAGAGCATTATGTTTAAATGTCGAAAATTTTCACAATGGAGAAATAAGGTTTAGGGCAAGGAGGGAGGGGTCGCGGGTCGCGACCGGGTCGCGGGACCCCCAGGCCGACCCGGTCGCGAACGGGTCGCGACCCCATTTTTTATTTTTTATTTTTAAAAAATTCAAAAAAATAAGAAAAATGCGAAAAAAAAAATCTGAAAAATTTCAGAAAAAATGGAAAAAAAATAAATGACATGATTTAAATAAATAATACATTAATTTTATTCCAACGTGATGTGTTCTACACTTTGTAGGTAGTTGATGTACTGTCCCCATGTCATTTGGGTTGAGTACAAAGCTTGATGCATGTACACATGACGATCATATTCGTCAGTCTCTTGGGAAAATATCTTAAGACTTGATCCAAACGAGTCACCTTAACTATAGGTCGATTGGATCGAAGTATCCGATGACTCCACATAATTCATTCCACAATACTCTTGATCGTATGTAGGGAACCAAGAGCCTTGAGATGAATCATACACATAGTCGGAGGCATCGTGGTATTCTGCTCCAACTCTATGGCTACGATGACCTCCTCTACCTTGTGGCCTTCTACCATGAACGGTATCTTGGGTCGCATGAGTATATTGCTCCTCGTCGGTAAAACGTAACGACGTTGTAGGAGATATGGGAGGATCTGAGGTCCCTTGTACTTGTAAAGTGTTCGCGCCTCCGTATCCAGCACCATCATCGCTGCTACTCTTTGACGACGAATCCTCGGACGTCTGGTACTGCACTCGGATGTTCGGCTCCGACGTATCTTCTCCATCGTCTTCGACCGTATCAGCATCTGCAATATCAAAAGGATCAGTCATAACTTGTTTACCTTTTCGCATACTTTGCGTACCTTGACTAGTTCCTTCTCCGGTCCTCTGGCGCTTTGCTAGAGAGGGAGGGATCTGGAATTCTTCGGCCAAAGAGACATCGTTGAGCACTCCTTCAGCCCATTGTCAGTCTTCTGGGTTGAACTCCGGTTCTCCCAACCCTTCTCGGTCGTTGACCCAAGCTTCTAAGGAGTTTTTCTCGTAGAATATTTGATCCAAATCGATGTCCTCCTCTTCAATTTGCGGCTCCTCGACCGAACGTCCCGCCGCATGTGATATCCAACTCTTTTTTTCCATCTGGTTCTGCTTCATTCTCTCCAAATTCATCAACTTTAACCTCATGTTGTAGTGACAATACACGAGGTCTTCAAGTCTCCTTGATGTCAACCTATTTCTTTGCTTTGTGTGAATCAAGCTGAATGTAGACCAATTTCGATCACAGCCCGAAGCCGAAGTGGTTTGACTTAGGACCCTGATGGCTACGTCCGCCAAGTCCTCGTACCCTGGTACTTTATCATGGTCCATCCACCAATCAGCTGCATAAATTGAATGTCTTACATTATTATCTAAGTAAACTTTGATTAATTAAGTGATGAAAAATATTTCTATGTACCCGGACTTAGTAGCATCACAACTCGTTCAACTCTGCTCGTTCCAAAGTGAAAACTCCGCATTCTGTAATCATACATCTTGTTACAAGCGATAATAGCCCGGTCGTCGTCACCAAGCAACCGTCGGATGACGCTCTTCACGTCATCTAATAGCTCGTTCGTTCACGTCATCTAATAGCTCATTCGTTGCCTTGATCATTGTCTTCCTAGTTATACCTGTTAAGTATAAGATATTAACTAAGTTATACCAAAAAGAATGTTTATACATTTAATATAAAAGAGTAAAAGAAAATTTAATTACCGGTCCATCCGTCGGTCATTAACGTGCAACCTCGTTCCTCCCATATTCGTTCAAATGATGCCACGTACTTCTTTGTTTCTTGCACCTCCATAGGAAGATATACATTGTATATCTCATTTGGGTTTGGACCAGGCACTCCCCTCCCGACGTCTGCGATCGTGTCGATCATGTTCTCGTAGTATGGTCCCTTCGCGGCATTTGCCTGAATGCTGTGGTGAAAGAACCACCTTAACGTTGCCCGACCAATCCTCTCCTTACATAATTTGAGGTTCTTCATCACCGTCGTGATTGTCGTTTGACGTTGTCGTGGTCTGGTGATTACGGGATCCACGGGACCTACTGCCGGGTCGTCGTCTTGTGTGAGATCATGAACCTCATCTTGCGGTTGGTTGTTGGATCCTCTTCCACTTCCTCAACCACTCCCACTTCCAGACCCTTGACCCATCATTCGGCCGGTGCGTCTATGGAACTCTTCGTCGACGAATGATCTTCGACTTGCTTCCATTCCCCGTAAGAGGTCATCTATTTAAGAAATATTTAAGCATTTAACTAATTAATTATCTTTTTAAATAGAAGAATGAATTACGTTTATGAGTAACACCTCCCATACCTTCGTACTCTTCGTCTCCAAAAATATCCGACTTCTCTTGTCCGGTCCCGTAAATGTGTACGGAACGTCTCCCCGGTTGTTGCAATTCTTTTCGGACGGTCTCCTTATGCCGTTTGCTAGTTCCATTCGTTTGCTCCATCGTTTGTAGGTGCCTACGAAATTGAGCTCTGACCTCCGGCGGAGTCCGTGTGCAAGGAAGAACGTTTCCCTTCATGACTGCAAGATGAAATTTTAAACGATAAATACCACCGAATATTACTTTGTCGCAATATTTACATTGCACTTTTCTCTCCGCCATGGAGATCAAATTGCAATGTAACCAAACCGGATCACTCCGGGTCGCGCCGGTAGTTTGAGTTGTTTAGCTTGGAGAAGACATTTTTTAAGTAAATAATTACTTAAGTAATTAATTATTTAAAAAGCTAATGACGTTAATTAGTGACTACTAATGTAAGTATACTTTTAATTATGTAAAATGAATGATTAACTAATTATATGATTAAGTAAGTAATTAACTATACATTCCAACTAATGATGTGTTAAGTAACTGCTAAACTAAATATCTAACTAATCTTCTAGCTAACTAACTATGTAATTAAGTAAATAAGTATTAAAAAAAACTACTTAACTAACTAATCAATGGAACAAATATTAAATAAATATACTAAATGAACTAATGAAATACTTAATGAAATAATTAAGTAAATGAAGAACAAAATGAGAACAATGAGAGCTAAAATGAGAGCTTGAGAGTGAGAATGGGGGGGGTGAGAGTAAGGGGAGCCCCTTGGGGACTTTAAATAGCCCCCAAGGGGCTGAATGGGGGGGGCTGCGCCCTCTCATGACCGTTGGCAACGATCGTATGACCGGGTCGCGGGACCCGACCCGGTCGCGCGACCCGGCCGGGAGAGTCGGCCTGGTCGAGATCAAACCCGACCGGGTCAGGGCCGGGTCACGACCCGGCAAACCATGGTTTATGGTCGTAACCGGTGCATGGGGCACAAGAATACCAAAGACCACTTCCCATGGCTAATTTGTTCATTTTGACCGAGAATAATGTGATCAAGCCGGCTTTACGATAGAAGTGATACCAAACCGATGAGAGCTGTATTCTGAGAAGAGGTCATCGGAGCCACACGTCTAAATTTCTCGGGGCGAAAATCAAGTGTAAAAAGCACCCCCCCCCCACGAAATTCTACGCTTTCACTGGATCGCTAAAATTTGGGGATACAAAGAATTCAGCAACCATACATTTAATAATCGAGAGTGAGTTAAACCAAAAGAATGTCGCATACCTACGTACACAAGACTACATGATACAAGTATCTGTGCCGATCGCCCAAGTAACCGTGGTGAAGCATGTTTGTATACGGAGGATCCTAGAGCCCGGAGGTGCCTCCAGTAAAACTAACACCACCAACGAATAAATGAATATATATATAAGGTACGGGTCCCCGTGGACGACAACCATTCAAAATCCCAGACCAAAATAAAATAAAAAATAAACAAGGAACAAGAGTGCCCTATTTGGACCAAGCAACGGCGTCTATCTCGGCTTGGGCAGCCTTGTATAACTCGAGCCTCTTGGCAAGAGAGGTTCTGCGCTCCATGACTGCCGGGTCCTCGTCCAGCAGCGAACCCAGCTGCTTAGCCTGCAGATATGTAAATCCAAACGGAAGCAGTCGGTACTTCAGAGAGAAAAAAAAGAAGAAACATAATCATCTTCTATCGCACAGCCTGCCCTATTGTATGATCGACATCAATCAGTCGTAATTTTTAGCCAGTTGCCCGGAAATAATGGGATGACCATACGGAGATTACAATGTCCGGTAAGCAGAAAAGAAAGTTCCTTAGCCTTATTATCAAACCTTTTGCATCCTACCTTTGTGTTTTATTTCATTTAGATGAACACAGATCTATGTCAAAAGTAAAATATGCACGTCCGCCATGGATTTCATTCGATAGCTGTTCTACTTGTGATTAGGGTTTCATCCAGAAAATAAATGAGAAAGATGAGCAATAAATCCATTCTATCTACTGACATGGTTGCTAGGAGCCTAGGACAATTGGCTGGAAAAAAGATCACCATATTCAGAAATCTGTCTTGCTGAGTAGCCCAGATGTAGATGAATCCTTCATTTAAGCGTCAAAAAGTGATGGGCTGAAGAACATTCAGGCAAGGATCGCAGGATCCGAATCAGTCCCTGGATCGGTGGGGACCAATCCGATCCGGATCGGATCGATCCGATCCAGTCCAATTCACCGGAAGAGAAATCGATCCAGATTGACCCTTAAAAAAACCCTAAAACACAAAAAAATAACTAAATAAGGAGATAGATCGGATTCCACCTACAAACACCGATCCAGACCGATCTTCTATCCGGATCGATAGTTCCGCCAGGAATCGAATTGGAGGGCTCTGATCCGATCCAAGAATCGGCCGATCCGGTGCAATCTATGCATTCAGGTATCCCCTACATCTTATTAGCCACAGAACCCACTATGAAAGGGATAATAAATCGAACGATGGAAGTGGATTACAGACTGAACGGTTCATCCTACAAGTCACGTGGATATTTCAATTAGAGCATGGAACTAAGCCTATGCAATAAAGTTTCATCGTACACAAAAATGTCCAAGTTTATGTCTAAACATGGGCGCCTTATGTTTGATGCATTCCTTTTTCCATTTTTCTTTTTGTGTGTTTCTATATATATATATATATATATAGAGAGAGAGAGAGAGAGAGAGGTGAGGAGAGGATAGGAGACAGAATTTACCTCCTTTTTACCTAGTTCCGTAAAAAAATGGTCAAGCAAACTCCTTTTAGCCTCACGGACTTGACAATAAACAATTGACTTTGGGATGGAATTTCGTAAGCTTGCACAGACCATGTTGACATATGACAAAACAGTGGACCCTGCACATGAAAACTACTCAGAAAAATTTATATAGCAAATAAGATGTCATATTGGAAAGACTGACAGTTTGTTAAAGATGCAGGTTTAGCATGCAAGCCAAAAGATGAACTTGTTCTCGCAAAAGAACTTAACACAACCCACCAGGAGGCACGGGAACGGTTGAGTTTCTGCCAATAAAAAGAAGGATTAACTCAAAAGAAGGACTTATGGGGTGTTTGGTTGCATGATAAATTGAGTTTTTATGCAATTTTATATTTTTATAACAAAACTTGTTAAAAGAGGTGTTTGACAATCATTACAATTTTATGTTTTTAAAGAGATTTCTTTCTCAGACAAAAAAATAGGTGAGATCCTCTCTTTTTTATCTCGTGGTCCTCCCACCTCTTTTGGTCGTATATGGCACCTAATCTTTTTTGTTATCACATCTTCCCAAATATGACAATTTTTTGTCATTGAATAGCTTACACTTTATTTTAAAGCGACCTTTTATCATGAAAGTGTTTAAAAAGTTAATGTGCAACCAAACACCCTATTAGATCCACTCTAAGATACTATTGGATCGCAGAAACTGAGACATCTGGACTACATCCTCACGAAGATGATGATTTTCAAATTTCCCAACATCAAGGTATTCAAAAGTTTCATTTCTGCTTAAGCAGCAACTTAGGTGTCATCCAAGTGATAAAATATTATATGTTAATACTACAAATATATAAATAGTGTTACAGAAAATATATAGTAGAATTTAATGTGTATGACTATAATTATAATATACATAAAATAATAAAAATATAATAAATATAAATATACATATTTGTATATTATAATTTAATGTGTATTGTGTATGCATGTAAATGTGTTTTATGTGTATAATTATGTATATGTGGGTGTATACTTTTGAAAAAGAGAATCTTGATAAACTAAAGAGAGAGGGAGAGAAAAGGAGTTGAAAAAAAATTTATGATTTTAAGTGTATATTTATAATTAAAATTTTTCAATATATTTAGTGTATGAGTGGTGATTGAAGATTTTATTATAATTTCACTATTATTAAGTGGACTTAGGCCGGCTAGGCACCTTGGTCGAGTTGGATGCATTTTGAGCTCCCAGAAAGGTGGCATGGCCAGGCAGCCCTACAAAGGCACCTTGAAAGCGCTTGAGAACTATGCAAGAAGGCAATGGAACTGCTGAGTTTCTCCCAAGAGAAGGCTAACCATAAGCACGCACTGCTTGTAACCAAAAAAGACAATAAATCCACACTAAGATATTGTTCATATCCCAGAAGCTGGAACATTTAGGCTGTATTCCATAAAGAAGCATATTTTCATATTTCCCAGATATCAAAAGAATTGTTCTTGCACGGCTTTACCAAAGCAATACTCACCAGATGAAACAAATAGGCATCCCAAACAGTGCTGAAAAACGAACAATAATATGCTTGCTGTCAAAGATAACCAGAAGAACATACCTATTCTTCGAAGGTAGGAATCATTATATCTATCAAAAATTGAATGTGTAGGATTTCCACCCTTTTCTATGTCCTGAGGGAGCTTTCTAAAGAAGTCAACAGTCAGATAACTGCACTCCATATCCACCAATTTCAGTGTCGCCTTTTTGCTCTCCTCCCTCATCCTGTCCAATGAGTCAAAAGCTGCATTTCCAACCTCCACTCTGAGAGAAGGATACTGTTTTAACTCCTGGGGGAACAAAAGAAAATGATATCAATGAAAATGGCCAACGAAAGAAAAAGAATACAGAAGTTCCAATCTATATAGCACATGGTAGGGTTCTAGTTAAATGTTTAAATTGATCATTTTAATTAATGCATTTATCCCAAACATCCCCAACTGTCCTTCTAAATCACATGGAGAATAATAGAATATGGTCCCTCAAGAATGAATGAGAAATTGATGTAACAGGTGTGATCCACCACAGGCTGGTTGGGCTGTTGTGTAGGGAATCTTTATAGATGATCCTTCAAGAAACATTATCGGCGCCAAGAGAAATTTAAGACAGCATAAGTTCACTTCCTTTACTTAAAACAACACTTCATTTTGTCTGCACCTGGTCATGGAAATTCATGCCTGCAGGCTTATGTTTCATCCAGGATATGGAAGAGACCACCTTGGTTTCCTCTCCTCCATGGTTGTCAAGGTAACAAAGTGACCAAGGTGACCAAGGTGACCAAGAGACTTTTGACAGCTTAAGCAAAAAGGCATCTGATTAAGAAGTAAAAAGGGCTGAGAGGAAGAGAGGGATGGCGGTGGTGACTGGATGGAGCAGAATGACTGAGAGGGAGGGCCGGTGGCAGTCGTTGGAGGGAGATGGGCTGAGAAGAAAAGAGGACCAATAAGAAGAAAGGCAGTTACCTGCTTGGGGTGGACACTGGCAGCAAGAAGGTGGCAAGATGGCGAATGCTCCATGCAAAACCTAGGGCAGTTAAAACCAAGGATTGCTATCTCGGATCTCGGCTTTGTCTCGGGAGGGGTGAAAGAGGAGATCTCGGAGAGATCTCGAAAAAATCTCGGGAGATTGGATCTCGGATTCTCATATCAAAATGTATATATGTATGAAACATAACATAATATCTTATAAAAATAGGAGTACATAAATGAATTTACATGAAAATATATAACACATTTTGTACATCAACTATGTGAATGAACAATTATAAGCACTTTCAATACCAAAAAGATAATCTTTGTGCTTCTAAAAGATTTAAACTTGTATGTAATCTTATTTAAATACTAATATGGTATTAAACTTGTAACACATTTTTATGTGATAGTATAAGTGATAGTGAAATATATTAAATGTGATTACACTATCATAAACGGGGCGCAGAGTAGTCGCGGATCGACTTGCGTGGTCAGGACGCGGGGGTCAAGGGGGCAGCGCCCCTTGTGAAGGGTACTAGGGGGGCAAAGCCCCCCGAAGAAAATTTTTTTATGGACCAGTCTACATGGGGCGAGATCTCGGCGATCTCGTTTCTCGGCCTCCTTGGCGAGACCGAGATCTCGCGAGATCTCGGCGAGATCTCGCGAGATGGCATTCCATGGTTAAAACTGGGTGGTTGATGGGGTGAAGGAGAGTAGGTCGGGATCCAATACACCGATCCTAGCCATGCAGATCCTGTCTGCTTAAAGTGGCTAAGCACCTACTTGGGTCCACTTTATTGGACCTTCAAAACGCAAACAGGGAGTACTGCTTTGGCGCTTAAACAGCTGTTTGACAACCATGCTCTTCTCTAATGGATATTTATTTGTTATTACCATAGAAAGTCAGTCAGGACCTGGGTCATGACCTGGGCCCGACTTAGTTGATTTTTGGGCCGACTGTCCCAGTCCTGACTGCAAGGCCCCGACCCGATTGGATCTGGGCTCAAGGTCGCAAGACATAGTGCCGGTTTGCCAAAGGCTAGCTATTGGGGGAGCACCCCAACCGCCCCCAAGGGGCCTTCTAACATCCCCAAACCCCTCCCCCCCATATACCCAAGGGGGCCTTTCAATTCCCTTCACCTCTCATTTACTAATTCTTTCATTCTCTCACTCTAAAATCTCTCTCGTCATCCATCCAAAGAGAAATTTGTCATCTCAATTTCTTAGCTTTCATCTTACCTGCATTACAAGCTATAATCAAAGCCCCACTTTTAGTGTAGATTACAAAGTTTTATGTATAAGTGGTGTTAAAATTATAGTTTAGGATAGAGACAAAATGAAAGTTATTACGGAAGCCACAAGGTGGAGGAGACGAAACTTGCATTATGTAAAATTTGAATATTAATAAATATTTTTGTAATTTTATATTTATTATTTATTATTTCTTCAATTCATTCAAAGTTTGAATCCAATTGAACTCTGGCCGACCAGGGTCCCAACTCCAAGCGATCCCGGCCAGTTTGGGCCGGGCTGACCTAATTCTGACACGCGACCTGGTCTACATTGTTATCACTACATTTTGAGCTTAGTGACCGTGAACACCCACTGGGTGTCCTCTTCTTCAAGGCCTTCTCATGTCCCTTTTATTCCTTCATTCCTTGGTGCATTTGTATCTGGAAAAGGGCACATCGCACACCATCTTGACAGCCTCTTCTTTAAGGTATATTTAGATTCTAGTTCATCCATAGCTGCATTTGTATCCTGGGAAAAGATGATATATTGTGCATATTGAGGCCCATGTGGATGACAGTTGAAACGTTGGGACATGAAAACAGGAGATAGTTGAAAAATATGCTAACATTTTAGCATGTTTATCCAATAAAATGTAAAAACTGGTTACAACCAACAAAGCAATTTAACATCTAACTTTTCAGATGAATACGTGCAGATTCCACATACAAAGATGCTATAGGATGTCTCCATTGACAAATAACCTTTTAAAACATACAAGAAAGAAAACCTGAGAAAGATAAACATTTGCAACATACATCCATAAAAGGCAACAAAGATCTCCTGGATTCCAAGTAGAAATCAGTTTACAAGGCAATAAAGATCTGATGGATGGATGGTCAGTCCCTATAACAACTACCAAATAATGTAGCGGATGCTAATACCCATTTCAGAAAGAAAATCAGAAGTACACCCTCAGCATCATGGTTTGTAGGATCAGCCATCCAGAACAAGAATGGCACCTGCTGACCTGATTCAAGGGAAGGAACCTGATCCTGGAAGGAGTTTCTTTTCTGCCAAGATTGGTCTCCAAGCTGCCAGATCGGCTGATTCCAGTCCGGTCCGATCCCACCCTAATCAGGTTCAAATTGGGAAGATGGCAGGAAAGACAAGTTGTGTCGAGTCCAATGGACCCAAATGACTATATCCAGTAACTTAAGTTACCAGAGCAAATGATATTGGGTCCCTGGAACCAAATAACATGCAATCAAGTAACAGGCGTGGAAGACACCAGAGGTGGCGACGGCACCCCTGCACCACTAAACAGCAGTGATGATGCCTGATCCAGGGATCAAGTCTGACCGGTTTTTCATCATTTTTTATGTTTTTTTTTCAATTTTTGAAGGACTAATCCAGGCAGATCTTGGATCAGTTTCTTTCCACTGGATCAGCTGAGCTGGTCGATCCAGATTCCAATCCTGACCCAAAATACATTGCTCAATGTAAAAGAAAACTTATAATAAACATCATAATGAAAACAACCGGTTTGCAAAAGATGTCAAGTAAAATTAAAGACTTACAGCAGTTCCATTGATTGCCTTCTGCACAAGCTCCTTTAAAATAGAGTGAACCTGAACAAAAGAAGAGAAAATTTTCCATTTAAAATTGCAAGTCTAGAATTTTACTTCCCACAATCCAACTTCTTCATATATTCAACTTAACTAATAATACCGCTCCAAACAATCCAGTAACCAAGAGATAATAGCAATGGAGGGAATAGATAATGTTAAAATCAAAACTATTCCTCATATGCTCTCGAGCATCCTGTTGTATTTTTTCTCTATTTTCATGATGCCGAAAGGGATTTGCAAGATGCTTGAGGCATGAAGGGCAGCTTTTTTTCTGGAAAGTAAAGGTTACCCATCCATAGGAGGACATTTAGTAAAAAGTGGAATAATGTATGCAGATCTAGGCAATGAAAGCGGACTAGGTTTTACTCCTTTAAAGGCAGCAAACTCAGCTTTAATATGCAAGTGGCTTTGGAGGCTGGAATATGGCAATCCTTCATTATGGGATATAGTGGTTAGAAGTATGAGCTATCTTCTACCTTATGAATGGAAGCCTTTAGCCCATCTAACCGCTGGTCAAAGGTGTGGAATGGTATTTTCCAGCAGTCTCAAATATATGTGTGCATTTGGTATTTATTTTTGGTGACGGTAGGAGAACGAAATTGTGGGAGAACAAGCGAGCTTCTTATGTGCCATTCAAGTTGCTATACCCCAATCTCTATCACTAAGCAATAGATAAGGGTTACCCAGTTGCTCATTGCTAGGAGAGAGCTTCAGTTCAACAAGGGTGATTTTGTCAATTCTCAAGGAATCTCCAACGGCGGAAAGGTGATGAACTCTTCAACTTATTGAAAACTATTCAACCTATGAGTGTGGCAATGAACAAAGTGGACAACAGAGTATGGGAATGGAATGCTAATGGGGTCTTTTCTTCAGCTTCTATCTCCAAGACACCCTCAACTGGTGGGGTGAAGATATCATGGGATGGGCTCCAATCGTCTGGTGTAGAAAAGTTCCTTTGAATATAAATATATTTATGTAGAAATTTGCTAGGGAAGATTGCCCACATCTTACTCCCTACACTACCTAAAGGAGCGTAAAGACAAGCTATGCCCTTTCTGTGGTATTTTTAAGAGAATCAAGATCATCTGTTTCTCAGGTGTGCAATAATTCAGCACTTAAGGTATATCTGCTCCAGAATATTCCAAGAGCCCCCTAGAAGGAGAACAAGATACTATCCAGCTTCCACACAATTGGGAGTGATCTAAACCTGAATGGGTGAAGTATAGAATTTAAGAGGATTTTTCTTTTGGAGTTTTTGGACTACTAGGAACAAAACACGCTTTGACAATACTTTCAAACACAGCAAATTCTCTTCCTGGTGCAAAGACTACCGCAACAAAAGGACCCCGTGGACAAAATGGAAGGAGCAGGATTTTCATTGTTTCATTAAGCACTTTAGCTCTTTTGCTGCATCTTTTGTATGACCTACTTAAGACTCATTGCTAGTTTTGTACTGGGTTTTTTATGGGGGTTTCCTTCAGCTACATATCTCCTGGATGGATATGTTTCGCTAATCTAGGTAATTATCTCTGTTTCAGTTTTTGAATTGCACCCACCTTGATGGGTTGCCTTTAAAAAAATACCTCACTCTCTGAGTTAAACAGAAGAGAAAATCATGATATGTTTTCAAAAAGATAAAAAGATGATATCACTCAAAAAGCACCCAACAGTCTAGAGGCACTAGAAAGAGGAAGGAAAAAGCAACAATTTCAACAGTAGCCATCCTTGTAATCTTTTTCAAGCCATATCATTTTATGTTAAGTGATATTTGAAGTGTTGTCAACAGTAAAAAAAACAGAGCCAATGAATTAGCAACCTTGACCTACCGCATCAACAGATGCCTCAGCTGGACCTCTAATACTAACTAGGGAGGATTCAATCAAACGACGGTATCCTTGTTCAGGGGCAATCAAATGTGGCTGATATCCATCTGCTTCAGTTATCAGCTTTCTTACATTCTCCATGGAAACTTGCTTGTCGAACTGTAATCTTTTCAAAGCAGCAGGGAGCTGATTATCAAAAACATTGTACACCTTGTCACCACCAGGACGTCTGGAGAAAGTCAATTCACCGGTAACAAGAACAAGTCAGATTCCTTTGTTCGAGCAGTATAGCTGACAAAACAGTGTGATACTGGAAGTAAGGATTCTAAAAATACCAATGATATTTAAGAATACTAATCAAATTTGTAGACAATTTGTTGTAGTTGTGGAAAACTAAATTAGCCTATTCAATACACCACACTTTCGAAGACAACGTATGTTGCTGAACACAGCAGATCAGTGGAAAAAATTATCAGTAAATATATTTTGAAAAAATGATAACTATCCATTAACAATATCTGCGAACTGGATTCAAGTCACATTATCATCCAACTAGATCAAGTAAACCATATGATACCAGATAAGCCTTCAAGTACACCTGTGTATGTTAGGTGCACATACGTGTGAAAGTGTGATATTGTTGAAACCTCCTAAATTCATTCCTCTTTTTGAGAATTTTGAAAATTTGTCTAACATTAATGACTATGAAAATACAGGATATTCATAGAAATATTAGCTAACTTAGAATGTGGTATTACTGTATAGGAACACCGATGGGGATCGTCTATCACTTAGGTGATCTGAACCATATTTTTATATTTGAGGTTATCTGATTTCTTTGAAAATAAATTTTTTGACCTCCCCACCGGACTTGAGATATTACAATGTTAACATCGAATAACTACTCGAACACCCTTGATTAACTATCAAAACAACATATTGAATGGAAGTCATTCATCCACATAAAGTACAAAGCTGGAAGACATTTCCTCAAGCCTCATACGATATGATTTGGTTTGACTTAATTTATTTTCTTTTCAAGTTTTTGGATTCAATTTATGATTTGATTTGTTTATCTTTTGTCATTAATAGACTTGGATAATTCGAGTTGAATTTTTTTATAAAAATTAATTTCTATTTCTTATTTTATTAGTATTTTGTTATGACTATAGTTGTCAAGGCGACAAGGTGTCCAAGACATTAAAGGGTACCGATTCTGCTTAGACGACAAGGCGGCCGCTTAGGCGTCGCCTAGACGGTCAAAGCGGTATTCAAGAAAGGTTAGGTCGGGGAGTGATTATACAAAAAAATACGTATAAATATAATTATATTTTTACGTTATAATTGAATATAAGTGTTTTATCTATGTATATAAGTAAATATGATGTGTGTAAAAAAAGTTAAATAATTTTTTATAAAATTTAAGTATATAACATATTTATAATTATAAAATTTATATATGTGCGATAGTATAAGTGATAGTGAAATATTATTATAATATTATTAAATGGGGACGCAGGGTAGTCGCGGATCTTATGTATGTAATTATGAAAGTGTGAATATTTATTTTTAGATAAAGAGTTAATCTTGATAAATTAAGTGAGAGAGAGAGAGAGGGAGAAGAGAGAGCTGAAAAAGAATTTAATTAAGTATATAATATATATTTATAATCATAAATCATATATATGTATGATAGTATAAGTGATAGTGAAATATATTAATATGTTCGAACTATCAATAAATAGGTGTCCCTTATGAGGGGTATCAAAAGGGCAAAACTCCTCAAAATTATTTTTTAATCATTTAAAAATACCCAGGGTGCCTTACGTGGGTGCCTTAGACGCCTTAGGCGCCCTTTTGGCCCCAGACAAGACGTCCTGGCAAGGTGCCGTTGGAAAAGTGCCTTGCCGCCTAGGTGGGCACCTTGACAACTATGGTTATGACTTGAGAAAATTTTGTTATTAGGATTTTTTCTTATTAACATTATTCACTTAAACTTTTGGTTAATTTGATCCAACTTAAAATGTCTTTGTAGTCTTTGGTAGACATTTTTTATACATTATTTAATAAAATGATTTTTGGCTGTATTATGTTAACATTTTTTAATGTTTAAGTTTTTTATTTGATTTAGATTTTGTTGTGCATACTTATTTAGTTAAATAGTATTATCTATATAATCTCATGATTAAGTCAAAATGAACTTAACATGTTTCATAACCATTGATAGTCATTTTTTATGTATTGTTGTATGAGATGAAGTCGGTTCAATTATCTTGTCATTTTATTAATGATCAAGTCATTAATTGATTTAAGTTTTTTTAAGTTCATTTGTTTCTTTAAATTTTAAGCTATTTATGTGACTTATTTATTTTATCCATCTCCTCAAAATCAATGGGGAATTGACATCACTTTAGAGCAATACATCGCATCAAACAAACTTGAATTTTATTTTATTTCAACTTAAAGTACATGGAAGTACAGTACATGAGGGGCATGTAAGACTTGTTTCTCAATGAACAAAATTCATTTTCATCATCAATGCCATGGAGTTTATATGTAAATTTGTTATGCCTTACTCAAGTTTGACAATTCGGTAGCATTACGACTGGACTGAGTTGGATTTTTCTTCATATTCCCAAAAAATAGCTTGCTTACATTTGATATGCAGCAATTTTTTAGATTCATTCGATTTTAACAGCACTTCGACTTTATCGAACTTGATGGCTTTATAATTTCTAAAATAACATAATTCACATTTTAAAATAAAGTTATTCAGTCCCTTTATGTTTTGAAAAAATGATAGATCAAAACTGGCGGATTTCGGTAACATTTCGGCTTGACCGAAAGGATGGCTATATGATTTCTGAAATAACATAATTCACATTTAAAAAATGAAGGCTATTTGGTCCCCTTTTTTAAAAAAAGTAGGCCTACTGCGCCATTAGGTCGAGCTCAACCTCCTTTCTAAACACCCAGGAGTCTTTCTAAACACCCAGGAGTCTTTGAAGAAGATTGGGAAAGTTGGAGTTTCTATCTCCTCCTTTTCCTTCAAAATAGGCTTAAGACTTCTCATGAGCCAACCTTTTCAAAAGTGCCAAGCCCCCCTACGTGATGAGCCTTAAGGATTATTTATAGAAGAATTTGGAGCATAGTTGTCAAGGTGTTCACCTAAGCGGCAAGGCGCTACTTGGCCAGCGCCTTGCTAGGGCACCTTTTGGAAAGTCTTTTTGGAAAGTCGAAAAGGCGCCCGCCTTGGCGCCCAAGCTAGGTGCCCCAAAAAATTATACATAATAAAAAAAATTCCAGACGATCCGCGACTACTCTGCACCCCCCCAATTTAATAATATTATAATAATATTTCACTATCACTTATAATATAGTATATATAAAAGATTCATAATTATAAATACATGTTATATACTTAATTTTATAAAAATCTATTTTATCTCTCTTCTCTATCTCTCACACCCGTCAAATTTATCAAGATTAATTATTTCTAAAAATAAAAATATGCATATGCAAACATTATTACATAAATAAAATCACATTTAAATATATGAACACATAAACGTACAAATTCAATTATAACACATGAATATAATTATATTTATGAATATATATATTTGTATATATGTATTAATATATATAATACTAACATCTAATTATTCATATTATTGTGTATATGTATATGCATATGTATATACGTATATATAAATATCCAATGATACCGCCTTGACCGCTTAGGCAACACATAAGCGGTCGCCTTGTCGCCCAAGCGGAATTAACACCCTTCAATGACTTGGACATCTTATTGCCTTGACAACTATGACTTGGAGGGACATTTTGGTCCCCAAAAATAAGCCCCACTACTCCATTTTCAAGTTAGTGAGGTTGACCCAAGTGGAGGCGGAGTTACCAACTTTTCCTCCATTCTTCTCCCTTTTTCTAGGACTATTTGACCGAAGTCAAACCAGGGGTAAGATTACCTCCTGGTGACCAGATCCCATCATTGACAGGGTCTTGGCGAGACCATCACCCATGTGCGTGGGCCATGAGGCCCATGACTTCCCCCTCTTAAAGAGGTTGCAGAAGATGAAAGCCAAGTTTAACCCGATCCCTCATTTTTTTTCTTTGTTTTCATGTTGTCAGGCTGACTGCGGGACTGCCTTCCCCTCTTCGGCTATCTCTCTCCCCAATGGAAGGAGGCTGTGGCAAGGGCTTTGCGGTGGTGGCTCCAAGCAGCACCTTCGGCAACGACAGCGGCAGGAGACGGCAGTTACAACCCTCTCTAGCATTCCTCCTCCTTTCCCTACTCCTTCCATCGGCCACTTTTCTCCCCTCCTCAACGGCTCGCACAAGAGGAAAGACACGTAGGAGGGCTTTGCAGTGTGGGTTCCCAACGGAGGCACTCCCCACAAAGGTAGTGGTTTCCGGCGACAAGGGCGGCGACAAGAGATGGTAGTAGCGGTGCGTCTTCCTCCTTCCCCCTCTCTTATTTCCTTCCATCAGCCACATGCACAAAGCCTCGCACAGGACTTCTTTGAGGTGCATCCTCCTCCCAATTGTCCTCTTCACGGCAGCAGCAACACCAGGAGGTGGTGGCGTAGGTACCTCCTCCTCCCCCTTCTTCCCCTTCTCCGGTGTATTGAGTGCTAGACAAAGAGGTCTTCGGCAAGGGCTCTTTGCGGCCGAGGTCTCCAAAGGTCCTCCGGTAAGACTCCTTGCAGAAGCAGCAACTATTGGTGATGGCGGCAAGTGGAGAGGGTGGCAACGGCGACATAGTCACCCCTCCTTGCTGTCTTCATTTCTTAGGGTCGATGCAACAGGGAAAGTCCCTTGTGACATGGTCTAGTCTTTGTGGTAGCTCTCATCAACGAGTTAAGACAGGCGATAGGAGACGCAACAGGAGTTTCTCCAACTGTTCCTCCACTTTTCTAACGCGACAAGGTCAACGACAGCGTGAGGGGGCGACAGCAGCAGCTGAGGTCGCGAGGGCTTCTTCCTCCCCTTGATAGTTTCTCTTCTTGGTGTGCAGCAAGTCCTTCGGGCTTCTTTTCTTTCGATGGTGGTGGTAACATCGGTTCCCGACCTTCGATCTTCCTATCGACGACGTTAATGCATCAACGGTATCCGATAATAGTAACCCTTACCCTTTCTATTTCTAACGGTCGATTTCTTCAACCATTTTCTCTGTGGTTTAATTTTGTTTTCAAGAAACTTCTCCCCGTCATTTTTGAAGGTTTGCAAATTCTAGCCACTTGTCGGAGCTCTGATTGATAAGGGTTTATTCTCCTTTGGATCTGGCTTTATCGCACTGATGTTGGGCACATGTCAATTTGGTACCTACGCTTTCACATCAATCATGTATTTTTCTTTAGGGAGTTAGGATTTTGGTTCCACAGATATATTATTTACTGAATTTTTCATACTGAAATATTGATAACCTTTATTTCTGAGATGGCATAGAAAGGCATTCAAGGCCTTCATTATTCTCGATAATATAGCTTCCCTTTCTCCTTTCTTCTACCCTAATGTAGATATCTTCCAGGCCAGTAAGGTTAGATTTGGAAGAGAAAATTTCACTTGGCACTATTGAAAAGGTGAATAGCTAGAATTTTTGGCAATGTGATAAATATGGGGCATTCCTCAGGAATACATATCTAGTATCCAAGTCCTGTAACGGTAAACGACTAAAAAGGTGGCATTTAGCTCTTGGCTACTAGAATGGTTGATATACTTTCCTTCATGGGGATTGTTCACACGATGCCAATTAGAACAATAATTTAAAATTTTAAATGACAACCACGCAAATTTTTAAAAACTTTCATATTATTATAATGTGTGGGTTCAATCCCCTCAAAGCTGGGAAATGATACAATCTTACTAGAAAAAAATAATGGCACAACACTATCAAGCACTAACATAGGACGGGATCTTAAAGCTATCATAATAAATAAGAACAATATTTAAGAGCGTCAAATGTTTGTGATAGAAATATATGGAAGTGTGAAACATACATGCCATCAAGGTGTTCTTTGAAGTTTTGATCAAAAATACGACAAATCTCCATAATCATGTACAACTTTCCCTGCAAGCATGAATGACTGTTAAAGATGAACAAAAGAATGAATTAAACATAAAAAAATAAAAATGAGTAGTGATTAGGGTGTTCATGGCTTGATTTTGTTAGGTTTTTGTGAACATTTTTCCAAACCAAGCATACCTCTCAAACCAACCCAAACCAAACTAACCAAATTCGATTTGGTTGGGTTCAAACCATATTTTATCAAAGTATAGCATATATGTTTATATATGATTTTATTTTTAATTTAAAACATATGTTATTATAGTGTACGTGTTGATATCCACAATTACTTTTACCTTAATAATTCTTAAAATATTTAATTTTGCATGTAAAATATGAAATATTGTTAGTATAACCAAATTAAAATTAACATTTAAATTAAGTTGGGACATTTAGTTTACCAATTTGATTTGGTTCGAAGGACTTTTGATGTGGTTTTTCGGGTTGAACACTCCTAGTAGTGGTTTACATCAATTAAGTTGTCCGTGCGGCTATGGCGCAGTGAGGACACCACTGCCCATCAGGGCAGCCCCGCCCGGGATCGAACCCAGGGGTGCCCGATCATGGCACTCAGCTGATGAAATTAAAGAACTACAAGAAATGTGTTTCACCAAGCTCACATTATTCAAGATATTGTATTGATACAAAAAACACAAGAAAAAATCCATCAAAAACTAGAATATTAGAAAAACATTTTAGAGAACAAGGCATTTCAGAATAAGTAGAACTAAGACAATATATCTTAAAAATTTTATGAAAGCCAATAAAATAAAATTTGGAAAGTTTGGCTGAATAGTGTAATATTATCTCAAAACACTCAGCTTAAATATCCACAAAGACGGAAAATGTAATGAAGGCGTTAACTATAGAATGAAAACAACATGGATGAAATAGAGATTGGGTACAAAGATTTTGTAATGGTAAGATTCCACTAAAATTAAAAGAAATTATTTTCATCCTATATAAGACCTACAAAATTGTATGGTAGTGAATGTTAAATAAAAAAATAAAAACATATTCCCAAAAAAAACATTGTTGAAATAGAATGTTAAGATCAATACGTGTTCGTACTAAATTAAATAAAATATATAACAAATATATCAGAGGAAAAAATTGAGAGCAGTAGCAATGATAGACAAATTGAAAGAAGAGAGATTGAGATAATTTAAACATATTAAGTGTAGATCAACAAAAGTTATAGTTAAAAAGTAAAAATATCAAAATACTAAAAATAAAAAGGATAGACCTAAGCTAACCTGAAGATTAATTCAATATGATTTAAATAATTTAAATATCTACGAAAAAATAACTCAAAATCGACATGAGTGGAAAAAGAGAATTCACTACCCCAAATAATTTGGGCTTAAGGTTAGAGTTGAGTTGAGTTGAACCTTATATTATTTAGAGATGCTAAGAAAACTTACACATGTTTATTTGCTGTGGGTGTGGGCTGCAAAATACATTTCTTGCCTCCTCAAAGTGTTCTAAATCATCTAATCAAATCTAGCCCTAATGTGCTGTGTGGTGAAAATTTTCAAGTCTATTAGTTTCATGTCATTAATTTCAGATCAGATAAACACCTCCAGGAGTTTCTTGTTAACAGGAATTATCAGTCCTCGAACTGTTTCATCTCAACCAGATACCACAAGTCATCAAGTGGAAAGAATGGACAATAATAAACCTTTGCAAACAACTCAACAAAAAGCAACGTATGAAATTAAAATTGTTAAAATGTTATAATCTATACACAGTGGTATCAGATTGATAACAGAATTTATAAATATAGTTGCCAATATAGAAAATAGATGCATGATCTAGACAAATGGCACTGGTAAGTGTAATGGCATTAAAGAGTTCAGAAATTTAAACAAGACAAAGTTTATGTGAAATTTATTTGATATAATATGATGGGATAAGATAAGATAAAAACAAGAAAAAACCACATATGTCAGAGACAGTAAATTGACTGCAACGATCCCTTGCATCCTAAAGATAACTGAAAAAGAGAGCTTACACCAGCGTCTGTGGCAATGGGCTTTCCAAGACGGCTCAATTCTGCTTCAAGTTCAATTATGCTTTTATTTATGAGCGACTGAATACCAGGTATCCGGGATTTAATCACTGATTCCAGATGCTAAAAAACCATAGAAAATATGAAATGATTATTAAACTCCTCAAACTGAATATAAGTTTAACCTAAATTACTTGAAAAAATAGAAAAAAAAACAAAATGATAAGAAACAATTACCTTTGATAGCACCTTCGCTAAATGCTCTGAACCCATTCTGTGAGCGAGGTGCTTATATTCTGGGGTACTGGAGAAGTACTCGCGCTCTCTACGCCGAGCAGCAATCATATCTACATTCTTGTTGATATCAGCTTGAGAACGATTAACAACACCAATCCAGGGGTACTGTAAGCGATATGCTTTTCCTTCCAATATCTGTGAAAGAAAAAAATCATCGCTGTACTAGGATCGTCCAAGCAGACAAATGTCCAGAAAAACAGATGTAGACAGAATAATTCTTTCTAGTCCCAAAATGAGGAGCCGAAGCTAGATTATGATGATAATTTAAAAAAAAACAAAGTTTTCATACCATTGAATCAATGTTTTGATACAGATGAGCTCCTTCCTTCTACCGTACTTGAGCATTCTCTTTCGGTTAGTGATATGCGGTATCATCCTTGTTAAACTGAACTCGAGCCTTAGTCTCAAATTACTTGGGGTCGGCCATATGGATTCTCTTTTTTCACTCATATCGATTTTGAGTTACTTCTTCATGGATATTTAAATCATCTAAATCATATTAAACTACCCTCCTCCAAGTTAACATAGGTCTACCACGTCCTTTTTTTGTTTTTGTTATTTTAATATTTTCTACTTTTCTAATTGAAACGTCCTCAATCTCCCTTCTTTCAAATTGTCAACAATTGTCACTACTCCTACATTTTATCTAATATATTTATTTCTTATATATATAGTATAACCACTCATCCATCTTAACATTCTCATTTCAACAACACTTATTTTAAAAATATAGTTTCCTTATTGTTCAATACTCACTACCAAACAACATTGTAGGTCTTATACTAGTACAATAAAATTTTTCTTTCAACTTTAGTAAAATCTTACCATCACATAGAATCCTTGTAGTCAATCACCACTTCATCCAATCTACTTTAATCGTATAATTAACATCTCCATCGCATTCTTTATCTATTTGAATGATTGATCATTGATCTAAGATACTTGAACGGGGTTGTTTAAGATGATATTACCCCATCCAAACTAACACCATCAACTACTTCTCTTTAGTTTTTATTAAATTTGCAACGTGCATATTCTGTTTTAGTTCTACTTATCTTGAAATCTTTAATCTCTAAATTAATTTTTCACAGTTCTAAATCCCTTTTCACTCATTCTTGTGTCTCATCTATCAATACCATATCATACATAAATATCATACACCAAGATATATCATCTTGTATAGTCTTTGTTAATTCGTCCATAACTAATACAAAAAGAAAATGATTCATTGCAGACCCTTGATATAAGCCAATTGAAATAAAAAATTGTCTTGTTTCTCTTCCAATTGTGCATACACTAGTGGTTGCTTCATCATACATGTCTTTTAGCATTTGTATATACCTAACAAGCACCATCTATCCATAAGATCAATTATCATCCTCATTCAAGAGACAATAAAAAATCCAAGCAAATATAACTTACATCAACTGCATCAGTACCCTTATCCATAAGATCTATCTTCGTCAAAACCCCAAATGTCCTCTCTCCTGCAGAAACCAAGTTAGAAATCATGAGAAGATGAAACAGAAGATCTATAGTTAGCATAGAGAGCATGCTACAACGCAACCTTACAGTCATAAGGGAGAAGCATTAACGTCAATAAGACAGCATTGTGGCACAATGTCACAACAATATCGGACATTATATCATGTGGTAACATATTAGAGTACATGTACATTAGATGGCATGCAACTTTATTCACCAAAAAAATGGCATTACGTCGTTTTGTACTCCCATATCCCCACAATTTCAAGTGAATAGGCATATTTGTATTGAAGGCACCATTTACCTCCTTTAGAATCAAGCACAACAAATGGTTAATTATAAATTTATATTTTGTAAACTTAAAATGTAAACAAATAAATCAGACAAAATTGATAAATGCATGGAAGTGCAGTTATCAAAGACATAAATCAAGCAAACAATACAAATTATCACGAAAAGTCTGAAAGATAATACATGATTAATAAAGCCTAGTAAGTGAAGATGCAAGTTCTGAAAAATTTTAAAGATTAGGCATAAAGTAGTGAGAGGAAAACTCACTCAAGAACACATCCCAGGAAAGAGTCATACCAAAATCTGATTGTCAAGGCCACTATGAAAAGACAAACTGTAGAATGCTAAAATAACTTATAAAATTTCAAGATATGACGGAAAGTTTTCATACTTGTTTACCATACTACACCTACCTTTTATACCCCTTGAAAAAAAAGGCATTATAGCCTATACATGTTCTTAAGAACTAGAGTTTAGATAACTTTCTCAAAAGCTGACCCCCTAAGTTGCTGAAGATGAATCCTTCATTTCTTTCTATAGGTCTTATTTTTCAACTCTCTCCGAAAATCAAGGATCTGTTTTGGAACTTGTTAGAAGCACTTATTTGCTTCTCCTTTTCTTAGAAATAGCTCCAAGAGAAGAGAGAATCAGTCGGCACATTTGTTGGGATTAACTTCTCCTTTACAAAAGAGAAGAAATAATGCTTCAGCTAAAAGAAATTTTCTTATTCAGAGTCAGGATAGTACTCCCGACTCCTCTTCTCATGCCTCCTTATATCTGTCCCTCATCCTTATGCAAGTTCCATCTATAAAGATGCTAACACTCATCATCACATCACCACACCACATATGAAGCGGCAAGCGCAACATGTATCTCTCTTTCCTATCCCTCCTGCTGATTCATACGTGTGTCCTCACAGCACTCTGCACCATTGACCTCGGTCTTCTTGCAATCAAACAGCCAATGAATGTTAAGAGGGGCGAGGAGAGGGAGAGGAGATTTTGAACAAAACCAGATGCCGTGGATAGTGACAGAGAATGGGTATGTGTATGCAAGGAGGTCAGCTGCGGTGTGCCAGTGCGATGGCCCTCTTAATCGAAGGTGGTGCCAGGATGTTTGAGCCCTGCCTAATCCTGATTGTTGAATAAAATAAGAAGGCTGATGCAGATTTGATTGATTCTAATCCATTTAGGCCAAAAAGATGCAGGTTTATAACTCTTCTAATATCCATTAGAAAAGTAAATACTTTGGTCAAATTGTTTTAGGTAGATGTGACTACGAAGCTTATAGTCATATTGTGAAATTGTGGGAGAGGGTTATGAAGCCGCGACCACCAGATACTACAAATATTTCAGTCAAGTAAATTCGAATTTATACATGATCGGTCCACAATGGAAGCTATTTACATACGGTGTAGGTTGTCAAGAATACAAAACGGCCAAGGAATCATTGACCACTTAAGTGACAAAGCTGTCTACTTAAGTAGAAAGGGTGGGTCATATAACCAAAAATACCTAGCAATATAGAATATATAAACACAATTTGGTATTTCACTCAAAAACAAATATACTAAAATTTGTGGTAAACGCTTAATGTGATAACTTAACTTGACAAATAAAATGTGTGTAAATAAAAAAAAGAAAAACAACATGCCAAATATTTTTGACCTCCTTCAAAGAAATAAACATACAATATACAGGGCAATAGAGTAGAGAGGTCATGAGGGGCACAAAAGGAAGAGAAGATAGGGCCGATCAGGGGCAACAGAGCAATCAGGAGGTTGTCAGGAAGAGAAGAAAATAGGGCCAATCAGATGAGGAGAATAGGGGGCAGCATGTCTGCCAAATGGCAGACATGAGAGGGATCCGGTGGCAGTGAAGCAAGACTGCCATGAGGGGCATAGCAAGAAGAGAAAAGAGGGCAGCAGCAGTGCAGCAAGGTGGCCAGGAGAAGGGTGCAACAGAAAAAGAAGATGGGGGTAGTGGTGGTGGCCAGAGGGTGAAGAAGAAAAAGACAAATATCGACAGGATAGACAGGCAGTGATGGCCGGAGGGAGAAGAAAGAAAGAAAGGGCCAGCAGTGATGATGGTGGCCAGAGAGCAGAGGGTGGAGGAAAAGAGGGAGAAAGAGAAGGCCAAGGAGGAGAAGGTTACCTGATTGGGGCAGCCACCTGCAGCAAGACAGCTGTGTCAAGGCAGTGAGATGGGGGCAAGTCCGGTGAGGCAAAGCTCTCTTGTAAACCTAGCACAGTGGACAGGGTTCGAGAATGAAGGTTCAATGGGAGCAAAGGGGTTAAAAGGGTCAGGATTCATTAACCTGGATCCGGAATCATTTATTCGGATTTGGTTCACTTTAAGCACCTAAGAGCCCACTCAGGAACGCTTTACAGCTTAAGCACCGCTCAGGGTGCTTTATTGTGGCTTAAAAAACTGGTAAGCATAGTTGTCAAGGCGCCCGCCTAGGCGGCGCCTAGGCGCCGCCTAGGCGGCAAGGCGCCTTTCCAAGGGCGCCTTGCCAGGGCGCCTTGTCTGGGGCCAATAAGGCGCCCAAGGCGCCCGCCAAGGCGCCCAAGGCGCCCAAGGCGCCAGCCTAGGCGCCCAAGGCGCCCAAGCAAGGCGCCTTGGGTATTTTTACATCATTAAAAAAAGTTTTTGAGGGATTTTTTTCCCTTGATACCCCTCACAAGGGACACTTATTTAATGATAGTTTGAATATATTAATATATTGTATTATCACTTATACTATCGTACATATTTAAGATTTATGATTATAAACATATATTATATACTTAATTAAGTTCTTTTTCAACTCTTTCCTCTCTCTCTCTTTGTCTCACTTATACTTTTTTAACTTTCTTCTCTTTCACACACACATCATATTTACTTATGTGCATTGATAAAACACTCAAATTCAATTATAACATAACAAATATAATTATATTTATGTTTTTTTTATATATTACAACCTCCCGACTCAGCCTTCCTTTAATACCGCCTTGACCGCCTAGGCGACGCCTAAGCGGCCGCCTTGTCGCCTAAGCGGAATCGGTACCCTTCAACGCCTTGGGCGCCTTGTCGCCTTGACAACTATGCTGGTAAGGAACTTTGCCTTACCCATCCTGCTTTGGCACTTAACTGTGCATTTCGACAACCACAATATATAATGTTTATTCACCTAGAAAAGGCTAATAATAGAGTTCCAAAATTTTTTATGATAAATGTTGAATAAAAATAGGGTTCCCATTAGATATATATACAAGGGATATAAAATATGCATAATAAAACAACCACTAGTATATTCTCTATAGGAGAAGAGACGAGATTTTTTTCTTCTATTTCAACTGTCCTACATCAAGAGTTTGCAATAAGTCTTTATTTTTTGCATTATTTATTAATGAATTAATAAAGAAGATACTTGTATTGATAGATGAGACACAGAGTTGATAGAAAGAACTTTGAAGAAACGCTTTAAAGTCTACTTGTAGTGATAAATGAGACACGGTCCACATATCAGATAGAAAGTTAGAACTTTGGAGAAACATTTTTAAGTCTAAATATTTCAAAACAAGTAGAACTAAGACAAAATACATGCATTATAAATTTAAAAAAAAGCAAAAAAAATAAGATAGATAAGTTAATTTAGATGGAATAATATCATCTCAAAATAGTCATATAAATATCTTGATTAAATTATTCAAAAAGATGAAGAATGTGAGAATGTTAACCATAAGATTAAAACATAATGAATAAAGTATAAATTAGCTACATATATTTTTCTTGATCGTAAGAATCCAATAAAGTTGAAAAAAAAACATTTATTGTGTAACTACGAGACTTATAGTATTGTATGATAGTGAATGATGGACGATAAAAAAATATGTTTATAAAATAAGTGTTATTGAAATAAAAATGTTAGGATGGATGTAGTCGTACTAGATTAGATAGAATAGGAAATGAATATAACAGAGCAAATGTGAGAGTAGTGACTAGACAAAATGAAAGAATGAAGATTGAGATGGTTCGAAGCCATTAAACATAGAACTAGAGAATAACTAATCAGAAAAGTAAAAAATACCAAAATAATAGAAACAAAAAAGACTTGGTAGACATAAATTAAATTAGAAGAGCATAATTTAAAATAATTTAAATGATTTAAATAGCTCTAAAGAAATAACTCAAAATCGATGTGAGTAGAAAAAGAGAATTCATAAAGTCAATCCAAATAATTTGAAATTAAGGCTTGAGTTTAGTTAATTATATTACCAAGCTCACCCATTTAATTAACAGTTATGAACAAGGAGGCCCCTTCTATGGTCTATGCATATTCTCCTTATGCACCAGCATGACCAGATTATCTATACCATCAGAATGGATTCCTCGTGAACCAAGCAGGCAAGCGATGAACATTTTCAAATATAAAATCAATATCAAAGATATTATTTCTAATAAATTATGATGTAATTAAAAGATATTATTTATAATGATTATGTTGTAATTAACTTTCGAATATATAGTATACAAGTAATTACTATCAAATAGCTTTCACTTATGTATTAGAGAAGTACTTCTATCTTATGATAAACAGCTTATGTGCCGAACAGCTTCCACTTCTTTAAGTAAGAAGTACTTATATTTGAAGTAATTTCTGTCCAGAAATAATTCAAACAGAAGCAGTTCAGTTGAGTTTCCAAACGGACCCGAAGTTGCATGTAAATAGTTAAAAACCAAGGTAAATCTTCTTACTTAAAGGCACTAGTTGCTTTACAGATACATCATAGGTTTATATTTCTTGTCAAACAGTATTCACAGGTTACAAGAAAATGGAAGTGGAAGATATTTCTTAGTTTAAAGTTAAACATCCTCTCTTGCTTGCTCCACAGACGTGTTAGACACAACATTATCAGACTTAAGCTCACTGGCAGAGGACTGTTTAAAGATTGCCTGATCAAAAGGTGATACGGTTACAGATTATTCAAAGTTTATGGCATAATGATCAATACAGAAATAATTTTTACACACTTCAGACCACACTACTCAAAAGAATACAATAGAGATAATCTAAAATTAAATACAAATGACTACCAAACAAAAGTTGATACACGTCCATGAAGCATGCATGCGTAAACTGGCAAGGCAAGTTTCTATAAAGAAGGGGGAATCAAACTGCAAAAACCTCATCTCTTCTTTTTCTCAAAATTAACATTAAAATTACCATTTAAAATGATTTGCCTTACATAGTAAAACCATTTATTAGTACCCTCAAGACTAAAAAAATAAACATACTTTCTGAGAATGCATGAAGTGCATCTTGTGACATATATGAGACACACGACCATGCAAGATATTCATACTTGCTCATACTGCTAGAATAAAAAGATAATCATGCCATCCAACATATCAAGAACCAAAAGAACAAGCAATACCTTTAGGGTCTACTTCGCGGGAGATCTTGATTGCATCTGATGTAGCAAGATCTTGGTTTGCAGGTGAAATAGCAAGTATAATGCAATTAGGCTGCAAAATGGACGTAGGAGGATAAGAAAACTGAGTTCCGTTTCCAAAAGGAATGAAGATTCTTTAGCAGATTTTCCAAATTCTCCATGGGGTTTGATTTTTGAACAAGTCAAAGATAAGAACGTGTGTATTGACTTGAAAATGTACTTGTTTGGGATTAGAAATCCTTAAATGTGCAGTGTACAGCCATATAAACTGAAGGAGAAAAAAAAATTTCAAGCTTACACCATCCCTCCATGTACAAGAGGCTCTCTCAGCCTTAACATGTAAAAACCACAACAAGCAACATATTACCGGGTTCACGTGAGAAATATCCATAAAGATAGAAATAGAGGGCGCCTAAACCATTTGAATCCAGTTCTTTTAGAGTCCTTTTCTCCAAATTTTATGTGCCAATGAGGTGCTTAAATAAATAATATATTGGAAAAAGTATAGCAAACTGAGATCATTCCAGAATCATCAAAACCAGAAATCCTTAAAGTAGACAAAGGAAGCACAACCATGCTAACTACAATAAAAGTCACCATGCAAAAAAAAAACTGCATTTACTGGAGACTCTCTTCATAAAGAGCCTATCGTGCAAATAATGCACCAATACTAGTTTCGTTTGGACATTATACTGAATGCCACAATGAGGAGACTGGTGCCAAGAAAGGTAATGAACTCCCGGACATAAGCTCTCATAAGGTCAATACTTTGTTTTGTTTCTGTTTAAGACTCTATTAGCTATTCAAGACAATGAAACAGAGTATTTACACAGAAACCCCCTAAATCACCACTATTTGCACCTGTGGCTGCCATCCCTTAAAAAACAAATTGTCTTATACACACCTATGAACACAGAATGCCCATGGATGTTAAAAACTGCTAACTATGTATTGTTAACAAGATTAATTTTTTATGAGACCCTTATTTTTTGGAGAGAGAGAGAGAGAGAGAGAGAGAGAGAGAGAGAGATGAGGGAACAAGGAAGAGATGAGAAAGAAAGATAGTGAGGAAAAGAGAAGTGTGGAAGAGGGGGGAGAGAGCTATGGAAGGGAAAGAAATAGGCAGAGGAGCAATAAGAGATAGATGGGGCAGGGAAAGAGAAGGAAGCAATGATCACAAAATCTGAATTGAGTCACTGGATCAGATAGTGTCGATTCCAATCCAATCCAGATTCTGGATTGGGTTGGATGAATCGGCCAATTCCATGGGTGAAAAACCGATCCAGAATTGGTCTGGATAGGTTCTTCAAAAACCAGAAAAAAAAAGAAAATATATATATATAAGTCGCCCACAAATAGACTCTACGTTGGATTCCAATCCGATCCAACCAGTGTGGGTCAATTCGGTACCCGATAAACTGCTGCAAGGTGCTGTGCTGCAATTTCCCTGCCCAATTATACCGGGTCCACATTGACCCAGTAAGAGAGGATCCAATGGAAGTCATTGGATCCATCAATATCAGATCCCATCCCATGGACCTGATATCGTATAGCCTATGCTTTAAAGCAATGGATTTTGTATAATCGGGTCCATCCCCCCCGGGATAATACTGATCCGGTTGCTCATATTGATGGGTGGGGAAGATGCAGGAACGTCCTTGCAGCAGATTCCCTGAAATTGGCTTCAAATTGGCTGATTAAGGCCTTCTGGATATGATTCCAATGGTTTCCGGCCGTTTCCAGCCGATTTAAAGGGATTCCATTATTGGATCAGACTTTCCCCCTTAAATCAGATTGGCTTACAGATCGGCTGATCCAGAAACCATGGGATGGAGAAAGAAAGAGATGTAGAAAAGGGTAGATAAGAGAGAGATGTGGAGGAGAAGATATAGATGGAAAATAGAAGATAGAGGGGGTGAGAGAGAGAGTGTAACACCCTGTCGACACCTGGAATTTCAAAAAAAAAGGAAAGGAAAAGGAGGAGAAAACGATGAAGACCAACGGACAAAGAAGGGGAGGGGGAGGCGAACACAAACGGAAGCTCGGCAGGCTGCTTTACCGCAGCCGACTTGCGGTTGGGTGTGCAGGAGGGGTGATCCCCCTTGCAGGATCTCCGGAACAGGGGCCAGCCCCTTTACCAAACCCTACGACGGTGCCTTGCACCGACCGAGAGCTCGTCCAAGCTCCCACGGATAACCGAAGGGGCCACGCGCCCGGACGATGTCTATAAGAAGGGGAGGCCAGAGGGTCCGCAAAAAAAAGAGAGAAGGAGCGCGACAGAGAGAGTGGGCGACAGGAGAGAAGCTAAGAGAGAGATCGAGGTCGGTAGCCAGGAGAAGGGGTCATCGGAGCTGCCTCTTCCCTTCGCCGGAGCCATTCGACCACCGTGAAAGCTCTCTTCCCCCCGCCGGAGCCGTTCGACCGCCGTCAAGCCCTCTTCCTTCCCGCCTCCTTCTTCCGCCGGATTCCGTCAAGCCGTCGTCGCCGGAGGAGGTTTCCCTCTTCCTCCTCCACCGCCGCCGTGAAGCCCTCTTCCTCCTCCACCGCTGCCGGACCCCCCTCCCTCCTCCGTCGCTGCCGTTCGCCTCCTACGCCGTCGCCGCAGCCGTTCGCCGCGAGGAAGAAGCCGTCGGGGGGAAATAATATCCCCCCGACTTTGGGCCACGCTGGAAAAACCACCGCGGGGCCGAGCGTTGCCGCTACGCGAAGGGGAGGTTGACCCGCGGGTCAACAATGATGTGGGGCCCACCAGGAAAAGGGGTTGAAAAAAAAATAAAAGGAGGCCCGCCGGGCAGGCCAGCGGTCGCGAGGGGAAGGGAATGGGCCCAGGCCCGTTAAGTTGAAGCCGCAGGACTGCGGGAGCTAAAAAAAAAAGAAGAGGAATTTTAAAAGAAACAATCAAGTGAAAATGTAAATAAAAATGCACTAACTAATTAAACAAATCGAGGCGAGCATCTGGCCGGCTAAAAACCCGCCACATGGTCTTGGCTAAACTTAAAAGAATTTGTGGGTGGTTCCAAACCTTCCCCCTAATCTTTTAAGGTAGACATACAAAAGTCGTCAAATGACCCCAATGACACATTGTATTCATTAAGTTATATGAGGCCGTGCATGATCAACATGCCAATAAGCCGATTATATATTAATGAAGTTCAAAAAAGAGATGAGGGGGAGATACCCATAAGTCTATGTAAGACCGGGTGTATTCCATTCAAGGGTGGACAAGCACTGTATCCATCGAGGATCAAACAGGGGTGTTCTCCGAGTTGAAAAATTATATCTTCTGGACCATGAACGTCATTCAGAGAGTTGTACTTTTGATTATACTACTGAAAAGAATCAATGACCTCATTGATTCAATGGAAGGCAAGCATTTAAAAAAAAGAAAAAAAAAGAAAACAGAACACGAATCTGTAATTAAAATTTTGAACCAAGTTTGAATTCTGTCCAGTTTAATTCTGGTTTGCAAACAAAAATTTAACTTCATAAATCACATATTTGAATAAATTCAAAATATTAGAAATCCGAAAATTGGAAGTTCCGAGTACGCAGAAAATCTGAAGAAAAACACAAGAAATCTGAAAATCTGAAACCCGAGCGGCATCTGCAAATCTGAAATAATAAGAAAAACTGTAAAATCTGAAAACTGAAAGATTTCAAAACCCATGAATCAGGGGGTCTGAAAATCTGAAGTCTAGAGAAAAAATCTGAAAATCAGAAGTCGGAGACTGAAAATGTGTAAATCAAAAAATCTGAAGTTGTAAAAAAATTCTGCAAGAGGGCCGATCCTGGAAATTCCAAAAATCTGAAAATTTTTGGACGTACATAATTTGCAGGAGAGCTAAACAAAAAAATCTGAAAATCTTAAGTTTAAAAAAAAATCTGAAGCATGTAGATTTTGGGACCTGGGATCTGCAGACAATCAACCCAAACTCATGGACAAATCAAACCTCTTAAGAAACTGAACAATTTTAATCATAAACCCATGTTCCGAACAAAAGGAAAATCTGTAGGATTTATACAGGTCTGGGCGTAAAAAGCTTGAACAAAAATAAAAAGCCAAAAAATAATAAATCAATTCACTGAACATAAAAAGGAATCCCAACCTGTCCAAATCAGTTTGAATCAAACCATAACTGAACTCAATCCCATGGATTGGATTCCATAACAAATTCCCAATCTGAAATTTTAACAAGTCTGAAACATAACATCAGGTTTTAATTTTATTCAACCCAATTTCAATTAAAAGTCCAGATAATTAATGCATGATTAATTTAAAACAAACAGAGGCCCCTCAATCAAAATGGATCAAATCACTTGAACTAAATTTAATCTGTGAGTTTTTTGAGCTCACAGAAATCAACACATTTCAAGAAACCTGCAATCTAATCCAACTCACACCGATCATCTGTTAAACTGAAACTAAACCTAAAATCTGCAACCCAAATCCTTGTTTAACTTAAAACACACTCAAGTAAGACATAAACCTCATTAAAGTCCAAAACAGAACTTGTGAAAATAATCTTAATTTAAAACCACAAATCGAATTTTTAATCACAACAGATGCTAGCCGGGTTTAAGCTAAATCAATTGAAGAGATTTAATCAATCCAAACTGAAATGCTAACCAATTTTTAAACAACTTAAGCTCAGCCAACCATCAAGATGAAAAAAAAACTTAATCAAATCTGTAAGCAGAATCTGTAAACTAATTCTCAGGCAAACTTACAAAATAAAAGTTACAACAGAACTCTCGAATTTAGTTCACACCAGATTCTTAATCAAACTCGAACTAAATTCCGCCCATATCCAATCAACCTGAATCAATTCCCAAATAAAATTCAAGCCAAACTTAATTCGGATTAAGCAAACAAGCCAAAATTCAAAACAAACTTAATCCAAATCAATTTCTTAAAACCTTAAAACAGAGTAGCTTTAACCAAACAAATCTAAAACAAACTGAAATTAAATCAAACCATAAACAATCTTCAAACCCAAATTAATCAATCCAACTCAAACTGAATTCTGGTTCAAATTAATCAAACCAATTCAATTCAAACCAATTCAAATCAATCAAATTCAAACCAAATTCAAAACCAAACTAAGTGCTTGCATTCCATTGATTCCATGAGGTTGTTTTCTCCCATGTGTGTTTATGTGAATGTATATTGTAGATGCATCGTTCTTCTACTTCAATGAATTGCTATGACGGATAATCAAGGGTATTCGAGCATTCTCGATGTAATTAACGTCGGATCTTCGCACCATCCGACGGGGAGAGGTCAAAATAAATTTCAAAGAACCTAACAACCTCAACATATAATTTTGACCCTAGTTAGTACTTTTATGGAATACCATCTAGTTTCCTAAGAAGTCAATGCTAAGGTCTAATCAAATCTAATTCAAATTCAAATGGAAAATGAATTTCCAAAATCAAAATCTTAAAAAATGTTTTGAATTTTGAGGTTACATCACACCCAAAAGCCCTTGGGACATAAGCAAGAGTGCAACAGTAAAGAAATTCCCATCGGGCTCAACATTGCCGAATCTGCCAAAACCCCGACTAAGAGTACCAATAACTTAAGTTACCGGATCCTGAGCTTTTCAGGTCAGCATCTTCCCGCTGGAAAGATAAGGGGGTGACATCACCACCTCCAAACAGGCCCGATCAGACCTGGAGCAGCCCCCCCCTCCCTAGAAGATTTTAGAAACTTCATTTTTCACTATTTTTTTGTTTTTCTTTTCAGACCTTGGAAGATGGATACATGCCGATCCTGGATCAGTTTGCTTCTGACAGATCAGGTGAACTGGCCAATTCGATCAGGATCCAGGATACCTTGGTGGTAGGGAGGGAGGGAGATGTAAAGGGATGATAAATAGAATGACTGAGAAATGAAAAGGAAAATAGGGGGGTACGATATAGAGAGTCATGAAAGGAGGATGATGACAATTGACACAGTTTTCTAAAAAGAGCCAATGGGGATTACCTTAAATTCTTGACAACAAGCATTCAATAGCTTAACAAAATGATAATAAGAATATACATAAAGAACCTAAGCAATATCTATAACATAGTCTCCATGCAGGTGCTAAGGTAGTATTACGGCTGACAAGGTTTTATGGAATTCCAGGCCTATCTAACTAGAAGTAGACTCAAATTGATAGGAAATACATTTTAAAAGCAGTGCGAAACATCTGCCCTGTCCCCAGACCCCAAGGATTACAGAGTCAGCATTTAACATGGGATGAACCAAGTCAGATGGACCAAGTTACTGATCCACTGGAAATCAAGAATAAGGAATTGGCATCATCTAGATACTTCCATTGTCCTCGACCCATAGTTGTCAAAGCACTGCTAAGGCACCAAGATGCAAGGGCATCTTTCTAAGGGCCCAAAAGTGATGCAGAACAGGTCGGTAGAGCCCATCTTAATACATGAATCGACCAAGATGAATGTCGTGAGTCCCATTGCGCTACCGCTGCGAATCTAGCTATACTGAAATAACCACCAACCTGAACTGATAATCCACCAAACCAGTCAAGTCATCGCGTTGACGTTGCATCAAACTAACTCGATTAAATACATATTTCCAGTAACATGGATCGACAAGTACATCAAATTGAGCCACCTCGAATCTCGCACCCCCCTCTCTCTCTTTTGGCATAACATTTTCTTCTTCTTTTTCTTCGTTTTGACAACATGGCACTTCAGTGCCGCACTGTCAAAAGTCAGGTGCAGTTTGGTGCCTAACCTTTTTTTGTCATCAAAGACACTACAGTAACCCTCAGTTACTATAGCCTTCCACGGCAGCAACTTAATCCTGCGGGGTTACGTGGACTTCTAGGGGCATCCATGAGAAGGGAGAGGAGGGGGGCTCATCGCCAACACTAACAGTGCCCATCAGCGCGAGAAGGAGCCACGGAGGGGGCAGCTTCAGCCCCTTTGTCCACGTTTCTCTCTTTGGAGCAGGTGGCGGAGATGGGATACTTTGGAGCCTTCTCGAACGGGTCGAGGGGCTACAACGGGGGAGGAGCGGGGTCAACGGCGGGGCCGCCAGGCAGAGGTGGTGCAGGGTTGTTCGCCTTTGCCAGCAACAAAGTGGCATCCGCGGCGGGCTGCTGTGACTGGGGATAGCAGAGGATGACAATTCCAATGAAGAAGACAGCTAGGAACAGAGGTGATGACAATGACAGAGGACAAGGAGGAGAAGGAGGAGGTGGCGGTGGCGGAGAGGTAGATGATGATGACGGAGGAGGAAGAGGCAGGCAAACATAGGGGAAGGAGACGGCGAGGAAGAAGCAGGAAGAAGATGACGACGGAAGAAGAAGAAGACATCGATGGGAAAGAAAGACAATGGAAGGCAGCATTGTGGGAGGCCCACGTGGGGAAGCCAGAGGGCAAGATGGCGTGCTGGGGACTGTCACCTAGTCCAGCTGGTGGCGAGGAAGACTGGACGTGTCACTGTGGATCTTGGCGGCATAGGACGGTGACGGTGGCATTGCCGGCATCAGGAGCGCCCGAGGGCTGGGCCACAGTGGTCAGCTGGCCTGGCCGGCAGCTGAGGAAGCAGTGGCAAGCTTAATGGGATGTCGGACTGGCTCCTGTGCAGGTTGATCCGAGCTCTTGAGGCAACGGCGTCGTGCAGCTGCAAGGGCAAGGCAGGGCATGGAAAAGGAGAGGCTGGGATGAGGGAGGAGGAAAAAGAGCAGAGTGAAAGGCGGAAACCATTGGGGTTGACAAAGAAAACTTTTTAGAAGAGGAAGGGGGGCGAAGGTACACCGGAATGAGACAGAGAGAGAGAGACGGGGTTGGTTCTGTCAAGGAAAGAGAGAATAACCTTCAAGTACAAAATTTAAGAAAAATCCCAAAATATTAAACAAGTAAATCTATACCTTAAACCTGACATATTTACATATATATCCTATTTTTTAACTCTAATATATATTTATATATTTAAATTACAACGTAACTTTGACACTCATAAAAAATAGACTTCTCATGAATAGATCCAATTACTATTAAATAATACAATTCTTTCGTCCATGTCAATCCAATTTGGTTAGTAGATCCAGATCTTCTTGGGTCCATTTTCTGCACGTCACCAGGTCGAAAATGCATACAAAGGCCCATGGCGACCAAGGTGCCTGCCTGGGCAGCACAGACCCTTCCTATCACAGGATAGCATTGGTGCCAAGATGCAAGGGCACCTTTCTGAGGGCCCAAGGTGATTAATTTATGCATGTGCAGTATTAATATCCAATTCTACCACCTAGGACAACGCCAATGTGGCCACCTCATCACCAAAGTGAGAATGGTACCCTTGAACGCCTTTGGTGCCTTGACAGCTATGCTTCAACCACAGCAATCCCCAAATACAGCATGCCCTCTGCCATTTGAAATGTAGCACTTGTATCATCGGGTAATCACCATCCTCCTCTTCAACATCGCTGACATTGCTGTAACTGCTGCCTGCTGCCCCAATTTCTACATTTTCAGGAACATCCCTATAGCCACTAAATTGATCTCCAGTCTCTGCCCTTAAAAATTGTTGCCTTCCCCCTACCAATCATGAAAGTGCTGCAGGACATTGAGGTGCCTAATCAGCCAATCCCACTTTGTGGGACCCATTACCAGTATCAAAGTATCTCATGACTTGATGTCTTAAGTGGTACAGGATGATAAGTGTTCAATCCATGGTGAATCTCAAGTGATGAAAGTAAATGTGCAGAAGATTTGGTGACAGTATTTGAGCTGTTAGGTCATCCACTGTCCAGGAAGGTAGAATCTGAATTGCAGACTGGATTGGCTAGTGTAGATTTCGATCCAATCTGGTTCGGATCAGCAGAATCAGCTGATTCTAAGGAAGAAAAATCAATCCAGAATCGGCTCAAAGCAGTTCTTCCAAAAAAAAATCCCAGATAGAATCTACGTCCGATTTCCGTCCAACCCAACCCTTTTGGGGTCAAATCTGTTGCTACAGCAACACCACCACCGTTGCAGGGACCCAATAACAGATATGTCTTATCAAGAGCAGAGACCCAATATCGCAAAATCATCGTACCCATAGTTGTCAAGGCGACAAGGCGCCCAAGGCGTTGAAGGGTACCGATTCCGCTTAGGCGACAAGGCGGCCGCTTAGGCGTCGCCTAGGCGGTCAAGGCGGTATTCAAGGAAGGCTGAGTCGGGAGGTTGTTATATATAAAAAAAACATAAATATAATTATATTTGTTTATGTTATAATTGAATATGAGTGTTTTATCAATGCACATAAGTAAATTATGATTATAAAATTTATATATGTGCAATAGTATAAGCGATGGTAAAATATTGTTATAATATTATTAAATGTATATAATATATGTTTATAATCATAAATTAAGTAATATGTATGATAGTATAAGTGATAATACAATATATTAATATATTGAAACTATCATTAAATAAGTGTCCCTTGTGAGGGGTATCAAGGGAGAAAAATCCCTCAAAAACTTTTTTTAATGATGTAAAAATACCCAAGGCGCCTTGCTTGGGCGCCTTGGGCGCCTAGGCTGGCGCCTTGGGCGCCTTTTTGGCCCCAGACAAGGCGCCCTTGGAAAGGCACCTTGCCGCCTAGACGGCGCCTAGGCGGGCGCCTTGACAACTATGATCGTACCTAGGTAGACCTGATGTGACTGCCACCACCTCTGTGGCCCATTCCAGCAAGGAGTCAAATTTGATTCAGGCCATTCGGTCTATTACAGCCCAATTCCAGCGGAAATTCGGGGCTGGATCAAGCCTCCCCCCAATCTAGTCAGCTTAAGTCGATCCGATCATGGGATCAGTCAATTCCAATTAAAAATGGACGATTCCGCGAACCATGTTCACACTCTTGTTTGGCCATATGTTTATCTCATGCCGCACAAAACTGCTTTGTCTTATCATAACACTTATTAAGTAGAATACATAGAACATCGAGTGCAGGCATCTTACCTTTTCTATGTAAGAACGAACCATATTTTCAATATCTGCAACAATGCTATCCGGTTGGCCCTCTGCATTCCATGTAAAATATAAGAACTTCAAACAAAAAATAATAATACAAAAAAGTTACAAAGAGAACTAGTAAAATAAGAAACTTACCAACAGCAACCTTTGTAAGCCCGGGAAGGTCAATAAGCGTTAGATTCACGACTGCCAGGGAGAACAGTTAAAATAAAGAGTCAGAACAAGATCGTAAAAGCTGGCAGTAATTTAAGTGATAAAAGAACCCTTGGATGCATATCCTATTGACAGTTATGTTACATGGAACACAAGAAAAGGAAATGAAAACTAAAATTCTCATCTATTAGAAGTTCACATCATTGTTCTTAAAAGGATAGTTGACTCAGATCATAACACACATATACCAGCATAATATGCATGTTAAATAGAAAGAAAATGTATCGTAAAAATAAGGATAGCCTCATCTGAAAGGTAAAACTTCTTTCCTGGTCAAAAAATGAGTATGATGTCATCATATGCACCTCAAAAGAAATGACTATGTCCAGAAATATCCACAACAAAGCACTCAATTTAGAGATTCAGAAGGCACAAGCAGAAAATGAACTTCAGAAATGCCTTTGCACAATGTGATTGAAAGGATGAAAGTGAACACCTTAAAAATAATGCTTTGAACTCACCATTGGGAGAGTATATACTAAGATGAATTGGCACAGTAGAAATTTGCTTGGAACGGCCTGTCTCCCGATCAGTCTCATCAGCTATCTCCTTTCTAACTAAAGCTGCATAAGACGGAAAAAAAAAGGTTTTGTAGCATTCTCACATCAAAGCATGTGCTTTATTCAACCATCCATCAGAAGAAAAAATGGTAATAGATATAGTTCCAAAAAAGTTGCATAAGTGTGGATTATGAAAAGTTAGGTTCCTGAACTGGGGTTAGACTAGCTCTAAAAAGGGCACAGTTGAGGAACCACATTGTAACTACGAATTACGAAAGCACAAATTATGAAGTACTTTTCCTTTACAACAAGGACACCTGGAAAATTGAGTAAAGGAGCACTAAATAACACATGATGCTTGTTAAATCTGGATATTGAAGTATGAAGCCGCATCACAGTTGTTAAGGTTGTTACCTAGGATTGTCTTGTATTTTTTCTTCATACTAGAAATTGAAAGCATGTACCTATTATGCACAAAACACAATCACCAAGATGAACAAAGCGTCAGTCGCAGTCCAAAGTCCTCTGAAATCCTGAACTGCTGGATGCAGTGTTCCGTATTCGTCGATTTAGGGTGCAATATTGCTTTTTATAGATAGCTTGTTATTTTTTATTTCTATATCATACAAGTGTTTATTAATCTTTATACTTTTTATATATTGTTCATGAACAGTGTATTATTGTAAAATTTAAATTTCAATGTTACAACAAATTGTAGATCGTCTGTGCATACATACTTTGGAAGGTGTCGTAAAGGCAGCGCTTAAGGTGTTGCCTAAGTGGTTACTGCTTAGGCTCCTAATTCCTAAAGGAAACGGGATCACATTGTTTAAGTAATAAAAGTAATCAATGTGGGTTGTCTCGGGCCAGAAACTAAAGTACTACCCTGTGGGTTCATAGTCTGCAAAATATTTCATGATTGTTGATGTTTGATGATTGGATTAAAAGCAAAAAGGTAACCTTGAAACAGAAAAAATAACAATTGGCATGGGAAAGATCACCTGACACAAACATCATCTTGCAATAGGTGTGACATCAGAATGAAACGATATTCAGAAAAGAAATAAATGGAATGACCCTCATCATCTTAAAAGTGGTCAGCGATGGACAGTCCACCTGATCAAATGGCACATCATATGAGCCTTACAAGAAGTCCAGATGCCCTAGATCCACTTCAAAGACATGTGATTTGACTATATATCCACCAAATCACCTCTGAAAGAAGAAGACAATAGAAACATAGAAGAAAGTTTCAGTTTCTATAATTCCTTATTGGAAATGCTTCTGTCCCTACAGCTCCAAAGACAGCTTAGGGCATACAAAGCTGACATCTTCATATAAGAAGAATTGAAACCCCTGAATACATGTTCACCAATCCAATCCATGCCCTTGTTAACTGTTAATTCCTGTGGGCAGGTTGACTAGAGCTTTGAAACATGACTTGAAGACGAAACTTTAATTATCAAGTATCCTTTTGCTAGACACATTAGTCTCCACTAGACCTATAAAAATATTACAAATAGAGAAGTAACCCAAACTTGGACAAAGTGGAAGAGAAGAAACCCCTAGTGCAAAAATATATAGAATCAACATCTAATTATATTTTTGTGTATATTTATATATGTGTGTGTGAGTATATGGTATTGATATCAAATTTTACCAATTAAGTGACATCAATGTGGCCACCTTGTCACCTAAGCATAATTGGCACCCTTGAATGCCTTGGGTGCCTTGTCTCCTTGATAACTATGAATGCGGCATAAAAATGATGTATAAAAAATATTGCAAAGCATAGAAAAAAATAGAAATCAGCTGTAGCAATGCAAAGCAGGAAGAATAATCGTGTTAGAAATTATAGTGTTATATTACCAAAATCAGTGAACCTCTTTCTTGGCAAGTGAAGAAATTCAGCATATTCTCTTCCTTCATCTATCTTGTGAAGTTGTAGCACAAGTGGACGACGGGTGACAATTCCTGCAAGTTCGCAGTCACGTCAACTATACAAATAAGCGATAAAATAAACAAGTGAAACAATGAACCACGAAAGGTTTCCACGGAGGCTTGTATGTGTCTTAGTAATACCAGATCCTCGTGGCAAGAAATCCTTTCCAACAACACTTTCGAGCACTGATGATTTTCCTGAGCTCTGCAGTAGTTAAGAGACACATGAGGCCCTCGGGATCGCGGACCAAACAAGCCGCAAACGCACATGACGCGGGCAACAGAAACAACGAGAGAAACCCCCGGTCCCCAGGGATCCGCGGCAATGGATGATAAGGAAATATCAGATCTGACAAGAGAGAACGGAGAAAAAAAAAACTTCAGAACTGCGAGAGGAACCGGAGAGATCCCGGAAGCCGACCTGCCCTCCGACGACGGCAATAGCGGGAAGCGCGTCCCACAGCGTCGGCAGCGCGCTCTCTTCGCCGTGGTCGCCGAGGGCCGTGCACGCCCTCTGGATCTTGTTCACCAAGGATATCAAGTTATCCATCGCCCCTCCCCTTCCGTTCCTCTCCTTCTTCCTCTCTGCGCGGGCGCGGAACGGAGGAAAATAATATCAATATGGCGCCGAGACCCGTTCCGGAGATCGAAGGGAAGGAAGACGCCGCGGAGGAGACCGGAGCTGCCGGCCGTGAGAGAGAGAGGGAGAGAGAGGGAGAGTTGGGAGATGTTTATGCCGATTGTTATACCGGAAAAAGCAGACGGGGAGTCGCAGCGATTGGACAGCGAACCGCGTCTTCACAGTGCACTTCCGCCTCTAACATACTTGAAAAACGGGGACGCTGACTTTAGTGAAAATTTAAATCCTTAATTTCATTTCTATATTTTCTTAAAATGTTAAAATAACTATTTTGTAAAAAATACAATATTTTGTTGTTATTTTTAAAGTGCATAAAAAATCTGTCAAACCAGATTTTATTGTTTACGCTTCAAAAAATGCCCCATTTTTTTTGCATCGATGAGATCCTTTACAGGTCCCAGGTGCTGCTCTGCTGCCGCATGCAAGTAGAGGACACCACAGGGATTTAATTTTTTCACAATCATAAAAACACAATATAGCAGTATATTATGTATCGTCGTCATTTATAGGGTGTTTGGTTGTATTTTAATTTTTAAAAAGGTTTCATGATAAAAAATTAAAATATAATGTCAAACAAGATAAATTTTAAAAATGAAGATGTGACAATGAATGTGTTTGGCAAAAATATTTTAATTTTTAAAAATAGTAATGAGGTGTTTGGTAACATTTTAAATTCACTTTTCATCCATTTTATGGACATCGAAGAGACGGGAGAGAGAGGGAGCCCGAGGGCACGGGAGAGAGAGGGGGGAGCGGCGGAGGCGGGGGCGACGCCGGCTGGACGTGGCGCCGGAGGGGAAAACGCGGGAGAGGGGAAAACGCGGCGATGGCTGCGACTGCAGCGGCGACCACGGTGGGAGGGGGAGCCGGAGAGTGGAGCGGGAGAGCAGGAGAGGGGGGGTGCCGCGGGGGTCCGCGCGCGGGGGGGGGGGGGGGGGGCTCCGTAGCGATGGCGATGGCCGAGAGCAAGGGAGAGCCGTCGCCATCCAAGAAGACCGCGGAGATCGACGCGCCCCTTCACGCCGTAGGCTTCCTCATCGACGTCGTCTCTCCCTCCGTCGTCAATGGCCGCTTCACCATCTTCCCGACTTGCCGCCAGGTAGGCTCAGCTCAGCCCCGCCCGATCCCCAATCACCCGCCTAATCCAATCCGTCTGACCTCGTCGTCCCGCCGCCGCCCTCTCGGTAGCCCTTCGGGGTGCTGCACGGCGGGATCTCCACTCCGCCCTCGTAGCGGAGGCCTTGGCCAGCATCGACGCCCAGGTCGCCGGCGGCACTTCGCCGGCCTCCATCTCAGTATCAACCGTCACCGCCCCGGCGCGCTCGGAGAAGAAGAGGAAAGGGGAGCCGGCGATGGCGACGGTCGACGGCGAAGAAGAAGAAGAAACGAGGAGGAAGAGGAGCCGGACCGGGGGGACACAGGGCGACGGTGAGGCAGCTGCGCGCGAGGGGGACGGCACCAACAGCCGCGCACAGTGCGGCGAGGCTGCTTGGCTGGGCGGCGGAGAGATGGGCGGCGGCGTCCGAAGGTGGCTGCTGGACGATTGAGGGGAAGAGAGAGGGGGAGCGAGGGAGAGACCAGCGCGACGGCCGCGAGGCTGGGGGATGGTCGAGCAGGCGCTCGCGAGACGTTGTTTCGCTTTCGAAAAAAAAAGTGGTCTCAACCACTTTTTTTTTTTACGTTGTCCATTCCATGAAAAGTATTTTTAAAATAAAAAACGAAAACAAGAGCCAAACAAACTTTTGAGAGCACTTTCATTACAATTTTCAAAAATTAAAAAGAAAATGACCATTATCACGTAACCAAACACCCCATTAGGATGGCTGATGTTTTACAAAAAGTGTTTATGAATAAAATTATATAACTAGCTACGGCCATTATTCATTTTAACTCTCTTGAGGTTTGCTTGATCCAACCGGAAATAACTTGTTTTGTTGCAGACATATATTCTCCGCAGACCTTCTTTAAGGTAGCTTCGTATTAAATATACGTCGTCGTATAAAACGGGATGAAACCGGTGAAAACGAAGTCCATCGGCCCATGTTGTATCGGCGCAGCTTCTTGCCGGCCGGTCCACGTCAAAGATCAAGGCCCATCTACGAGCCCAGCGCACCAGGTCCGGCAGCCCAGCGCCGGTCGGCCCATCAGTCAAGTCCGACTTCCCCCGGTACTAAAACAGATTTTCTTAAAGAAAAAAATGAAAAGACGAAAATAAATTGGAAAATTTTATAAATATTTAATAAATTCAAGGTAGATGTACCGAGCTCGTCTACCGACTCGTTTTAAATATAAATATATATATTGCACGAAATCTTACCGGTGATCTTCTGATCGCGTGCTGACTTTGTTTAGCATGAATTGTGATATTAAATATGTATTATATATTATTATCACACCAATCATGATCCGAGCGGTGTACTGACCGGGGGGTGACCTGACGAGCCGAATGATGTTGAACTTTAATTGGACCGACGGAGCATGTAAAATATTATCATATTCGTACTTAAATATCAGTCCACCCCACCGAGCAGAACCCGCCAATCACCGGTCTCGGGGTCTTCCGGAGCAGACCAAACTGATTTGTCCGGTCCAGTTAAAATAATATAAAATTATTAACTACATTGTTTATAAAATAATATTTACCTGGTTTTATACCTAACCACAACAGTATATATATACACACGTAAATTCTTACGTACACACGCACACGAGAGAAACAGAGCAAATAAAATGATATAATTATAGGGTGCTCGGTTGCCTAATATTTTTATATATTTTAAAGATGAATTGATGTTAAGATAGAATAACTGAGCACAGAAAAATTGTCATGTTCGGTGAATACCCGGTAGAAGGTGTGAAATCACGAGAACAAAAGAGAACATCTCACCTATATTTATGCTTCCGTCCAAGAAGGAATCCAATATAAAATATATATTTTTTTTTTTGCAAGAATTGCCAAACATTTTCTTTGTTCCAAACACTTAATTTTGTCATGTAACCATGCAACAAACTCCCCCATCAATGTCCATGTTTCGGAACCTCTAACATATATTTTTGTCTGAACATAAAGCCAGAGAGAGAGCGCGGGCGCGCGAGCGAGATCAACGAATGGCGGTGAAGTTGATGACAGTTGGACCCACCATCTAAAAAGGAAAAAGATCAGAATATTCTATCACTGGAATAATCCAATATACACGACGAGAGACGAGCAGGCCGGTGGAGCCTCCAAATTTTAGCTGGGTGCTGCGAGCCCAAGCTCGTGACAGAGTAACGGGTCCGCACGTGTCGGGGGCTCGGAGTCACGTGCCGGGTCGGGCTCGACGAGACTTGCCCGACATGGATAAAACGCTGCTCCGCGGGGGGCACGCACGACCCGGCTTTCCCAGAATGGCGAACGGAGCTGAAGAGATCGGACCCGCATGTACGGGTCAGGACCAAGATGGCGATGCCCCGGGCGGCCTCCTCGGCCCATTCACCACGGCGGCGCAAGGTGTTCACACGTGTACTTTTCTCGCGCAAGGTTGGCGTGACGCGGAGAGGAGATAAGAATGTTTACGAATCGGGGCGGTGAGATCCACGGGGGGCAAAACTAGGGGGTGGCAATTAGGACTGAGCACGGTTCGATTTGATCGAGTTTGGATCATTTTCTGTTCGAATCGAATTAATCTCTTAAATTAAATTGAATCAAACTAATTTCAATTCGATTTAGTTCGATTTAAACAGAAAATATATACAAATATTTAAATTATTTATTTTTTACATTTATATAAAAAATTTTAAGTTAAAAATAATCAAAATAAATATATTTTTATTATGAAACTTATAAAAATATCATTTTATACTACAATATTTTTTTATAATTTTTTGATTAAATTTGTTTAAACAGCTTGATTCGGTTTAAATCGATTTGGAGATTTTTTAAACTAAACCAAACCGAAAGAGATTCAGACCGAACTGAATGGACTGGTTCGATTCAATTTCTTGGTATGAACTATTTTGTGCCCACCCATAGTGGCAATGGTTCGGGTCGACCCGTGGATTCGCAGGCCGAGTCGACTTCGAGTCATTTGACGGGTCAAAAATTTTGACCCGCAGATTTTAGTTGGACCAACATACAGACCGAAACGGATCAAAACTGGCCAAATATATTTCAAAAAATGAGACCGTGTTCAACGAACAATGTTCAACTAATAACTTCTATTTAAGACGTTCTACCAGATCTCTCTCAGAAAATGAGACCGACAGTTACGCTCTGTTTGATTGGGCTGAATCATCCTCTTATCACTGATTCGCTCAGATTTCAGACATTTTATGTCGTTTGATAAAATCTCTCAATTAACATCTGAGCTAATCTCTTATCTCTTAAAAGCGTCTGAATAGCTCAGATCTTAATATTAGCTTTTTTTAGTTCAGACGATGGGGCTCGCTCGCGGCTCGTGGCTCCCGACGATTAAGAAGGAGGGGCTCGGGGCAACAAGGAAGGGGGACTCGGGAGCTTGCGGCGAGAGGGGAGGGGGGAGCTGGGAAGGAGCGGGCGACGACAGGGAAGGGGGCTCGCGGCTCATAGCAAGGGAACGGGGCTCACGGCGACAGGGAAGGGGGGGATCTCGGAAGGAGCTCGGGCGACAGAGAAGGGGGCTTGCGGCTCATGGCGACTGGGAAGGGGGCTCGCGATGACAAGGAAGGGGGGTATCGGAATGAGCTTGCAGCGACAGAGACAATGGACGGCCGCCAGACGATACTGAAGTCTGCACCGCTGTGCCGTGGTGCTCTAGTGTTCTCCGAGCAGCGAGCAGAAAAGGAAGTGCTAGTAGTCCTTGGACGGAGCATGGGGAGTGCGGTGCACACCCACTTCTCTATGCTCCCGTAAACCCTTCACTATGCGAGCACTCTACAACCTCACTCCGCAATCTTTAATTCAGGTTAGAGTTGAGGAGCTTTATGCGAAAAGCTGAACTTGTTGCTTCTTTTCCTCCCTCCATTTTGTATAACCTTCGTTTAGAACTTATGTTTGGTCGTTTTCTTAAGATTGTCTATTTCATTCAGGCCCTCATGGTTGTAGAGGTAATGCGGAAGATGGTACTATTTGATCTTTAAGTTCCTTCGATTTCAAATTATATCTATTAATGAAGACAATAATCATGTGAAACTGGAAGTCTATGATTTCTGCACTCATCTCTCTACTACTTGCTTAATTATTTTTTGTAAATCTACGTAATGTAACTCTTGATCAACAACATCCTTCGCGCTTCAAACTCTTACTTTACTTGTGCTTGTGACTACGGCTAAACGTCGTAAATGATGTTTGTCTCTGGATTATTACTTATTTATCTCATTTCAGCCGTATGCAAAGGCATCAGCTATGGAGAAGAGGTGGACTCTGAATGATTTTGATGTAGGGAACCCAGCTCTCGGGAGAGGGAAGTTTAAGGTATAAATTTTTTCTGCTCTTTGATGATGTCTTCTTCCATTATTTAAATTGTTTGTAAAAAGCTACATTAATTGCATTCTAATGTCATACTTGGTTGGCGTATTAACAATAATTCTATGTCAATTTTGATATTTCTCAGGATAGAGTACCAATAAAAATGGTAAGAGTGAACATTGGCATTTCAATTAATGATCTGTTTGTATCAATATCAATTTGAAAACTAATAGTTATAGAGGTGTTTAATGTTGTTGCGAAACAGTCGCGCAAAAAGAAACTTTGTAGGTGACATCGCATGGAACATTTCATCTTCAAGGGACATCCTTGCATTTTTCTTAAACCATGTTAGCTAATCACCTCGGGTATATGTAACAGCAATCACATTGATTAATATTCGATTGGACTCATCGCTTTGATTAAGTTATCACCGGGTGTTTGATTATATGTACTTGAGCAATCACATTGACTCATGCATACACACACACACTCTTTCTTCATGCAGACTACAAGATAATATTCAGATTGGTATTCAGACAGCAGAGAGTAGGCTTTTGCTGGAACCTTTCTGTGCTTCAACCCTTGTCCAGCTAGCAAGTCTGTACTCCAGTACTGGAGATTGGGAAAGGACAGCAAAGGTTAGGAAATGCATGAAGGATAGATGTGTAAGGATAGCACTTGGATACAGTTCAATTTAGATAGCCAATGAGATCCATAGATTTAAAGCTGAGGAGGGGTCCAACCCACATGTAAAAGAGATAATCTCTCAATTATGTAAGGACATCACCTGGATATAGCTCATAATAGTCTTAACATGATATCAAACCATGTGGTCTGCACATTTTTTGGATGATATACACTATAGATTAAGAAGTTCACTATTTAAGGATGAACCTCTCTCAATTATGGGTCAACAATGAAGTTCACCTTATTTTAGTGATAGGTTTAAAAAACAAAGTCATTTTTTCCCTTAAAACTGGCGCAATACTGCACTTTGTATAAAATGTATATGTGTGCATTCGAAGGCATATGCATTATGTGTAATAACTTATTAAGTGTTTTCTATGCTTTCCAAAATTGCTTTATGGATAGATTACAAGGCAAAGCTAAATTTCTCCTTTCCTTCTACTTTGTCATTGTGCCTTGAAACCTTTATTTTCTTCTAGGATCTGTTGGTTCTATCGATGTCCGGTATGGCTGCCTCGATGATAGCGTCTGCGGCCAATGGATGGGATCACTGCTCTTGCTTACAGTCAATTGTAATATCTTCATTTGCCTAGAACACCTCGAGCTCCATCTATAACATCCCTACCTAGTTTTGTCAAAGCTCAAACGGTGGTACCACTTTGGATTTGTGATGGTAATTGGAAGTTAGTTTTTTGTGTAGAGGAAGTTGCGTTTGGGGTATGTGCTCTGTTCTAGAAATTAAATCTTGTGGTTTGTTCATGCATGTCAGGTTTTTTTTATTTACGAAAGATTACCATTACCCAACAGATGGCATTTTTCTAGACTCCAGATTATGCAGTTGAACACCGGAAGACAAGGTTTTGTACCTTTGCTGCAGTAGCTTATGTTGTGGATGCTACATCAATCGAGTAAATTGATATTGGAGGTTATTTTGTCTCCATGATTATGTTTAATTTAGAAATATTTGAAACGTGTCGAGGGTCTAAAAAGTTTTATGCACAATCCCGTGGGCAAATTTTTTTAATTTCTTGTACTTATCTTGGTGATGTTATTATCTACTTTGTATCAAGTTTTATTCACAGAATATGATTTTTTCTGTTGTTCTTCGTTGTATTGCTTAATCATTAATATCAAGCGATACTATCACTTAAGAAAGATTAAGTGGATGATTCAGATTTTTTATCAAACAAAATTTATCACTTATGTCTTAATCAAAATCAGCACTTTTTTACCACTCATTAAGAGACTAGATGTAAAATTAAGAGTTAAGACATTCAGATTAAGTCTAATCAAACGCCACCTTAGTAACATTTTTTTTATTTGTTACTAAATTGTTCGTATAATTACTAGCCCTTAAACTTATTAACCTGCAGGCATATTTATTAAATAGTTCATGTAATTACTAATCTTATGACTTACTAAATCTCTCGTACAGTAATTAACTTCCTAACTTATTAGCTCGCGCATATACTTACTAAGCCATTTATATAATTGTTAATCTTCTGATTTACTGAACCACTTGTATATATAGTTATTAATCTTTAGATTTACTAATCTGTACACATACTTACTAAATCAATTATATAGTTGCTAATTATCCAAAAACAATAATGGTGCGAAAGTATACTTAATCGTTCGTATGGTTATTAATACTCTAACTTATTATCCCGCGTTCATACGTATTAAATTGTTCGCATAGTTATCAACTTTTTACTTACTAATCTGTGGTCATACTTATTAAATTGTTCATATAATTATTAACTTTCTAAGTTACTCTACATACGTATTTATTAAAATGTTCACACGATTACTATTCTCTTAACTTATTAACTCGCACATATATTTACTAAACTTCTCATATAATAATTGTAGACACAGTTTAGTAATCATACGTACCATTTAGTAATCATATACATCAGAGGCAAAGGGTTAAAAGTTACTGCTAACACCTCCTCGTGTCTTCGGTTAGATCGGACGGAACCTTTTAAATGAGAGTGATTAAGTGGAAAATGTTGACCGGAGACCCAGAAAACTTCGCCCGAGAGGTTGATACGCTCTCCATCCATCAGAAGAACAAGAAGAAGGCCACGCCGGAGGCCGTTCCTGAATGCAGACGGTTAACATATGCGACGTCGCCGGACCTGGGTGGGAGGGATTCGGCGGCCACCTGTTAAAGCAAACGTGCCGGAAGCCGACAGTGCCAGAGGAAGACAAAGCTCGATTGGAAAACAACGGCGCCGGAGGAAGAAGACGGTGCCGAAGGGAACAAGACGGAAGAAGACGAAGACCTCCGAGCCTCTCCGATGGCCTCGTTTCCCCGGAACGTCCCGGAGCACCTCCGAGTCGTCTTCGCCCGCAAATTTCTTAAATTCTCCCAAAACTCTTCCGACCACCTCGTCATACATCAGGGGATGCAAACAGAGACGCCGTCTCGTCGTCGATGTAAACTCGTCGCGAGTTTTTTTTTTAAATAGCACCCATTTTTTTATTTTGTATAAGAATAACACCGTAACTTTTAATTAGGCAAGAATAACACGGTTCGGTGAAAGTCGCAATTTTATAGAACGACTTTGTGGATTTCAATCTAAACCCCACGAGGAGGAGTGCATTGAAACTAAAATAAGTCGGTATATTATTAAACGAGTTATTAAATAAGTCGTTATATCGTACAACGACTTAGTAACGGTCTAACTTAAAGTCGTTGTATAATATCACGACTTTATACTTCCAAAAAAACACATTTCGAAACTGAGTCGTAAAAACATATACCAACTTTAAAGTCGTGGTATCGTACAACGACTTTACAATGTGATTTTCTAAAGTCGTAGCATGTTTAAACGACTTTAACTAAAACGGTCAGGGGATTAACTTTAACGATATTTTGATCAATAGTCGTTTAGTAGTTAAAACGACTTTAGTATATAGTCGTGATTATATACAACTACTTGTAATAATGTCGTTATATAATGGTCTGTTTGTTTTGAGTATATCAAAATTGATACAATATCAATTTTGATATTGATATTTCAAGAAGATGTAATATCAATATCAAAAGTGATATGATCAGAAAAACAAACCTCTCGAACCCTCTCTCCCTCCACCGCCTTCCGTCTACCGCCTCCCTCTCTCTCGAACCGTCGTCGCCACCGCCTCCTCCGTCTCCCGATTCCTCCCCCCCCTCCAGAATCTTCGCGCCTCCACCGCCTCGCCGCTCTCTTCCTCTTCTTCTTCCTCCTCTGATGTTGCTAGCGTACGTCGCCGAGAGCCGCCGACTCTATCGCCGGCGTTGCGCTCCCCTCTCCTGCGTTCTCCCTCGGTCTCTCTCCCCCCCGGGACAGCTCTCTCTCTCTCTGCACCCGCGGCCATCCCACCCCCTCGCGTCGTCACTCTTTCTCTCCCACGCCGCGCCCCGCCGTGTTGCCGTCACCACCGCGAGGACGCCTCCGTCGCCTTCGCCTCCGCTCGTCCTCCTCTTCTTCATCTTCTTTCCCAAGCCCGCCGCCGCGGTCACCGTCGCGGTCGCTGCCGCTGTCGCCCCCGCCGCATCGTCGCCGTCGCCATAGGCTGCGGGCGTCGTCGCCGTCACCGCGGGCCGCGGCCGCCGTCACCGCGGGCTGCCACCGCCGCGCTCCCGCGCTCCCCTTCCTCTTCTTCTTCTTCTCCCTCTTCGGGCTCCGCCGACGCCGTCGCCTCCATCGCCGTTGCCGCGCCTCGCCGCTGTCGCTGGTGCCACACCCCCCTTCTTCCGTCGTGCACCCCTCCTTCCTCTCTTCCTCTTCTTCTTCTCCCCCCCTCTGGCCGCCGCGGGCGGCGCTGCACCCCCTCCCCGCCGCGCTTCTCTCTCCCCTCTCCCGCTCTCTCTCTATCTTCTCCCCCTCCGCCGCGAGCGCGGGCTCCCTCTCTCCCCCTCCATCTTCCTCCCGCCGCTCTCTCTGTTTTCCCTCTCTCTCTCTCTGCCTTTCCCTCCCGCGCGCAGCGGGATGCGCCGCGCGAGGCGGCCAGTGCCTCGATCGGAGGAAGCTTCGACGGCGCCTAATCGATCGGAGGGAGGAGTCGATAATATCAATTTTAATACAGGGGGAGGGATGTATTAAAACTGATACATTTTGTTACTGTTAATTTCAAAATTGATACGGTTACCCAAACAACTCTCAAAGTTGAGTATTGATAACAGTTTTAAAATTAATACTGATACAGTTACATAATACTGTTACCAAATAAGCTGTAAAATTACGACTTTCGTCAAACGGTACTATTGTTGCAAAATTAAAAGTTACAGTGTTATTCTTATGAAAAATAAAAAAAATGAATGCTATTTAAAAAAAAACTCGTCGCAGGTGTCGGCGATGCCGACCTCGCCGGCGTCTTTGGCCGACGTAGACGTGACGTGGCGTGACTGGAACCCCGCGGGTCCGACGAGATAACCCAGGCAGTGCCGCGGCGGGGGGCGGCACTGTGCCGGGAGAGAGACAGGGTGGTCTCGCCCGCCTCGAGCTGCTGCTCTTCCACCCGGCCGGGGCCGCGCGACCCGACTGCACCGCCGACGTGCCGCCCGGCGACTGTGATGATGCGATACTTTAATGCGACATATTAACTCCTCGATCCCGTCCCGCACTGGGGAATGATGCGCCATTAATGGCTGCCGGCTGCGGGGATAGGCTCCGGCGTCGGCTTTCGAGGACGGTAGAAACTAGGCAGCAAGGGTGAACGGAGCGGGAGGAGATTAATGGCGCATGCATGCGCCGGAGAGGGCGAAATACCTTTTTTTTTTGTTTCTAACTGCGGGAAAGAGGGCGGAGGAGTAAGAGGCCAAAATATCACCAGCCGCCGCCCTCTCGCCCTTTGTCGCGGAGCCGGGGAGATTCCCTGTTCTTCGGCACAAACGGACGGGGCCGCCGGCGCCGCCTGCCATCATCTGCCTGTCAATCTCCCGTCTCCGCGCGTTTGGGCGCTCTTCCTTTGTAAATGAATTGCAACATGCTCTTTAAGACCCGTGCCGGATGGCTTGGATGGTATAATAGCGGCGGGGGTTGTCGCGTTTAGGGGAAGAGCCGTCCGCGGCCCCTCTCCCTGTCCTTCTCTTCCGCCTCTGCGCCGCCGTGTTTGATATTCCCGAAGATGTACGCCGAGACGGGGTTGCTGCTGCTGCCGCACCTGCAGGGGCTCCCTCAGGAGCTGCATCTTCAGCAGCACCCGCTGCAGGAGGAGCTGCTACACCGCCTGCAGAGCAGCAACGTCCCCCTCTTCCTGCACGACGGTGCCAGGGTAACCTCATTCCCATAGTTCTGTGCTGTGTGCGCTCTGGCTTTCCAGTGTCGTTCTCGCTCGAAAGATCTTGAGAGTGTGTTCTGCAACGCTCCTGTTCCGGATGGGATGAGTCGGTCTTCACTTCTTTTTAGTGAAGGACAAAAGGGGAGGCGTGGGCGTACTTGCCATGGGAAGGGAAATAAGAAAGAAGAAGGAAGAGGCGTGAAGATCTTCCTACCTTCCGTAAATTTCCATGAAAATGGATCCTTGGCGGTCCTCGGTGATTCTTTTGTTTCCTCCTCCTCTTCTTCTTCTTCATTTGACGGAGGGCGCGAGTGAAACTTTCTAGGAAGAAGGGTATATACCGTTGTGGTTGTTAAAGCTCGGTCTTTTCCTCCCTGTTTGTTGGCGTCTTTTTTCTGTGCACACTTATCCTAATTCTTAACATGTTTTGTTAAATAGTCTACCGTAATTAATCTTTGATTCCCTTATTATAGAGACGCCATGCACGCGAAGCCTGAAGTAAAATGTAATGTAAATATTTCTAGTGAGATTCTTGCTGATCAACTGAGAGCACTCAAATGTCATAAGCAACTGTTATTGAGAAAGTGGACCTTCCACTGTGATGGATTTCAGACTCTAGGCAATTCTCTAGCTGTTATCTGGTTGCGGGTAGTTCTATTGTGATCTTTTTGTTTTCTGCATTGCATTATGGAGAAGGACCTTGGTTTATTCACCTACATACGGTTATACCTAATTCAAGGTGTAGTTAATGGCAAACATCATACATGAACAGCATCTGTCAACATATTAATCATGGCATCACCGAGTGGTAGAGGAATATCATGCCTTTGATTCATGCCTTGACCAAGACGTGGGTGGAGTACCACCCAAAAAGTGGACGGCTTTGTGGAAGAAAGACTGTTAAGGAGGGTGAATAATAGATGCAACTTAACAACTGAAAGCATTCACTATTCATAGTTGTAGCTGCAAATGGTGATAATTTTGAGCATGTGTAATCAAATATCACACACTGGGTAGTGGGTACACACAAAGGAAAACTAAAATGGAAACTAGTAATAGAAAGAGATCGTATTATACACTATATTTGTTTCTTATGCTACATGTTTTTGATTGTGTAACTAGTTTGATCCTGATTCCTGGGGGAATACGCATGCATCTTTCTGGCTGGACATTGATTGTTCGTGGAAATGGTACTGTTCATTTGGTTGTAAAATCTGTTTCTGTATTACATCTAGAAGGCTATTGGCCATCCCCTAAGGGAAAATAATATTTGTTGACTCCTCTCTTTGTCTGCAAACTTTGATTATACTATTCATTTTCTCTCCTCTTAGTTATCTTATTGGATATTCTTGATCTGGATTCTAATGAATTTCCATGTTCCCCACAGAGCAACATGGTGCAGGCTACGACTGTAACAGATTATGATTTGGATATACAACTGTTCAAGGCACCTGAGCTCATTGTTGAAGATCCAGTGATAGAGTTTGACTCCATGGCAGCTGCTGTTTCTCTAGTGTCCAACAGTGATGATGTAATCGACTCAGAAATAATGAAGATTGCAGATATTGATCCAATCCCATGCGAGCAACTGCTTAGTGAGGCTTTTTACAAATCTGAGAACATATTGGATAATCCTATAATTGACGAGACATTTTCTGAAGACCTACTGAAAAATTCTACAATCAATGAGGCACTTTCTGAGTTTTCAGCTGTCAATAATCCTATCATGCAGAATGAGGAAGGAAAGATAACCAATAGCAGTAAGGAGGTCCAAGACAAAGAAGAGCAGAATGGTGTTGCCTCTGGATCTGGGACTTCATTAGAAAATGATTTGTCATATGTCAAGATTTCTGCTTTGCAGATTGAAGAAAAGCTAGTACGACATGCTGAGAAAGTTGGAGACGAGATGCTACAGGAGAGTGTAAGCTCTAGCAGTCTAACATCTTTGGATTGGACTAACGGAGGGTACATGAAAGCAAATTTCCTAGATTTTCAAGGAGTGCATCTCAGTGAAATATTTGGCATGAGAAGAGCATATAGTGAGGGAGATATTCAGGTTAGATAAAAACCCTTAGATTTAGCAATTTCTTCCTACTTGGTTTCTTCATTCTTAGTCTTGTGTCTCGTCGTCCCCTCTCCACAGGTAGCAGTTTGACCATTGTTTTTCTTCGGAATGATGAACTTAGGAATTGACTTTTAGTATTTTTGACACGCTGGCAGAAGAAAATGGAATCAGTCAACTGCCAGTGCACTTAAGTTGTGCCCAGCTTCTTCTGGAAACAGATGCTTACTGGCTACTGAATTACCTATAAAGCCTATTACTGCAAATGCAGGTCCTTAATTTATCCTTTCCCTGGATTCTTGATGCTGGTTCAGAGGATGAAAGACTTCAACATTTTGATGCTCCCCTGTATCTAGTAAGCTTATCTTTGATAGACGACAAAGAAAGTTCTCCTTCATTGCCTTGTGTGCTAACTCCTGAAGTTGTTGTTCTTGGAAGGAGAAATAAACCTATGCTCATGTTTTAGGACGTTAAACTCACATTTTGACATGCACTAGTAACACTCGGGTTTCATTTCTGCCATCAGCTGATACCTTTTTCCTTCATGAGCAGTTTTCATGCTAAGAGGGACTTTGATGTCTGGCTATTTCCAACATGGCGTTCACACTGATTGAATTTGGCTTTTCTTCCAGAATCTCGGGAATGGAAGCGTGAGTCACGCAAATGCAAACATAATCCATCCTTCCTTTGAGAGATTATTAACAGTTGATGATTACAAGGCCGAGGAACGCAGGGAAAAACTTTCCAGGTACAGGAACAAGAAAACAAAGAGGAATTTCAAGAGAGAGATCAAGGTAGGCAATTTTTGTTGCACCTCTTCTACGTACATGAGGAAGCACTATTGCTAATTAAAAGCTATTATTTCTTCCCAAACTATCCCTTGGTGGACAATGGGAAGGTCATTAAAAGGGAAGAAGGGAGGCGGCACTAATTCGATTAGCCTCCTTTCATCCAAAAACTCTGGTAGTGCGAGGAGGGACTATCGGTGTTCATCCATGCAGATGTCTTTATCGATTTGGACTCGGAGAAGAGAAAAAATATTGGACTAAAACCCCACCAATCTCATATGTCAATACATAGGGAGTTTGATCGGTAGGGGCCTAAACTGAAGTGTAGTCGGTCTATAAAACATCCACTAGTTTATCTAGCCAAAACTTTCTCTCACCGTAAGGATGACCGGGTTAAGCCCCAAAAAATGCAAGTAATCAACTAAGACTGGGGTTGGAAGGAAGATAATTGGGGTTTTAAGAAAGGAGTGAGGGATTAGGCATTCCTTTATTCATCAAATTGTTTTAGAGCTACTTTGCAATTTAATCTCGGTGGCCTTGTGTGTATTCATGCTACCATATTGTGAACTAATGGGGGTGTTTGGTTGCGCGACAATTAAATATTTGTTACAAAACATGTTCAGAAAAGGTGTTTGGCAATTTACAACAAAAAATGGTGTTTATAAAGAATTCCTTCCGGGACAAAACGAGAGGTGAGATCTTTGTTCTCTCTCGTATAGTCCACACCATTATGGTAACATATGGTCCCCGGTCTTGCTATTATCATATCTCACCCAACACTGACAATTTTATGTCTTTAGCCATGTTATATTTTATTTTAATACAAAGGTTAATCTTGAAAGTGAAGAACAAATTAGTGTACACCCCCCCCATATATAATTCTTGTTTTGTTTACGACTGTCGTTGCAGTATGCTTGCAGGAAGGCTTTGGCAGACAGTCAGCCGAGGGTAAGAGGAAGATTTGCCAAGAGCGAAGAATGTGTGGTAGCAAAATCATCGAAGTAAGGTGCTGGAAATGTAAATATTTCATGGAAGCAAGGTTGTGCTATGCCCGCTACCCTGCAGGCTCCCGAAACCCCACCAAGCAAAGCGTCCGTCTGTTCAGCCAGCGTCGTCGAGTCTTGTAAGTACGCGTTCGTCTTCTTTAATTAGTTGGGTTGCCTGCACCTGTAAAAATGAATGGTGAATAAGAGGAAGCCAGGGCAGTAGCAGTGGTTCATGTTTTGAATATGTATTAAAGGTTAATGTAAACATAACCATCTCGATCGTGCATTGTGTCCAAACAAATCCTTCTGATTTGGAGGCATGTATTCGAGACACGAGACACTGGGATGAGTAATGTCTCATCTCATCTGAAATATAATTTTAACATACATAAACTATCGATAAAATTACAAAGTATCTGAGATATAAATTTATAGTTAACATTTATACTAAAAATTTGAGAAAAACTTGGAGAGTCTCCGAGGGTTGGGAGAGAGAGAGAGATTAAAGGGACAAAAAAGTCGAGAGTGCAATATCAGACAAAGTTGAGGCGATTATTTAACCCAAGTATTTTTAGTCGTTCACTCTCAATCTGGTTTTCTTAGCCGATCTGGAGTAGCTCCGAGACGAATAAGATGGGCGAGGCGAAAAAAAAAGGATTGCCTCAGGTGATCACGATCAGTTTGAAGCTTTAATTGATATACGTCTTAGTTTGTGGCTCCAGTGAAGCTTTAATCCACAATCCAGGTTCTGCTCATCGCTGATGAACCCAAAAAAAAGAAAAAATTCCATCTAAGCGGCGATGCAGTCAACTGCAATGCCTTTATTCCTCGTTACAGAACGTTATCTCTATGCTTGCCAACGTTCACCAACCTCGGGTAATCAGGTGTTTGTATCGTACTCACAGATTATTAACGCATGAAAGGAGTCGCTCTTTCCAATCGGAGGAGAAGGCTGAAGTGTTATATCAGTTGACGCCGTAAACCCACTTCTCCGCATTGCTCGCGTAAGAGACCATCTCGCCGGGTTTAAACCAGAGGTTGATCTCATCTTTGGCCGTCTCAGGTCCGTCACTTCCATGAATTATGTTTCTGCAATAATAAAGATGAAATTTTGAGCACCAGAGGCTACGAAGCAAGGCTGCTTGACTGATCAGTGATCACTGTTATAGCACCAGCTGTTTCTTTCGGATTATTGGCAATATGCGGAGCAACTTGGTTTATTTTTTTCAACAAATAGAACTAGACAGCCTTAATTAAAAGATGACTGAACGCTTGAAGAAGGGAGACTTGAATGAACTCAAGAGCCACTTTTCTGGAATTAACACAAGATGACAGAGAAAGAGAGAGGGGTGGGGGGCGACCATAAGAATTAAGAAGACGACCAGACGTACCTTCCCACAACAACAGCAAGGTCACCCCTTATTGTTCCTGGCTCTGATTTTTGTGGATCTGTAGCACCAATGAGCTTTCTGCCATATTTTATGACTCCTTCGCCTTCCCACACCTACAATAACAGAATACGCTTCGTGGAAAATAGGATACCTCCTGTAGAACAGATAATGTCAACAAGCATAGGAAGGATGATAAGCAGGCATGCTACTTACCATTGCCACGACAGGTCCTGAGCTGAGAAAGTCGCAGAGACCATCAAAAAAGGGTCTTTCTTTGAGGTCGTGGTAATGTTTCTGAGCAAAATCTTTGGAGGGTACTACTAATTTGATAGCGACAAGCTTGTATCCTTTACGTTCAAAGCGAGATATGATTTCTGCAATCTGAGACAGTAGAACTCTGTTAAGATGAAGGAAGCTGTGCAGAACAACAATAATCAGTTGAATGTAACCTTTCCGTTCAAGTCATGTGTTGAAGGATAGGCACGTACAGATGTATGCGAAATCACATATGCATGTTACTGCATGCAAAATCCCTTGTCGCCCCCAAATGGGACGATCAGAACAACGAATATACTCTTGCAGATAGACGAATATTCTCTGACTTGAGGTTGTCCATAAAGTAACTTGCTAAATTTGTAATTAAATCAGAAACAAACATACTGTATATATTTCATTCTTAGCTGTAAGACTTTCATTTACGCACACTTTGGCAACAAGGCACTTCATCTTGCAAGATGGAAATCATGATGTTGAAGTTTCCACCTAAACACTGTCTAAACAAATGCCTTAGCACTAAGCACAATTTTTAAGACCATCTTGAATAACTTTGACAACTATGATCTCATCTGATTATTTTTCAAGATTATTAATACACTTGATACGATCCAACGGGAGAAATAATAAGTGTTAGATAGCTTATGGAGCCTGTTGTAGATTCATCAGCCTTCGTATTGCCTAATCCAACAAGATATATCGTCAATATCAGATAGCTTACCAGGCCTCTTTGTACTCCATCAGGCTTGATCGCAATAAAAGTCCGCTCCAACTGAAAGCAAAAACTACAAGTTAACTAAGCACTGCCAAAACGGTTGGGAACGGTTGAAAAGAGTACCTCTGCTGCATGCACTTCCTCATCTCGCAGCATGTAGACTATCATGAAGTATATTACTCAAAAGTCAGTATGGTTAGCATATTATAACACTGAGTAAAGAAAAAAATTTCTTATTTGAACACTTCATGAAATTAGAAAAGTGATGCACCCTTCACTACCAAACATCAGATAAGAGATAACTGCCAAGAGGAGAGTAGAAACATTGAAGTGAAGTGGTACCAAAACAAAGAAACGTCTAAAAGTGCTACAATGTAATTATAAAGAAACAGGGCAACTGCTTAACAGAGGCTTATTTATGCAGATAACTTGGTTTACACGGCCTTATAGCATCATCAGCTACAGAACCCCTTAATGTTGTCCCGGTACACTTGATACACACTTACTACACAGCTTTCTGCTGGCATCACCTACTAGATTATATTACTAATTAAGGGACAGTCTTAAACTTGGAGTAAAGTGTGCACGCCATATCCCCAAAGTCCCAAATAAATGTTATGGATACCCCTCCCACTAGGAATGATATAAATCATTTGAAACTTTCAGACAATCAGAACTTTTTAGGAGGCCAAAAACATTAAAGTGACTGGTCAAACAACTCAAACTACCACATTCCCATGCCAGCATGTCCTATATCATTAATCATTCACAAGCTGCACCTATTTGTTGGGAAACACTTCTTGGGTATATAATGTTACAGTCTAACAATTTTACAACCTGGGAATTTTCAGTAGCATCCATCATTTTTTTAGTTCAACCAAAGTAAGCTACAGAGCATACAGATTCAAATGTGTCCTGACAGTCCGTAGACAGAAAACTACAGTGCAACATGCAACACTAATCTTCTTAAACCTAATCAAAGCATAACCAACATGACATATGAGTGAAAGTTTTGCAGCTTATTCTGAACAAGATTTTTTTTTTCCAAATCCAAGAATCTATTTAGAACAAAATGGCCTCATGCAAAGTTTGCATGTATTAGTGTACTTGTGCACACAGATCGCGGAATCGGCCGATCCGGATCGGAATCGGCCATTGCCGATCCGATTCTTGGCTGAAGGACCGATCCGGAAAAAAGTTCCGGCAGAATCGGTCGGGATCGGCCGGGATCGGATCGGAATCGGATCGGAATCGGAATCGGATCGGCCGAATCGGTCGGGATCGGAATCGGAATCGGAATCGAATCGTTTTTTTTCATTTTTTGCTATTCCAGTCGGATCGGCCAGAATCGGTCCGAATCGGACAGAATCGGTCCGGATCGGTCTGGGATCGGATCGGATCGGAATCGGATCGTTTTTTTTTTTTTTTTTGCTTACCGATTCTGGATCGATTGTCTTCCATTGGATCGGTCGGAATCGGCCCGATCCGATCCGATCCGGATCGGATCGGTACCCACCGATCCCGATTCCGATTCCGATCCCGCGATCCTTGCTTGTGCATGGGCCATGAAGTTAGCAAAAACCACTTTTGCTGCACCAACTGAAATGTGGTCCCTATGGTCAATTATACACATGAAAAATTGAACTTAAATGAGCTTGTAAAAATGCAGTATGGATAAAGAATCAGACTCCAGAAAATTATTAGTGTTAGGAGAAAGGTAACAATTGACTTCTGTCATGATCAAACTTGTGGATGTTTGAGAAATTTAGATCAGCGCTTCCATCCTAAATGCAGCCCAAACCTTTTCTTCCTGCCTGCCATCATGTCTAGCATGACAAGATTGTCATACAAAAGGTTGCAAAAGCAAGGAATCTGGGTCGGGATTGGCCCTGGATTGTCCTGGCCGATCAGCTGGAAGTTAAGCATCTGCCCAGATCATGCCAAGTCACATGCCAGAATTGCCCGATTCCAATTGGGATTGGCCAGTCCAGTCTCTAGACCAGCTGGGTCAGGTGCAATGGGATCAACTGATTACTGGCTGATCCAGGCATATCCTTGTTGATTCCACCAGATCGACTTATCAGGGCTGAATTTGGCCATAGCCGATCCCAATCTAGATCTGCAGGATGATCTGGCAAACTAGGTGCAAAAGTTGTAATTCCATAGCTTAATCAAAGGCAAGACCGTCTTCCTTTTACAAACTTTGTCTAATTGCCACCGAGTATAAATTCCTAGTCAAGACCTTTTGTATCAACCACCACGTCCCTCTCCAGAAGGTACCAAAAGAAAGGGAAAACGACGTTTTAATTGACTGACCAATAAAAGACAGCAGGTCAGTAGAAAATATCAAGCTAGAACACCCCTTTCCCTAATTTCAATGTCAATATGCAGTTGCCCGGAAAAGAAAAAATAAAATTTAGGAAAGGAAATTCTGGAACAGAACGTCAGACGATTTAATTGACTGACCAATAAAAGACAGCACAAATCGTTAACGTATGCAATAAACAACTTATCCGCAATGTTCTGCAATAAAAAGAGCCGCTTTGCAGTTCGTGTATAAAATTACACTGCCTGTACAAGACTCGTAGGTTTTTCATCTCAAGCAGCAACTGAAGAACTGTGACGAATTGGAATCTTGATAAAAAAGAATCAACCAACCAACAACTGGGTGAAAAAAATTAAGGAACAATATTGTCAAATCAATCGGAAGAATGAAAGCACACGCTACCAAGGAAAGGGAAAACGACGACCCAACTAGTCCTGAACACAGAACAAGAATGAACCCCTCTTTCTGGAACATACGTAACTGAAGGGAAAAAAAAAGCTTCCTCTACGGATCACAAAATGGTCAAACTTTTTAATTTTCTCCCTGAAACAACCAGTAAGCTACCAGCTGTCCGGAACAGTAACAGTAAATCTTTTCTGAAAAAGAAATATCCTTGGAGAGAGACGTAAGTGCTTGGGTAGTTGGATATACCGCCAACACTAATGTTACGTAAGCGGCGGAAACCAGGGCGAGAACAATAAAAGGTTTCAAAGGGAAGACGTAAGAAAGTGAAATTCTTTGTTTAGAAAAACAAAATTCGATTTTGGAGTACTGACCTGCCGCGGGGAGGGTCAGAGCAGCAGTAGCCCATCCTCGCCGCACGTCACCCGCACCCGTCCGATCATGAAAGGATGACAGGAAGGTAGCCGTCCCTCTGATGGAAGTAGCCGCCACCGTTGCCAAAGCCCTCCCTTTATACAACAAAACGCGAACCAGCTTTCAGTATAGCCACAGTGGACAGGGGGGGGAGTATGAAAAATGCTAAATTTCCGACGACCCAGCCGCCACCGAATGCCATAAATAAACAAGAGTTGGGGCTCGAATCTGCTTTTAACCCCAAATACGGAGAGGGGGGAAAGCAGCTTCAATCTTGCCAACTTAAGGAAGAATCAGAGCTCGAAAAGGATACAGGGCTGCAGCTTCTGGACGGCCTGCATCTTTAACCCAAATGTGGCTTCTATCGAATCTACTCTGGCGTAAAACTTACCACACACAGCGTGCAAAAGGCCCATGCATTCGCCCAGAATTGGGCATTTTCCTACGAGATTACAAACATCTGCGGGAAGCGCCCATCCGCCAACAGAACAAACCCGAATTTTGATCCAGACGAACAAACAGAGGGCAACTCGTCTTTTCAGAGACTCACCGTGCGGAACGGATGAGCGCCCGGGCGCCGAGAGCAGCGCCCTCGCGATCCTCGCGGCCGACCTGCAGACCTGAGAGCTCATCCTGGATCGCCCCGCGCGAAGAGAAGATGCCAGGAGAGGCCGGGATGGAAGAGCCAGCGGCGCGCGGCACCCGTGCTCGGCTTTATGGGGGGGGAGCGTGGAGTGGGAATTAGGTTAGGCTTTCGTGGACGTGATCGATCGGCGCGGAGGCCACCGAATTGCGCCCGCGCGGCGCGTTTGTCCCTGTTCTGCGGAAGAACTACCTGCCGACGCCGGGGCCCGTGGGGGAGGAGGACGACTGGACAGTGCACTGACCAAGTAGCCCAGGCGTTTGGGTAGTTTGGTCATTTCGCCATGTTACTCTGTGGTTGCACGGTCTCACGTGGGAGATCGGCGGTGGTCCCCGCCCTTCTTTAAGACGTAGGTCGACTTTTCGGCCGGGGCCACGGGTGCAAACGAACCAATACACTCGACAACCGACTCGAAGTTAGGCTCCAAAAAAACTTGACTCGACTCGTTTATTATGTTAAATGATCAAGTTTGAACAAAAAATAAAACTCGACTCATTAAACGAGTCGAGCTTGAACAGACTCCTGCTCGACTCGATAAACTCGCGAACAGCTCGATTAAATATTATATTATATATTTATTTTTAAAAATTAAATTTTAAATATTAATATTTATATATTGTCACTTAAATATATTAAATAATTCAAAAATTGAGTTTAAACTTAGGTTTCATAAATGAGTTAAATCTAAAATTTCACGGATGACTTTTTATTGATTTTGAGTTTATAAAGGAGTTTGTATATAGCTTAAGTTTGAATATGAATTGAATTTTAGTTTAACTACTACTCGAGTTCGAGCTCGACTCGGCTCGATTAATAAACGAACCAAACTTGAACAAGGGTTCCACATACTCGCTAAAACTCGAGCACATGCTCGAACTCGTGTAAAATAAACGAGCCGAGCTTGAACACCATACTACTCGGCTCGGCTCGGCTCGTTTGCACCCCTAGCCGGGGCGAGAAATAAAACGGTTCGTTGAACCGGACCGGCGGTCCGAATACTTTGGCTGAATCCGATCCGCTAGGACGCTAGATCCGCTCACGTCATCCGCCGTCAGCAGTCAGCCAGTTTTTTATTTTTACGGAGTGTTCGGTTGCACGACAAAATTCTATATATTTTTATAAAAAAATTATATTATAATCAATCACATAAAAATATCATGCTTGAAAAAATACGATAACAAAAAAATAGATACGGTGTACTGTAGACAACTAAATAAGGTGAGAGACTACGAGATAAAAAATCGAATGACACTCTTTTTATAAAAAAAATATTTTTAAAACATAAAATTGTAATGTTGGTTAAATAATTATTTTAAAAAAAAATTTCATTAAAATATAAAATTTTAATTTATTGTGTAACCAAATATCTTATTGTTGTAATTCTTCGGAGTAAACGATACACTTTTCGGTGAAATTCTCGATGAATTTTTGGAGATTCCTCTGATGCTATTTTGTTTATTACTTCAATAGTTAAAATATTCTCTTCATTTTTGTTCACGGAAGTGAAGTTCACTCTCCTACTGGTACAACAATATTAAAGATAACTCGGATAAAAAAAATTTAAGCATTACAGGACAGAGTCCTAAATTACCTTTTATTCCAGTGTGATGAGAAATTGGCAGATTTAAGACGTCCATTAGAACTGACTGATTCAGCTGGTCTAAAATCATATATAAATTAATTGAACCCAAACAAAAGGCAAAAATTAAAATGGAGTTGCCGTGCTGCAAAATAAGGTGAAGGAAATTAAAAGAAGTAATTGTGGGATATGCCGGCGTCAGGATGGGAGGAATATCTAGTTGTGTTGATATATATTTCCAACTTTGGTTTATGCACCTGTTGTTGCTTAACGTCTTCTTTCCTCATTTCTGCTATTGATCATATGTGGCACAAGATCTATTTGCGTGACACAAGAATTGTTATAGTATTTCTTTCCCTATTCCACGATAAGTGCAGATGATATTGTTAAATGTTTTTTTAATACTTACCATAAGCAATGTAAGGTGATATTTGATTTGACCATAAGGATGCCAACGTTTGTTTTGGGTTAACTGATTCCTAGCCTCTGCATTCGTACATCGAAATCTATGATAAAATGACTGAAATGCAGGCAAATTCTGGATAAATCACTTAATCCCAAGTGATTCGTCGTAGATAACTAATGGGGTGTTTGGTTGCATGATAATTTTTTGTACACTATCATGATAAAAAATTGTATTAAAATAAAAAGTAAACCAACTCATGACATAAAATTATCATGTTTGGAGAGATGTGATTACAAAAAAGAGTAACCACCGCACATGACCAAATAAAGTGGGGGACCACAAGAAAAAAAGAAAGAGATGAGACCCTCTTTTTTTGTTTAAGAAGAAAATCACTTTCAAAACATAAAAGTGTCATGATTGTCAAACACCTCTTTTAACAAGTTTTCTTACAATTTTTAAAAATTAAAATAAAAACCTCAATTATCATGCAACCAAACACCACATAATAAGATTCTGGGTTCAGTAGAAATCAGAGAAGAAATTAAAACACACTTCATTGAGTCAAATCAAATGCCACTTCGGTTTCGTAGCATTCAGAAGGTACACAAACCCAGGAATCAGTTTACCTTGTAAGTAAAAAAAGTCAACTACTGAACCGCACACAATAAAATACTCCGCCAAAATTACATGAAAAGGAAAACAAAAAAAGTAAGAAGCAAGGATCAAACAACATACGCGTTGGGTAAAAAAATCTCCTGGTCCCCTCTTCCCCGACCTATGACGTCATCCTGCGTGGTGAGGAAGGGAGAATCCCAACGAACGGTTTGCTGTACGAAGGAAAATCTTTAACTACCAGGGAGCAGACACCAGCTTACACATTATTTACGGGCCTTATCTTGAAAAGATACCTCACTGCTTACCCCTTCCTCACTGTAATACAAATTAAGACATTTCCCCGAGCGAAGATCGGCTGTAACAACCTCGTACAGAAGCTCAAGTTGGACGGACGTTTTATCAGGTACAGTCAAGAATACGTGAACAAGCCATTCATGGCACGAGCGTTCAAGAATGTTCCTCGCACTTCCTATGCAGCTACCGGAGCTTCTGTGGGTTTCTCTGCTGGTGGAAGTGTCACGGGTTTCTCTATTCCTTGAATGTCGGTGATTCTTAGCTTGGTCAGTTCCTGCAGAGAAACAATGTGTGCATTTGACTATGGCAGAACTAAGCAAACATCTTATTTAGAAAATTGTTTGTACCTGGCGATGGCCCTTGGTTCTTCGATAATTCTTTCGTCTCTTTTTCTTGAATATAATTACCTTAGCATCCAAGGCCTGCAGGAACGGGCAATGATTTCTCATGTGGCAGTGGAGGGAAAGAAATGGCCACCATGTAGTAAATTCGATGAAAAGACCATCTCCTCTCAAGGACCCACATATGAAAACTGTGATACTATATACTACATGGTTTCTAATTTCCAAACAACAACAAGAAAAATACGAAGACCAAGGGGCGGAGTACTAAAGAAACCAACATAGATCAGAATCCATGTATCAAGTAGCTTGCCGTAAGGGAAAATAATAGTAAGTAGACCTGTAAACGGGTTGTATTTGTATCGGATCTACAAGGATCCGGATCCAAACCCAATACGTATAACCCATACCCGAATTCAAAATAAGTTTCGTCGAACTTACGGATCGGATCATTGATCCGGATCCGAAGTGACTATCGGATTTTGGGTCACCTGTTAGGCGAAACCAGTGTCCATGTCGGCGGAGGAGATGACAGATCATGCGGCCATGCGGGTGAAGATTATTTCACCTCCTCCACACAGCAGCCACTAAAAGGGCCGGACCGACCGTGGGGGGAGGCGGCGGAGGAAGATCAAAGGAGACCCGATGCCACTCCGGCAGAGCAAGCAGCATAGTGCCGCAAGCGATGTGGCCGACGCGAAGGGCACCCTCCGAGCGCTGCGGAGAAGGGGCCTCGGGTGGCGGCGGAGAAGCCCCCTCCCCCATCGCAGTCGCCCCCCGGCGGATGGAGCTCCCTGGAGGCCACAGGAGCCCCCTCCCCCCGTCGCAGTCGCCCCCTGGCAGACGGAGCTCCCCGGCGGCCACAGTCGCCCCCTCCCCCCGCGGACAGTCGCCCCCCTCCCCCCCCCCGCCCCCCGGCGGACGGCACTCCCCGGCGGCCCGCGGAACCCCCCTCCCCCCGCGGACAGTCGCCCCCCTCCCCCGCCCTGCCCCCCCGGCGGACGGCGCTCCCCGGCGGCCCGCGGAACCGGGGAGCACCACTTTCTTCTCCGTTCGGCAACCAGGACACGGTGGGCGATGCCAGGCATTTTCTGGGAGCTGGCTTTCGGGTCATCCATCGGGTTTTAACATTGAACCCGATAAATAAAGTTCGGGTTTCTTTCAAAACAGATACACCGGAACCGAATTTTGAGATATTTCGGAGCCACCAACTAAATATCCAAACCCCTGTATTTATTTCGGATTTAGGCTGGGCTGTTGGGTTGACCGGATCCATTTACAGGTCTAATAGTAAGCAATCACTACAGCAAATAGCATCCGTCTAGCATGCAAGAAGAGCCAACTTCCATAGTCCCCAAGTTGGTCATTTATCAACTAGTTGTGGTCAAAGCTGTCACCCCTAACTCAACTCAAGCCCCAAATGAATTTATATGAATCCTCTTTCACTCAAATTAATTGCGGAAAGTCACCCACCATCCCGCAATTGGACTTGATGGGCAATACTCCTTACCTTTCATAATGCATGCACGCGTGAAATGAAAGTGCCTAATTTATAGACGTCGACATCTTTTGATGTATTCTGATGCCTTCATTCTTGTAACTTTTCAGGAGCTTTATCTTGGCGACTGATTTTTATATATTTCCTAACCTGAAGGCATCAAATTTGCGTTCACGGAACTCTTAACGGAATGGCCAGTCTCCAAGGTCACTTTAGTAGGTCAACTGACAATAAAAGCAAAAGATTATACATATGCCCTCCAATCTCCAGAAAGATCTTAGTCCAACCAAGAAAGAAACCAACCATCGTCCAAATCAGCATGTGATACTTCTTTCATTTGGATGTACGGGAGTTTCCAAAGCTCCAAGTTCAAATTTCAAAACTATTGAAACATATAAGCCAATGACATTTTCAAGTTGCTGGTGCTACATATGATGTGCGACCATATTACTTTATCCAAAATTATTTTCTTTATGTGAAAGGAGAAAATGAACGCCCGCTGGAAGAAGAAAATTTGAAAACAGAAAAGCACCTCTGACATCTTCAATCTTCGCCATGGGCTCATCTTGAGATGGCATGGTCCTCCAGTTTTGCTTCATTCTTCTCTCCTCTATGCATCTGATGGGAGGTGCAGGTCTCTCTCTCTCTCTCTCTCTCTCTCTCTCTCTATATATATATATATATATGTATGTATCTGCCAATCATTGTCATTGCTTCTGCTTCCCAGTCCAATAGTCCCTTCCTCGCCAGCCAGTACACCATGCAACCACCTCTGTCCAGTTACATTTTTTATCTCCCCCCCTCCCAGCCCAACCATGTGCAGTTTGAGTTAAGGTGTCAAGGAGTGGTCGAACATACTCTGGTGGTGAATTAATAGAGGGAAGGCATTTAATGTGGAGCACTGACCTTCCCCCAGGTACATGACTACCTTGTGGCCGGTTCACCTATGATCCCCCAGCAGCAGCCGGTGCTTTCCCTCCCAGCCCTGCCGATGTCACTCCTCCCCGGCCAGTTTCAAATGTACGTTAGCCTGTCTTTACAACATTGAGACATGGCCCTGAACGCACAGGAAGACACCAACTACTACTCCATGGGTACCACCAAGGCATGGTGGTGATGATGTCACTCTGCCAGGACAAAATCTCCCTCTCCCAAGAAGACACCAGGTGCTGCATAAGTGCAGCCAAAGACCAAGGAAGAAGTGAAGGAATTGAAAGAGATGATTCCTATGGAGCAGCTGAGAGAGCTGTGCGGTGGGGGTGGAACATTGGGCGGGTGGTTGTTTCATTGCCAGTGGCACCTCAGAGTAGCTTAAGGCAGATTACCTCGAATGTCTCGAGCTTCGCTTCTCCTTGTTATTTTTTTGTCCACATTGTTTGTGCATCAATTGTTCAACGGCAGTTCAGTCGGACATATCTCTTGTTCAATCCCCCCCCCTTCATGTGTTGAGAAATTGTTGGTATCCATCCTAAGAAAAATGTGAACAGAACCAAATAGTATGATGTAGTACGTGAGTGAGATTATTTTTTTGCATTTTATGTGGTATAGCTTTCAACCATTTTAATATTCTGAATCATGTTAATTATGCATATCTATTCAGATAGAAACTTTTAAAATTCTTTTTCTGGATCTGTTCGATTAGTTTACACAAACAAATTTCGTCAACCATTTTCTCTTTATCAAGTCTCATGCTCTCAATTGATTAGTTTTTTTATACATCAGTATATTTGAACATTAAAATTGCACTTAAAGTAACTAGTTTTCAAATCTCAGATATTGTCCCTAATGAGTTATTTTTTAAGTGACTTTCACTTGTATATTAGAGAAGTAATTCTATTTTTATTAAAAATTAGTACCGAACAACTTCCGCTTCTTACATAGAGAAGTGCTTTTATTTGAAGCAAACTTGTGTCTGAAGATAATTCAAAAAGTACTTGTGTTTGGTTCCCAAACAGACCCTAAGAATGACTGAAGGGGTAGGCTCAATGGACCAAACTCTTTGAGGCATTCATGCATGCTCTCTTTGTTGCAATAATTTCAGGTCATCCTAGAAAACAGCACAAAGCAACCAAGCAACTGTAGACTGCACTAATATCTGCATACTTCTCTCCCCTCCCTCGAATGGATCAGTTAGCACTAGTGCACAACAAATCAACAAGCATTCAAAAGAAAGAATAAATTGATACCAAGCAAATGATAAGACAAAAACACAAATGTTTTCAAAATCAAGGGATCACGAAACTCCCAAAAAAAAAAAATCCAGGATGCTTCTCAAAAACCTGTAAGTTTAAGGCTGAAGAATCAAATTCCTGAGTAAATCCCCAAGTATTGCATTAATCTTATCATTGTACTATACATGATCCTGAAATTTGGGTGCTAAATATGCTAACAGTATAAAATATTAGACTAGTATTATGCTAGAAACTGAAATAAAATTTCAAAGGCCTTAGGAAAACATTATCTGTATGACTGTATCCACTGTACTATTAGCTTTGATGTTAAAACTAATGCATCTAAGCAGATATTTGAGTTTATGCATAAGAAATATATCTAAGATTGTGCCACCAAGTGACTTGAAATATGGATATAAACAATCAACAGAACGAGAAACAAGAAAGCTTAGATGTCATACATGTTCCTCGACAACAGCATGCACTGCGGCATCAGGTAATACTGGTCTACCAATGATTGTCTGGGTTCTAGAGCCAAGCATAAGAACCTTAGTCAAGACCAACTGCACAAAAAAAAGAACAGATTGTTTCAGCAAGAAATTTGCATAGGACAGTTACCAACACAGCAAATGTATATTTATGTATGTTGTATGCACACATTTATTATGACAGTGAAAATGTAAATAAGAAATGAACCTCGAATACTAAAAATGTGTGATGGTTTAACCCAAGGAGAAACAAGAAACACAAGAATGATGGATAAACAATATGAGAACGAGGAGTGTCAAAGCATTTAATTTTTTATGTGTTTGGTCTAAGGATAATCGATAAACCAATTGTCTGACAATGGTTGTTCAAAGACAATGCAAAAACTAGAAAATATGTAAAAATTATATTTTTTTCATTTTCTCATGCCTTCAGAATTTTAGAGCATTTCATTTCCTTCTAGAGCTTCCCTAATTCTTCTCACTGCATATCTTGTTTGTGGGTTTTTTCGCAACTGCCAAAGAACTTAGATTAAAATAAATAAATATGAAAAACGTACTTCCACAATCTAGACTTTAAAAATTTTGAAGAAATGTAAAACACAAATTGATATAATCTAAGTCGGTGATTGGCAAAGATAAAAGACTACACACCTAGTGAAACCAACCAACATCCAATGTAAAAAGTAATGTAAAAGTAAAACATACAAAGGATAAAATAATTGATACCTTAAATATTTAACATGGCTAAATGGAAGTCTGTCATAGTTTATCAGTTGTTATATCTGCATGTATGGACTGATATAGAAGCAGACTTTTTCATCCTTACAGAAGAGACCAAGGATAAACATGTATTGATGTGCATATGAAACTTTATGAGAACTAGCCCAGCCTGTGATAGTTTACGAGAACTAACCCATTCCCATAGGGCTGTACTCCTACCAGGCAGACTAGAGGATGGTCAAGGAGGAGGGCACCGTGCCTCGCCTCAAGTGCCTTCAATAACATATGGCCCAGCCAGCATCCCCATCTGGTATCCAAGAATTGGAAATACTATCATGTATCTGGGAGCGGGAAGTTTTGATTTGAGGGATAAATGGATGGAAAAAGCTTCTGGTATATGGAAGGAAATTTCTACAAAATTTTTCCCATAAGGCTATAGTTTCACACTATTGCTTGTGAGTAAAAATAACTAGGGACAAGGCAACTTATAAAATTGCCCTGTCAAAAAGAATAAGGTGCTTGTTTGTAGGTTGACAATAAAGCAAGCATTAGTGTCCCTCGTGACGGCAACTGAGGTTCCTGCTTGTTCTTTTAAAATGACGTTCAAAACATAAATGCTCTTCCTTTGCATCCTCAAGTTAGCACAGTTAGCACCCAAGATTCTTGCTGCCACAAACACCTAACTGGTTCAGGCATGAACTTGGTGACGGTTACATTACAATACTAACTAGCAACATAACTTAAGAATATGGCCATTCATCTTAGGCATGCGTTTACACAATAAAGAACATAAAAAGATAGAAGATAGGACTGTATGCTTACATGTCAATGTATAAAAACCCCATTTGGACTATATTAGGCCCTTGTGATGATACACTTCTGTTATTTGATAACATCGATTTTAATGCTTATGAGTCTACTACAAATATAAATTTGGCACTGTAATATTTTTTATACTATAACCAAATAGGGTAAGGTATGTCAATAATGTCAAGTTACATCATTCAAACAAAAGAAGATTATAAGATAATATGTTGCGTTGGACATAAAAACAAAAGCATTTCAAAATTGCCAAAACGACATCATTCACATGAAAGATTGCAAGATCATAAAGAAATTCTACTCAAAAACAACAACTTCGCTTGTCAAGATAATATCTCACTGCTTAGATAAATATACAAATTACATGACTCGTAAAACCATTTTATTACATGACTGAAAAGGTTCACCACGGGTGTGTATGCTAATGAGCGAGGAACCGTAAACCGAAAACAAAAAGCAGATGACAAATAGTAAAAAATAAACAATTTGCACCTTGTCATTAATGTCGCAAAATTTCAACCTCTCTGTGAAAATAGAATCCCCATTGCTGACCTTGAATTGGTGAGAACCGACCTAGCCAAAGATGAAGACACCCAGTAAATTAACGCTTATGCTTCACAATGCAGTTTAGTGAGGTACGATGCGAAAGTGAATGACTACAAACCTGTACAACCGCGAAGACCGGTTCCCACGGCTTGAAAGGTTTTTCCGAAGCGTCCAGCGGCCCGAGAACCTTGTAGCCAATCGCAGCCGCCTCCATGGCCTTCTCCTCAGCCGATTTCCCGCTTTGAACCAGGCGCTTCGGTTCCAAAACCACACCCTCTCCCTCTTCCCTTACGTCTTCCATTTCGTCCTCCGCCTCCTCGTCCTCCTCGTCCTCGTCCTCCTCTCCGCCGGAGGAGCTAGCCCTCTGGGAAGAGAAGTGGCACAGAAACCCAGATCCCATCGGACGGACCGGTCGCCGCGCACAGGGCGAAACAGCAGCTAGATCCGTGCTGGAGCATCGGGAGATGGAGCGACCAGTGTTTGGGAAGAAGGCGACGGAACACTCGAGAGATCTTGACGGGAGGAGGAGCGACCGGCAACGGCGTGCGAGCAGGCCCAGGCTTCGCCCGGTCCCTGCCATTTCTCTCCTCCGACTCCACCCGCAGGGCGGAGGTGACGGGGGTGCCCGGTGCAGGGATGGACCAGGGTTTTAGGTGGGGAGACGGATCGGGGAAAGCAGGACGGCGAAGAGCATCCGGGCTTGGGCGGGCAGTGTGGATGTCGCCGAGATGATCCACCTGATGAGCGGTTCTGATTCCATCATCGAAGAATCACATAACTTATAGTTTATATTTCCACAATCACGTTTGACTGGGATTCGGGCGGAGAGATTATGATCCGAAATATATTACAACTCAAAATCTTATCCAAATGCAATAGATTTGTATTAGATTCCGTGCTTAACACCCTGTTTAGTAACACTATTAGGTACCTCTATCACTATCAATTTTAAAATTGATATTGATAGGAACTATTAAGTGGTGTTTGGTTAATTATATCAATTTTAAAATTTGTAGTGCAAACAAGGCATATTATGTAATACAAGTGTCAACTTGTATTACTTTTGATATTGATACTCCAACATTTGAAAATATTAATATCAATATTAATATAGTACCAAAAATGAAACTCTAACCAAACCGGGCATAAAAATTGAGAGAAGAACTTGAGAATTAAAAAGAGAGGCACGGAATCAACCAAAGAAAACATGAAATATCATGAACAGTACTCTTTGGAGATCAAAAACTGAAATGGTAGATTATCTTTGATTTCAAAAATAAAGTTGTATCGATATTAAAAATATAATCAAACACCTTGTAAGATTTTCTCATGACGTGAAGGGGAGGATAACGGTGCATTGTAGGGAATTCTCAACTGTATTTTATATAGATAATACAATGTTTTCTATAAATTAATGATGTTTCTCCGACGACTTAATGATCTGTTTGGTTAGAATATCAAAGATAGTACTATATTAGTATTGATATTGATATTTTTAGAAGATGTAATATCAATATCAAAATCGATACAAGTCGACATTTGTATTTTCTAACATGTGTTGTTTGAACTACAAATTTCAAAATTGATACTATTAGTCAAACACCTCAAATTGATTATCAACAATATCAATTTTAAAATTAATAGCGATAAAGGTGTCTAATAATGTTATCAAAGAGGGCATAAGATGATAGAGACTAAATGTAAATTAAAACAATTTCTATCCAGGATTGTCTTGATTGACCTTGGGATCTTAAGTCTAGTGGGGACGGTATATAATGGTCACAATTTTATGACAGCCGACTTTATGCCCTGTTTGGTTAGAGTTTCATTTTTGGTACTCTATCAATATTGATATTAATATTTTCAAATGTTGGAGTATCAATATCAAAAATAATACAAGTCGACACTTGTATTACATAATATGCTTTGTTTGCACTACAAATTTTAAAATTGATACAATTAGTCAAACACCTCTTAATGATTCCTATCAATATCAATTTTAAAATTGATAGTGATAGAGATATCTAATAGTGTTACCAAACATGGCGCTAAATAAGCCCTTGTTCTAGTTTTTTTTTAATGTCACAATATTTTTATTAAAAATACAAAAGTAGCATGGTGATTTTTTGCTCTTTTAGGATAATAACACTTGGATAAAAGTCGAATTTGTTCGACCCGACTTTAAGACGAAACGTGAGAGTCGACATCAATGTCGTTTAATTTAAAAGTGGGAGTAATATCCTCATACGTACTATGGTTTGCCATTCTCAAGACTGAGTGTGATGCTCCGATTTTAAGAGCTAGGTTATGAATGACCGACTTATACAATCCTAAGTCTGTGTTTAAAGTTGGAATTATTTAATTATGATATGCTTTAACATCCTCCGTGGGAGTTGGGCTGGGAATATCCTGGCTCTGCTCTTGTGTTTTAAGCCAAGTGTGCCATACTACCATAGGCCTTTTTATTTTCGCCCAGCTATTCTTAATATTTTAATGAAATACTATTATTTAAAAGCAAATTAACCCCCGCTGTTCTACTACCATAACGAGCCAAACGATCTACTTTTTTTACAATACAATGTTGACTAAGTGGCACTTTATATGTTAAAAATAAGTTACAATCCAAGTTGTTAATCTTATAACGCTAATATTTCGGTTATTAAGTTTTGTTAAATTTGACAAGGATGCACTTATAAGATCGAAGAATCATAGGTTGGGTCGAGTCACATCACGCCGAACTATTATTATTTTTTCACGGTGAAAGTGAGATGGGCCTCGATCGAACCAACTTGCAGCCACGTAGGGCCCGGCCCATTGACAGTGTCCTAACTTCCTGTGCCCCCCTACAGCGTTACATCCAGTGGGTCATCTAATATAATTTAGTCGGAAATTTATGGGATGTTTGGTTGCAGTTTTTATTTTTATTTTTAAAAATTGTAAGAAACATTTGTTAAGAGAGGTGTTTGACAATCATGATAATTTTATGTTTCGAAAGTAATTTTCTTCTTAAACAAAAAAAGAGGGTCTCACCTCTTTCATTTTTCTTATAGTCCCCACTTTATTTGGTCATGTATGGTAGTTATTTCTTTGTGTTATCACATCCCTCCAAACACGATAATTTTATGTTTTGAGTTGGTTCACTTTTTATTTTAATATAAATTTTTATCATGAAAGTGTATAAAAAATTATCATGCAACCAAACACCCCATTAGACATCTTTCGTATCAATGACCCATATCGACTTGAGAAGATCATCTTGGTTAAAGATCGAAACGAAGTTGGCATAATAACCTTATATTTTTGTGTTTAGATTTGAGGGGGGCATAATAACCAGAGACATGTTTGGTTTGGCTTCCTGGTAGAAGATTTTTACCAAAATTCTAAGACAAGTTAGAAGTCCAACTAAACACATTCAAGCACTTCTTCTTCTTCTTCTTTTAACTGCAGCAAACCTAGAGCAAAGATTTTGTGAAGTGGAGAGAGAGATAAGCATATTAAATCTTGTCAGACTCAGAAGTCATGAGTAAGTATGCGTGTCTAAAGTTGGTATTATTTAATCGGACTTGTGTCATATCCTTCGTCTCCGAGTGGGAGTGGTTTTGTCTCGGATTTTAAAAGTTGGTGTGTATTATCACATAGACTTTGTTTGAAGTTAATGTTGGAGATCAACAATATTTAATTGACATGAGACCAGAATTTTCGACATAAATCTTACTCATATATAGTTAGTATGATTAACAAGCGGGGGCTGAGAATCCCTTTGCTCGTAACGCGAGAAGATTAGTCAGCATCTCGAGTACAATCATTGTACGATTTACACCTCCATCTCTATACCGAGAATTGAGAAGAAATGAGAACGGATCATCAATTTTTAATTGAAGAGAATAATCTCAATCTTCAATCAGAAAAGATCATATATATATATATCTGTTACTTAAGTGGTGATTTAAATATTGATTCGATGAATCGCTATTGAAAAATATCGAACCGCTACTAATACCTTATGGCCCATTTGGTTAGAGTTTTAAATTTGATACTATATCAATATTGATATTGATAATTTTAGAGGTTGGAGTATCAATATCAAAATTGATACAAGTTGACATTTGTATTATATAATGTGTTTTGTTTTCACTATCAATTTCAAAATTGATATTACTAACCAAATATTTCTTAGTGATTACTAGGAATATCAATTTTAAAATTGATAGTGATAGAGGTATCAAATAGTGTTATCAAACGGGGTCTTAGTAACATGTTACCTATCAACAACGAATTATTAAGACGTCGATAACGATTTAACCTTTTTCGATAATAAATTCAAGACTTTCAAGTAACAAGTTAAAATATTACTGGACTGTTGTTGAATCGTTATCGACATTTTACTAATTTGTTACCGAACTCAATATAACTCGTTATCCATAGATAACGATTCAACTATTTTCAATAACGATTTATCAAATCTATATTTGAATCATCACTTGATTAACGAAAGTACGTGACTTCGGGACTGCAACTATTCTCACCCCCCCCCCCCCCGAAAATTAAAGGGATCCGCAGAAATTCTTTTTAAGAAAAAAAATATCATCTCGATAATAACGAGGGGGGCGGGGGAGGACATCGGCATCTGCCCTCGGGAAACGACCCGCCGCTCCCCTCCAAATGCGCGTCTCCGTCGTGCACAGTCCGCTCCGTGGAAGAACGCCACCGCGGCCCGCCGTGTCGCTTGCAGCCCATCCATCGGCATCGCCGCGGCCCGCGCGAGAGAACTGTGCAGGATTCCTTCTTCTCTCTCTTTTTTCCCTTCTTCTTCCTCCCCCCGATCAGGCTCGGCGCTGTATATGATCTGCCTGGCCGGTAGAATTATTAGGAAAAGGGAAGTGCGCCGTCGTCACGCGGGTAGAAAAACAGTCGACACCGGGCGCCGCCCGGTAGCGTGCCGGAGCCGGCAAGGCGAGCCCTCTTCGTCTCGGCGCGGCCATATCCTCCTCCGCCCGATCGGACGTTCGAGGATTTGACGCAAGAGGAGGAGAGCGACCACCAGCCACCCGCCGTCAATTATTGATCAGCTTTCCGCTCCCCCCCCCCTCCGGCCGGCGGGCCTCCGCCCGCCGGCGAGGCCTCCCGGAGACGTGCCTATAAATACCGTCCGGGTGCCGAACTCCCCTAGCACAAGCAATACAGAGCCACCGCCTCCGATACAGAGCTAGCCTCCCCGCCCGGTTAGAAGGCTTCCTGCCTGCCTGCCTGCCCTCCCCTCTTCCGATCGCCATGTCGACCTGCGGCAACTGCGACTGCGCCGACAAAAGCCAGTGCGTGTGAGTAGCCGTGTACCCCATCCTCCTGCATCGCTCCCGTCGAGCGGCTAGATCTCTTGCCGTATCAAATATTATCTTCTGATATCGTATATATATATAGAGAGAGAGAGAGAGAGAGCTAGCTTTACATATATCGGTCTAGCTTGCAACCATCTGAGCTGCGATGATCTTCTGATCTCATACGCAATTAATTAACAGGAAGAAGGGAAGCAGCTACGCGCCGGAGATCGTGGGGACCGGGAAGAGGTAATTCACGATTCCACACAGATGAATTTATTTAGGAGGGCTCGGTGTAATCATCTGCATATATCGCAGCTTCTCCTACGACGCCGTGGAGGCGATGGGCGCGGCGGCGGAGACCGACCCCAAGTGCAAGTGCGGCCCCGGCTGCACCTGCACCACCTGCGGCTGCGGCCACGGCCGCTGAGCCGCTCGCTCGCCGGCATGCGGCTGCTGCTGCTGCTGCTGCTGCCGGGACCTGCTCGTCTCCGTCGATCGGTATCATCTGGAAGGATCGACGAATATATGTGTGTGGCTGCATGTAGCAGTCTACCCGTGTGTGTGTGTGTGTGTTTGATTACCCGTTGAAGGTGCGGCGCTGTTGCCGTATCTGATCTGTACCGCGTGTGTTGTTGCAGCTGCTGGTCGCGACGGCCAGTTCCATGGCCTTCCTCCATGCATCATGCAGCTCTCTGCGTGTTGTCATCTGCCGTGTACTGTTGTACCCTACGTTCTGTTGTTGAAAGCAAACTCTCTCCCTCGTGAGCTTGCTGTTGTGGAAGAAGTCTTCCCGAAGTGATCAGTGAGGTATGATCCACGAACATGCTACAACATGAGACGAGAAGACGATGAGCCTCGTATCTGATGAAAAACAAAAGAGTTCCTTAAACTCCCTCGCAAAAACGTGATGTGATATCAAATCTATTAAATCACTCGTTAAAATACTCATCATAACATTTTTTACGAGAAAATTGAGAAGCTCGCCTCAAGAGATGAACCGGACTCGAAATAGAACGATCTCAACTTCCAAGAACTTGCAGGTTCTGGACTTTTCTAATTAAGATGGGGGGGGGACCTTTTTTATGCATAACACACTTATATTTTAAAAATAACATTACAAATTTTAAAGATTAGTCACCCAAATTTTGAAAGTGACACCACCCAAAATCTTAAAGTAGGTTTTTTTTTTCTATTAAGACTTCCATCCGAAACATCAAAGTCAGGCTCAAACGCCGAATTTAACTTTGAAGAAGGAGATATTTGTTCGAATTTTATTTAAGAGGGCAAATAATAAAGTTAAAATCATGACTCAAAATTTGACTTTAAAATTTTGGATGAAAATCCGACTCAAAGATTCAAACTTTCCGAATTGCTGTGTTATTCCTGCAGTTTTACTGTGTTATTTTTTATTTCTTTAAAAAAGAAGTGTGTTACTTATTAAACAAACCCAGAAGAACATAATACCGGTTTTTTCCTTGAACGGGCAAACCAGATTGGGATTTAATTCTGTAGTTCTGTATACCATACTCTGTGTGATAATATTATTGTATATCTCTATCACTATCACTTTTGAATCTAATATTGATACATAAATCATCTTGAGATGCTTAATCAATAATATCAATTTCGAAACATGTTACCGGTTTTTCCTGGAACGGGCAACCTGATTATGATTGTTCTGTATGCCAATACTCCGTGTGAAAACACATTATTATATATTTTTATCACTGTCAATCTTGAATCTAATGTTATTATATAAATCATATCGAGGTGTTTAGTCAATCATATCAAATTCAAAACATGTTACTGGGTTTTCCTTTTAACGGACAATCTGACTGTGATAATACCATACTCTGTGTGATAATACTATCATATATCTTTATAACTATCAAATTTAAATGTAATACTAATATATAAATCACCTCGAGGTGCTTAGTCAGTAATATCAATTTTGAAACATGTTATGTTACATGTATATAGAAGTGTGGATTTTAATATTATTGATACTCTCATTCTTGTAAATATTTAAATTAATATAATAATATTTTTGATGCTATTATAAGTCATAAGTTGACTTATACGTAGAGGTCTCGAAGCGTACAGGCGACGGTGTCTCCCCCACAGTAAAGTTGTGCCTGTCAAGTCTATTACATGACAAGCTGGAGAGGTCACAGAAAATTATATTATATATGTTGTGGTTGCTAAATAAACTATAAAACACACAACTTAATTTTTATAACTTTTATTAAGACTCAAAAGATATATATAGAAGTTTATTAAGATGCATAATCAAACAATCTAAATGTCAACAAAAAAAACTTCTTCTATAACGAGAGGTCAGAGAAAAACTGCTTATAGTAGACCAATCTCCATTTAACTATTAACCACGAATGTAAGAAATTATGATAACTAAAAATACGATGTAATCATAATGATGAGAGAATACTCCCAATGAAATCAACACTAAGTTAGATTCAAATGATTGACTTTAAAACTTGGTCCGTTTTTACTAACATTTTAACATTATGTTCAGTTGAATTTTTTTATAATTCTTTTTTCATTTTAAATTTTAAAATTTTGATATTTTTACAATTTTAATTATTTATTTATTAATTTTTTACTGGATGACATCCTATAAGAGTTGATGTATAGATAAAAAATATATTTTCAAAATTATCTATACATATGTTTTTAGTTATATAACAGATTTTTCTTTGGACTCTGAAATATAGATATCCAAGTAAATGTTATAATTCTATAAAAATAATATTGTATTATAAAATAAAAAATAATAATTCTGACTAAAAATATCACAAAAATGAACATTTACAAAAAATAGTAATGTAATGTGGAAATTAAATATAATTTTTAAAAGTAAATTTTTATTTATATTTTAACATATATATTAATAATATTTAACGATTTTTGAGTGATGTTAATTCTGTTTTGAACGGAAAAAGTGGGATTTCGCAGTGTTTATTACTCTCTTATGCTCTGTCAGCTAGTTTTCTTCGTCTGTGATTAGCTGACATTGGTATGCTTGTTCATGCCGATAATGGCAAATCGGGAACTCATTGGTCATCAAATTTATTGATCATTATGGTTCGATTCTGTTGGTCATAGGCAAACAGAGGTCAATTGCATATACTCTTTACATATATTATTTCCATCTGTTTCTTGTTATTTGTATTGGAGTTTAAAAATATCTGACATCTGAACTCTTTGAGTTGCGGAAAACAAAAAATAAGGGAGTTCTATTGGATTGGAATCGTTTGTCTATTTCAGATGATCCTCTGATTTTCTCTCTATTTAGCATATATGATGTAATCTCGTGGAGAGTCACAGTTCTGTTTGTGCTTATATAGAGAGGAGAGACCAGTCCAAGTTTGACCGGAATTAAAATCATACCCATAGTCGGATATTGGGCCAAACAGGAGATAAGAGCTGATAAACTATGTTCTATCTTATAGACTTAAATAATGCACTAAGTCAAGCTTAATAACAAGTGGATCACTTAATAAAATATCGAGGTAAACCCAACAATTTGTTATTGTACAACCTAGTTTAATTTGTCGTTGGAGCCTTGGAGGGGTATGTCGTTTGTCTATATGATTTTGTCATTTGGTTGAATTGAGCTTCCTCTTAAACCCGACCGATGAGTTTGTCAGATCATTTTTGACGAATGGATAAACTCTGCTTATTCGGGTTGAGAATTGTTTTTCTGATTCTTATATAAATCTTTGGATAAAATACTAGAACTCTTAAACCATTTTGGCAAATGTGTGATAAATGTTGGAATTTTGTTTTTTGATAATATGTTTTAGTGGCATCCAATGGTGAATAATTTTGTGGAAGGCAACATGAGTTCAGCGAGATCTTGTGTCCAAATTTAGTCGAAATACCTGCACATTTGTTTTTAAGCTTGAATTATTTAACAGGTCTTTCAATGATGTTGTCAATGGTTTTATGGATGACGGCCGGTCCATCTTGGGGGGTGAAGGTGCTGAGGATGTTATTGCTGCTGTTAATTCTACACCAAACAATCTCCCAGGTCTCATCTGAACTCAACAACACTGTTCTCTATATTTGGTAGTGGCATTTTACGTGCAAATGCATCCATGTTGCTTTATATATGTCTTCAATGTTATCCCGATTGCTTGCTTATTAAACTTCTTTCATGTAGAATGTCCCACTTGCCTTGCTTGTTTACTTCTAACATCATTTTGAATGTGCAGATTGTGGAGTTGATGCTTCTTCAGCTGCCACACTTAGAGCTAGACAATGTGTTATCTCCAGTCTGAGAGCTAGTGGCAGTTTTTCGGGCAGTCTGGTGTTCTTACCTTGTGGAAAATAAAAAGGTGAGCTTTAAAGTCTACATGAAACTTTCTTAAGCCATTCTGGTGATAACTTTTTAACTATTTCTTTCATATTAGTTTCTAGAGATGGTTAGACATGAAAGTCATGGACTCGTCACTGATATGACTTCATCAAGATACATGTATTTGTTACAGGTTAGTTTTATATTTCATTTCTCTGGTTAATTATCTGCTTGTGTTTCACCGGCAAATGTGGTGTAACATAACATTGTTAATGGTAATCATTGATCCGTTATTTTGTCTTAGCTTTCGATTATGTGTCATTGATCTCCGTTCTCATATAATAATCTTTTTGTATCATGTTTCAAGATGGTTAGGATTCTGAGTGATTTTCATTTGGTTTGTTCTTTTGGAGATCTTGTACTTTGGATGATCTTTCTGACATCATTTCTTGAACTCGTGTCTTTATCATGGTCCTTGCTATCGATATTACTTAATTTATCATCGTTTCTTTTGAAAATATTATATTTGAGGATCTTACCGACCTACTTGCTAATATGATAAATTAAGTTTTTGTTATAAAAATATCAATTTTTTTTGCGAACGTTTATGTATTTAGGATAACATTTTTCTCGAATTTACCTTTGTTATGTCAAACAGGGGACATAGACTTGTAGTTATTCTCAAAACTTATCCCAACTCAAATCTTACCCTTAGATATTTTATTTTTTAAAAAAATTTGTGATAAAATAAGGTTATCTTCAAATTAAATTTATGCCAAACGGCCTTTTGTGGTTAGGGGTGTCAATGGGCCGGGTCCAGCCCGGCCCTGAGTCAGCCCGCTTACGGCCCAGTTCAAAATATATTGACCCGGCCCGTACTACATTGTTGGTCCGGCCCGACCCGACCCACAAAAATTATTAACTTGGCCCGGCCCGGTCCAACCCGACCCAACTTTATATTTTATAAATAAATATGTATTAAATATGATAAATTTAATTATTTAAGATAACATTATAAAATTGAGAGTAATTTAATTAAAATATATTTTTAATAAGTAAAAGTGATATTTTTGATATAAAAAGTTGTAAATCTTTTGATCCGCATTGACCAGTATCGACCCGCTTTGGCCTGTATGTCAGCCCGACTAAAACCCACGGGCCAAAACTTTTGGCCTGTCAAATGACCTGCAGTCGGCCCTGCCCGCGAACCCGCCAGCCGGCCTGGCCCATTGCCACCCGTACTTGTGGTCTTCTCTATTTGAATCTTGGGCAGTGGGAACAGGGAGGTGATGTTGGTTGGTTGGTTGTGGAATCAAGCATTGCAACGGCTGGTACCTGTCTTTGGAAGTCAAGAGTTGGATGTCTACCGGTTTGACAAAGATTGTGTGAGGAGTTCACAACGTAAATTTGCATCGAAATGAGATTTCATCTTTGGTGCGTGGGCACCATGGCAAGTTTCTTGAGAAGAGTTCTAATAACCTCACCTGACCCAGGAAAGAAATACACATTCACTTAAAATATTCACGAGATGAAATGGCTTCGGCGAAGAAATAAAAGTCATGTTTTATTTTTTACTAACCCCTCTATCAAACATTTACACACATTACTAACATCTCAAAATTTTCAGTTATAATTCTTTACGTATATTACTAACCACGTATATTCTTAACCCTCTTAATTTTGAAACGACTAGTCATTTACATATATTACTGACAATCAAAATTAACTGATATTAACTACATAAATCTTTTAAAAAGATCACATAACCAATTATTAACTTTTTGGAAATTTTAAGATTAACAAAGAACTTGAAACATCGTACAATCATTTATTAAATGTGTTCTCCAAACTTTTTCATTTACTAATTCATTAACCATCGGCATATTACTAATCCTTTGTATATAATAGTAACGTACATTTTATATTCTAACATGTCATTAATAAGTGATTGAGTGGGTTAGTAACATGTATACAACGTGAGTTAATAATTGATTATTTGATTTATCAATACTTTTTTGGGTCGATATCGATTTATGTTCGAAGTTAATGAGTTAGTGATATAATTATTAGTAACTAGAAAATAAGAAAGGACATGAGATAATAATTATGATTTTTAAGTTTTTTTGGGGTCAATATCAATTTATTACGAGGATAAGTACTATGCGTAAGAGATTAGTAATGTACGTGAAGAATTACGGGGTGTTTGGTTGCATGATAATTTTTTATACACTTTCATGATAAAAAATTATATTAAAATAAAAAGTTGACCAACTCATGACATAAAATTATCATGTTTGGAGGGATGTAATAACAAAAAAGAGTAACTACTATTCATTACCAAACAAAATGAGGGACCACAATAAAAAAGAAAGAGGTGAGACCCTCTTTTTTGTTTAAGAAGAAAATCACTTTCAAAACATAAATTTGTCAAGGATGTCAAACACCTCTTTTAACAAGTTTTCTTATAATTTTTAAAAATTAAAATAAAAACCTCCATTATCACGCAACCAAACACCTCATTAGTGTCTAAAAAATTCGAGAAATTAGTAACATACGTAAATAGTTAGTATCGGGATTAGTAACAAAAAAATTGTGACTTTCGTTTGTTCACCAACATCGTTTCATCCCGTCATGTGAGCACTTTAAGTGAGTATCGTGACCTAATTTTATCAAAGAGCGTGAGTATTATTCTCTCTTCCTCTTGCCTAAGGCGACCCGAAACGATGTCGAGAAAATCGCGCCTCTCCGGCTACGAAGAGGATTTCCACTTCACGTGTTCGGTCTATCGGTGTGCAGGACAACTTGCATTGCATGCGGGAAAAGGAAAGTGAAACTTTAATCTTTCATTAAAGGGGTTTACTTCTAAATCTATTACATGGATACATGGTTTATGATGGACCAGCTCAAGATGAGATGAGCAAGGAAAGAGGTAACATGTAGACACCCAAGTGTCTGATGACAGCTATTTGTAAGAGGGGACAGTAAGGGCATGGTCAAAGGATATGATAACATTGTTGTCACATTCTTATTTGAGTTCAGTTTTTCACCATTGGTTGTTGCTTGCCTATACCTCTATAAATGGTGTCTCTAGCTAAATGTACCTAAGAAGAAGACATTATATATATATATGCATACAATTAAGTTTAAACAAACATCAAAACGTATGGCCATTTATGGCTTTAAGCAATGTTCACTTGTGGATATCCAAGTTAAACATCTTAACAAAAAAAAGATCTCTCTTCGGCGACAGTGAGAGTCGGAGATATCCATAGTGGGAGTCAATATGCAGATTCGTACAAACAAAACGTAATACAAATATCTATTTATATCAATTTTAATATTAGATAAATATCAATATCAAAATGATGTAGTGCTATTATTGTTGACAGGAACAGTTAATCTCTCTACTTTTCTTTTCTTTTTTTTGGATGAAGGGTTAATCTTGTACCGTTGAGAGACGGTAACGTTGGCCTGGTGCAGAGGAGCAACAGAACGAGCAGGTTCTGCAGCTGCGTGCCTCTCCCAGAAGGCCGGCCGGACCCCGTCTTCTTCTCCGGCTCGCCGTTACCCACCGGACGTCCCGTGTTCTACCGCCGGCGGCAGCGGCGACTGTTGCCGCCGACGCGGAAGCCTGAACACTGGAAAGCAACGAGAACAGAGATCGCTGGCACACGAACCCCGTTCATGGCCGCGGGACATGCGAGGATCGAACTTCCTTCCGCAAATTGCAATCTTTTGGGGGAACGAAGAGGGGAGGAAAACATTTTGTTGATCGCGCGATCGCGGCGCGGCGGCCATGGGGTTATTGCGGAGCATACAGCAAGAAAGCAGGCGCCTTTTAATGGCGGGCGGCGAGAAAGAGGAGGGGGCGAAGAAGGTAGGGGGGGGACGCGATCGGGGAAGGTTCGATCGGACTCTACGGTAGACAGATTCCAGATTTTGATCCAACAGGAATGTGGGCGTTGCTCGGAGCTACACCGGACAGCGCACGGCGGCCGGCCGCGGTGACGGCGGCGGAGGAGCTGCCGGTTGTGGGAGCGGCGCAAAGCGGGGCTTTTTCGCGGGCCGGGTCAATTCTCTGATCGCTGGGAACCGCCATCGGAGGAATGCGGTGCGGCGGCGGCGGCGGCGGCGGCCTTCGGCGAAGTGACGGGGAACAGCGGCAGCAGCTTGGGGGTCTCCGCGCTTCTCGGAGACGGATGCAGATAGTAGCCCTTCTCGGCGATGCCCCGTTCCTCGGCCAGACGCCCTGCGGGGGAGCTGGGGTGCGGCGGGCGCGCGAAGGGGTCGGGGACGAGCGGCGTGACGGGGCTGAGCGCCACGGCGTGGAAGTACTCCGCCGCGCCGGGGGAGAGAACATCGGGGCGCTGCGGGCCGCGGGCGGAGAAGTGGGCGGCGCGCGCGGCGCGGAAGGCGGGCGCGAAGGGATCGATGCGGAGATTCTGGAAGCCGCCGTGGCGACGCGCGGCGAGCTTGAACGCGTCCGGCCGCCCGAGCCCGGGCGCCGCCGGGGGCGGCGGCGGAGGGGGGCGGCAGATGGTCTGCGTCCGCCGGACGACGGTCTCGTCCGCGCCCGTGAGGAGCTGGACGACCTGCTTGAAGGCGGCGGCGTCGGTCTGCACGAAGGTGACCGGGCGGTGGGGAGTGGCGCAGGGGCGGCGCCTGATCCTGCCCGCGGCCGCTCCGTCGGCCCTGCCGGGGCGGCACCCGGGGCCGCCGGAGGTTATCCGGGCGGACGAGGAGGACTGCTCCGGCGGGCTCGCCTTCCCCTGGGTTCTCATCCTCGGGAAGGGAAGGATAGAACGGCGGAGGGAAGAAGACAGGCGGGGAGACGGTGGGGGCGCAACCCTTTTTGTGCTGAGCGACGCTGGGCAGATGGCTGTCCGGCTGTTTCTCCTCCTGGTTTTTTTGTTTTGTTTTCTTCTTCTTCTTCTTCTCCTTCTTCTTCTTCTTCTTCCTCCTCCCCCTCTTGCGGACTCATTAATCCCTAACCTGCAGGTAGTAATTTGAATATGTATGCATCCGCATATGAACTCCGGAGATACGCTCCGCCGCTGTCGTACGAGCAGTGAAACCATTTATTAAAAAAAACAATCTTTTTTAGAATCTGGAATACGAGTTTGTATTTGTTGATTTTCGTAAAATATATGAAAAAAAAACATGATAGGAGATCTCCCACCCCACCGTGATTTTATAATTATATCGTGGTTTTGATCTATCTTCTTAACAACTCATTTTGCAGAATTTTTACATGGTCATTTCGCTGCATGCGAGCGGACGGCTTTTGTTCTCGTCGAAGGTGTTTATGGTTTGAATCGATTTACTTTAGTTGTTTATTTTTTAAAAAACAAATAAAATTAATTTGATTTGATATAGTTCAAATTATATTTTATTAAAATATAATAGATATGTTAATATATACTTTCTATTTTTAATTAAAATTAAATTTTATTAGATTTTAGTGTATTTATTTATACAGTCCATTGTTTTATCTTAAAAAATCTTAAAACAATGCTATTTTTATAAGAAAAATACATTAGTATTATATTGAATAGATTCAAAATAAAATATTTGTTTTAATTTGAGTTGTTCAATTTATTGATTTTAGTTTAGTTTCAAAATTTTTAAAAATCAAACTAAATTGATTGGTAATACAGATTAAACTAGTTTTAGATCGAATAGTGAACTGTCCTATTGTGGCTTGTTATCTTATCATATGTGGTGAAATGTCTATACATTGACCTCGGAGGAATATACCTTGATTCAGTCCAATCAAAGGCAAATGGAATGATGAATAATGAGCAGTAATAAGAGATTTACGTCCTGTTTGGTAACACTATCAAGTATCTCTATCGTTATCAATTTTAAAATTGATATTGATATAAATCATTAAGAAATGTTTGATTAATTATATCATTTTTAAAATTTATAATATAAATAAAATATATTATGTAATACAAACATCAACTTATATTACTTTTGATGTTGATGCTCTAACATTTGAAAATATTAATATCAATATTGATATAGTATCAAAAATGAAACTCTAATCAGGGCATTAACTCTTCATTTATCGTAATGCATATTGGTGCGTCGAAAATGAGACGGATAAAAAAGAGATAAAGAGTTCGCTGGTCGTAACAAAGCTAAATGGGCCAAGATGCTTACATTGCGGGCCCAATAACAATGTCAGTATAAAGACGACAAGGTGGTGATAGGACCAAGTAAGTTGAAAAGGATCAAAAAAAGTCTGAACTTCTTATGACAACACTAATAAAAATGTCAACATGTCTGTAAGAAAAGTTAGTATCCATTTTATAATATCGGTGTTTGGTTTCGATTTTTTACTCTTTTTTATTTTTTAAAATAATAAATATACAATATTTAGTTAATTTTACCGTAGAAAATTCCCCACAGGTAGATGCGCGAGTTTTGCCTATCATGCTCTATCAATCTTAAAATTAGTGACGGTTTTACCAAACACAAAAACTTGTATTTTTTGGTTTTAAATTTAAAACTAAGAGAACATGTGCTCTTGATTTCAAAAAAAAATTGTCTCAAAATTAAATAAGCTTCTAAACACCCTATAGACAATTAAAAATGTTGAATTACAACTATACCTTTGCATGCATTGCCCGTATACTACTCCTTCACCCTCGAAGTCATTTATGTTTCTAAAAACAAAATATCTATATTTAGAATATTATTTATATTTTTATATATATTTAAAATTTGACAATATTTCCCGATGGTTCGTACAATTTAACTTTAAAAACCTGTCAGGCATCAAAATATATTATCTAATCTCTCCAGAGAGTGAGAGAGATGCAAAGTAGAAGTTTTAAATTATTTTAAGTCAAGATAAGTTAAATTTAGTGTTAAAATATAATAAAAAGTGATTTAAAAAATGTTGACATATTTTAGGGCTGTCGATGTTATCTATTTGACTACTGTTAACTCATTATCAGGGCAGTGTTATTTAAATACACTCTTATCTTTTTTCTACAGCCCCACTCTCTCACGTTCAAGGGATAAAATAATATATAATCTGATATACATTTTTTAATTTGATGAAATAATTTGTATTTACAGGTTTTATCACCGAGAAGGAATTTTCAACTTTGCCATGGAACTTTATATTATAAGCCTATGAACTTAAAAAAAGATCCTTCCGCTTATCTTTTTCTGCCGCTCGCCGGGCGGCAGCAGCAGTGCAGCAGCCCCGCGTTCTTGAGAGGGAAGAAGAAGATGACGCGGGGGACGGACCGCTTCGTCCAGCAGGTTAAGCAGTTCGTGGACGTGAGGGTCAAGGTGCTCCAGGCGCGCTATGGGCACATTGCTACTGATCTGCTCGAGCTCCCAATCAAGGTCGTCCTCGCTCCCTTCACCCTTCCCTTCGACATCGCCGGCTCCGCGCCCCGCGGCTTTGGCATCCCCAAGCTCGTCTCCGACCTCTCCTTCGGCGCTATCTTCGTACGTGCTACTCAGCCGTTACTCCCTTCGTCTCGGTTCGTTGGCTGCCATTGCGCCTTCGTCCGTCGTTGGCGCTGATTTATGTCTTTAATGGTTACTTATCTACGGAACTACAGGCGGTGGCGGCGCTTGGCACTTACGATATTGCTTTGGAGTTGGGCAAGAAAGTCATCTGCCAGCGGTGAGCCCTTCCCCCCTGTGCGTCCCTCGAGGTTTTGGTGGATGGGTGGAGCTTTTAGTGTGCATTCTGCAGGGAGCAGTATCCGTGCTATTTATGATTTTAGTATGGAACAATTTATCATCAAATAATACACGTGCACTTTAAGATTGAAGTCCGAGGTTATTTACCTCGCCAAGAATTCTCGTTCTATTTGTGATTAACGGGTGACTTTGTTTCATCTCCATGTCATGTCATTGTTATCCGCAATAGGATGCTTATATATATATATCTTGAATGCTATTAGCTTTAGTAGTTGAAGGCAACAGTATTTCTCTCTTTTACTCAACATTGTCATTATTTATAAAAACTTGTAGGATTCCCCTCCTCAGCACATGCTGCTTTTCATGCATTAGCGGAAATGCTGGTGCTAAATACTGTAACCGAGGACAACAATATGACCATCGATCAGATAATGTTTCTGTTGGGGGTATCAATATTGAGGATCGAAGAAACGACATCATGTTAACTTTCTCAATATTTGACTACAGTCTACACGTTGAGGTGTCTGACTACCTTCACACAAAGCAGCTCAGAATAAAACACCCACTTACGTCAAAATAAACAATTGAATGCTTGACTTAGTTTCCAATGCCAACTTTCTTTTTGGCCGTGCAATATCACCGGCATTACAGTGAGGGAGAGCTATGGTCTATGGATGAAATTTGATTGGAAGTATGGGAACATGGTGCAAAGGTACATAATTTGGTTTCTACAGCACTGCTGAAAGGTACATGCGTTTAGGCATGGAGTTGCCAGCCTATGGATTTATAGGACTATTTTTTATTTAATGCAAATACTCAATTCAATTAAAGTCGTGGAGCCTTTACTCCCAAAATGTTGGAGGCATGAACTATTATATATTTAATGCATGTTAAAAAGGTCAGAGACGAAGATACTTTATGAAGAAAATCAGCTATACATGCATGCGCGCACACACCAAAAATGTTATCTGCTTTATCTGAAAATGGCTTTTCATCTATCGTCAAAATTTATTTTCTAAGCTGCATACAGGAAATGTCGGACATGCAATGGTTGGCAAGCTTTACGGTGTACTATGTGCAGAGGTACAGGGATGGTTCATTATCAAGTGAAAAACTACCGCTTAAAAAGGTAAATATGGATTTTTGATTTTTGTGGCTTTGTTATGTAACTGACATTCTATCATTTTAGAATGCCACAAAAGGTACTTGGTCTTGTTGAATGCATAATTGATTGTGGTTATTCAGTTCTGTATACCACAATTGATAAGCAGAAACTTGTTACCATGGTTTGCAGGATTGGCTGATCCCTGATTGGGATCAGCGATCCAAGGTGGGGAGCTTGGTCCCAGGGTTGCCTTCTGCCAAGATCAGGTTAGGTTTGTTTGGCTTGGCCTGGATATTAAGGTTTAAGGTTTTTTTATGGTGTAGGGGTGTTTTAAAAGAAATTTTAAAATGTATTTTGAAATAAAGTTTATAGCTCTTAATAGGTTGAAATAATATTGGGTATTTTTGCAATTAAATATTTTAAGGTTTAAAGTCTGATTTTGACTTTCCTTTAAAATGGGTTATATTGATCTTCTAGATTGATGCAGTTGAATGAATAGAAAATGAATCTTCCCTTACAGTTGCATTCCTCTTTCCATTCCTCCTCCATTTCTTTCTCCCAACCTGAAATTAGGGTCCCAAACAAGCTGAGGTGAGTATTATGCTTCTCTAGCTTATTTATTTATTTTTTGATCAAGCTCAATCAGTTGAATGAATAGAAAATGAATCTTCTCTTACAGTAGCATTCCTCTCCATTCCCCCATCATTTATTTCTCCCAACCTGAAATTAGGGTCCCAAACAATCTGAGCTGTGTATTATGCTTTTCTAGCTCATTCATTTATTTTCTGATCAAAGCTCAAGTGGAGTTCAATATTGCTGTATTGTTGTCATAAATGGTTACTATGTCTGGTTTATTCAAGTGCTGGCAAGTACGTGCTCTCACCGAGTAGCCTAACTAGCCTAAGTAAACCAATGATCAGAATGCCCATGATTTTTATTTTTTATGAGTTTATAAAAAGGGCATTATAAAATAATTTGTTAAATTAAATGTATTATGTAAAGCTTAAATTTTAATGGTCTTCCTGAGTCATCCGATGGAGTCCTGTTAACAGGTAACTTGAAGCGTATATATTACCTTAACTATTAATAATTTAAATGCTTGATGAATTTATTGTAACCTTAAATTATGGACTGGAATTATGTTCAAAATAAACTACTTAATTATTTAACTTTACAATATTGTTTTAGCTTCAATCTTTAACTAAAAGAAACACATTCACGAATATTCAAGTTAATGCTATTCTTTCGTGGAATATATTAGTGTATTCGCAACCATATATATGGATTGTTTTAACTAGTAGGTTATTGAATGTTTCAGCAAGTCACCACGAGCAAAAATGAGCTGGTAACAAGCTCCTGAGCTGATTATGACTAGTCACTGCCGATTTGGACCGAGCTTGCCTGAATCTGGGCTGACTCCTGCATTCTTGAACTTTCCCGGGGTCAGGTGGATCAGCCCATCCACCCATTCTGCATTGGGTGGTTCCTGGCAGGCAGATTCATGGTCCAATCCCTATCTAGTGTTCCTTGCATCTTGCCATAACTCCTGGTGTACTCTCTTCCAGTCCTATCTTCTTTAGTTTTGGTGTACCTCCGACCTTCTTCTTTTTCAGAGGCTCTACATCCCCTTTCTTCTATCAGTGTTGACAGAGCTTTGTTATCAAGGTCCACGCACCAATTATTATCTTCTTCATTCACCATCAAGGGCGAGATTGCTGGTCGTTAATCATTCTGACATGGTTTTTTTTTATCTTGACTTCTGCTCCCCAGTTCCAACAAGTCTGCAAAGCGCTGCACCCCTATCAGTACAGATGCATTATTACGATTTCTTCTAATCCATGACAAATGGTGGGAATAGTAATCTTTGATTTTTTTGTTTTAAAAATAGATTTTATCTTGAGTTTAGTAAATAATTTAGAGTATATCACTAAAATTATATAAAAATGATAGATAAGTATACCGAAGAGTGAACATGTTCATAAAAATATTTAATAGTGATACTAATATTTACTAGCGATTTTTATAACTTAACATGAACAACCGATATAAATGATATTATAGTAAACTTTTTGTAAGTTAAATGCAATTGTATAAAAAGCATATTGTACAATAATGAAGATTAATTGGACCAAAGTATGTGTTAAATATTCTTTTTATATGTAATGTGTTAATTTTAAGTATTAGCAAATAATTATGTTTTAATTATTTATGTTTTGAATCATGTTAATAAATTTTTATTTGAATTAATTACAAATAAAATACAGGTGGACAAAATGTGAGTGGCGGATCTACTAAATCAAATTTTGTATGTGCATGCGAAGAATAGTATTAATTCTTAATCTCTTTCTTGATCTGAAGATCTAAGTTTTTATTAAATAGTTATTAAATATTGAACATGACATCATATGACATGCATATGCGTACAAATGAGACATCCTTCAGTTTTTTAGCTATAGAATTATAGAAACATAAACTGGACCAAAGAGTACCAAAGAACTATTCAAGAGGACTGAAGGGCAACAAAAGAATCTGTCAGAAAAGGTAATCATGGCAAAATAAAAGGATGATGCAACTAATTGATTCAAGATGAGTCCCAGTGAGTCATTTGTTCTGACATGTCCCACACCCACAATACAAAATTCATCTGATCTACTATGGCTGATCACAGTTTGGTCTTGATGGTCCGGCCTGAGTCTAACTCTTACCTAGAATCATCCAGGATCTGCCAAAGTTTCTTCTAAGATTACAGGGGTGATATGGTATGTCAGCTTTTGCATAGGCTAATTGCCTTATTCAACCTTGAATGTTCTTTTGTCATTACTGTGATGAGCCTAGAAGGTAAGCTTTAGCTTCATGAGGGAATATCAGAATTGTACTCTGTTATATAGTTTTCATATGTAAAACAAATGCTCAGGTTTATGATGTTTATCTGATAAAGCTGTATGGTTTTCTTATTTTCTACTTAGCAGTGGTGAAAGAGCAACAGCTGAGCATCTTGCGGAAGCTATTGTAGAGAACAGGGCTGAGTTGGTGCACTTTCCATCTGCAGTTGACCCTTCTCTGCCTTTACCTTCCAAAGAATGTTCAACTTGCAATGGATCGGTAGGTTTTTGTATATGATGTGTCATAGAACTTTTATTGGTTATGCGTTGTTGTGATTATGACTTCTGAGGATTCACAACTTTTTTTTTGATTGTAGTTTATCTGGTCTTGTATGGTGAGATTATCCTATATACATGTCCCATAAAAGTAGTGTGACATTTGTAATTGTAATGACCACATATCTGTATATTGTAGCACATATGCACGCTTTTAAGTATAATCTTAAGCTCTTAGTTTTTCCTTGTTAGATTTCATCAAACGCTTATCATTCTTATTTGTCCCATGTTTTGTCCAATGACTAGTTTCTGGTGGCTTGGTATGAAGTTTCATATTTGTTGTATATGTAGTCAAATGTGTAGTTTTTATTGGTTTTATATTGGTAATTTTATTTTAAAGTTTAGGGTTTAATTTGAATTATATTAGGATAATTCAAATTTCAAAAGTTAAAGAATCATTGAAGATGATGAAAACAAGTAAGACATGTGATCTAGATAATATTATATTGAAACCTCAATTTTTTTAAAAGTAAAAAAAACTCTTTATGAAAAAAGTTTCTTTGTTATGGTTTTGATTTTAACATTGATGACTATGAAAATATATGGTATTCTGTTGGAACCTCGAATTTTCTCTCTCGTCCTTTCTTGGTGTAGAAAAATCTTTTTGCTTTAGGCTAGCATTGACTACTATGAAAATATGTGGTATTCATAGGAGTATTAGCTAATTTGATGTGGTATTATTTTATAGAACACCGATGGTTCCACAGATTTGCTAAGTGTCGATATGGGTATCACCCACCACTTAGATGATCTGAACCACAATTTAATTTGTGAGGTTATCTGAGTTCTTTGAAAATAAATTTTGACCTCTCTCCACCGGACTTGCGATATTCCGGTGTTAATTACATCGACGAAACACTCGAATACCCTTGATTGACCGTCGCGGCAACATATCGATCGAAGTCATTCATCCACATAAAGAAAATTTGGAAGAAATATCCCCATGGCCTTATGAGATGGAATTTGGTTGAACTTAATTCAAACTTTTAAGCCTTTGGGTCCATTGATTTCCTGTTTGATTTAAGATTTGATTTGATTTGTTTTGTTTATGTCTTTGGTCATTTGTTAACTTAGACAATTTTGTTTAATTTTTATCTACCTCTCAAAGTCCATGGGGATTAGATGTCATCTTTGGATGACACATCGGGTCAATCGAACTTGAATTTATTTCATGTCGATTTGAGTACATGGAAGTACAATAAATGAGGGGGCATTCGAGCCTTTGTTCCTCAACACATGTCAAAGTTTGTTCGATTTGACCGGCGCACTTCTCGCTGCGATTTGTGTTGCTTTCTGGTATTTCGGTTTTACCGAACCAAGTTTTCTTCATATGTCCAAGTGTGACTTGATTGGATTTGATATGCAACATTTTTGGAGTTTCTTCGGTTTTGCTGACATTTCAGCTTTACCGTACGGATTTCGACTTTTTCGGTATTTTGGCATTACCGAACCGTTGTTGTCTTCACGTGTGTCCAAGAATGGCTTGATTGCATTTGATATGCGGCATTTACGAGCTTGTTCGGGTTCCCGACATTTTTCAGCTTTCTTACCGATGGGTTTCGGCCTTTTCGGCATTTCGGCCTCTGGGAGCAGTTGTCTTCGTATATCCAAGAATGGCTTGATTGCATTTGATATGCGGCATTTCGAGCTTCTTCGGTTTTCGTCGACATTTCGGCTTTACCGATCCGGGTTTCGCTTTTCCGGTATTTTGGCATTCAAGAGCAACCGTATTGTCTTCACGTGTCCAAGAATGGCTCGATTGCATTTGATATGCAGCATTTTGGAGCTTGTTCGGGTTCTGCCGACATTTTGGCTTTACCGATCCGGGTTTCGGCCTTTTTGAAACATTTCGGCCTTACCGAAAGCAGTTGTCTTCACGGGTCCAAGAATAGCTTCGATTGCATTTGATATGCGGCATTTGGAACTTGTTCGGTTCGACATTTCGACTTTACCGAGTACGGGTTTCGGCCTTTTCGGCATTTCGGCCCTTCTGGGAACTTGATTTTCTTCGTATATCCAAGAATAGCTTGATTACATTTGATATGCGGCATTTACTGGACCTTCTTCGGTTTGCGAACATTTCGCTTTACTGCGTACGGGTTTCGCTTTTCCGACATTTCGGTTCCGAAACCGTATTGTCTTCGTATATCCAAGAATAGCTTGCATTTTTGATATGCGGCATTTCGGAGCTTGTTCGGGTTTGCCGACATTCTTCGCTTTACCGATCCGGGTTTCGGCCTTTTTCGGCATTTCGGCCTTCTGAACTTGATTGTCTTCATATATCCAAGAATAGGCTTGATTGCACATTTGACATGCGCATTTCTTGAGCTTATTTCTTTTGAGCATTTCGGCTTTCTGCGATCTGGTTTCGGCCTTTTCGGCATTTCGGTTTCGACCGATTTGGGTTTTCGATTTGAATTCGTTTCGGTTTGGCAACATTTCGATTTGACCGACTTGGGTTTTCGATTTGAATTCCCGTTCGGTTTGGCCGGCATTTCGGTTTTTTTACCGACTTGGGTTTTGATTTGAATTCCGTTCGGTTTTTGGCGAGGCATTTCGGTTTGGACCGATTGGGTTTTCATGTTGATTTCCCATTCGGTTTGACCAAGATTTCGGTTTTACCGATTTGGGTTTTCGCTTTGATTTCCGTTCGGTTTTCACCGCATTTCGGTTTTCGACCGATTTGGGTTTTCTTTTCGAATTCCCGTTCGGTTTCACCGCATTTCGGATTGTCCGATTTGGGTTTTCTTTTTGAATTCCCGTTCGGTTTGACCGGCATTTCGGCTTGACCGATTTGGGTTTTCTTTTTCAATTCCCGTTCGGTTTGACCGGCATTTCGGTTTGACCGATTTGGGTTTTTCGTTGAATTCCCGTTAGGTTTGCTCGACCGGCATTTCGATTTTTACCGATTTGGGTTTTTCGCTTTGATTTCCCGTTCGGTTTTACCTCGGCATTTCGGTTTGACCGATTTGGGTTTTCTTTTTGAATTCCCGTTCGGTTTGACCGGCATTTCGGTTTTACCGACTTGGGTTTTTGATTTGAATTCCCGTTCGGTTTGACCGGTATTTCGGTTTGACCGATTTGGGTTTTCGATTTGAATTCCCGTTCGGTTTGACCGGCATTTCGGTTTGACCGATTTGGGTTTTCATTTAGAATGGTTTTCTATTTGATCCCGAGTAGCTTAAGTTCACATTTTTTTTAAATGCGGGCTACTCGATCCCTCTCGCGAAACGAGATAGGATCGGGATCGATTGGACTTTGGAGGTCGGGCGAAACCCTTACTCCCTTCTCGAATGGCCAAAAACCGATTCGAGGCGGTTGGAACTTTCTTTGGGAGTTGGGCAAAACCCTTCCTCCCTTTTTGAAGAAATTGGGACTCACTTCGAAGATCAGAGCTTCTCTCTCCTCAAAAGTCAACTTTTTTCCCAACACTCTCCAACCCCTCCCACGTATGGCCATGTGGGGGTATTTATAGAAGATTTTGGAGGGGTATTTTGGTCACAAAAAACCACCCCACTCAGCCCATTTTCGCAATAGTGGGGGGTGACCCGACTCAGGGGTGAGTTTAACCTCCGTTTTCTCCTTGTTTATGTCTTCTGTTTGACCGGAAGTCAAACCAGTGCTAAAGTCACCTTGGGGTGACCATACCCAGGTAGTGGGGCCACTCCCTGGACGTGGGGATCATGGGGGAGACTGGTTGATCGAGTCTCCCTCCTTTTCTCCCTTTTTTTTGATTTTTTCTGTCTGTTTGACCAAAACTACCCCCGGTTTGACCGGGGGTGGTGCGCGCGCGCATGCTGGCTGCTGGCCAGCGTGGCATCACACACACATTTTTTTTTTTTTTTTTGATTAACCGGGGAGACCCGGCTGACTGGGCGGGCGCGCGACGTGCGCGCCCGGCGCGCGCGCGTGCGCGCATGCGCGCGCCGCCGCGCGGCAGTTGGCCGCGCGGCCCTTTTTTTTTTTTTCAAAACTCCCCCTCCCCCGGTTTGACCGGGGGAGCCTGGTTGACCAGGGGGTGCGCGCGCGCGTCCGCGCGCGGCACAGCCAGACGGCCTGTTTTTTTTTTCTTCTTCTTTCTTTTTCTCTCCACTGTTCACCCGAGAACAGTTTGACTGGGATTTGACTCGGGTGAACAGTGCACCCGACTCTCTCTCTCCCTGCACGCATCTTTCCCGCAGCGGAACCGTGCGGCCTCCGGACGCTTCTCCTCTGCGGTGGCTTCGAAGCGGGGAGTCTTCTTCCTCTCGGTGACTTGGCGGCGGTGGCGGACGGGTTTTGTCGACGGCGGACTGATCCGGCGACAGCAACAGCGGGCAAACAAGTGACAGCGGCGGCTTCTTCCCTCGGCGTCTCCTGCGCGCACTCTGTTTCCGCACGGCAGCAGCGACGCACGGCGGCGGCGGTGCTTCCTCCGTCTCCTTCTTTTTCCATCTCCATCGGAGAGGACTTCCCCCAGCGGCTCTCCCGCGGAGAAATGCGGCGGGGAAGTTGATTACGACGAGCGACGGGAACGACCGACTTTTTCTAGCACATAGGTATATATATATTTTTTGCTTTATTTCGACGGCGACGTCGACGTTGTTTTTTCGCGCGTCGACGGACGTAAACACGCCTCGGACCGTCTTCTACGCATCAGCGTTTTTAGATCCGGTTTCGACGGCTGACGTCGACGTCGTTTCGCCGGCGACGTCGACGGCGAACACGCCTCGGACCGTCTTCTACGCATCAGCGTTTTCAGATCCGATTTTTGCAGCGACGTCGACGTCGTTTCGCGACGTCGACGGGGGCGAACACGCCTCGGACCGTCTTCTACGCATCAGCGTTTTTAGATCAGGTTTCGGCAGCGACGTCGACGTCGTTTCGCGTCGTCGACGGGGGTGAACACGCCTCGGACCGTCTTCTACGCATCAGCATTTTTCAGATCCGGTTTCGGCAGCGATGTCGACGTCGTTTCGACGGCGGTGGGGCGATACGCCTCGGACCGTCTTCTACGCTTCAGCGTTTTTAGATCCGTTTTTTGCAGCGACGTCGACGTCGTTTCGGCGATTGCGGGGGCGAATACGCCTCGGACCGTCTTCTACGATCGGCGTTTTCAGATCCGGTTTTTGCGGCCAGCGTCGACGTCGTTTCGCGGCGTCGACGGGCGAATACGCCTCGGACCGTCTTCACGCATCAGCGTTTTTAGATCCGATTTTTGCAGCGACGCCGACGCCGTTTCGCGTGTCGACGGGGGCGGAGACGCCTCGGACCGTCTTCTACGCAGCAGCGTTTTTAGATCCGATTTTTGCAGCGACGTCGACGTCGTTTCGCGACGTCGACGGGGGCGAACACGCCCCGGACCGTCTTCTACGCATCAGCGTTTTTTTTTTCTGATTTTTTTGCAGCGACGTCGACGTCGTTTCGCGACGTCGACGGGGGCGAATATGCCATGTATCTTTCCTCCGCGCATTCACGCTTTTGGACCTGGTTTCGGCTGTAACGTTGACGTCGTTTCACGATGTCGACGGAGGTGAAAGGCCCTCAGCCTTGTTCCTTTCATGTATGTCGAACATGGGGCCGTTCGGACCTGATTTTGACGTCGACGTCGGTGTTGTTTTATGACGTCGACGGTGCTAAGAATGTGCTGTTTATCCAATCAGGATTTTTTTTTTCTAGATTTGGTTTCAACGAAACCGGTCTATATTTTTTTGAATAACACGCACGCGTGTTTGACCCTTTTTGGGTTTCAGAATTTTTTGGTTCAACATATTCATAAAAGTATTATAGTATTCATAGAAGTATTAGCTAATTTTGTATGATATTTATATATAGGAACACAATAGAGGGTCTCGACGTTTCATAGATCTTCTAAGTGTTGACACGAGGTTATACGAATTCTTTAATAATAAAATTTGACCTCTCCCACCGAACTTCGATATTCTAATGTTAATTTCGTCGAGTAACTACTTGAACACCCTTGATTAGCCATCACATCAACACATTGATAGGAAGAAATTCATCCACATAAAGCATAAAGACTAGAAGACATATCCCTATGGCCTTATGTGATTGGATTTTGTTTGATTTGGTTTGTTCTAAGTTCATGGATTTAATTTTGTGACTTGATTTGTTTTAAATTTAGGGATCATCTTAATTGATCAAGTGGTTGTTTGATTTGTTCCTTAGATTTGATTTTTTGGTGTCTTTTGTCATTCATTTGACTTGGGCAATTTGAATTGAGATTTTATGATTGTTAGATGTTTTGTTAACATCGTTTTTCATCTGTTAGTTTTTTTGAGCTATCAGATTCTTTATGCTCTGTGCATTTTTATAGGGATTAATTTCTATTTTTATTTGTTTTACTGTTGTTTTATTATGATTTAATTGAATTTTGTTATTAAGATTTGTTCTTATTAATATTATTCACTTTAGTTAATGGTCAAGCTTGTTCCAACTTAACATGTTTTGTAACATGTAGTAGACATTTTTTATGTATTATTTTATGAAATGATTTCAGTTTGATTATGTTCACATTTTGTTAATGTTTAGGTTGTTATTTGATTTATATTTTATTATGTTTACTTATTTAATTAAGTAGCATTACCTATTTAATTTCATAGTTAAGTTGGGTTTATGTTAACATGTTTTGTAACTTTCAATGGTAATTTATTATGTATTATTTTATCGAGTGAAATTGATTTGAATATCTTATCATTTTATCAATAATTAATTTATTTTTTAGTTTGAGTTTAATTATACTTTCTTGTTTAGTTAAGTTTTATGTCATTTATGTGACTTAATTGTTTTCATCCATCTCATTAAAGTTCATGGGGATTTGATGTCATTTCTGTGACAACATATCATGTCAAGTGACCTTGAATTCATTTCATTTCAATTTGAGTACATGGTACAAGATAGTACAATAAATGAGGGGCATAAAAGTGTTGTTCCTCAAAATTAGAATTAGTTTTCATCACTGTAGTGCTATGTTATCAGAGGTGAGCGCCTCAGCCACCTAGGCAATTAGGTGAGGCAAGGGTCTAGCGATCCACATCATTGGATGTGGTTGAGATGTATGTCAAAATCTAATGAACCTGCCAAAAGATGGCGTGGGGTGTTAGTTACAATTTTTTTAATAAAATCTAATTGAAATATGCTTTTAGCGAAGTTGATATTGTCTTTTTGTCAAAATAATGCATCTTTTTATGTCAAGAGCAACACTAGTTTGAGTTAACTTCTGATTACAATATTAGTGCATTTCAATCTAGGATGCCCCTCACAATAGCTTCTTTTGTAGTTTAGAAGCTGTTATGACAAAAACACGAGTATTGTATTGTTTATTCTGATACCCTGTCGTCTGGTACATTTTAATTTCATGATCCTTGAGGCATATGGACGATCTAAATACAAAACCTGCTAAAATTCATAATTCATGTTGCAGGGAGTCATGGATTGCCCAGAGTGCAAGCATCACTTGCAGGTCCGAATTTCTGCAGATGATGTGAGTCCTTTTTTCTTCTTTTCTTTTTTTCGAGAAGCTGGCTTTTGTTCCTATACACATGACAAAGTTAAATGTGATATTCAGGTTAGGCTGGTTAGCTGAAAAGACAACTGATGTAAGAGCACATTTTTGATAGTGGATGTGTTTTTTGGTTTGTCTGCCGTAGGAGGCAACATACGTAGGTCTATCGTTGGTTTGAATAATCAACAATACCAATTCGCTACTTCAATCTGGTTCATTCGAACCATATATCAACTTAATCCAGTTCCACAGGTTTATAAACAAAACTTGTCAATCCTTTTAACTTGTCTTCTTTCTCATTTCTCTTTGGATTAATGCTTTAAGATTTTAAAGGTAAAGCCTATTTTATTGCTATCGTTTCTCCTTTTGATTTCCTGCTTCTGTTTGCAATGTTGTTTATTACTATGTAACGTCCTGAATCAAAGAAGTGGTTACCAATTTTTATTAAACAGCTGTGCAAAAAGTCAACGAAGATGGAGAAGTAGGGGGAAAGCCAGCTGGCGTCGAGGAGGCTCACCAGAATATGGAGGCTATCTCCAGGTGTGGCTAGTGGTGATGGAGGATGAGGCATCACGGCCGTGGAAGTGATGCTTGGGGATGAGGAGGAGGGACCAATGCCACGGGATCTAGGCATGTATGCCTTGGCAACGACAAAATGGTGCTATGGAGGTGAGTGCATGCCTGCTCCATCTGATGTGGGTGGCATCACGAGCAAGGGTGGAGGATGAAGACAGAGTGAAAGCGAGATCGCCTTGGGAGGAAAGAAGAAGGGGGAGAAGGAGAAGGCGGACAATGGCTCACGAGGCCAACAACTAGACAGGGAGGAGTAGGGGAGGCGATTACCACTGGGGAAGAAGGGGAACCAGGGGTGAGGTTTTGTTGAGTTGTAGAGGAAGAGAGCCAAGAGAGAGAGAGCCAGGGGGAGGGATTGTCACAATTTTTTTAATACTTCTTAACTTCTCCAATTACAGGGGTAGGACTCTTTAAATAGAGTCCTATGCTACAATATTTTAAAAAGACTCTAAAAAGTCAAATAAATACAATAATATTTTAAACTTGACATATTTAAACTTATATCCTATATTTTTAACTTTAATATATATATCTATACTCTTAATTAATTTTAATATCTCTATTTTAATACTTTTAGTGGACCCTTAAATATTTAATATTCTAATATGATTAAAATAATAAAATTTTTCCGGTGTCGATCCAATTTGATTAGTAGTGCCGGCATTCTTGGATCCATCTTCCATTCAAGTCACCCGGTCTAATTCCCATAAGAACTACTCTCCGGGTCTCCCAAACAGTCTAACTAAGAAATGTTTTGTCTGCCTTCCAGGGACCTTATTATATGATCATGGGATTTAAACCCATAGAGGCCTGTGGGTCGCCTAGCCTGAACAGGACTAGATAGTCCACAGCCTAGCTTAAATCAGGCTGACCTTGTCAGATGCTGACTGATCCTAATGATTTCTTCGGCTTTTCTATTGCAGAACCAGATAGGGCAAGTCAATGCTGATAGGGATTGCCCAAATCTGCAAACTAAGACCGAAGTTTGGTTTGCCATAACCTCTATTTGGTTTCTTCGTTTTTGGCATAATGCCCCAAATCCAAGCTGAACTCTACTATGTACACCCCTAACTCAATATACAAGATAGCATTTGGATTGGCTTGAAGGAAATTGTTATAAAAGAATGTACTTGTGGTGAATGCAGAGTTTGCTTATGTGACCTACCCTAAGGTAAAAAAAATCACATCATTGCCCACATCTGGCCGCAGAAATCATTTTGGAATTAAATTATCAGTTACTCTGACGCAGTTAATGGAACCTTCATGATGCACCTCTCCACAAGAGGTGCAGAAAATTTGATCACGTCGTACCAATATCTTGCTCTTTTGCTCTCTTCATTGCCAGTGAAAATGTTTTCCTTGTTACCTAAAGCACTGTCTTCTGAGTGCTGCAACAGCTGTGGTTATCTTGCTCTTTTGCTCTCTTCATTGCCAGTGAAAATGTTTTCCTTGTTACCTAAAGCACTGTCTTCTGAGTGCTGCAACAGCTGTGGTTACATTTTCCATGCACACAATCTAAGATTTGCTCTTTATTACGTCTCTGCCTTGATGTCACACTTGCGAAGCAAAATTTTGTAACAGAAGTTTTTTGCATTGCATCAATTAAACTGATTCTCTATTATATAAAACAAACTTGCAAGCAACTAGCGAAAAAGTTGTACCATGGGGAAAAAATTACCTTCAAGGGCCAGTCTGGCCCATTGCAGGTTTGGCCCCCATCAAGTCCTGTTGATCAGGATTGGTGTTGACCAAAAAGCCTTAAAATAAAGTTAGGCATGCCAAGCTCACCGGACCAATTTTGGTGTCACACTAAATTGGAATTGGGCGTGCCAATTGGCCTAGTCCATCCAATTTGAGCCCTAGCAAACTGTAACCCATCTGCGTCACAAATATAGTTGTTGTGGGTGCAGTCAGTGAGTACTTCGTCTCTATTAGCAACTGTGGTCCAGAAAAGCAGCTTTTCTTTGTAGCAACTTTGTCTTAGTCTTTTAATTTATGCGATCTTATCTACATTGCTATTTGGAAGCTTCATGGTTGTTGTAACACTTAATTTTGATTATCTTCAGATCATGGAGCCCCCATGGAAAGCTTACAATGTATTGAAGAGGATGGACTACCCATACGAGGCATGTGCAGCATATTATTTATTCTATTTAACATTCTGTTGGCACTCAAAAAATTGATACGTATGATAAGAGATATGTCACATACGTGTTAAAAAAAAAGAGAGAGGGAGAAAGCAGGCCAGCGATTGAAGGAAAATCGGTTGGGCCAGGGGCTGAAATCTGAAACAGCCCAATCGGGCTAGCAGTCCATGGAGCCAGCAATCATCGGCCCATGGATGTCATCTTCCATAGCCAGTCCACGTCAAAGAAAAAGGGAGAAGAAAAAATTTTAAATAACAAATAGAGGAGAAGGAGCTGGCGGACATGGCCCAATAAAACTAGCCATCCACGGAGGTGGCTGAAACCAGCCCAATTCACATCCATCTCCCCTGGCTGGCCCATTCGAAAAAAAAAAGAGAAATAAATATACAGGGAGAGAAACTGTCGGGACAAGTGGAGGAAACCAATTCCCAGCCGGACTCTCCCCGGAGCCGTGCCCGCGCACAGCAAGGAACTGCCTTAGGAAGGCAGTTGAGGATAGGAAGGGAAGGGGAGCTCGATCCCAAGCAATCCGGGATTGCTCCGAGTCCCTCTCGGGATCGCAATCTCCATCCCGGGAAGTCTCCCGACGGAGGGAGGGTACCGCACCAAGCCTATAAGAAGACCCCCCTCGTACGAGCAAGGGGAGCGCGAAAACACCCCTGGAGGCGGCGTCAATACCCCCCGGAAACAGCACAAGAGAATCCCCCGAGAGCTAGAAAAGAAGAGAGAAAGAGAGATAGAAGGGCAGAACCTGTCGACGTCGCCGGAAGCTCTTCCGGAACCTGTCGACGTCGCCGGAAGCTCTTCCGGAGCTTGCCGTCGCCGGAAACCTTCCCGCAGCCTGCCGCGCTCGCCGGAGCCTCCTCCGCAAGAAGCCCTCGCCGGGAGTTGCTCTTCCGGAACCTCCCGCCGGAAGCTTGCCCAAACCGGTAAGGAGTACCTCCTGCCAAGGCCTTCTCCGTCGTCGGGTGCCGCCGGAGCCCCTTGCCAAAGCCTCTGCCGCCGTCGGAAGAGTCCGGAGTCCCCTGCGCCTCCGCCTGCCACCGCCGGAGAGACCCGCTGCCGTCGCCTGGTCGGGGGGAAGAAACAGGGCCGCCGTCTTTATTTTTTTGCAACCATAGTCCACCTGGCACATGAAGAGGAGGAAGGAGAGGCGCTCGGACTTGATTTTGACCCGGGGTCAAAATTGGGGTGGGGCCCACCCAGAAAAAGGAAAGCAAAAAAAAAGAAAATCCCCGCGGCCGCGGCCAGGAGCTGCGCGTGCGAGCACGCAAGCCGCGGGGAGGGGATTTTGACCCGGAGGTCAAAATCGGGTGGGGCCCACCTGCTGAAGAAGTTAAAAAAAAAAAGAAAAAGAGGAAGAGAAGGTGGGCTGCGTGAAGGCCCAATGAACAGGATCCGCAAGAGGGCCCAATAATTTGATTTCTCTTAAAAGACATCCTTGATTGAAATTAAATAAAAATACACTTAATTAATTAAACAAACCGAGGCGAGCATCCGGCCGGCTAAAAACCCGCCTCATGGTCTCGGCATAACTTAAAAGAATCAAAATAAATGGGCAAGCAATAGGCCGGCTTTAAGCACGTCTATTGACCCATAATTCAAACAAAAACCAAATAAAATAAACAATAAACATAAATTAAATAAAAATGCACCTAATTAATTAAACAAACCGAGGCGAGCATCCGGCCGGCTAAAAACCCGCCTCATGGTCTCGGCATAACTTAAAAGAATCAAAATAAATGGGCAAGCAATAGGCCGGCTTTAAGCACGTCTATTGACCCATAATTTCAAAAATAAAATAAAATAAACAATAAACAGAAATTAAATAAAAATTCACCTAATTAATCAACAAATCGAGACGAGCATCCGGCCGGCTAAAAACCCGCCTCATGGTCTTGGCTTAACTTAAAAGAATTCAAAACAAGGAGGGAAAGCAATGGGCCGGCTTTAAGCACGCCCCTTGACCCTTTAAGGTGGACATACAAAGGTCTGGTTAAAGACCCCAATGTCTTACCGTGCCCCAAGAGGGAGTTGTTTTGCCCATAATGCCATGGGGAGGCTGTGCATGATCAACATGCCAATATGCCCAAACCATAGGCTAATGAGGGAGACCAACCATGGAATGAGTGCCCACAAGCTTTTCAAAAGCCGGGTATGCTCAACCTTGAACCGGTTGGGAAAAGACTGCATATGCCTATCAAAGGCAGGACCATGCTCAAATTTCTGAAAAGACAAGGCAGGATTTCCAGATGCCTATCAAAGGCTGGAGACTATACTCAAGACCGACATATACTTCATCACGAATTGAGGGGATGTCACAGTTGTTGTAAAAGAGAGAAAGCTGGAGGACTTGTGAACTTCAAACAATGAAGAATTCAATGATCAATGCAAGGAGAAGACAGTCCCCGCCGGACTGGATGGATGCAAGCACATTAAAAAACTGAACTTAAATCTGAAATTTCAATAAGAAAATCAAAACATTTAAGAAATCTGAAATCTGTCAACCTGTAAAAATCTGAAATCACCTCTAAAATCCTGAGATTAAAAATCTGAAAATCTGAGCCAAGAAACTCTAAAAAAATTGAAGGGTCTGAAATCTGGGTTGGAGCAGAAGCCCATTTAGAGAATTTGCAAAAATCTGAGGATCAATTAAACTGCAGAAGATCCGAACAAAGGTCTGCAACTTGGAATTGGTCTGATTTTCAGGAGTTTCAAAGTCTGAAAGCTATATTTCTGAAATTTAGAATGTGCGGCAGAACTGAAATCAAAAGGAGCAGAAAAATCTGAAATTTGAGAATTGAGGTGCAGAATCCACATAAATCTGAGGTCTGGACCTGAAAATTTTGGAGCACCTAGAATCTGTACAGAATCTGAATTCCGAACCTGAATTGAGATCCGAAGTTTGAAATAGAGTATGAATTCAGAATCTGAACCTCACATTTAGAGATGAAGATCTAAAAATCTGAAATTGAATTAAAGGGAGCAGAGGCCGCAGGCTCTAGAGTCTGAAATCTGGAGAGGTCGAACTCTGAATTCTTTGCAAGGGAATTAAGGCCTGTAAGATCTGAAAGTCTGAGGTATAATAATCCGAATTTGTGCAGAGTTTAAAGTTTAAAAGCCTGCAAATCCGAAATATTTAAAAATCTGGAGTCTGGAAACTGATGTTTTGAAATCTGCAATGCTGAATTTGTGTCGAACCCACGAGAATCTGCAATCTGGAAATATTTGAAAAGTGCAGAATTTAGAGTTTGAAATTTGAAATCAGTAAGAAATCTGGAAGTTTGGAGGACTGGAAATCTTTGGAAGTGCAGAAATCTGAAAGTTTAATGCCCATAGAACCTGCAGCCGGAAATCAGAGGTGTGCCATGTGCAGAATTTGTAGAAGACTTAAGTAAATTGAGCTCAGATCAAACTCAAATTCAATTCAACCCATTCCAACCAAATTCAAATCAATTAATCAAACTCAAACCCAAATCAGTTTATAAATTTGAAATTCCAGAAACTGTCAAATTCATCCCCCAAATCAAACAAAAGTTCAACTGAATTCTCACAAATTTAATAAAACAAATTCAAATTAAACCAAATTCAACATAACTCAAAATTTCTCAAATTAAACCCATAAACAAACTGTCTTTAACCCAAATCAAACTTAAAATCAATCAACTGTTGGCACCCAAAAAATGTGTCATGACATCCAGAACTGGCAAGTTTTGGGCAAAATACATGAAAGAAAATCGAACAGGCAAGTGTGATCCACTTTTCATCACATTTAGGGCCAACGGGCCGAATAGGCCCAATAAGCCTTATTGGGCCCGACCGGCTGGATGATGACCTGAGAATGGTAAGACATCACCATCTTGTCCGTCTAGCTCAAACTTGAGCAAAAACGAAGTCGGATCGAAAATCCGACTTGAATTCAACAAGTTATGGGTCAAACGATGAAAACACTCACGAATGGCCTTTGGTAGGCTTAATGGGCCCAAATAACAAAACAAGTGGGCTCACAAAGACTGTACCGACCAAGACATTTCCAACGGCGCCTCACATGTCAAAATCTGGCTTCGGACGGTAAAATGACCATTTTGCCCTTGTGGGATTCGGGCAATCTGGGGAAGGTCCAAAGAAAAGTGGCACCACCAAAAGGTCTACTTGACTTTCAGATAAACAATGACAGGGTCAGATCGACAATCCGACCCATATTTGGAAAGTTATGAGGAAAACACTGAAAGTCAATTTTCGAATGGCCTTAATAAGGGCATATCAAGTCCGAAAAGCAAAACAAGTGGGTCCACGGGGCTGTACCAGTTGAGGGCTTCGCAACGGTACTCTGAATGTCAGAATCCGATTTCGGATGGTACCCGAACGGTAAAATGACCTCTTTCGCCCTTGGTAGGTTTGGACAATTCGGGATAGGCCCGATAATATCTTGGTGCATCATTAAGTCCGCCAAGCTCCATATTGAGCAACATTAAAGTCAGATCAGAAATCTGACTTGTATTCGGCAAGATATGGGCAAAACAATGAAAGTGGACTTTTAGGCGGTCCTTAATGGGCTTGGTGGGCCGTAATGACCAAACCAGTGTGTCAACAGTAAAGCCTCGACAGAGAGCTTCGCAACGGTGCCTTGAATGTCGAATCGACTCCGGACGAAAAAATGACTGTTTTGCCCCTAATGGGTCTGAACAAATCCAGGCAGGCCCATTAACATATGGCGTCACCAAAAAGTCCGCCTGACTTCCAGATGAACAACATCGGAGTTGGATCATCAATCCAATCCATATTCGGAAAGTTATGGACAAAGTTTGGAAAAATGCAAAGTCGGCATGCACTTTGGGACAACGGCAGAACTATTCAAATAATTTTTGGCAGCAAAATCTATGCACATAAAAGTTCTGGTGTATGTATATTTAATTGCATTTTTATGCAATTTTCAGAATTTTTGAAGATCAAGATTTGATCAATTTAGATGGATTTGTTTCAAGGGTCAGGATTAATCCATAACTTAAGTTATTGGATCCTGTCCTAGTGGGTCTTAATGGTATCAAATACTTGCATGGGAGAAGGCTACGTACAGCCCATTACTTCCCAGAATTTTCAGAGTTTAAAAAAAAAAGGAGAAAAAGGAAACGTGGGGGGTCAGTAGACTGACCCACCTCCCACTGCAGCCACTACTCCCATGATCCCCACTTCCTCCATGTTGGGGGGGAGGTTGCGCTGGACAGTTTCCTCTCTTTAAGAGAGACCTGTCGGATATACTAAAGGTGTTGGTTGGAGAGTTGATACGTGAAGGAGAGTTCCTGCGTGCAGAGGAGGGCGGACGGCTGCTTCCAGGGGGCTGCTTCCAGAGGGCAGACCTGCAACCAGAGGGCAGACGGCTGCAACCAGAGGGCGGGGGCTGCTTCCAGAGGGCAGAGGCTGCTTCCAACGGAAGGCTGCTCCCAACGGAGGGGCTGCTTCCAACGGGAGGGGGCTGCTTCCAACCAGACGGCTGCTGCCAACGGCTGACGGCTGCTTCCAAGGGGGGCTGCTGCCAAAAAAAAAAAAAAGGAGAAAAGGAGGGGGCCGAGAGAAGTCTAAGGGGGCCAGCGCTTCTTCTCTCCCCCATTGAACCTGCGGCTGTCCTTCATCCCCCCCTCTTGCTGCCCCCCTGCGCCCAAGAAAGGAAGGAGGGAGATACGTGGCCACTTTGACTGTAGCTTCTGTCCAGGAACATGGAGAAGATGATGGTTGACCGCTGCTGATCTTGCTGCCATTGGTGCTTGCTCCAGTGCCTATAAAAGGAGAAGAACCTGTCACCGGGACCCTAAATCAGAGGATGGTAATAGGCCACCAGGGTCTGCACATGTCAAGGCCGCAGGGCCTAGATGAAGCCCAAACAGACCTCTAAGGCCCAATTAGAACAGTTTGGCCGCCAGGGCCTTCAAAGCTTCAAGTGGTCACCTTGGCCCAATGAGGAGTGAGCCGGCCATCAAGGCCTTAAAAAACAAACTTAATCAAAATTTGAGAAATGAAATTTAATTAAGAGCTAGCCTATTTCACATAGGTTACCTCAAAGGACGGGCACTCGGGCATGTCCCCGGTGTGTTTGATCCTGGACGGGGAAATGGGCAAGTCCCCATATTCTACCGATCCTTCCTCCAAAGTAGGGAGTATCAAACTCCACCTACTAAAGGAGGTATATCTCATCAATTTAAGGGGAGGTCATGTCAAATTTTCCCCTTAAATTAAAAATGAGAGACATATGCCAAGGAAGGATCACCCTATGTCCATCAAGGACTAAGAAAAAATTCATCAATGGGAAATATGACATTTTATGTCTCCCACATGTAATTTGCATTCGAATTTGTCAATGAATGAAAATTTCGAATTTTGCATATCTTTTTTTTTTGTCATCGGAATTTATGGAAAATCCCATAGACTTGGAGGAATGTAAAAAAAAAATATAATAAAATAAATCTGAAAATAACAATAATCTGGTCAAACCAGTCAACATAATTTTTTTATCTCAAAAATAATTTTCAGATAATCAAAACATAAAAAAATAAAATTTATGAATCAAAATGCCAATTAAAATAAAATAAATCAAATAAACCCAATAAAAATAATAAAATATAGCCAAATAAACCAAAATACCCCAAACAGGTTCAAAACACCAAATTCATTATGTTATTCCACAACATAAAAAATGGCAAAGAATCTCAAATAAAAATTATCCAAGTCAACTCAACTCAAACCCAAAACAAAAATAATTGTGGAACAGATCCTCAATTAAAAAAATGTGTTAAATCCTAACTTAAAATGACATTTAAATGAAATGCAACTTAAACAAAAATCATAATTCAGATTCAACCAAAAGATATCAAGTCCTAATTAAAACAAAAAAATATAACAAATCAAACTTTTAAAAAACAAATCCAAATCAAGTTGAAACCAAATCACTCAACTAAAAGACACTAAGTCATAATCAATTTAAATCTTGAAAAATTCCAAATCTTAAAAAAAAAAATTCAAATTCAAAACCCATCAAAAATCTGAAAAAATGAACATCCATTAAATTTCAAACCCAATTAAAAATCCTCAACAAAAAAATCAATTAAACAAAAACACAAATCTTAAACAACAAACCTAATTCAAACAATTCAAATAAATTCAAATCAAATCGAACGTTCAAAACACTAAGTTTTGCATTCCATCAAGTGTATGGGGTTATTACTCCCATGTGTTCATCGTATGGATGTATGTCTTCTATTCACAAAATTGCTATGGCGGCTAATCAAGGGTATTCGAGTATTCTCGATGTAATTAACATCGGATCTTCGCACCATCCGATGGAGAGAGGTCAAAACAAATTTTCAAAGAACCTAATATCCTCAACATATATTTTTATGCATACCACTGACCTAGTTAATACTGTTATGAAATACCACATATTTTCTAATAGTCAAGGCTAAGTCAAAAGTCAAATCAAAAGGGAAAATGAATTTCCGAAATTTCATCCAAAAACAAAAGAATCAATCTTTTGAGAAAATTGAGATTCCAACAATTGGCACGCCCGGTGGGACCTCTCTTTCCCTTCATCTCTCCGTCATAGCAATTCAAGAAGACATGCATCCCAAATTTCATATATATCTAAAACATGCTTCTTTCCTTTTTGCGCGAGGAGGAGGCGGAAAATGTCAAAAGATGAGGCCGGTGGGGTCCGATGATCCCGCCATGAAGACTTCATCCCGATGTTGCAAACATCTCAAGAAGCCACTCTCGGAGTTCATCCAGCACCGAGAATATTTCAAGGGCCAAACAACTTGATCCTATTTCCAAAGAGCTTACCACGGAAGCTCCCCAACAAACAACTCCGGGGGCAGGTGGTCATGGATTCTGTCACCACCAACCCTCAAAGAAGTCAAAGAGGCACCAAACATGCCGTCTCAAGACCCATCAACTATATACCAGGGTCGGTCTTTCATAACCGACCAAGGTAATGGGAGGACAATGCCAAGGCAAAGTCTAATTCCTCCATCTCCAACAAGTGCATGGCACCGGGGCAACCACAACAAGAGAAGGTTGACAACAACAACAACAACAAAAAGAAGAAAAAAAGGGGGGCTGCTGGCCAACCGGCAAAGAAAGCTTCCGGACTCAAGCTGGCAACAATGTCGTTCAGCAGGGAACAAATTCCTAAGTCCAAAAGAACTCTATCAACCGAATGGGGGCAAGGAACGAATCCTTCACCCAAAAAGTCATATCTGGTCAAGCAATGACCATATTCTTAATTCGTGAGATTACCATTGTCGTCAACCGGCGAGAGAAATCTCTCAAACTCAAGCTGGTGATGTCGTCATTCGGCAGGGAATAAATATATAAATCCGGATGAACTTCACCAATCAGATGGCGGCAAGGAACAAATCCTTCGCCTAAAAGTCATACATGGTCAAGCAATGACCATGCCAAGCAACATGTCAAGAAGAAACCAACTCCCAACTCATGAAACTGTCATGGCTAGCCTACCAGAGGCTCAACATATTCAAAGGACAAGGAATCAATCCTATGTTTCCAAAATAAAAACACACTTTGGCCAACCAGAGATAGTTTGGCTCCAAACAAATACTACTTGGGTAAGGAACAAATCCATCACCCGAGTGGAAGATGTTGAGACTGATTGGTGGCCCGCATTTCATTGAGGTGCCGTCTCTCAATTCACTGTCTCACCATGATTGGTTAAATTGAGGGCTCGAATCATGAGAGATTTCAACTGGGTAAGGGATTAACCCTTGACCCGGGAAAGTAATGTGGCTTCAGTTAAGCCCCAAATGTCGCTTGGGTAAAGAACAAATCTTATGCCCCAGGAAAACAGAAATCATCAAAGCATGGTTGCCCGGTCAACGGCATATACCAAAGATGTTTCAAGAGGGATTAACACACAAATCTACGAGAGTACCATGATAAACCAATCAACAGGTTCATGTCAAAACTGCTATAAGAAGGGAACAACCCTCAATCCACAATGCTGCCATTAGTGGCCTTCGTCCACAACATGCAATGGGGAGTCTGACAACGGCATATGCCACATAAATGCCATTTCCATGAGGAATCAATCCTCACTCCATGACATGAAGTATTTAGGGCTGGCTAACCAAGTAGGGGAGTCAATCTTCTACTTTTGAAATGCCGAGGGCTATCAATTATGTGCTCAGTCCTGAGATACTATGCACTGTGGATGCCCAGCTGACGAACAGCATCAAAGTTATGTAAGGGATCAACCCTCTAATCTGAAAATTGACAACTTGGGCCAAGCAATGGCCCAGCATGTTGCTGCCTGGGTGAGGGACCAACCCTCAACCCACAATCTCAATTCTCAACCAAGCTTCGATTGACCAGCAATTCAGGCTCCTCATACTCCTCTTCAAATTGGGAACTAATCCCATACTTGTGCCATGGCCCAGGCTATTCAGTTAGTGGCACAACTCCAAAGTATCCATCGGGCTAGGAATAAATCCGATGCCCACATTAAAGCTTGCATATGCAGGACATCATCGCACTCTACTCAGGGGGCAAGATGCTCATCTGTACATGCTATGTTAATTCGACAACAAGTCAACATGAACCACCACCAAGATGAGGGGCAACCCTGCGCTCCTCGATCCCGAGGAGGGCGAGGCCGATCAACGGTCCATAATGTTATTGGTCGTGCAAGGGGTCAATCTTCAGCCAGACACCCCCAATAAGTCATGCCGACCAACGGCTTGGTTAATTTATGCTTTCCCTCGGACAAGGAATCAATCCTTTGTCTGCTCATATGTCAGGGTCAACTAATTCTCAGTTGAGTCCAGGTGTCCATGCTGCAGCCGACTTGATGGAAGGCTCACCAAACTCAAAAAAAAAAAAAAAAAACAAAACAATTCAGAATTTTATATTTGGCTGGGGGCAATCGCCCAACCACAACATAGCAGCATGGGCCAAGGATAAACCACATGCCCGATATGCTATCGAACGATCAGGGAGGAAGCAATCCTCCACCTCAAAGGGAGAGCCAGTACAGGTTCCAAGATTTCTTATTACTAACCGTTATACCACTCTGGCCCGGTTGGAGAAAAAGAACAAGGCTGCTCCCCAACCTTCCACCAACACTACTGCGAGCGCCCATTCGGGGAAAGAAGAAGTCTTTCGCCCATCAAGTTATGCATGACCAGTCAGTGGTCTCAATTGCTACTGGAGAAAGGGAGCAGGCTCTTTTCCTAAAGATCACCCATTCTGGCTGATCAACGGCCCACCAAGCAAGGGTTCTAGTGAGGGATCAACCCTCGGCCCATAATCCAAACACGGATAACCGATCAACGGTGTCGTCCCCACATACTACCTTCAACTTGCCGGTTCAACAAGGATAACAGATCAACGGTCCTGTCCCCCAATACTGTTTGATGGGCTAGGAATCAATCCTAAGCTCACCAATTGAAAAATGCTGCCCGGATATCGGTGCAACTCCAAAATATTCTTTGGTCTTGGAACAAATCCGATGACTACCTCAAAACTTGCTTAGATATGGCTCCTCTCTATTATGCTGAGGCAGATGAAGTTGGAGCTCACCAACCAACATTTAGCCAATCGTTTCTGCCACTCTGGCTCGATTGGATGAAAAGAATAAGGCTGTTGCCCAGCCTTTTGCCAGCATTGCTGCAGCTGCACGGGGAAGGAAGAAATCTCTCACCCGTCAATTCATTTCTGACCGATCTGTGGTCCCAACGGCGCTAATGGAGAGAGGGATTAGTCCTCTTGTACGAAAATCAACCAATTTGGCCGATCAACGGCTAGCCATGCTATTTCCCGGGTAAGGGACCAGCCCTTGGCCCGTGACGTCAACCAGGGTAACCGGTCAACAGTTTCATCCCGGAACATTATCTTTTGGGTAAGGGATTAACCCTCGGCTCATTAGTTCAAGCAGGACAATTGATCAACGGTTCTCTCCAACTAGACAACTCGACGAGCTAGGAATCAATCCTATGCTCGCCAGATTGCAAGAATGCTGCCCGGCTATCGGTGCAACTTCAAAGTACTCCTTGGACCTGGAACAAATCCAATGACCACGTAAAAATGGCCCAAATGTGGCATCTTTTCATGCTCGGGTTCGGAATCAATCCGTCACTCGGTATACATCAGATATTGATTGGTTTGTTGGTCAACCCACAATGTCGTTTGACCGGGGGCAAGCCTCTAAGTCACTCCAGTACAACTTGGGCTAAGGATCAACCAGACGCCCATCATACTGGTAAGAAGCAAGGAAGAAATCCTTTACGTATGAAAGGAATGCATTCAACTAAATGACCGGTCCTCTGGCCATCAAATAAGGAAGCAATCCTCCATACTTCAATAAATCTGGCCAATCAATGGTCGAAAACATGGCTTTCAGTGAAGCAGAGAATCAACCCTATATTCTTCAGTTAGAAGGAGCCAGTCGGTCAACGACCTATGATACTACAGAGAGATCAGCCTATTGCCCTTTCTCTCAACCAAGATGACCAACCAGTGGTCCGATCTTCTAATTCTTGCTTGCAAGTGAGAGATCAATCCTCTATCGGGCAAATGGATGCAACTGCCATGATACCAGTTTGGTAGTCATATGTCAATTGGGCTCGGAACAAATCTTATGCCCTCACTGAATGATGTCTATATGACGTTACCTGACAAGGTTGTGCTCGGGAGAGAAGGCAATTCTCAACCCATTTGGGAACTACTCATCTAGCCGGGGGCATACCCCCAGGCCATGTCATGTCAAGCAGGTGTGAGGGTGAACTCTCCACCTAAAAAGGTAACAGGGGGCAAAAGGACCAACCTCTACCAGTAAAGCCCCAGAAAATCGCCAATCTACGCTAACTACAAAAGGAGACAAAGAAGAAATTATTGTCTCAACAGGAGACTACATGAAGTCACCCCGTTATCGGGGTGTGGGAGCAACCCTCCGCCCTTCAAGTTAGCATATCAGGCCGAACAGCGGCCCCCGAGGCTACAATTCAGTGGGGGACCAACCCTCAACTTAACATTTCAAATTAGTCTTCGGGTCAACGGCTCGACCCGATTATGCCTTTTGACAAGCATGTCAACATGCCGGGGCCGACCATTAGTCCACTACAAAGCATAAAACTTGGGCAAGGAAGAAATCCAACACCCGCCACAAAATTGAGCCAAGGGAACGAAGAGTCCATATGACAGCCCTCCGCAGACCCCTCACATCAAATACAAAACAAGTCATTAACATGCCCTCAAATGTCCCCAAAGCAATCTCCTATATGCCCTCACATACCACAAAAGAAACAGTCTTCATGGCCTCCGACATGCCCATGTACAAATAAAAAAAAAAAACCTCCATGGCCTCTGACATGCCTAAATCCCAACTCATGCTAATGGCTGTGACATGCCTATGCCCACATACAAGCCATCCCCAAGGCCCCCAATATTCCTGTGACCAGTCTTACACAGTTCCCCTGTGTGAACTCCAAAGGAATTTCAAAAAAAAGGAAAAAAAAAGAAGAGAAAACAGGTTGGATGGAGGAGGTACTCCCAACTCAAGCAATGAGAGAAATGAATTCTCAAATTGACACTAGCAACTCTTAAAAGGGAAGAAATCTCTAAGCTGAGTTGGACATGCAATCTCGGGCAACCATTTGATCGAGAAAAGGGAGTCTGGAGGTTAGTACAAGGTCAGTTGACCATCACTAGTATCACCTCGAAGAAGACAAAATATATTGAGGACACAAGGCAACATGTTCATTTGTGCTTGTCAAGCCTCAAATTTCAACAATCAGAGAAAGTGCACGAGGAGGTCAAGAGCCTAAGGTGCCAATCCTGTGTCACCTCTCCATGCATTTCTCCATCAACACATCAGGCATTTACATTGATGGTGGGATGATGAGTAGGCGGAGCATGACCGAAGTTCATATGGCTTGAGGGAAGCCTGAATTCTCTTGTGAAAGAAAAAAAAAGAAAGAAGAAAAAAAAGAAAGAAAGAAAGAAAGATGAAATACCTTGACAGACTTGGTTAGTTACACCATTAATTGACCAAGGGCAAAATATGTCAAACAAAAAAAAGAGAAAAAAAAAGGAGAAAGAAAAGAAAAAATCCGGCTGAGGTGATGACCCGTTGAGGGGCACCCCAGGCAAAAGTGGATCACCCTGCTGTATGAAAACCCTGCAAATGGGCGTACAGACAAAAGGAAAAGGGGACTAGCTTGGGTGAAAACCTTTCAAAAGGCAGTCAAGTTAGTTTGAAAAAAAAAGGAGAGAAAAAAAAAGAAGAAAGAAAAAAAAAAGGAGAGAGTGAGAAACTCTGGAAATTCAAAGTTCAAAAAAAGAAGAGACTCACCTCTTATCTAAACATGTCAAATTTCATGCCATCATGACTTGCATGCCCACATGGCTTCAAGCAGTTTCATACCATTATGACCGGCCAGTGTCTACATGGTTTTCAAAAATTCATACCATTAGGACCCTCGGCCTATATGGTTTGCTAATAAATCCCTGTGCTATCATAACCCTCTTGGCCTACATAGCCTTCAACCCTTCATGCCATTATGACCCTCTTGGTCCATATGGTTTGCTAACAAGTCTCCAGACTATTATGGTCATTTTGGCCTATATAGCCTACAACCTTTCATACCATTGTGACCCTCATGGTCCGTATGGTTTCAAAAAAAATCACATGCCATTATGACTCTCATGTCCACATGGCTTCCAATAACTCCATACCATTATGGCTCTTCAAGTCTATATGGTTTTCAAACATGTATACCATCATGACCCCTCAGGTCTATATGGTTTTCAAATCTCCATACCATCATGACCCTTCAGGTTTACATGGTCCCCAAGTCCTTACGTCATCATGACCAGCAAGGTCTATGTGACTGTCAAATTCTATACCAGTATGACCCTCTCGGTCTATATGGTTTTCATAAATCCCATACCACCATGGTCTTTTGGTCTAAATGTTGTTTGGATCCTATGCCACCAAGGCTGGACATGGAACCATTCTTATGTCCCAAATCCCACCGGCAACATTTGAGCCTTGAGCCTTTAAGCTTGGGTTTTACCCTAAATTCATATCTCATGTGCCAAGTATAATCATTTCATACTTGCATGTCCCACAACTCTACAAGCGGCAGCAAGCCATCCCATATTTCATCTCTTGGACCGAATGCGACTCCTTCGCATTCATAAGTCTTTAAATTCAGTGGCGTTAAGTCATCTTGCCACATTCGGCATCAAGCCACCACAACACATTCGGCATTAAGCCATCACAAACCATATTCTCTTGGCACCAAGCCAACATATTCCTTCGGCATCAAGCCACAAAATTTGTTTTGGCATCAAGCCACAAAATTCATACCCTACAGACCGAATACAATCCCTTTGTATTCACGAATCTATGGGTTTTCAATGGCCTCAAGCCACCCAAAATTCCTTTGGCATCAAGCCACTTTTGGCATTAAGCCATCAAATCCCTTGGCATCAAGCCACTCCTTTGGCATCAAGCCACCAAATCCCTTGGCATCAAGCCACTCCTTGGGCATCAAGCCACCCAAATCTCTTTGGCATCAAGCCACTCTTGGCATTAAGCCACCAAATCCCTTGGCATCAAGCCACCCAAAATCCCTTTGGCATCAAGCCACTCTTGGCATTAAGCCACCAAATCCCTTGGCATCAAGCCATCCAAATCTCTTTGGCATCAAGCCACTCTTGGTGATAAGCCACCAAATTTCTTTCGGCATCAAGCCACCAAATTTTCTTTGGCAGCAAGCCATTTAAATCTATTTGGCATCAAGCCACTCCTATGGCATCAAGCCACCCAAAATCCCTTTGGCATCAAGCCACTTTTGGCATTAAGCCACCAAATCCCTCGGCATCAAGCCACCCAAAATCCCTTTGGCATCAAGCCACTTTTGGCATTAAGCCACCAAATCCCTTTGGCATCAAGCCACTCTTGGCATTAAGCCACCAAATCCCTTGGCATCAAGCCACTCCTTTGGCATCAAGCCATCCAAATCTCTAGCATCAAACCACTCTTGGCGTTAAGCCACTAAATTTCTTTTGGCATCAAGCCACCAAACTCCTTCGGCAAAGAAGCCATTTAAATCTTTTGGCATCAAGCCGCTCTTGGCGTTAAGCCATCAAACCCTTTGGCATCAAGCCACCAACTTTCCTTCGGCATCAAGTCATCTAACTCTTTTGGCACCAAGTCATCAAACTCTTTTCGGCATCAAGCCACCAAATTCCTTTCGACACAAAGCCACCAAACTCATGTTGGCAGCAAGCCATTTAAATCTTCCAAAGCAAACACTTTTGGCACCGAGCTAATGTATCTCTCTTGGCATCAAGCCATCTCAGAATCTTATGTCCAACGGGCTGAGTCTTCACGCTCACATGTCCCTTGGGTCCTTTCGGCGTTAAGCCACCTTAAACTCTACCCAATAGGCCGAGTGTGACTTCTTCATACTCACATGTCCTTTGGGTTCTTTTGGCACTAAGTTACCCTAAACTTTACCCAACAGGCAGAGTGTGATTCTTTCATGCTCACATATCCTATGGGTGTCTTCGGCATTAAGCCACCAAAAATTTTGCCCAACAGGCCGAATATGACTTTCACATATTCAATTTACAAGCCTATGGGTTCTTTCGGCACCAAGCCATTAAATTTCTTTCGGCGTCAAGCCATCAAACTTCTTTTGGGCATCAAGCCATCAAACTCCTTTTGGGCATCAAGCCATTTTATTACTTTCAGCATCAAACCATCAAGTTCATACCCTACAGCCGAGTATGTCCTCTTCATACTCACAAGCCTACAGCCTATCAATGCAAAGCCCCCCAAATCCCATGGCCTCGGGGAAGCCTCAATTCCTCTCCGTCTAAAATTCTATGGCTTGGGGAAGCCTATTCCTCATTTTTCGAAACAATTTCATGGCTTGAGGGAAGCCTTAATTCCCTACAAAAAAAAAGTGGGCTAAAAAAAAAAAAAAATATTGCCCGACGGTCTTAGCTGGTCACCCATAAATGATCGGTTGAGAGCAAAAATGTCAAAAAAAAAAAAGAAGAAGAAAAAATACCTGGCTAGAGTAAAAAACAAAAAAAGGGCACTCTAGGCAAAATCAGGCAACCCCGCTACATGAAAACCTGTTCTAAGGCATGTAGGCAAAAAGAGAAGGGGGCTAGTCTGGGTGAAAACCTTGCAAAAGGCAGTCATACTAGTAAAAAAATATAGAAAAAAAAAAGAGAGAAACAAAATGAAAAATTGAAGACCTTACATCACCACAGCTCTCTTAGTATGTGGTCTTGAACTGTACACTGCCATGGCCCTTGCAGCCTATGTAGTACCCAAAACAAAATTTTTCACACCATCATGACCCTTCCGGTCTATATGGTTCCCAATCTTAAATTGTACACCATCATGGCCCTTTCGGCCTACATGTTTTTTTTTGCCCCAAAAGTTTCATGTCATAATGACCCATATAGTCCATATGGTCCTCCAAATCTCTTGCCCTCGATTTTTTAGGCTTATATGACCTCATACTATTGGGCTGTCAGGGCTGGACACTAAATTTCCATGTGTCTCACAAACCTCACCAACAAACCAAACCTCATGGCCTAGATGTAAACCTTAATCCTCCAAGACAAAACTCAACCCTACGGGCCAAGTTGGAACAAATCCAACTCAACATGCCTGTGTCCCCAAGTTCAACCCTATGGGCCGAGTCGGAATAAATCCTACTCGACTTGCCTATTGGTCCCTACACCCACCCTACAGGCCGAGCCGGAACAAATCCTACTCAACACGCCTACAGGTTTGGCATCAAGCCACTATACAACCTTACCCTATGGGCTGAGTGTGACTTCTTCACATTCACATGTCCCATAAGTCAAACATTAAGCCACCACATTCACGTTCATACCCTAGGCACGACCATATTCTATTAACATGTCCTACAAATAAATTTCTCACCACCAAAACAAACCAATTTCATATCTTGAGGAAAGTCTCAATTCCTACAAAAAGGGGGGAAAGTCAAAGTCTAACATATAGGGAATGACAGCCAGACAAGAAAAATCAAGGTTGGTCACATCCAAGGGCCCAAGCCCTTCTCTGTCCTAAAGAAGATCAAGCGGTAGGATGCAGCACGACGGACAGATAGCCTGCGGCAGAAAGACGAGGCCAGATGCCAACTCTACACGGGCGATTCCTCATCGCCTTCTGTCTCCAAGAAATCGCCCGTGGGGGGCATTTGTTGGCACCCAAAAAATGTCCGCGACATCCAGAATCGGCAAGTTTTGGGCAAAATACATGAAAGAAAATCGAACAGGCAAGTGTGATCCACTTTTCATCACATTTAGGGCCAACGGGCCGAATAGGCCCAATAAGCCTTATTGGGCCCGACCGGCTGGATGATGACCTGAGAATGGTAAGACATCACCATCTTGTCCGTCTAGCTCAAACTTGAGCAAAAACGAAGTCGGATCGAAAATCCGACTTGAATTCAACAAGTTATGGGTCAAACGATGAAAACACTCCCGAATGGCCTTTGGTAGGCTTAATGGGCCCAAATAACAAAACAAGTGGGCTCACAGCACTGTACCAGTCAAGACATTTCCAACGGCGCCTCACATGTCAAAATCTGGCTTCGGACGGTAAAATGACCATTTTGCCCTTGTGGGATTCGGGCAATCTGGGGAAGGTCCAAAGAAAAGTGGCACCACCAAAAGGTCTACTTGACTTTCAGATAAACAATGACAGTCAGATCGACAATCCGACCCATATCTGGAAAGTTATGAGAAAAACACTGAAAGTCAATTTTCGAATGGCCTTAATAAGGGCATATCAAGTCCGAAAAGCAAAACAAGTGGGTCCACGGGGCTGTACCAGTTGAGGGCTTCGCAACGGTACTTTGAATGTCAGAATCCGATTTCGGATGGTACCCGAACGGTAAAATGACCTCTTTCGCCCTTGGTAGGTTTGGACAATTCGGGATAGGCCCGATAATATCTTGGTGCATCATTAAGTCCGCCAAGCTCCATATTGAGCAACATTAAAGTCAGATCAGAAATCTGACTTGTATTCGGCAAGATATGGGCAAAACAATGAAAGTGGACTTTTAGGCGGTCCTTACTGGGCTTGGTGGGCCCAAATGACCAAACCAATGTGTCAACAATATTGCCTCGACAGAGAGCTTCGCAACGGTGCCTTGAATGTCAGAATCTGACTCCGGACGAAAAAATGACTGTTTTGCCCCTAATGGGTCTGAACAAATCCAGGCAGGCCCATTAACATATGGCGTCACCAAAAAGTCCGCCTGACTTCCAGATGAACAACATCGGAGTTGGATCATCAATCCAATCCATATTCGGAAAGTTATGGACAAAGTTTGGAAAAATGCAAAGTCGGCATGCACTTTGGGACAACGGCAGAATTATTCAAATAATTTTTGGCAGCAAAATCTATGCACATAAAAGTTCTGGTGTATGTATATTTAATTGCATTTTTATGCAATTTTCAGAATTTTTGAAGATCAAGATTTGATCAATTTAGATGGATTTGTTTCAAGGGTCAGGATTAATCCATAACTTAAGTTATTGGATCCTGTCCTAGTGGGTCTTAATGGTATCAAATACTTGCATGGGAGAAGGCTACGTACAGCCCATTACTTCCCAGAATTTTCAGAGTTTAAAAAAAAAAGGAGAAAAAGGAAACGTGGGGGGGTCAGTAGACTGACCCACCTCCCACTGCAGCCACTACTCCCATGATCCCCACTTCCTCCATGTTGGGGGGGAGGTTGCGCTGGACAGTTTCCTCTCTTTAAGAGAGACCTGTCGGATATACTAAAGGTGTTGGTTGGAGAGTTGATACGTGAAGGAGAGTTCCTGCGTGCAGAGGAGGGCGGACGGCTGCTTCCAGGGGGCTGCTTCCAGAGGGCAGACCTGCAACCAGAGGGCGGGGGCTGCTTCCAGAGGGCAGACCTGCAACCAGAGGGCAGACGGCTGCAACCAGAGGGCGGGGGCTGCTTCCAGAGGGCAGAGGCTGCTTCCAACGGAAGGCTGCTCCCAACGGAGGGGCTGCTTCCAACGGGAGGGGGCTGCTTCCAACCAGACGGCTGCTGCCAACGGCTGACGGCTGCTTCCAAGGGGGGCTGCTGCCAAAAAAAAAAAAAAAAGGAGAAAAGGAGGGGGCCGAGAGAAGTCTAAGGGGGCCAGCGCTTCTTCTCTCCCCCATTGAACCTGCGGCTGTCCTTCATCCCCCCCTCTTGCTGCCCCCCTGCGCCCAAGGAAGGAAGGAGGGAGATACGTGGCCACTTTGACTGTAGCTTCTGTCCAGGAACATGGAGAAGATGATGGTTGACCGCTGCTGATCTTGCTGCCATTGGTGCTTGCTCCAGTGCCTATAAAAGGAGAAGAACCTGTCACCGGGACCCTAAATCAGAGGATGGTAATAGGCCACCAGGGTCTGCACATGTCAAGGCCGCAGGGCCTAGATGAAGCCCAAACAGACCTCTAAGGCCCAATTAGAACAGTTTGGCCGCCAGGGCCTTCAAAGCTTCAAGTGGTCACCTTGGCCCAATGAGGAGTGAGCCGGCCATCAAGGCCTTAAAAAACAAACTTAATCAAAATTTGAGAAATGAAATTTAATTAAGAGCTAGCCTATTTCACATAGGTTACCTCAAAGGACGGGCACTCGGGCATGTCCCCGGTGTGTTTGATCGTGGACGGGGAAATGGGCAAGTCCCCATATTCTACCGATCCTTCCTCCAAAGTAGGGAGTATCAAACTCCACCTACTAAAGGAGGTATATCTCATCAATTTAAGGAGAGGTCATGCCAAAATTTTCCCCTTAAATTAAAAATGAAAGAAATATGCCAAGGAATGACCATCTTATGTCCATCAAAGGCTAAGAAAAATCCATCAATGAGAAATACAACATTTTCATGTCTCCCACATGTAATTTGCATTCGAATTTGTTAATAAATGGAATTTCGAATTTTGCATATCTTTTTTTTTTGTCATCGGAATTTATGGAAAATCCCATAGACTTGGAGGAATGTAAAAAAAAATATAATAAAATAAATTTGAAAATAACAATAATCTGGTCAAACCAGTCAACATAATTTTTTATCTCAAAAATAATTTTCAGATAATCAAAACATAAAAAAATAAAATTTATGAATCAAAATGCCAATTAAAATAAAATAAATCAAATAAACCCAATAAAAATAATAAAATATAGCCAAATAAACCAAAATACCCCAAACAGGTTCAAAACACCAAATTCATTATGTTATTCCACAACATAAAAAATGGCAAAGAATCTCAAATAAAAATTATCCAAGTCAACTCAACTCAAACCCAAAACAAAAATAATTGTGGAACAGATCCTCAATTAAAAAAATGTGTTAAATCCTAACTTAAAATGACATTTAAATGAAATGCAACTTAAACAAAAATCATAATTCAGATTCAACCAAAAGATATCAAGTCCTAATTAAAACAAAAAAATATAACAAATCAAACTTTTAAAAAACAAATCCAAATCAAGTTGAAACCAAATCACTCAACTAAAAAACACTAAGTCATAATCAATTTAAATCTTGAAAAATTCCAAATCTTAAAAAAAAAATTCAAATTCAAAACCCATCAAAAATCTGAAAAAATGAACATCCATTAAATTTCAAACCCAATTAAAAATCCTCAACAAAAAAATCAATTAAACAAAAACACAAATCTTAAACAACAAACCTAATTCAAACAATTCAAATAAATTCAAATCAAATCGAACGTTCAAAACACTAAGTTTTGCATTCCATCAAGTGTATGGGGTTATTACTCCCATGTGTTCATCGTATGGATGTATGTCTTCTATTCACAAAATTGCTATGGCGGCTAATCAAGGGTATTCGAGTATTCTCGATGTAATTAACATCGGATCTTCGCACCATCCGATGGGGAGAGGTCAAAACAAATTTTCAAAGAACCTAATAACCTCAACATATATTTTTATGCATACCACTGACCTAGTTAATACTGTTATGAAATACCACATATTTTCTAATAGTCAAGGCTAAGTCAAAAGTCAAATCAAAAGGGAAAATGAATTTCCGAAATTTCATCCAAAAACAAAAGAATCAATCTTTTGAGAAAATTGAGGTTCCAACATCAACAAATTTAAAATAAACCAAGCTTAAAACCAGTAAAATTCAACTCAACTCAACTTCAACCAAAAATCAAATTGAAATTTAAATAACTCAATTCAAATCAAATTCAACTCAAAACTAAATTCAATTCAATCAAATTCAAATCAACCAATTTAACTCAAAACCAATTAAATACAAATCAAACCAATTCAAATCAATTCAAACCAAAATTCAAATCAATTCAATTCAACTTAAATAAAAAATGCAATTCAAATCAAATTCAAAACACATTAAGTGCTTGCATTCCACTGATTGCATGGGGTTGTTTTCTCCTATGTGTGAATGCTTATTTTTGTGGATGCATGTCTTCTACTCCATGGATTGCTATGACGCTTAATCAAGGGTATTCGAGTTATCTCGATGTAATTAACGTCGGATCTTCGCACCATCCGACGGGGAGAGGTCAAAACAAATTTCAAAGAACCTAACAACCTCAACACATAATTTTGACCCTAGTTAGTACTTTTATGGAATACCATCTATTTTCCTAAAGAAGTCAATGCTAAGGTCTGATCAAATCAAATTCAAATTCAAAAGGAAAATGAATTTCCAAAACAAAAAAGATATCAAATCTTTTGTTAGAAATTTGAGGTTACATCACATTCATACTCTTCTATTTGCTGGTTATTCTCTATTTTTAATTTTTCTTTGTATGCTAATGTAGTTTCAAAGAAGGATCCTTTTGCCAGCCATTGGTTCATTTGTATTTTAGTAGGAGTCCTCTCTTTTTACTTTATCCTACTAGTTTTCTTCAGCTTATATAGACATTGGCTAATTGTTCAAAGGCATTTTTTTGACCCCAATTAATGTTTAAGCATATGATTTTGGTGCCGAAATGTGATGTTTAATTACATGGTTTAATGGAATTTCATCAAATTTATGGAAAACAAGCAGGGAGATTCAGGTTCTTTCCCTCTTACTGTGCTTTGGCAACAGTTATGCCTTTGATAGGAATGACTTGCTCTATGAAACGGCATAAATTTTGCCCTACCCTGTTTTGGCCACTGTTTTGTTGGGGAAGGGACAGTCTTGGGTGATTTGCTCATTCTAGATGGGTCATACAGAGGGTGTTATCATGCATGTGGATATTGTGAAATGCAGACCTTTCTGTCTTTTTCACATTATGGGAATGCTGTTACATCCATGGTATGCCGGGTCAGGACTTGGGTCGCGACCCAGGCCCAACCTGGTCATTTTTTGGGCCGACCAGCCCGATTGGGAGTTGGTCAGCCTGACCCAGAGGTAGGTCGCTCGATCCTACGACCAATTTGGGGCCCCGGCCGGCCGGGTTGCCAATGGTCATAGGGCCCCAAGGGGCCTCCCCTTCCCTCACCTTCTTCCTTTCACCTCTCTACTCTCTTGGAGATCAATTCTTGTTTGTTAAGTCATTAGTTAGTAGTTTATTATTTTTTTAATTAAGATAGTAACTTATTTAGCAATTAGTTTTCACTTTATTTTGCATTTAGTTAGGAGTTCATTTGTTTTTTATTAAAATTACTTAATGCTTTTGTTTAACAGTTATTTTAAACCCTTTTTTAAGCATTCATTACATACCGATTTTGCTTTGTATAATATGTCTTCTCCAAACCATAACACAAACTCCAGGTGTTACCTGAACGATCCGGCTTGGTTGTATTGCAACTTGAGAATAATTTATTTTGGTGGTTACATTTTTTTGCTCTTTCTCCAAGTTATTGTTCAGTCAGTTGAAGCAGAATGTGTTAATATACATGATGGACTGTCTTGTGTGATGTGCTGATCTCATATCTTCTTTGTACTGCAGAATATTATCAACAGCATGAGGGACCCCAAGATTGCAACATTCTGGCTTCTAACTATGCCTCAGATTTTGGGTGGATTTAACTATGACAATGATGTTAAGCAGAAGATTTGGTGGGCTTACAAGGTACAAAGTGACCTAGACTTGTCTCTTCTTTACTATTATCCATTTACAAGCTTTTCATTCCTAGATGAATTTGCCTTTGAAATGTCTTGGCCTCAGTCGTGGCAATTTGGATGTCTTCTTGATGTATTTGATTGATGTGTGCCACAGTAACTTATTATGTTTTCTGGTAGCATGGGTGATATTTGTGTATATTTTTGCTTTGACTAAGTATGAACTCTTATTCTAAAATCTACCGCAGAACCAAATAAAGAAAAGTGTTTTCAAAATGCATAACAGGCAATAATTGTTATTTCTGATAAACATTAAGAACTAGGAGGCATATGCCATCAACCAGCTTAAATTGTCTTACCAAATGGCAAATGCCAACATGCTCCCTTGGTGGCAACTCAATCTGAGGTGCTCAAAATTTTGGGAAAATAAGTGCAATCGCTTGCCTCATAAAATCATATACCCAAGTAACATTTTCGTAAACACTGACAAACATTGGTGTTCCATTAAGCTTCTTAGCTTAGGGTAATGACGTGACTGTGAAGTGTGTTGGACTCTTTGCTACTCTTTTTGATTCAGTCATGTAAATGCCACCCCACCTCTTGGGATCAGTTCCTTTTTGCATGCACATTTTTAAGTCCCTGGAAGTGTTGCTTGCTTTCTTGAGCCATCTAGATCACTGTTAGCCCTGAATTTTTGCTATTATTAATTTTCAAGTTAATGGGCCGGCCCAAAGCTGTTGGCCAACAAATCTATTGAACCGAGTGGTGCGAACGCTCCAATTGGAGGGCCCTACTGCTGGCCATGTCTTCATGAATATGACCGAACGGTGGGAATACTTCGACTGGAGGGTCTTGTCGTCAGGGTTTATGGAATCGGTAGAAATGGATCAGAATTGGCTGATTTCGGAATTGGATCTGTCAGTCTCGAACTGATTATGGCTTGAAGGACTGATCTTGAATCGATTCCCAGTGGAATCAGTTGAAAATCGGCTGAATCGAATCGGAATCGAAATCAGAATTGGATTTTTTACTTTTTAAAATTTTCTTGATTCCGGATTGAGATTCTCCTAGAGGATCGGCAGATTGGATTGGATCAGTACCCACGAATTTTGGTATTGATCCGGCGATCATTGCTTGCCGTTAGCCATGTCTTCACTCTTCAAGTATCCAAACCAAGTGGTGGGAATGCCACTAAACAGGGGGGCCTTGCTGTTGGCCATACCGCATCATCAAACCCCTTGGGCCCACCCATTAACTTGAAACTTCATAATAGCAAAAATTCGGGGTTAACATAAGCGAAAGCAGCTTTGAAGTACTAATGGATGATCACCTGGAACCCTGAATAATGCTCTGTCACAAGCACTGGTTATTTCTTCTGTAATCGATTTGTTTTACTTGGAGGAGGGTATTCAATATGATTCAGATGATTTAAATCTTTCTGAAGAAATAACTCAAAATCGATGGGTGGATATAGAAAATCTATATGGCTGACCCCAAATAATTTGGGATTAAGGCATCAGTTCAGATGTGCTATTTTAAATAATGTTTTCTGTATCTCCATATGTTAGTTTCTAATTTTGTCTAACCATAGCAGCGGATTTTGAACTTTGCTTTGTGCTATGCTGTTTCCTCTTTGTTTTATGTAGGAAGCAATGCGATATGATCAACTACGGGATGTGGTTGCAAAACGTAAGCCTGGCTGGGAGCATTTGCAGGATGTGGGTAACTAACTTGTACCTATCAATATTTTTTAAAAACAGAAAAAATGAATAAAATGTTCTCATTTTTGCTTTCGTGATGTATGTAACATTATACTGAGATATAGCAGTTCTTCCATGAAGGAAGCCTTTTCATCACATACATTCTTGAGTTGTTAATAATTCCTTGTTGTTTTGAGAACTTCTCTCCAATCTGTATATATTTGCTGCTGTTGTTTGCTATACCGCAGAACAGCAGAACCCGGATTGATTGACCAAAATATTAAGCTGAGCCAGTCCCCTAGAATCTGCAAAAGAAGTAGCCTTATCAAGGGGTCAAAGAGGTTACTTATGAACATGGAATGCCATCTCGCGAGATCTCGGTCTCGCCAAGGAGGCCAAGAAACGAGATCGCCGAGATCTCGCCCCATGTAGACTGGTCCATAAAAAAAATTTCTTCAGGGGGCTTTGCCCCCCTGATACTCTCCACAAGGGGTGCTGTCCCCTTGACCCCCCGCGACCTGAAAACACATTTAATATATTTCACTATCACTTATACTATCACATAAAAATGTGTTACAAGTTTAATACCATATTAGTATTTAAATAAGATTACATACAAGTTTAAATCTTTTAGAAGCACAAAGACTATATTTTTGGTATTGAAAGTACTTGTAATTATTTATTCACATAGTTGATGTACAAAATGTGTTATATATTTTCATGTAAATTCATTTATGTACTCTTATTTTTATAAGATATTATGTTATGTTTCATACATATATACATTTTGATGTGAGAATCCGAGATTTGATCTCCCGAGATTTTTCCGAGATCTCTTCTCTTCCCCCCCCCCCCCCGAGACGAAGCCGAGATCCGAGATGGCAATCCTTGCTTATGAATGCAGTTTAGTGACCGAGATGTATTCTACTGTGGATGTAATTTTGAAACCTTGATTATCAGTTTAGTGACCAAAATTGATGATTATTTAGCCTATTACAATTATTCTTATAACTTATGTAAAATAATCATAGAAGTGTGAAGTTGAAAATTCATCAAGGTATTCTCAAGTTGGTTCTTGCCTTTTGTCATCTTTTACTTTATTTCCCAAGTTCAGCAACCATCATTAACCTGTCTAAAGGTATTCTTAGCTTCTGTGTGGTTATATCTTATATGAGAGATGGTAGAGCGCAAGCATATAAGCTTAAACTAATGTGTGGGCGTTTTATTCGAGGCAGGATTATTAAATATGAACATAAATGCGCACACAAAGTTTGAATGCTTCAAAATACATCCAAACTTGTTTAACGTGGTACACAATGAATGGTATGGGTATATGGAAAAGTGACAAGCACCTGTATATCTTTCATCATACCTTCCAATGAGTGTTAAAAATGAAGGTTGTGATAAACAATGTCACCTGTCTGCATGAAGTTTATGAACTGACATGTGGTCTCCATTTGGTACCAAGTTTGCATGCTATTGTTCCTAACATTATGAATCTCTTTTGGAAATGACGACTTTAAAACCTTCAGAATGAACATAAAGGAATGGATGCACGATCAGGAAAACAATGGCTTAGAGTATGCCATTCACATGCTATTACAAATTAAGCAAGCAAGTCTGTTGGGGGTTATTTTTTCTTTCTTGTAAGTTCTACAGTTCTACCATTTCACTTTTAGAGGGCAAGACTAGCCTCTTCATGCTTCAGAAAAATCTTATCGTTCTTTTATTTCATTAAATCTGTATTAACGAACTTAACCTAACACTGTTATTTATTTATCAAGTTCCTGCTTGATGTATCCCATTTTATTTAATGCCTTGGCAATCTGAGATCTGTCAGGAATTTTTTTCTTGGACATTCACGTCTTTGTCAGTATATTAACTAAGTCCTTCACAGGTTCTCATTTCAATGGATCCAGTTCGTGCAAAGGATGATCCAGCTATTGTTAAAAATGTCTCATTTTACAAGGCCAAGAAAGCATTAGAAGCAGAAGTTTTGAAGCTAGATGTTCCACCACGGCCTCATAATTGGGGTGTAAGAAACCTTTCTTCTCAATGACTTTTTATTTCTGCATTTCACTGGAATTCTTATTGATTGGCTCCAGTTGTTGAAAATCTTGGTATGAGGGCATTCAAGAGCATTAGTTTATGTGGCTGCCTTTGGGGAATGAGAAGTACCAAGCTAGGCAAGGATCTGTGAGCACCAGCTCATGCACACATCCACTTGCCATATGAGATTGTTGGAACCTCAAAAATTCAAAAGGATAAAAGAATTGGTTTCTTTTTGTGATTTTGGAAATTCATTTTCCTTTTAAATTTGAATTTGATTTGGTTTGACCTTAGTATTGACTTTGTAGGAAAATAGATGGTATTCCATAAAAGTACTAACTAGGGTCAATGATATTTTAAAAAAAATAATAATTTGAGGTTATTAGGTTCTTTGAAAATTTATTTTGACCTCTCCCCGTCGGATGGTGCGAAGATCCGACGTTAATTACATCGAGATTTTCTCGAATACCCTTGATTATCGCCACATCAATTCATTGAAACAAAGGACATACATCCACAAAAATAAACATTCCCACATAGGAGAGAACAAACCCTTGAAATCAGTGGAATGCAAGAACTTAATTTTAGTTTGAATTTAATTAAATTGATTTGAGTTGAACTAAATTTGTTGGTTTGATTTTAATTGAGTTGAATTTAGTTTTGAATTTGATTTGTTCATTTTTAATTGAATTTAGTTTGTTGATTACTTTTGGTTTGGATTGGAGTTTGATTTGATCACTTGATTTAAGTTTGTTTTAGTTTGAATTGGTTTAGAATTTATTTGAATTTCATTGCATTTGAATTGAACTTAATTTGTTGAAATTTGCATTGCATTGATTTGAATTTTGATTAAACTGAATTGATTGATTTAAGTTTGAATTTAAGTTTGTTTTATTGGTTGAAATTCGATTTGAATTTGATTTAATTTGAGTTAATTAATGGATCTAAGTTCATTTAGAATGAATTTGATTTGTTTTAAATTCAATGGAATCTGCTTAATTTTTTTGGATTTAGTGGTTGGAATTTGGATTTTTGATGTGGGTTTTAATTTGTTTTAAGCTTTATTAAGTTGAGCTTGTTTGAGTTGGTTGAAATTAATTAGATTTTTGGTTGCTTTGATGAATTTTGATCCGTTTTGTTAAATTTGACCTGAGTTTACTTGGGTGAATTGCTTTTAGTTTGAACTTATTTAAGATTGATTCAGCTTGGATTTGTTTGAGTTAGATTGAGTTTGAGGTGAATTTGGCACTCTGTGGTTTTTGTGCAAATTTCAGATTTTCTTTTATTTTAGAATGATTTAGGTTTGAGTTTGAATTTGATAAATTGTTTTGAGTTCGGTTGGAATAGATTAAATTTGGTTTAAATTTAAGACAATTTTACTTATTGATTGATTTTTTTTATGGAATTTGGGTTCAACTTATGGATCATGGTTTATTTTGAATTAAATTTGTTTTGAGTTTATTTTATTGAATTTATTCAATTGAATTTGTTTGATTTGGGGAATTCAATTTGAATTAGGTTGATTTATTTGAGTTAGAAGATTTATTTGTTTGGAGTCAATCTTGTTTGAATTAATTTAATTTGTCCGGGCCGGATTTGACTCACGATGAAATTTGTTGGCTTAAATTTATTTGATTTTTAATTGAATCTGGTTGGTGTTTCCTTAGATTACAAATTCTGCAGATTTCATAAATTTTCAAATTCTGGGTCCTGCAATTTCTACAAGCTTCGACTGGCCAGCTTGGGGTTCAAATTCTACACATTTAGATTTTCTAATTTGGAGCTTCCCAATTTGTTTCAAAAAACTTGGACCTCAGCCACGAAGTTCAGGTTCCTAGGCTTCTTCAAACATCAAACTCTTGATTTCTGCACTTCATATTTACAGTCCTTCAAGCTTCCAGACTTCTTACTGATTTTTAAATTTCAGACTCTAAATTCTGCACCTCTTCAAATATTCCCAGATTGCAGACTCTTAGAGAGGTTCAATACAACTTCAGTTTTCAGATTCCAGACTTTAGGCTTCTGCTCCCTGCAATGCCCAGATTTTGATTTCTTCAAATTCCAAATTCTAGACCTCTTGTAAGTTTTCAATTTTACTATACTTCAGAAATATGGAGTTCAGACTTTGGAACCCTTGAATTTCAAATTTTTGAAGCTCCAATTCCAGCTCTCTGCATTTTCAGATTGCAGGTTTTTTTTTTTAACAGATTTCTAGACTTCGGATTTCTATACCAATTCAAGCTTTGGATTTTAGGCTCTGCACAAATTCAAATTTATTAAGCCTCAGACTTTCAGATTTGACATCCTGCACCTCTCCCAAAGATTTCCAGATTCTCCTTCTTCTGGATTCCAGACTTCTGTTTCAGATTTTTAAAACCCCAGATTTCCTATGGATTTCAATTTTTGGTATGTTTCAGATTTCAGAAATGAGTTCTGGGTGTGTGAAAATTCAGATGTTATACTTACAAGTTTCAGGATTTTTTAAGTCTTTTTATAGATTTTAAAATCTTCCAGAATTATTGAAATCTAAATGTTGTAACCCTTTTTTTTTTTACAATGTCAACTTTAGACTTGCATTCCTTCAATCTCATGGGCCATTCCATAAGTTCCGATGGTAATGATGATATTCAAAATCCAGAATTTCCATTTATTGGTAAATCTGAATACATATTACACATGGGATCATGAGAAAATTTTGACATGACCCCTCTTAGTAGGTGGAGTTTGATACTCCCTACTTTGAGGGGGAGGATCGGTAGAAGATGGGAACTTGCCCATTTCCCCGTCCGGGATCAAACACACCGGGGACATGCCCGAGTGCCCGTCCTTTGAGGTAGCCTATATGAAATAGACTAGCTCTTAATTGAATTTCTTTTCTCATATTTTGATTAAGTTTTTTTTTTTGAGGGCCTGGATGGCCGGTTCTGTCCTCATTGGGCCGAGGTGAACATTTTTGAAGCTTTGAAGGCCCTGGCGGCCAGACTGCTCTTATTGGGCCTTAGAGGCCTGTTTGGGCTTCATCTAGGCCCTGTCGGCCAGTTCTCTTGGCCCTGGTGGCCCCTCTGGTCCCGGCTTGAAATTGGGCTTGGTGACTTTGCTGAAATAAGGCCCTGGCGGCCTGTTTGATCTCAGCCAGGACTGGACTCTGACATGCCTTAAAGAGGTCCGCAACATCTGACCCTCATTTGATTCAGGAGATGGGACCGGATTGGGAAATTGAGGGGCTGTTTAGAGGTGAGTTTGGGGGACTGATTTAAGGAGGAAAATCAGGCTCTAGTTAGTGCCTGTTCAAAGTTTGTTTTAAGGACTTCTGAACATGACACTTCGGTATGATTTCCTTGGGGTGTCTAAAGGCCTGTCTAGACAGCTTAACCGGGTGATGTTTCAGAGTGATTTAGGACTGGATTAGGGGGCCTGATATGGCCTGTGTGTGGTCGGATAGAAGGGGGGTTGATAGGTGACCTACAAAAAGGCCAGCAAGGGGCTGTTAAGTGACCTAATATAGAATCAATGGGAGGGCTGTTCGTAGGGGACAGCAATTGCCCAACATGGCATGTGTGTAGGCCACACGTGGAGCATCATAGTGTCAAAGGAGATAGGCCGGATGGGGTTGGTTATATGGTCCTTATAGGGGGCCGAACAGTTGCTATGCACAGGGTGTTGTAGGGTAAAACAAAGCTTGCTCCATGGAGAATAGGTCCTGGCCATGTTCATACGAAGGGGGACTGTCTGGACAGCATATCTCCATAGGATTCAACTATGAGCATGAGAAGGAATGGCCGATGGAGCTTCTGGACACATGGAGAGGGGGACTGGTATATGGACAGATTTATAGAGTCGGGATGGGGTGTTTAGAAGGATTTTTTTTTTTTGAAGAAGGGTTTAAAGAGAGGACTTGAAGAGGGAAGGGAGATGTAACCGGACCCTTGATTCTTACCTTTTTCTCTTCTTCTTCACCTTCCTTGAACTTTCAGCAGTTGTACGCCAGTAGCCTTGAGCCTGTCCCTCTTCTTCTTCTTCTTCACCCCAATGCTTCTTCTCTTCACGTAAGAAAATACTCCAGCCCCCCCTCTCTCTCTGGCCAGTCTCTCTTAAAGAGAGGGTGGAAGTCCAGCGTAACCTCCCCCCATTATGGAGGGAGTGAGAGTCATGGGAGTAGTGGGCGTAGTGGGGGGGGGGGGGAAGTTCAGTTTCCTAACCCCCCACGTTCCTTTTTTTTTTTTTTTTTTAAGCTCTGAAAATTCTTGGAAGTAATGGGCTGTACGTAGCCTTCTCCCATGCAAGTATTTGATACCATTAAGACTCACTAAGACAGGATCCAATAACTTAAGTTATGTTAAATCTGGACCCTTGATCTAAACCTGATCATGAGATGGCATCCTGGCCCTTCCTTTATCTCCCATAATCCAATTATTGCTGAGAAAATAATATGAGAGAACCTAATAACCTAAACAGGTTCGATCTTCTTCTCATTTGACCCATTTGTTTCAAAGTGTGTGCCGACTTTGCAATTTTTCAAATTTTGTCCACAACTTTCCAAATATAGATTGGATTGATGATCCAACTTTGATGTTGTTCGTTTGGAAGTTAGGCGGACTTTCTGGTGGTGCCAGATATTAATGGGCCTGTCTGGATTTGTCCGGGCCCAATAGGGGCAAAACGGTCATTTTTTTCATCCGGAGTCGGATTCTGACATTCAAGGCACCGTTGCGAAGCTCTCTATTGAGGCAATACTGTTGACACATTGATTTGGTCATTTGGGCCCACTAAGCCCAATAAAGACCACATGGAAGTCCACTTTCACTGTTTTGCTTATATCTTGCCGAATAAAAGTCAGATTTCTGATCTGACTTTAATGTTGCTCAATATGGAGCTTAGCGGACTTGATGACGCACCAAGATATTATCGGGCCTATCCCGAATTGCCCAAACCTACCAAGGGCGAAAGAGGTCATTTTACCGTTCGGGTACCATCCGAAACCGGATTCTGACATTCAGAGTACCGTTGCGAAGCCCTCAACTGGTACAGCCCCATGGACCCACTTGTTTTGTTTTTCGGACCTGATATGCCCTTATTAAGGCCATTCGAAAATTGACTTTCAGTGTTTTCCTCATAACTTTTCAGATATGGGTTGGATTGTCGATCTGACTCTGTCATTGTTTATCTGAAAGTCAAGTAGACCTTTTGGTGGTGCCACTTTTCTTTGGACCTTCCCGCATTGCCCGAATCCCACAAGGGCAAAACGTCATTTGCGTCAAGACGATTTTGACATGTGAGGCGCCGTTGGAAATGTCTTGAGCGTGCAGGTCTTTGTGAGCCCACTTGTTTTGTTATTTGGGCCCATTAAGCCTACCAAAGGCCATTCGGGAGTGTTTTCACCGTTTGACCCATAACCTGTTGAATTCAAGTCAGATTTTCGATCCGACTTCGTCGTTGCTCAAGTTTGAGCTAGACGGACAAGATGGTGATGTCTGACCGTTATCAAGTCATCATCTAGCTGGTCAGACCCAATAAGGCTTATTGGGCCCATTCGGCCCGTTGGCCCTAAATGTGATGAAAAGTGGATCACACTTGCCTGTTCAATTTTCTTTCATGTATTTTGCCCAAAACTTGTTAGTTCTGGATGTCATGACATTTTTTGGGTGCCGACAGAGATCTATCCTGAAAAATATGCACATAATAAAGTGGATTAGGGAATAGGAAAGATAAGTTTCATAATCTTGGACAATGCTTCTGCAGCAGTGTATGAAGGGGGGGGGGACCAGGGAAGGTGTTATTGCTCCTGGTAGGGAGATCTTTCATAATCTTGGACAATGCTTCTTGCGTCTGTCCATGGAATATTAGAAGAGACTCAGAGAAGAGTTGAAGACTTAACCAAGGGCTCAAATATTCTTTTGATATATTTGCTTCAGAGCTCGGGGAATCAATCTTTATGATTTTTCTGCCATTGTTGCCAGTCGTGAGTGGAAGTACTTTATATAGCAGTCTGGTTGGAGCATTTCTCTTCCGTTACCCATGATCCTACTGTTACCTTCCTTACATTATCGAGGTTCTGCTTTGTTACTCTCCGTTTCCTGTAGTTTTATACTTCATGAGTTCATGTTATCTTCAGTAAGAAAAAAGGCAAAAAGAGAGGCAGCCAGTGGGGTGCTAAAGAAGATTAACCACCTTTGTGATTGGTTGAATGCTGCCTACTGAATTGATTGTTCAATTACTTTTTAGGAATTGGACCTTCCAATCAGTGCATCTTCATGGACCGAGGATGAACTCAAGGACCCAAAGAAATTACTAGAGATGACTACTCTTCTTAACGCTCAGAAGGAAATGGCAGATAAAATCTTAGATGCACAGTGGGAAGAAAAATGGCGCCAGGACAAGGTATGAAATATCCAACATGACATGATTAATTTATGGTACCAAAAAATTATCATCAACATGGAAACATATTCTATTATTAGTATTTGTATTTGTTGTTTGACCAGTGAAATTCAATAAAAAGGCCTAAATTGTCCACATATATCCATCTTAGTAAAAAGGATGTGGAGTGAGTATCCACGGCACTTGGACAATACCGGACATGATTAGATTGACCATATTTCATTGACTATACATTCTTCTTTCTTCATTATTCTCAGTGCATCTCTTTTTTATGCTTACATGAGTTAAAAAACAAGTTTCCACTTCTTAGGGCTGTTTGGTTTGACGGTTAGATGAGAATATGGATGAAATGTGTTATTTCTTTATTTACTTTGCTAAAAACATGTTGTCGAAGGGATAAATGGATAGACGAACTGTTCGGTCTCATTCCGGTCGTTATTTTTTCAAGGACAACTCACTCTATAGGAAAAATTGAACAATCAATTTCATTTTTGTATCCTTATGTTTGCTTTGCCATGGCCTTTTTTTTTAATACTTTTCTCTTTTATCCTCTATCTTACGAGTATCCTCTCTTATCCTCTTAGCTAGTGTTCATTTTGTATTCCCATTCTAATCACCTTGTTTGGCTCTTGGGAATGATAGTCTCTGCTGTTGGCCAGGTAAACTGGGAATCTTCTTTCATTTCCCTCCCACTGCTCCATTATTTTCTCTCTTCGTTCTTTTTGATCCTCTGTCCCGATGCCAACACAATAAACCAGGTAGAAATCCTTCTGAATGATGTAAGGTTAGAGGTATGGAAAAGAAATAACTCCAACTAGGAAGAGAGCTCATTCTCTAGCTTTCATCGACATTTAGGGTGAAAATGAATCCAAAATTCTGATTTGATTTCGAGAAATTGATATATTCGTAACATATTAATGCATCCTATAAACTATCAAAATTAGAATCTGTTATTCTGATAACTTGTCAGAATCAGGACCAATCAAATTTTTTTTGCTTTTTTTATTTCGATAAAATTTTAATCTTTATATACTAAGAAAATAGGTAAAATTTAAAAGTTATGGCATATAAGATGATAAGAAAAAAAACAAAATTTCAAAATGATTAGATTAAAATTTTGTAGTTATACAAGATGTATTAGCTTGTTGTTATAAAAATAATTTATAACATATATTTCATAACTAATGGAATTTGGTTCTGATTCCAGTACAGGATCAGACTCAGAAAAAAACTGGAATATAATACTTTTGATTTAATTGGAATCGAAATCCAAAATAAGATTTCATCACTGAATTAGACCAATTTGCAGCCCCAACTGTGGTTTTGCATAGATTTTTGTGCCCTGTTTTTGGTCTGAAGTGTTGCTCACATTTCATGAGGCATGCTTAAATCAACTAAGGGATGCAAATGTCTGTATTCTGTATACTTCATTTTACTATTGTAAATTTGAATCTGATGCATGGCCAATTATGTCAAATGAAATTTCAGCTGAATGATCTAATTCAAGAGAAGTTGCGGCCATACATCCAGAGTCCAGATGTTGGTGTCCTTCCGCAGACTATTTTTGCTCAATCCTATAACGAGCAAAGCAAGGTTTCTTCCTTTTCATTCGTACTGACATTTGGTCATTTAATTATGCAACCTAAAATGACTGCATGGTTTATTGTGATAGTGATCAATTTTCTCTTTTCCTATCCTCGATCTAGTGCTAGGGAATATTCAATTTATGTGCACTGAAGATAAGTTTTGATTTTTGTTCTTGCTTTTGAGATTGTTGCAATTTCTTGGTAGATTGAACAACCTACAGTCCTATTCCACGTATCTTTCTCCACAACATACCTCTGGCATTCTTAGTTTAACTATGATTTATCATGCAATCTACTTTTCTGAAGACTTAACTGCAAAACTTTCGCAATTCTTGAAGTGCTACTTTATTTAATTTTTTATTGTTTCGTTGTTATTGTTCGTGACCTCTAATTGTCCATCGTACAATTGGATATGGCTCAGACCTCAGACAGAAATTATTGTCAGAACAAAATGCGCACATGCTGCCACCATTGCCTTCATATTTGCAAGTAGAGCCTTTTTTAGTCATTCTATAGTGATCTTGAACTATGTCCTCAAGGGATCAATTGTAGTCTTTTCTCAAGTAGCCCCTTGCGCATATACATATTACAGTCCATTTGCACATATTCAGTACTCGCAAGATAAATGCGCATTGCATTTTTATCGTCGGAGAGTAAAAGTGGAATGTTATTCCAATAAAGTTTTATATGTAAAAGACTATTTTTTTTATTTGAGGTAGGAAAATGTCCCTAAAACTAAACGCATAAAAGAAATCACTAGCAATGTACTTACTGCTAGCTAGACATGGTGCCACCAAACCGAAAACTTTTATCTACTTGTTATGCTACCCCGTTGGCTATGTTGTTTTTTCCGTCAAAATTTTCCTGCTGCTAGTGCTGGCATTCAATACCAGATGGAAAACCAAATATTTAAGCTGTGTACATGTAAACTCCCACTTAATGTGCGTTTTTTAATTATACAGAGAAAGACAAAGCGGCGAAGGTGGTGGCTATTTTGACAACGGGACTTTTGGTAATCACTGTAATACTCTCCGGCTCCCATCCGAACTTCGTTCTGAGATTTACATTTGGTTGAAAAAATGCCACCGTTCATTCCAGTTCATTGCGCATTGTTTACTATCGTCACAATGCCTTCTGCTGATGGTTTGGCATGGTTCGGATGGACCCTTTGATGGTTCAGTTTTCTTGAACCCAACCGAACTTGTGTCTCATCAACGGTTTGTTTCAGTTTTTCCTTTCTCTACACCGAATCAAACCTGTTGAGTTCGTTGGCCAGTTTATTTTTGATATTGTGTTATTTTCGAGAGTATATATATATTATTATTATGGCTTTATATAAGACGATATTGGAAGGAGATGGTTTTCTTCAACAAATGAAATATTAAACTCAAAGTTGGCTCTATTTAGTTGTTTTGTTTTGATTTGACATCATATTATCTTATTTTTACTTTAATTTTTATTATTTTTTAACTAAGTGATGTGTTCGAACGGTGACCCAATTGAATCATTGGGTTAAACAAGTCTAAACATCGACTGCTTGGATTTTAATTATCTGGGAGATGTTAAAGGATTATGGGGGTGTTTGGTTGCATGATAATGAAGATTTTTATTTTTATTTTTAAAAATTATAAGAAAACTTGTTAAAAGAGATGTTTGGCAACTTTGATAATTTTATGTTTTGAAAGTGATTTTCTTCTTAAACAAAAAAAGAGGGTCTCACCTCTTTCTTTTTTCATGTGGTCTCCCACTTTGTTGGGTCATGAATGGTAGTTACCCTTTTTTATTATCACATCCCTCCAAACATGACAATTTTATGTCATGTGTTAGTTTACTTTTTATTTTAATATAATTTTTAATCATGAAAATGTACAAAAAATTATCATGCAACCAAACACCTATTTAGGGTGAGTTTTATAGGTTCGGGTACATCTTTCATAATAACATTTACTTATTAATAATGTCAGATATTAAGTATATGTAATATAATAAACCTTGCACTTACAACATGATAGCATAAAAAAGATAATCATTACTATTATTAACTTGAATTAAAATTCAGTTAGAATTTCGATCATGATTAAGATACAATCTATTACTTTAACACCTCTCAATTTTGTATTTGCCAAAATACTTTGTTTTTTTTCTTCGATTCCCACGGACACTCACGGTAGACGGACATGGAAACGAACACTGTTTCCTGAAGAAGATTCTTCATGTTATTATATTATCTGCAGGTTCTTCCCACTCTCAGTCGCCGGTGCAGTTATTAAAAATATTCAACCGCTTGTGATCGGTCTCTGGATATTATTTGATGCGTTGATCATCGTCGGAAAGGCAGACTGGAGTGTTTTAATTCCTTTTTATTTTTATGAATTTTATGTACTTCATTTTTTTTCCTGGTTCTTGATTCAGTTTGCAATCGCGAGGTCTTAATTTTAATCGCGTGATTGTTGATAAATGTGCTTCGGATGTCCTGAGTTACAAGAATTTTTATTTTTATTTTTTTACATAATACGACCGACCAATATTTGATCAGTTTGCCGTCACTATTCTGTAAGGCGTCGTTTGGTATCGGGATAAAATTGATCGGGATAGGGATAAACCAGTCCTTATGGTTAACCCTATCCTCATCATGTTTGGTTTAACTTAGGATAAGTTTAAGGATAACCTATCCTATGTTTGGTATGTTAACAATAAATTTGAGGATAACTCTATATTTTTATATTTTTATTTTGTTTATATTATCTTATTTTATTACCCATAATATATTTATAAAAATCTTAATCAACTTATATATTTATATAATAAATATAAAATATAAATATACATTTAAAGATATAAATAAAATGATTTTAAAAATATGACAGTTATTCCCCCCCGCGGCCCGCGGACATGGGAGGATGCCGCCCTCCCTCCCCCCGCAGACGCCCCCCGGAGCTCCCAAGTCCCAACCCCCCTCCGCGGACAGCGGAGCTCCCCCCATTTTCCCCCGCGGTTCTCCCCCCCCCCCCCCCCCGCGCGCCGGCAGTCCCAGCCGGCTTCCCCCCGCGGTCCCCCCCTTCCCACCGCGGTTCGCCCCCTAGCCCCCCCGGCGGAGACCTGTCCGCTCATCTCTTCGTCTTCATCCCAATTCAACAGCAACTACAGCGAGGTGAGGGATGAAGAAGCAGCAATCGGGAAGCGCTGCCTCGACGACGGAGGTAGGGCAGGGGTAGCCAGCGGGAGGCGGAGGCGCTCACCAGGACACTGGAGTGGACAGGGATGCTGCGGCCACCAGAGGTGAGTACACGGGCGTCCGCTGGGTGGACGTCGCCAGGCGAGAAGGGCTCCCTATCGCCATCCTGATCTGTGGCGGGATCCGGCGTCTGCAGCCCGTCCGGCTCAGCTTGGGGCACCGCCGCTTCCACCATCACCGCCATCGGTGCCGCGGAGAAACGCCGGAACCTCTTACAACAACCGCCGCCGAACGGGGCAAAAGACGCGATCAAAGTGAAACAAACAATGCTAACGTACAGATCAAAGACGCGATCACTACGAAGATAGCGCTCTTCGGTTGTGCGAGAGAGCCGCCGGATATTTCGCGAAAGCCCCCAGTTGCGAGCCGCGCGCGAGAGTCACCCTATCCCACTTAATACGTGGGATGACCAGGATTAGATAAATTTTATTTGATTACCAAACAAGGGATTGGGGATAAACCAGGTCTATCCCTGGTTATCCCCATACCAAACAAGGCCTAAAAGTCCGGCAAAATAAAAGTAGATAGTAAATGGCGGGGTTGCAAACTGGTGCTATCTGTCTTTATCTGATTTTGATTATTAAATTAGAGTTATGTTATCTGAATTTAAATATTTTGATATTTTTGAAAATTTTAATATATTTCATTTTTATTAAAAATAAACGAATCTTGTTTTTAACATGATATAATTTAAATTATTTTTATATTTTATTTATTATTTTTAATAAATTTTATATTTTAATTTATATCAAAATTATATTTTATTTGTTTATCGAAACCAACTAAATAAATACCAAAATGCTTGTTTTCAATACTGTAAAGTAATGTATGTTTAGTTATTGTTGTTTCTCTGTTCAAAAAAAAGTTCGACAGTAAAAAATGTGGAAATATTTGACGCTGTTGAAATATAAAATTATATTTTCTTCTTTTTTTTCCCGCTTGGTCTTCCAAACTCGAAAGGCAATTAATAAGACTGGGAAGAACGGCGGCGGTCACCCGCTCCTTCTTCCCCATGGCCGGTGTTCGGCGGCACAGAGCTCTGCTCTGCCCTTCCTGTCTCCTCTTCCTCCTCCTGCTCTGTCCATGGCAGCCGGGCGCGGCGGCGCCGAGCTGGTTTGGCTCCCTTGCGAGGTGGCGTACAATGCTCTCCCTCTCCCACTCTCTCATGGAGCGCGTCGCCAACGCCCGCGCCGAGCGCGGGGACCTCCCTGGCGCTGCTCGCGCTCGGACAATGGCGCACAGGCTGAATCTTCTTGGCGGCGGCGCTGACGGAGGGATCTGGTCATTGTGCTGGGATTATCTACGGAATTATGCGTGGCGCGATGGCTTTGACCTAGGCGGCGCCCGATCGGCCGCTGAGATCTACCGCGCTGCGGAGGAGCTGGCGGCGACTTTGCGGGAACTGGGGCAGATGAGGTCGGCAGCCGAGAGGGCGAGGTGGGCAGCGAGGAATTACGCGAAGATGGTGTCGGCAGCCGATATTATCGTCCGCCGTCTTGCTCAGGGCCTCTCGAGATCGGTACCGAGTTCACAAGTTTTGGAAAGCAAAGTTTGTAGTTCTGGTGTTTGGTTTTCGATAGGTGCTGATGGCGGTGTGGATTGTGCAGGGGGCACTAAGGGAGACGGTGCTGATGTTCCAGTCTGAACTGGTGGAGGGGGAGCTGCTGAGGGATTGCCTCCAGGTGGGGGCTAAGGACCTTGAAGGTCTGGTCCGCGTAGCCAAAGACCTCTTTTTCTCCTATGCCACGGCTCCGCACGATAGTGATTACGAGCTTTAATAGGGCTGGAGTGATTTATTCACGCGTCCAGTGCTATGATAGAACACACTTGCTGCAATCTTGCTGTTTGCATTGGCTCTGTGGGATGTCGGAAGTGGGCCGCACTTAGAGCCATTTTGGTAACATAGTTAGCTTTTTGCATTATCTTTGTGCGTTAACATGCGGATTCATATGAATTATAAAGTTTGCTTTATGCATTCTCTTTGTGCGATAACATGCAGATACATATGAATTTAAATTCGTGCATTTAAAACTTTAACATCGTGAAACATGCTTTTTCAGTTTGAAGTTTTTGTTCATTGATGTATTTATGTCAAGAATTGATGGTCTTGAATCCAATATACTCTTGAGTCTATAGATTGTTGTTCCTCTGTCAATTGGGTTATGGAACTAATTCTGCCATATTTCCATGTGCATAAATGATGAATGAAATTTGACATTTATATGCTGGGGCAAGTAATTTAAGACGCCGGGATATGTCTTGGTTATACACGATTGCTTCATGAACACTCCTAGATGTTTTATATGTAACTGCTAAATGATAGGTGAATGCTGAGTTGCTTTTTCTTTAGTCAATGAAGGCTTCTTTTTTTTCTCCATATGTGGATTGACAATGTGCAAATGTGCAGTGTGCCACACATGGCAAGCCTGGTAGCTATTTGAGTCTTAATTGCTTTGAGGATGCAGCTACTTCGGGGGAGCGTGTAAGATCACTAGAAATTGGAAAGAAGAGTATAGTTTACCTCTAACTTCAGAATTTTGTGCATTTTAACTGAAGGCAGGAATTATGTAGTACTTGGTCCTAACTATAAGACATGAAATTATCTACTTCCTTGTCATTATATATACTTATTGTGACTAATAGTCTCATATCATGTGCCTTTATGACAATGTGATGTAGGTACATGTCTTCACAGAATATGGTATGAATTGGCTGGCATCTGTTTGATCTGGGTTGGCCATTCCAAGCGGGTTTATTCAATCTAAACTGTCCCTCAATGATACAGTAGTCTGGGAAATATGAACGATATCCATCAGGATATAAAGAGATGCCTTCTCCACATACTTAATATTTTGAGTTGACACCCCAATGTTACAAACTCCATTTATATTATAATGGTGCTTTTTTCATTATTTTATTGTTTCCGTTTGTAAACTGACATGTGTACAAAATCTATGTCATACAGATTATGATTTAGACCTGAGATTTCGTTGATCCTCTTGTGATTGTGAGGGTTATTCATCTTGCTTAACTAATTAGGACCATTCTTCTGTAAAAACCAACAATACGTTTGGTGCAAATGAAGTCATGTTGCACTTGCTTATGATTCATTGTGGAACTTGTGCTTTACTGTAGCATAAAAATACATCAGATTTCTTGGGGAGTACATATCTTTTGATGATTGTATGGTTATATGAATTTTCTTGCATGGAAAACACATTGACATCATGACTTTAAAAAAGTCTTTGTTTATCTCCATGTACAGATGCTAGCAGGATACTGGAGTAGAGAGGTCAGAAATGTCTTCAGTTGAGAAAGCTCATCTCGGAAGTTACTGCTGTAGATATCTTATGGGCTATGTGGAAGGAGCGCAACAGCAGAAATTTCGAGGATGAGTACAGTTTAATTTCCAACATTGTGGTCTACACCTGGTGCTTCCTTCTTCAAGAATGGGCTATTGTAGGATAGTGGAATGGAGGGGATATATTATCTGTCTCGACGCTTCTAAGGACGGGATCTTGTTTTTAGTCTGATTCTCTGGGGCTGGTACGGCCTTCTTGGTCCTGGAGTTCTGGGTCTTTTTTGTTCTTTTTTTTTCAGTCCCTGTACAGGTCTCTCAATCTTCTCAATAGTGGCTCCCCTTTCTCATCTGTTTTTCCACTCCTTGTACCTTTGTTCTACTTGTACCTATGTTCTATTTTAGTTGGTTTCCAATGAATTTCAGCTCATAAAGTTTGTCTGAAATCATATGTAGGAGATGTTCTTTCGGTCGGCAGAACTTTTGGAAAATGCACTGCTTTTCAGTGGGTTATTCACAGGCATTGTTCCACAATTTATCCACTTTTTGAATCCTAGTGACCTATGCTTATCCCTTCTTCTGTTTGCTTTTGATCTACCATCTTGATAAACCTTCTGAATCTCCTGCAACTTTTTTTCTGTTTGTAAAGGAATGTCCCCAGCTGATGTTTAGGTGTAAGGGCACAGATTGGGTCAACACCGTAGTGCCCCCATCCCCATGAATGATTATCTTGACCTATCTAAGAATCCTTGACTAGACTGCCTTTTGGACTAACAGCAGGATGCATGTTATTTGTCACTCCAATGTAGTTATGAAACGCCATCTTCATCTAATTCCAGGTCGTTGTTATCATTGGCATGTATGTTTGCATATATATTTCAGTGACCAAGCAAATATTTCGGTAAAACTTGGTAACCATTGGCTACGAGCTGCAAATTTGTAATGAGAGGTGGCAAGATCACAATTTTACCCTAGTTAATGCACTTGGTAAGTCTCTCTAGTCTCTACACGGATTTAGGCAAAACAGACTTTTCTTTGCATTCAACAAGAACAATGGAATCCAACACCCCCAGTTCCCATATATATGCCATTCTTAGAACCCCGGGGAGAAGCGAATGTCGTAATCTTATATTACCATCCTCTTCATCATGGTAGTACTTTGGTGCAAGCAAATGCAATCATCGGCGTTCCCCTGCTATGGACTGTGATATGCACTCTCATTTTCTTTTATACTATTATGTAATTCCGTTGGCTACATGTGCGGCTTAGAAATACATCGGTATTAAGACTACTCTTTACCGGAGTTATGGATTCCTATGAATCCTCCATGGGCTTTTCAGCGAGTAAAGAGAATAATTAAAGGTACATAAAATGGTCATATAAATAGGGGTGGTCTAAGAAAAGGCTCTAGATCTCTCTTAGTCGCTGATAGAAAGACGGTATGTATTTAACTTAAATTGGTTTATTTACCAGCACTGATATGAGTCATAAATGTATCATTTTTGAGTTATTAAATATACGTTATAAAGATAGTGTCTATCCATTGGCTACTTAGAGAGCTCCTCTAACAGTAGGTGACCAAGAAAACCTCAAAGGTGGAAATACCTGTAAACACTGGAAGTGCGCGAGTGACCCACCTGTAGCTGTTTGTGAAGTCCTGCAGCTCAATCCAAGTTCTTTTTTTTTACAATCAAAATAAATATATGACATCCACTAATGTAATAGATTTATCATACCACATGATCTAAGGGTGCATTTGATTAGATTCCTTAATGCATCATATATATCTTTTTAGCTTCAGTGCAACAAAAATGGAAGGGAGATTTTGAAAAGTGAAGAAAAGAAGACGTATAAAATCTGTGTTAGAAAAATTTTCAAAGCACGTGAACATGTGTTTTTGAGAATTTTTGTTAAATTTTCTTACTCGCAATCAGAGTCAAATGCAGCTCAAGGCAAAAAAAAAATTCACTCCAATCTTGAGCTGAGAAAATCTTTCATGTCCACGGTGTTGGGACTTGGGCATAAGCTCACTGTTGGAGGTGCCCTCCGTGTTTTAAGGGTACACCAGGCGCGGAACGGGTGTTTGCCTCAATTTAAGGGCACCCTTTATCTTCCTTTTTGCCCTCGAACCAACAAGAATTTTGGCGGTCCGTTGTTGGAGCTTGTTTTGTTTTGTCGCCAGAGGCTGTTAGAGGGCTGCGGTGCAGTGCTGCTTCAATTTTCAGCGACTCCTTAGTTGACAAGGAAAATAACAACGACAACAACAATATTTAAAAAACAACTCGGAGGTGGAGAGATCTTTACCGCAAATACAAATAGCTGCGACCTAACACACATTAAAACTTATTTTCTGAAATTAACATACAAAAAATTTTATTTTCAAATCTCAACTTTCAAGAGGAACTATGTTAGTCTAATTTTTTAGATCAAACTTAATACGAAATAGTGAAGTCAAACTTTGCACACCCAACTTCTAAAATGAATTAGTAGTAACACAATAAAAATATGACTCCGCAGACTTAAGCTCACGGCCTCCTCGTAGGATCGGATTTTCCACGCTGTTCCTGCAGCCGACCTCCTCGCCTACATCCGCCATTGGCAACGGCGAGAAGGGACTCCATTCTCACCGGTGTTTCCTTCACCATACGTTAGACATTTCCTCCAAACCAGGAACACTTGCACACCACATCCAGGGCTCCGGTTTGAATATGGTCAAAAGAAGGGAGAGAAGGGATCTCGAGACTAGAAAATTAGAGATCACATCAAGGGCCGGGTGTGGGCCTAAAAGTCCTATCCGAAAGTTGAGGGGCCTTAAAGTACGTTGACTGCATTAATTACTCGATCAATCAAAGTTAATCTACCAGCCCTTTCTTTCTGTGATTCCTCAAGATTTGCTCCGTCAACGGCCATTCCTTCGTTGTGGTTTCGTCCGGGTCTCGCCGCCGCCGCCGCTTTATCCGATTCCTCTCGCCGAAGTCCAACGCGAACCACTCAATCGAATCCATTCCCGGCTTAGCGGCATGGCATTCCTATCCTCCCTCCAGAATACATCTTCGTCTCCATCCCGCTTTATACATATACTTATATATGTGTGTGTATATTTATATATATATATATAGTATCTCTTTCTGTCGGGCCCACGGATCTATTCTATGAGGTAGATCATAGCCGCCAGTCCCGCACGTCATGGTGGCAACGGCATCTTCGAAATTGGCCGCTCCACATTTCGTGAGAGAATCCCTGCACATCTTTGGGGTCAGTTTAACATGCGGGCCGCGGCGCTCAATAACTCTGGTCGAATAGATGTCTTCCTGTTTCAGGGGGAAGAGACAACCAATTAGAGCAGCACTTTGCAGACGAGCATGTAAAATCCAAGTTCATGAGGATATATATGAATGATGAATCCACCTGCAAACAGACAAAATTCTAGATTTTGTAAATCTCATATCAGTATTTGAGCAAGCGAGCAAGCACGTGGACACGAGTAGTGAGCACAAGAAGGAAGCGAAGGATGTTATTCTCGGCATCCAGGTATCAATGCACAGTAGCTATAATTAATCAGAAACCAGTAAAAAACATAGACGCAACCGACTGCACTTATGCCATTCCCTCCCACCATGCAAGTGTCTGATCTGGCTGTATATATTAAAACATGTATAGGAAAGTTGATTGAGTCAATTATCGTGTCCAGAAAAGCAGGTGTAGTGCAATTTAAGCATCAGATCACGAGAACAGATGCTCCGGAATGATCTTTGCCTCCAAATAGAAAAATAAACAAATCGGATACACCTTTCTAAAAGATTTGCTGCAAGGGTGTATATTCATCGAAGAAACTGAATTATATGACAGAATGCCATGGAAGGAATGAAAGATAGCTATTGTGACGTCCCATGAAGCATCACAGCCCTCCTCCCCAGACATACAAAGAGCATAAGCCTCCATCGAGCGGGACCTCACCCACGGTAAGTGGAAGTGGTTCTACATTAGGTGACATACATAATCCAAGCATAGAAAGGAGCTTTTGTGATCAAGATATATATGTCAACATGCACTTGTGAGTGGAGTAGGGGGCATCTCATGATGTAGGTCCCTTGGTGCATATGCACTTCCGTTATCAGGAGGTGTCATGCATAAAATTTCAAACTTGTGCACTTTTCCTAAATAGGTCGTCTTTCACGCATGCTTATTTGATTATGCCAAGGATGCCCATCTGTTATTTGTTTGTGATAGATGAAACTCTTCAATAGTAAGTGTGTTTTATAACAGTAAATCATAACTTGATACGTGGTATCCTACCCATAAAACTTGAAAATCACATTAGATCACGAAAAGATTGCTTGCCAGTACTACCACAACAATTAACAAGACGGGATAAAGGGTTCAAATAATCCAGTCCCTATGACAAACTCTGATCCATCACATATGAGCATGAGAAAATGAGGTTGAAGCAGAAGAATATCAATCATCTTCACATCTCCATAAAGAACGAAGATCAATGACATCACGAGAATCACGTCATCGGAAGAATCAGGCCAAGTCAAAAGGTAGCTCCACAGGTATATGTTATTCAAATCCTGAACGGTTCCTAGAATCATTAAAAGAATCATATATTTCTCATGATCATATGCTCCATTCCTGGAAATTGCTCAAAGCAGCATGAGCATTCCCAAGTCCACGTGATACTTTTGATATTGGTGGAGGCCAAAAGATAGGGGCTTCAAGTGAAACCTACTGACTTTTCCAAGATCATAAAAGAGTAACCAAAAGAAAATGCCAAGATGCTACTCTATCACTACAAGGGAACAATTATGATGGCATCGAGACTTTTCTGATCTAATACAGGGAGAATGAAGAATAAGTTAGTCATATCATTTCAGAATCCCATCTCATCCAATTTTCTAAAAATAAGAGGCAAAGCAAGAGAGCAAAGTTTGTAAGGCCCCCTACTCAACATGTATATATACCAAGCGATTGGTCCAAAATGTCACTCAGTTCTTCAAGCCTTGTTCTCTACCTGGCCGCCTGGGCAAACCAACTCCAAGCTAGTTCTATCCATATATCCACAACAAGCACAAGAAATAACATTACGGCTTCACCATAGTTGTCAATGTCTCGTGAACGTGATCCACTTGTGGTCAGTCATGTCGTGGGGGATGTTTTGGACCCCTTCACCAGGTCTGTCATGCTTAGGGCTACTTACAACAATCGAGAAGTCACTAATGGGTGCGAGTTCAAGCCATCTGCAATTGTTAAGCAACCACAAGTTGACCTTGGTGGAGATAACACGCGTACCTTTTACACACTTGTAAATGACGACATGCCACCACAAATTCGCTTGTAAGTGGTTCATTTCATTACATTTTTTCTAATTAATGACCTTTCTCTGCTCTTGTGTTGAAAGGTGATGGTAGACCCAGACGCACCTAGTCCTAGCAACCCTACATCAAGGGAGTATCTACATTGGTGAGCTCCTAAGCACTGATTTGATCTGTTTTTCTATTGGAGATTTACAATGACCATAAGATTTACATACTATGCCAAGAATAAGTTAATGCTGCTTTTCTTATATAATATTTATTTTGTAGGCTGGTGATAAACATTCCTGGAATGAGAGATGTTACTCAGGGTAAGTTAAAACACCATTATTGTTTTCATATTTTGAAGGTAAAACATGTATAACTATTCATTAGATAAACAAGATACCAAACAAAAAGAGATTTAAGCTTAAGCCAACTCATAGAAGGCATTGTACTAGATGGTTCTAGCATGTTGTAGTGCAGCTTTAAGAATCATTCTGAACAATTTTCCTTCAAAATCATACCTTGGTATCAAAAGTTCTTGAATTTTGCACTTCTATTCCCTCCTGATCCTGGACACTTATCAAGAGCCATAACAAACTTGACCATGTTGCAAATAGATCCACCACCTCTTGTAAGTTTACTCTTACAAAATATAATGAAACCTGGAAATCATCAGCATAAGTTGTAGAACATGGTTCCAACTCTGTCCCATATTGCACCCCGTAAATCTTGCATTACGAAGGTTTTGTCTAAAAATTTTGTCCTAAACAACAGAAGATAAATCATACTGTGTTCAGGTAGAAGGAGATTTTTCCACTTCTCATCAAGTATGTCCAATTTATTCTGGTCCAGCTACTGTCTCTTCCTCTTTGAGATTCACATCTCACCGAGGTGTCACATGTGGAACTTTTGAAGTTTTAACCAGTTTTAGGGGTTTATTTTTTATATCTTTCTAATATGAAAAATATAACTTCAGACAATTTGAAATAGAAAAGAAACTAGCTTCGGAGTCTTGTTCTTGAATCTGAGGAAACAGTGCAAGAAAGATGGAAAATAAAAATAATGTTAAAAAAATCCATAAGCAATCCACATAGCAGAATCATATATAAAACTAGGTCCTCTAAAATGTAACAATCATCTCATAGTGTAAAAGAGTTGTAGGTGTTGTAAATAGAGACTCATGCAAACATATTTTGCCCATGATATATATATATATATATATATATATTAGCATAACATCTGTAAGGGCACACATAAAGTCGATTTTACCCAAATCTTCTTCATATTTCATGTTGTTAGTCTATCCTACTAATGGATTTCTGATGGCTGATATTCAACACACACAAAATGTAAAATAAGTAGAATACAAATGTATATCAAGATGTTCTGTTTAGATACCCAGTTGTCAATGTTTTTGTCTACTGTAATCATGTTTACATATGCATGCCAAATAAATATATATTATACTTAGCATGTTAATCGGTTTTGCATATTCATGTAACCATCCTGGCAAATCCTCTGCAACCTCCACAGTTGTTAATGTTTTTGTCACAGTAATATGTTTATATATGCATGCCAAACAAATAGATACAATCAACCCATCCACCCAAACACACAAACACATTGATGTGGGACAAACCGGCTAATCCAGCCAAACCGAACGGAAACGACTTAAACCGGCGCTAACCGCCGCTAAAGCACCTAACGGACCCCAAAATAGGCCTAAAACGGGCCCGAACCAGTCGAAACAGGCCCGAACCGGGCTCGAGATGGACTGGACCGGCTCGGAACACCTTGAAATGGCCTGAACCGGACTGAACCGGCCGGTTCAGGTGCTGGACCGGGTCGAACCGGGTTGACCCGGCCTTAAACCCGGTCGGACCGGCTGAACCGCCGGCTGGACCCCGAACCGGCGACCGGGCGAACCGGCGCCGGCCGCGAGTGTCGACCGCGCTCGCGGGCGCGAGCGTGGGGGGGTCGTGGCAGCTCCCAGTTGCGTCCGGGAAGGGTCGCGTGGCCGCGCGATCGCCGTCGACCGCCTGCCGACGTGGCGGCATCGCGGCGGCCCCGCGAGGCTGCGGGTCGCGACAAAACGCGAACGCGGTGCCCGCGTTGTCTTCGACCGGCCGCGCGCGTCGTCCTCGCCCGATCGTCGCAGCGGCGTCGTCGCCCGGCGGGCACAGGCGGAGCGCGGAGCAGGGGGGGAGGGAGCAGGCGAAAGGCCGAGCCGCCTCGACGTTGTCCGGCAGGAGGCGGAGGCGCAGGCGGAGGCGCCGTCGCCGTGGAACACCGCCGGAGGAGGGGGTCCGCGTCGCCGATGCAGGAGGAGGAGATCCGGGGATCGCCGGATCTCTCCTCCCGCTTCACCGTCTTCATCTTCTTCCTTCTGCTGCTTCACGGTGCTTCCCCGACGACACCAATGGTGGACGGGGAGGAAGTCGAGGCCGGCCCGTGCGCTGCTGGTTCCGTCGTCGTGAGGGGAAGGTCGCAGGAGGGAACCAGGAGCGGGGTTGGCAGCCGGATAGAGATGGCGCGGGAATGGCGGAGGTCGAGGGCTGGGCTGGTGTCGAACCGAGAAGGGGAAAGAGGAGAACGGCGCGGAGGCCGGAGGATGAGGAGGGAGAGAAGATCGGCGCACCTCGCCGTGCTTGGAAGGTGGAAGGGAGACCGGGGTCCTTCCCGGAGGTGAAGAAGATGACCGGCCTCACTGCCGGAGGTGGGGGAGAATGGGGGCCGCAGCCCCCCCTTGCGCGGGTGAACAACCCGTAGGCTCCAAAAATTCCAATCGTATTGCTTGTTTTTTCGTATGTACAGGGGTCCTCCTCTTATAGAGGGAGAGGAGAACAAATAACAAAAAAAGGACTCCCTAATAAGACTATTTACAAACTAGTCCATTTAAGGACTTAATTAAAAAAAACTCAAAAAATGTCCCCATCACACATTCACCCAACTCTCCTTGCACAGCTGGCCACCATTCTATCCCCATCTCGTAGAAGCCCCCTTTGTCTAATACAAATGCCCCCACCCCCCTCAATATCTCCATCAAGTGATAGCATTCAACAAACAGAAGATAATAGAGAAAATTGTTGCTTGAATAAGGCCAACAACTGTATACGCCTTGAAGCCTCAAACCTCACTGTTGCCATAAGTTTTGTCACTCTCTCACCTTGCCCCACAGTCTCATCAACACTGAAATTTGGCTGTCGGGGGCACAACAAATAAAAGAGAGATCAAAGGACAGGATTTTAATGTTTGGCATTGAAAGGGAGGTGAAGGAAGGGGGTAGGAGTGTTTTAAAGGGCATTACCTTGAGACTTACAGGCTTATGCCTCAAGGTAAGGCATTTCAATTACGCCTTAAAGCTTAGGTCCTTTAGTATGATTGTGAGAGTTTTGCCTTTTTGCTTGTAAGTCACCTTGAGGTAATGAGGCTGTGAGGCTTTTAAAAAATGTAAGCCTCATGCTTCTATTCAAGCAAGTGCTTAAATTGCATCGAAGGAATAATAGTGTCAAAGGAAGCAAGTAGTATTGTAAGAAATCAGATGTCTAGCCCTATATTCATTTGTTTGAGCTTCATCCATTAACTAAATGCAAAGTGCAAGTTAGGAAGAAACTTCCTATCCACATTAAAGAAAATCATCAAATATTTTTCATTTTATTTTAAAAATAGATTATGATGAGTCTATAAAGAACGTTAAATGTTGCTTGATTAACTATTATTTTAATATTTTGATGATAATTTTCTACTTTATTCATTATTAGTTCATAGATGTCTACAAATAAAGCTATTAATTGTTTCGATCTATAAGACCACTATCTATCTTTTCTAATAAAGGCTTAAGCCATAGAAAATCTCGAGGCTTCCGCCTCACAAGGCACTGAAAAATGCCACATCATCGCCACAAGCCTTTATGAACATTGGACATGAATGAAAATATCAGGAAAAGTAAATTAGAAATTAGAAATTTTCATCAATGGACTGAAAATTAAAGTTGACTATTGAATAATCTTTTGTTGATATGATCCAGTTAGAGATTGGGCTGCGTCATAGTTAAACAAGTAGTATACACCATCAAATGAAAAGACAGAGTGAACACCTATGGGGTATTTGGCTGCATGAAAAAATGAGTTTTTGTAGGAAAATATATTCTTGTAACAAAACTTGTTAAAAAGGGTATTTTATAATCATTATAAAACCTATTTTATAGATAATTTCTTCTTGCACAAGAATAGAGGTGTGACCTTCCCTTTATTTCTTATGGTACCCCACCTTTTTTAGGTACACATGGTCCCCACTCTTTTGTTATCATATCTTCGTATCACACCAAACATGATAATTTTGTCTTTATGCCCTGTTTGGTTAGAGTTTCATTTTTGGTACTACATCAATATTGATATTAATATTTTCAAATGTTGGAGTATCAATATCAAAATTAATACAAGTTGACACTTGTATTACATAATATGCTTTGTTTGCACTACACATTTTAAAATTGATACAATTAACCAAACACCTCTTAATGGTTCCTATCAATATCAATTTTAAAATTGATAGTGATAGAAGTACCTAATAGTGTTACCAAACAGGGTGCTAGCTATCTTAGATTTTATTTTAATATCAATTTTTTATCACAAAAATTTGTAGAAAGTTATTCTGCAACCAAACATGTTATAATTAAGAGTCACAAAAACCTTGCTGGGTTTGCCATCAGAGAAAATACTAGAAGATCCTTTAAACCCAAGTTCCTTTCAAAGTAAACCTAGGAAACTAAGTAGACTTTGTACTATTGGTCATATGAAGAAAAATTTTAAAATACTAAATTGTCTGTGTACGCTAGAAAGAAAGGCCTTGATTACATTAAACAAGTTACTTAGAATGAATCCCAAACAAATATAAAATAGAGAACAACATATAAAATTGGATATGGCATGAACAGATACTTGAACCTGAAAGCTACACATCCAGATAGCGAAGTTGCTGCAAGTGGTTTTATAAACGTGGGAAGAACTATCAATGCACTTAATTTTTTTTTCTGGCTGCTCATGTTTGTGTCGATCTATTTCAGGCAACGAGATAGTTGCATATGAAAGTCCAAGGCCAACGCTGGGGATCCATCGATTTGTGTTTGTCGTGTTTCGTCAACCACACAGGCTACATATGTATGCACCGGGCTGGAGGTCAGAGTTTAACTCCAGAGAGTTTTCTGAGCTCTATGAGCTTGGCTCCCCAGTGGCTGCCTTGTACTTCAATTGCCAGAGAGAGGCAGGGTCGGGTGGGAGGAGGTTCAGATAGCAGACATGGCAACGGTATGCTTATACAACTATGCAAGGATTTGCACCCAAGAATCCATGACATACTAGACTTGATAAAGCCCAGAAGTGCACATATGCTTTCCTTATCGATGTCGTCCCCTGATTTTATATCAGATGAAAAGCAATTTGAAACAACCCATATATTTCCATGGAGTGAAGGATTGAAGCAGATAATTAAAGATTTCTGTTTTATCAGCGAGGGCCTGAGAAATGTGTGCACTTGTCCTAGGGTCCATCCACGACAGCAGCTATATTATAAAATCTACTGAAAATCTGCACTTCATAAGGTTACATGGCAACCATAGAGCACCATAAATATCATTCGTCCGGTCAATAATATCCAAGTATTTTTCTGATAAAACATGATCCATGATGGAGCAGCAATCTACAGTGAAATATATACAAAAGACCATGGATGCAAAGCATCCTAGATAAGAATTCTGACAACGGTGAGAAGTTATCTTAAAAGATAGCAGGTGGTTATATTTGATAAGTAGAAATGTATAATGTAGGAAACCAATTTCCAAAACCATCAAAAAAAAAAGTGTGGCAGAGTCGTCATATTAAGAGTTTCAGTTTTGAACTTTCACAACCCTTGGATGAAATCTAAAATTCGACGGGAAGCGTGGCACATGACTCTATCCACTTCAAGGCTTTGAAACACAAGGAGGTACGTACCAACTACCGGCTAATCAAATAATTCCAAACAACCAGAAATACGATTTTAAGATATTCCGGGATGCACCACAGAATTTATACCACGCGAAAGGAGCCGCAAAATAGAGCGGCAAATATAGAGAAACACGAAACGAATAACCGATTCAAGTGTGTCCCGTCGACCATACCGAGCGAATGAGCGGCATCCAATTCTACATGATCGGACTCCTTTGGGTGGGGAAATGTGAAGAAGATGTGCGAATTTCTGGTCCTAGTTACGTAGAAATATATAAGGGAAACAAGTAGAACATCGTGAGTGCTTACAAGTTGCCTTCCATCATCCGGAGAGAGAAGAGCAGCGTTCGCGCCCTGCAACAGCCGCTGCTGTCTCCGAAGAGGCAGAACAAAGCTTTCTATGCGGATGGAAGACGGGCCATGCTAATAACCTGCTCGTCAAAATTCCCGCGCGAGGAAGACGGGCTAGTCGAGAGATCCACGAACCTTTCACTTTTACCGCGCTCCGGCGGAACAGAACATAACGTCCACGGCCTGATACCGTTTGGTAACCTAAGCGGGAAAACAGCTCCTTACAAAAATATCAATCTTGCGTGGAAGATCAAAATATTACAATAATTCCATTAATAACCTTCGATCCTCCGAGATTTGAATATCAATCCATTAAATTTTTGTTGACTTTGATTACCTAAAAAATTTTAAAAGAATTCAGTTGAGTAACACAAAATGTCCTATATATTGTCAATTGGATAAATAAAAATTCTACTGTGTTATATAATCTTCATACCGTATATTTTTACATAATACACATAAAAGATCGACTAATTATTGCACTATATGTATGTGACAACTGAATCAGTTGATTGACCTAACAACTGTGTAGTAGTCTTCTCAAGAGGTCACCTATCATGAACCTACTCCTAACGGAACACGTTTAACTTCGAAGTTCTTTCAACTTGACCTACGAAAAACAGTTAACCGGTATTTTTGATAGTTCACCGATTTAATCTCTTACCACATTCATAAATCAAGAGATTACAGTCCACCTCCCTTAAAGACTTGACGCCCTTGTCAACGGTACACACAACACATCACATTCCCAGACGAGTCACGTCAAACTTTTCGGTTGGGTCATATTTTGATACCATACGTAACAACCGACTAAATTAGCTAACTAATCCAACAACTATGTTAATTAGTAGCTTTTCTAGGAGGTCACTCCTTCCCAGACCTACGATCAACGGAGCACACTTGATTTCAGAATTCTTTCAACTTAACCTTCGAAAAATAGTTTATCGGTGTTTTCAATAATCCACCGATTTAATCTCTTATCGCATACCCAAACGGAGATATTACAATATCAGGGCATCGGATTATCTCATTATTTGTGGTATCATCATCTTGTCACGTTACGCAGATGATGATACCATCTTATATTATGATCTAATAATGAGCTTTTGCGAGTCAAACTTTACGGACTCATGCAAAAACTTTAACTAATTAAGATCTAAACAACATAATTTATTATCTAAATCAACGATGGATCCTTGACTAATAACATACATAACCCACACATCTATCACATGAAAATACAAAGGTGGCAACAATCTCTTCGTGTAACCCCTGTCATGACTTACCTCACAATACATGTTATCTCACACAACAAAACATACCGGCCTGTACCAGATTTTTAATCCATGCATATATAGATAATTTATATAAGTAACGAAATCTCACAGTAATACATCTAGATAGTGATACACTTAAGATAAATCATGATTTATCATACATCACACAACCATCCAAGTATATATTTTTCAACTCAAAATTATCTAAATATAAAACAACGTCCAATGTAAGTATTCAAATCAGAGTGTTTTCTGCCATGTAGTTCTCTAGTTAATTCATTTGCAATCGCGCGCTAAAATAGATCAATACAATTTAATACCTAAACATTGGTCGAATGGTGTATTTTAATCGTGGAATAGAAAATTTTAATATCAACACCTATGAACTCTTAAGAACATGTCTGGTCTCTCTCTCTCTCTTCCTTTTTTGCACTGTAACATCTGGACCCGACCTAGACCCGTGCCCGGTGGGGCAGCCACCCGGTCTGACATTTTCAATACAAGTAGTTCAAAACTTGACTCGATAAACATTTGACTCCACTATTTTATTATGTAAAATAAATAAAATTTGAAAAAAAAATAAAGATCGAGACATTAAACAAGTCAAAATCGATAGACATTTACTCGACTTGAGCTCGTGAGCAATTCGATTAAATATTCGACTGAATATTTATTTTTAAAAATTAAATTATAAATATTAATAATTATATATTATCACTTAAATATATTAAATAATTTAAAATTTAAATGAGTTTAATCTAGAGTTTTATAGATAAATTTTGATTTTGGATCTTATAAACGAATTTATATATAACTTAAACATAAATGTGGATTGAAGTTTAGTACCACTGTCGGTCGAGTTTGAGTTGGAATCGGATTTGATTAATAAACGAATCAAGTTCAAATAAAAGTTCAACGTCCTCGTTAAAATTTAAGCTCAAACTCGAACTCAAACTCGTATAAAATAAAAGAGCCGAGTTTAAACACCTTATGAGGTGTTTGGTTGCATGATATTTGAGGTTTTTATTTTAATTTTTAAAAATTATAAGAAAGCTTGTTAAAAGAGGTGTTTGACAACCATGACAATTTTATGTTTTGAAAGTGATTTTCTTCTTAAACAAAAAAAGAGGGTCTCACCACTTTCTTTTTTCTTGTGGTCCCCCACTTTATTTGGTCATGTGCGGTGGTTACTCTTTTTTGTAATCACATCCTTCCAAACATGATAATTTTATGTCATGAGTTGGTTTACTTTTTATTTTAATACAATTTTTTATCATGAAAGTGTACAAAAAATTATCATGCAACCAAACACCCCATTAACCATATTACTCTAACTGATTTCGACTTATTTGCACCCCTAGAGTACACGAGGGGGATGTGGGGTTAATTATAAATAGAAAAAATATATTTCTAATCGTATTTATACGATCAAGCTCAAATCTTGAGCCATTAACATCATGGTCGTTATCTATCCAAATTATCAAAATATCTCCATCCTCCTACAATAAATGCATGCCCCTTCTCATCAGTCATCAAAACGAGATGACTGATCCAAATCATAGTATCAGTCAAGGAAGGTGGGGTCGGGAGTCGGGACCGGGTCGTTTGGGCCCAAAACCGACCCGGGTCGGTCGGGGTCGCGACCCGGGTAGGGCCGGGGTCGTCAAAAAAAAAAAATTAATTTTGGGATCGGAGTCTTGGGGTCGGGACCGGGTCGGTCAGCCCCAAAAGCGGCCGGGTCGGGCTCGGGTCACGACCCGGGTCGCGATCCGGCGAACCATGGCATCAGTCAGTCATCAGTCATCCAAATTATTTTTGATTATTTAATCAAAAATAATCAGAATTACTTTTGAAAACATTTATTTATCAAAAATAAGTTTATCTTTGTAACTGATACTATGATTAAATAAAATAAAATTAATAAATTTGGAAAATAATAAAAAAACTGAAAATATTTTCGATGATATAAATAAATAAAAAATTTATAACATTCTTGTTGGGCCCTCTGCTGAAGAAAGCAACCGTGCTACATTGGAGGAGGAGGAGGGCTTTCTTATAAAAGTGATAAATAATCGTGACATGACCAGATGGAGGTTGGCATGTCTGAATGGTAAAAAGTTATAACCTACGTATTTAAATCTTTACCGGTTATTTATTAAGAGGCATGATATATCATCTCAATAAATTACTCTCTACTATTGTAAGTGCATATACTTACAGTGGTGACACACATATTTACACAAATTACGTATAATTAATTAAATGGTCGCATCTTTGTGATTATGATGATATATTTTGAACTTGTTTATTTACTTACAAAATCATATACACTTGTATAAATAGCTAGGCATAGTACGTAACTAATTAGCTAGGTGCAATAGTTCTCGGAAGCAAAATTAATTATACTTGCAGAATACTATAAGCGCGCATATATTGTATATGTATATGTGTTTAAAAAATATATATATATATAATTTTCTCCGCCGAAAAAATTAAATTATCAAGATACAAATACAGCATATAGATCGTTAATTAGGCCCACCGATTCCACCACCTCCAAAAGATAGAATGAGTTTTAAGTATATACACACACACAGATTAATTAATTAATTAATTAATTAAGGAGTCGTGCATCCTGAAACTAAGAAATCAAAACCGGACCTGGGGGTAATTTTCCCAGGTCGACCGGGTAAAAACGGGTGGGGAAAAAAACCAGCCAACCTTTTACTCCTCCCAGGCGTTCGGTTTCGTTAAAATAATAATAATAAAAATAAGGAGCGTATGCTGATCACAGTCACGGCAACAGTGCCACGTGCGAGTCGCGACGCCGGGGCTGCAGGGGACGTTCCGATCCCGGCGCATCAGGTGTGGACAGCGCACGACTCCAGCGGGGTGCCGTGCCATCACGTGTCGCCCCGGCCCGTGTTCATCCGACAAAAGCTGAATCATCATCGAACGGGACAGATGGACACCTCATCAAGTCTTTGCCAGCTATAACTGTGTTGTGACCTACACACCCTTGCCAAAATAAATAAATATAATAATGATCTTTATTTTCTTCTCTCTCTCTCATATTTTCTGTTTCTAATTCTATTTTCTCGCGTATTTTTTTAGGAATACGGGGTTAAACATCTTGTTTATGATCCGGTCTCCGGAGATCAAATAATGTGATTTGATTAGCAGGTTTCTCCATATTCTATGAGCTAGGTTATTGTTTTAAAACTAGCTACTTTAGTCGGTGCATGCTTAGTTTGTTATGCTATTCTCCGCGATATATATCAATATATTGAAGAGTTTGATTCGGAAAGTATGATTTGACGAGAATATTGAAGAGTTTGAATCGTTGAAATTTGACTGGTTAAGCATGATTTAATTTAAATCAATCTATGATATAGTCTGTGTCTTGTTATTTTATCTTATACAGTTCTATCTATTTAATATCAAAAGTCCGACTTATTCGTGCCATATTTGATTGTTTGTAGAATCTGCTGGCTATTTATTGATTGGATTATTGTTTTTATATTATGTCCTAGCTAGATACTGTGACACATTCAGGTTAGTTTTTATTTGATTATATAGTTATATATGTTACAGGCCGGTACAAATTTAAATCTAACGTTCTTACGGTTTTGATATATTATTTGATGCATGTGAGTACTTCATGAGTCTTGCTCTGGATATTACACATCGTGGGTAAAATATGTTTGGAATATCCAATGATGATAATGATACGAAGTTTCATTATGAATATATAAATATATGATATTGTATGTTTGAGACTAAGAATAAGCATCTGAACCTAAATTTGAAATCGGAATCTAAATCTGTGATACTATATCTGATATATATATATATATATTATTTCAGTACCTGTATATTTGTACATGAGATTTTAAATATATTATGAACCTAATACATCCGTCGATCTCATGAACCAAAGTGGATCACCGCTAAGTTAGCTATATATATGTGTCTAGACGTAAATACTCTTAGTGTTAATTAGCTACAATATAACCTGATCTACTGTATGACACTCTCTGATCACCTGACCGAAGCATTTTTGACTCCGAAAGTGGAAAGATGAATTGTATTACGTATAGAATTTTCTGATTTAATTACAAGCGAATACAATTTAAGCGGAACATAATAATTAATCAAGCCAAAACACGTATGAAATATGTTGTACGTACGACCATCGACTGTATATTTTTGATGTGAACACATTGTCGGTCATGCGACGAAAATGATATTCGAACGGCCTGTTCTCCGGTTCTACAAAACGGACTAATCCTCTAAAACCTGTACTGATACACAATTTAGTATACCTTGGATTTCAATGAATATTTTTAATTATCCACGTAAATTTTTTTGGATTCGTTCTTTTATTTTAAGTATTCTTTTTCAGATAACGACAACGACGGATCCACATACACACAAAAATCATATATAAGTGACTGATTGAGTTAGGTTGAGAGGGCGTTGGATTAATAAAATCAAAGATCTGACTGCATATTTGAAAACCAATAAAATCGATATAGATGGGATTTTTGTTATTCCCGCGAGATATAGCCAGAGTGACTCGATCGGTGTCCTCTGCTGTCGCTGGTTGCGGGGTTATCATTTCCTCCGCCGAGGTGGAGCTGGGCAGGCGTTTCCCCTCCTCCTCCAATGGGGGCGTGACAGCTACTTACACTCCTCCTTCCTCGACAGCTACTAATTACACTCCTCCTTCCTCGTCTTCCCCGACCAACCCCGGTCGAGGGATCTTCAGGTAGCCAACCCCAGCCTCAGCCCCAGCCCCAGCCCCAGCCACGCGCGGCAGAGAGATCCGATCTCAGAGAGAGAGAGAGAGCATGTCGACGGTGCAGCAGCAGGTCAGAGAACGGGACCAGATCGAAGACCCCCTGGTGGTGGGGCGCATCGTGGGGGACGTCGTCGACCCCTTCGAGAGGCGCTCCACCCTCCGGGTCCTCTACGGCAGCAGGCTGGTGGCCAACGGCGCCGACTTCAAGCCGTCCGCCGTCTCCCGCCGGCCCAAGGTCCACGTCGCCGGCGGCGACCTCCGGACCTTGCACACCCTCGTGAGTACACACACACACACACCAGGATGATCACCGCGATACACATGCAAAATTGTCTACTGATCCGCCGTCAAGATTAATACTTCTTCAGGCTTTACGCCCGCTGCTCGTCCATGTCTCTGACACATGTATATATATATATCTATGTACATCTCTCCCCCTCCGGCCGCAAGATCCTGGTAGACCCGGACTTTCCCAACCCCAGCAACCCTGCGGCGAGGGACTACCTGCACTGGTCAGTCAGATCTCTCTGATAGATATTGTTCCCCCTCTCTCGAGGCGCGCCGAAATACATACATACATAGATACATGTTATATGTTATGCCGCCGGCTTGATGGGTTTCCTGCTATTCCTTCGCACAGGATGGTGGCGAACATCCCCGGCTCGACGGACGCTACTTTCGGTGAGGACCAGTTCCCTTCCGCCCTCCTCCAAACCATCGACCGCTAGTCATGAGCCGCAAACGTGTGGTGTCGATATATATATACCCGCTGTTATGGTGATTTCAGGGCAGGAGGTGATGGCGTACGAAGCGCCGGTGCCGTCGGTGGGGATCCACCGCCTGGTGTTCGTGCTATTCCGGCAGGCGGAGAGGTTGCGGGCGCCGGCGGCGCCGGAGCGCCGGGAGAACTTCAGCCCCCGGGCGTTCTCGGAGAGGCAAGGGCTTGGGCCGCCGGCCGCCGTCGTCTTCTACAACTGCCAGAGGGAGGCCGGCTCCGGCGGCAGGAGGTTCACGTAGGCACCCACGCCACGTACGTACGTACGACCCTCCCTCCGGCATGCTTAATGGTGTGTGATCGACCCTGCGTGCGTCTTGGCGAGTTAGGGTACCGTCGGTCTAGGGCGCGCGCGGAACTTGATTAAATAAGTAGGCGAATCTGGTTGCTGAATATCCTCTCGAATATATATATATATATATATATTACATAGAGGGAGAGAATTAATAGAAATTAAACAATATGTTTGTAAGTTACGAAGATTAGTTAATATGCTGGGTGAATGTGTATTAATTATCATGCAGACAGGTTTGATGGTTAGCCTGGTGAAGTGTTGGGAGATCCATCTGGGTGCTGAATCTTGTTTCATTGGAGTTCGGCTTCTCTCAATTAATCAAGCGTAGGGAGGAATTCTCTTCACACAAAAAATTTGTGAAGTTTTTTTTATGAAGAAAGAATAAAAAAAAGTTGTGAAGTTCACCGTGTCGTGTGACTTTTATCGGTCACATGAATCATAAATTTTACCCGAGACTTTTAAAAAATGTCTCGGTAAAAATATTTCCTCGGGTGTTCGATCATGTGAGAGAATATATACCCAGACTCGTTTAATTGAGGAGTAGACATGTGGTTGATGACTTGGGCGTTTCTCTCTCGACCTCAAGTCTAAGCTATCTATATTCTCCCCCACAAGGAGTAGGGAGCTCCCAAGGAGGTCCGCCTCCATTTGATTAATTAGGGATGAAGTGGTGTGCTTTTGTTTTTTTGTTTTTTGACACCTCAGTTGCCCCTTGAATGGTCGTAATTAAAGATGTTATCACTTTTTTACACATGTGTTTTAAATGATTGTGTATTAATATTTTTTGTTCATTTTGTAGTGTTTGTATATAATTTAAGAAAATTATTAAATAATATAAATTTAAAATATAAATTTATTAAAATACAAATAATTTTTGTTTGCAAAATTCTTTGTTTTTTTAGTTTTGTTAGAACGTAGTTGTTATGATAATTTAAAAGTTGCTCCTTGATGATTGTGTATATGCTTATATATCCTTAGTTCTGGATCTTTTTGTTGTTTGGTGATAATTAATTTAAACTAATTGATTATAATTTGAAAAGTGATGAAAAAGTAACAAATTAATGATTATTTTTTGTAGATTATGCCTTATATTACATTTATCTAATTAAGTATTTAATTATATGTAATAATATAAATGATAGCTATTTTTATCCTTCAGAATTTAATAATGTAGTTGAGAGGAATAAGAACTTTAATAGATATTGTTAATTGATTTAGGAACATGCCAAAACTTGGGGGGGGTCTTTTAATTGAATTCTTTTCTTAAATAAGATACCTTCCAAACATAGTGACATCAGTATAATTATGTGAAATCTGAAAATTGTGGAAGGCCTACTTTAAATTTTTTTGAAGTATGATGGTGTTTAATTTTCAGAAAGAAAGAACTTGAACCTAAGATAATAGATACTATTTTTGTTTGGTTATATAGCGCTTGATGGAGAAATTGATATATGGATCAATGGGAGAATTTCATCAATATAAATTATCCTCTAAAATACACATGAAATAGTATTAACGCTAGACTAGTAATAACATCTAACGCCCTGTTTGGTAACACTATTAGTTACCTCTATCACTATCAATTTTAAAATTGATATTGATAAGAACTATTAAGAGGTGTTTGATTAATTGTATCAATTTTAAAATTTGTAATATAAATAAAGTATATTATGTAATACAAGTGTCAACTTGTATTAATTTTGATATTGGTACTTCAACATTTTAAAATATTAATATCAATATTGATATAGTGCCAAAAATGAAACTTTAACCAAATGGGGCATAAAATCTTGATTTTGCTACACTACACGTGGATTTGGAAGAATTCGAAATATGAAACCTTGTTAAAAGTTTGATCTACTAAAAATTTTACAAGTGATATGAATTACTATCGCTAGTTAAGTGACGTTTCAAACTGAATAATTCCCACTCCTATTACATAGTAAAATTAAGTGGTCAGTCATATTTTTGTTTATTGTTAATATTTAGTCATTTATTCAATAGAGCTTTAAGATTTTTAAATATGTTAGGATGGTCAAAAGGTTTCGGGACACACCTTTTCTCCCCCTCTTATTTTTTTTCCTCCATAGATAGAGCACTTGGAGATCCTAAATTTTAAAGACACTGTTAAGCGGACATGTATACTCACCCACTTTCAACCTCTTTTATGTATCTGATTTCCATATGGAACACTGCAAGGAGGATTCAATCCCTAGTCATAAAAGTATATACTCTAACTTGCTAGACACCATGCATGCAATAAGTTGAATATATATTTATACATACATATATATATATATATAAGATAGGAGATGTGTGAACGTACTCTTATGGGGTGTTTGGTTGCATGATAACGGAAGATTTTATTTTAATTTCTAAAAATTGTAAGAAAACTTGTCAAAAAAGGTGTTTGGCAACCTTGACAATTTTTATATTTTGAAAGTGATTTTATTCTTAAACAAAAAAGAGTGTCTCACCTCTCTTTTTTTTCTTGTGGTCCTCCTCTTTGTTTGGTCATGAATGGCAGTTACTCTTTTTTGTTATCACATCTCTCCAAACATGATAATTTTATGTAATGAGTTAGTTCACTTTTTATTTTAATATAATTTTTTATCATAAAAGTGTACAAAAAATTATCATGCAACCAAACACCCCATTATATCATCTGGCTGCGTAATTTTTTTTACTTCTTATCCCCCCCACCAAAAAAAAAGAGTACCTTCATTTGTTTTTTAATGGATGGAATTAATTCTTTTGAGCTGGATCATATTTCATAAAGCGTAACCATTTCTTGTTTGCTTTGAACGTCAAGTAAGTTTTGTTCATGTCATTGGTGCTACACTGTTAAGTAACTAATGTCTCTGTGAAAGATAGAGTATCAATACTAAGATTGATATATATATCATGTTTGTTTGGGATAATAGTTTTAATATTAATTATATTTATGGTCAAACATTTTGGATGATTTTTACACATATATATATATATATATAGAGAGAGAGAGAGAGAGAGAGAGAGAGAGAGAGAGAGAGAGAGAGTTACCCAACACCAGGGGGCCTTATCTAGGGTTTATTTGTTTATTTGAGTCACAGGTGCAAATGAACCTATAGACCGGAAGCAATTCAGAACTCGACTCTAAAAAACTGAACATAAAAAATAACTTGATTAAATATTCAATTAAATATTTATTTAAAAATAAATTATAAATATTAATAGTTGTATATTGTCTCTTAAATATATGAAATAAGTCTAAATGAATTTTATTTTGAGTTTAAATTTAGATTGAGTTTCATAGATGAGTTTGGATCGATTTTAAGTTTTATAAACAATTTCATACGAATTATATAAAAAGGGTTTGTAAAAGTATGATTGTAATCTTTACTCCAAATTAATTAAGATTAATATGTATTTAACGACCCAATAAATTTAATAATAGTATCTCGCCAATTAATATTCATATTTAGGCTGTGGACCCCAAAAATCTAATGATAGTAAATCACCCATTAATATTCATATTTTGGGCAACAAAAATAAGAGGATGGCTAGTACGCAGGGAGAGAGTAACTGTCCAAACAAGGAGGGGGCGCTCGGCATGCAAAGGGTGTGATATTCCAATTCAAGAATATGTCAAGAGATTAAATTATTAGATTATCAATAATTTTGACTAATTATTTTTGAATGTTGAGTCAAAAATTTTTAAAGTTAAATATATTTTTAAACTACTTTCGAAAAAGTGATTTCTTTTCGAAAGATTACTGATTAATGTGATTGTTGGATAAGTTGAAAGATTTATATAGTTGTTACGTAGTCGTCGAGCATAGCGCGGTTGGCACCCCCTCTCGTCGGGTTTGAGGGAAGGGGGGTTCGAGGACGCCGGATGTGTCCGGCCCTTCCCCTGGGGGAGGGATCTCAGGTGGGGACCGAGCCGCGGGGGCTCAATCCTTGGTCGCCCGCGAGTGCGGCGAGCTTGCCGGCCAACGTGGCCGTGTTCAAAAAAAAAAAAAGCTCTCGAAGTTAAATATATTTTATTAAAAGTAATCCGATGACTTTCAGGGAAAATATGTTGATTTTTAGTCAGCTGACTTTCGTTGTAACCGAGAAAACAAAAACAGACAGCGGCCTATATATATATCAAAGCGCGCGGCACGAAAGCAGTAATCAGCCTTCGTGTCCGCCGGTTTCAACGCGCATGATAAACATGTCAGTAAGCAACCAGAATTTGAACTAGCTAGTTTTAAAGAAATAAGGACATTTCTTTGAGTGCTCTCGACATGCAGGATATAAAAATTTTAATTAATCAATCTATGTGGGGTTATAATTAAGTTTAATTTATGGCTCGCGCAGTAAGCTTCGACATGTATTCATCAACTCTCTCTCTCTCTCTCTCTCTCTAGATCTCTCACTTGCATGATATATATATATATTATATGTTCATTAATGTGAACCTTTTCTCATCCGTTAATATGTACCATATCCACATAGAGCACATCTCGATGGTCGGGCAGAGATAGAAATGTTCATGGTTTGATTTGGCTTGATTTTTGAGTATTTTTTTTCAAACCAAATCAAACCAAACTATCTCCCAAATCAAATCAAATCGAACCTAATTAATTCGGTTTGGTTTGATTTAGTTTGGTTCGATTCAAATCATATTTTATTAAGATATAGTAGATATATCAATATATAAATTTATTTTGTTTGCTTTAAATCATATTCTATTAAAATCTTGTGTATATATGTTTATAGATTACATTAATTTTGCTTTAAAAACTCCTGAAATAAATTTATTTGTATAAGAAAAGATATATAAATATTATCTAATATATAACTTAAATTAAAATATTTATTCTAATTCGGGTTATTCGGTTTATCGGTTTGGTTTAGTTTGAAAGATCCTAGAAACCAAACCAAATCAATCGGTAGTTCAAACCAAATCAAACCGAACCAAAGTACTGATTTGATTTGGTTTTTCGGGTCGAACCGAACAGTGAACAGCCCTAGATAGAGGTTTTGGTGCAATTTATAACAATTTTTTTCAAACCGAACCGAATCAAATCCAACCACTTAAATTGATCTGAACCAAGAGTGCTATTATTGATAGTGATTCAAGTCTAATTGTTAATGCCCTGTTTGGTTAGAGTTTCATTTTTGGTACTATATCAATATTGATAATAATATTTTTAAATGATGGAATATCGATATCAAAATTAATACAAGTTGACACTTGTATTACATAATATGTTTTATTTGCACTACAAATCTGCCAAGAGTGTTATTATTGATAGTGATTCAAGTCTAATTGTTAATGCCCTGTTTGGTTAGAGTTTCATTTTTGGTACTATATCAGTATTGATACTAATATTTTTAAATGATGGAATATCGATATCAAAATTAATACAAGTTGACACTTGTATTACATAATATGTTTTATTTGCACTACAAATCTGCCAAGAGTGTTATTATTGATAGTGATTCAAGTCTAATTGTTAATGTCCTGTTTGGTTAGAGTTTCATTTTTGGTACTATATCAATATTGATAATAATATTTTTAAATGATGGAATATCGATATCAAAATTAATACAAGTTGACACTTGTATTACATAATATGTTTTATTTGCACTACAAATCTGACAGGAGTGTTATTATTGATAGTGATTCAAGTCTAATTGTTAATGCCCTGTTTGGTTAGAGTTTCATTTTTGGTACTATATCAATATTGATACTAATATTTTCAAATGTTGGAATATCGATATCAAAATTAATACAAGTTGACACTTGTATTACATAATATGTTTTATTTGCACTAAATTTTTTAAAATTGATATAATGAACCAAACACCTCTTAATGATTCTTATCAATATTAATTTTAGAATCGATAGCGACAGAGCTACCTAATAACGTTACCAAACAGGACATAAAGCTATCGAGGGATTCTGCCCTCTACTGTGGAAGGCCGAGGACTTTATTTTTGCCTTGTAAGGGGATGGTGAATCAAATGCGGATCATCATCCAGTTTTCCCCTGGGTCTTCAACCCATTGCAGCCAATGGTCTGGCCAAATGGGCCTTTAATGGTATGTTTACGTTTTTTATCAAAAAAAGAGAGAGGTGCGAGTATAAAACGTAATCATTAAATAATTGTGCACATATATTTTTCGCATTTTTATCCACATGCCTTTTGTGTCTGCTGGTATATATATATGTATACGAGTACGTAGGTGTGCTCAAATATTGTATGATACACATAAACTGTATCAGCTAGCTCATTTTAAGTACATTAATTACTTGCATACGATGTGTCGCTGTGACGATATTGACAGAAATATAGCTGATATTTTTAAAATGCATTTAGGAAGTAGCAAAAAAATTATTTGCTGCGCCTCCGTCAGATTGCTGGACTTCCTTCCGCTTGCGGAAGTAAATTGTTATCGGATAACAGTAATTAAATTTTTATCACCACCTGCAAATAAAATGTTTCATACTTCAAATATTCGATATTATTGCTGATCAAATAATCTATACTTTTCTTGTTTTATAAAAATCATCGCATAACAGAGCTACAAACAAAGTGATATCAGTACTTAATTGAATATCAAAATGATATTATGTTAATGTTAATGTTGATATTCTTGTAAATGTTAGCGGATTAATATCAAATTTGAAACAAGGCAGACACTTTTATTACATAATTTTAATATTGATTTGAGAGCTAAAACTATTGATGATTTATATTAATATCAAATTTAACATTGACGGTGACAAAGATGTGCAATAAGATATCAAATGTGACCTTTGTTGGATTAGATTATCAAAAATAGTATTATATATATTTTGATATTGATATTTTAAATGTTAGAGTACTAAAATAGAAAATGATTCTTGTGAATATTTATAGTATAGAACGTATTTTTTTTAAGTTTTAAATTTCAAAATTGATTCTGTTACTCAGACACTCTTTTTATACATACCAATGAGAATTCCAAGATTGATAATCATTACGCTATAATGACGTCACATCCACCGCCGGTACCGTTCCGTCCACCTCCAGGGTCATAGGGGGGGACGAGAACGACCGTCCGGTTGCCGTTCCCATCAAGGGAGGCGTAGCTTCTCTGCTCTTCCATCTTCTTGCTTCGCCGATCTTCTTGTTTGTGTTGCGCGACGACGCGCCGCGTCTGCTTGCTCGACAATGGAGAAAGCCGATGCCACGGCGGCCGTTCGCGGCCGTCTCGCCGTCCTTTCTGCGCATCTGTTTCCCATCGCTGAGGCTTCCTCCCCTGCCGGCTGGCTGCAGCTGCTGGAACGGTCGCCGGTATCCGCCCAGGTGCTCCCGGGCGGGCCTAGGAGCCTCGGAGGGCGGCTTACTGTGGTTGATGAAAGGACGGGAAGGAGATACGAGGTGGAGGTATCGGAGGAAGGGACGATCAGGGCTGCGGATCTAAAAAAGGTTGATCGTTTGTTCTCCGTTCCTTTGTTTGAGAGGGAAAAGGGTTTGGATTTTCCTCGGCGTTTTCTCTGCTGCTGCGGTTCTTCTCGGCCTCTAAAACGATCGCGTGTAGAATGATCTCCTGGAGTTTTTCTTTTCTTTTTCCATTTCGCCCGCGTATTTTATACGTGTCCGAAATGGCTCCTGATTACTTGTTAATTTGAGTTCATTTTTACGGTTTCAATGAACTTATTCATGATAAGAGATTCTATTGTCTACTCAATATTGATGCCAAATTAGGAGAATAAACTTAGTCGTGACTATATCTGTAAATAGATCCTGTAAATTCCCGCACGCGGGAATATCCCCATTTTTTTACCTGATTCTCTAATTTGTCATCCTTTATATGGTGACATGACAATTTGAGTTTTTAATTACCACCTCAGATAACGACCGGTAAAGATGACAAGGGAATCAAACTATATGACCCGGGATATCTCAATACTGCTCCAGTACGTTCGTCCATATGTTATATCGATGGAGATGCAGGGATCCTTAGGTACAGGGGCTATCCGATCGAGGAGTTGGCTGAAAGCAGCACGTTTCTTGAAGTGGCCTATCTTTTAAGTGAGAGTTGTCTTATTGATCGATGAGAAAACACCTATCAGGATTTTCCCTAACATTTTCTCTGGCTTTCTTACTACAGTGTATGGAAATTTGCCTTCCCAGAGCCAGCTGGCAGACTGGGAGTTTGCAATTTCTCAGCATTCTGCTGTTCCTCAGGGTGTCTTGGTGATTTCCGTTTCCTCTGCCATCCTTATTATGTGTGTTTATTCTCACTATAAGAAACGATTCCGTTGTTCACTGATCTTGACTTGGCTTTTTATGTTGATTTTCTTTTTGCAGGATATTATACAGGCAATGCCTCATGATGCTCATCCAATGGGTGTACTTGTCAGCTCCATGAGTGCTTTGTCTGTGTTCCATCCTGATGCCAATCCTGCTCTGCAAGTAAGTATATAGTGTTCTTATTTAACTACTTGATTTGTGGTTTGATAGTTTTAGGTCGAAAAAAATCACAGTTAGTTGGATGTTTGGCAAGTTGCAAGATAAACATGCAGCATCTATCAATCAATAAGTTCATGTGAAGTTACAAGACACACCGGATTAACAGCTAAAGCTACTGTATCTATCAATCAATATGTAATGCTCTTCTTGGACATCATCTTGGTTTATTTATCGATTCTTTGTGAGGAATTTTAATTTTATATCTACATCATTTTATAAAATTGCTAGAAAACATTAAATAAAAACTGTACGGACATACATCTGATTTATGTGCTTGAAATATGCATTTTACAGCTTGATTTCTCTAAGATAACTACATTACATTGCCATCACACAGTTATTCTTCTGCAGGGACAAGACCTTTATAAATCTAGGCAAATAAGAGATAAACAGATAGCTCGAATTCTTGGTAAGGTAAGAACCATATTCTTTTGTGTATCTGGTAGTGTGGGTAACCACTTGGTAAACTTCTCGTGTTCTTTTGCTGTATCTGCAATTCAAACTCTTACATTTAAAGCTTAATCAGTGTATAACTTGCATGATTCAATGCAACTAAAAATTTCTTAAGTATGTTAATTTGATTCAGTTAGTGCTAACAGAGAACATTGAGCTTTTTCAGGCGCCAACAATTGCTGCAGCAGCCTACTTACGATTGGCTGGCAGGCCACCTGTCCTACCTTCAAATAATTTGTCTTATTCAGAGAACTTCTTATATATGCTGGATTCACTGTAAGTTGGAAGTATCCTGGACTTTGGTTTAATTATTTTTTCAAGGGAAATAGGGAAACCATCATCAGAATCTGTTTTTTTTTTTCTGTTTGGCTACTTCTGTTTGTTAGCTTGGGAAATTTTGATCACAGTACTTAGAGGATATGTAATTGAACATTGGTCGTCAATTGTAAACTAACATAGTGGTTGTTATCTGAAGTTTGTTCTTTTGTACTTGGATTGATTTTTAACAAACTGCAGGGGTAATAGAGCATATAAACCCAATCCTCGTCTTGCTCGTGTCTTAGACATACTTTTCATATTGCATGCTGAGCATGAGATGAACTGCTCCACGGCGGCGGCTAGGCATCTTGCTTCTAGGTATAAATCTGAATCACTCTAGCAGAAATATGGAAGACATTGCATGCCTTACATTATTACGTTCTACTATGAAGTGGTGTAGATGTCTATACTGCACTTGCGGGAGCTGTTGGAGCATTATATGGACCTCTCCATGGTGGAGCAAATGAGGTAAATTTTTTATTCATAGTTCAGTTGAGTAGTCCTTAAATTGTAAGAAATATGAAGTATTGGTCTTCCTGCCTTCATTTATGTTTATTAGGTGTAGACAATGCATACAGCTGGTAAATTTCAGGAGATCATGAATCTCTAACCTGAGACTAGGATTACTGAGATCCCTCTGTCCTTTCACAAGAAAAAATTAAGATTAACATCTTTTAGTTCATAGGCCACTAGAACTTTAGTTGATCTTATAGACATTAATATCTAGTGTAACCTCATGGAAAGATGTGAGGTCATGTGCTTGATCTTTTTTTGGCAACAAGTGGAATCTGCCTTGGTCTCCAGAAAAAGAGATTTATCTCCTCCTTTTCATGGTTGGTGCCTTTGCTAATAACTTTTGCTGAAATGGTTGCCATCATGCCAGCTACTATGAAGCAAGGTGCTATACTAGATATCACTTGCAGCAAAAGAGTGACGAAGTTTCATCTACACTATCAAGTATCAATCAGAAAAAGTAGATATCTTTCTAAAAACAGCCTAGATATTTGCTAATGTTTTAGTTGGCTTAGATTGTTGACAAAGCTCATTTATTGAGGGAAAGCCATCTCTAATAAGCTTACAGCTTAAATGATCTTTGGTATTCTAGTCCTATTGTATTAGAGTTATCTGATGCTTCTGGGATCTTCTTATTATAAATTATCTGACATAAAACTTAACTCTAAACTATAAATTTTTACAACTTTTTTTTGCAATAAGTTGAAGTTGTAGGATAAATATCTTATGATAAAGATAAAATAATAAGATTTACAAAGGTGCTACTAAAATCAATGCGGTGATGCACGTGGATATGCCATGTAAACAATATATACTATATGCACCAATGATTTCTTTTGAAAGGTACACATCAGTGATTATCAACTTAGCTTTGAGGTGATGGATCTGATTTAACAATATTGTGTGCGTGTGTGTGTGTGGGGGGGGCATGAAAAAGCTGGATCCTGATATAACTTCATAATAGAAATACGTTAAATTGAGATGAGATCATGATGTAAATGCTTCAAAATTAGAAGTTGATCAGTGCAAGAGAATAATTTAGCATTTTTACTCTCAGTGTGAACAAGATAAGCAGGATGGTTTGACCAAAAAAGTCAATCATACTAAGAATAATGACTTAAAATTACTAATTAACAATGACTTAAAATTACTAATTGTTAACTTTTAAAATTTCAATAACAGCACGTTGAAGGTAACTTTATTCTTTCATGTGTTGCAGGCTGTTCTTAAAATGCTGAGTGAGATTGGAAATGTTGAGAACATTCCGGAGTTCATTGAAGGTGTGAAAAGCAGGTGGTGTCTTTTCCCTGTACTTGATGTAACATTTTCTTAGTTTCTAGCCATTTCACTAACTAGTTTTTATTATGTTAAAACTTATTCAGTTTTTTTTTCTTCTTACCTCTTTTTCTGAAAATTGTGCACAGGAAGCGGAAAATGTCTGGCTTTGGGCACCGTGTTTACAAAAACTATGATCCCCGTGCTAAGGTGATAAGGAAATTGGCAGAAGAAGTCTTTTCAATTGTTGGACGAGATCCACTCATTGAGGTTTACTTCTTACTCGACCAATCCATATACTGTCACTGATTGTTAATTTCCACCCATACTTTTGGGGTATCATGGATGGATTGCTCATCATTCACAGCTATAGATATTCATTTAGCAGAAAATTTGTCTGAGTTTTCTCTACGTGTGACAGCTGACAGTTTCTTTATCCCTATGGCTAATCATGGGAATGTAGAAACGATATACAATTTTCGTTGCTCCTACATTTTTTTCTAAACTATTCATTTTCAATCTTGTATATCTGCAACAATATATCTACTCTAACAATGTTTTTGAGAAGTATGTTTTTTCTTTATTACCCAACACTCAATATTGTACAACTTTGCATGTTTTATTGTTGTACGATAAAATTTCTCTTTTAACTTTAGTGGAACCTTACAATCACATAGGATAGCTACGGTTTATCTCCATTTCATCCATCTTGCTTTATCTTAAGGTTAACATCCTCATCACATTGTTCTTTTTGATATTTAAACTAAGATGGTTAAATTGAGTGTTTTGAGGTACTGTTACTCTATCCATATTAACACTCCTCTTTTCCTCTTTGGTTTTCACTAAACTATTGTGCAATTTTTTTTGTCTTAGTTCTACTTAACTTGAAATTCTTTTTGTCTCATCTATCAATCAAGGATTGTCTTCTCGCATCTTGATTTTGTCTCGGGAAGACTAAAAAGAAGAGCTCTCGGGGAGATTTTGAACAAATCTTGGGAGATTGAATCTCAAAAATGGCAATCAAAGTGCATGTGTAAATGTAAAATATTGTGTAATCGCTTCAAAAAGGATAAGGGATTCATATTAAACATAAAAATAAGCTGATGGAGGATTGGAAGCGAAATACAGAGAGTGTGAACTATTGTTAACAGGAGACATACGAAGGATCTTATATCATTCTTAAGCTTCATCGTGAACAGTGTGGAGAGAGGATCCTTTTGAAACCTCTAGAGATTGATATTGCATATTGGATCAATTGTACATGCATAGTCATAAAAAATATTAAGTTATAAATTTTTATTAGACAATAATACCTAGATGAATATTTGGATGGATTCCATAATAAAGTTTGTAATATATGAAGCAAACTTAACAAGGTCATCTAACTAAAATAATAATAGAAAATAGAATGAGAGATAATATATATGATATAGGTAGTTTGTCCAATATGGAGCTAAGAAGGTATGGGTGGTATTAGGTGGAGGAAATTAGGAGACCAGAGATGATGTATAGATATTCTTGTTATGGCAATCTTGTTTCTAAGATGTCTAGGGAGAAGAGATTTTCAAGAGATTTCGAGATATTCTCGGGTGATCACATGCTATGCTATCAATACAATATCTGATGTGGGACAAAATAGGTAAATTATCAAAATAATTTAAAAACAAACTGAACCGGACCCATCCAGCCCCCACAGGACCTACATGGAACTGAACCCGGCAGGTGAACCAAGTCAAAACCAGTCCAAATCGGTTTGAACCAGGGTTAGACCGCCCCAAACCTGCTTAAACTGGTAAAATTAGGCCTGATTTGGCTTGGACCTAGATGAACTGGGCTAAAGTAGACATAAACTGGTCTGGACTGGGTTGAACTGATGTACACTGGGCTTGACCTGGACCATCCAGAGTGTGGATCTGACTAGATTGGACCTGTGACAGGACAGCAGGTCTGCCCGTGCAGGCGGCACAACTACCATCAGGCTGGAGTGCATGATGGCAGGGGGCAGCGGCGATGTAGGTAGGCTCATAGCCTCATATGGCGACTTGCATTGGGGCAGAAGGGTGGGGCTAGAGGGATGGTGATGGGAAAGGGAGGCGAATCATGCTGGGGGTGGGGGGGACAAGTTGGTGATGTTGCTGAGGAGCTGGAGTGGAGCAGCGATCCAGAGCAGAGGTGAAGGGGGGGTTCTTAGTAGGCGGCATCTGGAGGAGGAACGCTGCCCAGCCAGTCACAGATGCAGGGAAGGGGGAGGACGAGGGGAGGTGGTGAGGAGGGTGTCACATGAAGGGGATACCAGTGGTGCATATGACGGCAAGGGCATAGGTGGCATGCAGGCAACTGGGGTGTGGAGTTGATGGAGATGGTTCTGCCACCGAGGCATCAGAGGAGCTGTTAGATGAGCAGCTTGTTTAAATACTCGATCAGGTACTCGACTAAGGCCCTGTTTGATTCCGCTGATTCAAACTCTAACCTCTGATTCGGTCAGAGGTTAGATTTTTTTTCCTTGTTTGATAAAATATCTGAAAGTACGTCTGAATGTACGTCTAAACTCTTAAAAACATCTTATTCGCTCAGATCTGCAAGTTCGCTTTTTTATTTTCAGAGGAAAATCATGGTGGGTGCTTGTAATTACAATGCTGTATTTTTATTTAATTTTATTAAAAATAAATTTTCAACTATTTCAACTGACTTTTAAGACTCGCCTGATAATAAAAGTCTTGTTTATTTTTATTTTATTTATCAATTCAAATTAAATTAAGATTAAGTGAATCATTTAATTTTTTTTTCAAAATAATAGAAATCACTTATATCTTAATTAAATTTAGTACTTTTTCCCACTTATTAAGAGATTAGACATAAAATTAAGAGTTAAGATTTTCAGATTAAGTCTAATCAAACACCATCTTAGGCTGCGTTTGATAACATTGAACTAACGTAATCTGATTCGGTCAGATTTTAGATTTTTTACGTTGTTTGATAATTTATCTCATCCAATCTCTAATCGAATATCTTATCTCTTAAAAGGTTCTGAGCCATTCAGATATAAAATTAAGCTTTTTCTCTTTCAGACGTTTTGCTACTGCATTGCGTCTAGCTGCATATCTTTATTGATTCATGTTAATTACAGAACGTACACAATGTACGATGTTAAAAGTTTATTTTGAGAGAAATTTTTGACTTGTAAATAAAATTAATTTATTTTTAATAAAATAAATAATGATATAATAAATTATATTTTTATTATAAATATGTTTTAAAATAAATTTGATTAAAAAATTGTTTAATGATTATTACAATAAATATTTTTATAATATTTTTATCAAAATAAGTCACTTATATATTAACCGAGTTAAGTAATTTTATCACTAAATAAGATATTAATCATAAAATTAAGAGATTAAATGTTTAGATTAAATCAAACATCACTTAAATAGATGATTCAGATTTTTTATCAAACAACATAAATCACTTATGTCTTAATCAAATTAAGTACTTTTTTACCACTCATTGAGAGGTTAGACATGAAATTAAGAGTTAAGATTTTCAGATTAAGCCTAATCAAACGCCACCTAAATATTTTTTTAAAAGTAAATAAAAATACTTAAAATTTATGTAATATTGATCAAATGCATTAAATAAGTTGAAATTGAACTTAACTTGAGGTTAAACTTGAGTTTGAACTTTATAAACAAGTTTAAATTCAAGTTTCATGAAGGAGCTTAGATGGAGCTCGACCTGAACTTCATAAATATCGAGCTTGGATCGAACCCTTATTGGAGTTAGAACTTGTTCAATTAAATGAGTAGCTCGATGAGCCATGCTCAAATGTAGGTCCAAACTACTCGTTGAGTTTGAGCTTGAACAAAGAGCTGGGCTCGAGCAACATACTACTTGGTTCAGTTTGGCTCATTTGTACCCCTAGTCGGACAGCGGCGGCACTGACGTGCGGAGGGGAGAGCTTCATGTTTGGAATCACCAGATGGGAGGGTGTTGCAGGATGTCCGGCTGCTGAATTGGACGAACACATGTCCTGAGTGCTAACACTATCTTGATCATTCTTGCTCTTATCGTTCCATGTGTTGATATATGGTCCATGAACTGATTATAGGATCTGATACTAAACTGATGTGGGACAAAATAAGAAAAGATCAAAGTAAGCTAAAATCAAATTAAACCGGATCCAATCGGTCTGCACAGGATCTAAACAGGACTGAACCCTAGTACACAGTCAAAACCAGCCCGAACCCGAACTAGTCTGAACCCAACCGGCTTATCTGGTCAAGCTGGACCTGTACTGGCTTGAGCGGGCAAACCCGAACCTAAAAATAGAGGGATTATACTTTTTGTATCTTTATCTGAAATGATAAAAAATGAAAAGTGAAGACAAGCTAAAAATGTCAAATATCCTTACTGAAAATTTTCTTGCTCAAGTAGAGTACTGTAAGTCTATAATTGCTATATTTTTTTTCTTAGATGATTAATGTATTGTAAGAAGACTTATTACCAGATATTGGTTGGAATAAATTTATAGTTTAGTCAACAGAAAGTATTGTACTGTGGATGTTCGCGGGGTTACCAGCACGCCGGTGGAGTGGATGCTCTTCACATGGCAATATTATATCATTTAAGATTTAATCCAATTAGTGTTTACCTGAGGTGAAGTAATCTTTTTTCGCAATTAATAGCTTGCCCTGGTAAATGAAATTTGACATTGCAAATTCTAGATGCCATACTTACTAACTAAGATCAGTTAAGCTGAACCCTGGTAGGTACATATGCTAGTTGTTCTTCAATTTCAGTGCATTTATGTCACTTTCTCTTGGGTCATAATTTTTTCACGGAAATCCTGGTAGATGAAATTCTGACATGACAAATTCTACATGCCAGACTTCCTAACTAAGGTCAGTTAAGCTGAACCCTGGTAGGTACATATGGTGGTTGTTCTTCAAGTTAAGTGAATTTGTGTCACTTTCTCTTGGGTCATAATTTCTTCATGGAAATCCAAGCAGCATCGGAGGCTAGAACAGGGTATCTTGTCATCCACAGCATATTAATACATGATCTATTTGTTGATCATTTCTATGTCCAGCGAGTTAGGAAGGATAGTTTGACATTGTGAATAAATTTATGTGCTAAATTGAACCTGCTGAGCGGAATGTAGCAGAAGAGTCTTTTGAAGGAATTGTGGTCACAAGATCTTCTTGCTTATTTTTCTCAGAAATGGGGTGATTGCGTATGCTGTTAATTATTACAATTCAGGTTGTCCCTTTTTATGTGGTACAAGGATTGCCATCTCGGATCTCGGCTTCGTCTCGGGGGGTGAAAGAGAAGAGATCTCGGAGAGATCTCGAAAAAATCTCGGTAGATCGGATCTCGGATTCTCGAATCAAAATGTATATATGTATAAAACATAACATAATATCTTATAAAAATAGGATTACATTAATGAATTTACATGAAAATATATAACACATTTTGTACATCAACTATATTAATGAACAATTACAAGCACTTTCAATACCCAAAAGATGATCTTTGTGCTTCTAAAAGATTTAAACTTGTATGTAATCTTATTTAAATACTAATATGGTATTAAACTTGTAACACATTTTTATGTGATAGTATAAGTGATAGTGAAATATATTAAATGTGTTTACACTATCATAAACGGGGCGCAGAGTAGTAGCGGTCAGGTCACGAGGGTCAAGGGGGAAGCACCCCTTGTGGGGGTATCAGGGGGGCAAAGCCCCCCAAAGAAATTTTTTTATGGACCAGTTTACATGGGGCGAGATCTCGGCGATCTCGTTTCTCGGCCCCCTTGGCGAGACCGAGATCTCGCGAGATCTCGGCAAGATCTCGCGAGATGGCATTCCACGATGTGGTATCCCTGGATTGGTGTAGATAGATGTGATTCACCTTTTTGTTGTTTGGAGGATCTTGTTGAGCAGGATTTTAATTGTTATACAGTTCTCTTTTCTTTTTATCATTTATAATGTATGCCATATCAATCCCTTTTAAAAGAAAAAGAATTATGTTATTAAATCTTCACCTCGTTGCTTATTTAAAGTTTCTAGATAGTTTTATATTGTTTCAGTTGCATAAGTTTCTCTGCAGGTGGCAGTTGCATTGGAGAAAGCTGCTTTATCAGATGAGTACTTTGTTAAGAGGAAACTTTATCCTAATGTAGACTTCTATTCAGGCTTAATATACAGGTAATTAATGATTACATCTTTCTCTACACCTTTATATATATAGTATATGAAATTATAACACTAGCATACTGTTCTTTACTCAGGGCAATGGGCTTCCCAGCGGAATTCTTCCCTGTTTTGTTTGCCATTCCTCGCATGGCTGGTTACTTGTCGCATTGGCGTGAGTCCCTGGATGATCCTGATACAAAAATCATGAGGCCTCAACAGGTTATTTCCACCTACAAAAATGCATGCAAATATGTCACATGTGGCTACTGACAGCTATCTAATGTCAGTTAACGTTTAGGATATCTGTTACTTGGATTTTCTGGTCCTCTTAGATCATTGTACTTGTATAGTTTTTTAATTGCTTGGCTTCTTTCTCTGCATCTTTTTCTTATTCTTTTTATCTTTCCATTTCTGTTGTTAAATATGACATGTGTTCTGATTTGTAAAGTTGATTTTCTGATGGCATTTAAGAACTAGAAATATGTTTTCTCTAATGCACTTAGTCATGAATTTAGTTATTGATTGTGAAGCCTAGCTCATCATTTTTGTCATCCAGTGGCAAATATCGAGGAGCACCCCTTGGTTTGAAACTTCACAAATCCAAGATCCCGGATTCTTCATCTACTCCATTTTTTAATTGTTGTGAATTATTTATCTGTGGTTATCAGCTTTCTGATACATCTGTCTCACGGGCTGTTATTTATTCTATAATTGTTTTACTTTTTCAAGTTTTACAGACAGGTACTTAATTTACACTGGCTTTCTATTTTATTTTTTATCTTATGGCCAATGTTTTAGAAGTCTTCTGCTAGATGACTGGTTCTACTACCTAGAAGGCCTAGTCTCTATTTACGTTTATGCACTAGGCAGTTCTTCACTCATCATAGAAATGTAGTTGACATCCAACCTCCATTTACGTTTATGCACTCTCTATTCTCTCCAAATTGCTAGATCTTGATTGGAGGAGAAGCAGGCTTCCTCTCCTCAAGGCCTTGAGACAGTCATCTCATCCCTTCCTCAGTTTTTTAAGTCTCAAAATATTTAAAATTAATTATATGTTAATGTTTATGATGTAAAATTTGTCTATTTTTATTTTCTTGAACATATTCGTATTATAGTGATATTCAAATTTACTGTGTATTTTTTTACATACTTGTCTCATCGTTACATATATGTTATGAATGCATACAACTCAGATGGGGTAACTTTCTCGATTGTTGAGGCAATAACACTAGCAATCTTGTGGCAAGGCATTGATCCTTGCCTCTTACTACATAGATGTTAACTGGAGTGACATTATCCCCAGAGCATCCATTGAAGTGTATCAGCTTATTCATCTTAAAAAATATGAATGATTTGATTTGAGAACAACATAGGACCAAAATTAAATGGTTGAAGGAAAGACTGGGTCCAGGACCTCTCAAGTATCCTTGCTATTCTATTTGAACTCACATTTTATAAGAATAACCTAATATTGATTGGACAAGCCTTACCATTTTGTTACCCTTGTCTAAAGCTTGCTAGACGTGGATATAATTGTGAATGATTTGCTGTTGTTCCGTCTCCAAATCAATCTACTTTGTTATTGTTTGATCTAGTTTCATATACTAGATCAGCAAAACTCATGAAACGTGGGAGCTTGATGTAACCTCAAAATTTAAAGAATTTATGTTTTTGAAATTCATTTTCCTTTTGAATTTGACCTTAGCGTTGACTTCTTAGGAAAATAGATGATATCCCATAGGAGTACTAGCTAGGGTCGATTGTATGTATAAATTATAGATTGAGGTTGTTAGGTTCTTTGAAATTTATTTTGACCTCTCCCCGTCGGATGGTGCGAAGATCCGACGTTAATTATATCGAGAATACTCGAATACCCTTGATTATCCGTCATAGCAATTCGTTGAAGTAGAAGAACGATGCATCCACAAAAAATAAACATTCATTCAAACACATAGTAGGAAAACAACCCCATGAACTTGATGGACTGTAAACACTTAATTTGTCTTTGAGTTTGGTTTAAATTGGTTTGAATTTTGGTTGATTTGATCTGAATTTGATTTGATTTAAGTTGAATTTTATTGATTTGTTGATTTATATTCTGTTTGAATTTGAGTTTGTTTAATTGAATTTTGACAGTTTATGGATTCCTTTTTTATGCAACTTTCAGATTTATATGAACTGATGTGATTTTAATTGTTCTAATTAAAATTTGTTGATAGATTATTTATTAATTTAGATTTAGTTTGTTTTAGGTTAATCTTGTTTAGTTAAAATTAACTCATTTAAAAAGCGATTAATATGCAGATTTCATAGGGTTCAGATTAATAGTTCATTTGATTGATTCAACTTAATTTGGATTGTCTGATTAAGACTGATTTGGGCTTAATTTAAATAGTTTTGATTTGAGTTTGATTTAATTTAATTGATTTGACCATGTGTAGAATGGAGATTAATTTCTTAAATTGTGAAAAGGTTTGGTTTAGATTAATGCCTGACAGATTATTAAATTTGTTTGGTTTGTTTGATTTGAATTTGGATTAGGGTTGTTTGATTAAAATCTGACCTAATCTTGTTTGAAATGGATTTTGTTGAGATTGACTTATTTAGACTTAGTTTGATTTGAGTTAAATCTGTTTGATTAAAACGGATTGGTGTTTGATTAATTCAAATTCTGTTTATGGATTTAATTGAGTTTGTGAAGACTCAGATTTCAGATTTTTAAATGGATTTAATTCAGATTTCAAGTCTTCAGAATTTTGAATTAGAAACAGCAGATTTCAACTTCAAGTTATGCTTCAGATTTTTTAACTTGTTGTCTATTTGATTTTCTGATTTGTTCAAATTTCAGATTTGACTGTGCTTAGGATTAATTTAATTTGCTTGTTGGTTTAATTTGATTTGTTTTTTTTTTAGTTGGTTTAGATCTGTTTTGAGATGAACTTACTGCAGTTCATGATTTGATGTGAAAATTTAGTTTGATTAAGGTTCAATTTGTTACCATCTGAAGTTTTGTTCAAGTTAATTAAAATTGGATTTAAGTTGTCTCAAGTTAATTACCCGCTCCCCGGATATGAAGTCCAGATTTCAATTTCAGGATTCAGGCTTCAATTTTGGAGTTCAGGTTTTAAACCTTCAGATTTCAGAAATTCGGAGTTCAGATTTTGCCAGATTCTGCATATTTCAACTTCAGATTATGTTTTAAATTCCAGTTCTCAAATTTTAGACTTTCGGATTTTTTAATTGGCAGGCTTTACAGGTTTCGGATTCTTCAAATTAAACTTCAAGTTTTTAAATTCTCAGATTCCTGTAATTCTCAGCCTTCCAGATTCTGGTCTGGACATAGATTTTATGATTTGAATTGTTCAATTATTAAAGGCTATGTGTTATTGAATTGGGCCGGATTTGATTTGCTTTTGGGCTCCAGATTTAGGTTTCAGATTTTGTATATTTCATATTTTATGTTTCTGATTTTGTATGCTTCTGATTTTTATATGTTTCAGAGTTTTTTTTTTTTTATATGTTGATATGACAGATTTTAGACTTTACAGATTCTGGTTTTTTGCGCACATTGCAGATTTTAGTCTCCAAATATCAGATTTACATAAGTTCCAGATTTTGATTTGGGGTCTTTCAGATTTTCTTCAACCAACAGAGTCTTGGACCTTCAAATGTAGGCCCCGGCCCCTGATTTTAAGTTTCCAGGTTTTGTTTTAATTTTTATTTCATCATCATTTTTGTTTGCAATCCTCTCAATTTCATGGGATTATTGATCCCTCCACTCAAAATTACTTGTACACCGGTCATGCCATCTCACGTTTGGTCCTATGTCATTACAACTTGATGGTTTTCAGACCATCCTCACTCAATCCTCATTGGATGTGATGAACTTGTCAATTTATGGGGAATATACCCGGTCCTTATAGACTTATGGGTATTTCCTCCAATCCTTCCTTTTTTTAGCATATAATCGGCTTAATGGCATGTCGATCATGCACGGCCTCATATATACCTAGATGGTAAGACATTCGGGTCTTTTTATGACCTTCGTATGTCTACCTTAAGGACGCACGGGCGGATGGTCAGTCGACCCCCCAACTAGGCCAAACTTTAAGTTCTTTTTAAGTCAAGTCGAGACGTAGGGCGGATGGTTAGTCGACCCCCAACTAGTCTCGATTTGTTGATTAAAGAGGTAGATTTTTATTTAATTTCATTCGATTGTTTGTTTTAATTATTTTTTTTTGGGATGTGCCCCCGTCCGGGCACCGGTTGGGGCCGGCGATCGCCATGGCCCACTGTCGCGCGGCCGCGCGGTCTTCCTCTCCTCCCCTCTCTTTCTTTTTTTCACTTCATTTTTTTGTGGGTCCGTACCTTCGGGGTTGACCGCGGGTCAACGTCTCCCCGCGGCACCCCCCTCGCGGCCGGCCCTTCGCACGCGCGCGCGCACATGCGCGCGCTCCTCACGCGGTCGAGCCGCGCCTTTTTTTTCCCTTTTTTTTTTTTTGCTTTTCTCATTGAAAACCCCACGGGGTTTTCCACGCTGGAGCAAAGTCGGGGGGACATTATTCCCCCGACGGCTTCTCCTTCGGCGACGCGCCCGCCCGCCCGCCGCCGAAGGGAGAAGGCCGGGGGGAGCACACCCCGACTCAGCGTGGAAAACCCCACTCAAATGAGAAAAGCAAAAAAAAAAGGAAAAAAGGCGCGGCGCTCGACCGCGTGAGGAGCGCCGCGCCTTTTTTTTCCTTTTTTTTTTTGCTTTTGTCATTTGAGTGGGCCGCAGGGGGGGTTTTCCACGCTGGAGCAAAGTCGGGGGGGACATTATTCCCCCTGACGGCTTCCCGCCGGCGACCCGCTTCCAGCGTCGAAGCGGAGAGCCGTCGGGGAATTCAGCGTGAAAACCCAGCAGCAAAAAAAAAAAGGAAAAAAGGCGCGGCGGCCCTCACGCGGTCGAGCGCCGCGCCTTTTTTTCCTTTTTTTGCTTTTCTCATTTGAGTGGGCCTCACGGGGGGTTTTCCACGCTGGAGCAGTCGGGGGACATTATTCCCCCGACGGCCTCTCCCTTCGGCAGCAGGCGGAGCGGGCGCGCCGCCGGCGGGCGTCCGGCGACAGCGGAGGCCAGGCGGCGCGCCGCTGCCGGGGCGACGGCGGGGACGGCAGCGCCGGAGGAGGAAAGTGTGACCGGCAGCGGTGAAGGAGGAAGAGGGAGGACTCGGCTGCCCGCGGCGGATTGCGATAGGAGGCGACGCTCGACGGCTTCGCTTCGCTTGGAAGAGGGGACAGCTCCGGCGAGGGGGAGCGAGGACAACAGCCTTCACCTCCGTACTTCTTCCCTCTCGATCTCCCCTCCTATCGCCGACTCTTGCGCCTTCTCTCGATCACCCCTCCTCTCCTCTGTGCGCTCTTTTATAGCTGTCTTCCGGGTGCGGGGGCTCCTCCGGAGGTCCGTGGGAGCTTGGACGGGCCCCTAGTCAGCGCAGGGTGTCGCCGTAAGGACCGGTAGAGGGGTTGACCCTCTGTCCCGGATCCTGCAAAGGGGATCCTCTCCTCCTGCGCACTCGACCATTAGGCGGCTAGGGTAAAGCAGCCTGCCGCCTTCCCATTTATGTGGCTTCCCCCCTTTTTCCCCTTTGCCCACCGGTTAACCTCCATCCCTCGTCGTCTTCTCTTCTTGCTCCTCTTTTCTTTTCTTTTTTTTTTGAAATTCCAGGTGTCGACAGAGCTCTTACATATTAAAATTTCTCTTGCTAGAGTACCCCACCTGCTATTGATTTGAGGGATGTTGTAGGAAGACCAAATATCTCTAACCGAGGTGTTCCTCACCTCTCATCCGTCCAAAATTTGTGAATGAGCCATCACTTGACTGTTGGTGATGAAGGGGCTACAAGCTTCTAAGAAATATCGCTTAGATGAGAATATCAAGGTGATAAGGAACATACCAGATTAAATAGAGCCTCATAATGGACGTCTTAGAAGATATGTGAAAATAGTATCAGTTGGGGACAAGTTGGAAGAAGGAAGATTTATATGGTCTGGACATGCTATGCATAAACGTATCCTTTAGGGGTGTTTCATTCAGGAAATGAATGTTAGGATACTGGAATGGAAGAGGATGGGTGGGTTTAAGTTAAATTGGAGGAGGTTGATTTTGATACAATATATGATCTGGATGACATAAACATCTCTGAAGAGGCAGGCAAAAGTGTTTTGCATAGACAGTTCCATATACCCAATATTTGATCATTGGCATCAGAGCGTTGTTTAGTTGTTTCTCTGCATTTGTCCGGTTTGAAATGGAAAGAGATTCTGGACCACCTGAAACCAAGAATGTGTATAAACTATATTGTGAATTATTATGAGCATGTCTATTATGCCTGTCAAAATTTTATGCCGCCTGTTTCTTTTCTACCTTTGTACCTTTGGGATGACAAGAATTTCTGTTCAAAGGAGGTAAGATCCTAGCATCAACCTGATTGTTAACCACCTAGGACGGTATGGACAGATATTCCACTTTCTTCTCTAATGATGTTTTGGGTGACAAGGCCAACCTGTTCGTGGTAAACTGGTAATGCGAGATTTCTTCTCGTTTCATTTCTTCATTAGGCAATAAGGGGCCCAATTGGTACAAGATTATATTGGGGATAAACCCAATTATTTCTTAATTTTTAGGGATGAACCGAGAAATTAATCTTGTTCCAAACAGGCCCTAAATAAACGGCGTGCTGTTGCACAATGCCCTCAAATCATGTTCTTCTGAAGCATCTTACAATTGCAACATGCTACACGATGTTCAACATTTTTGCTCGGCTTTTATGAAACCAGTGTTACCTTTAATTATTGACGAGGAGGACCTTGTCTTGTGATTAGCTGATCTTTCTTTGTTTGATTTTTCTCCTTTCCCATCTTAGGTATACACTGGTGTATGGATGCAGCATTATACGCCCCTGAAAGAACGATTGCTGGATGCTGATGCCGATAAGCTTGGTCAAGTGGCAGTTTCCAATGCGAGCAGGCGACGGTTAGCAGGATCTAGTTTATGATTTTGCTTAATTAGTTCATCCGGACGCTGACATGGTCGGAGAAGATGTCTACGGTAGTTCTGGGATGCAATGAAATAAACGGACAAGATACTTGCAGGGAAATATTATCTATGATCATGTGCAGCGGAAGTGGCATCATAAGGAGCTTCTTCACCATGTAGAGACTACAGTTTAAGAACCGTAAATAAAAATGTGGATTCAGATGGGAGAATTCAAGGATAGACTTTGAAGATAAACACATGTAGGTGATATGTGATTTTCATTTGCTGTATACATTCTCATGGCTTTCTTGATAAGCATTGAAAGAGAGAGAGCATTGAAAGAGAGAAGGGAGTTCAGAGACTTCCGTTCTCGTGTTTGAAGTCATCTATAGCTGTGTTTCGCTCTCTTTTATCGACTTTTCACTTTAGTACTTCTGCCGACTTCGAAGGTGATATTGAGATGATCGAAGCATTATAATAGAATGCTTTTTACGGATAGACCACAAAAAATTATCTTTTGTAGTATAAAAAATAATAGTATATCAATTTTGATATTAATTTTTTTGGGATAAAGGTATCAATAGCTAACCTGGTACTGTTAGATAGTTGATCGATATTACATGTCGTGTGTTGATTGTGCTGCAAATTTCGAAGTTGAGGTTGATAATCAAATATTTTTCTGATGATTTGTATCAATATCGATTTTAAAAGTAATGATAATAGAGGTGTTTAATGTAGGTACCAAACATATTGTTGGAATTTGTCATTCCATGTTTGTGCTGCCATGTATGTGGAAAATGGGACCTCTGATTAAGTTGCTATTTAAAAATAAGTAATATTACGTGGAGCATCTTGGTCTTTTACTGCGTTTTGCAATATTCTTAATTTATCACTAATAAGACTACTTAATGCTTCTCTTCTGGAGTGTTGTTTCCATGTGTCACTGTAGGCCCCCAAACAGGTATAATCTTGATCTTTTAATGAGAATTATGCATAGCACTTAAGTGGCTTCCTTAAGAAGTCGAAGTAATGCTAACATCAGATTTGACAGTGCCTAGTACAAAGATGATACAACATCTGTGTTTAATATTCTATCCAGGTAGAGAATGGTTTCGATTACACTGCAGAACATCTCTCCCCAAAGGCTCTTGATTTGTGTACTGATCCCAGAAGATGATATCATGATGTTGAAATAATGTTAATTTTAATTTATCTGCAAAAAGTAGAAATGATATTTGTACGCTTAAAAGATTCCTGAAGAAAATAGTGATATTTGCAAACCATAGAGAAAGAATATTCTAAGATGAAGGCAGACTTATAACTACGTGGAAAAAATGCAAAGAAAAATTGAAAATATTGATGGTCAAGATGTATAAGACTGCGTTGATAAAAGCTTACGGGGGTGTTTGGTTGCATGATAATTGAGGTTTTTATTTTAATTTTTAAAAATTGTAAGAAAAATTGTTAAAAAAGGTGTTTGACAACCATGACAATTTTATGTTTTGAAAGAGATTTTCTTCTTAAACAAAAAAAGAGGATCTCACCTCTTTCTTTTTTCTTGTGGTCCCCCACTTTATTTGGTCATGTGCAGTGGTTACTCTTTTTTGTAATCACATCCCTCCAAACATGATAATTTTATGTCATGAGTTGGTTCACTTTTTATTTTAATACAATTTTTTATCATGAAAGTGTACAAAAAATTATCATGCAACCAAACACCGGAGCTCTTCTATCAAGTTTATGAGTAACAAGTGATTCGTTTATCGGATCGGATCCAAGAAGGGTGGTCTGTCACTATCCGAATTCCATCGTTGCCCCCCGCCCCCCATAGGCATCAGCTACGGTTCAGCACCTGATTATCGTCGCCAAATCACCCTATCCAAGGCCGAGATACACGCACTAGCTGATGCAGCCCCGCCGAACTCCCACCTCCGGCCTCGAAATGCTTCCCCGGCGGTGCTCCTCCGGCACCGATCCCGCGGCGGGGGAGATTCCATCGTCACACGATCGCTTTCCCATGGTTCACCCCGAAGTCTGGAGCTGTCTCTGGGTTTCCCTCCTCGTCGCTTCGTTCTCGAAGTCCGTCGCCTCCGCTGCCGCCGCGCAGTCGATCCTCCTCCCTGTGGCTGTGAGGGCTGGGGGAAGAGAGGAGGAGCAGAGGGAGGTGATCCTCCGGGCCCCGCGGCGGCCCGGCTGTAACCTGCCGGACCCCTCTCTCTACTACCGGCCCGTGATTGGAATTCTTTCCCATCCCGGTGACGGCGCCTCCGGCAGGCTCAACAACGCCACCGACGCGTCCTACATCGCGGCGTCCTATGTGAAGTTTGTGGAATCGGCGGGCGCGCGCGTCGTCCCTCTCATATTCAACGAGCCCCGGGAGATCCTCTACGAAGTGAGTACTATCGGCTATATGAACCGTCTATTCAATCTTTGCCTCGTGTTGCAGGATCGGAACCCTCAGCTTTTTACACAGTTCAAACTGTTGCCATTGTTCCGGTAGACGAAGGAAGAGTCTTTGGCCTTGGGGCAGTGGCAAGATGCTGCCTTGCATAGAACTAGTTTCGATTCTTTCCGAGCACTCATTGAAAATCTGTTTGAAATGTGTTGTAACAAAATGAACAGGAACACGTTAATATAGACGAAACGCTTCTTTTTTTTCTGGCGTTCAAGAGATCGCACGTTGACATAGGAACATGATTGATGTCTTCTACGTCCTTGTCTCTTCAATTGCAGAAGCTTAACTTGGTCAATGGTGTGTTATTTACGGGTGGTTGGGCGAAAAGTGGTCTCTATTATGAGACGGCACGAGAAATATTCGAGGTAACCAGAAAATCTGCTTCATGAATTGTTAATATAGAGCATACATCCTGTTGAACTAACTGGCAGCGTCCGCTTCCCCTTTTATCATAACGCTCCACACATCTCCTTTATGGTTTATGACTTTATGTAGTGTGTCGTCCTCCAAGGTTTCTTACTACTCTGATTTCAATTCAGACTAAACTGCCCCTTAAAGGCCAATAATTTTCTTTTACCACAAAGAAGACAGATAAAGAATGCAGATATTTTAAGTGTCTTTCTTGAAATTTCTTTTCTGTATCTTATTTTTATCTCCAGAGAGTATTAGAGAGAAATGATGCAGGAGACCATTTTCCACTGCTTGCAATATGCCTTGGCTTTGAAATTCTCAGCATGATTATCAGCAAGGTAAATTCCCTGTAAGCATGCATGTGACATCTTCAACTCAATTTCGTTTACCATTTTCTGTCTGCATGCCAACAACATTTTTGGTCAATGCAACATGCAGCAACCCTCTTATCATGTGCTTCTTGATAAATATAACCTGTTTCACAACTTGCAGCTGTTCTTTTATTTCTTGTTACTTTCTGTTATCTTTGTGAATGTAACACAGTTTGGGATTTTTTTTTTCTGAGTCTACAAGTTTCCAACTCATAATGACAAAGCTAAGTTATCATAGGCAACCGCCTAGGTTGCCTAGGCAACAAGGCAAGGCGAGGCGAGGCAAAATTACCTCACTCTGGCCTCGTCCGCATAGGCGGCAGAGATCGCTTCCTCCAGAGCCACCATAACGTCTTCCCCACTGTGTCGGGAAGGCATAGATCGCGGAATCGGCCGATTCGGATCGAAATCGGCCGATTCCTGGATCGGATCGGCAATGGCCGGCCGATCCGATTCTTGGCTGAAGAACCAATCCGGAAAAAAATTCTGCCAGAATCGGTCGGGATCGGTCGGGAATCGGATCGGAATAGGAATCGGATCGTTTTTTTTCTTTTTTTGCTATTCCAGTCGGATCGACCATGATCGGCCGGAATCGGTCCGGAATCAGATCGGAATAGGAATCGGATCGTTTTTTTTCTTTTTTTGCTATTCCAGTCGGATTGGCCGGAATCGGTCCGAATCGGCCGGAATCGGTCCGGAATCAGATCGGAATCGGAATCGGATCGGTTTTTTTTGCTTTTTTTCTTACCGATTCTGGATCGATTTTCTTCCATTGGATCGGTCGGAATCAGTCCAATCCGATCCGATCTGGATCGGATTGGTACCCACCGATCCTGATTCCGATTCTGATCCCGCGATCCTTGCGGGAAGGAAAAACAGCCAGACCCGGCATATCTGACAGGAGGGGAAGACGTTACGGTGGCTGTGCCACGGCCGCAGCCACGGAAGGAGCCGACAGTCACCTCCATCGTTGGTGGCGACGAGGCTAGGTGAGGGGGGCGGGGCAAGGTGTCCTCGCGCCTTTTACTACATAGTGACAGAGACTGAATCACTCTAGCATGCAGTGCAGTAGTACTCAAATCTAAATGCTGTGTGCAAGTAACCTGTACATTGCCTGAGAGTGGCACAACTTGCAATGTCCAGAGAGTTTCTATAGCTTACACCCTGTTTGTAACAATTTTTAACATCTCAATCACTATTAATTTTAAAATTGATATTGATACAAATCATCACAAGGTGTTTGGTTATCAATATTCTGTGTCCACCTATATCTATTTTGTTATTAACACTATAATTTCTAGAAATATCAATGTCAAAATTGATATAGTATCATTTTAAATACTCTAACCAAATTGGGCATTGCATAATAACAGCATGAACATACAGGACAGCATAGAGATTGCGTGATACTATATTCTCCTTTCAAGAAAATCAATGTTAACCCTCTTTGTAGAAAGCGGAAAGCGATAAGTTTTTTTATCAAGCAGTCATTACCAGGCCTTTTTGTACCGATTCTTGATGTTATTTGCTTCTGTGGTTTTTTTAGGAGTCCAACCAAGTATGTTTCAATTTATCATTAATCTGAATTTTGATGTAGCCATGCACAATTCAGAGTAGGCTCCTGTCACCGTGGATTAAAATTGAAGCTTGATACGCTGGTTTGAGGGATGTAATGTAACGATTTCTTTCCCCAAACTGGCTCTGGCTAGTCCAACTTTGACATCAGTTGCAAATTTGTTGTCCTACCCAACATAACTTTTGAAATAAGATCTTTGATGATCTGAGGCTGAGCCATCAGACTCTGAATGTACGAACCATATCAACGCTGAATTTATAGTCACTGTGCCTACACAAATCTAGTTTTTATTATTTTTTACGATAGCAGTCCTGTCATTGCCTTCTTTTCTTAGATAAGCCAATTTAACCAAAGTTTTCTCTGTTCCAGTTTCCCTGTAGCGAAGCCTACTAACAGCATATTTGTCAGAATAACTTATCCTGAATTTGCTCTTCTGAGCAAATATTTTATTGTTTGAAGTGTGAAAAATTTGCAGAAACATAGCAAGAACTTGGATGAGGCAAGCTGCTCTATGTTCAAAGCTCAATCCTAATGGGGTGTTTGGTTGCACGACAAATTTTTATACACTTTCATTTTATATTTTATCTTATGATAAAATATAGGATAGGTAAGACAAAATTATCAGGTTTGGTGAGATATGATAAAGAACAAGAGTAGGGACCATGTATAACTATAAAAGATGGGGGACTGGACCACAAGGAAAAAAAAGGTCACACCTCTTTTTCTTGTCCAAGAAGGAATCCTTTATAAAAATATTTTTGTAATAATTGTCAAACATCCTTTTCTACCCCTTTTGTTACGGAAACTTATTTTTGTAATAAAAACCCAATTTTTCATGCAACTAAACACCCCATAAGCCACCCATCCAGAGGGGCCAAGGCCAACCTTCATGCTGATGTTAAATCTAACATTCTTTAAACAGAGTCCTGGACAATTTTAACATACCTGAAAGGAGCACTTTCAACCTACTTCATCTGATAAAAAGTGTACATTAAAGACATTATTGATTAACGTAATCATTGTAAGGTTATTTCAAGTTATACCTGACTGAGTTCAACAGTCAAGCCTGACTTTATTCATCAGTTGCTCAATCTGGATGAAAATGCATCCTGACCTTTAGTTGATGGCATTTTGACTTTTTCCTCTCAAAACTGGATGCCCTGTTTTTTTATTTTGTTTGGATGGTTTTATGTCACTTCAAAATTATATTCTTATAACAAAACTTGTTGAAAAGGAAGTTTGACAACCACTACAAACTAAGTGTTCAAAGAGAATTTCTTCCAGAACAAGATGTGATAACTTTTTCCTTTTACTTGTGCCCACATCTTGTTTTTATTATACATGATCTCCACTTTTTTTGTTATCATATCTTACTAAAAGTGATAGTTTTATGTATTCAACTATCTTACATTTTATTTTAATATATATATATATATTTATCATAAAAGTGTACAAAAAATATTTTACAAAACAATGTTAGTGTCGTGCACCTCCTCTCTGACCCTTACTACGCCGCAAGGATTTTTGAATCGGAATCGGTCAGGATCGATTCTCAAGAAGAGAAAGTGATCCGGAATTGATATTTATTTAAAAACAATTAAAAAAATCCGATTCTAATTCCTATTCGGGCCAATTCTGGCTGATTCGGCTTGAATAGTTTTTAAAAAATCTAAAAAAAAATCAGGATTCCTATTCTGATTCAACTGCTTCAGACTGATTTTGGCGGAATTCAAGTTGGTACTTCTAGCAAAAATTGGATCAAAATCGACCAATGCGATTCCGGAATCGGCCGATTCCAATCTAATTCGACCGATTCTGCAATCCATGCTATGCCGGTAGCCGCACACCTCCTCTCTGCCCCTGGTCCATTGTGCCCTCACCCCCCTTCTTCTTCCTCCCGAGTCCTGACGCTTCACCCTCCCTTGATCCCCTTTGCATGCACAAGCACCAGGGTGGCAGCCCTCCCTGTCATTCCTCTTCTCCCTCCCAGATTGTGCTGGCTTCTGAAACCACCACTGCCTGACCACCGTGCGCGGAGCCCCAGCCTCGGTCACACTGTCTTCTGCAGTGAGTGCTTCCCGCTGGGTCACCCCACCAAAGGCCTCCCTTTTCTCGCGACCCGACTGCACCCTTCCCCAACTCTGCCCATCCTCTTCGTCCCTTAGTCCGCCCACAGGCAGCCACACCTCGTAAGCTACCCATCGCTGCCAGGAAAACAGCCCTCAAAGAGTCATTGGCCCACACCCTTCCGCCAGACATCGCCCCACCGGCCGACTGCCATTACCTCCCTCCCCGCACCTCTCATCCAAGAAGAGGCTCTGCACTCCCATAACATGTAGGAATCAGTAGTTGTCAAATCAACCCTCCTGTTCCACATTTGTAACTCTTCGTACATTTTATATTTTCTATTAATCCCTAACAGCATGTTCTCGTCTTGCAGGTTTATATGGTGTGGGTAAATAAGATTGATAAGAAATAATTAAGATTTACTAGATCTTATATTAGTTTCTTGCATTTGGTGTACATTTTTTACCCACGATGTCCGTGGACCTTTGCTTTTCTTCCTTTTCTGAGGGAATAGTTTTATTCGTCATTGCAACAAATGATGCCATGCAGCTTGGTGGACTTTGACCTTCCTACATTCTCCTTTCTAGTCGTCTTCTTGATCTCCATTTACTTTATTCATCCTGTACAGGACAAGAATATTCTTGAACGTTTTAGTGGACTAAACCAAGCCTCCACACTTCAGTTCATTAAAACCGTGGAACTTGAAGGAACGGTTTTTCAAAGGTATGCAAACTTTGCAGTAGCTCTGGAATAAATATCATTGTTGCTCATGTTTTTAACTTGCCTTTCTACTCAACGTGCTATTATTTTCATGCTTATGGTAATCTCTTGGTCCTTGATGCTTATAATGGCTGCACTCGTGTATGTCATATGCAGATTAGACCTTACCATCTGTAAAATATTTCAGTTCATTTTTGGTGTTTTTGACTGCCTTCTTTTCTCTCCCCGTTCTATCTCCCGAATGGCAGGACAATATAGGTTGATTTAGATGCATAATCAAGATGGTTTTAGTTTCAGTACAGTCATGTTTATTTATTGGTCTACATGACAAGCATCAGGTAGACATTGTGGACACCACAAATTGGGTTACCTTTCTTACGAACCTCGTATGTTTTGAGATTGACATGCCCAAGACATAAGCACCAATTACTTGGATCGCCAATATGGGACTTGCCCACGTCCAACACTTCCTTTCACTATTAAGTTGGCCAGTGTAAATTACATAGGGAGGCAGACAATTGAAGATTAAAGTTAGGTAGTACCCTGCTCTGACACCATCTTACAAACCCCAAAACTGATATTGAGGTTGAGGGGCTCGTGACATATACACCACAATTTATTACTAGAGTGGTTGATGTTGGACTATTGCCCACTTTGAACAATGCTAAAAAGGATAGAGGACGTATATATGTGTGTGTGTATTACTTGTAACAGGCATATGGATCTCCCAGATTTCGAGCAGTTGCTAACACAGAGATCTGGTTAAGATGCTGCATCTTCGTGCTCACCAAACAATCAATATAATAATTTGTGGAAACATGTCTGTTGAACAGAAAAAATTCTGAAACCCAAAAAGGGTCAAACACGTACGCGTGTTAATCAAAAAATATAGACCGGTTTCGTTGAAACCAAATCTAGAAAGAAATAAATCCTGATCGGATAAACAGCACTTTCTTAGCACCGTCGACGTCATGAAACAACACCGACGTCGACGTCGAAATCAGGTCCGAGCGGCCCCTTGTTCGACATACATGAAAGGAACAAGGCTGAGGGCCTTTCACCTCCGTCGACATCTCGAAACGACGTCGACGTCACAGCCGAAATCAGGTCCAAAAGTGTCAATGCGCGGAGGAAGGGTACATGACATGTTCGCGATCGTCGACGCCGCGAAACGACGTCAACGTTGCTGCAAAAACCGGATCTTAAAAACGCTGATGCGTAGAAGACGGTCCGAGGCGTGTTCGCCCCCGTCGACGTCGCGAAACGACGTCGACGTCGCTGCAAAAATCGGATCTAAAAATGCTGATGCGTAGAAGACAGTCCGAGGCGTGTTCGCCCCCGTCGACGTCGCGAAACGACGTCGACGTCGCTGCAAAAATCGGATCTAAAAAACGCTGATGCGTAGAAGACGGTCCGAGGCGTGTTCGCCCCCGGCGACGTCGCGGAACGACGGCCGCGTGGCTGCAAAAAATCGGGTCTAAAAACGCTGATGCGTAGAAGACGGTCCGAGGCGTGTTCGCCCCCGTCGACGTCGCGAAACGACATCCACGTCGCTGCAAAAATCGGATCTAAAAAAACGCTGATGCGTAGAAGACGGTCCGAGGCGTGTTCGCCCCCGTCGGCGTCGCGAAACGACGTCGACGTCGCTGCAAAAAAATCGGATCTAAAAACGCTGATGTGTAGAAGACGGTCCGAGGCGTGTTCGCCCCCGTCGACGTCGCTGTCGAAATAAAGCAAAAAAAAAAAAAACCTATGTGTTAGAAGAAGTCGGTCGTTCCCGGTCGCTCGGCGTAATCAACTTCCCCTTTTGCCGCTGTCTCCACAAGGGAGAGCCGCTGGGGGAAGTCCTCGTCAATGGAGATGGAAAAGAAGGAGACGGAGGAAGCACCGCCGCCGCCGTGCGTCGCTGCTGCTGTGCGGAAATAGAGTGCGCGCAGGAGTCAAACACGTACGCGTGTTAATCAAAAAATATAGACCGGTTTCGTTGAAACTAAATCTAGAAAGAAATAAATCCTGATCGGATAAACAGCACTTTCTTAGCACCGTCGACGTCATGAAACAACACCGACGTCGACGTCGAAATCAGGTCCGAGCGGCCCCTTGTTCGACATACATGAAAGGAACAAGGCTGAGGGCCTTTCACCTCCGTCGACATCTCGAAACGACGTCGACGTCACAGCCGAAATCAGGTCCAAAAGCGTCCATGCGCGGAGGAAGGGTACATGACATGTTCGCGATCGTCGACGCCGCGAAACGACGTCAACGTCCGGCAAAACCCGGATCTAAAAGACGCTGATGCGTAGAAGACGGTCCGAGGCGTGTTCGCCCCCGTCGACGTCGCGAAACGACGTCGACGTCGCTGCAAAAATCGGATCTAAAAAACGCTGATGCGTAGAAGACGGTCCGAGGCGTGTTCGCCCCCGTCGACGTCGTTTCACGACGTCGACGTCACTGCAAAAAAAATCGGATCTAAAAACGCTGATGCGTAGAAGACGGTCCGAGGCGTGTTCGCCCCCGTCGACGTCGCGAAACGACGTCGACGTCGCTGCAAAAAAATCGGATCTAAAAACGCTGATGCGTAGAAGACGGTCCGAGGCGTGTTCGCCCCCGTCGACGTCGCTGTCGAAATAAAGCAAAAAAAAATATATACCTATGTGTTAGAAGAAGTCGGTCGTTCCCCGTCGCTCGGCGTAATCAACTTCCCCTTTTGCCGCTGTCTCCACAAGGGAGAGCCGCTGGGGGAAGTCCTCGTCAATGGAGATGGAAAAGAAGGAGACGGAGGAAGCACCGCCGCCGCCGTGCGTCGCTGCTGCCGTGCGGAAATAGAGTGCGCGCAGGAGTCAAACACGTATGCGTGTTAATCAAAAAATATAGACCGGTTTCGTTGAAACTAAATCTAGAAAGAAATAAATCCTGATCGGATAAACAGCACTTTCTTAGCACCGTCGACGTCATGAAACAACACCGACGTCAACGTCGAAATCAGGTCCGAGCGGCCCCTTGTTTGACATACATGAAAGGAACAAGGCTGAGGGCCTTTCACCTCCGTCGACATCTCGAAACGACGTCGACGTCACAGCCGAAATCAGGTCCAAAAGCGTCAATGCGCGGAGGAAGGGTACATGACATGTTCGCGATCGTCGACGCCGCGAAACGACGTCAACGTCGCTGCAAAAACCGGATCTAAAAAACGCTGATGCATAGAAGACGGTCCGAGGCGTGTTCGCCCCCGTCGACTACAAACGACGCCGACGACGTCGCTGCAAAAATCGGATCTAAAAACGCTGATGCGTAGAAGACGGTCCGACGTGTTCGCCTCGTCGACGCCGCGAGCGACGTCGACGTCCGCTGCAAAAATCGGATCTAAAAACGCTGATGCGTAGAAGACGGCCCGAGGCGTGTTCGCCCCCGCCGACGTCGCGAAACGACGTCGACGTCGCTGCAAAAAAATCGGATCTAAAAACGCTGATGTGCAAAAGACGGTCCGAGGCGTGTTCGCCCCCGTCGACGTCGCGAAACGACGTCGACGTCGCTGTCGAAATAAAGCAAAAAAAAAATATATACCTATGTGTTAGAAGAAGTCGGTCGTTCCCGGTCGCTCGGCGTAATCAACTTCCCCTTTTGCCGCTGTCTCCACAAGGGAGAGCCGCTGGGGGAAGTCCTCGTCAATGGAGATGGAAAAGAAGGAGACGGAGGAAGCACCGCCGCCGCCGTGCGTCGCTGCTGCCGTGCGGAAATAGAGTGCGCGCAGGAGTCACCGAGAGGAAGAAGACTCCCCGCTTCCAAGCCACCGCGAAGAGGAGAAGCATCCGGAGGCCGCGCGGTTCCGCCGCGAGAGAGAGGCGCGCGGGGAAGAGAGCCGCGGTATCTCGGGTGAACAGTATCCCGGGTGGCCGGGTGCACTGTTCACCTGAGGTCAACTGTTCAAGGGTGAACAGTGAAGGAGAGAAAAAAAAAGAAAAAAAAAAGAGAGGCCGCGCGGCGAACACGCGCGGATGCGCGCGCGCGGGTGAGCGCGCGACCGCGCGCCCTCCCCGGGTCAACCGGGCCCCCCCGGTGATTTTGAAAAAAAAAAAAAAGCTGTGCGGCCAACGGCCACGCGGCGTGCGCGCATTGGCGGGCGCACGTTGCGCTCCCGCCTAGTCAGCCGGGCCTCCCCCGGTCAATTGAAAAAAAAAAAAATGTGCAGCCACGCGGCCAGCGTGCGCGCACGCACAACCCCGGTTAAACAGAGGGAAGTTTGGTCAAACAAACCCAAAAAAAAAATCAAAAAATGGGAAAAATGAGGGAGACTCGATCAACCAGCCTCCCCCATAATCCCCACGTCCAGGGAGTGGTCCCACTACTTGGATCCGGTCACCCCAAGGTGACTTTACCACCTGGTTTGACTTCCTGTCAAACAGAAGCATGAAAAGGGAGAAACGGAAGTTAAACTCACCCCCGAATCAGGTCACCCCCCACTATTGCGAAAATGGGCTTAGTGGGGTGGTTTTTTGTGACCAAAATACCCCTCCAAAATCTTCTATAAATACCCCCACATGGCCATACGTGGGAGGGGTTGGAGAGTGTTGGAAAAAAGTTGGCTTTTGAGGAGAGAGAAGCCTCGATCTTCGAAGTGAGTCCCAATTTCTTCAAAAAGGAAGGAAGGGTTTTGCCCAACTTCCAAAGAAAATTCCAACCGCCTCGAATCGGCTTTTGGCCATTCGAGAAGGGAGTAAGGAGTTTCGCCCGACCTCCAAAGTCCAATCGATCCCGATCCTATCTCGTACAGAGGGATCGAGTAGCCCGCATTTAAAAAATGCGAATTTAAGCTACTCGGGATCAAATAGAAAACCCAAGTCGGTAAAACCGAAATGCCGGTCAAACCGAACGGGAATTCAAATCGAAAACCCAAATCGGTCAAACCGAAATGCCGGTCAAACCGAACGGGAAATCAAAGAAAACCCAAATCGGTCAAACCGAAATGCCGGTCAAATCGAACGGGAATTCAAATCGAAAACCCAAATCGGTCAAACCGAAATGCTGGTCAAACCGAACGGGAATTCAAATCGAAAACCCAAATCGGTCAAACCGAAATGCCGGTCAAACCGAACGAGAATTCAAATCGAAAACCCAAATTGGTCAAACCGAAATGCCGATCAAACCGAACGGGAATTCAAATCGAAAACCCAAATCGGTCAAACCGAAATGCCGGTCAAACCGAACGGGAATTCAAATCGAAAACCCAAATTGGTCAAACCGAAATGCCGATCAAACCGAACGGGAATTCTAAATGAAAACCCAAATCGGTCAAACCGAAATGCTGGTCAAACCGAACGGGAATTCAAATCGAAAACCCAAATCGGTCAAACCGAAATGCCGGTCAAACCGAACGGGAAATCAAAGAAAACCCAAATCGGTCAAACCGAAATGCCGGTCAAACCGAACGGGAATTCAAATCGAAAACCCAAATTGGTCAAACCGAAATGCCGATCAAACCGAACGGGAATTCAAATCGAAAACCCAAATCGGTCAAACCGAAATGCCGGTCAAACCGAACGGGAATTCAAATCGAAAACCCAAATCGGTCAAGCCGAAATGCCGGTCAAACCGAACGGGAAATCAAGGTGAAATCCCAAATCGGTAAAACCAAAATGTCGGCAAACCCGAACAAGCTCCAGAAATGTCGCATATCAAATGCAATCAAGCCATTCTTGGATATATGAAGACAATCTGGTTCGGTAAGACCGAAATGTCGGAAAAAGTCAAAAACCAGATCGATAAAGCCGAAATGTCGGCAAAACCGAACAAGCTCCAGAAATGCCGCATATCAAATGCAATCAAGCCATTCTTGGATATATGAAGACAATCTGGTTCGGTAAGACCGAAATGTCGGAAAAAGCCGAAAACCAGATCGGTAAAGCCGAAATGTCGGCAAAACCGAACAAGCTCCAGAAATGCCGCATATCAAATGCAATCAAGCTATTCTTGGATATACGAAGAAAATCTGGTTCGGTAAGACCGAAATGTCGGAAAAAGCCGAAAACCAGATCGGTAAAGTCGAAATGTCGGCAAAACCGAACAAGCTCCAGAAATGCCGCATATCAAATGCAATCAAGCCATTCTTGGATATACGAAGAAAATCTGGTTCGGTAAGGCCGAAATGTCGAAAAGGTCGAAACCAAGATCGAAATGCCGAAAATGTCAGCAAAACCGAAGAAGCTCCAAAAATGTTGCATATCAAATGCAATCAAGTCATTCTTGGACATATGAAGAAAATTTGATTCGGTAAAGCCGAAATACCGGCAAATTCGAAACACAAATCGGTAAAGTCAAAGTGCTGGCCAAACCGAACAAACCTTGACATGTGTGGAGGAACAAAGGCTCGAATGCCCCCTTATTTATTGTACTTCCATGTACTCAAATCGACATGAAATAAATTCAAGTTCGATTGACCTGATGTGCCATTACAAGGATGACATATAATCCCCATGGACTTTAAGAGGTGGATAAAAAGTAAATAAGTCATTTAAATAATTTTAAAATTCTAATCAAATAATCAAATTTGAATAAATCAAATCAAATAATGACTTAGTTATTAACAAAAATGCCATCACAATTAAATCAAATCCATGTCATAAAATCATACATAAAAAATAACCACAAATGGTTACAAAACATGTTAAGTTTAAATCCGACTTAACCATGGAAAATTAAATCAACCCGAATGGATAATGCTACTTAATTAAATAAGTATGCATAACAAAATTCAAATCAAATAAATGATCAAAACATTAATAAAATGTTAACATAATCCAACCAAAATTATGTCATTAAATAATGCATAAAAATGTCAACCAATGACTACAAAAACAAGTTATGTTGGATTAAAATCAACCATGAAAAATTAAAGTGATCAATATTATTAAGAATAAATCTTAATAATAATAGTAAATTCACTTAAATCAAGAAAAAAATGCTAACAAACACATAAAAAAATGGAAATTAATTCCTACAAACAAATAAAATAAAGAGATCAACTCAAAATTGTCTAAGTCAACAAATGACCAAAGGCATAAACAAAACAAATCAAATCAAATCTTAAATCAAAAGAAAGCCAATGAACCCAAACTTGAAAGTTTGAATTAAGTTCAACCAAATTCCATCTCATAAAGCCATGGGGATATGTCTTCCAGCTTTGTGTTTATGTGGATGTATGACTTCCATTCAATATGTTGCTGTGACGGTCAATCAAGGGTTTTCGAGTGTTTGCTCGATGTAATTAACACCGGAATATCGCAAGTCCGGTGGAGAGAGGTCAAATTTTATTTTCAAAGAACTCAGATAACCTCATAAATTAAATTGTGGTTCAGATCATCTAAGTAGTGGGTGATACCCATATCGACGCTTAGCAAATCTGTGGAACCATCGGTGTTCCTATAAAATAATACCACATCAAATTAGCTAATACTTCTATGAATACCACATATTTTCATAGTAGTCAATGCTAGCCCAAAGGAAGACAAAGAATTTCAAAAAGGAATTCTAATCTCCCAACAATAACCTCTTTTCCTCTCCAAAAAAGAGGGGAAGAGGGGAAAATTCGAGGTTCCAACAATGTCTTCACTATTCCTGTTCTGAGCTGTGGGATTCAGATACTCCATTTATTTGAAAGTTCTTCAATACCACCTTGATCCCTGCCTTACCTATTTGTTTAAAGAATCTTCCAAGTAGGTGCTGGTCCTAATGGAACAGTAATTGGCAAACATTTGTAGTGCTGGTAAAAATATGTAGTGCTAACAAGATATTTAACAATGATCCATATTAGCTAAGAATGTTATAGTAATTAATAACAAGTTAGCAAAAGCATGGACCCAATAAATGGTACAAGTTAACTAGCACAGACTTAATTCTGATTATTTGTTGAAGAATGATATTTACATATATATATATATATATGATCAATAGGTTTCTTGACACAACATAGTTGTCAAGCCGCTCAAGGCATTCATTGGTGTCATTTTTGTTTAGGCAACAGGGTGGCTGCTTATGCATCATCTAAGTCGTAGAATTATATCTTAATACTACATACGTAGAGCGGGGATAGTGATAGTCTTGAAAAGTGTAGAGTAGGCTTAAAGTGTATACTTATCTATTAAAAGTCTTAAACATATATGTGGTAAGCTATAAGTGACATTTAAGATTTTAATGTAATTTTACTATCGTTAAATGAGCTTCCACAGTTTGCAGAGCCCTCGGATTTTTTCTATTACTTAATGTGGTCATGTGGAAGGGCCCAAGCCTCCTAGTCAGGTGCCTTGGGAACCAGTTGCTTCTCAGAAAGGTGCTCGGGCACCTGGGCCTACAAAAGCGCCTTGGTGCTGCCTAGGCAGGCACCTTGACAACTGTGACTCGGAAAAGAATTGGTGAAGAAATCAGGTGGGGATAATACAGTTAAGAAATCAAAGTGTCCTAATCCATTAGTAGATGAAGAAATTAGATGCCTAACCTAAGTGATAACCACTAAAGTGTATTTCATTCTTCCTTGTATTCCAGAAGCCAAGAGTCATGCATTGTTTCGAATCATGGGATTTTGGTGAACCTCTGACTAACACCAACTGGCTCATGGTCCACCTGTTCATGTATATTTCTTTTTAAATTAAGGTGGCTGTTGAAATTTATGATGCATCAAAGCTTTCGGCTACTACATTGGCGAATAACATTTTATCTCTAATTTTCTGGAAGGTTGAGAGCAAGTTAAATGATCTGTTTTGGATATCGAATCACCAAATGCTTTTTGGTTAGTGTGGCACCATCCTTTTGTGTCTAGTATAGTCCTATTATGTGTACCATCATTTGAAGAATCGTCTGATTGAATCATTGAAATGAACCAGATGATTAGGATCAGAATTGACCATTTCTGCTTGAATTAATTGAACAAACAATGTGGGAAGGGGATTGGCACTGGGATTGGCCAGTGCCCATCCTATACAAGATTATATGATCCTGGCTTGGAATTAGCTGAGATTGGCTACAATAAGAATAACCCAGAGAGGTGATGATTCTTATCTGAAGCAACAGATTCTATTACAAATCAGCCGATTCTGCCAGTATAGACCAACAGTTTGATGTCATTTTACATTTACCTTTGCTTTTTTGAGATGCAGACCACTTTGCTAATCATATAGCAAACCAATTTTATAAAAGTAGTAGTTCTTTGATGGCCTTGTTTTTCAGGACAGTACACTGTCATTTTTTCCAAAGTCATGGGCTTTAACTGCAACTACCATACGATAACCATGTGATGTCAAGGTGCTGCTTTCTGTTTTTGCCACTTCCCCATTTTCTTCCCATTTGGCTTTAAAATTTTTTCCTATTATGTTTTTTTTTTGAAGAGGATGGCGCAGCGGTCGAGGCTGCAGGCCAACATCAGCACAATGCAGGTTCCAACCTGAGCCCCCTGCTTGGAGGTCTTATGCCAGACACCGGCTTGTCCACTGTGGCACAGCCTCTGAACTTCTCTGTTGCACATGAATTGTATGCTTTCAGGGAGAACTCATGCCCAAAGGAGAGAGGCTGTAGAAATTTATCCTCACATCAAGCAATCACATCCAGCACCTATTTTAGCACTTTTGATTATTATTGTCACGTGGTGTTTCCTGGAAACTTCCTTTACCTCTCAATTTATGTACTGCATACTTTATTAGAGATCCATTTACCTTCTTTTGTTTGCTTATATATATATTGTTTTCATGTGGGCGCCCATACTTCTCATTACTGAACTTAACAACAATAAATGTCAATGTAGATTTCCTCCAGAGTTGTGCAGAAAGCTGAGCACGGAATGTCTTGTCATGCAGAACCATCAGGTATGTTTTATAAAGATATAGAAATGTTATATGCAGCCATATTATTGTTTATCACCATTATCTTTTTGTTGTTTCAATGTCCTTGCTTGTTGCTAATAAACTCAAAGGTTCCATCCTGTTTTGTCAACAATGACAAAATCTACACGGTAAATTGCACTGTTTGCTGGAGCCTGGAGTACTGCTTCATGTATTAAAAAAGGAACATTTGTTAAAGAAGGGAACTGAGGTGGTCTGCTTCAAACCTCACCAACTCTTGTGGGCTATCTGTCTGTCAACAGCCAATGAGCCAACCAAGAAATTTCTCTATCATGATTCAATTTTGGTTGTCATCTTGCCAACTGCCTGCCTCAGGAGTTGAATCATAGCTAGTTTAGTAAGGTCTATTAAGAATTGACCGTGTCTCAGCAGCTTGAGGGTCCTTTTACTTTCAAGTGGGTCACTACTCCTTGTTAGTTTGTTGTCTTCTGTCCTAAAAGTTTACATGGTTTAAATCTTAAGGTGCCCTTTGTAGTTCCCTTCACTAGATAGAGTTAAGACTTGAGACGGAAAGGTAAAATGAGGCAATTTTGTGATTTCACTTGTGTCTTGGATATGCTTCTTTTTCATTTAATTGGCAATGGCTTTTAGTATAGCAGTGATCAGCGACCAATGATCATTGCAATCGTATAATTTTCTGGTGGCAACCTGTTTTATCTTATTTCTTTTGTACCCTTAGACCATGCTGTTTGTCTCTATCCATTTATTCAACTTTTGTTATGCTGTCTGACAAACACACCCCTTCTAAGTTCTAACATTTTTATCCTTCTCATTATTCTTGCATTGACAATAGATTCTTCAACACTGCACTTCTCTGCCAAATTACATTTTTTTCCTTTTAATTTGATCATGATGACACGTTTCAGTGTACTATTCCTTAATATATCTGGGTCAAAAAAGGTCTGAAGTACTACAAAAGCCGATTATAGTTTTTTTTGTGATTATTATTGTGCATCTATTCACTTTTTGCATCCAATCTGACATCTTTCCTTCATATTATTCTTAACAAATATTTAGTATGGTATCTCACCACAAAGGCTACAAGAAAATGCTGCTTTATCTAGTTTCTTCAGGATCTTGACAACAAGTACGGATGACCAGGGTCAGGTAAATCTATTACATAACTGTAGTTAACATGCCCGGTTTAATTTCTTATCCTCTATTGAACAGAGTTCTATCCACTTCCAGAAAAACCGGTGCTAAGGGTACTTCTTGTTGCGGTACTGACATAACTTTTTTTTTTTTGAAAATTTTTCAATAGGTTTATGTGTCAACTGTACATGCCCCACAATATCCTGTGACTGCTTTTCAGTGGCATCCAGAGGTAATAGAGTATATGTCCTTGGAATAAGCCTTTCCACTGTTTTATCTCGTTTTTTTTTGCTTCCCTCCGGCATTGTTGTTAGTCTGTGAACAAACATAGAAGTGTGATGCAGATCCTAATTTTAGCCTTTCAACCGAGCATATTAGTTGACTTCAGCTTCAAGCAATTTCGCCATACAGAGGCTCACTAATTTTGTTTGGACTACAAAACTAGAAATAATACATGCGGCATCATTTTTCATGAGCTCACTTGGAATGTTACCAGCGTCTCACCACTAATGTTGTCATCATATGTCAAACGTTTCATGAGCTCATTCCATATTATTTTTCATGGGCGAAGAAAAATGCGTTCGAGTGGGGCTCTTCCATGATTCCACATACCGAAGATGCTATTCAAGTGACCCAGCTTGTTGCCAACTTTTTCATCAGGTTTCATCTCTCTTATCCACGTCTAGATTTTGTTTCGCTACACGAGAACTCTTTCAAGAATGCGTGTTGGTTTTTTTTACCAATCGATCTATCATAACTTGTAAGTGGTACCTTCACTAGTATCACCTCTAAGAGGTGAACGTTGTTTTTTCTCTTTATGGCTTCGTATCAACTGCCAACACCATGACATCGTCATGTGTCACTTGGTTGATGGCTAAGCCCGCCCGCGTCTTAAATTTACTTGGAATTTGCCAGATATTTACGTCAATCATGTGTCATCATTGGAATGACAGACGTTTATGCACGGTGCGTCGTCTTCTTACGTAGACTTGGAATTTGCTGACATTTTCTTTCTGGTGCAGTGAGACAAGAAGATCTACTAACAGGCCGTCCACCAAGAATGTGCTAGACAACCTCATCTACAATTACAGCCCTACATACTGTGGGAAGGCCGGGTAAGATCGGCCACTCTGGTTGAACTTTTCGCACGCAGGGCTCTTCTGATCAGGACGCCCTAACCAGAACTTTTGGATTTGCTTTCTGCAGGAGAGGCTTCGATGAGGTTTACATCTTTTCCTAGCTATTTAAGTTGTAACACGTCCATCTGCCGTGTGCCCACAAATGAAGGGAGAAATGATTTATCTTCATGTAAAATTCATCCCTGTTTCAGTATATGTGTGTGTGTATGTATATATATGTATTGCACAGCAAGGAACTAAAAGTTGCTTCTGCATTCAGCTGGGCATTCATGCTGTTACCAAACAAAGCATGAGGCCCTTTGAATCAAATCGGACCAAACTGATTTAATTCATCCAGTTCAACTCATATTATATCAATGTATACCATAAGCAGTTCAACCCGGATTAAATCGAGCCAAACCAAACGATTTTTTCTACCAGAACAACAGTACCCTGTGGAATGCACCGGCTTTGTCTGCGGTGCCGTAGATGGCGGGCGGGTCCACGTTCAAATACAAGAAGCAAAGGCCAAACCTGGAAAATATGTCCGTGCGACGTCGAAATACCAAATCACATTAAAAGATTTTTAAATTCTAACCAAACACAGTTTAAAAGTTATTTTCTAAAATCGACGCACACACTTTTATTTTCAAACCCGACACACTTTCTTAAAAGTCAAATGGCCAAGTCGACGACTTTCACAAGAACAGATGAAGCCTGTATTTAACAAACCCCATCTCTATTGAACTCTGAAAATTGGACTTCTAAAATGAAGATTGATTGTACGAATCTGACTTCATATAAGATTTACCGTCATAGTGTGCTTTAAGATTTCTGTGAGAGTTGTGGGTTCAAGTTTGTGAAGTCGCAGGACTTATTTTTTTTCTTTTTTGAAAAGTTGGATGTGCGAAATCCAACTTCAATTGTCGATAGTTCTCGAGTCGGATTTGAGTAATTCAACTCTAGGGGAGTGTGTTGGTTTCCGAATTAACTTTTTGTGTTAGTTTAGAAAGTACTTTTTAAAGTGTGCAAGTTTAAACAATTTCTCGTGCTTTATCCTTCGCCTCTCATGTTTGCCGAGTAATTGCTGTTAAAATTCTGGGGGCCTGACCCATCGTGGTCGCAAGAGCTCAGATTGCCTCAATCCTTCGAAGGAGAGAGTTCTCACAATCTCTAATAGAAGATAGTTACGACCTCTAGTCACTTAAGTGGTGGTTCAGAGGTGAACAGTTATAAACTGTCATTGAACTAGGATTAGTAACGAGTTACGCCTCATTTAGTAACGGTTCGACACTTAAAGTAACGGGTTGCACTGTGTCTAGTAAAAGTTTAGTCCGATCTAATAATAGATTACACTGCGATTAGTAACATTTCAACTCGTTACTAAAGAGTTCAACCATTACTAATCACAGTATAAGCCAGTACTAGATTAGACTAAACCAATACTAAAAGAGGTGAATTGTTACTAAATCCACTGTAACTCGTTACTAACCTCTAGTTCAGCAGTAATTCAGTAACAATTCATTCTAGTTCACTTGAATCATCACTGAGTAAATATAAGTTTTTATAGAAAATGTATAAACCAATGAAAACATTTCGAAAAAAATTATTAATAACAAACCATTAGATTATATTTTTTATTTCTTGAAAAAGTTAGTTTGTGAAAATATTTTATCACTTGATTTTATTTTGACAGAGATGCAAATGAACCCTAATGTTTGTTTGTCCTAACTTATCCCTAATCTTTGCTTCGATCATAGGTTTAAGAATTTCGATTGTTTGATTTGATATTATAATTAACCACTAAACACCTTACATCTTAATAAATCGCTTAAAATAAGTTTTATATTTATTTTTTAAGCACGACCTATTTATGTAGGATAGAAATAACAAATATAGTATAAGTTAATAAACCCTTAATTGTCTAACACATAAACATCTAAATCAAATCAAACACTAATTTTAACACAGCCCAAGGTTAAAAGTAAAATAAAGGGTTAGAGATTTCGAATTAAGTCAAAACAAACATCAGTTAATCAGTAATCCTAATTTTTTTACTAGAGATGAAACAATCTCAACTAAGTGAGATTGCACAAGTTGATGAATAGTTTTCCACATCATTGATCATTATACAACAAAAGGCACCTCTTTCACCATTTGGTTCACACAGATTTTTAGAGTCTGATTTTAAGCTGCATTTGGTTGCACCTTCGAGTGGAAGATGTATAAAAAAATCTATAATGGGCTGTCTCGGTACAAGATTAATTTGGTAATAGAGTAGATTTTTAGCCCAAAAATAGGGGATAAACCTAAAGAATCTGATACCAACCGGGCCCTATCAGATTAGAAATCACCAAGGCATCAAATATTTGTCGGCTTCCATGCAAGAAAAATAGAAGAGAGGCTTTGAAAAAATAGAGAGGTAAACACAAGGTGTCAAAAAAAGCTGTTTTTTTTTGGTAGAAATCCTTTGGTCAGAGTCTGATCCAAGCGCATTATCCGACCAATTTTCTATTGGATCCCTTTTTCTTTCTTTCTTTCTTTTTTTTTTGGAACCTGATATCGAGTTTATATATACAATCCAATAGATAACGGAATTTATACCCTGATGATAGAAATCCTTATCTTCTCGGCTTAGCTAAAGGCACCAACATCGTGTCATGGGACCAGAACTAAACACAACGTGTCATGGACCGGAAAGCTAGTCTTGATCACAAGAAAAAATCGGCACAAACCATTTCTGTCCACGAATGCATAACGTGTAAAAAGAAATGGCAAAATCATGTAACAGGGCCCTGAATAATAAAATGCCGAAGAAGATAAAAATGTCAATTGTCGAGTATTATACGAATAATGTTATAAATTGTTGGTCCATTTTTTTTTAAAAAAAAAGAAAACCATATTTACTTATTGTAGCGAAGAGTGACGACTGCACCGCACGCGGGAAGAGATAAAAAGAAAACCATATTTACATATGTATTCGCAAGGTAGGCCGGGTCAGCCCTGCCCCCGACTGACCCGGTTGGTTTAGGGCAAGTCGGCCTGAATCGAACCGGTTAGTCGTGACGATCCCAAACTGTTACACTAATCAGAAACCACCTGATCCGACCCCGGCGGATCCGGCCAATCCTGGGCTGGATCTGTCCAAATCAAGTGAATCGGGTCTAAATCTGACCAAGGTGGGTCAGATCAGCCTAACCAACCCCAACCTAACCTTGCATTCTATCCATGTCCGTCCGCGCAGATAATATCCGATCACGAACCGATAGTTAACAGAAGCGGATCACCTCAATCTCTGGGTGAAAGAACTTATCTTAGTCTCCAATCAGAAACGACCACATGTTCCCGTCACTTAAGTGACGGTTCAAAAATCGGTTCGGTGAATCACTACCGAAAAGGGCCGAACCGTTACCGACGTCTTACTAACTCGTTACCGACGGATAGTGAGTTACTAAGACGTCGGCAGCGGTTCAACCCTTTTCGGTAGCGGGTTTATGATTTTCAAGTTATGTTATTGAACTGCTACCGAAAAAGACTGAATCGCTACTGACGCTTTACTAATTCGTTACCGACGGGTAGTGGGTTAATAAGACGTCGATAGCGGTTCAGCTCTCTTCGGTAGCGGTTCACCGAACCAATTTTTGAACCGCCGCTCAAGTGACGAAGGTACGTGGCCGTTTCTGATTGGAGACCGAGACAAGTCCTTTCATCCGGGAACCGAGATGATCCGCGCTCGTAGTTAAAACAGGAGAATATCCGATCTATACACGTATCCTACTTACTCCGGATATAAATTATATCTGGTTAGCTAAACAAAGCAACCAAGAAAATGCGGTATCTGCTCGGTTTACAACCCGATATGCCTTCCGTTAACATAATGGATTGTCCTTAAATTCTCTGGACGGTCGTCCATGGACGAGTAGCATATTAGGATAATCTTAGGCCCAAACAAAGAATTAAAAGAAACATATTGGGATTATAATCAATCAGCATTGGCCAGCCGTATCGCTGACTTGCGCGGCTCCACCACTAAACTTGCCAGCCGACGCATTTGATTAGGCGAACGATGATGATGCGTGGATGGAAGGAAGCGCAACTGGCGAAGAAAAAGGGCCTCCCCGGCCGTCGCCCTCCTCCTCCCTCCGCCTCTTCTGCCCCCACCCTCTCCACCTCCAGTCATGGCGTCTCTGCCCGTGTTCTCCTCCCTCAGGAGGAGGAAGCTGTCGCCGCTGCAGGGCGCCTTCTTTGTACCCGGCGACTTGTCAGGTCTCGCACTGCTGCGGGCACTCGCCAGCGTCTCCGCCGACATCGTCGCAGCTTCTTCACGGGCCGTGGCTCCTCCTCCTCTCCAGCGCCGCAACTTCCGCGCCCTCGGCCGCACGCTTAAGATCTTCCTCGCCTTGTTTGAGTTTCTGCGCGACGCCGGCACCACGGACCCCCTTCCGGCCACCGCGGCACTCTGCTTCGGGGAGCTCTACATCTTCCTCCACCGTGCCGGGATCCTCCTCGACTACTGCACGCAGTCCGGCCGCCTATGGCTGCTCCTCCAGAACGCCCAATTCACCGGCCACTTCCACGAGCTGACCAAGGAGATATCCACTCTCCTCGATGTCCTCCCGCTCGGCGACCTACCCCTGGCTCCCGATGTCCGCGAGCAGGTGGAGCTCCTCCAGCGGCAGGCGCGGCGCTCAAAGCCCTTCGTCGACCCTCGGGATGAGGCCCTCCGCCTGCGCCTCTATGGCTTCCTCGACGACTTCGATCGGGGCCGGCGCCCGGACCTCTCAGACGTCCGCGAGGCTTTCGTGGACGGGCTTGGTATCCGCGACGGTGGCACCTGTAACGCCGAGATGGAGTTCCTCGAGGAGCAGATATACAGCCGGGAAGAGGTGGTCGACCTCTCTGTGCTCCACGGCGTCGTTGCCCTTACCCGCTACGCGAGATTCGCCCTCTTTGGGTTCGGCGGCGGGAAGGATGACGCTGCGAGGAGCAGTCACCGGAGGACGTGCAGCGAGAGAGGACCCTGCCGGCGGATTGGGGAAGCTTTCCGCACAATACCAAAGGATTTTTGCTGCCCGATCTCCCTGGAGCTGATGCGAGATCCGGTGATTCTGTCCACCGGGCAGACCTACGATCGGACGTCAATTCTTAGATGGATGGACGAATTAGGGCACAGCAGCTGCCCCAATTCCGGCCAGCTTCTAACCGATTCGCGCCCCGTTCCGAACAGAGCTCTGCGCAGCTTGATTTCACAGTGGTGCGCCGCCCACGACGTGCCTTACGATCCGCCGGCGGCGTCAGAAGGCAGTTCCGAGGGCGTGGTTGCCGGTGCTATCAGCAGGGCGGCGGCGGAGGCGAACCGGGCGACTGCGGCACTTTTGGTCGAGCAGCTGTCGAGGGGGCCCGAGGACGCGAAGGCGGTTGCCGCCCGGGAGCTGCGACTGCTGGCCAAGAACGGGAAGGAGAACCGGGCGTGCATCGCGGAGGCAGGGGCCATCCCCCTCCTCCGGCGGTTGCTCTCCTCGCCGGACGCGGCGGCACAGGAGAACTCGGTCACGGCAATGTTGAATCTGTCGATATACGATAAGAACAAGAGCAAGATCATGGATGAGCCAGGATGCTTGACATCCGTTGTCGAAGTTCTGAGGCATGGTCGGACGGTCGAAGCGCGTGAGAACGCCGCGGCGACGCTGTTCAGCCTCTCCACCATTCACGACTACAAGAAGTTGATATCCATGGAAGGCGGCGCGGGGGAGGGCCTGGCGGAGTTGCTAAGAGAAGGGGGCCCGAGGGGGAAGAAGGACGCGGCGATGGCCTTGTTCAATTTGTCTACGCATGTGGAATGCGGCGGAAGGATGGTGCAATCGGGAGCGGTCTCTGCCCTCGTCGGGGCGCTGGCGACGAAAGGAGTGGCGGAGGAGGCGGCGGGCGCGTTGGCATTGCTCGCGAGGCAGCCAGCTGCGGCCGAGGCTGTTGTGGGGGGAGAGGACGGGGGGGCGGTCGCGGGCCTCGTCGGGCTGATGAGGCGGGGAAGCCCGAGAGGCAAGGAGAACGCCGTTGCGGCGCTGCTGGAGATGTGCAGGACCGGCGGCTCCGGCGTCACGCGGAAGGTGGCGGGAGCGCCTGCGCTGGGACGCCTGACCCAGACGCTCATCTTCACGGGAACGAGGAGAGCGAGGAGGAAGGCGGCGTCTCTCGCGAGGCTGTGCCAGAGGTGCGACATGGCGATGGAGGGAGGATGGGCCCTGGAGTATGCTCTGGCTAGCAGGAGCAGTTCAACTTCCACATGGCGGGGTGGTGCGAATTTCACCGTCGCCGGCGGCGACGTCTCTGTACCGGTGCCGGTGGCTATCTCTGTGCCTGCCCTGTAGTTCCTGGTGTTCCCGTTCAAGAAGATGATTCGACCGGAAAAAAATTCATCATTTCCAATCTTGTGGCTTCTTTGGTCTTTACGATATGATGTGATAGCGGCGGAGATGAGAAGAGGGCAACCTTATCGATAAGGATGGTAGCTTGCGACTTCGTAGAATTCAGAGACGCAGGAGACTTCTCGGAGAGAAGAACCGACCGTCTGAGCGCCGACGTTGTAAAGTCGTCGAGATCTTATCAGGAGAAGGAAGGGTTGATGCGTAATATTGAGGTGATGTATACACAAGCTAATACCCCTCGAGAAGATGTTGAACATCTCCGGTGCGGTCATGTCCGTCTAATTCAGAAAGATAGAAATTATCCAGTCTCGACTTCTACCATTTTTATTTGTGTGACTTCCTGCCTGTCAGTCTGTCACACGACGCAAATGTTCTCAAATTTTATCTAGTTTTCCAGATCATTCAACCAGGCGTCTTAAGATGATTATCCTTCAACTTTGAGAGGTCTCTGGCTCAACTGCTAAATGATGCATCAGGAACATGAGGCAGACATGGATGAGATCCGCAGCCAAGCACAAAGTAACGACGAAAAAGGAGCATAGTAATAGTCTCGAAGCCCCTTTACCCGTCTCAGTCACAAGCTCTGCAGAGGTTAACCAAACTCTGGCTTCCAGTGAAGCAGACAACCCAGGCCACCCGTAAGTGCAAGACTTCCTACCCATGCAAACCCATTCAGTGAATCAACAGCGCACACGTCCGTGTGGCTGTGCCGCAATGGACATGCCTGCCCTTGGGGGGCAGGCGGTCTGTGTTCGAGCGGGGGATCGAACACCATTCCCCCACGGTGCTGTGGGTCTTCCGTGGCCGCTGAGCCACATCGTCCAAAAAAAAGAATCAACAGCGCACACGCTTCCGCACGCGTATATATAGTCACCACACGTCTTGTGCCGTGTTTGGTTTGAGTATCAAAAATAATATTATTTCAATTTTGATATTGATATTTGTAGAGAATACGAGTATCAATATCAAAATTGATACAAGTAAACATTTGTATTATATATCATGCATTGTTTGCACTAGGAGTTTCAATATCAATATTGATAGCCAAAGACTTGTTGATGATTTCTATCACAATCAATTTTGAAATTGACAGTGATTCAATACAATTACCAAACAGGGCCTTAGCCTTGAATCAACTGCTACATTTTAATATAGAAAATGTACTCCAATAAGATAAATTTTGTTCAACTTCACGGCCTAACTCCTGCAAGAAGAAAATGATTGGTGGAAAAATAGATCGTAGCACAAATCCGGCCACATTTCCACCCCAAAACAAAGTGAAAAAAGAGATGAATTTGCCCATCATGCACAGAGATACTCATAAGCCTCATTCTGTTGACGCTTGGTTTGAAAGAAAAAAAATGTGCATTAGAAACTTCGATATCGAGAAAAGAAGCAGGTGCTACCTTTAGGGTTGAAATCTGAGGGAAGAATTTTTGGTAACTACTTGCTCATAGCCGATGACAAGTAAAAATTCCAGAATATGGAGCATGTGGACATGAATGCTACACGTGCCTGAAGAGGAATTATCCTGAAATGCCATGCATAAGAATCACCAACCTTGGAACTTTAACAAACTCTTGCAAAGGTTGTAAATTCAACACTGCAAATTCTTAGTGGAAAAAAATTTAAACCAAGAAACTGTGGTCGCAAATGACAAATATCAATCCAATCCCAAACTTGCAAATTCAGTTTAATAGGCAATGAGCAGTTTGAAGTGATTGAAATGTAACTTTGATAAGCCTCAAGAGTAAAGAGAGGATATCTATCATCTTAGGATCACAATCACAAGCGACCATTTAAAGAAAAAGACAACACCAGACCAAGTTTTGAACCAAATATCATGCTCACCAACGTCATACTACTTACCAACTCAGATCTTCAATTGATCCAGGATGGATCGTCACATGAATATGAGCTTAACTAACAAAAAATAACAATCCAATCCCTAACTAACAGATCATAGGACAATTCTACCATCTTTTTCTGCATGAAGCACCCATAGTTCAGCTATAGTTTCTTGGCAAACTTCGTCTGGTATTTTGTATAATAAATATCAGAAGAAAACCTCCTTGTTTCAAAATGCAAGTGATAGATCAGCAAAGCCAATATCCTTGTCCCCAAAAAGGTGGTCCAATTTGGTTAGATCTGTGATTCTGTCCATACAGGTCAATTAACCAAGTATAAACTAGCATAAGGAAAGACGACACTTTTCCAGATTGATACTAGATTTTTAAGCTCATATTGTATTATCAGTCATAAGAAATGCCTCAGTTTCAAGGTGAGTTGTTTATTGAGGTACAGCAACCTAGCTGTCTCCTCAAGTTCCAATGTTTCACCATGCATTGTGCCATCACCAATTGATTGATTGACACTTAACATACAAAGATGCACATACCTAAGGCACTGGAAGTGTAACAGGCAATTTATTGAAAAGAATCGCTTAAAATTCAGATTTTTTGACCAGGGCGATCGTTTCCCTCTTTTTTAGTGTTTTTATCCAAAAAACAAAAAAGTGTGATTTAAATCATTCCTTTGAAAAGAATAGCACCTTTTTGGATTTATTTAATTTTTTTCAACCTAAACATCATCATGTTTTCTTCATCCCAAAACCCTCCAGGCCTCCATCCCGTAAACAGGTGCTATTCTCCATCCCGATCCGGTAACCAGGCGGCGAGTGCAGAAGTCAGAAGGACCACTAAAAGAAGAAGAGCTGGTCATGCCCGTCGCCATGGCGCCTCCTTGGTGACGACAATCGCGACAGGGCTTGCTCCACTCGGCCTCCTCGATGACGACCACCGGTGACATGGCCTGCTCCACAGCGCCTCCTGCTCCATGCAGTAGAACAAGCGGGAAAAGGAGAAGTGAGCATCAGGATCTACGGCGGACAACGCCAAACTCCCGGAGGAGGAAATGCGATGCGACAAAGGGAAACAAGCCTAAGAGGAGAGAGACGACAAGAGGAGTCAAAAAGGAACTGCGCGCGGCCATCACGTAACTCCCCTTCTTTCCATACCGTAACCCCCTTTTTTCCAACATTTCATCATTGTCAACGATAACTGTACAGAGGTGTGCATTGGTGCCAAAACAACTAACTCGAGCCTTAGTCCCAAATTACTTGAAGTCAGCCATATAGATTATCTTTCTCCAATAACGTAGATGTTGAGTTATTCTTCGAAGATATTTAAATCATTTAAATCATATTAAATTATCCTCCTCCAATTTACCTTAGATCTACCATGTCATTTTTCGTTTCTGTTATTTTAATATTTTCTACTTTTCTTATTAGAGTCTCCTTGGGTCTACGTTTAATATGTCCAAACTATCTCAATCTTCCTTCTATCAATTTATCTACAATTGTCGTTACTCTTACATTTTTTCTAATATATTCATTTATTATTCTATCTAATCTAGTATGATCACTCATCCATCTTAGAATTCTCATTTTGGTAACACAGTTTAGAAGTATGTTTTCTTTTATTGTCCAATATTCACTACCATACAACATTCTATGTCTTGTACGATAAAATTTTCTTTTCAAGTTTAGTGAAATTTTATGAACACATAGAACTCATGTAGTCAAGCTCCACTTCATCCAACATGCCTTAATCCTATGATTAACATTTTCATCACATTCTACATCTTTTTGAATAATTGATACATGATACTTGAATTGAATTATTTGAGATAATATTATCTCATCCAAACTAACATCATCACTTATTTCTCTTTAATTTTTATTAAATTTACAATGCATATATTTTGTTTTAGTTTTACGTATTGTCAAAATCTTTATAATATTTTTCCATAGTTCTAACTTCATATTCACTCATCCTTGTATCTCATCTATCTTGCACCAACATATATCATTTTGTATAGTCTTCGTTAATTCATCCATAACTAATACAAAAAGATAAGGACTTATTGTAAACATTTGATGTAAGCCAATTGAAATAGGAAAATCTCTTGTTTTTTCCTTCAATTGTGCATAAGTTAGTGATTATTTCATCATATATGTCATTTATCATTTGTATATACCTAATAGACACCATCTTTCATTCCAACATCCATCACAAAATCTCTCTTGGAACTCTATCATAAGCTTTTTCTAAGTCAATAAACACCATATGTAATTTAAATTTTTCTTCATATGTTGATATTTCTCTATCAAACTTCTAATAAAAAATAACTTAATTGTATATCAACCAACCATAAATCCAAATTGGTTAGCTGAAATAATTAAACAATTTAGTAATCGTCGCACAATAACTTTTTCTCATAATTTCATACTCATGAGTTTGATCCCTCTGTAATTTACACAATCTTATATATCTCATTTTTTCTTAAAAATAAATGTAATAATACTATTTTTCCATTCATTCAACATTCTTTTCGATATTAGAAAAACCAAACACAATTTGTTTTTATGTAGGAATAACTGAAGAATAGACTAACAACATCTTCGGTTCTTCTTTGGAGATCCCATTGCAGCTCATTCAACCATTCTTTGGCAACTTTTTAGTAGTTTGACCTTGATAAATTTTCTTATCACGATATTCATTTTACAATGTGATGAATGATTAAATATCAAACATAATTTTTGTATAGTGATTATTTGACAATGACGAGAGTAGATCCATTATGGGAATTTGCAGCACTAGATGAAAATAAAATTAGATGTGTTTTTGTGTAAAGAAGTGTTTGCTAGATGTGCCATAACAAGAATAAAATATCAATGGGCTAAAATTCCATCAAATGATATTCGTGCATGTTCTGGTGTTTGTGGGATAACATATATTATATTGAATGTTTTATTTTCAATGTTTTCCAGAATAATTAAGAGTTTTCCCCGTGTTAGATTTTTTTGTCACACTATATATTTCCCATATCATGACTTTGTTACATCGGGCCCTAGCACCTGTAGACAATTATTCTAAAGATGATGATTTATGATCTCTACACCTTTCCATCATAAGTGGATTAGGTGCAAGTTCTTTTCACTTTATTATTTCCATCACCGATTCATATATGAAACTGTTGCTATCTCACTCCCCAAATTTGCACCCATATTTGTGCTAAGATTGTACATCTTTTAATATACATTTGACCAATCAACTGGCCAAAATTGACTGCTTAAATGAGGTCAATTCTCAAGCTAGAATTAATATGCCTCACTTGAAGAATGCTAACTGTCTGTGTCAGGATGACCCTAAGAATTAATATGCCTCACTGATAATTTATGGCCAAAATGCAAAACAATGCAGTGACTATTTAAATCAGGATGACCTAAAAATTGTATCGATGCCTAGATAGATTGTCCATGATCATAATAAGTAAAACTTGACAAGTATGCTATCTAACAACTGAATCATCACGTCACATGCAGCAGTGTTTCTCCAGCAGTAAGCTATCCATCACTGTGTGGCATATTGCCATGGCAGGTGGCCTACTCCAGCGCCTTTCTCTTGGTATTGAGTTCTCCACCAGCTAGGCGTCTCTCTCCAAATGAGATATCACTCCTAGAATTTATCAACTATTTTGTACATGATAATTTTGATAACATGCTTTGAAAGAGAGCTCAACTTGTGCAATCTCTCACTGCTGTCTACCAATCGCTGTGGTAGATTACATAGCAGGCAACCTTTCGATTCAACTTTTTTTGAAATGTTACTACTTCTTGCATCATTTTATTAGTTATATATTTATTAATTTTTATATTATTAAAAAACAAAAAAGATTAGGTGAGGCCAGGTTGAGTTAAGATTTATATATATAGGCTGAGTTGGTCCAGGTCCCAGGTTGGGCCAAACTGGCCCAAAATTCTGTAAATCGAGCCACCTTCTGTCCAAACCTAGTATAGTAAATTTAGGATTAGTAATTTCACTCGTCCATTAGTAAAAAATCATGCAAAAAAATTAAATAAGCAAAAAAGTAACATAAACTTCAATTATTTTAAATTTTCTACTGGAGCAAGACCATAAGAACAATGAGGTGACCACCTCAAGCAGGTAGAAACATGGAGAGGCAAAACACCTTCTCAGTGCTAGGCAGTGCCGCCTCTACAATACTAGAGGCTTAACGTAGAGGCTTAACGTATTATGCTTTTTTATGTTCACTGTATAGATACAAATGTGTAAACCAAAAAACAGGTATCACCAGGCTTCACCTGTTTCAGGAGCACCATAGACAGTCTAATCCCAAATGTATGAAGGAAGACCCTAATTTAACTTGCCAGGAATCATACAAAGTTGCATAAGTTTTCCGCAAGATACAAGCAATACTTGCCAGAACACAACAAACTGACGATAAAAACTATCAATTTAAGCAACCTATATCATTATCCTAGACCACATTTGAAAACATCGTTTTTACGCATTGTTCACATGCCTCTAGTGACTAGAAAAGAGTTCATGCCAAAGGTACATTTGGTTCCCTGTGAAATTTAAACCATTGTGCGGATCTTTCCAGGAAACTATATAACCCATGACAATTGGTTGACTGCAAAACATTAGTTAACTGAAAATAACTTATGTTGACCCATTAGACTTAGGGATTTAAGCATCCTACTTGTCTTCAACCATTTCTAGGAAGGTGAAAGTGAAAGGCCCATCTAATGTTTCCTATAAGTTGCTTCTCCCAAAAAGCAATCTGAGTAAATTGAATATTAACAACAAAATAGAAATTTGATCATGTCATGATCTAAGGAAGGTAAAGAGGATAGTCTTATACACGACACGAGTTAGCGTATACAGATGCCCAATAGAATAAAGAAACAACTCATACATTGAAAATGTTTTTGTGTAAACCAAATGGATTGAAAAATATTGTCAGGAAAGATATTTACACAACCAAAAAATGAACAGGTTTTTAGTTTCATCAAAAAGGATAGTCTCTAAAAGAAATTCACCATTTTTGCTTTTTTTACAACCAAATAAACAATAAAACAATCAGTAATGTCCCAAAAAATATGAATCAAACAAAGCTAGAACACCGTGATGCTCGCCACACAATTCAAATCCTAACATGAAGACATCAAAATTACGCAACAACACAGCACACCATAAATGTACCCAAACATGATTGCAGAACAAAGGCTGATTATTATAAGATAACAAGGATAAATTATACATAAAGGCTTTCAAGAAAGAAACAGTTACCAGAAATTCAGAACACTGACGGGAATCCAGAACCTAAACCCTGCATGCGAGTAGTACACGGCAGATGAAATTTTTTGTCGATTAAATAGCACCATGGTAGCAAAAGGATAACAACAGATCTACCTACCGTAGAGCAGCGTCGGAAGCGCATCCTTTCGGTACTTCTCCGGAAGCTGTGCCAATTTCCGCTGCCACAAATTATTCCAAGCAAAAACAACGGCGATCACGCTGGGACCCAGGACGATCTGGTTCAGCACAACCTGGCATAGTGACAAATCAAACCTACATCAGAACAAGCAAAATGTGGAAGAACATCCGTATAACGATCCATGGTCCACGCAACGCACCTTGGCGGACAAGTTGATAAAGCTCTGTTCCGGCAAAGCGCGGTCCAGGAACTGGTACCATGCGTAGGAGCCAGGGCCGTACAACAGGAAGCCATAGGACGCCATACGCAGAGCGCGGAGCCAGTCGTGATCCGACCACATGGCTTCCGAAATGACATCCTGCAGATAGAATCCTTAGCTGAAGCGGCTGGCGCGATCGACCGAGGGAGGGAGTGAAGACCAGAGAGTAACGAGAGCAAAACCTGGGGCTTGGGAGTGGGAAGGGACCTCAGACGGACGGTGAGCTGAGCGATGGTATCTCCGGTGAGGGCGAGGGAGGCGGCGGTGGCAGCCTGCTTGAAAGGGAAGGGGGAGCCGGACGTGCCACCGTGCCGGCCGCTGACGGCATCGGAGGGCTTAGAATAGCGGCGACGCCCTCGCCGCCGCCGCCACCCGGGACGGGGGTTCCAGGACCATGGGAGGCCGCCGGTGCCCAGGATGCCCATGGGTTCTCTCGTTCTCCACCGGGTCCAAGAACCAGATAAGCCTTCTGATTCCCAGTAGCGCGACTTTCTGGATACAGCAAACACAACAAACTTCTTGAGGGGTTTTCTTAAAAATATTATTCAGTTAAAATCTAGTGTAGTGGTTACCTCGTGGCGATTAAGCTTTCACCGCAAATTACATTTTTGTAATAAAAATGCTTTAAAAAATATTGAGAAATTATCATAAAATATATGTTTATAAAAAAATCTTCTATGACAAGAAATGAGTTTTTTATTGCTATATTTTTGTTGAGCATGGTTCCTACCGAGCATGATAATTATTTTATATCTTCAACCATCTTTAAAATATTAAAAATGATACCATGTCAAGAATGGTATTAACATTTCTAAAATATGTCAAGAACAAAACTGATACGAGTGAACACTTAATGTGATTGATATCTTGTTTGTAATGTAAATCTTAAAATTGATATTAATAGTTAAATGCTGCGATGATTTAAATTGTGATTTCAAAAATAATAGCGACAGAGTGTTGTTTAATATTGTTAACCGACTTAGATTTTATTCAAATACATAGTTTTATCGTAGTATAACAGAATTGTCTTGCAACGGACACCCTGTGTAACATATATCCCAATAAAATCATCTTTACATCAATTTATTTATGTCAAAATATACTCGAAATTAACATTATTCTTCGTAGTTTGTATAGTCGAAAAAATCGAGAGAAAACCGCCTTTCAAGTTCCAATAACGACCGAAAAGGAATGCAATTCCTAGTTTTTTTTGTCACGGTGACCTATGGCCGAAGGCGTGTTGCGTTGCACACTGACGGACGATCGAGCCCTCGCTCGACCGGCTCATGGGAGCAAGTGAGGTGGGTTTGAGCAGTCGAAAACTCTGATTCTCTGCAAGAAACATAAAATCTCAAAGATATAAAAATGTACATAAAGATAAATGTTAGAATTCTTATGTACATCAAGGAGCATTGTGCACTGTATGATAAATTTGGAATGTTTACGTTCTCTGAATTTTTATGTCATGTATGTTAGTCACAAGTGAGATATAAATCCGTAGAGGTTACATATTAGCCTGTAATTAATGTGAGAACTAATTATGCTAGTTTTCGGAAAATTAAAAGAGTCGGAAACCATATATACCAACTTGTGAAGGCTAGCATATAATTCGACACGTTTTTAGAGGGCATAATTAAAATGTACGTGACTTTTTATACGGGCTGTATTTTCCTGAGAACACTTTCATTGTCGGAGGGCATCATCAGGGAGTTAATTCTGCCGCATTTCATTTTCTGGATAATTAGACATCCCAGAGTTTTTTTTTCACTTAAAACAGAACGATGAATTAAACGGTTTCTCGTACAAGAGAATAATTGAAATTTTTTATTTCGATTCTTACAGGGTGTTTGGTTGCATGATAATGGAGATTTTTTTTATTTTGAAAATGGTAATAAAATTCGTTAAAAGAAGTGTCCGGTAACCATGATAAATTTATATTTCGAAAGTGATTTTCTTCTTAAATAAAAAAGAAATTTTCACCTCTTTCTTTTTTCTTGTGATCCCCCACTTTGATGGTAGTTACTCTTTTTTATTATCACATCCTTCCAAACATAATAATTTTATGTCACGAGTTGGTTTATTTTTTATTTTAATATATTTTTTATCACAAGAGTATACAAAAAAATATTATGGAAACAGACACCCCATTAGAGATTGGTTTTCTTTTTGAAAATAAATCCTTCATATATGATTAAATTATTTCTCTTGAACACCAAAATATTGTGAATATAATCTTAGTTAAAAAATAAGAGTAGAACATCCATGGTTGGTTGGTGGCACGTGTGGGCCAGTTTTATCATGGAATGCTAAGTCAAGACCTGGTCAAATTTGGGCACAACCAACCCAATGTAGATCCAAAGCAGCGAGTCATCCTCAACCAACTCAATGGCTCCGGATTGTCTCAAGTAACCTATTCCGATCCAGATTGACCCAAGTCGTCTGGAGCACAATGGATCTGCTTGGGACCCGACCTACCTTGCTTGTTGGAACTGAGATCACGTGGGTTTACGTCGAAAACCCGAGGACCATTCAAGAGAAAAATTGAACATTTGCACAACAATTCCTTTCGCATGCACACCCTCATGAATAGGAATGCACACGAGGTTTGTAAATTTAGATTGTTTTGATTATGTGCCTCGTGGAGTGTTTGGTTGCACGATAACTTTTTGTACACTTCCGTAATAAAAAATTATATTAAAATAAAGAGTGAACTAACTCATGACATAAAATCATTGTGTCTAGAGAGATGTGGTAAAAAAAAAGAGTAACTACCATCCAGGACCAAACAAAGTGGGAAACCACGAGAAAAAAATAAAGAGGTGAGATCTTCTTCTTTTGTTTAAGAAGAAAATCATTTTTAAAACATAAATTTGTCAAGATTGTCAAACACATCTTTTAACCAGTTTTATTACAAATTTAAAAAATTAAAATAAAAACCTTCGTCGTCGTGCAACCAAACACCCCATTAACTTTTTAATGAATCTCAAAACACATTTTTATGTATTAATTAATCTATAAAGATTAGTAATATGATTTAGCTTTTTAGTTTTTAGACCTAATCTCTTTATTATCGTGGGTAGAAGTAACATAAACATTTATAATCAAGTAAAAATTAAATTAATCAATATATTATATATTAATCAGATTAAGTTTTTTTTGGTCACATACGAAGAAGTTAGATATGAAATTAGGAGTTAATTTTAGACCAAGCCAAAGCAAAATCACCTAAATGCTCCTTTTAAATTACTACGTCACAAAAGTGTCGTGAAATCTATTATATTTGTATAAAAGATATTCAAGGCTCTGTGTAGCAACGACCGTTATTTATTTGCGTATAATAATATCCAACATTTTTTCTCTAAACCATATAATTATTTAATTCAATAATTTTTTACACCGAACCATCTCCTACTGATTATTAATAAGTTGTTTCGAAGGCTTCTCCTTCTCCTTCTCCTCCTCCTCAGCAGCTCGTCAAAGCCGCGAAGAAACTACTTTCCATATTATCCGACGCCTTCTCGTAATTTATTTTTTTTCGTGGTGGTAAATAATATCTCATTTCACACGTATTTTATATCTCTTATCCGTAAGATCAGGCCGGCAGCGGCCTCCGACGCACGTGTGACTTCACACGTGGAGTTGGAGCCTTCATAACCCAGTTCTTCTGCGTCCCCACGCAGCCGCCGCCTGCGGTGTGCCGGGTGTCTCGGCCGGCGCTTCCCTCCATGCCGCTCCTCTTTCTCCCGCCGTCCGATCGGTTCGCACCGGGACCCCCGACCTGCATCCGACGCCCGACGAGAGCTCTCACCTCTCCGCGGCGCGACAGGCGCCCGCTCCTCCGCCATCAAAGCTCCATAAAAGGGGGTTCCCACCCGGCGACGGTACTCCTTCCGGGGGCTCGGCCGGCTTGCTGGATCTCTCGCTGCCTCGCCGGTCTCTGTCGCTGCTCCGCCAATCCAGCGCTCCCGCGGTGATCCCGCCCTGCTGACGGCGGCGGTCGGAGGGAGAGAGAGAAAAAGAGGAAGGAGAAGCGACAGGGGCGTGGGGGCATGGCGGCTTACAGGGCGGAGGACGACTACGATTACCTGTTTAAGGTAGTGCTGATCGGGGATTCCGGAGTGGGAAAGTCAAACCTGCTGTCCAGGTTCACCAGGAACGAGTTCAACCTTGAGTCCAAGTCAACTATCGGGGTCGAGTTTGCCACCCGCAGCCTCAACGTCGACGGCAAGATAATCAAGGCCCAGATTTGGGATACCGCCGGCCAGGAGAGGTAGCGTAATGCCCCGAAACACCTAATTCTTACTTGTCATCGGCTTCTAAATGATCATTTATTTGCTTCTGATCTTGATATCCAGCTTCTGTCCTTACTAGCTTTAGCTTGGCTTTATGGCCGTTCTAGGGTTTTCTGGTCCTTGTTTTTAAAGATATCGAGCGCCTTGATCTGTAGTCGTGCTGTTTTGTTTTCTTTAGATCTGTATTTTTCTGCGTCTGTTAATTTTTCTATACGTCACTGTTTGTGGATATACCCGGTCATGTTGCGTATAAACCACTTTGGTTTAGAGGAGAGTCGCTCGGTGTTCAGTATTCTCTTCTGATTTGAGATCCACTCACTCAACATGCATGCCACTTTTATGTGCTTTATTCTGCAAGTACTGATACGCGTTCAGGCATTCTTAGTTTGATTGCAATATTGCATTCTAAAAATAGAAAACTTGGTTACCGGATTACGGTGTCTGCCAAGTTAATCATCCATGATCCGTCTTGTTAGTAGAGACACACTGTTGCTTCTTGGAATTACTTAATCATTTCTGCTTATCAAATATCGGAATCTGCATTTCAAGTCTTTCTAAATAAAGAATCATGTAGTCGGGCCAGCTCTTGAAAACTTCCAGATCCAATCAGGTCTAATCGGCTTTTGATTGGCTAGCATATTTCTAATGAGGTCAGCCCCTGTAGAGGGCCCCACCCAATGACGGAGAACACCCCCTTCCAAATGAGGCTGGAGTCGCTGGTTCATCCTCGTGTACTGTGGTTCTGCATGTGAATTCCTACTTGCAAGGGAAAAAAGTGGGGTTGAGTAGGCTTGAATCTACCTTTCTTGCAAAGCAATGTGTTTGTTCAAGTAAGGATTACATAAAAGCTGTTCTATGATATCCATTATGGAACATTGCTTCCCGTCAATTACTTTCTCTCATAGTTTTCAAGACAATCAAGGTGATAAGAGTTACCACCATGCTCCGTAGGCAACAAGGTGGGTAACACCTGTTTTCATAGTAAACTTGATAACCTAGTTGTGATAATTAATATCAAAGCAATAAATAGATGGGCCAATTTGTGAGTCAATTAATAATACACTAGTGCATAGTTGAATAGCCTAAATAATATTAATACCTAATCAAAATTACTTTATTTAATTAATTTTAACACTTATTTTGTATTATATTTAGTAAATATTTATGGAATTAATTAATCATAATCATTCTTTTATCAGAATATCTATTTTTAATACAAATAACTATTTATACTTTCCTACTTAATCAAAATTACTCAATTAAGCTGGTATCATTATCAAACATTTTCAAATCAGAGTGCTGATTCCAATCCATGTCGGGATCAGTTTAGAAGGGTGCGAACGAGCTGAGCTAGGACAGACGTTGGCTTGTTTATTTCTGTTCTAGCTTGAGCCTGGCTTGATACTTGAGGAGTAGGTGGTGAACTTTGTTCAAGCATGGCTCATTAAGATCTCGATATGGTCAATCTCAGCTCATTTAGCTACTTGTTTATTCTCTCAAGTTGAGCTCAAGCTCGAATTTGAATAGGAGCTCGAATCTAGCTCGTTCCAAGGTCAGGTTTGAGCTTTCACTTGAGCTTGTTTATGAACCTCGAACTCAAACTCAGCCTAAGCTTGTTTACGAAGCTTGAATTTGGGCTCATTTATAAAGTTCAAACTCAACTTTGGTTCAAGCTCAAGTTTAAGCTCATATTATGTTCGATTTCAGCCCATTTAACAAGTTTAATTGGCATTATAACTATTGAGTACACATGATCTAATTATTTTAACTAAATATTAAAATATAATTTTATCAAGTAGTTAATTGAGCTGCTCATGAGTTTTATCATGTCAAGTAGAGGTTACTCAACCTCAGGTTGTTAATGAGTGGGACTTCTTTTCCTTGTTATAGCATACACAATTAGCATGATAAATGAGCTGGATCAAACTTTTATCGATTTGAGTTTTTAGTTACTTGACAAGCATATTGGCTTGTTTACACCCCTATTGATCAACTGACTCGACCAATGCAACAGAAGAAAATTCATTCCAGGATTGATCTAGATAGTTCTTTGAAATTGGGGAAAAAAACAGTTCTGGGCTGATCCAATGCAAGGAAGGCAGGGTCGGGGGTTGGCCCGGGGTCGGTCGGCCCCAAAACCAACCTAGTCGGACGGGGTCGTATGGGGTCGGATTTTATTTATTTTATTATAAAATTTATATAAAAATAAGAAACAAATAGAAACAATAATTTTTATGTCATATATTTATGTATACATAAAATATATACATAAATATAATTATATTTTTTATATTATAATTGAATATGAGTGTTATCTATGTATACAAGTAAATATGAGTTTTTTGTGATTATGTTGTATTAATATATGTTGGGAAAGAGTTAATCTTAAGTGAGAAGGTAAAGATACTTAACAAACAATTTTATAAATTTTAAGATGTATCATATATTTATAATTATAAATTTTAAACATACATAATAATATAAATGATAGTAAAATATTATTGTACAATCAATAAATGGGACACTCAAAAAATAATTATTCTTGACAAATTTGATGATGTGTGTGAAAGAGAAGAGAGTTAAAATAGATCTTTATAAAATTTGAGTATATAACACATATTTATGATTAAAATTCTTATATACATGTGATGGTATAAGTGATTATGAAATATTGTTATACTATTATTAAATACGGCACAGAGTAGTCGCGGATCGACCTGTGCGGTCAGGTCGTGGGGGTCAAGGGGGCAGTGCCCCTTGTGGAAGGTATCAGGGGGGCAACGCCCCCGAAGAAATTTTTTTTTAATGGTGGTAATGGGGTGGGGGAAGAAAAATTTTAAGTATATAATAATAGTATAAAAAATTTGACCTAGGTTGGGTCGCCCCGGGGTCGGGTGACCGGGTCGCCGGGTCGCGCGACCCCCTGCCGCACCGGCTTGGAGTCGGCCCGGCAGGGTCGTTTTCAGGCCGGCCGGCCCGGAAACCGGGCGGGTCGGGCGACCCAGTCGGCCGGGTCGCCGACCCGGCGAACCATGATCCAATGTCAAGGGCTTAGGGTGGACTGTGGAGTGGCAGTCTGGATCTGTGGGGATCTCTGTTGGGAGCAGTGGAGGGGTGGCCAACACTGCGCTTGTGCCTTTCGTACCTGTTTATGGTTGGATTTGCTAGCTGAACTGAAGATACTGGATACTGTGTATTGGGTCTATCAAGTGGTTTGGAATTGACCAGTTCAGGCCGATCCAACAGAACCTTCAGTCCAATCGCAGTGGAACCAATCCCTTCCTCCCATCACCAAGGTTTGGCCAACCATGGTTAGTATTAATACTTAATTAATATTAACTATTAGCAAATTGGAATGGAAATTGCTTGAAATCATTGCTTTCTCTGAGTAGTTTATCGATATTTCCAATAATATTTGTGATTGGAGATAAAATTTTCCCTAGACATTGATCATATGTCATGTTGATCATTCAAGAGAAAAATGTCTGAACGTGTGTTTCAGTTCAGTGAGACTGAGTAGTTCCATAGTTGACATAGCTTATGAAGAAGTAAAGGGAATATTAAGCGTCCCTTAAGTTGTTTTTTGTATTTTCTAAACCTTACGTTCTTTTAGTTATTTGGGTTGGCTGAAGTTTGGAACTTTGAGCTGAATTCTTGGTCTTTTAATCCCCCCCCTGAGCGGAAACCTCTCAGTTTGCCAAGACCAAGAATCACTGAGATTGCAAACCTTGTTGATGACTGGGTGGGGTCAAATGATTAGGGCACTAGTGAGGTTCCATTGACCTAACTCAAAAGTAGGTATCATGCTTTTCATCTATTGCATGATTTCTCTCGGTATTCTATGTTCATTTAACCATGTTTTATGTTGTCTATCAAGTATGAATTGCTGTTTAGACAAATGATGCTCTTATTGTTTAAAATGTATCAAGAAATTTGTCACTATTAGAGAATTTGGAGATATCTCTGCCGTTGCCTTTAGTAGATGGCATGTGCAGTATTATGTCCTTCTGGCCATTTCGTCTCTGTATAATAAACTTTTTAGACTGTGTAAGTTTGACCAACTCCGAGTAAACATTTGGCTAAAAATTCACATCCAGGTCTAACCTCTCAAGTCATGTTTCAGGAGGGAAGTAATCCCGAAACAGGGCACAGTTTTATCGTACTAGAACCCATAAAATGAAGGCAAGAACTGTGATCAAGTCAAGGAATGGTGGTTTCGATATTGATGGTTAAAGCAAACTTTCCTTTGAAAGACCCGGAATCCCTGAGCTTTACAGTATTAGTTTCTTTCCCTAATTACCTGAACACCCTAATTTAGGAATGAATCCTCGTTCAGCTATGGCTGACTCCTACGTAAATCAGGATCCTATTGACCAATACAGGCCATATGTGGAAAGCTGCAAGTCTCGTCTAATCATTCTGGGTCGGCCATAACTCTCTGGATTATTGAGTCATGCTGGATTGGCTGATGTTAGCTGATTCCTGCTAGGAACTACTGTTTTGAACTCAGCAACAACCACTTTTGAACTTGCTAAGATGGATTTGCCTTGGTAGTTGATTCAGATCCAGATAGACTTATTTCTTAAAACTGTGCATACCAATAGCATGTTCGCTGCAAGCTCTCAAGCTCTCTTATCAATTTTCTCCACATGGCACAGATAAACACGCTTCTCACAGAAAGCTCTGTTTTTCAAGGGTGTCGTTCTAAGTCTTCCGTGGGTAAGTTCCAAAGTGTGGTATGCGTAGTGGTTATTTGTGTTGCCGAGATCGGTTTGACCAGGAGACGTAAAAGAAGTCATTCATAAATTCAACAATGCGCTTGAGACCTTAAAAAACCAGTTCCTCTGAAGTTAACCTGGTCCGATATTCTGATGATGTTTTCTCAGTATCACAGTTAGCCAGAAAGGCTTGCTTGAAGTTTTCAGAATCTCTCATAAATTATTAGTGGCTTCCATATCCTTGTTCATACTTTCTAGAACCTCATTCTCTACTACATTTGCCATTTTTTGCACATAAAACCTTGTTTAGTTGCTCCTGAGCTTAAAGTAGGATATGTCTTTTTATCTTTTAAGTATGCCAATGCGATCTTACCTTTTCTTTTATACAATATTAGGTGGTGATTAGCGTTAGTAAACGTTTGTCTTCTGATCTTAGTCATATTTCTGATCAATTTGGGATTACTTCACCATCTGAATTAGCCTCTTTTTTTTGGCTTCAACCGATTCCGCCGTTCCTTGTATTAACTGTAGTTTTAAATTTTATGTTCTTACTATATTCGACATCTAGCTATAAATTATTGGTTAAATCATTCTACAAGCAATAACCTCTCGATACTAATTATTATGTTCCCTTCTAGTAACTTCTACCCTTCCATCTCTACCCAGATTCAACTCACATGGGCTAGTTTATGAATTAAGTGATCGCATATCATGTTCTGAATTAGTATGGTTTCCACGGTTTCCTTTTACTGGAAATTGCCGCCATTGCCAGGTTCTCAATTTATCTGCGTCAAAGATTACTGACTGAACATACTGGTTGATCAAACATGACATTATGTGGCTATTATGATAAAGTAGGGCTTGATTTTGGCGAACTTTTTGTTTTAGGCCCCGCAAGGTTCTTTCCGGTCGTGGGAGGTGATGGTTGAATCTTCTCTTCGTGCGCGCTTGATATCGTCTTGCTTTTCTCTTGGCAATAAAGGATATCGTCTTGATTTCTCACCGGGGCGTGTCCGTTTAGTCTTTCTTGGAACTGATAGCTTCCCGAGAAACAACGGTCTCCTTTCCAACATCATCATCTCCGAGAAATTTGCTGCGGAAACAATCTCACGGCCTTCTGAATTCGAAATCTTGCCGATACGATTTCCGAGTGCAGGTACCGTGCGATCACGAGCGCATATTACCGCGGGGCCGTCGGCGCTCTCCTCGTCTACGACGTTACTCGGCGCACCACCTTCGAGAACGTGGAACGCTGGTTGAAGGAGCTGAGAGACCACACGGATCCAAACATCGTCGTGATGCTCATCGGCAACAAATCTGACCTCCGCCACCTCGTCGCCGTCTCGACGGACGACGGCAAGACCTTCGCGGAGAGAGAATCCCTCTACTTCATGGAGACCTCCGCCCTGGAAGCCACCAACGTGGAGGCCGCATTCGCAGAGGTTCTCACTCAGATCTACCGAGTAGCGAGCCGGAAGGCCGTCGAGACGGCGGAGGACGCGTCTTCCTCCGTTCCCGGCAAGGGAGAGAGGATCAACCTCAACGACGATGTGTCCGCGTTGAAGAGGGTGGGCTGCTGCTCCAGTTAGGGTGACCGGACCAAGACTATACATATCGTCTACGCTCTCCGTAAGAGAAAACATTTTATTTATTTTATTTTATTTTCCCTCTGGTCAGATTCAGATAGATAGTTGCTTGGCTTGATTATTTTTCGTACTAGCTTTTTATAGGAAGAAAGATGTTGTTTCTTGCTCGTGCTTCAGGTAGATTTTTTTTTTATTGCGACGAGTGAAATGGGAATATTACGTAACCGAGTTTTTTTTTATGTATTGATCCCCATAGTTTTGTGTATTCCTCAACATCCTTGCAAAAATTTGAAAACTACGAAAGAGCCCCTTCTTTCTCACTCGCTTCGAAAGAAAGGAAGTCGATGTCGTGTAAAGATGCCTCGAACATTAATTATTCTTCTTCTTTTTTGTTTTTTGGGGGTCCAAATATCCCTCTCACACATCCTTCATCCTTGTGGACTTGGTGGTGCCCCTTGTTGACCACCGTCGTATTGACCTTCGGAATCATATCTTCCTCTGATTCGATTTTAAGTCTTTTATTTGGACTGTTCAGGTTTTTAAGTCGAGCTAAACCGTCGTTGATTTTCAAGAAAATAACTTTCTTTTATCTGAACACAATCATATAGGATTTACGTGCATCACTTTTTATTGTGATGCATCTACTATATGCTGTTGAATTTCACCTAATATTTATGTCAAAAATGAGAAATATCATCCAACCCCTTTACATATGGTAGTAATTTGCGTACTTGCGTAAAATCTTTATTGAGAGCGCGCAAGGTTTTGCACGGCGCTTGCCGTCCCCTCGTCAGCTTCAGTGGTCTTCTCCCTTGCCATCCTCGGCGTCCCCCCCCCCCCACCGTACTTGACGCATCTCCCTTGCCGACCTCGTCATCCTTGGCTACATCCTTCTTTGCGGTCTTTGGCATCTTCCCTTGCCAGCCTCGGGCATCCCTCTTGCCATCCTTGGCGGCTCCCAGCGAACGGGCCTCTCACTTCCTGAAGGTTCTCCTCCCCCTAAGTGCCTTGTCTAAATGTTTTGATGAGACATTTGTGTTTTCTTATGCGTTGGGTGGAGATGTGTCGTCGTATTTATGTTGTTTTTTTTTTAGATTTGTCCAGCGTCTTTCCGTGTTGTCTACTGTATCTTTCCAAGATGTTTGCAGAACCATATATTTATGTATGAGTTGTTTGTCGGAGCATTATCTACATTTTTATAGTGTGATTACCAAATGTTATCATAGTCGTCAAACTCCGTTGAGCGAGTTCAAATTCTTACTTTTTGACCATTAAAGCATATTTACGTGTTGGTCGCATTATACATATGATTTTATTCGTTTGCATTGGTGAAGGTTTCGATAGATGTTTTAGTTATCTAAGCGTTCTTATATATCTCTCATGGTGTCCGGGCATGGTTTAGTCTATTCTATGTAGTTATACTGTTTTCTTATCTTTATCAAATGAAAGCTGGTGTTTTGATGTTCAAGAAAGAGGCTACATTTATCAATTACGTCTCCGCACGAGTAATAATTTCCTTTCTAGTGAGGTACAATTTAGATATCGTGTTTGTGTTCTACACACATTTCTACAGAAAATGCCTACCGCAGATAATTTTCTTCAACTGCATTTTTGCCAGGCTACATATCGATGACGATGATGCTATATGTATATACAGATGGAAAGTTAATTAAAAACCTTTAAAATAATCCTGGAGAAATTTAGTAAGCTTTTTATGTTCTACCAGACAGATATTGCTCCTTTTCGGTCGAGGACCATTGCATCGAGATGTTTCAAATCTGAACAAAAACTGGTTACTCATTTATTCTAATTTTATAGTAGGATTTTTATGATTAGACGTGTTTTTTTATAGTTTGCCAACTTTACAATTAAGTTTCTGTTATTTCCTGAGATATTTTTAGCAGAAGAATCTAATCGAATGCCAACCGTTTCAAAAATAATAATCCGGAACAGCTCCTCTCTTGTAAGTCAAAAAAAAATTTCTCTCTCTCTCTGATCGATTAGGGGAAGACACGACACCCGGAGAAGGATTGCGGTTGCGCATGGATGCATAAAAGTATCTTTTCAAAAGCAAAAAAAAATAAGAAAAGAAAAAGAGCACACTTTGGAGCATAGGGGCCGGGTAAAGAAATTAGAAGACTTGGGACTTCAACGGGACCAAATCAACGAGAAGAACGAAATGTGAGAACTTTTCTTTTAAAAGACACCCCCGAGGTCGAGACGTGCAACAAAAGGTGATGGTTGCCGTCGTCGCCAATGCGCGAGTCTCCAGTCTCCACGAAGACGGAGGCAGCTTTCGAGGGTGCGAGGCATCGACTTGAGCAGATCCGCCGGGAGGATCCGAGAGGAATAATTAAGGGGAGGCGACCACTGAGAGAGAGAGAGAGAGAGAACGGGAAGGGAAGGGGAGGGGAGGGGAGGGAGGTGGAGGGAGCGCATCATGAATGAAATTTCCACTCTGCAGCTTCCAAAACACGAAATAATACATAATGACAGGCAGCTTCTAACACGATGTAAGTGTAGACAAAGCAACCTAAAACAAGGTGCAAAACAAAAATGAAACGCCAACACATTTCGCCCTTACCTTCGATTACAACAACATCACGGACGTTTACACTGCTCCTCCCCCTTCGGCCACTCCGACCCCCATCCGTCTGCATCCCACCCACTGGACTATAATACTAGCACTTGCCTCCGATAGCATTCGCCCTAAGAAAACACAACAATATACACAAGCCGGCATCGGTTTCATCAGATCTCGTTCACGTTGCAGGTCTCCACCGCCCGGGAAGCCCCAACCTGTCATTAGGGACGGGAAGAAATTGAAGGTAGCTATCTCACGTGCCGGCAGGGTGCAAGAAACTCAGGCCAGCTTGACGCCTCACATGCTCGGGAATCAGCTTGTTGATCAGTTCGGGCGACGCTCCCACTAGCTGCCCACGGTGTTTGGACGAGCGACTCCAGTCAGCAAAAGATTGAGCGTAAAGAATACATGCAGTTGCCAAACAGCTTTAAGGCCCTGTTTGCCTATGACATTAGGCTCCTGTGTCTAGGTTACTTTTGATCTTGGATAATACCCATTTAATGCTGATGTGTCTGACATTAATATTAAATTTTAATACCGTATTAATTCCAATACTCTAACCAAACAGCGGTAAAAGGTTATCGAAGCGAATTCATCACTGGAAAAGCGTGCTTTTCCATGGAGGATTATCCTCCTCCTCTCTCGTATACTAATTGGCCCAGTTTGGCTAGCATACACAGCTCAACTCAACTCAACTAAGGCCTTTATCTTAAATTACTTGGGGTCAGCCATATGGATTCTCTTTCTCCACCCAGTTTGGCTAGCATATTAGCTACAAATATCATATTACTTTTGACATTTGTAGGTGTTTTTTTGGGCAAAGAAATCTAATGGTAGTATGAAATCTAATGTTTTTTTGGGCAAAGAAATCTGATGTTGATGAATCTACTAGAAATAACAAGATAAATACAATATTAGATTCAACACTGACATTACGAGAAAAAAAAGTAAAGTGGTCAGAAATGAAGCATAAAAGTCAAAATCTTACTTCCTGTTTAAAGTTGAAGAGTGGAGGCAGAGGACGACCATTTGGTAAACGAGCATGGACCTCCCTTAATTCATCAAAGAATGGATGGGCACAGGCCTCCAGCTGCAACAACAGAAGGTCAAAAAAAAAATGTTAGGGAGCCAAAATTTTGAACAGATAGCACCACAGGATGTTGAAAAAAATAATTTAAGATTAGAAATGGCAACAGGATCGGTGAATCCATCACTGAATAACTATGAAAATTGTGAAACTTGCCATGCTGCAACTCACGCACGTTAAACATATAAGAGAGATGCTTTGGTACTTGAATGCGCACAGGAATGCATAAAACTAAATGAAAACTCACAGCTGTGCAACGCAGATTTGGTGAGTATTGAAGTAGCCTAGAAGTAAGATCAATTGCTTCTGGAGGCATTCGTTTGTGGAAAACCTAGAAAAATGCAGCAAAATAAAAAATTTTATTGACACCAGTCCACCACCTGTATCAATCATATGCGTTGCCTTTTACACACTAATTAAAGGCATTGTTTGATAACGCTGAACATAAGACTATTGTCTGATTCGGTCAGACTTTAGATCATTCAGCTTGTTTGGATCAGTCTCTGAACAACCCTCTGAACATGTCTTAAATCTTAAACAACCTCTTGACAATTAAATGAAACAAAATTGCTTTTTCTTGTTCAAATCTCATGGTCAACACTGCAGCTATGTTTCAATACTTCAACGCAGGCCACAATCCAACAGCTTGTTTTAAAAAGTTTATATTATTTTTATTTGAAAAAAAATTCATTAATATTACTGAAAAATATTGTTACTCTTTTTCATTTTAATCATAATTTGTTTAGTTTATTTTATTCACTTGTAATGTTAACAATAAAGATAAGCCTATTTTTAATAAAAATTAATGTTTGGAAATAAAAATGATTTATTTTGACTAAAAGTGATCTCCAGATTTGATTTTAATTTTCTTTAGGATCATTAACGATTGACATACAAATGTCAAACCTATATATCCCAATAAGAATATGATTTAGATCTTTTATCAAACAATGTTGATCACTTATATCTTAACCAAGTGTAACACTTTTTCCCACACGTTAAGAGGTTAGATGTGAAATTAAGAATTCAGTTTTTCATATTAAGCCAAACAAACACCACCTAAGGAAACAGCCTTAACACTCAGGTGGCCTTTGTTTTAGCTTAAAATGAAAATTTTAACTCTTAATTTCATATCTAACCTCTTGATTTGTGGTAAAAAGTACAAAATTTCGTTAAGATATTTGTAAATTGATTAATTTAGTATTTATTTAAAGGAGTATTAAATATGCTACTTCTATCATCAATAAAGAGATTATTTCTGAACAATAAAAAATTAAACCATACAACTTACTTTTAAGAGGTTTATTAAAATATAAATGTCTTTAGAGATTAATGAAGACAAAATCAACCAGTCTAAATTCATAAACCTCCAACCAAGACAGATGTCAGGGGAGTGTTGAGACCAATCAAACGCAGCCTTAGGTGGCATTTGATTTGATTTAATGAAGTGCCTAAAGCATAAATTTCATCTCTAATCTCGCTTGTACAACACAAAATTTTAGTAAGCTACCTCAGAAAATAAATAAATATATATAGTAAACCACTAAAAATGAAGTGGTTTATCAAGAGGTTACTATTGTAATTAGACATTTTACCAACGGTCTCAATATCTAACATCTGACTGATTTAGAGGTTAGACATGAATTAAGCTAAAACAAATGGGGTATTAGTCTCTAAATGGAAGGTAACTGTCAGATACTAAAGAGAAGGTAGCATAACAAAGAGATGACAACCTTATGCCAAGGATGGGCTTTTATCTGTGGAAATTTGAACTCTGTGTAATTGGGATTCATACATCGGATTTCTTCCCGTGTTGGCGTACCAAGGACCTGAAAGAATCATCTCATGAGACTATACGGCCTTCGCAAGATTTTAGGATAAAAAAGGAAGAATAAAATACCTTGATTATTTCAACAAGCTGATCAACAGCACTTTCTCCAGGAAACAATGGCTGTATGATAAACAAACAAAAATGTCAAAGAAAAATTAGCTTCACGAGTTCAGTACAACTAGGATGTGATGATGCAATTTGATATTAACATGTATAAAGCAAGGTAATTCCACCTGGCCAAGAAGTAATTCTGCTAGAACACAGCCAGCTGACCATATATCAATTGACATTGTGTATTCTGTTGCCCCAAAAATAAGCTCTGGGGCACGATAATAACGAGAGCATATATATGATATATTTGCTTCACCCTTAACCTGATTTAACATGAAAAATAGTGTTAATTGCATCTGTCATATAGAAAGACCACTAAATCATTAACAAAGTTGTATTGAAATCGGGAATTGACTGATTACAGTTCTGGTAGATTATTAGATGTATTTATCAGTTCCAAGCCAGTTAAATAAAAAAATGAATCAGAATTTAGGACTCACTGCCAGTGGGATTGGCACCTCCCATGGTGAAGGGAAGGTGGGGGTGACCGCCACCGCCCTCCACCACCAAAAGTAGTGATTAGCTGGGATTAGCCCCTGATTGGTCCAGAATAAGAAGGTTTAGGCCAATCCAACCAAATCTAGCCTGCTCCCAAAAGAAATCAATGATGTATCAGGCTCTTCCCTGGACTAGATCTGTACTTGCCAAGGTTTGCCGTCTCGGACCTCGGCTTCGTCTCGGGGGAGTGGAAGAGGAGATCTCGGGGAGATCTCGAGAAAACCTCGGGAGATCGGATCTCGGATTCTCGGATCAAAATGTACATATGTAATATGTATAAAATGACAAACATAACATAATATGTTATAAAGATGGGAGTACATCAATGAATTCACATACATCTTATTATATAATCTAAGAAATATATTAGTTTATATTGTGTTAATAAAGTTACTAATATAAATTTTATTATTAATATAGTAGTTTATTATTATAACATATACTCTACAATGTGCACCCATATACCTAGTTGACATTTAAAAGTATATAATAAATTTTATACCTTAAACTTTATTTTTAACATTATATAGCATAAAATATATTCATAAATAGAAACTTAAAAACCTATGAAATATATTAACATTTAACAAATTATATAATCTTTTTATATTTCTTAATATTTTATAATCTTTTTACATAATCCTTTTAAGTAATATATGTTATTATAATTAATCTTATTATATCTAAACCACAACTTTAATAAAATCAAAAAAAATATATTAATACCTAGTAATTTTTATTCCATATAAATGTTTTACCATGTTATTATAATTGATCTTATGATATTTATATATTATAAAAAGATCAAAAACTAGATTACTATTCAATATTTTCTATTACATATAAACTTTATATAATATTCTTATTATTAAACTTATCATATGTGACCATAAACTTTAAAAAACTTATAAAATATATTAATATTTCATAACTTGTATTATGTTCATATATTACATTATTTTTTATACTTAAATTAAACGTAATAATTTTGATTATATTTAATCCACAGGCCACATAATATCTTATTGTATATAATATTTATATATTAAAACAAAAAATATCAAAATAAGTTAGTTAAATATTTACATCATATTTAATAAATTTTATCATATTTAAACTGCACAATATCTTATTATATTTCAATGAAATATATTAATTTATATTGTGTTTATAAAGTTAATAATATTAATTTTGTTATTAATATAGTAGTTTATTATTATACTATATACTTTACAATGTGCACCCATATACCTAGTTGACATTTAAAAATATATAATAAATTTTATACCTTAAACTTTATTTTTTAACATGTTATTATAGTATTCTTAAAAAATAAATTAATACATAAGTTATCAATTTCATATTTTATTTATTTATTCAAAATAAAAAATTCTTTTAATTAAGATATATATAAATTAATAAACTTAGAGTTAATTAAAATTACATTATATGTGTATATGTCTAGTAATTATATTTCTATATAAAGAGTTTATGTTATATATGTATATGATATAAAATATTATATATTAATAAATATTAATCTAGTAGCCTTGTTTGAATATATTACATAGGTTTAATATTTATTTTTTATATTTTATGTAAGTTTTTATGTTATTTAAAAATATTATAAATAATTAATAAATACTTAATCAATATTACTTTTATAAATATTTAAAATAAATTAATATTTAATAATTACTAATATATTTTAATTTTAAATAATTGTTAAAAAAATATTAACGTTAACGATTACGTCGCTAATGTTAACGTTTAAATGTAATATTGATTACGTCGTTAATCGTTAATGTTAACATTACCTCGCGACCGTGCCCCGGCTGTCCATCCCTAATCTCCCGAGTCCCGAACCCCGATCGACCCTCGGCCGTGAGCCCTTGGCAGCCGCTGCGGAGGTTGCTGCCGCGGCCATCGCCGGAGCCGGAGGTCGCCATCGCCGCTGCCGTCATGGATTGCAGAATCGGCCGATCCGGATCGGGATCGGCCGATTCTTGGATCGGATCGGACCCCTCCGATCCGATTCCCGGCGGAACTACCGATCCGGACCGAAGATCAATCCGGATCGGTGTTTGTAGGTGGAATCGGTGCCGGAATCGACCGATTCGGTCGATTCTGGATCGATTCCGGCGATTCCCTCGCCGGAATCGACCCACAGGCTGCCGCGGCGGCCATCCCGCCGCGGCAGCCCTCTTCCCCGCCCTATCGGGTGGGGAAGATGACCTTACCGGGTCCGATGGACCCGGTAAGGCCAGGATCCAGTGACTTAAGTCACCGGATCCGGCGATTCAAGTGTATCGGGTCCCATGGACCCGATACGCCAACCGGTTGGGATCCTATCCTTACCGGGTCCGATGGACCCGGTAAGGTCATCTTCTCCGCCCGATAGGGCGGGGAAGATGTCACGGCGGCAAGCTGCCGCCGTGGCGGTGATTTCGGGCCACTTTTGGGCCCGAAATCGCCCCAAAATGGGGTAGATCGAATCGGAATCCGATCTACCTCCTTATTTAGTTATTTTTTTGGTGTTTTAGGGTTTTTTTTAAGGGTCGATCCGGATCGATTTTCCTTCCGACGAATCGGCCTGGATTGGTCCGATCCGATCCGATCCGGATCGGATCGGATCCCACCGATCCAGGGACCGATTCCGATCCCGCGATCCTTGGCTGCCGTTGGACGCCGCCTTGACAGCCGGAGACGATGCCGCCGTGAGAGCCGGAGGCGGACAGTGGAGACCAACGGAGAGATCATCACTGCCTTGGTAGGTTGCACTTGCGCTTCCTCCTGCTCCTACGTCTTCCTTGGGGTCTGGCGAGGGGTTTAAGCACCCACATGATACCTTCCTTGGATGTGTGCGGTGTGAGGGACAGCTTTGGCCGACCAGCAAGGATGCCATCAGCCATTTTTCTTTGCCTCTTCCCGCCACAAGGCATCTTGTGCCTTTGTACACCCGCGAGACACCATCCCCTCGGTTTCGGACATCTTGTTTCTCGCCGTGTCCGCGAGACCGAGATTCTCGCGAGATCTCGCGAGAATCTCGCGAGATGACGAACCATGGTACCTGCCAAACGATTTGGGATCAACTGATCCTGCAAACCGTGGATTGGCTGAAATGATTACAAATCCTGAAAATCTTGCACCAAACTGGGTTGAAATATGAATCATTATAATATGTGTTGGGAAATTAAGAATCGATATATTGCCAAATTGAGTGTAGCTGAAATGCAGATGCTACGGTGGATGTGTGGCCACACTCAGGTAGATAAAATCCGCAATAAGTGCATAAGGGATAAAGTGAGAATTGCGAGAATAGTGGATAGTGTTAAGGATGGAAGATTCCATTGGTTTGGACATATCAAGTGATGCCCTTTTGAGACGTCTGTCAGACGAGTTGAGACCCTGAGGTTGCCAACATAGAAGAGACAGAGAGGCAGACCTAACTTAACTTGGTGTAAGTGTATCCAATATGAATTGGATGAATTAAACATATGAGAGGAGTTAGTGAAAGACCGTGGAGAATGGAAAAGACGAATCCGTATAGCCGACCCCAATCATTTGGGACTAAGGCTTTGAGTTTGTGTTTGTTTGATAATAGTTATAGAAATCAAGCAACATATAAAGGTGAGTGCATAATTTGATTGTAATATATTTGTAATCCCCAACAGAATTTCACTTGGTTATTCATCCCTTAATTTCTACAAAGTACTTAGGTAAAAATTTTAAATTGTTCAGACATACATAATGTTGTCCAAAATTTCAAAGACCTGATTCCAAAGTGGTAAATCTATGGTCAAGAATACTTTTATGTATAAATTGTAATTGTTACATTGGGAGGAAAGATGATGAAACACATACCAAAATTTTAGCACTGCCAAAATCACAGAGCTTCACTTGGTGGGTAAGAGGATCAACCTACAGATTACTTTCCCAAGTTAAAAACAGATAAAAGTGTAGCAGAGAAAAAAAAAGAGAGGATATGCTTGAGTTTCTTCTAGACAAAAGCATAAAATTTAGAAAAATACCAAGAGATTTTGTGGTTTTACATCACGATGACAAACACCTTGGACAGTGTGGATGTATGCCAATCCCCTAAAAATCTGCAAGCATAAACAAACATCTCAAGCTCCTACTGCATTACATGAACCAGAAACTTAAACTGGATGAAAGGGCAAAAAGGTGTACCTGGTAAGTGTACAGTTTGACATAAATAAGTGGCATTCTCTGGTTCACATTGCTATAATGCTTTAAGACACGGTAAACAGTTTCAGGAACAAATTCCATGACCAAGTTGAGAAAAAGTTCATCTCTGCATGTCGTCGAAAAGAAGCAGTGCTTCAAACATATCACGTTTGGGTGATCCATTGAGCGCATGAGTTGCAGTTCACGATTCTTGTATCGTCTGTCTTGCAATACCTTCTTTATGGCAACAGTCTCCCCAGTTTCCAAGCATTTTGCCTGTGTACAAGGATAGAAAATAAACAAATGGAAATAAAAGGAAAAAGACAGAAAATAGACACAAAAAGCACTTACTTGAAAGACAATTCCAAAAGATCCAGTTCCTACGACGCGTTCGGCCATGTAGCTAATCGTCTGCATATAAAACAGCTTTCTTCTGTTATATACCAAGAAAGCATCCACTGGCCAATTAGTTCATGCTTTTTAGTGTTAAGTAAACAAAGTAGCGCAAAGTTAACTGTTGCATTAGCATGTTAATGGAACAAGAGCAATTCCTAAGATTTTAAAACAAGTAAATGAAAATATCAAGTGGAACAAAAACCTCTAAACATGAACACCAAGGAAAAAATGATATTTCATAAGCATGATGACATACTCTTTTGGGTTCCCCATTTTTCCCTCCAATGGTTGTTGAAATTATGTGACCAGTGAGCGGATCATTCCCTTCGACCACTGACGCCTCCTGAAACAATTCTTTCATATTGATTATGCACGCGCCAGAAAAGGGAGAAGATGCAGTAAGAAAGGAACAACAATTTAAGAAGAAAGTTGTCGTGGTCAACAGACTCGGCATGTATATAAGAAAGAAATCGAAATTCTAACAACTAAGCTGCAGATAGTAGACACTGGACCGCGCCTGGGAGAATGAGTAGATCCATCGAAGCACCCGTATGCTTGCCGAGCACAGTCGAAAGCGGTGACAGCAAAACGATGATAAGCGCAAGAAAGATGGATTTAAAGCAAGATAAACTCGAAATGCAAACAAGCAAGGTCACAATAAACAACTCCCAGACTTATCATCCATATATAGTCCGTGAACCCCATCCAGAAGGGAGTGATCTTTACTAAAAACCTGAACAGGGCTAATAACAGTATCTCCAATCGAGTTGCTTCGCACAAGAAAGCATTAAACACTAGACGAGACCAGATCGGATGGAGAAAAAAAATTCTCTTCCACGGTTAAGAAGCAACCCGTCAGATTCAGAAGAATGAGCTCAAATCCTAAAGACGACCAGATCCGCAGCCAAAATCTCCATTAAAGCAAACGGCACCACCAAATCAACCGCCAGGAACGCAGCGCCAGAACCAAGCACCGCCGCACAACATGAGATAGAAGGCGATCCAAACTCCAAGAGGCCAACAATCCGCAGATCCCCCCCCCTCCCCGTCCCACAAATTCAGAAGTTCCGATCGGAAAACCCGTCGGACGGGGAACCAATGCCAATCCAACAAACCGCAACGAGGAGGAACGGCTACCTTTTCCTCGCCCATCTCCGCCCGCCGCTGAGGGATCATCGCCAGCAGATCCAGCTGCTGCAGCGATTGCGGCTGCGGCTGCAGCGCCTGCTGGTGGGGCAGCATCTGCTGCTCCGGCGGGTGGTGCGGCCCCAGCGGCAGCGACGCCATGGGAGAACCACCGGAGAGACGAGACCACCTCTCCCTCCCCCTCGCCCTCTCACTCCTCACTCTTCTCCCCGTCCGCCGCCCCCCTCCATTCGCCTCTCCGGATCAAAACGCCACCGAAATAGAACGGGTAACAGATGGCAGACAAAACGGGAAATAATGACGAGTAGATAGATAGATAATGCCGCTATATACATAAATAAACCGCCGTCGCGGTTCTCCTCGACGGACGGGGGGGCAAGAAAAAGACGACGATACCCTCGCGCTGTACGAGCTCCGGTTACTCTCTGTCCGGTGGCCATCGGCCTGCCGCACCCGGATGGAACAATACGAGAAGGGTGCCTCTGTCTTTTTCTTCCTCCGAAACTGTCCGTCGCCGTTCGTTAGGGGTAGTCTAGTCTTTTGGCACGCCAGCACCGCTGTGAGGGTGAGCGCGACTGGTCTCCGGACTTCCCCGGTCGCAGCAAGGGAGAGGCTTATCCTGAGGACGGGGGCCTCGCCGGCCAAATGATGCAATCACGGCCGTCAAATCAGATCTTGGACGGTTGCGTTGTACGGTCGGCTTCTCCCGGACGAAGATCTCCGGCTCCGACGGCTTGGATCCGCAGTGGCCTGTCGTGATGAAATAAATTATTTTATATAAATATATTTTATGACCCAACCTGTGAGACAGTGCTCGACAAGAATGGTTAAAAAAAAAAGAAAGTACGTCGAAAAGAGATGAGGTATTATCAGTCTATTCATATTCATGTATACACACCCTCGCGATACTTAAAAATCTAAATAAATTACTTAATACTTCTATTGCCGAAAAAATAAGGCCTCGACACAAGAAAACAAAGACTCTTTAAAGTATTCTTAATCAAAATTATATTAAAAATGACGCCCTCTTTGATATGTGCGACGTAGTAGTAGCGGAGATGTCGCCTTGCGGTCTCTGTGGTCGCTCTCTCCCGTCGCTTCACATCGCCGACACTCTTGCGCTCCCCTCCCTGTTTTTCATTTCAGTCGCTCAAATTTATTCAATCAATATACTTTCCTTTTCAAAAAAAAAAAAAACTCTCATATTTTAGTTCGGCGATTCAGCCGACCTTAATTCAGGAAGGCCAAAAAATAAAAATTTTTGAGGGCTCAATGGGCCATGCCCAAGTGCCCATGTTGTTGATCTTGGGGACTTCAAGCCGAGTTGCATTAGCCTATCTAAGTGGGGGTGGGGATACTGGGCCCACTGTCTCTAACCATATTGATCCGTAGGCCCATTATCTGCACAGCCTCGAAAGGAATTGGTTAAAATTTAGTTATTTTTTTGTTAAATCAAATCAAACCGGACCGGTGGGCCAATCCAAATCAAAGTGAGCCGATTCAATCCGGTTTGGTTCCGTGTACGTAGGTTTTACATTTCTTTTGGTCGATGGCACAGCGATTGCGCACGAAGCTACCGCCCATTTCATCCGTGGTGATTCCTCTCCAGGTGTGTAAACTAACTGTTCACGGGGTGTTTGGTGGGGCGACAATTTTTTTATGCATTTTCACGTTAAAAATTATATTAAAATAAAGTGTAAAAAATTGTATTAAAATGAAGGGTAAAGTAACTAACGACATAAAATGTTCATGCTTGGGTAGATGTGATAATAATAATAAAAAAAAAGAGAGAGAGTCAGGTACGACGACCAAACGAGGAAGAGGTCTCTGACCAGGCGGCGTTCCCCGCTGCGCTGGGAAACCTGAAGATTCAGCTGGAACAGGCCACATCTTTGTTAACTAGTAATCATCTGTTAACAAAATAGCCTCGTTGTCAACCAGCTCGATTCTATTGAACTCAAACGTTTCTACAAGCATATATAGTATTTGCTCAAGTTTTAATACTCATAGTTGGGTGAAGATCTCCTCGATCATCGGTTAAAAGACATTTCTTTCAGTTGGCATGTTTTGTGATTGATGGAATATGTTCATGACACACATATGGGTCTCAACCATTTGTATCCGAATCAGAAAATACTCTCATGATACCAAGTTCAGATCGCTAATTTATCACCCATTTCACCGCACCTAACACAATACAGTCCTCGATGGTAAAAAAAAAGGAAAAGATTATTGAATGGTGGAAAATTACTCCCGTCATCTATTATTAGAGTAGATTTCAGATTGCCTCTATTTTCGGTGAAGAGAACTCTGGCGATCTCTAACTAAATGACGTCATATGATTTAACAGAAGACGAAGTAAAGATACGCTTTAATGACAATGTGAAATGGTGGACAAGATCACAACATTATTCCTGTTTCTAATGTAATGATAGCAAATTCACTATGGAGTCTCTGCTGATTTATTATCTAGACTCCGAAAATTTGTTACTTAAGTTTTGATGATTCATTTTCGAGACAACTTTCGTCGTCAACTTTCAACTGTCTTGTCACCGAGACTCCAAAGGTTTATGATCGAAAAAGCATCGAATGATCTCGTGTATCATTTCATGGTTATTAAAGTACACTCTAACTTCGTCCTCTATCACGCGACATGATGTCTTTTTTTGAAATACGGACTTCAATAAAAACTTAACCACGGTTCAGTACATTTGATGCCCGCAGGTCATTACAGATTTGCTCCAGAATAAACGAGGGGAGCGGTGAGGGCCTTGACAGAGTAAAACCTCTCTTCGACTGTAGCGTCCACCTTGCAAAGAGGTGGGCGGCCCGGTTGGCCTCTCTAGGTCTGAAGACGACGGCGATCTGGTGCTCCTTCATGCGACAACGGCAGCGGTTGATGAAGTCTTGAGCTTTCCAGCAATCGGGGCATGTTCCGTTGATAGCTTCGACGATCAACTTGGCATCGCTCTCGATAATGACGGGATTCCGGTTACAAAATTCCAGACAGCAGGCTTCAAAAATGGCTTCAGCTTCCGACACCTGAGGATCATCAAAAATGGACTCCCGAGAGCACCAGGTAATTAAGCCCCCTTTCGAATCCCTAACTAAAATACCTAGGGCTCCAGTATGACCATTCGAGGCTCCATCCACATTAATTTTACAATGAGTTTCCGGCGGAGGATGCCAAGTAGTATCAATAGGTTTCAGGGTAATAGGGCTTATCTGGGACACGTAAAATTCTGCATCTTTAGCCGCCATCTTTAAAATCCTCATAGGATTAACGTTGAGGGTGTTGATGGAGGTTGCACATCTCGCTTTCCATATATGCCAAAGGATAGAAATTGCTAAAGTCCCCAGGAAAATTAAATTTCCATCTGTTTGAAGCATCCACTGTAACCATGTACTAATTAATAGTAGACTTGAGCCCGTCCCTTTCCCAATTGGGGTTATAACCCAGAGGCGAAGTAAACCAGACGGCTCTGCTGCGAGAGCATTCGAAGAACAAGTGTTCAATAGACTCTGATTTCTGAAAACATATTTTACACTTGTCATCAACCTGAGGGCACCTCCTTGGAATTTCCTGGTAAGTCGGAAGTAAGTCAGCCATAGCTTTCCATAAAGATGTAATGATCTTTTGAGGACAAAGTTTAGCAATCTTTGGTTTCCAAAGAACTTTCCATATACCCATATCCGAAGAGCTAGGAGGAATCTTCCTTTCCTGAAGAAACCTATATGCTGACTTAGTGGAGAATTTGCCATTCTGAGTATAAGACCAGATGATATCATCCTGGTGTATGTCCCGATGAATGGGAGTTTTTAAAATCCTGGTAATAGAGAAAGAGTCAAAATAGTTATCCAGCATCTCCTTCTTCCAGTTCCCATCAGAAACTAATTCGCCAACCAGGACTGGGGGTTGGGTAAGATTTGTTTTTAATATCAGGGGGCCCATTCTGTCAGCAATCCACCTTTGCTTCCATATATTAACTCTAGAACCGTCCTTAATTTTCCATAAACAAGTGGTGTTGAGAATATCTCTAGCTTTTAACAAGTTCTTCCAGATATCTGAATGATAACTTTTGATTTTAGCATCCCAAAAATTTCCTTTTCTCAAATATTTAGAGTCGAGAACCTTAACCCACCATTTCTGGGTGTCATGGATGAAAGACCAAGTTAGCTTTAGCATAAGGTCTAGGTTCATATCAGAATAAACTCTGATGCCTAAACCACCAAGGCATCTAGGTTGTTTAATGGAATCCCAATTGCAAAAGTGGATTTTCTTCTTGCCATCTTCCGAATGTGCCCACCAAAATTCATTTTGTATTCTCTCCAGCCTCTTAATTGTCCCCTTAGGAATTTTTTTCGCAGCCATAGTGTGGATGGGAATCTGGCCCAAGGTGGATTTAATGAGAGTTGTTCTTCCACCGGTAGATAACAAGTCAGTCTTCCACCCTGCCAACTTCCTTTGGCAATTCTCCACCAACCAAGAAAAGTGGTTGACCCGACTATCAGAGCAATGAAGAGGGATTCCCAGATATTTTTCGAAACTGGGTGCCAAAGGGAAACCAGAAATGTTGCAGAAGTAATGCTGAGAGTGCAATAGAACATTCTTACTGAAGGTGATATTTGATTTATGATAATTGATTTGTTGACCTGACAAGTGTTGGTAATTGTTAAGAATGTCCAATAAGGACCTGATCTCCTCTTCCTTTGCCACACCGCAAATAATGATGTCATCGGCAAACATGATGTGAGTAATTTTAGGTCCCCCCTGTTAATGTTAAACCCAGAAAAGGAGCCTTGTTCAACAGCAGCCTTTATAATGCAAGTAACTGCTTCAGCACAAAGAATATATATATAGGGTGAAAGGGGACAGCCCTGCCGAATCCCTCTTTTAGGTTTGATAAAACCCGACCTTTGACCGTTCAAATTGAGAGAGTAAGTGACAGATGAAGTGCATTCCATGATGCTGTTAATCAATTTGGGGGGGAACCTATAACATTGTAGAATCCGATGAATAAAAAACCAATTAATCCTGTCATAGGCTTTAGTAATGTCCAACTTCAGAAGGAAAAACCCCGTTTTGCCCTGCTTGTATTTGAAAGAATTGAGAACTTCCTGAACCAAAATGATGTTATCCACTCCCCCTCTACCGGGGACAAAAGCTGATTGGTGTTCAGAAACAAGGTATGGTAACAAGACCTTAATTCTAGCAGCTAAAAGCTTCGTGAATATCTTGAAATTAACGTTGCAAAGACTGATGGGTCTATAGTGATCAGGGGAGGTGGGATGTTCCTTTTTGGGGATAAGAGAAATAAGTGTATGATTCATACCTGGGAGAATTTTATGAGTTTCCAGCATATTGTTCATAAGTGCCACAAGTTCCATATAAATATTGGGCCAAAGATTTTGAAAAAAAACAGGTGGAATACCATCCGAGCCTGGGCTCTTTTCCGATTTCATAGAAAACAGTGCCATTCTAACTTCAAGCTCAGTAAATGGAGTGGTAAGGCCGTCAGCTTGAGCACTAGACACAGTGGGCAAATTCAAGTTTATGTCTTCACAGCCTGCACTCAAACCATGAGGAGAATAGTTGGTAGAAAAGTAGGAGTAGAAAATATTCTTGATATCCTCCCAATTACAAGACCAGCTTCCGTTAGGTTTATACACCCCTGGAATTTTGTTCCATCTCCTGCGATTAAGGACTTTCATATGATAAAATTTTGTGCATTTGTCTCCCAGGTTGAACCAATGGACTTTAGCCCTTTGTCTCCAGTAAGCTTCATTCATTTCCTCCAGCCAGTTGAGCTGTTTCTCCAATTCATTCCGAATATCAATGTCTTCTTGATTGATAGGGATGTCACGAATATCTCCCAGTTGTTTTTTAATTTGTTGAATATGTGTTTGAACATTCCCAAGTTCAGACTTTTTCTAAAGAATCAAGTCTTTCCTGATGATTTTCATTTTCTCCTCATAATTCTCCATCAGTTTGGGTTCCTGGTTCCAAGCGAGAACTGCAGTTGGCCTGAAAGTTTGATGCTTGAACCAAGCATATTCGATTTTAAACCAGTTCTTCCTCTTCACAGTAGGAGGATTTGTGTTAAGCAAAAGAGGGGTGTGATCGCTATAATAAGTGGGCAAAATAGATAACTTTGAAGTTGGGTAATTACTCAGCCAGTCCATAGAGGCCAAACACCTATCAAGTTTTTCCTGAATGTTATGCTGGAAACGTCTTCTATTTGACCAAGTAAAGACAGGCCCTTCATGTCTAATATCCACCAACTTATTCCTTTGAATAAAATCTTCAAAATGGGCAGAATGACCAATGATGGGAGAATTGCCCCCTCCCCCATTTCTCATGCATAAACCGGATAACATTCCAATCACCAATAAGGCAGGCAGGCAACTTCAGATCACTAATAAGAGCTGACATATTATCCCACATAACCACCCTATCACAGTGCTTGTTAGGAGCATATGTAGTGATCAGCAAAAACTTGGAGTCCTGGCTACGGTCCCAAACAACACTACCAAACCAAGACTCACACTGAACCAGAGTGTCGAGAACACAACTGTCATTCCACCAGATCCAGATTCCCCCGGCTCTACCTTTGGATGGGACAAAATGAAAATTTTTGATGCCTCTCAGTCTGAAATAAACCAGGCTAGAATTTGTAGTAGCTTTAGTCTCAGCAAGGAAGAAGATATCAGGCTTAACTGACTGGGCTAGTCTGTCCACATATCGAACTGTCGGTTGCCCATTCCCTCCCCGACAGTTCCATGCAATAATCTTCATTTGGACTTTTGCAGCTTGTTGGGGTCAGCTGCGTCTACCCTAGAAAGATTGTCCCAAGATTGATCCATGAACTGAGATGAACTGCCTTGATATCTTCAAAGAGAATTTTCCTCCTGGAGCTCTTTTTCAATTTTTCTTTGAGAAAGGGTCTCTTTGGATTTGATCTAATAGATAAAGGGTTTTTCTGGACCGGGCTTGACATATGGCATAACTCATGTAAAACTGTTCATGTGACTATCCCAGACCGGCCCATTAACTCCTCATTTACTGTTTTCCCTTATTTGTGAGCCGCAACTAACTGCCAATCAGGATACTGTAGCTGGTCTCCAAGGTTGTACTTGTGAGGAAAATCCTCCGTTTTCACATGGCCTGGTGCATAGTGACAAGGATTCTGACTGTGCCATAAATGGACTGCATAGGAGTCAGACTTGGCCACACTGTCAGTATGGTGGTTGCGTACTGTCTTTGAAAAGAGGTGGTATGTCCGCTGGCGTACTGTTTCCCTGACAAATGAGTGGGGGTAGGTAACCTGTGCCGCTGGTATTCTGTAAAGGTGTGGAGATGGGGTCATGACTGAATTTGACTTGATGAGAGGACGTGGGGACCTCTTCCCTGTTCAAATGAGAAATTTTTACTGCCTTGAATTCCACTGGTCTACTTCCTCTGCAGGCCGCTCTTCCCACTGTAGACATCCAATCTCCATACTTGAAGATTAATTTCCTCTTCATCTCATTCTGCACATTAATAGGCAACTCTGGCTTAATCAATTTAGTAAGTTTTAGTAGCTTCTCACAGTCACTATGTTCATGACCTAGGAGGCCACATAAATGACAAAATCGGACAATTCTTTCACAAGCTAGTTCGAAGAAGCGAACTGTGCCATCTGGTAGAATGACTGAAACCTCAGTTGGTAGAGGTTCATTTACTTCAATAGATATCTTAATCCTTGCACATAAACTCCATGCATCTACAATTTCTTTGGCCGTAGGATAGGGAATCCCCACTTGTGAGACAATTGACATAACTGTATCCTTTTCTAGCCGTTCTTGCGGAAGATCAAAGATTCTCACCCATAAATCTACTCTATTTAGCAGATATTCAGAAGGTGTTGTATTAGCTCTGTCTTTCTCAACAAGAACTAGATTGTTACTAAAGAACCAAGGTGTCCTCCTACAGATCTTGTCCACCTCATCTTCCGATTGTAACCGAAGAATGAAAGCATTGTTCGGATAATCCAGGAGGGACCGGGGGTTCACTGGGTTCCACATCTTCCCTATCCACTCTTTTAAATCAGCGGGCCTGGTTTTATCATTCGATAACACTGAAACTATTACCGACTTCCTCCATCTTTGTCTGTCGTTGATAGGAATATTATTCAGGGGCACCGGAGTTGGGCTTTTAGGAGGGGACAGCAATTCTTGGAACTGATTCAAAATGCATTCATCCACGCAGGGGGATGCGGTGCTACTCTCCGCCATACAGAAACGATGGAAACAGCAGCCGAGGAGGACGGGGAAAAACGAGAAGCAAAGCTGACAGGAAACTAACCTTATAGCCGGAGCTAAGCAGAGTAAGCACTCCGAAACCAGTAACCACGTTTGGAATAGGAAGGCACCGAAGGGTCCTCCACAATCGTAGGATGCAGTCAACCGCAAGGAGTCTCCACCTTGAGGAATAGTTACGGAGGAAGAAGCTAACTTCACCGAAATTTTTCTCTACAATTTTTACAGTAATATATTTATTATATTAGTGCGCAACGCACATTTCTATTTTAGTCGGAGCAAATATAACCCTCACTCCAAAACCAAGTAAGCTCGTTAAAATTCTAAAAAATAGGAAATGACAGACGGAGCTGAAGAACAGGCTACAGTGTGTCGTGATCCAGGCAGCAAGCACCTTCCAAATCGCGTAAGATCTGCAACTGTGAAGACGGCGAAATGCTTCAATAATCTTCGTCTGCAGGCCTGGACAACAACTGAAGAAGCCAACAATTGAGCTTCGGCGAGTGATCGGATGGAGCTCAAGGATGTGGGTACTTACGTCGATGAACCGGATTGGAGGCCGATCGGCGGAGACCTGGGCGACGGCCGCCGACCTGGGGCCGCCGGCGGGCGACGATCTGGTAGCTTGTCTCCTGGGCGGCGGCCGGGCGGCTGAGAACGCCTGAGGACTAGCAGCGTTCTTGAACTGCACGGCGGCGGGCAGGGCTTGGCAGAGCCACGACTCCGAGGGCGACTTCGGCAGAGCCGGAGGGGCAAGGTCCCCCGGCGGCGGCCTCTCTCCGCCGTTCCTCCGGTCCTCCGCCGCCGTAGGCGGCCTCGAAGAAAGGACGGCGCCGCCGTCTCGCCCGGAGATCTCTTCCGTGTAAACCATCCCGCTCGCGGTTTCAGAAGAGCCCGCAGAGGCCCTCCTCGTCCCCTCTCCGGCAGCCGGATTCTTACCGGCGATCCTTTTGCTCTCGTCTGGAGTCGCCGGCCATCCGTCTGCTACCTTCATCACCGGGATGCGGTCGAGCAGGCGGAGGGAACCCCGGAGGCAGAGTCTCGGAAGCCAGCCGCGCCCCTTCTCCCGTCTGCGGCCTCCGTCGTGAACTCCGGCGAGGCCGCGGCTGCCGATGTCATTACCGGAATCCATGTAGCGGGGACCGGGAGCCTCCATCTCGGCATAACAAGACAACCTACGACGGTAGACATGGTGAAGCGGGAAGCTTTGCGGGGGGTGTTGGTAAGGCGGCGGAACGGCCGGCGGAGGCCGGCGTCCGCCGCCAACAGCGGGAGCACGACCATACGAGGTGGGGCCGGCCAGGAGGTGCATTCTGTTAATGTTCTGCGGTGAACCCGCCGCCGCCGCCGCCATCGCCCGGGCGGCGGGGAGGAAGCGGTCCATCATGAGCTCCCTGGCCTGCGGGTCACCGGAGAAGGGGACGCCACCCAGAGGCTCCCCGGCGACGATCCCGCCGCTCAGATCGCTGGCATTGCAGCTCATGAACCAGGACAGAACATCTGAAGCGTCCGAGAGCTCCTCTTCTTCCCTGTCGTCTTTGCCCCACCGCTGCGTCGCCATTATTGCCGGGGAACCGCCGGGGCTGTAGGGCGCGCGGATCTTGGGCTTCCCTGGAGACTGCTCCCAGACGAAGGGCACCACACCGGGGTTTCCGACCGGCCCCGAATTCAGTTCCGACTTGTACGACGGGGGGGAGCACCACCTGGGCCATCCCCCGCCTTCTTCTCGAGAACCGATCATGGTGGTCCTGTCAGCACGGGAGCCGGCAGAACTAGGAAGGGGACGGCGGACCGGGGAGGTGAAGCGGCGGACGGAGAGGAGCGGGGCATCGAAGTCGAGGCGCTTGCTGTCCTCCGTCATGCTCCTCGCCGGAGAGGCGGCGGCAGATGGACGAGAGGGAAAGGGGGGAGGGGAAGAGAAGAGCGCAAGTAGTCGACGCCGCCGGGCCACTGGCCTGCTACGCCATTAATTCCGGTGCCGAGGAAGAAGAAACAAACGCCCTCCGCCTGCGGAATCGCTACTCGCCGGCGGCAACCGTTCTCTGCACACACCGCAAGAGCAGCCCCATCGGATTCCGCTCGCCGGAAAATCCAAATGTGGTGCACGACAAACTGTGTTCGGCTAAAAAAAGCTTGCCTGTCGTACGATCAGATCAGCCCCGTCACGGCACCGATCTTCGGACCGGCGAGGCCTTGACTTTCTCTGACCGGCTGGCGGTACAGGCGTGTCCGGACCTCGGGCAGGCGCGGGGTAGACCAGCATCTAAAGCGGCGACCGACATCCATATCATGTGATTCATATCGGCGACGAGAAAGCTCGGCTTGCCGCCGCCGCCGCCGCCTGCTGGAGATGTTCAACAGGATCAAACACAGGAGACGGGACGGGATCTCTTGCTTGTCATGCCGCGCGAGCTTCCTGCGGAGGAACAAGAACTTGAAACTTGCCGAGAGGAGAGGTTAGCCCAGAATCCAAGGTAACGTGGCTTCCTCGGAATGGCGATAGGAAAAAAGAGCGGATCATCTTAATTTTCAAATGGAGAGAGTTCCTTCGATCTCTAATAAAAAAAAGTTACAATATCAACCACTAAAGTGATGGATAGTGAATTGTAAGATGTCGGTAACCGTTCAACCCCCGTCGACGATGAGTTAACAAGTCATTGAATTATTACTCGACTGTTATCGACGTCTTACAAATTTACTACCAAGCTAATACAACTCATTACCGATAGGTAGTGAGTTAGTGAGACGTCGATAACAATTCTGACTTTTTCGGTAGTGATTCATCACTTAAGTGATCTGAGATCGTGATTGATTTTCACTGATGATTGAGAGTACTCCTTGCATCTGAAAAATGAGGTGATCTGCACTCTCACAAGAAACATATTCTCAAGAGGTCAGATCTTCTTACCTTTTGTGTGTTATATATTTCATTTCGCGTTCAGATAGACTTATTGAGGAGATCAATCTCACGAAAGTTGATATCTACGCATCGGATGTATATACTATATTGCTGTCCCTCGTCCCTTCGTCGGAAAGTTTTGGCTTTTGAGGTACCCTGTTGGGTTGTGTTGGCCACACACTATCTTCCATATTACTATCTTTTCGAGCCCCACTGCGCTATGGAACCGCTATATTACTCTCTCTCTCTCTCTCTCTCCTCTCTCCTCTTCTTGATCTTTGCATTTGGCGCCTTGAAAATTGTTTGAAGAATAATTAAATAATTAGCAGCACATCTCCCTCGTCGTCTCTGGTGTTTGCATTCGTCCCTTTAGAATTGCTCGAAGAATAATCAAATAACACAGCATATAACAAAAGGTTGCTGTTATTTTGCACATATCAATTCTTGTTTATATAGGCGAAGAATTGATGTTGTTAGTAATGTTCGATAGGAAAGATCAAACTGAATCAATAATTTAGTTCGATTTAATTTGATTTAAATTACTTGTTGATTTGGTTGGATTTGATTTGCTTTCGAGCTATTTCGAAAAGAAAACCAAGCTCAAATAGGTAAATGAAATAATTTGATTTAGATTAAATATTTATTTTAATCTAGAAATTTTAACAATGTTTATATTTGTTTTGATAAAAATAAAAAATTTAATAAGTTTTTAATACAAATCTAATGAAATATATAAACATATATATATATTAAATATTAATATAATATTATTTAAACACAAACCTCATGAAATTATATATTGTACCATAATAGAATATGGCTTGAACCGAACCATGCCTAACTTGGTTTGGTTCGAGAGGTATTTGGTTTGCTTTGGTTCAAGAAAAAAAAAATCTTCCAAAACCAAATTAATGGGGTGTTTGGTTGCATGATAATTTTTTGTACATCTTTATGATAAACAAATGTATTAAAATAAAAAGTGAACCAACTCATGACATAAAATTATCATGTTTGGAGGGATGTGATAACAAAAAAGAGTAACTACCTTGTATGATCAAACAAAGTGGGGGGCCACAAGAAAAAGAAAAAATGGGAGACTATCTTTTTTTGTTTAAGAAGAAAATCACTTTAAAAACATAAAATTATCATGATTGTCAAACACTTCTTTTAACATGTTTTCTTACAATTTTTAAAAGTTAAAATAAAAACTTCCATTATCATGCAACCATACACCCCATAAATCATGAACACCCTGTTTGTTGTAGTTTTGGAAAGTTCAAATCAGACTCTAGTTAAGATGTTTTTTCAGATCAATTATCAACCTCATTTATTTACAATTTCGTAATACATTAGGGAATATAAAAAGATCCACGTAATAAGAGATATCTTATTCTTTAATTTTTTGAGTTGGATGTTCCAACATTATTAATACGATATCAGAATCCAATATAAGCTTTTATAGACATACTTTGTATATATCTGATGTGATGTACAAAAGTTAAAATATCAATATCAAAAATTGATACAAGTGGACACTTATATTACATAACTTGGTTTGTTTGGTTCCAAAATGTACACTATCAGCCAAACATCCCCTAATAAGTTATGTCAATAGAAATATCAAAATTAATAATACTTTACTAAGCTCAAAGTGTAGTGCTTTCACATCCGTAGTTCTTAATGGGTTGTTTGGTTGCATAATAATTTTGCGTACACTTTCATGATAAAAAATTATATTAAAATAAAAAATGAACCAACTCATGACATAAAATTGTCATGTTTGGAGGGATGTGATAACAAAAAAGAGTAACTACCATTTATGATCAAACAAAGTGGGGGGACCACAAGAAAAAAAGAGGTGAGGCCCACTTTTTTGTTTAAGAAGAAAATCACTTTCAAAACATAAAATTGTCAAGGATGCTAAACACCTCTTTTAACAAGTTTTTTTACAATTTTTAAAAATTAAAATTAAAATCTCCATTGTCATGCAACCAAACACCCCATAAGTTACCAATCCCACATTTTTTTTTGAGAAGGAATCACACCGTTTTACTTTATGACAAGCAAGCCACAACGACAATTTAATATGCTTCACTGTCTCCTCAACTGTTTCAAAACATATCTTGTTCCCATAAAAAAAAAGAAGAAAGAAGCGAAAAGCAAGGGGCGCAATCAACAAGAAATTTACTGTACTTTCTACCCTATCATTCTTGTGGGTAAACAAGGACTTGTCTTGATCCTAAAAATAATAATAATAATAAAATAAAAACCTGCGGTAGCGGTGCAAACTGAATTTGATGTTCATATAATATTCTTATTCCATTCTTATAAAGACCGGTGAATTCGGAATATATTTTTATATCTTGTAAATTATCGAATAGAAAATAATGATTTTCTCATTCATCTATCCAACTTTGATAAAAAAATAAACACGCATAGCATTTGTGATAAATAAAATTATTAAAATTACCATACATAAATGTTAAGGAAAATAAAATTACAATTCAGGCATGTTACTTCGAAAATTAATTGTAAAAAAATAATGGACGATAAAAAAAATGTCGCCATTCCGGGAATCGAAATCGAAATCGCTTGACCCTCGTCGACAACGATCACAATAATAAGAAGGTAGCATCGGTATCTAATCCAACCCGTCTGCATCCTCATTCGTGGGTTCCATTCTAATCATCTTATTCGATAAATGGTCTAGCTAGAATGTAATTGTTATTAAGTTAAAAATAGGGAGCATCTAAAATCAGGGATTCGTTTGCTTTTGGGATTGTGCCCAACGGATGGATTTCTCCCACCCAAAGATGGGTGGTAGCCGAATCGCTTCTCTTCGTTTTGGTGGCACCAAAACCTACACGTGTCGGTTATATTCAGTTTTCGGGAATTTGAGTCGCCGGATGTACTATTTCGACAATACTACTGTCCTCGCCGGCGACTCCCTACCAAACGTGGAGGCGGGGAGGCCTCTGGAAGTCTCTCGGCTCCCCCGGCGGTCCTTCGTCTGCGGCCCTCTCGCCCGAGGCTGCTTCCGCGGCGGCACCCTACCCCGGCGATCCCTCGTTCGACGGCCCCTATTCTCCGGCGGTAGATCTCTGTGGCGGGACCCCGGCGGCCCCCTTTCTCCGGCGGCAACCTCGCTCGCGGCGGACCCCTCCCGGCGGTCCCCTTCTCCGGCGGCCATCCCCGGTGGAATCCCTATCCGAGGCCCCCCTCGCCGGCAGGAACCTTGTGTTGAGGTTTCTTTTTTAGCTGCTTCATCCTTTCGTGGTATCTTGCTGGTTCTCTGTACTTAGCGTATTGTCCGTCCGGGTTTTGACCCTTGTTAGTATTATTAGCATAGTCGTTTTGAGGTCGCGTTAGGTTTGGGAGGGAGGGATGCTCCTCCCTCCCACTCTCCCTTTTCTAACACTTTGCCTAAAATTTCTTTTAGACATTTTGTACATTTTTGATGTGTTGGATCTGTGGAGCTCGGCTTACTTACGTTCGTTTCGTTTTTTTTCTGCGTCGGTGTCGTATGTAGTCCAAAGACCGGGTTTTAACTCAGGCTCTGTCACCTTTAGCGTTTTAGACGCTAAATCTCTCCCGAGACCATTGGTTTGGGCTTTATCCACTCCTGTTTAGAGTGATCTTCCGGTCTCGCTGCAGTTTACAAACTCCCATGAAGGAGTTCTTACTTGGACCACCCGACCACGTTTGCACCTGTGTGTGCCGGTCAACTCGTGGTGGTACAGTCTCTTCTTGGAAATTTTCTTTTCCAAGATCACTTTCTTCTTGACTCGGTCTAGTGTCTGTGTTGGTTTATTTTGTACAAACTATGTAAGCTCTTTAGTCTTGTTTAATGAATATGGTCCTGTCTTTGTTCAAAAAAAAAAAAAGACTCCCTACCAAACGCGACCTGGATAAGACCGGCTGGATTTACCGTGGCGCGATTCGTGCGAAGGGGCGCGGAAAATATGCGGACCCCACACGTTTTGTTTGCTTAGAAGTCGGATGTTTTCGCCGGGCCGTATGCAACGGTGGACCGGGACTGGACCGCGTCGTGGGCAGACCGGAACCGGCAGGCGGTTTATCTGCATCCCTCCTCGGGGTACCGCCCGCGACCCCAACCACCGGGAAGACGGCAACCATGGCCGGCGGCGCCTTCCTCCCCGCCGCGCTCTTCCTCCTCCTCCTCCTCCTCCCTCTTCCCTTCTCCGCCGCCAACCTTCACCTCCGCCACCTCTCCACCTCGGAGGACCCGTCGCCGCCGCTTCCGCTCCTCCGACCGTCCGCCTCCCGAGCCGAGGTGCCCCCGCCCCCCGCGCCCACCACGTTCTTCGAGGTCGCGAGACCCATCCCCGTCCCCCGCGCCGCCGCCCCCTGCTCGACCGTGCTCCTGCGCCACGACTTCGCCTCCACCTACGCCAAGCCCCCCGCCACAGCTCCATACTCTCCTCCCGCCCACTGCCCCGCCCCCCGCCGCCATCCGCCTTCAAAAATCGTCCTGGAGTGGTCGGCCGCCTGCCGCGGGCGCCAGTTCGACCGCATCTTCGGCATCTGGCTCGGCGGCGTCGAGCTCCTCCGCAGCTGCACCGCGGAGCCCCGCCCTACCGGCATCGTCTGGTCCGTCCGCAAGGATGTCTCCCACTACGCCCCTCTCTTCGCCGGCAACCACACGCTCGCCGTCTACCTTGGGAACGTGGTCGACAGGACCTATACCGGCGTCTACCACGTCAACCTCACGCTCCACTTCTACTACGAGCACCACGGCCGTCGCACCGCTGCCCAGCATTCGCCGCCATCCGCCTACGGGGGCTCTTCTCCGGCCGATCTAATCCTGCCCATCTCTCGGGATCTGCCTTTGAACGACGGGCAGTGGTTCCTAGTAGAGAACTCCACCGATGCGCAGGCGAAGGAGGTCGCCATCCCTAGGAACGCCTACAGGGCTGTACTGGAGGTTTACGTCTCCTTCCATTCCAGCGACGAGTTCTGGTACGGCAATCCCCCCAACGATTACATCGCTGCGAACAACCTCACGGGCTTGGCGGGCAATGGCCCCTTCAGGGAGGTCACGGCCACCGTCGACGGCGACGTCGTCGGCGCTGTGTGGCCCTTCACCGTGATCTACACCGGTGGCGTGAACCCCCTCCTGTGGCGGCCGATCACGGGGATCGGCTCGTTCGATCTCCCAACCTACGACATAGAAATCACACCCTTCCTGGGAAAGCTCCTCGACGGTAAACCTCACAAATTCGGATTTACGGTGACGAACGGGCTGAATGTCTGGTTTATCGACGCCAATCTCCACCTCTGGCTGGACAGCGAGAGGTCGCTGATCTTCGGCAGCCTGATCGAGTACCAAGCACCGGCTTATGAGCCCTCCGAGGTTTCCAATTTCACTGGCCTGGATGGAGATTTCTCGACCGCCGCCTTCAGGAGGATATCATCCACCGGTTGGGTGGTGTCGTCCCACGGGAAGATCACCACCCATTTCTCCCAAGTGCTCGAGTACAGCAGCGCGATGCAGATGCGGGGCAACGGGAGCGTTCAGGTGATCAACCAGACCATCGATTCCACCACCGGCATGTATGCCAAGAGCCCCTCGTCGATTCTGTACTCAGACCAGGCATTCCGGCATTTCCCCCTTCATCTCTTCACGGGGACGGTAACGCAGGGGAACGGTAGCTACTCCACGGTTGCCAACATCTCCTTTGGGTTCGAGCAGCGGAGATTCACCGGCGAGAGGTCTGTTTTTTCCGTCAGCACCCTCTCCAATCTGCAGAGGGGCGATGGTGAGATGACCGTGAAGGGGAGCGTGGTCACCGGCGGCGTGGGCAGTACTCAGCAGGTGTACAGGTACGAGAGCACCGAAGGGTGCTACTTCAGGAACGTCAGCAGCAGCAACTACACCATACTGTTCGATGACTCCGGCGAGGTCTGCAGCCGGCGTTCACCTCTTAAGCTGGGCGGCACATACAGGCGTGAATGGATTCCTTATGCTGTCAGGCGAGCCTCTCTTGCGTTCGACTCGCATAATTAAGAGGAGAGCGGATCACCTCAGTCCCACGGTGGAGGGAGAAGTCTCCGTCCCCAATCAGGGGCGGCCACATACTCCCGTCACTTAAGTGATGGTCTCGGTAGTGAGTTACAAAGGGCTCGGTAGCGGTTCAGCCCTTTTCGGTAGCGGTTCACCGAACCGGTTCAGTAACATAACTTAAAAGTCTTGAACCGTTATCGAAAAGGGTTGAACCGTTACCGAGCCACCGTTACCGAGCCCTTTGTAACTCACTATCGACGGGTAGTGAGTTACAAAGGGCTCGGTAGCGGTTCAGTCCTTTTCGGTAGCGGTTCACCGAACCGGTTCAGTAACATAACTTGAACCGCCACTTAAGTGATGGGGGTATGTGGCCGCCCCTGATTGGGGATTGAGGCTTCTCCCTCCACCGTGGGACTGAGGGGATCTGCTCTCAACTAAGAGAAGGAAGCCCTTTTTAGGATGATTGGAAAGCTGTTGATGATTCCGCCGAAGATCCTTCTTGTTCACTGCTTGCGCATCTTTTCTCAGAGAAGGGAGGAGGAATATGGGACTTCCAGGTATCTTGCTTATCCCATGTTTGGTTACAGTGTTAAAAATGATTTTATAACAATTTTGGTATTTATATTTTTGGAGTATGAGTATCAATAACTTTTTTTTTCGAACAAGCACCACAATATAAACAACACCTAAATAGATATGCTTGCAATTTTAATGATGCAAAAGATAAGAGACCTAAATACACAGATGGACAAAACATTGGAATGTGAACTAATCTACTTTGATTTTGACCGTAGAAGCATGTAAAATATTGCTCGATTCGATTTTGACCGTCCAAGAAGATAATTAACATTCAAGTATTCAGCTAGGAAATGTATAATATTACCTTTTAACCTTCGGATCTGCTCAAACGTCGTCTCCAGCCTCTCGCCGATGATGGGAGAAATGTTGGCCTCGTAGGCTTGAAGATCCCAACGCATGGACATTTTGTTCGACTTCTTTGAACGGGAGCTTGTCATAGGCCTTTGATATTCATTCTCGAATGCAAATAATAATAATAATAATAATAAATTCAAGAAAAATATTCTGATTCTGTAACACTGAGATCGCATTGTTCGACCACAATCACGCCAATTCAGGGGACAAAGCTATGTAGCCAAAGAAGTTGCAAGGGCACCCCTACGTTGGCTTGCGCAACACCCCCCAACCTCCAAATCCCCGTTGTCACCACCCCAACCCCTCGCGCTGTCGAGGGATAATAATAGATTATCAGAAATGATATTATATCGATGTTGATATTGATATTTCTAAAAATTAAAATATCAATATCAAAATTAATACAATTTGATATTTTTATTATCTAACGTCTTATAACATTATTAAGTACTTATTGATAAGATTCACTAAGAGATGTTTTATTATTTGTATCAATTTTAAAATTTGTGGTACGAATAAAACATATTATATGATACCAAGTGTCAACTTATATTAATTTTGATATTAATATTCTAATATTTGAAAATATTAATATCAACATTGATATAGTACCAAATATGAAACTCTAATCAGATCATAAAAGATTTTATTTGAATTACAAATTTTAAAACTAATAGTAATGACCAAACATCTCTAAATGATTACAATTAGTATTAATTTTAAAATTGAAAATTATATATGTGCTTGCTAGTGTTAACCAAACGGGGCATTAGATATTTCAAAGTAACTTTTACACTCCTCTAACATCAATTGTCCAAAATAAAATGAAATTGAAAAACAAATTATCAAAATATAGTGTCAAAGTGATATTGGAAATGGATCTAGTGTGAAAATAAACATTTTCAACTGGACTTAGTGTTCATTTTCTCGGGAAAGAAAGAACGTAAACATCTCTCGATTCCAAAACAAGGTGCCAAAAGGTTTCAAGATTTTCGATGTCCCAATGAGTATGATTGGCACCAAATTTATGCCCGACCAACAAACACTGCTGAGACGGCAGTACGCCCATTCACAGTTAAGATGGTAACCACCAGAATAAAAACGAAACCTACATACCAATTTCGTACAGCAACTAGATCTTAACTACAAGAACAAAGAACAGAGCATCTTCCACGCTTTGGCTTGATAATCCTTCCTTGTGTCAATCAAGCTAAAAAAAACAAAGAAAAAGCAAAGATGTGCGCTCGGTATGATTATAAACGCAACCCATCTTCCTTTTTTCCTCTTCAATCAAATGAAGGATTATATATCCTTCTGTTGGCAGGTGCCCAGGGTAGTCCAGACAAGGAACCCCGAGCAATTCCAGCAACAGCCAGACGTTATCACCTGTCGAATACTGTGCAAGCTGCTAATGGCTTGGATGGGTGCCTCCAGAGTCTCCACCAAGTTGCTTGCGAGTACTGTAATGCCTCCAGCTAGAAATAACCATCTACGACATTCACAATAAGAAGAAACCACCCATCAGAAGTCACGTACGGGATTCAATTTTTCAAACTTGGGTTATTTCTCAATGACCAGTTCAAGTGGATTCAGATATTGCAAACTTAGATGGCAGACTTACGCAAACAATGTATAAGTTCTATATATAGCATGAGAACGTGGAAAGGAGAGACATTAAATAATCAATTACTCCGAGAAACAAAAACCCAGTGCAGCAGTTGATGTGCCACAAACCAGGCAGCCGGTCATATCAACTCCAAAACCATATTCTTACACATTCCATATCTGCATATCCTATAGAAACAAGCAAAGGGACTTGCGGGAACAACAAAATACTTACGCTGATATTTGATACAGTTGATAATGAAAAGAGGATCTCACATTTTTTGACTTTAGCAATAAGAGAAGGGGAAATGTCCTCCTATTTGAAAAGTTGTATGGAAAGGCCTAATAGCTAAGCAATGCAGGATCCTGATACCCTACTCAGGTCAGGCAATTACAGTCAGATGGTTAGTGCGAACCAAATTCAGATAAGGTAAATATGTCCGCTATTCCATTTAAAAAGAAAAATAATTTTACGTAGAAACCTCAATCAGCTTGTCTTAAAATCAACCAATCACCAAATCCAACCAATTCCAGATGCTGCTAAACAAGCTAATTTAAGGTCTCCTGCAACTGATTTTACTAATCTTTTCAATTTACTGCCTAAAATCATTTTAAACAATAAGTATGTCTCAAGGAGGGAGAGAGAAATCATTTAAATCATTTAAAACAATTTATTGGTCTAAGAAAAAATTTATTTTAATAATTAATATTTTTTATTTTTTGAGGGAGGGAAATGGCCAAAAAGGCGCTTTAGATGTACCTCAAGGAGGCCAAGTGAGGAGGGGGCACCTCATATCACGTTAAAACATAAACAAGCAAGTCATGTGCCTTCGATAACATAAGTCATGATAGACATGGTCGGCATGTTGTTGATCATCAAACTTTGAAATGAGAATCAAAGAGGCTGAAGCAATGCAGAATCCCGACCACCAACTATGAGAATAAATGACAGAAGTTTGATGCCAGAGGACCAAATCATTTCACGATGAAAACATTCTTTTAGGGCTAAAATTCCAAATTTGTTGGAGGACCAAGGTGATCCAGAAGTTGTAAAGAATCACTGGATAACTCTCTCATCACCAAGGATTTTCGTACTGTAGTATATCAAGTATGCAATATTTAAGCACCAAGATGCCCTGATCTATACGCTAAGTCCGGTAAATCCTAAAAGCTGATGAACGGAAAAGAGCCCCACTTCCATAGTTCGAAAAGACTAAAGAAATCACTAACAGCTCTTCAACATAAAGTAATTCTTAGATGGTTAGAATAACACATCATTTCTTCATCAAAAATTTAAAGATTGATCAGACTTTTGGCTAAATCTGATAAAGCAATCGGGACTCATTCTTCAGAAGTTTTAACCATAGTGAAAATCCTGCAATCTTTGCCAATAACTTGCAGAATTGTCTCTATCAAGAATTCTCATATATATATATATATATTCCAACTTAAGTAGTCACTGAGATCTAGAAAGGTAGGGTCAGACCTTCAGCAAAAAGCTGGAGGTTACTTTACAGGGTGGATTTGGATCCCTTGGACCACACATTCCCATGGCAATATGAATGAGGTGGGCTTGACCACTGAATGCTCACTGCCACACAAATCCAGTCCATATATATTTGTGACCAAGGTTGGGTTTGCATCATAGGATGAGTACCTGATATCGGTTTTACCTAGAATGCAACAAGAAATCCACAAAATTGCTCAAGGATCTAAAAAATCACCGATAGTGTATCAACAGACCATGTGATGCGGGACAAACCGGCTAGACAGAGTTAAACCGACCGAAAACAAAATAAACCGGCGTTAACCGCCGCTAAAGCACCTAAATAAACCCAAAATAGGCCTAAACCGACCCAAACCGATCCAAACAGGCCCGAACCGGGCCCAAGATGGACTAAACCGGGTTAAACCAGCTCAAAACACCCTGAACCGGCCGCAGGTGCTGAACCGGCCTGAACCGGTGAGAACCGGGCCAGAACCCGGTCGAACCGGTCTGGGAGCCGGTATGGGCCGCAGACCGGCCGGTCCCGAGCCGCGCGGGCCGACCACGCACGTGAACGCGGTCGCGGGCGCGAGGGGGGATCGTGGCGCTGTCCGGCTCGTCGCCGGCTCGGTCGCATGGCTGCGATCGAGCCGTCGCCTGCCGTCGCCGTGGCGGCATCTCCGGGCGCCCACGCGGCCGCGTGCCGCGACAAAACGGCGAGGCGGGCGGGCGTCGACCTCGCCCGAATGCGTCCTCTTCGTCGTCACCGTCGTGCCGTCCGGACAGGTCACGCGGTGGCCGGTGAGCAGGGGCGGCGACAGCTTCAGCGCCTCCAGCGATGGCCGGCCGTCGACCTCGCGGATGACGGAGGAGGAGACGGCGCCGGGAGGACCGCAGGGGAAGGAACCGCGGAGGCGAATGCCTTGACGTTGCCCGGCCGACGCGGGAGGTTGCTGCGGAGCTGGGGGATCCCGGCGGGCAGGCGGAGTTGACGGGAAGAGGAGGCCGCAGGGGAGGAGGCCGCAGGGGAAAAGGAGCCGCGGAGGGAGGAGGATCCGGGGATCGCCGGATCCTCTCCCTCCTTCACCGACGTCTTCTTCTTCCGCTTCTTCTTCTTCTCCTTCTTCTTCTCCTTTCGTCTGCAACCGCGAGGGAGGAAAGCCCCGCCGCCCTCATTGAGGAAGGAGACCGCCGGAGGAGGACGACAGGGGGGGAATCACCGGCTGATGAGGTGCTGTCGAACCGGGAAGGAGAAGATGAGAAGAAAGGCACGGAGGCCGGAGGGTGAGGAGGGGGGTAGAATGGCCACCTGCCGGAGGGTGGAGAAAGAAAGAGGATATCGCCTGGAGGGGGGTGGAGAGGAAGAAGATGGGGCAGAGCCCCTGCTCGGGACACCAGGCCGCAGGCCTTTCCAAAAATTCCAATCACTGTAATTTTTTGCGTACAGGGCATCCCCTTATATAAGGAGAAGATCCCTGCCAAATTACAAAGAGGACCCCCTATTTTGACTATTTACATGAATGGCAAATAAAAGAAATAGATAAGAAGAGCTATTTACCGACTTAACTAATTTCCTACGAAATGTCCCCATCACCATGACCATAACATTTGTAGTAATGGGAAACGAACACCCATGACTAAGAAAACTTCCCACTGTTCTTTTTTAATTTCAACCAGTACGGACAAGATTTTTAAGGATTCCCAAGGAAGAAACAGAAACAATAACCGTATTAGCAATCATTTGAGAAAAAATTTTATGATTTTTTTAACTTGGTCCACAGGCTAAAGCAAAGAGAAAAAATGATAACCACATAAGTGCAAAACGGCCACCACAATGAGCCAGCACTCTGGCAGATTTTGCTACAAGGAATCCAAGGACTATCCTCCTTTTCCCATTGCATCCGCCTGTCGTACACTAAGTTTAACTGTTGAACTTTTCCAATTATTGTATCCCATTCTCCAACCTCCATCCCCATCGATAGAGGGGACAAAAGAAAGAAATGGCATCGTCTAATATCAGAAGCGCCCTGCTGAAGTTTCTTTCCTTGATTCCTCAAGAAATTGCCGCTTCTAATGCCCCAGACTTTGGTTACTCCTCGCGTTTATAACTCCACATCAACAAACCACGACAGAGAAGAACGTTATTAAGTGCATATTTCCAAAAAATAATCCTAAGTTGCATACTTTCGGTAACATACTTCTCTAGAGAGAAAAGAAAACACACGCACACACACAATGGTCTTAACGCTCGAACGCACCGGAGCAATCTCTTTTGGCTCTCTTGATCTTCTCAAGCTGGAGCATGGAATCTACGAACATCTGCATCCGCTGGAACTCCAGTCCCTTGGTGAATTCCATTCTCTGCTTCTCCAGCTCAATCATCTGCCGTTGTTTCTCCACCTCTACTCGTTCATAAATCTCCCCAAATTGTGAGATTGCATCCGCCAGCTCCCGCACGGCCTCGGCGTCATCATTAGTGTCGCTGCCCTCAGCGCCATTGCTGCGAACTCCGTTCGTCTGATATCCTTTGGCGGATCTCTCCGCGCTGGATCTTGATGACCCCGCCTCTGCGTCATCTTCATCTTTGCGCGCTGCCGCAGCGGCGGCGGCGGCAGTCGCTGCCGAATATTTCGTCTGTAAGAACGGTGAGACTTCCACCGGTGCTGCGGAGAGGTGCCGCTTTTCCCTGCTTGTCGAAGAGGGCTTCGCCGCCGAAGGCAGAGATGAACCCTTCCGAGGGGGCGGAGGGGAGGCGAGAGGTGGCGGGGAGGATCTCTTGGAAGACGATGCGCAGGGACCGATTAGCACGTCCAGTCGGTCGTAGAAAGCCCACCGACTCCTTAGCGCGCCGCCGGAGTTGACGATCCGAGCCTTCTCCCCTTTGTATTTCTTCTTGAGCGTGTCGATCCGGTTCTTGCACTGGATATCGGTGCGCGATGGCCGCCGTACGGCGGTGCGCCGTGAGTTGACTGCGTCCGCCACCTCCTGCCAGTCCTTCTGCCGGAGGTTTCCCCGGTTCACCTCCAGAAATCGGTCGCCCCAGGCGTCGATCAAAGTGGACGTCGCCCCCTCGCTCCAGCAATCCTCGCGGTAGGGCAGCGCGGGATTAGGCGGCTGCGATAGCGCCTCCTTCCTCTGCATCTCCGGCACTCCCCCGTCGCCTCAACCCGGCCTTCGCGTCGCCTCCCACCGCACAATAAAACACCGCCTCCTCGATGTCCGAGTCCGGGTCGCCGTCGCCCCTCCGCCGGCTAGGGCTTCATAGGGCTGCGGCGAGGCGGCGGCAGCGCAGGAGGGGGGAGGAGAGCGCGAAACGCGTGGTAGCCCGCATGTGCGAGGCGGTCGCCGGGAGCGGCGCGCGTGCGGCGACGTTGGCGCGGATGGGGAGGGAGTGCAGCGGCCAGCGGGCAGTCCCCCACCGGCAGCTCGGCAGTTGCGTCAGAGCCACGCGCGAACACGGGGCCGGGCCGGCGCGGGGCTCGGGATGCTGGCGTCGTTGGCGACATCGTCGCCGTCTGTTTCCGTGGACGCGTCGGTGAGGCGCGCCGCTGGTGGGTGACGGGGACACGAAGACCCCGGCAGGCCGGCAGAAAATACGATCCTGCCTCCTCTCCTTTTAAAAGTGCCGTCAAACGGCGAGGCGGCCGCCGGGGAGAGCGCCCGACCCGCCCGCGGCGACGCCGCCTCGGTCCGTCCGCTGCGCCGCCGGTGAGGCGCCGATTCCGTCCACGGGGAGGGCGGAGGATGTGACGGACTGCGGGAAGCCGTGCACCCCCGCGACGCCAGGCGGCGGCACGCGCGCACGCGACGCCGGCCAGCGCAGGACGCCCCGCCGCTCGTCCGGTGGACCCGGCGCGACGGAGCCGCTGGTTGCCATCGGGGAGTGGATCCGCCGCGCGGCCGGCGGACCTTTCTACGCGGAAAAATCGGGATTAGGCTGGGGGACCGGAGCTCGGTTGCGTTGGCGTCTTCTTGCCTTACCCGCGCGCTGCACGCTCGCCGGCGTGCGCGTTTCCCCGACGGCGACGGAGGCTTCCTTCCGGGCATTTACTGTGGAGGAAGAGGCGGCGACCGGGACGGCGGCGCGCTCGTTGCTCTTGCCCCCGCTGGCTTTGCTGGACAGAGCGACCCATTTCTGACTTCATTTAAAGAACTAAATTCGAAATTTCCAGATTAATATAATTTCCAATATGAGCATCGTAACAAGTATTTTGTTCTTTATAAAAAGAAAGGTCTTGACGTAGATAAGCCCGATGCATAAAAGGTATTTGTTCTGCTGTTTAACGATTGTTTTACGGGGTGATTAGTTGCATGAGAAATCTTTACATAAAAATCATATCAAAAAATTTGTGAATTGATCGAGTACATAAAATTATCCGAAAAGATACGAAAACGAAAAAAAGATTTGAGAAATTTATTTTAAAAATATAGAGTTATAATAATCATCTAATATTTCTTTTAACAAGTTTTGTCGTAAAAATATAAAATTATAATAAGAATTTTATTTGTCGTACAACCAAACACCTCGTTAATTTCAAAACTGTCCAAACCAAAACCCTATCGATCATGTTCGGTGTGAGAACTCGTTACATCTCGGTGAAAGTAAGATAGATGTGAAAAATCACAAAGAGCGATTCGGTGCGTTTGGTAGGGATTCCGATCATTTAAAATTTATAATTAGTCAAAATACAATTGAATATACTAGGTTTCTAAAGACTCGTGCACAGAGAGTTTTTTCTTTTCTTTTGGGTAGGAGATAAGAAGACACTTCTACCTTCAAATTTTATATTTATCATTCCTCTCTCGTTGAATTCGACAAAAATAATAAAGAAAAATAAAATAGGCCTTCGATCAAAAATCTCCGGTAAGATTTTAGCACTGATCGAGCATTTATATAAAAATCGGTGGGGTGTCCAAGACATGGAAGAGATTTTTATAGACTTCATGCACGTCAGACGCAAGGCAAAGGAAGGCATGGTGGACATTCAAAAGCTTTTGTCACATTGGTTAGTCCGTATCTTATTTTTATGCAATTTTTTACCACGAAAGTATAAAAAAAATTAGTAAACTCATTACCCTTGGGGCGTGTTCGGTTGGGAATAAAGGAGAGGGGATCATGAATCGCTTTACATTTTTTAATAATATAAAATGTGTAACTTCATCTTTTTTTATAGTGTTTTTTTGTAAATCCGTGAGAGAAGATAATGTACGACTATATGTATATATATATATCTCCCTCTCCTCGAAACAATATTACAGTTTAAAAAAATAAACTTATCAGTCGGTTTTGACGAGATTTTGCTTATGTGATCCTAGTCACGACTAGGGGTGTCAATGGGTCGGGCCTAGCTCGGCCCAAGGTCGGTTCGCTCGGGGTCCGGTCCAAAATATATTGGCCCGGTCCAACTCGGTCCGCACTACATTGTTGGCCCAGCCTGACTCGGCCCACAAAAATTATTGACTTGGCCCGACCTGGGCCAACTATATATTTTATAAATAAATATTTATTAAATATGATAAATTTAAGTACTTTAGATAATAATATAAAATTAATAACAACAGACGAGCGTATTTAAAAACGTGAGGTGTTTATGGAGAGTATCTATACAAATATTTGTACTGTCAGGTTGCATAAATAAAACAAAAGCCCTCCCATATTATATCCGCCGCCCCCTCCCGCGCTTGGAGCTGGACGGATGTATGCAGTGGGCGGGGGAGGCTTGACCTCTCTTGGCTTCGGGAGAAGCGTGAAGAAGGATAGAGATGGCTCGCAATGCGAACAACCCAGAGAAGATGGCGTCCATCGATGCCCAGCTGCGACTTCTGGCGCCGGGGAAGGTCTCCGAGGATGACAAGCTTGTGGAGTATGATGCCCTCCTCTTGGATCGTTTCCTAGACATCCTCCAGGACCTGCATGGTGAAGATCTCAGAGAAACGGTATTTGGGAAACTTGACATCTCTCTGTCTTTCATGCACGATCTGTTTGCTCTGTTCTCTTGAAAAAACTACTTCTTTCTTTATTTTTGCTCGGTGGATGTAACGCCTTATCAACATCAGCTTAAAGAGTAATTTGGTAACCAGAAATTGTTCGGATCTGTTGAGTAGTTGTTTCTTAAGCCGTAAAGCTCCCAAGTAAGATGTTAATGCTTTGGTTTGTGATTAGGTTCAAGAGTGTTATGAGCTCTCTGCTGAGTATGAGGGTAAGAATGATCCGCAGAAGCTAGAGGAACTTGGTGGGGTGCTCACGAGCTTGGATCCTGGTGACTCAATCGTTGTTGCTAGTTCGTTCTCTCACATGCTTAACTTGGCAAACCTGGCCGAGGAGGTACAGATTGCACACAGAAGGCGCAACAAGCTGAAAAAAGGGGTTTTTGCCGAGGAGGCAAATGCTACCACCGAATCAGACATTGAGGAAACTCTGAAGAGGCTTGTGGTGAAGCTGAAGAAGTCCCCAGAAGAGGTCTTTGATGCCCTGAAAAATCAAACTGTTGATTTGGTTTTGACTGCACACCCGACGCAGTCAGTTCGGAGGTCACTGCTTCAGAAGCATGCAAGGTAGGTGTTCCGGACATTAATTACTTCTTGGACCCCCAAAACATATTGTCGCTGGCAATGGTGTTATCTGGACGTAAAGAACGAGAAATCATTAACGTGAAAAGTAGATATTGCCTGGTTTTTAACGATCAGGAACTTCTTGGATCTAACTTGAAAATGGATCTTGCTGCTTTTTAGGATAAGGAACTGCTTGGCTCAACTGAATGCTAAGGACATAACTCCGGATGATAAGCAAGAGCTTGATGAAGCTCTTCAGAGGGAGGTAATTCTCTAGCTTTTTCATTTATGTAAGTTCTGTCAAGCCCCTAGCATTTTATGACGTCGGCAGTTACTATGAAATCGGCGACATCGTGACATGGTTCTTATATCATGCTTTGTTTTCGGATAATCCTCAGAGTGAACATCTTGAAATCTAAGGAATGTTGATTAGTATGCTCTCCCATTCGGGCTGTGTTTTTCTTTATTACTGCTATCATTCAACTTTTTGGGCAGTATCACATTTATTGCTCATTTAACAGTCTGTTTGTTTCTTTGTAAAGCATGTCTCATGCAACACATTTTCCTGAAAAGCTAAGCAGAATGCTTATTTGGTTATTCGTAAATGTGCGGTCAACTGAAAACCTTCCTTCTTTGACCCATCAAATTTTTTGATTTCGGCATTCACAACAGGATAACTACCTTCTTCTTGACCCAATAAATTTTTTGATTTCGGCATCCACAACAGGATATCAACCTTCTTCTCGACCCAATAAATTTTTTGACTTCAGCATTCACAACAGGAGATTGAATGCAGTTTTCCCGCAAGGCATCAAATACACAGGAGCGATGGAGCAGGCAGGGATCCTACATATTCTATTTTATATATTGTCCTTATTAGTTATATTTTATTATATAGTTATTTGAAATGATAAATGATAAATACTATAGTAACTATGAAAATATTTTACTTTGAATTATTAGAACTTGTGCTGGTCTTAACTTGAAATAGTCTTTTAGTAAATTGCCTGTTAAAATGATATGAAAATCTTTTACATGAAAATAAACAATTGAAAACATTTTCATGAAAATCATTTTCAGGTGTACCAAATAAATGCTTTGTATATCATTTTCTTTGAAAAGCCAATTTTATGAAAACTATTTTTATTGTTTTTTTACTCAACCAAACGGATCCTAAGTCTTGCACAATATTTGACAAGACTGGGAAGGCCTGTCTATTGGGCTCAATATCAAACTTTCGATCAGAATTAAACTATTTTGTTTGTTGGCTTGCATCTTGTATTTGGGGTTGCATGCTATACATGTCACACAGTGGTAGCACTTGTTGGTTGCATGCAGAGTTTCAAAGAGACTGTCTTCTGGTTGGTTAAGGAAAGTGATGTAACCTCAAATTTAAGAATTATTCTTTTTGTTTTGGAAATTCATTTTCCTTATAAATTGAGGTTGTTAGGTTCTTTGAAATTTATTTTGACCTCTCCCCGTCGGATGGTGCGAAGATCCGACGTTAATTACATCAAGAATACTCGAATACTCTTGATTATCCGTCATAGCAACTCATTGGATAGAAGAATGATGCATCCACAAAGATAAACATACACATACATAATAGGAGAAACAGAAAGCCCCATGAACTTGGTGGAAGGCAAGCACTTAATGTGTTTTTTAAATTCAGTTTTAATTGGTTTGAATTTTGTTTGATTTGGCTTGAACTTAATTTGATTTAAGTTGAATTTTATTGATTTGTGAGTTATTCTGTTTGAGTTTGAGTTTGTTTAATTGAATTTGGCAATTTATGCAACTTTCAGATTTTATATGAACTGATGTGGGATTTAATTGTCTTGACTTAGATTTGTTGATTGGATTATTTATTAATTTGAATTCAGTTTGTTTTAGGTTAAGCTTGTTTAGTTAAAGTTAACCCATTTAAAATTTGATTAATGTGCAGATTTCATGGGGTTTAGATGATTAGTTCGTTTGATTGATTTAACTTAATTTGGGTTAAGGATTGTCTGATTAAGACTGATTTGGGTTAATTTAAAGATTCTTTGATTTGAGTTCGCTTTAATTTAATTGATTTGACCATGTTCGGAATGAAATTTGGATTTCTTGAATTGTGAAAAAGGTTTGGTTTAGATTAATGCCTGACAGGTTATTAAATTTGTTTGGTTTGAATTTGAATTAGGTTTGTTTGACTTTAAACTTGGTTTGAATGAAATTACTTTAAATTTGTTCGAGTCAAATTTGGCTTGAAATGAAGTTTGTCTGATTTTGATTTTTTGTTTGGTTTGATATTAACCCGAGCTTAATTTAAGGGTTGGGTTTGAATTGCATTTTGATTGGTGTTTTCAAATTCTCTTTGAAATTTCCAAATTTTTGCAGATTTGTTTAAAATTTGATTTAAGCTTGATTAATTATTTGACTTTTGTTTAATCTGAATTAAACTTGTTTGGCAAAGTTGAATTTGTCTGAGAGTTGGAATTCCAAAACGATTTGAAAATTGACTCTGATTTTGGTTGCAGATGTGTTTATTTTTGGTTTGGACTTGATTAAGGAAAACTGACTTGAATGTTTCTGGATTGGGTCTGGGAAATTTGATCTGAACACTGGCTTGTTACAGATTTGTTTGATAAACAATTTTGATTTTTGAGTTAGAGACTGTGAATTTTAATTATGTTTCGGATTTTAAATTCTGTCATCCATTTGGTTTCGGTCCAGGAACATGGTTTTAAGTTTGTTTTGGCAAAAATTAATTGGTTTGTTGGTTTGATTTAAGCTTGTTTTGGTTGAAATTGATTTGATTTTGATGAGTTAATTGCAGTTTTGGGATATTCAGATTTTGAATCTTTCAATACTCAGATTTTGTAAAGTTCAGGTTTTGAATCTTTTAGTTTTTTATACACTCTCATTTCCAGATTCCTCTTCTCCCGGACGTTTTTCATTTGCAGATTTTTATATTTCAGAATTTTGCAGATTCTGCACTCTTCAAAGATTCTCGGACTGCAGGTCCTGACTTCAGATTCTCAGATTTCGTATATGAATTTAATTGAGTTTGTGATTTGTTTGGAATCGTTTGATTTGGACATTATGTGAAGATTTAGATTTCAGATTCTGGACTTTACAGATTCTGATTTCGGATTTTTACAATTTTCTGGATTTGCAGATTTTTTTTTTTTGGATAGACATTCAGATTTAAATCCTTGGAGTTCAGATTTCTAGATTTTCGGATTCTGCATTTCCAGACTTGGAGTTCCAGATTTATTTCGAATCTCGAACCTCAGCTACAAAGTTCAGATTTGATCTTTTACAGATTCTGTCGAGACATGAATTTTCTGAGCTAGGTAGCAGTTTCAGATTTATGTGATTTGATTTTGAATTTCAGACTTAACAGGTTTTAGATTTTCTGATTTGAAATTTTACAGACTTCAGTTTTCTTGCAGATTCTGCATTATATCGATTTCCAGATTGCAGGTTTTTAAATGAGTTTCTGCACAAATTTAGATTTCAGATTTTTTTATGGTGTATTCAGATTTTCAAATTCCAGATGCAGATTTTATGTTTCAAGATCTCAGTTTCCAGACTCCAGATTTTAGGCCTCGAATTTCAGATATGATTTCAGACTTTTCGGATCCTGCTTTAAATCCCAATTTCAAGTTTTAAACCTTCTGATTTTGTATTTTCAGACCCGGTATGGCTTAAGAGACCTTTTTTTTGTTCAGATTGCTTTATTCTATTTTATTTCATTATCATCTTTTTGCTTGCAATCCTCTCAATTTCATGGGGTTATTGATCCTCCACTCAAGATCACTTATACACCGGACATGCCATCTTCATTGCTTGGTTCCATATCATTACAACTTGATGGTTTGAGACCATCTTCACTCAATCCTCATCGGATGTGATGACCTTGTCAATTTATGGGAGAATATACCCGGTCCTTAGATAGACTTATGGGTATTTCCTCCATTTCTCTCTTTTCTTTTCTTTTTTATTTAGCATATAATCGGTTTAATGGCATGTTGATCATGCACGGCCTCATATATAGCTAGATGGTAAGACATTGGGGTCCTTTTATGACTTTTTTATGTCCACCTTAAGGACGTAGGGGCGGATGGCTAGTCGACCCCCCAACTAGTCCAAATTTAATTTCTTTTAGATTAAGTCGAGACGTAGGGGCGGATGGTTAGTCGACCCCCCAACTAGTCTCGATTTGTTAATTAAAGAGGTGGATTTTCATTTAATTTCATTTGATTGTTTGTTTTAAAAAAAAATAATCCTCTTCCTCTCTTTTTTTCTTTAGCTTCCGCAGTCATGCGGCTTCAACTTAACGGGCCTGAGCCCATTCCCTTCCCCTCTCTACTGCTGGCAGTATGCACATGGGCAGGAGGTAGCTTGTCTTCTTCCTCTCCTCTCTTGGTTGCTGGCAAGTGCAGACGTACAGCAGCGGGCAGAGGGGGCCGGAGCAGGCGCACAACAGCCAGCAGAGGGGGCAGCTTTATGGCGTCTACAGCTGGCCTTCCTTCCCCTTCCTTCCTCTAGCCGTGGGCAGATCTGCTGCACAGAGGGCAGCAGAGGGACAGCAGCAGGGAGAGGTGGCGTCAGTAGCAGCAGGAGGCAGCAAGGGGCAGTAGAGCTCCCAGCGGCCTGTCGGCCTCTCTCCTCTCTTCCTCTTCTTCTTCTCCTTGGTTGCAGGCAGCAGGTGGCAGCAGGATGGAGAAGCAGCTTGGCGGCTTCCAAAGGCAGCCTTTCCCTTTTCTTCTTCTCCTTGGTCGCAGGCAGCAGCAGGGACAGCCGCAGAGCAGTAGCCTGTCGGCCTCCAAAAGCCCTCCTCAAATGCTGGTGCGCACCCCTCTTTTTATAGAGGCTGGAGGGGAGGTGAAGGGTCAGCAGGGGGGGCTGCACATGGGCCTGGGTTGGTGCGCAGGTGGCAGCAGGTGACAGGTGGTGCGCAGCTTTTTTCTCCCCCCCATGCAGCCAGTGCATTTTTAATTGGCTGTCCCCTCTTCCTCCCCCTTTCTTGGGCTGACTGCAGGGCTGGATTGGCTGCATGGGGCGGCTGGTGGCTGGGGTGACAAGTGGTGCGCAGGTGGCAGAGGTGACAGGTGGTGCGCAGCCTTTTTCTCCCCCCCATGCAGGGCTGGATTGGCTGCATGGGGCGGCTGGTGGCTGGGGTGACAGGTGGTGCGCAGGGGGTGCTGAGGTGGCAAGTGGGCTAGTGTGCCCTGTTCACACTAGGCCGCAGGTGGGCCTTAGAGATGGGCTGCGCATGGGCCTGTTTACATGGGCCAATTGGGCCAGCTGGAGGCTGCGGCCCATGCTCTGCTGTGGGCTGCGCAGGGCCTGGTTTTAGGATGGGATTTGGCTCAATTTTTTAGGTGAGATGATGGGCTGCTGATTGGGCATCCGTGGACCCCTGATTGGGCCTGATTTGACTGAATTGTGGGCCGTCCGGCCTGCTCCTAGGCCTGCCCATTTGTCCTCCTTTTCTTTCTTTTTTTGAAAAAAATGCACGCCAACAGAAAGCTAATACTTTCATGATTCTAATGTGTCCACATATCTGGTTTTACACCAAAAACAACTGTCATTTATAGACGCCTCAAACGCTGTTTAATTTGACATTTTCTATTTTTTTACAGAAATATACCTCCACATCTCTCTCTCTCTTTTTCTCATTAGTACCTGAGAGCATTGAGGCTGTGATCTCTGATAGGAGAGATGAACAACTGGCAGTGGCCCCTTCAAGTGACCTCAATCTCTTAACTACCTGAATCTTCTGAACAAGTGGTGAAATCATTTCTAGTAGGTGCTGCAAGAGAGAGGTGCTAATGGTGAGATGGCATGTGAGATAGCTAAGGGTCAAGTTAATTCAGCATGGAATTTTTATAATCAAATTATGCAATTCTACCTAATAGTACAATATTCAGCTGTATGGATTGCAAAATCAGCTGAACCAGATTGAGATTGACATAGGCGGACCTGTCTAGGGGGGAACCCAATCCCGGCGGATGCTTCCACTGGTATGCCTAGATCAACTGATGCCACTGGGTCCAACCCTGATCCAACCCCAATCCCCCTAGATCAGTGGCGAAGCTGCTTCCTTCCATCTTTCCTGCCCTAATCGACCTGGGTAGGGAAGATGAGTGTATTGAATCTATCTAGAGACCTGTTAAGTTAAATAGAGGGATCACGATTGTATCGGGTTCGATGGACCCACTAAGCTCATCTTCTCCACCTTCCACCAAATAGGCCTGATGTGACCTGGATCAGTGATGTAACCTCAAATTTAAAGATTTTTAAGTTCTTTTTGTTTTGGAAATTCATTTTCCTTTTGAATTTGAATTTGATTTGATTAGACCTTAGCATTGACTTCTTAGGAAAATAGATGATATTCCATAAAAGTACTAACTAGGGTCAAAATTATATGTTGAGGTTGTTAGGTTCTTTGAAAATTGATTTTGACCTCTCCCCGTCGGATGGTGAGAAGATCCGACGTTAATTACATCGAGATAACTCGAATACCCTTGATTAAGCGTCATAGCGATCCATGAATATAGAAAACAAGCATCCACAAAAATAAATAAACATTCACACATATATGGACATAGGAGAAAACAATCCCATGAAATTTGATGGAATGCAAGCACTCAATTTGTTTTTAAGTTTGGTTTGAATTAAATTGATTTGAATTGAATTGATTAAAATTGATTTTGAGTTAAATTGGTTTGAATTTGATTTGAGTTGAATTTAGTTTGAGTTGAATTTAATTGGTTGAATTGTTTTTAATTTGGGTTGAAATTTGATTTGTTCATTTATTTAAGTTTGGTTCAATTTGAATTTATTGATTGATTTTAAGTTTGATTTGAGTTTAATTGGTTTGATTTGCATTAATTTTAAGTTGAATTGAATTGATTTGAATTTGATTCAAATGGAGTTTGATTTGAGTTTAAGTTAAGAATTGGAATTGAATTTGATTAGTGTTTCTGAATTTCAGATTCGACAAACCTTAGATTTCAAATTCTGCAGATTTCACAAATTTCAGATTCTGGGTTCTCCCTTATGCAACCTTCAGATTTATGTGAAATGATTTGGGTGGGTTTTGAATTTGAATCGATCTGACTGACTTGACAAGTTAGAGATTATCTTTGGATTTATTGAAATTTACATGATTGGATCTGGATTAAATTTGACTGAGATTAAATTGAATTGGATTTATGTGAGTTGGATTACAGAGAATTTGATATTTTGACAGATTTGAAAATTGAGTTCAATTTTTATTAAATTGAATTTAGTTCATTCAATTCATTGGTTTCACTCAGATTTCAGCAGAATTTGGGTTTCATGACTGACAATTTCTGGATTTCTTTTATGCAACTTCAGATTTTCTGGTACATCCTGGTCTCCGACCTCTGACCTCAGACCTCTGTGCAGATTTTAAGACCCCAGATTTCTGCATTTTCAGGTTTGCATGCTCTTAAATGGGTTCAATTCAAATTCAGATTTCAGGTTTTTAATCTTCAATTTTCAGGGGTTCAATTACAGATTTTCTCTTGGTTCGGATCCCCTGCAGATTTCAGATTTTTAAATGAGTTCAGCTCAGATTTCAGATTTTTAATCTCTGGATTTTAGAAGTGATTTTCATATTTCAGAAAATTCAGTTTCAAGTCTGAATTTCGGTTACAGATTGACAGATTTCATATTTATGTGATTCAGAATTTTTTTACAGTTTTCAGGCTTTACAGTTTTTTTTTTGTCTTGCCTTCTAGGAAATCTCAAGTGATTGTTCTCTCCTTGTAACATCAACCTATGCACCGAGCATGAATTTTCATTTATTTCTTCTCAACATGAGACATGATTTACAGTCATGACCTGCAATCCGGTCCTTTGAATCCTTGATGGATTTGTCATTTCATGGGCGGTATGTACCCGGTCTTGATAGACTTATAGGCATCTCCCACTGTTTTGAGATTGAGTGTACTCGGCTTTTGACAAGCTTATGGGCAATCGACTTACTGATCTGAGATTGAACACACCCGGCTTTTGATAAGCTTGTGGAGACTCATCTCATGATTGATGAACCTCATTAGCTCATAGTTCGGCATGTTGATCATGCACAGCCTTCCCATGGCATAATGGGTAAGTGGCTCCCTCTTAGGGCATGGTAAGACATTGGGGTCTTTTTTAAATAGACCTTTGTATGTCCACCTTAAAGGGTCAAGGGGCGTGCTTAAAGCCGGCCCATTGCTTTCCCTATTTGTTTTGAATTCTTTTAAGTTAAGCCAAGACCATGAGGCGGGTTTTTAGCCGGCCGGATGCTCGTCTCGGTTTGTTGATTAATTAAGTAGATTGTTATTTAATTTCTGTTTATTGTTTATTTTATTTTGTTTTTGAATTATGGGTCAATAGACGTGCTTAAAGCCGGCCTATTGCTTTCCTATTTATTTTGATTCTTTTAAGTTATGCCGAGATCATGAGGCGGGTTTTTAGCCGGCCGGATGCTCGCCTCGGTTTGTTTAATTAATTAGGTGCATTTTTATTTAATTTCCATCAAGAATGTCTTTTAAAATCTTTTATTTTTATTTCTGCCACTGGTCACCGAAGGAGATTGGAGATTGGGCCTTCAGCCCTCGGACGCAGCCCATCTTCTTCCCCTTCTTTTCTTCTTTTCTTCTTTTTTTTTTAAACCCCTTCATAAGGTGGGCCCCACACCATAAGGTTGACCTGCGGGTCAACCTTCTTCCCCCGCGGGCGCCTCACGTGAGCGGCCTGGCCGCGGCTTCGCGCGCGGTCGCGGCACGCGGCTGTGCCCAATTTTTTTTTTAAACTTCTCTTTTCCACGGTGGGCCCCGCAGCATATCCACGTGGACCAAAGTTGGGGTAAAAATAAATCCTCCGCCCCTTTTCTCCTCCCGATAGGCGACGGTGCCGCGAATCCTTGCAGGCGGCCGACGCGCAGCTCCGGTCTCCCCCGGCGACGGCGGAAGAGGCTTCTGCGGGAGGAGGGGGCTTCAACGGCACCTGTGGCTTCGACGACGAGAGCTTCCCTTGCGATCGGCGACGGAGGCGGTCTCAGAAGGTCCGGACGGAACCTCCGACGATTTCAAGCCATGGCCCCGACAGTGCTTCCGCAGTATCTCATGGCTCTTGACGGTGCGGACGGCAGCGGCTTCAGGAGAGGGGTTCGGCGACGACGACGGCAGCTTCCAACGGAGCTTCCGGCGAAGGCGGTCTCCGCAGAGGCTTCCGGACGGACCTGCGGGCTTGGAGGCTCCCGGACAGGCAAATTGAAGGTTGGCTTCTTCTCTCGGTCTCTCGATGACTCTCCTTCGGGGGTCTTTCACACGCTCTCTGGGATCTCTCACGCGGGGTCCTCTTATAAGCTTGGTGTTGTCCTTCCCCGCCGGGAAACCTCCCGAAATAGAGGTTGCGGCTCCGAGAATGACTCGGAACCACCCCAAAACCTGCGGGATCGACTTGCCCTCTCTACGTTATCCTCTGTCGGCTTCTCATGGCAGTCCCCCGCTGCCGTTAGAGTCCAGCTGGGAGTTGGCTTCCTCCCCTTGTCCCGACAGTTTCTCTCCATTATTTTTCCATTCATTATTTCATTTTTTTTTGCGTGGGCTCCTCTTGAATGGGCCTGTCGTAGAGGGCTTGTCTCGGGACTAAGATCAGTCCTTAAGATGTGCAAAGGTGCATTAAATTAGATTTAACATAACCTTTACTGGGTTTGACCGATGGATACCAACTTTGGGCCATTTCACCCACAAAGTGATAACCAACGTGGATCCAATTTGATTTAATCTTTATTTGAAAAATTTTTGGTGTTCACAATCAGTAAGCTCTCCACCCTAGAAAAGATTAGGAACTGTATTCTCTCTCTCTCTCTCTCTTGTTTTTGGAGGTTTTAGAAGACTGATCTAAGCTGATCCTAAATCAGTTTTGCTTCCAGCATATTGGCCAAACCAGCTGACCTGATCCTGATCAGGATCAACCCTGTCCGATTCCAACCTGGAATTCCTTGTTCAGTTGCTGAGCTACATCATTATACGAACTAAGTGTCCGCTCAAGTAACAACTAAACATCTGACTCTCTCTTTATGGCATTATGGCAACATAATACTAATACACATTGAAGACCCTATTTTGTGATTTTTAATTGCTGTATTCACTCTGATTATATAGAAGTGATCTTGTGATGTATCAAAGAAATACAAGTTTATGCAATCATACTTTTCCATGACCTCAATGCTTCATGCATATCTTGCTGATGCCATAAAATTTTGAAATATATCCCTCAGTCCAATTTCTGAGATATTTTTTGCAAATCCAATTCTCTATTTATATGAATACCATAAAAGCTATTGTCTCCATGTCACTTGCAGGGTCTATACATATATGAGTTCTATGAACTCAGCACACATGACTGTAACTTCCTGTTCACTTTGTTAGTATATAATAACATTTGGTGTGCTCTATGCCTACAAGAATCCTAAGAATGTTGTATGAACAAATTAATCTTGCTTGAAGTTAGAATATAGCTACATAAAGCATGAATTGGCAGAAAACATGGGGCATTTTCGTTTATCATATATAGCTTGTATGACTTATAAAAAATACTTGCTTATTCTTTAGTACTTAGCATATATTTGAACTTTCACATCATGTGACTTGGCAACCCATTGGTCATCTATCTTAGGGTGGACCATTATGCTATTTGTAGCCAGAAATTATATAATCCAAGCAATTTAAGTACCTTACGCCCTATATGCACAGCTACCCCTTTTGAGTACTCTTGGGATATGTGTAGTGTGCTTCTCAAACAACACTTTTGTTATTGCTGATTTGCTTCTATCTATGTTTTTGTGAAACTTAATAGACATGATTGTAATTATTAATTAACATAATCATGTGGTACTTGTTTAATAATATCCAAAATGGCATATTTGTTAACATGCTAAAGATAGCATTTAAATGTATAATGTACATGAGAGCTGCTATCAAATGTTGGATGATCCTAAGGTAGAAAGCACACTATCGAGAACTTATCCTAAGAAATTGATGATCTTGATTGCATCTGGAAACATGACTAACTAATCCTTCTTGACCACTTAGTTATAGACAATCTTGCATCATTCTGATTTGGTCCTTTCATATCTGGTTACATCTTCTAATTAGTACGTGGAACATCAATAACATCAAGGTTGGAAGTTATCATAATAACACTATACTTGTCAATAGTGAAACAAAGAGAGAAACGCAGAGCTGACAAAGAAAAAGGTGAGAGAGAGAGAGAGAGAGAGAGAGGTGGGAGAGGAGTGCTTTTTGTCAAATATTTCAAGATACAACAAACTACTTTTGAGGGGCTGCTTGACATTAGATTGCTTCTTCCGAAACAGAATAAGATTCAAGCTTTAATTTTTTATTTTAGTATTTAAATAATTGCAAGGACTGATATATAGATATCCCTAAGCATAAGTATCAACAAGTCTCTAGTGTTTGAACATTCTTGCCTTAGACGATTTTAAAACTGTTATGATCAAGAACTGAAATGCTGAAGAGCCAGAAGCACATGTAAGACGGGAATCTTAGTCTTTTCATGTCCCCGATGTCTTCTATGCAGATTCAAGCTGCCTTCCGAACTGACGAAATTAGGAGGACCCCGCCAACACCACAAGATGAAATGCGGGGGGGAATGAGCTACTTTCACGAAACAATATGGAAGGGTGTTCCTAAATTCTTGCGTAGAGTGGACACTGCTCTAAAGAACATTGGAATCAATGAGTGTGTTCCCTACAACGCACCTCTTATTCAATTCTCTTCCTGGATGGGTGGTGATCGTGATGGTACAATGCTTTCTGGCTGGATTTACATTATTATTCCTTGCGTATTAGCTTATTGGAGATGACTAGTGTCCAGTGGTTTTCAACCTTGTTCTTCATCAAACTTGTTTTTGCAAAAGTTTCACCTTAGAAACTTTTTTTTAATCATGTAAAGTTTTCTGAACAAATATTTGTTGTTTCTGTTATGTATTTTAATATTTTCAGTAAAAAGACAAATATTGATTTTACTATAAGGGTTCTGGGTTCATCTTTTATAATCTGCAAGCACATGTAACATTCATTTTAATTAACTTAAAATTTTCTTGAATTTTAAAGCTGAAATTTCTTCAACTTTTGTCTAGGACCAGCGTTACATATTGGAACATGAGATAAAATGAATGTTTTAATAGCATTCATTAGGCTGCAATATTCGAAATACATGTTTTTCTTAAGTTAGGTGCTGAACCTGTTCAAATAGAAGTTGAATTCTGCAACTTAATATTTCTAAATTAATTTATTTTTTGGCTTATATGATGTCCTGCATCACAGGAAATCCAAGAGTTACCCCTGAGGTAACTAGAGACGTATGCTTGTTAGCCCGGATGATGGCTGCAAATATGTACCATTCACAAATAGAGGACCTAATGTTTGAGGTATACATACTTGATACATCTCACAGCATAATCATTTAGAAGATTATGATTGTTTTGTTCATTGTACACACTTGAAAAACATTGTATACCTGTTTGCAGTTGTCTATGTGGCGATGCAGTGATGAACTAAGAGCTCGAGCAACCGAGATGCATCGCTTCTCAAAAAGATATGCCAAACATTACATAGGTATTAAAAATACACGATGTTCATTTTGCTTGTGAAACATGTGCCATAGAACCTACAATTAGAGAAGTAATGCTCCCCAAAAGGACTGCTGTCGTTTATCTGTTTAATCTCCAGTTCAAAGGATAATTGGTTTCAGCTGATTGATTGTATTCATAGGCAAAGTAATGGTAAGAACAGCATGTGTACTGTTATCTGGATTGGTTGATTAGCCTTGGCTAACAAGGCATTAGTTAACAAATGCATGGACAAGGTCAACAAGCATTATTATGAAGGGCCTTGTGCTAAAGTTGCTGTTACTACAGGAAAACGGTCAAACAACATTATTTTTAATGGGCTTTTAATTGTAATAATAATTGGTCCGGATAGTCTATATGGGTGTGTAGTCTTGTCTGTGACAGTTTACTAGATGTCCATTTTGTTTTATCAGGTCAATCTAATTTTTTGTTTAAATACTTGTCATGACTGCATGTATGTCTTTTGCTATTTCTGCACTTGGGATATCAACACTTCGGATCTATTATTTTGGGATTTTTACATATTGATCCTCATAGTTATTTATATTTCTAAATATTTTTCCAGAAAATTTAAAAAGCCTAAAAAACCTTTGAATTCTCATGTTTTTTTTGAAAAATAACAGCCTCTGTCTAAAAGCATCCAAAATGTCATTAGTTAAACATTTTTTATATTTTCTCTCTTTTTAGAGAGATAAAGAGGGTGTGGGAGAGAAAAGGAAGATATAGTATTGAAAAGGGGCATTTTCATCATAAAAAAGTAACAACAAATATTTGACTAACAATAACTCAAGGATTTTCTGGCAACAAGACTTATTCCTCGGCAACAATAAAATTTAGGGACTTGTTAGGATTTTCAATTATTATGGGGACATTAAGAAATATGAATGATAATGAGGACCAATATCTAAAATCTCCTTTAGTTTTTATGGACTCCATCCATGTACATCCCTGCTTTTTTATAAGGGAAACATTATGGAGGTTGTTTAACTAAATGAACGAGCTTTGAAGTCTGGATACTTTATGTTTCAAAAGATGAAGTCTTACATTGTTTACCGAGGAAACTAAGCCTAACCTATTCCTGCTAACGATACAGTATACAATAGACATTTGTTAAATTTAATAAGATATGTATCACCTTTCTCTTCAGTGAATTGGAGATATAGCATGAGAACAATCAATTAATCAGCCTAACTTTCAGTTTTCCATTGAGTTTCAAGAGTCAGAAAACACATTGTCTTGTTAGCTACTGAATCATCGTTCTTTCTTTATCTGTGTATAGAATTTTGGAAGCCAATTCCCCCAAATGAGCCTTACCGTGTCATACTTGGTGATGTGAGAGATAAGCTATATAACACACGTGAAAGAGCACGCCAAATACTGTCAAGTGGAATATCTGACATCCCTGATGAAGCAACTTTTGTAGATGTTGAACAGGTTAGTCCTACCTGCTGAAATTCATCAACTTCTTCGTTTAGAAGGCATGTGTTGGAGAAGTGAAGAAGAGCTCATTATAATGGGCTATAGGGTGACATGAAGACTTGAAATAGCATTTAGGTTATAGCTGGAATATATTTTAAAAAGTAAAATGTATTCTTAACCTGACTTGATACATCCACAGTAAATTCGAGCCATCAGTTCAGGTTTAATATAAAGTTTTCTATTTCATGGTTTGGCTGAATATTTGTCTAATATGCACTTAAGCATTTTTCTCCAAGTTGAATTCATACTATCCTTTTTTGTCTCCATGCCTGGTCATCTTGACCACTTTTACATGTTTTTACCTTTTATACTTCTTGCGTAGATTTTATTGATGATTTCCATCTTCTTTAACCATCTGTGTTTCTTTGCAGTTTCTAGAGCCTCTAGAGCTTTGCTACAGGTCTCTATGTTCTTGTGGTGATCGACCAATTGCTGATGGAAGCCTTCTTGACTTTATGCGCCAAGTGTCAACCTTTGGCCTTTCACTTGTTAGGCTTGATATTAGGCAGGAATCTGAGAGGCATACTGATGTTATTGATGCCATAACTCAACATCTAGGAATTGGATCATATCGTGATTGGCCTGAGGAGCAACGCCAGGAGTGGCTGTTGTCTGAACTTCAAGGCAAAAGGCCCTTGTTTGGACCTGACCTTCCCAAAACTGAGGAAATTGCTGATGTACTAGACACTTTTCATGTCATAGCCGAACTTCCTTCGGATAATTTTGGAGCCTATATTATTTCAATGGCAACAACGCCATCTGATGTGCTTGCTGTTGAGCTTTTGCAGCGGGAATGTCATGTTAAGAAGCCATTGAGAGTTGTTCCCTTGTTTGAGAAACTTGCTGACCTTGAGGCTTCCCCTGCAGCTCTTGCCCGCCTTTTCTCAATCGACTGGTACAGGAATAGGATTGATGGGAAGCAGGAAGTCATGATTGGATATTCAGATTCAGGAAAGGATGCTGGACGTCTTTCTGCAGCATGGCAATTATACAAAGCACAAGAGGAGCTTATAAAGGTTGCTAAACAGTATGGAATGAAGTTGACAATGTTTCATGGGCGGGGCGGGACTGTTGGCCGAGGAGGTGGTCCTACTCATCTTGCTATTCTATCACAGCCCCCTGATACCATCCATGGATCGCTTCGTGTCACAGTCCAAGGTGAAGTTATTGAGCATTGTTTTGGTGAGGAACACTTGTGCTTTAGAACTCTTCAGCGTTTCACTGCTGCCACTCTTGAACATGGCATGCTCCCTCCAGTCTCCCCAAAGCCAGGGTGGCATGCGCTTATGGATGAGATGGCTGTGGTGGCTACTAAAGAATATAGATCAGTTGTCTTTCATGAACCACGATTTGTTGAGTACTTCCGACTGGTAAATAAGTCCTTTCTTCTCTATTCAAGATGTTTGCTAATCTTCTGATTGAATTCTGTGTAAAATTCATATATCCTTTTACAAGGAGCTTTGTTTTTCTCTCTATAAAATTGTCATCAGTATAGACAAATACGACACAGATAACTACAGATATGTCCCATTCATCAGTTTTATGTCTTTTGATGGCCTGAATGATGGCCAAACTTGAAAGGCTTAACATTACTGTTTAGGCATTTGAATTATATCCTACGGCACTCTCTTTGGAGCTATTCTTGTTTTCAAGAACCATGAATGCTTATTTACAGACACAAGCATAGTTTAGCATGTTCACAACATCAATATTTCTCAATAGGTGCCGAAGGCTATGAGACCTATCCAAACTTCTTAGATGTAGATGACTGTTTAAAGCTATGTTTTAGACTTTCCAAGTTATCAAATACATACCATGAGTCCACCAGGAGTGTAGTTCAATAATTGGCAACGTGTACTTTTGTGCTCATATCCAAGTCTGTGTCAACTTTTGAAGCATCATGAAATGTTTTGGTCATTTTTTTCTCTATTTAATGAACATTCTGTTATTTTTTCTAAGTATAGTTCTTTTATTTACAGGCTACTCCGGAGCTGGAATATGGTCGGATGAACATTGGTAGTCGACCATCAAAACGTAAGCCAAGTGGAGGTATTGAATCTCTTCGAGCAATTCCTTGGATCTTTGCATGGACACAAACAAGGTTCCACCTTCCTGTGTGGCTTGGTTTTGGTATGGCTTTTAAGCATGTTCTGGAGAAGGATATCAGGAATCTTCATACTCTTCAGGAGATGTACAATGAATGGCCATTCTTCAGGGTGACGATTGACTTGGTTGAAATGGTTTTTGCCAAGGGTAATCCTGATATTGCTGCGTTATATGACAAACTGTTGGTGTCAGAGGATTTATGGTCCTTTGGAGAACATCTGAGGGCAAAATATGAGGAAACAAAGCATCTTCTTCTCCAGGTGAGTTATGAACGTTTCTACAAGTTGACATGCCATTTTTTGTTGGAGATCAAAAGGGTTGTCGTCTGTCTGGTAGTATTCATAAGTATCTGGAATTCCAGAGCAACTTGCCCAACAAGATAGCTGCAATTAATGTAAGAATACAATAATCTGATTGCTTTTATTGTTGACGTGCCATGTCTTGTTGGAGATCTAAAGGGTTGCTCCCAAATGGAAGAATCCATTTCTGTCGCCTGTCTTGTAGTATTCATAGATTCTGGAAGTCCGGAGCTTTACCCAACAAGATAGCTGCAATTAACATAAGAATACGATACGTAGTTCCTTCTAAATTTCTGATTGCATTTTCTGGAGTTTCTGCTTGCAAAAGTTTACAAGCATCTCCATGTCTATGCGGCTTAACATTTCCATTGAGATTGAATCCACGTGATGTTCTCTCCTCGATGAATTGCTAATGACTGTGAAGGAAAATTTTCTTCTCTCAAGTACAAAGTCTTTCTTACCTGAAGAATAAACCGTACTGATTTGTGAAACTCGTCCAAAGGCAAATTGAACGCATGGATTCTTTGTTTTAATCATCTAGAATGTGCCTTGTCAAGAAATCAAAATTTAGCCATGATTTTCCTTTTGTTGCTTTAGCATATTACAATCACCGGCATTGGTTTTCTGCTTGAGAACCGTTGACTGCTAATATTCCGTTATTCTCTTATACCTTTTCTTTTCGGATCCAAGGATGGCCGCCCTTGCCTGACATTGTGGCGGAAATGTTACAGGTTGCTGGTCACAAGAACCTCCTTGAAGGAGACCCTTACTTAAAGCAAAGGTTGCGATTGCGCGATTCGTATATTACGACCCTCAATGTCTGCCAAGCATACACGCTGAAGCGGATAAGGGATCCTGATTTCATTGTAGCTACGAGACCTCATCTGTCAAAGGAGGTTCTGAATTCCAGTAGATCAGCTGCTGACCTGGTAATGCTAAACCCAGCGAGTGAATATGCTCCTGGGCTGGAGGACACTCTCATACTGACCATGAAGGGCATTGCCGCAGGCCTGCAGAACACTGGTTAACTGATTTCCCTTTTCCTCTTTCCTCATTTCGGATATCAATATTGTACGTCGCTCACTTTCTATCGCAGAGTAATTCTCAGTCGGTGTTATCACCTAGACTATGGCGTGTTGTAACCATCCGAAAGCATGTTCTGAGAGAGCCCATGAACGGTATAACAAGTACAGGCCACATAACAAGGCTTCGAGACCTCTGATTCTTGAATGTTATATTATGTTGTGATGGATGTCACTCTGTACCGTCTCTTTTGATATTCATATGTTGCTACTTCCATATTCCAAGACGTGTCTGTCGCATGTGTTGCTACTTCCATATTCCTAACGTGCAGTTACCGGACTCCATCGCCTTCCGCTGCTTAAAGACAGTACCATAAAGCACTGAAGTATGTCAATTCCAAGTAACCCAGGGAATAATTCTTGTAGATATTTATTTGTTCTTCTTTTCCCATCAATTTGCATACTCGAATTACCATGAAGGATCGGAGATATTCACCCTATCTGCTGTCCCTGGAGAAGTTCAAGATTGACAATGTTAAAAGTTATTTAATCAGATCTGTTTATCTTCTGTATGTTAGATCTGATTTTTGTCTACATCCTTTGGTACAAATATAAACATGATTTACTGTTACCTTTTTCGTCGCGTTTTAATTTTGGAATGAACGAATGGAGACTATTGACTCGACCGGGTTAGTGTCAACCTCCTCCGGCCCAGCGTAGGCCGGTTCGGGAGCCGGACTACTCATCGGCTCCGAGTAATTTGTCTGCTGGTTTCACATCACGAAGCGTTCTAGGGAGAGAACGAAAACGTACGAAGAAAAGGGAAGGGGGGGGGGATTTCGCTGGAGTAGCAGATCTGGTGAAGGCCTCTCATGGCGTCTCGAAGCAAGCGCGGGAGTTTTCGCATACGTCGCTGAAGCTTGCGGAGCAGGCGGAGCGCTACGACGGTGATCGGTGAGCCCCCAGTGCCGGAACGCCGTCCTGTTCTGTGAGAAAGATTCAAGCGACATCCCACTGCAAATTTTCACAATCCAAGCACATCATTCCGTATGTTTAAGGCATCACTTGAATTTTCTCTGCTTTATTGGATTGGCACCGATTGCCCTCTGTCGTCACCCTATGTTACTGTTTTGCACTAGGGAGCATCCCTGAACTCTTATCTTCCGCCCACATTTCAAACTGCTTACTCGTTATCACCCCCGGTTGTACTCGGAAACCTGCTATCGAACTTATATTTTGTGCTCAAATCCCATTTTTCTTGTCATTTTCTTAAATCCTAAGACTCCAGCATACGTATATACAACATTTTTAAGGTGAACCACACGCAGCGATGGCGGAGTATGACGATTCATGCATACACTTTAATGTGATACGCGTATAGAATGTAGGAATGCAGGGACAATCTGACGGAATTAGGTAAATGCTGTTTTGCCCTAAACGTTCGTAGTTTACTCCATCTCTAATCCAAGTCGAGAAGGTGGCTACTCGAGAAAGTGCCAAGTCTTCCACTGCTGTCTGATGCTTGCGAACATGCTTTGCAGGGACCCCGTCTGGACGGTAGGGCAACCTGCTATCTAGGGGATGTGGAACCGTGCTATCTAGTGAGAGGGAAACACGGTGCCAGAGAAACCGAAAGTGAGGCTAAGCGAGCTATATACAATGCAAGCACGACCATGTTTCTTCTTCTCGCGCAATCTTTTCCTCTCATGTTTACAATACCTTGATCAGTAGACAGCGAAGACATGCCACTGAAATTGATGATATTCACCTTGTCCTAATTTGCCACTGCTGGAGTAGAGACATCTTTAGGACCAGAGCAAACTTCACAGACTTTGATCTCATAGATACAATTCTCTATGAAGAATCCTTGCAACTAGCGTACAAAACATTGAGTACCAAACATGGAACCGATATGCCAAGGAAATAAAAGCTTCAACAGAAACTTGAAATTAATAGACCTGCAGTAAACTGAACTTGGAATTCATGCTCGAAGAGAGCATACCGTACTTTACAACTCGAACATCTATTAACATCAAGCATCCGCTATCAGCTTATGAGACTCAGAATTCGAAAGAGTACCTCACTATGAAATGATAATGGTCACAGGATAAAACTGATACAGAGATCCCGCACATAATTTTTACCCCCAAAAGGTGATCCCGATGTGCAGATATTTGTAACGCTACAGCAAGTATCAAACAGAAGGTTGAAGTCAGCCAGAGTCGACCATACAGTTGGCTGCAGAATGTGCATGCACCAATCACAAAGAAGGCCTCTATATGGAGATGCAACAAATTTCATCCAACCTTCCAATAGGGGTCACAGTCCAAAATGCATGAAGCAGTCGAACCATTAGGTTAACTGAATTAATGTGCTGTTGCACGAGGGGCACGTGGCCTCACTGGTGTCTTTGAAGGGCTTACCCTAAAGAAGTCATAAGCTGGTGTCAGAATATACTCTGGGAAAGTGCCACAAGTAATCTCCATTCCCTGACTACCTGATAGGAAGAGCTCCCAAAAGCACGCCACTGCAGTTCAGTGCAATAAGTGCACTATCTGCCTGCAATGAGCAAATGGAGGACATTCAGGAACACTAGGCAAAATAAATCAAAGAAGACTGAATTGCTAGTTAGAATCACATCCCCCTCAGAAGGTAAACGAATCTGATTTCAATCTATTGAGGTGTTACATTTTGGTTGGGTCAGATTCATATACCCAATCTACCCTTTGGAATAAGGATGTTTCATACCTTCTAACCAAACCAAGACATGTAGGTAGTATTCATGTCACTCAATAAAATCGTTTCATCCCTCAGTTTTCATCTTCTGTCAATACTGAAAATGAACTAGCACCACACGGATAGCTTCAATAATCAATAAAGCTCAAACGTGGAAAAAATCACTTCCAGATGATCATGGTTGATAAAATCAGGAAAAACAATGGACACACAGTAAGTGAAACAAGTTCTGACATAATTCATTTAGACATAATGTGCACTAAGTTCTAACTGACATAATTCATGTATACATAATGTGAACTAAGTTCTAACTGACATAGTTCATTTGGACATTGTCGCAGATTTTGCAACTAGCAAATTAGACACGACAATGAAGATATGGTGAGTGGTGACAACCAAATGAACGTTAAATCATGTTTTGGATGTGACTAGTATCACATTTATAAAAGATGAGGAACTTTCATAAGTATACTTAGAGCAAGACACAAACATAAGTCCATTTACGAGAAAATCAAGCTAAAAATCACCCTCAAAAAATAAGAAAATGTAATTAATGCCCCCCCCCGAGGAAAGGATGAAAAACCACTCAAGGCTTCCTACAAAAAAAGATGTACAATGCTTTTGGAGGGTGGAGACCCTTTCAAGTGTCTTCCTATTCATCTCCAGATACGAGGGCCAGAGGTCGCATCTAAAATGAAACAACATGCATCATGATTCAGCTTCACGGCATGGTTAACACAAGGAGAAGAAATCCTGAGCATGGTCCTAATTATGCGGGCAACTCAACTTCAGTCAAGATTGGGGTCAATCGGTCAGAGGATTCTCTTTCTTAACTCACATTGATTTTGAGTTATTCCTTCAGAGATATTTGAATCATCCAAATCATAAGAAATACTTCTCTAAGATAATTCAGGTCTACCATGTCCTTTTTTGTTTCTTTCATTTGATATTTTCTACTTTGTCTAACCAAAGCTTCCTTAAATCTACATTTAATAAGTCCAAATCATCTCACCCTTCTTTGAATTTGTCTACAATTACCACTACTCTCACATTTTCTATAATACTACAGGCAAATCTGAAATATCAAGAATACATGCCCTCCTCTGTCCTAGCGTATGAGCGTGAACAAATGATATACCAAACATATTTCTTGTTCCCATAAAAACACGGCAACTGGTATATAGATAGTTCAAAACAGGCTAATCAGGCCCTCTTAGGAAACCTGGTACGTAAAAATGCAAATCTTGAACCTCCAGCAATGATTACTTGATAGGCAGACTGCAAAGTGAAGCTATCAACAATATTCCATAACCACGACAAACAGCACTTGGACTCTGATTGAAGTTGATTGATAGGCTGGCAATGGCAGACTATCATCACACTTAGTCACGTTTGAAGAAAGCCAGTTGACAAAACAAAACCCTACTGGAAACTGAAATAATCCACAACACTTACCATGTTTCTTAGACCATCTACACATGCCGTGGAGGTGAACGTGGATACACAACAACTGAGAATTTTAACTAGACTTGAATTTACTTTCATAAAAACATGCAAGAAAATATGAAGGTCTGTGTTCATAATTTAGATTTTATATTAAATACTTATAGTAGACATTCCAAATCTTTTAGTGAAGAATTTCAGTTAAAGATAAATATTTTATTCAAAGCAAACAGAATTTTATATCATTGACTAGTGACAAAGGTTCCAGTACTAGGCATCAAGGAATTGCGATTCAAATCAGCCCCCTAAATAGGCAAGTGTTAGATGAACTGGATACGTAAATAAAGCCCTGGGACCTGACCAGGATCTATCAATTTTGATCCTTATCTGGATTGGCTGATCCAACAACCATGATACATAGTGTCAGAACATTCAAAAAGCAAAGATAAATCCTCAAATATGTTGAAGAACAGGATTGAACAATTTCAATGATATCTACACCCCACATCACATTCCCAAGCAGGTGTAATGCATACACAGAGTCTCTCTGTAAGCACAGGAATGGATGCTTCAATGATACACCAAAACCAAAATAATGGAATTGAGGATGACAATCAGAACAAAATCAACACATGACGTGAATTATAAAATTACAAAAACAAACATTCAGGAGTTCCTACCAGCACAAACTCAACAAATGCTATGCGAGTGGAATGCACGTTATCTCCTAAAAGCCTCAGACGAGACACCTGCTTCAAATGTGTTAAAGCCAATGAGCAAACGTATCATCAAACTTTGATATTATCTGAGAACTAGAAATAGGAAATAAGAAATACCTTTCCACAGTATGCTTCAAAAAATGCTTTTACATCTGTCTGTGTCACCTGCACGACAGGAAATCAAACAATTGTCCTTCAGAAACTAAGAAATTCACAAACATAGGTTTCGAGAAATGATGAAGAATCAATGCTCAATTTGAAGAATTGCAGAACCACTAGAACTATTAGCATCTTGGTCTACAAGCCCCAAACAAACTACAGTACCTTCTTATCGATATTTGTACAATACACGGTCCTAGCACACATTTCACGTTCATCTTCGGACTGTACATCAAATTGGCAATCATAGTTCCAAGATGACTTTATAAGCACTGTTGTGACAATGAAAACAACAACCTTAAACATCTGGGTACAGGTATCACATGTACACACCTGGGGAAGAAATGTGGGATTCACTGGCAAAATAGCAGTTTTTGAAGGTAAAACGCGTAGAGGGTAGTAACCAAGGACAGTCCCACCAAGACTTAGTGCTGCTCTTGCACCTTCTGTTAAAAATAGATACCGTCATTCTGTGAGTTTGGCTGTATGACTAAACATGCATCAGGAAAAACAGATATGAACTGAACTCACGTTCATCAGCGAACTCAATAAAGGCAAACCGAAGGACTGAGTGAGGGTCACCACAAACACGGCAATCAACAACCTTTATCATGAAAATACATGACATTAGAGCAATGTACCATTAATGTCAAATAGAAATTATGTGTAGAAATAAATATTGGAAACATTGACCGCATGTTTAAAGTTGGAATCCGGGAGGACAAAATTTAATCTTGATACATGGAACATTTCAGAAAAACTCGGTTGAGCTTCATCTTTCTGCCTAAACACTGATAATGGAGATTACAAATTCAAACATAATACAGTCAAACATACAGGTCAAACAAGAATATTTAGGAGTATTAATGTAAATAATCCCGAAGGTAATTTTGGAGTTTTTAAGGAATTTAGCACCACTAACTTTACAAATACCAGTTTTAAGCTCTCAGGAAATAACCACAACATTTTTGCAATTTTAAGAGGGTATAAAATGATGAAACATTCACAGGGATATAGGAGCAAACCATAGGTATATATATGTAATTTTTTAAAAAATATATACCAATCAAGAGAAGCACAGGTGTTATTATTAACTGGAGAAGCTGCAAGATACCTATGAAGAAGGCAGCTTTCAGAACTTCAAAGAGCTGATCCTAATTCCCTTAAGATACTAAATGCAGCCTCAAAGATGGAAAATACTCAGAAATACAAGTTGTACTAAGTTTCATAGCATTTACAGCATTAACCATGCAATTGATAAACAAAACAATGCTCCTAATTTTAGTCTAAAAAATCGGGAACTCAACTTTCTTTCTTAAGATGTCAAAAGCTTGGTCCAAAGATTTCAAACAGCTTTTATTGGGAATTATGTCTGGGATCACCAATGGTCAGGATGCCTGGCAGAGTTCAAGTTGGCAACCTACAGTCAACAGATATATGAAAAGCTTGTTTACGAAGGAAGAAGCAAAAAAATAAAAATAAATCCTGTCTATTTGGCAATAATAGACCTTGGAGTTGGGAGATATTTAGCTTAGGCCCTGTTTGGTACACGTTGCTCTCAAATGAAAATCAACTATAGGATTCACACCACGAAAGAGATCAAATGTCGGTAGTGATTATAAGTGGCAGCAGAACTCTATAACCAGTAGTTCCTCTCAAAGTCTGGACCAAATGTGATATCTTCAATTCCACTTAATTTTGGTTACGACGGAATAAGTAATTGGCCAAGAGAGGATCAACCGCGACCAACTTACTTGTCCACAGCTGGTAAACAATGCTGCAAGTTGCTCCTCAGTTACCTGTGATGATATATACAATAATAATGAGCATCACGTAGCGAACAACAACACGGAACAAAAGAGATAAATTGACCTCAGAAAAGACATCATTTAAAAGGAGAAGATGGATGACAGCGTAGCTACAGGTTAAGATACATTTATATCAATGTCGGAAACATAAACAGTGCGCCGAACACTGTCTTCTCGTTGAGCTCTCAGCACCCACTCATGTATCCTTCTTTTTCCCTGGCTGTAATGCTTCTTCTGCAAAAACAGAACCCATCCTCTAAATAAAACGTACAAAAGTAGCTATTTTTATCACGAAAATTGAAGCGTATTAAGAAAAAAAAAACTCGGCGGAATTGCTGCAGATAACAATTGTCATCGCAAGAATCAAACAGAACATAATGATCAACTGAGAGAGAAAAGCAAAAAAAAAAAAAAAAGGTTCTAGAGATTTGGACAAATACCCTGCGGTGGTGGGTGCTCCCCAAGCCTTCTCCACCTGCGTCCTGATCCGCATACTCCAGCACCGCGCCGTCGTTCGCCACGAAGACCGGGGCGTCAGCGGAGAGGACCCCATTGGGCTTCCTCCGCTCGCTGGCGATCGCCGCCGCGGGGACGGCGGACTTGGACGAGGGGACGAACTCCGCCGCCAACGGGTTCAGCTTGGAGAGGAGATTGACCAGGTCGCGCACGTCGTTCCGAAAGTCCGCGGCGGGATCGGCGGAGGGCGGCGGCGGGGAGGAGGGAGTGCGCCTGTGGGGGAACTGGCGATCGTTGGACCCGATCGAGTTCTGGGCGACGGCGGCCATGGTGGAAAACGAAAATAGCAAAAGCGGAGCAAGGGAGACGCGCCGGGCCGGTACAGAGCAGGAATGATCGCGCCTTTTGATCGAGAGGACCAAGAGAAGAAAAAAGCTCGTACAGCCAGATTAGCTCCGGGTTCTCTCCCTGGAGGCGGAGCTGTTGCCCGTCGTCGTCGTCGCCGCCGCCGCAGGTTGTTCTCTCCCCTCTGAGAGAGGGAGAGCAGAGGCGGAGGGAGAGGAGAATCTACCGCGGGGGGGCGGTGGCGCGGAAGAGAGAGGTGTGTGAGGATGCTCGTGTCGTCAATACATCGTTGCGTTGGCATCGGAGAGAAAAAGGAGGAAGGGAAGGTAGACGAGACGAGACGGGGAGAGTCGATCGTCGATCCGCAGCTGAGCTGACCGGCCGACGCTCCCACCTGACCGAGCCGTCGCCCACGGATCCGACTCCGGTGTGGAACGGATATCGGACACCGCGCGGATCATCTGTTAGGTACAATCCGATTTTCGCCCGACGACGACTGCGGTGTCGGTGGTCTGTATCAGCAGGAGCGTTTCCTGAGCCGTTCATCTTATTAGTAATGCTTTGGTCCCGATTTCAGTAGTTTTTGAAAAAAAAAATCACCGTATTACAATTTCGATGTCATTGCGTAAATCAAGATTGAATCCTATCATCTTCAAAATATAATATTAGTTTTTTAAAAAATAAATTAGTAATTTACGTATGATCACTAAATTTTTGATATAATATCTTGAAAACCTGTTACCATTTTTATCGCTTTACACATCAGATCTTTATAATTTATTTAACTAAAATTTATTTATCTCTATACTTGTATTTTTTTATCGATAGATGGAAAACGGAAACCATCGGATTCCGATTTAGATAAACCATCGAAATATCCAACTTTTATCCGTTAACTTTTATTCCACCGGTATAAATCAAATTTTCAGAAGAGTATGGTATGGGGGCTTCATCCATCTGCACCCCTTGCCGTTAACGGATACGAATATGTGGTATTAACGGGAACGGGGCAAGCGTCACCGTGGCGGACCGGACCGGGAATCCGAAAGGGACCACTGTGCCGGGGCTCAGTCAGAGAGATCCATGCAGCCGGAGCACGTGACGTAAGATGGCGTCGGCGGGGAGGTTTCGTTCGAGGGGTCGCGGAAGCGCTGACGCCCGAATCGGATGGCCGTCGTCACTCAGCGGCGCACTGTTTTACGTGCACGTCCGAACCGAAGGCCATATAATAATATTTATTTGACAAGGTCGGATGAGATCTCGTCTACCCTCCCGTCTCTTTTTTTTTTTTTTGAACAGGATGGCCCGGTGGCCATACAGAGGGCGCTGCATCGCGCCGGCGAAGGATCGAGCGCTGCCGGGTGCAGCGCTCGATCCTCACAAGGTGCCACCTCCCCCCCATGGGGAGGTGGTCCCGGCGATCAACGCCGGGATCGAACCCTCGCCACCCCCCCCGCGGGGGTGGCGTCTACCCTCCCGTCTCGCTCGCTCGCTGATATTTACTCACTTTTAATGCTCGTGCTAAAAAAATATTGACAATAAAAATAAAAAAATAATAATCGAACATCATCCTTGCATCATAATATATTCTTATCTAGAGAGGCCCGATTTTACATGAAAGCTGGGTGTGATATATATCTATTTTTTTCATTCATAACTCTCGCAAACTCCTGTATATATATATATGCATAGACGTTATATATATATATTATATATACACCTAATTAATCTGGAAATATATATGCTGACTAGTCATATATTTTTCAATCATTAAGATGAAAATACCCCAAAATAATTATTTATGTATATATATATATCCTTGGTTGGGATTGATTACTTCCAACAAGATTGATGACTACTGTCTGGGGAGGAAAACTAGCCACCAATTAATTAACATCAGTTGTTGGGTCAGTTATTTGGCTTAGAACGCTACCTAATTAAGATTGTTACATACGTAGTATGTACATACAGTAAGAATATTCTTCACGAGGACTATATATATGTAGTATGCATTAAAATATAAATCGTTTTAAATGGGCTAATGAAACACATGATCAAATGTAGGTAATAACGTAAAGACACACAGGAGAGGAGGAAGGGAAGGCTTGAAATGTTCCGACTCGACTCCCATTCCAGCACCAAAATACTGCACGATTCTGCCTGCGGGAGCAGAGGCTCCTCCTCGTCCGGTTGGGTGATCGGTCACGTTAACGTGGCTCTGGCGTCCCGTCCTGTCCGCCCACCTAATCCAAATCCCCAAGTGGCCCTTCTTGCAGAATAATTCTTCTTGAACACGTGGCCCCCGCAGCACACGCGGACGACGAGAGATCGAGCGTCACCCCTCTCCCGGGGTGCTCGGCTGCAAGCGCGAGAGGCGAACTCTCACTCTGCTTCCCAGGGGGAGCAGAGCTGACGTCAGTCGAGCCAGGCTCAGCCAGCTTTTTTTTTTGCAAAATATATTAATACTCTGCATTTCAGTACAAAAGAAAAGAAAAAAAGGATTTTGATTTCATATTATTGTTGGTTACCGTGTGTACGTAGAGCGCAGCACTTTTAGTCTTAGAATGCTGATTTCTATTATATTTACAGAGAGTAGTTATACTACATACCTACGTACAATGCCTCCCCCCATGATTGAGTTGATGATCCTGGCGCCTACCCCCGGCAGCTTCCTCCCTCGTCCACATGGAAAAGGGCTCCCCCCCACATCCGCGTGGTCCTTTCGGCTGCAACGAGATGATCCAACTGCCCCTCTATGTATGTATTTGAGAATATTATCAGAGCTCATTATTTTTAGCCTTGATAGTGAGTGGTAGAATGCCAGCAATCGGTGGGTTCAGTGCCCCCCCCTCCCTCGCAATATTGTGGTAGTTTCGCGCACGGGGTGCAAACGAGTCGAGTAGAGTAACATGGTATTCGAGTTTGACTTGCTTATCTTACTTGAGTTCGGTGTCGTTGAGCCCCTACGAGTCTCGATCGTAATGGACTCAAGTTCGATCCAAACTCGAATCGATGTGAGATATGAGCTTGTTCGTAGGAATCGAGTTTGGTCTCGAAATCATTTGTGAAACTCAGGCTTAAGCCCAATCATGTAACTCAATCTATGTTTATACTCGGACTCAATTTTACTCCAGCTCATTTCAATATATTTAACCGATATCATTTGACTACTGATACTTATAATCTATTTTTTATAAATATTTAATTCAGCAGCTAGTCGAGTATTTTGTTGAGTCCTGTCACTTCATGGGGGCAAGAACAGGGATTTGGACTGGGGTGAAAAATCAACGAGATCGTATGATTTAGATCAGCCCAAAGGTAGCCACTCTAATTATATATCGAACTCTTGATTAATTTGCACTGCTTGTGTTTGTGTTTATGTTGGGATTAAGCGGGAAAAGATATTCTATAGACGCGATTTCCTCTTGGTCTCGTGGTGTGGCAATGGCTGCATCGCTGTATGTCCTAAAACTCAAATTTAGGCCCTGTTTGGTAACACTATTTGACACCTCTATCATTATCAATTTTAAAATTGATATTCCTAGTAATCACTAAGAAGTGTTTGGTTAGTAATATCAATTTTGAAATTGATAGTGAAAACAAAGCACATTATGTAATACAAGTGTCAACTTGTATCAATTTTGATATTGATACTTCAACCTCTAAAATTATCAATATCAATATTGATATAGTATTAAATTTAAAACTCTAACCAAACGGGCCATTAATCTCGGAGTCTCCGGATCAAGGAGGGAAATAAACCAAAAATATGTACATATATATATTGCCCGACTACCGTTCTGGTAAATACCAAGAACGCTTAATTTGGTTGTGGCGTCAACCATGATCATCCCGACATTTCATAAAGTCGTATCACATCAACCCCGAGCTCAAACTGGATCGGTTCTTCTCTGCAAGAACTTAAATAAATTCTGTGGTGATACTCTACTTCTCTGATATTTACTCCGTGATCGATGTTGACAGATGGTTTTTGACTGGTTTCTTTTCTTTTTTATCTTCATCTTCTGGAGATCAGATCTCGCGGCACTGCTGCGGTGACCCCAAAGTCTGTGATTTATGGTCGTAACAGTTGGGCCATTCTGACACAGAAAACGAAAGGTCAGACACGGAGGAGGTCCACCTCTGACCTCTTCTTCCATAGAAACCCAGTAACGTGTCCTGATGAGGCGCTTAGTTAAATGATAAATTATGTTTTTACTGTAATTTATATTCTTTAAGTAAACTTGGTTAAAAGAGGTGTTTAATAGCCATTACCATTTGTGTTTTTAAAATGATTTTCTTCTTAGACAAAAAGAAAAATCTCACCTCTTTTTTTAATCTCTGTGGTCCCCCATTTTGTTTGATCATATATGATATTCAAAAATTTTTGTTATCACATCCATCCAAAGATGACAATTTCATGTCATTCACATTTCCTTTTGATATAGCATTTTTATCATCAAAATGTATAAAAATTTATTGTACAACCAAACACCCTATAAGCATTCCACGAGAAGACCCACATCTTATCTTCTCGGATAATTAGTGTATGTTTGACTGGAATATGTGTTCAAACTAACAAAGTACGGTTTTAAATTTGTACGATCGATTCAGCTGAAGGCCACTGGAATATATGTTTCAGACAAACAAAGAATGGTTTTAAAATTGTACCAACCAGATCGATTCAGCTGAAGGTCCGGATAAAGATCTGATCATATGTTATCCTTCGTCAGATAAACCTAAGCCTTGATTTCCTTCGTCACCAACCATGAGGTGCTCGGTAATCATCAACCTATTCACCTTTTTTTCTTTCCCATCAATAATACCGACGCGGGGGCCAGCTGAGAACCTGGAATTCCTTGCGAATCCGCCATGTGTTGTTCTTCGTAATGTGAAGAGACAGCAGCACGGCTCTGTTTCTTCGGTTGCATAGCCACCAAAGATTGTGATCTCAGGCAACCAAGATTTCATTTATGATGAAAAAGAATGTCGGAAAAAGGAGACCAGAAATAAGGCGTGTAAGATACAAGTACATTAATCGGACAACACATCGACAATGCTCCCGTGTCATGCCCTCTACAGTCTACACACAGTACAGTTGCGCCGACAATGGTGTGCGGCTCAGCACATCGACCGGCGCCGAATAGACAGCCACGGGTGGGCGAATTGTACATTAATCGGACAACAGTGGGAAGCGAGCAGGCATAATCCCTTACCGCTGATACTCGGGATTAAATGCTAGAGCCTCCCAGTAGATCAGATCTCTCATCTGATCCTCTGACAATCCTTGCTGCTCAAAGTCAAAGCTAAACGGGGCTGAGCAAACTGGTTCATCACTGACATCGTGGAGGGTGGCCAGGTAAGGGTGCGCCAATGCTTCTTCAACTGAATATCATGAAGAGTGAACAATGCCGATTTTCATGATGAACATTCAGAAACATAACATCAACAAGAACTATTGCCAGCCCATGTAGATGCAAAATGATAAAAATTAAAAGGACCAAGAAGACCGACGAAGTGCAGAAACAACATCATTGCAACCACAAGAAAAAAGAGGCCATTATTTAAGAAACCTACTGTCCCATTCAAGGGGTCGGGTAAGATTGTATTAATAGTTTGTCCTCTAATTCCGGCATTCCAAATAGCACAAACCAAAGAAGAAAGAGGCCATTATTTAAGAAACTTATTGTCCCATGTAGGAAGTTCTTTCGCTCCATAATGACCTACCATCTATGCAACATTTCGGGCATTCACTTTAATCACCAGAAGTTTATCTCTGTCTACGGAAATTGTAATTGTACAGCCCATGATGTCATGAATGTCAAAAAGGGGGAACAATGATTTATGCATCTTCATGAAGCAAAATAAAGCAGATGTCAAGTTTTAGATATCATTATTGAACACTTGAGAGGCATAGAATTGATCGTGCAACCATCTGCTTTTCAACAAAAATGAAATGCTCACCAGAACTCGACTCACTAGCTTCCAAACAAATCCCAACAGAAACAAGACAGAAACAAAGATAAGACCAGTGTGAAAGTTTTAAAAAAATAACATAGAACTTTATTTACATCTGTGTAGAAAATTTGAAATGAGGGAGTACCACATGTACCAAGATCACTGAGTAATTCTAAGTATCAAACATATGGCATACCGTAAGACCGTGCAATATGATATTTCTACAAGCAGCATAAATCCTTCTTGGCCAATAGCGACCAAATTAACAAGAGAACGAACCTGTGATTCTTTGCCGAGGATCAAAAGTCAGCATCTTCTCGATAAGATCTATGGCAGCAGGGTGAACGTGTGGAAACTTCTGAAGAAATGACTGTCTCGCATGATAAGGAAGCTGGCGAAGATATCTTCTTGCATTTTCATTCACAAACCCTAAATTAGCCTCATCTGGTGTACCAATAAGCTGAAAAACATGAACAAACATATAACTACTAACAAGTGGCAATGCGTGTTAAGAGAGTTAGGCCATGGCAGGAAATCAGTAGTGTCAGGAACAACAAGGCTTTATCCATGTATCAGATAGGAGAAGAAAGAAATTGGTAGAATTAGCATAGCACAAGTATTCCATAGCCACCTTAAAATAACTTTATGCAGGCATCTGCATTTAAGTGACTTCGTATGAATTGTATGTGAACCAACAAAAAATGCATTTGTAAATTGTTGGTACAATTTGGACATTTAACCCTACTATACATTTTCTCTTACAAAAACTTCAGGCTTTTATTTCTTGATGTGAAGCGCATCATTAAAAATGAACTTTATGCCCACGTAGACACTAATATGAGGTAAATGAAAGTAGGTGTTCCTAATTTAAAAAAGTATGTTGATTTTTATCTATACTGCCAGAACGGGCAGCAAATTTTTGCACCAAATGAGAAATATTTTACCTCCATCAGCAAGCGAAGTTGATGCACATGGTCTCTCCCAGGAAACAACGGTTTTCGTTCCATCAATTCCATAAATATGCAACCCACAGACCAAACATCAATAGCTGCATTATATTCTGAAGAATTCAGCAATAACTCGGGTGCTCGATACCATCTAGTAACAACATATTCTGTCATGAAATCAGTTTCAGAAGTGGTCCGAGCAAGTCCAAAGTCACATATTTTTAGATCACAATTGGCATTCAGAAGAAGATTGCTTGGTTTTAGATCCCTGTGAAGAACATTTGCTGAGTGTATGTACTTCAATCCTCGAAGGATTTGATAAAGGAAATACTGCAAGACAGATATTCAGAGGTTACTTATGTCCACCAAGAGCATACAAATACTTTTGACAAGACTACCACAATAGAATTGTTCCAGAAAGCTTTAGGGAAGACTTTCAAAATGGATGAACATTTGCAATCCTGAAAATCAAAAGTTTAGATTTCCTAACCGAAGAACATCAAAAAACTAAAATTTTTATTTACCAGCACTACATATAATACGTGCATCCAGTTCAATACCCTAAAATCAATGAATTTGAATGAGCTATTTAGCTTGAACAAATACTAACTTGTCCTCACGACACTGTTGTCATTTAGCAGATACTAACTTATCCTAGTGTTCTCCTGAGATCGTTGGAAAAACTTTAAGACACTTTGATCTATTAAAGATTAATTATTTTTCAATCACATTATAAAGAAATATTTATTTTTCTAATAGAAATTACCTATGTTGTGTGGTACATATCCAGTTCATACAACTTGGTTGGGGCTGCATTAGTTTAAACAAAGACTAAACTTATCCAGGGAGTATTTGTTCATTTAACAACTAGGAGTACTCCACTTCTTGAAAAGAATGAAGCTTTGAAGGGGGATAACAATAACATTTATCTTGATTCCAGCAGTATAAATTCAAAAATAAAGAACTATATATGTATTGAGTTAAATAGAACCCAATAAGTCAAGGATTTTTGGCTTGGGGTCAGCTCCTAATTGTCCAAGGCTGATCCCATCTATCTCTCGCTGTCTATATATCTATCCATGGAATGCGGGGTCACGACTCAAGTCCTGACCCAGTCGATTTTTTGGGCCGACCGACCCGGTCCTGACCCCACAACCCCGACCCGGTGGATGTTTTAAAATTATTTTATTATTTTTTATAGCGACTCCAGCCGACCCTGACCTGACCCGGGTCTCGACCCTAGCCTACCCGGGTCGGTTTGGGTCCAACCGACCCGGTCCTGACTCCCGACCCCACCTACCTTGTACCTATCTTTATACCTCTCTATCTCTATTTATCTATCTATAACTATAACACCTTTCAATGGGGAGAGATATCGTAGTGTATACCTGTTCCCTTTCTATAAATCATGCCCATTTGTGCATTCCATATTCTGCTACTCTCTCAATGTGTGCTGTGCCTGCACGCAAGTTTGTGTCTGAGTTGTAGAAATTACATCCACATTGTGTATGTGATTATAACTTGTTACGGTCTAATACTTGTTCTCTCTCTAGTAGTCATTCCTTATGATGTGGGCTATGCTACTGCGAGCTAATGCTAATTATTCTAATAACCTCATATTGACTCTGCAATAGGACAGATACTAAAGCTTAAGCTACTTATATCCAGGCATATAAATACCTTAAGATGAGTTCCATAACCTAAATATAGCTGTTACCCCCACCATCTTCATTATAAAAATGAATGAAGTATCAAACTTCTATAAGACATATCATACAGCTTGGGAACAGACTACAGGAGTAGAAACCTGGAATGGTTAAACAGGAAGAACTGCAGAGTAATTTCTGTTTCATCGTGTGTTTTTCATAATAAGTATGGAATTCAACACTTATTATGCCAAAAATATCATGGGCTACATGATGACAATCGCACTCGAGTCCAGTTCGATCCAATTAATGTATACTGACGTCGCCATCACATCACGGGTTATTTATGGATCAGAGATGAGTGACCGACTAAGACATCTTTTACAGCTACAGATGATTTTATTTTAGGTTCTTCCCTTAAGTCCAGTAAGCATATATACTTCAGAGTTACTAAATGTTATTCTTACATTAGATAAAATTTTTTGGGCTTTCTTAAAATTGTACAAGAGAGTTATAAAACCCACACGCATGTACACATAGGAGACATGATGGAATGAAATGGGGTATACAATCACTTTCCCACACAACCCCATCCCTAGTTCTTCTTCCTCGTCAATGTCCTCCGGATCCCTGATCAACGATGGTCACTTGTCTTCGGTGGATTCTCACCTTGCTGCTATTAATTTTTACCTCTTTTTCTCCCTCTTCATCTTGGCCTCCATCTTCTTAAGTGTCTAATGCAAGTGACTCAGATGATCATCCGGAACTCATCGATGGCTCTTCCAACAGTGTTTCTTCTTTGCCGGGCTCCTTCCTCTAGGTAAACATCACCTCGACACCTCCTCTTCTCTTCCCCTTCTTCCCTTCATCTCAGCCACCGTCACACAGTTGGCATTCTCAACCTGCCATTCCGATCTCGGTCCAGTGAGATCCTCTTCCTACTGAATCGTTTCTTATCTCCACTTCTCCTAATTGCTCTCCTTCTACGTATCCGGTAATCCACTCCAGTTTGTTCTCCTTCCTCTCCTCATAATTCTGCCCCTCCTGGCTCCTTCTCTCTCCAGTCAGATCTTCCCACTTCCCAAGCACCCTCTGGTTCTTCTGAACATTCCAAAATCCCTCCAGACGATTGACCTTCCCTTCCAGATTCCTCAGGTCACCAACCCCACACAGTGCTGATTCTCATTCCAAGTGAAGCTCCTGTCCCCATCCAATGCACTATAGATGCTGAAGCCCAACACTGCCATCCCTACTCTAGCCACCCGGCCTCCACCACCATCGGTTTATCACTGGATCTTTTAGGTTGAATCAAGTCCACACCACCATCTCCTCCACACCCCCCCCGGCTCTCCAAGGCCAAACCCGTTGACGTTGCACCATCGACGCAACCCTGTTTATGCTTGCGAACTCCCCTGTATTCCAGTTTCAACACAACGACAAAGGAATTGTGACGAAACTCACGAAGAAGTAATGCCTTCACACACAAGAGGTCGTCACCTACAGGTTGTGAAGTGCACAATCCAAATGCCAAGCGAATCAAATGGTTGCCAGTCCAGTTCGTGTACAGTATCTGTGCTTGCAGAATTCACCTGAGCCGGCCACCCAGACCACACCAATTAGATGGTCTGAGTAGTTCGTCCTTGAAGGCACACGCCAGTGTTCTATCAGATCCTTTCCATCAGTCCGATGATGTCAGGGCTCATCAACCTGCTCGTTTCTGAACTTCATTTGGATTGCACCTTGTTATCACCCTGCAAGGTGTGGACTTACTTGATATTTGTATCTGCTGACTGTATAAATTGGTCAGAAAGTAGACAGCCAGACGATCAACTCTCAGTCTTGGCATGGAGGGACGTCACCTGACTCATTTTTTATTTGCTCATTTATTATGTACTAGTATGGTATGCCAATGTGAGAGTTAAGATTCTAGCTCGATATCAATCATTATTGGTCCTCAAGCGAGAACCATCTGAGACTGCTCAACCGTACATCGATTTGAAAGTGTCCTAAGATTCGGAAGCATCCACTCAACCACAATCCCAGAGATCGCTACTTGGGGCCATTTCTGTTTTGACTTAGTTGACTACTTGATTACCTTGCCTGTTGTAGCTCAACACATCATATGTACTGTTTAATCGCTAGCCCTTAGTCTGGCCCAGAGGTGGTCCCACATCACAGTGCCTTTTGCCCGAGGGTAGCAAAACAAAAAGTGGAATGACACATATAAGTCTCTCCTGGCTTATATCAACTCTCTTTCCCAATGACTCTACTCCAGACATGATTAGGTTCAGACTAGAAGATCCACTCTAGATCAGCTGGAATCACTAATTTAGTGCCAGTCCAGGTTACTAGAAGTTCAATATGCTTTCTTAAACTTCTCATTTTCAGGCTGAAATTGGGATCAAAATTCCCTGCTAAGACTGATGGCTATAACCTTCACATCGATCTTGATCTGAATCAGACGATTTTGTTTTCATGTAGAGGCATGTGTACCAATTACACAGAAGAAAATAAAACGAAAAGGATTGGACTCCATAATGACATGCATAAAACCTTTAAATGGCACCAATCTCACAAAGATAGAATATATTTTGGAAACAATGGTGGATTCACGATGAGCATTCAGCAACCACCTCAAAGGCCTAAAAAGGTTACTGTTTTCTGTTGCTTTTAAAAAAGCCGTCTGTAATTGCTAGTTAGCCTAAAAAGATAACAAGAAAAAATATTAAGCACCTTTAGTGTTTCATGCCAACGATTATCTTATATAAAATAAAATATGAATATCTATACCTGGCAGTGTTCTTCAGATAATGCTTGATTTGAACGTATTATCTGATGCAGATCAGTGTCCATCAGCTCATATGCAATGTATACATCATTAAAAGCTTCCCTTGTTGCAGGTGGTATTATATCTCTGATAGCAACAACCTTAAGCACAAAACAAAAGGTGTCAATTCAAGAAATCATCTCTATTCAAGGATCTATCAGAAATGCTAACTGTGCCAATTAGAACCTTACCTTTATTTAAGAAATGCTAACTGCATTGGAAATCAAATGGGGATTGCACCCTGATCTGTCCAGGGCCGATCCTGACCCGCATCAGGATAGGATCACAGATCTGCTCAATTTGGGGAAAGGTGGAGTCAGCCAGAGGCCCAGAATCGGGAGAACTCAATCCAACTCAGTCATGACTCATGACTCAGCGGTGACCCAGTCTTGCTTGGCCCAAGATGGCCATGATTACTGATTCCAGCTTATTTCAGGCTAGGATAGGCCAGTCAAAACTCAGGATTTGCCAACCTCATTGATCTCAGACCAGATGTGATGCAACAGTTAGGTCAGATGATTAAAGCCCAGAATCAGCCGATCCTGGTCTATTATGGCCAATCCTTGCAGGATCAGATTGGCACCAGCTGGCTCAAATTCAGGTCAGCTGACATGTGATCTCTTCCATCTGACCTTTGTATTACATTGCATGACAAACATTGACCACCTTTTAAAAGATAAACTCACACTTGATGCTTCTAACATCAGTGCACTATTAGATGCTCAGAAACACCTTATAGTAGTGATGTTATTGCTTTTATTTGGGAGACAGTTTTCTCAGTTGGAGTATTGATTGGGTGGAGCCAAGGAATGTAACTGTCTTGCTTCAAGTATGGAATGGGGCTCCGTCATGGTCTGTTGAACCTCTGCTTTGAAAATTGTCTTTGCATGAGATGCTTTGGTCCATATGGAGAGCCGAGAATAAAAGAATATTTGCAGATCACGTCATTAACCCAACTTGCACCCTTTTTTGTATGGCACAGTTGGTCAAGTATTGGCTCTTTGCAGCAATGGGCCATCAACCAGTCGGCAACGTCTTTAAGAAGCGTTTCTTTTCTTGTGGAAGTGTTTTTGTATTTAGCTGATTGCATTTTGTTCACCCTAGTTTTATGGCTGTTGATTACCATCTTGGTGGTTGGGGTGATTCCTTTTAATTTTCCCTTTGGTTTCTATTGTAAGAACCAACATTATTGTACTTTCTTTCACCTTCTACGAATTGTGACCTTTGGTCACCTTCCAAAATAGGTGCTCAGAAACATTCTGCACTATAAGGTGCTCAGAAACCTTCTATCTTTATATTTCCAAGATCTCCTAAACAATCCATTTCACGGAGTGTGACATGACACACATACATGCAGTCACGTTTGGAGAGTGCTATTCTGAATTAACTGGAAGAAAAAAGTTTTTCAGGTGCATGAGCATACGACATTATTCACTGATATAAGGTTTTTCCACAACTAGAAGGTGACTATAGTACAAATCAGTTTCCTACCATCTCAAAGAAAGATCAGTAAGGAGTTCAGCAAAGGCTATCTAAGTCTCAGCATATCCATTTGATAAGCAACCATTCAAAAAAGATACACCTCTTAAATCGGTTAATTGTTACCTGTCAAACTCCTCTAAACACAAAAGTTTTTCAATTAAATCAGTTGATTGTTATATTAACCTTGTTTTGATCAACTTCACTTGAGAAGGCAACTAAAAAAAAGACTTGTTCAACATCGTTTAATCATCGGATTAAGGATTCTTTACCTCTTGGCCCCTCTGATTTTGACATTATGGCAACTTCACTTAGTTCATTTATTTACTTACTGCCATCTAAGTAGTCTAATGGATCAATAATGTCATCGAATAGGGCACCCCATCCCAAGTTGACCCGAGGAAATTTTGATATTCGCCGCCAACGGACAAAAAAGAAAACAACAATTGCGAAACGGAAAAACTAAAAAAGAAAAGAAAAAGTCCTTAAAGGCACAGATCAGGAGGGACTAGTCACTGACGTTTTCATGATCCATGTGTCGGAGTAGCTTGATCTCACGGAGCGTCCGCTTGGCGTCGATTTTGTTGTCGAAGGCGTTCGCGATCTTCTTGATGGCCACTTGCTCGCCCGTCTCCGAATTCAACGCAGAGCTGTAGATAACCAACTCACGCAGAGTCACCGGAGCATTATTCCCAGAACTAAAACCATACTCAGATCCCGAAAACGCGCGGGAAGCCAATAGCATACCAGACCAGCCCGTACGCGCCCTTGCCGATAGGCATGATGGGGGGCTTGTACTTGGAGGTAACCTCAAATATGTTGCCGAAGATGTTATACTGGATAAAGCGTCCGCCATGGCTGAGCGTGGCGAGTATGGTCTCGCCGCTAGCAGCGCCCGCCGGGTTGCCCGCCGCTGCAGCTGGCGGAGGACCCTGCGGGGGCGGCCCGGCCTCGGCCATGTCGGTGTCAGGGAGCCGCGCGCCTCCGTCCATCTCGCCCTTCCCCTCGGCAACTTCCACCGTGCGCACCGAGCTCAGCTGGGAGGGCGCACCGGAAAGTGGAAACGCCTTCGCAGCGGCAAAAAAACCGTCGACGCCCGTCGCCTTCGGGGCCGCTCGGAGTCGCCGCCCTGTCTCTTCGCCATCAACGGAGCCCAGATCATATTATCCTTCTGCTGCGGTTTCGAACATCGCACCCTTGACAAAGTGGACTATTAAGGATCAACCTCCACATTTTTTTTATTTGTCTTGTCTTGGGAAAGTAAATTTGCTGTTTTCCTATCACAGCAGCCATCTGCTCATCGGTTATCGGAGTTGGTCCCGGGGCGGCGCAAGCAGTGTCGAGAAGAAGACAATTACAATCAAACGGCCAAGATTTGCGCGTGGAGGTGGTCCTCGAGCGATGTGACAGCTCCGCGCCACGTGTACCGGCGTGCGGCGTGCGGTCGGGGGTATCCGGAGATCGATGGACAGTAGCGACCGTGATGTACGATGGAGCCTTGCTGACGTCACTCACTAAAGTCAGATCATTGGAAGAGAGAGAGAGCGCGCGCGCGAGAGCATATTTCTAAATAAAATTTTGTTTCAGAGTTTACGTCCTATTTGATAACACTATTAAGTACTATTAAATACTTCTGTCACTATCAATTTTAAAATTGATATTGATAGGAATAATTAAGAGGTGTTTGGTTAATTGTATCAATTTTAAAATTTATAGTACAAACAAAGCATATCATGTAATACAAGTGTTAACTTGTATTAATTTTGATATTGATACTCCAACATTTGAAAATATTAATATCAATATTGATATAGTACCAAAAATGAAATTCTAACCAAACAGGGCATTAAGAAGGACGCCACCCTATTTTAGATTTTGTTTCGACTCAAACTCTATCTAAATTTGAGCTTGAGTTTGTCTGTGGAGCTTAAACGCAAGTTTTGTTATATAAGTAAAGTTATGAAGCTCGAATCAGCGTTTACTTATGAAGTTTAACCACGAACTCAGTTTAAGCTCAAGTACAAACTTAAACATCTCATGATTTACGTGTCAAACCAACGTATTTCTGGATTTGCGTTTTCCTCTTGCTTCTCTCCTCGATCCGTAGATTCTCTCCTTCTCGACAACTGAGGGAGGAAAACAAGTCAGTTTATTAGCACTACTCATTTATAAATTTTTATTTATTTAAGTAAGCTTGCGTTTGAATTTTAATAATAGCTAGACTCGGACTCATCCAAATTTGAGTTTGAACTTGTTTATAAATTTTGAACTCAATTTCGGAATAATTAAGTTCATGAAACCTAAATATAAGTTCACTTACGAAGTTTAACCTCAAATTAATTCAATTTAGACGTGAGTGTAAACTCAAGTTAAGTTTGGTCGTAGACAAAATTAATAGATTTTTAAATATTGATGTTTTCGTATGATCTTAAAATTTAGGGTATATATACATTTGGCCCATAATTTTGGGCTGCTCATTATGCAGTACCTTTTCTTTTAGGTCCATGTCAGATTAGATAGTCGGCTGGGCTCTTCAGAAGAGCCTAAAACGACCTGCCTATTTAGCGGTGGAGCCATTGCCGGTTAGATTGAAATAGAGTTGGCTGATTAAAATAACTTTAAACGTTTACGTTTGTTTCAAGATAATGAGTGTATCACCGTTAGTCATTGATGATACCGAGAATTCCTTTAGTTCAACCTGAATCAACTCGAATAATGTATAATGGATCGATTCGCTTTGGACTGCTCAGTATGCTCAATTCAATTTGGAACGATTTTTTTTCTTGGGTTGAAAAGCAAACTAAACAGACCGGTAAACACCACTACCGCCACCTTTTCCCCATATTGAAAGTGATTGACTTTTGAGCCAAGTATGTGGGGTTGGGCACTAATCGAGTCCACCGAACATATTAAACCAAACATGATCATTTTTTGTTTTAGATATCTAAACTTTTTATTTAAAGATAAAATCTATTATAAAAACAGTGAGCAACCAAGTTACGGAATAGGCAACTTATTATAAATGGATAAGAACAAGCAAACCATGCATTAGACAATATTTTCTTCCCCGATTAAGACAACCTGAGAATTTCCTCGAAACTTGAAAATTGTATCGTCCCCTAGGTCGATTTTTTTTTTTTGCCTTCCTAAGACAAGCCAGCGTGAACGGACGGGTTCAACGGCGACGATGATGGGTGAACGGTCAGCAATGACAGGCCACGGCATACCCGTTAACGCGTGTAAGCGCACTTCCCGATGCATTTTAGCCTGTTCACAGAAAACGGGGGTAAAAAAAAAAAACACCGTTCTGTCGTTCGGTGCCAAGCCATGTTTCGATGGAAGGGGCGATATATCTGGCCAATACTTCCATCATAAAAACACGGATATTCGATTTTAGGTTTATAACACGAGGTGGGATGAAGTGAGCCAATCAGAGATGCTAGCCTCCAGGTGCGTTAGGCGGTAAAAAAAGAGCCGTTTCGCAGGGTATGCTCAATCATTGACACCGAAGACAGACACTACCAAAAAAAAAAAACATACACAAGGAATAGACTTACTAGTCAACCGTATAGAAACCACCAAAAATTGTGGAAACTACGGGATGCCTTGCACTATTTTGCTTGTATCAGTGTAGAGAAATGTTGGCCGTGGGTGCACGGAACCTCTTCCTGCATTTCAATTCAACTATGATGTACCTGCGGACGAAATGAAACGCGTCAAAACAAAAGAACGTTTTGATTTTTCGAACCAATATAGACAGACATCCAGATCCCTCGTTGGGGTCAAGGTAAACAAACCAACGAGCGGTAGAAAACAGAAAGGTGCCGAGGTCTAAGTCACATAGGCAAGCGTGAAATCCACTCCATAAGATAAGAACGTAAAAAATATTACAGAAAAATGGTCCAGGAAAAATCTAAAATATCCAGAAAGCAGCACACCACTGATAGCTGATAGCCACACAAATAAATATAAATTAAAACCAGATCATCGTGCTACCAACCTTCTTAGGGGGGAGAAGGTTAACGGAACCTTTACTCCTCGAGATAAGACTCTAAACAGCCATTTTCATTTCTATCTTCTGATGAGGATCATAACCTGCAAGGTTAAAATCAGAGGCCACAAAAGAATCTATCTCTTTCTTCTGCGTGTTGATGATCAGTACCTGAAAGATTAATGGTATCAGAATAAACCGATATATGGCATTTGTAAGAAATGAAAATGTGAAAAGAATCATCTTAATGACAGCACATACAGGAAAGGGTTTAGGCGGTTTCTGAAGCTGTTCCTGCAGCGGCCTGACATGTGTAGTGTAAACATGGGCATCTCCTAAAACATGCACAAAGTCGCCTGGGGCAAGGTCTAATTTAAGAAAATAAAGAAAAAGCAAGGTCAGTAAAAATGACGGCAATCAAGAAAGAACAGTGATATGGACAGCTTTGGGGTGGATTGATGGGCAGGTAAGTGCACAAAAAATAAGTGCAGGAATATGGAGCAAGCTTCTGAGACCCAATCTGCTTATCAATTGCATGCACGCGATAAATGGAAGTAACTCAACTGTCGACTCCAAGCGTAAAACCAAGAATCACACGCCTCTAAATGGTTAAAAAATCAGATACGTGAAACATTAGGCGTTTACACCTTAAGAACCAACATTTTTAGCAAGTTCACTTCTAACATGCAAAATAGACAATTTGATGTACATAATAGATAAGTTCGAAAACTACATCCTTAGTTGGTCCTAAGGATTTTAACGAGAAATTGTGATAGATGTGTCCACTAGGATAATGATTTTCGAAGCACAGAGAGTTGAACCATGTCCACGAAAAGGATGGGCCACTAAGACGATTTTCAATTTGTGGTAGGAGGCAACTCCAATTATGTTGGTGTAAAAGGGACAGGCTTGAGCAGGCCCAACCGAAGCCCAGCTCGGTCCAAGGCTAGGATGGCTCATTCAAGTCCAGCCATAATTCTCGGGAGCCGGAAATTGTAAAGCCGGCAATAAAAAGATAATGCAGAATTGGAAATTGATGAAGTCAACAATAAAAAGATAACGATCATTGTGTCACATTTTTAGCCCGTCAATCTACTTGCATTAAACATAACCAGCTAACCGGTCAGATTTGTGCTGGCAAAAACATCGACCATGATCGATGAACAATGCATTAGTCAGGGAAGACATTAAATTGTTGCCATCCGCATTCCATGCAAGAACGCATAAGGTGAAAGCATAGTTGTCACACGTGCCTAGGCACCACTCAGGTGGCAAGACCCTAATTAAGGAGTGCCTTGCTAAGGATGCTGCCCCCTTGACCCCGCACAAGCCAATCTGCAATTCACTTATTTAATGATACCGTAAACAAATTTCATTATCACTTAAGCTATTGAATATATTTAAAATTTGTGATCATAAGTATATGTTATATACGTAAAACTAATAAAATTATCTCTTAACCCTCTATGTACATATGTTTGTATGTTTACATAAATATATATATAATATTAACATCTAATTATATATAGTTGTATATATGTACGTGCATATGTATATAAGAACATCTAATGCTATCACCTTGACTACCTAGGAGAATGTCGTCACCGACTGATTTGGCATCCTTTAATGCCTTGGGAGCCTAAGACAACTATCGGTGAGAGCATGAGGCAGAAGGCAATTTTGGATCATGACCTAATCCAACCTAAAACCATCCAGCCTGTAGAATTTGGACTTCTTTCATGGGCCCCACCTGAGTTCAACAGGCTGAAAAACTAGGCTTGAGTATGATATGATGGACCACCCAATGGGCTTATAGAGCTAGACCAGACTGTTTGACACCCTCCTTCCTACCTAATGCCTTGTTTGGTAACACTATTAGACACCTCTATCACTATTAATTTTAAAATTGATATTGTTAGTAATCACTTTGAGGTGTTTGGCTAATAGTATCAATTTTGAAATTTGTAATGCAAACAACACATGTTATGTAATACAAGTGTCAACTTGTATCAATTTTGATATTGATACTTCATCTCCTAGAAATACCAATATCAATACTAATATAGTATCATTTTTGATATTCTAATCAAACAGGCCATAACAAATTCTGAACTTATCTTCAGCAAGCAAGAACCTTGACAACTCATCAGCAGCTTGATTCAACACAAGCAATTATAATGGGAACAAAGACCACTACAAAAGTATTAAGACCTTACTATATTTAATGTTATTACATGTCCAAATTGCATTTCCAAGCAAAATTCTTCTTGTAAGGATCAAAGACTTAAATGACTTGTGAACATGGAAAGAAGTCAGAAGGAGATCAAGAAAAAAGATTAAACTTAATGATGGCAAGAACATACCACAAACATGAGCAATCATGTAGGTAAGAAGGGAGTACGATGCAATATTGAATGGAACTCCAAGACCCATATCTGCAGATCGTTGATACATTTGACATGAAAGCTCTCCATTGGAGACATAAAACTGCAAATGTTACATCAGTATGAGAAGGTAAAGAATGACAACTTAAAGACCTGAAATTGAAAGGCAGAGATTAAACAATAGTTTCTCTATTTCATGTGGGTGTGCACAACCTGCAAGAAGGGATTGAGAAAAATATTTTTCTGTTTCTTTTGCCATACATCATTATTCAAAACAAAAGCCCATGCATAAAATTTATGCATGTGATAATTAATAAAAACATAACAAAGGAAGCAAATAGACATTCTCGCAATCCTCATGCTCACGAGTCATATCCTTTATTTCCCCCCTTTTCTTAAGATGTAATAACACCAATCAACATTAGAATGCACAGCCCTTTAGAAATCAGAAAGTTAGGAGAGCAAAAATCCATCATCCACAATATGGTTTATTCTAACCTAGTCCCTTAGAGCTCCTTCAAAAATAACAACGACCACAGGAGTAATAGTTTATTTACATAAAAAATCCATTCTACTCCCTCCCCCACTATAAAATCCCTCTAGCCCGCGAAAAAAAAAAAACGTCAGGTCATCTGCCTCAAGTTCATTACCTTCCTTCTGAAGGTACAACATGGAAACAACATTGTCCTCTTTCCCCAGACTACAGTATCTGAAACTTTGGATACTTGAAGAAGGCGATAATTAGGATACCTGGGCAAACATATGACAAGGTGGAAGAGCCATTAACTTGATGTCAGAAGGGTTCCAAGCAGAAAGAATAATCCTGCGATCATCTGGATTGTTCTTTATCTTGTTGATTACATCCAGCAACTGGTCAAATCCTTGTCCATTGTAATCAGCATGCATTCCAACATATCTAAAAGTTCCACACAGTCAGAAGCAAAATGTATAAAGTGAACAAGATGGACAAAACTATTGTCCCTACTTTGCACCGAAGTGTCTCCACTGAAATCCATATATTGGACCTAGATCACCTTCTTCCCTATCCGTTAAACCAATACTGACAATCCAAATCAAGAAAAAATTGTAAAGTGTAGCATCAGATTCACAAAATAAAATAATCTAAATGTTGTAATATAATCTTTTGCAATCGATAATCAAAAAAGATAAGAATGCCTGTCAAGGTAGTCTCTCGAAGCATTGCCATCCCAAATGTGTATGCCCTTTTCCTGTAGAACCTGCCAGAGAAAACAATACTTAGACCGATCAAGAGCACCCAATAAACTAATTACTTGAATGTCCATGTGCATAAAAAAAGTTGCACTAAACTCCATTTTCTTAAAGCAATGTTTATTCAGTTAGGAAGAAGTGTTGCTAATTCCATAAATAGCACCCGGAAGAAACACTATTATGGAATTTTACAGCACAATCAAGCTCTTTTCCTCTGTTCATAGATCCATCCAATGGCCATGCGATGCTACAAATAACATAATAAAAAAATAAAAAAGCATAAATAATGTCTAATCCCATCTTTCTGAGAGTGAAAAATATCGTTCTCAGAACCAGAGGCACTTGAGGCAATACAAGCAAAAGGAAAGGAACAACACTTTCATATATAACAGAAGGTTCAGGTGTAAAAAGTGGCCAAAGGTCAAAGATTCTCATCTTGTAAAAGTAAAAAGGATTTTAGCAAATAAATAAATAAATACAAACTCAAATAGATGTAATAAGATAACTGTATCTCTTAATAGTACTTCCAGATGAAGAAGAATTCTGAAAGACATAATTTGTACCCTCTGTTTCTCTATGACGTAGTTTCTTGCACTCTATTTGTCATATGATTAAACTATTAAAATATTTTAAGGCACAAGTTTTATTTCTCACTTTGGTTTCTTACTTTTGCTTCCCGCATTTGTTATTCATGTCAGTGATCATGAGTCAATATGACTCTACACTAGCAATAACTAAAACATAGCCACATATTAAAAAAATGAACAAAAACAAACTTCAAAATATTGGCAAATAAAAAATAACAACCAACCAATTTATTTTCCTTGTTTCCTCCTCATATTGAGCCAGAGGCATGGTTGCAGGATCGCCACCTGCCTACCAACACAGGTGGCCAATCCTGAAAGGCTCCTGTCTATACCAGGCTAAACGAGGCCAGATCAGCCAATCTCACGCGAGCTGCAGTGGCAGGCAGCATTGTGGGCCAGGGGGCAGTGTCCCCCTACGTGTCTCATCACATTTCAGACAAATAATGCAGGATCCACAACTGGCCAATTCAATCCCAATCCGGATAGGCCATGGCTGATCCCGTCCTCAAAATCCATTGTCAGAGGGGTGTGGGGAGATATATGATGGTTAGGAACTTGCTACCTTTGCATTAGTTGAGCCACTGATGAACCACAAGAGTTCTTCAACAACAGCACGCCAGAATACTCTCTGTGATATGAAAAAGACATTGAAGAAAAGAGAATCTACAGCAAGCAATAAATATAGAATACCCTGGACTACCTTTGTAAAGACTAAAGACAAACTACATCTGACTGCCTATCCTATAAGAATAAAGCTTCATTGAAAAGAAAAGAAGGTGCTTACCTTAGTTGTGAGTAGTGGAAAAGAATGACGCAAATTAAACCGCATCTGAAAATCAGGTAGACAGGAGTGAGAAAGTTATGTTGCAGCTAGAAAATGTTGCTACAACGTTAGTTGGATTTAATCTAATCAATCTCATGCACTAATACCTGACAACCAAAAAGTGAAAGGGTTCCAGTCCCGGTCCTGTCATTCTTCTGAACACCATTGGATATTATGTTTTGGACAAGTTTGAGATACTCATATTCCCCATGTCTATCAAAGATCATTTTTGGAAGAAATGAAAACCTCTCGATCTCAAACTTATCACCACCTAAATCAAATGCAGCGGATTCCTCATTTTTCTGAGAGTGTTCAGTAGCTAAATACCGCACACGAACATGAGTCACAAAAGAGTATCTGATGTTGTTTTCCACATGTGGAAAAGATGCACACCATGGTTGAAACAGTGAGACATCAATAGGAGGAATATAAGTGTCACATTCAATATCAGTCTCGATGTCTGTAAGATGAATAGCATCGCATCCAGGTGAATTTAAAGTTTCCCTGAAATTTTTTGCTTATCAATAACTCCCCTTTTTATACAAGAATAAGAAGGTATATTAGACAAACCAGGAAACAATAAAACACTCACCGTAGCACCTCGGCCCCTCCTATCACGAACACCTTCTCTATAGAAAGGCAATAAGGAGATGCTGCTAATAGTTCCAAGGCTGACCTGATGCTTCCACATATTACTACATTCTCTGCAGTTGCAATATCAAAGCTACCAGAACGGGTCAGCACAACATTCAAACGAAAAGGTAAAGGTCTGTTCTCAAGAGGGATACTTTCCCATGTTTTCCGACCCATTATAACTGCATTCTTCTTAGCAGAATCTGATGTATTTGTTGTTATCTCCTTGAAGAATTTGAGATCAGGTGGCAGATGCCATGGTAATTTTCCATCCTTTCCAATACCCCAACTCCGTGTTGCTGCAACAACAACTTGAAAGTTCCTCTGAGGGCTACGATGGTTTTGTACAATGCCATTTGAAATGCTACTCATGACGGTCTCACTAGCCATGGATCTAACTATTCTATGACTTGAAAACTGAAAAACCCTTCTTACACTACCAATAATTTGTGACAATTTCTCAGAACCACGAGCCACCTCTGGAAAGAACAATACAACATCAAATCAGCATAAATCTGAACATCTGGATGGCCCAAAAGGTAGTGAATGACATGGAAAACAGAAACCTCAAACAAATGCAACCGTTTAGTAACTGTCCTTGAGAGGAATGTAAAAATTCAATCACAGAAGAAGAAACATCGAGAAAATCTTGAGAATCCTGAGATGGAACCAAGTGAAAACAAAGAGATGCTTTCACCTTAGTTTTTAGACTGAACCAGCTAGGACAACTTTTTTAAAAGAATGATTATGAACTAGGAGGCCGTTGCAAACGGTGAAGATATTGTTTCCCATAATTTGCTAATATTGCCATAGAAAAATTGTTGAATGCTGCCCGACAAAGGTAGCATAGGCACTTGGCCACTTCTACTAAGATAGTGAAAATATTCTGATGCGACAAAATCCATCACGTAATGTGGTAACTATGATAGCGCAGTGTTAAACAGAAAATCACAGTTGGTATATCCAAACAAGGGATACGCCGCTAGTAGTTCACCTACCTTCCTTGCATTGCACAGAGACCTACGCTGTTCACTAGATAACAGTAGTATGATGGAGCTAAAGGGCCGAAATGGAACAAACAAAATAACAGCGAGAACACTCCGTAATGCTCCATGAAAACTATTTCAAAAATCTAAAACCACGAAAACACAAGGAATACCCGAAACCTCGTTTCTTCCCGTTTGAAAATAACCATGCAGAAGGGAGAAATAGAAGCTGACGGAATGGGATCAGGGTGCCGAGCCAAAACGGGAAAAATAGGAAAAGCAATGGTCTCCGAAACATAATCGGAATCTCGGCAAAAAAAAATCACTCGAATAGAGTCCAAAACACATCGAGCGATTATTTACATTTTCCGGATCTTCTCCTTGAATGAAAACAACAAGGCGAATCTTCTGCTGCAAAGTTCTTCCACATGCATCAGTCATCGGACACTTCTCCAACCAAGAGAAGACTGGATCAGAAACCTTAACAATAAGCACCGCCGTACAACCACCAGCACCATTCGAAGAACAGCAACAAACAAGAAGAAGAAGCGCGAGAGCAACAACAGCGCCAAGATGAGATCCGCCGGCCTGAAGCCAGAACCAAAGAGACCTACCGCTCGAACGGATTCCCGCCGCAGCCGCGCTCTTCGAAAGCCTCCGAGGAGAAATGCCCGTACAACGCCAGCGACCAAAGACCGAGGGACCTCTTCACTACCTCTCCGTGACTCCGGTCTCCGGGGGAGGGGAGGAGGGAGAAGCCGGAGGGCGGGCGGGGAGCAGGAGCCGGGGAGCGGGGAAGGGACAAAAGACGAAAATCCAAAACGCCTGCTGCGGAAGGAGGGCGTGGGAGAGGAGCAGGGGGGAGGGTGCTGCCGGGCGGGAGTGGGGGCAACTTATAGCGAGTGTTGCCGCGCTATTTACAAAAACACCCCTTAGGTCCTCCGCCTGTTCCCGTGTGACTAGGGGTGCAAACGAACCAATACACTCCAATTAACTCGAAACTCGGCTCCATAAAAACTTGACTTGGTTCGTTTGTTATGTTAAATGAACAAGTTTGAACGAAAATTAAAATTCGACTCATTAAACGAGTCGAGCTTGAACATCGGCTCGATAAGTTCGCGAGTAACTCGATTAAATATTATATTATATATATTATTTTTAAAAATTAAATTTTAAATATTAATATTTATATATTGTCACTTAGATATATTAACTAATTCAAAAATAAAGTTTAAATTTATATTGAATTTCATAAATAAGTTAAATCAAAAGTTTCACAAATGACTTTTCATTGATTTTGACTTTATAAAGGAGTTTGTATATAGTTTTAAGTATGAATATGAATTGAATTTTAGTCTAACTACTACTCGAGTTCGAGCTCGACTCGGCTCGATTAATAAACGAATGAAGCTTGAACAAGGGTTCCATATGCTCGCTAAAACTCGAGCTCGAACTTGAACTCGTGTACAATAAACAAGCCGAGGTTGAACACCCCTACGTGCGACGGTGCGATGCCATTCGTCGGACGCGCGTCTGGGTCACGGTCAGCCGCGCCGCTTGGGTATTGCCAGGAGAGGTTTGAAACTTTGGTTTATGTCTATTTATTCTTAAAAGTTAAATTGTTCTGATTTAATTGGATTCGAAAGATTTAGAAACGGATTGAACCGAACCGGTGCTCCAGACCCGGTTTAATTGGGCGGTTTGGTGCACACCCTCAGTTGCCGGTGAAACCTTGTGGACCGCAGGTAGAGGTGTTTTGATTCAGTTCGGTTTAATTTAGAAAATTTTTTAATCGATTTAAATCAAAATAAATTGTTTAAATTGATTGTAATTTAAAAATTATATATAAAATCATAATAAAAGTAAAATAAAATTTTTACAATTTTTACAATAAAATAATAATAATTTTTGTTATTTAAATTTAAAATTTAAAAATATAAATTAATTAATTGAAATATTTTTATATATTTTCAACTTAAATCGAATCAAACGAAATTAAAATTGATTCGATTCGATTTAAAAAAGAATAATTTAAATCGAACCAAATCGAACTACGCTCACCCCTGACCGCGTGGGTGCTGCCGCGTCGGTCAGCCGAGCCGTCGTTATCGCAGGGCGTTCATAACGTGGGGACCGAAATTAAATACTACTAATGACGTGCTTCGTGAAGTGTTTATTCAAGTAAGTACAACCACATAAGGATTATTAAGTACGAAATGCTATTAATTATTTTTCGCGTCTGATCTTGATTCTTACGCGTCTTCGGGTCAAATTATCACTCAGCGGTACACTTGGGGGCCTCAGGGATGTTAATGGGCCAGGTCCAGCCCGGCCCGAGGTCGGCCCACTTAAGATCCAGTCCAAAATATATTGATCCGACCCAACTCGGCCCACACTACATTGTTGGCCCAGCCCGACCTGACTAACAAAAATTATTAACTTGACCCCGGCCCGGCCCAACTATATATTTTATAAATAAATATTTATTAAATATGATAAATTTAATTATTTAATATAATATTATAAAATTAATAATAATTTAATTAAAATATATTTTTAACAAATAAAAATGATATTTTTGACATAAAAATTGAAAGTTATTTGACCCGTTTTAACCCGCTTCGGCTTGTATGTCGGCCCGCCTAAAGTTCGCAGGTCAAAATCTTTGGCCCGTCAAATGACCCGCACCGGCCCGGCCCGCGACCCCGTGGGCTGACTGGGCCCATTGTCACCCCTAGTGGCCCCCCTAAACACAGAGCGTGCGGGACTCCGATAAATTAAATGGGCCGGGCCCACCTAAGCTTTTTCTGGCCCGCATAGATAGAATACGTCGGGCTTCCGGTCCGGTCTGGAGTGAGATTTTTTTTTCCAATTCAATTCAAATTAAATGGTTCAGTTAAGGGCATCCAAACAGATATATATATATATATACAGCAAAAATGTATGCAGTAATATTTATTATTATCAAAACTTACTTTTAAAAACTACTTTGTTTCAATTAGAATCGACAGTTTAGCTCGATTTGGTTGTATCCTGTTGATTCAAGGACCGGCCGGTGGGTGGTGGCAAACAAGAATCAGAGGAGAATCTGATCGGCACCCGGGTGGTCCCAGAAAGGGGGGATGGTGGTGGGCCGGACCCTGATTTATTTATCCACGGCCCACGTACTACGCCTGTTGGTGGGGTGGTGGCCCGGTGGGAAGCCTGTAGACCCACCGTTTCAGAGGACAAGGATAAGGCGGTTTGATTCAGGCCGGTGGAGTTAAAAGCAACCGGTCTGGTTTCCGTTGATTTGGGTTGAACCATGTGGTGGTTTGATTCGATTTCATGAATTGGCGAAACCGAGCTAGATTGTCAACATGAATTTTTTATGTATGTTTTTAAATTTTTTCGTCTTTTTTTTTATCTTGTACTCTCTCAACTTGTTTGGTCAGAGATAGCATCCACTCTTTCTTGTCATCACGTCTCTTTAAACATAGACAATTGTATGTTCTTGACTAGTTCACATGTTATTTTTACATAAATTTTTTTACCAAGGAAGTGTGTAAAAAACTATTTTGCGACCAAACACCGTGGGATGAAATTCAGATCTGATGAGATATTATCCAGCAAGTTAGATCTGACAATGCTCGCTCTTTTTTCTTCATTTCAATACCCTAAATCCTCCACCTTCTTCTCTTCTCGCTCGTTTTTAGTGAGCCTCCTGTTTGAAGAGCGGCCAGCTTTGCAGTTGAAGGGTGACCATGAGCCAAACGGGCGGGTCTTTATTTTGAAAAAGACCTCACGGGTGGATCAACATGCAAATTTAAAATTTCAGGCATGTGGTCCTACTTTATTCAAGTAGTTGTCTGAGTCTAAACAGACCAAAAATAAATTTTAAATTCTATGGCACAACTCTATTGAAAATATCAATTCTATACATTGAAAATAATTTTGTCTGTATCAACTTTACAGTGCTATTTTTAATGATTAAATTTGATGATAATGTATTTGCGGGATAAAAAATAGACGTGGATGGGTGAACCAAGTTAGAATGGTGACCCACCTCTCTCTCTCTCTCTCTCCAAGCGGCCGGCAGCGTTAAGCAAGCTTCAAAGGGTACGTGATGAAGAGAATATCCTCAAAAATTCAGAATCTTCCAGTGTTTTCAAATGGTAATAGACTGGAGTGGGTTTCTTTATTAAAGTTGATCATAAACAAGTGGACATTTTTTTTTTCTTTTAATCTGTATGAACTTCTATAGCAAACGGTTGCCTGTCGGTCAGGTCAGGTGCCCACGTTAAGGTGGCCGGCGCCCTCAGATGAGAATGGTTAACTTCAAAACTGTCGTCCGATCGACAAAAAATGACCAGTCAAAGTTGTTGATGATGTCTTAGCTTGACTTCTTTCACCGAACTTCTTGTTTTCTACCCTCTTTAAAGGCTAGTAACCCTTGTTTGTCGCATTCAATAAAAAATAGGTAGGGTTCTGGTTTCTGTTCAAATGTTCGAAAATAAATCGGGTTGATCTCTTGTCAAACCTATGCTGAACAGGCCATAAGACTTATTCTAATAACACTACTCTGACCGACACAATCAACTCTCTGAAACTCGTACTAATCTAAAAGAGAGAGCCCTCGAACAGCCATGCGTCGTAGCTTGTGGCAAAATTTCGATAAAAACTTGACCCGGCTTAAACAAATAAATTCTAAACCAAAAAAAAAAAAACAATTCATCGACAAACCAAACTTGAGCACATCCTTGATCAACGTGGTACACTTGCAATAGTCAATTAACAAGTTAATTAACTATTCATTTAAGAACTAAATTATAAATGTTACTAATTACATAGAATATTTTTAGTATATAAAATAAACTTTAGTTTGAGTTTCAACTGAGATCATGCTTCATGAACTAACTTAAATTCAAGTTTCATAAATTAGTTAACACAGAACTGGAGCTTTTTAAGCATGTTTATGTTGAGTATGAGCTTGCATTTGAGTCCTAACCGCTACTCAAGCCACTCAAGTAACAAGCAGATCAAAACTTGAGCATGTTGGTAAGAATTTGAACAATACCACTGGACTTGCAGCCAGACAAAGGCGAGAAAGGAGTCTGACAATCCGTGCATTAGAAAATCCTCTTACCTAACTACGTTCCCTTGATTGACGACCATATCCCAATTCTTTTGTTATTTTGCAGAACAATCCACATTAGCATCCCCATTCATATCGGACACATGTGAGAACGGAAACAGGGACAAGTTGTTTTGGATACGATTTACACCTAACCTCTAATTCTCGAATCAAACACCACCTAGGGCTCACTCTTCAGTAATGGCTGGAAGGAATCTGGATTTTCGTCAGTTTATCATAACAGCAAACTAAATATCCATTCGTAAACCAAGCAGTGCAAATAACTTACGAGAATCCGGAATTACCTACGAGGAAGTTGCATCAAGCCTTACCTAGAGCTTGTTGCAGGAAGTTGATACCACTACAATAAAAAAAATCAGGGCTAACATAATAGATCAAAGACCGTCAAAGAACTTCATATGGTCTTCAAACGTCTCCCCATGCCTGATCTTCACCACGGCCTCGTTGTCGATCTGCAGAGCGAACAAGCAAGTCATCAAATACAAAAAACCGTCCCCCTAAAGGTAACTGAGGCCTATTTACGGGTTTTGACACACGGACTACAGAGAGAGCAATTTGAAGAAAAAAGGCAACACTAAAAAGGTCTTGTTTTATAACTGTATTGAACACCATGCTATGATATGTAATATTAATTTAGACATTGATGCTAGTATCAGTTTAATACTCTAACCAAACAGGGCAGGTGGTGAGGCGAAGGGTGTTCAATACAAACACAGCAAGCCCTGAACTACATGCATATGATTCAATAACACCAATTTAAACACAAAATCTAAAATGAAATTGCATTTCCCTTACTTCCTAAAAAAGAAAAAATAGGAGCAGCATCATAAAGGGTAGGAGAGGGGATAAAAGAGTCACGAGATAAGAGATGCATACCCAATATTCAGGCGGCCGCATTTTGAGGTTATATGTTGAGGCCATGCTCATGCAATAAGCTCCAGCATCATGCACAACCAACCCAGCCCCCTGATTATAACCAACTTCAATCAGAAGGGAACAAAAAATCACTCCTTTGACCTCAATCATATGCAGATTAAAATGCATACCTTGGCTGGGGTTGGAAGCTCCCTATCTTTTCCTAAGAAATCAGCCGACTCACATACTGGGCCTACCACATCAAACGTAGAAATTTCTGCAGTAGGTAATGAAGGAGAAACCAGCTCTATGTGCTGCACAAGAAAATGAAAATGAGATTGTAGTGAAAAAAATTATATAATTGCAGATATGGAAATTCCTGTATGGCATCGGATAGATAACAAAAAATGAATGAAGTTTAGACAAAAGGAACCAAAAACATTTCCCATGACAGTGGTTAGAGAAGTTATTCTTGTAATGCCAGGACCTATTCTCCTGTCATGAGGTCACTAGAAGTTTAGTGAACGAAATGTTAGGAACAAGAAAAAGCTGGATCGGGGTCGTGACTGTATATATTATTTAAAAATCATAAAAATTAAAAGTAATAAAAATAATACTTTTCTTATTATACTTAAAAATAACTATTTAAATTTTTTTTAATAATTAGAAATTTTAAATATTTTTATCATAAATATAATATATAAATAAATAAATAAAAAGTGAAAACGCTGTGGTAGTGCGACAGTGTAGCCACTACAAAATTTTGCCCTTCCCACAGTCATCTGGGTCACAAGACCCGACCCAGTTCCGACGCCGGGTCAGAGGCCCAGGATCACAACTGGTTCGATCGCAAGAAAAAATGACCGGGTCGGGCCTCATGATCCTTCCTTCCATGGTTAGGAACTCCTTAATTAATGGTATAAAGTAAAAATTACAATCAAGCATTCCATGTTGAGTTCTACAGCTTATGATGCTATATTGCAAAGTATAATCTTTTTTAGTGTATTGAAAAACAAAATTTAACGAGAACACATAAATATCATCAAAATGGCATCATATAAAAATAAGTAGCATAAGCAATCAACATCTCAGACGTAAAGGTACAGATAACACTAGTGGTTCTGTCCTTGTAGAATACCTGGTAAGCTCCATAAAGGCTAGGCCGGATAAGTTCAGCCATGCTACCATCAATAACTACAAAATTCTTTGTGCCATTTGTCTTAACACCAGTGACCCGATTGACTAAGCAACAAGTGTTGGCAATGAGTGACCTCCCAGGTTCAATAATGAGCTTAAGACTCCGAGATACCACCAGCTCCCTCACCTAAAATATAGATATTAATTAATGAAACAACTTCACAAGTACATTAACTAGAACATGCAAAACACAACAAAGGTTCAGAGCTTGCAAGCCATGGTAAGTATTTTTCTCAAAATGAGCATAAAAGAGTGTCAAATTCATTATAATATATATATAACTCCCTGTAAACTTTGAGGTCAGAGGAAGCATGTGAAAAGTTAAGCATGAATGAGAAAAAAAGTGGTTGGATATAGCAAAATCATCCCCAGTGAAGTAAATGTAAAGTATAAGTATATTTTTAGAGAGCAAGTACCGTCAGTTTGCCCATCTATAGGAGTATATACATGGCCTTACAACTGTTTTCGAAGACAGGGTGATTTTCAATTTTTGGTGATTTAACTACAATATATAAGGATCACCTCAAGCTAGTCTTACTACAAACATCAAAAGCTCATTTTTTTAGTAACAGCAAAATCATCAGAAATCAAGATAACAATAGGAAGACAACAAATTAGGTTGCTCTTTCTGACGGAGACCGTGACATGGAGTCAGACTAAACAAAAACAGATCATGGACAACACTAGAGATCATGGCATGGGTTCAATTTGACTCACGGTATTGATAAGATCCATTGGTGTTGGAAGTACGGCACCAGTATGGTGATAATCTATCCCCAAACCACCTCCAATGTTCAAGTACTCAATTCTGAAACCTTGAGTACGAATCTGGTCAATGTAATTCACCATAAGAATTGCTGCATCTCTGAATATGTCCACCTGAAATAAGCAAAAGTAGGGTCATTTGATAGCATGTTGAAATGACATGGTTAATTGTCACAAAAATATGTTGTCTATCATGCCCACATCACCAGAAGCAACACTGACCTAGCACAGAAAATCCAACTTTCATGAAGTAATGAGGTATTGATTTGTCTTCTAAAAAACACATAACAGACTATGACCAAAACAAAACCTTCAGTTCAGCGCCATAAAATAAATAACAGATGAAATTGTCACCTTTGTAATCGTGGAACCAAGATGACAATGTGCTCCAACCAGCTCCAGTTCATTTGGGTGTGATTTTACAGCATCTAAAAACCACTGTAGTTTCTCATTTCTGATACCAAATTTAGAATTCTTGTTGCCCGTGGAAACATATGGATGGACCTAAATGAGAATAAAACATCAAGACTTAGAAAATTTGAGCACCTTAAAAAAATAAGGATCAAAATGATGTTCAGAAAGTATGATTAGATTAGACAGAGACATTAATGATGGGAATCCTGTTAAAGAAATTTTTGGTTGATTTTACATTTCTAACCTTTTAGGACTTGTTTGTAAATAATTGAATTCTTTTTTGTCATTTTCATTGCATTTCCGTCCTTAAAAGGGCATGTCTGTAAATATTTACTTTGGGGGTCCTTTTTGTAATGGCACCTCTGTATAAAGAGGGTCTGACATATATGAAAGAAGATATCAGACGAATTTTTGGAAAGAAGAGGATCCTCCGGGCCTTTGTTCATGTGTAGGGGGCATCGCCCCATAGATCTTCTCCTTCATTCCCTACTCCAGCCGGGGAGGCCCTTCCAATCCTCACCTTCTTGTCATGGTGCCCTTCTTCACCCCTCTAACCTTCAGCCTCTGTGCCTTCATCCTCTCCCCCCTTCACCAGTTATTGGCCACAGTTACATGGCCATCTTCATCCATCAATTATGCATTGACAACATCACCAAACCAATCCAGCAAACCCCGGATGGGCATGGTGGCTTTGTCAATGGCGTCGGCAATGCACAGCCAGTCTTCGGCACATGAGGACTTTGACGGCATCGGCCTCCCAGCATGCATGAGGAGTTGTAGAGAGCCGCTGCTTCTCTCCCACGTCTCCGCATATTGACGAAGAGGAAGGTCCCAGCATCAAGGCACTAAAAGGGAAAGAATGGTTGACAAAGGAAAGCAGTTGACCGCCATTGATGAGAATGACACAGACTTAGAAAAACAATTCAAATTAATGGTGATTTCGACACCAATTGTAAGAATTATTTTTATGTTGTTGTTTTGAACATAGAGAGTAATTTTATGTGCTAGACATGGGCATGAAGCTATGTTTTATGTTGTTGATATTGATATTGATACTTCATGCTAGTTGTTTTTTAGTTCTTTACACTCGTTAGTTGTTTGATACTTCATATTTGTTTTTTAGTTCTTTACACTTGTTAGTTGTTTATTGTTCTTTTTCATTTGTTTCAAACTTTAATTCAAAAAGGTTTGTCGTTTTTTGGTGTAATTGTTATGTTACTCGCTATTTTTTAAAGTTGTTGTTATATCTTTTATATTGTGGTTATATATTTTATGTTGTTACATTTTTTATGTTGTCATCTTTTAATTTTTTTATTGCAACATAGTTATCAAGTTGGTCAATTCATTTCAATTTTTGCAAGTATTTCTTGTATTTTTTTTCATTTTTAGTTAACAACTATATGTACTATTATAATTAATATATAATAAATATATTAAAATAAAAAATTATTGCCATAGGCATTTGAGGTGAGGCGAGGCAAGGCGAGGCACCTCGCTCCTCTAACAACATAAAATCCATGCCGGCTCCAGAGCAGTTTTTCTCCCTATAAATCAGCTGAATCAGCCAATCTAATCAGGATAGAATCGGAATTAGTACTAGCCAGTATGCTCCCTGATTCAGATACTGCCTTGGCCCCATCACTAACAAGTTGGAAAAACTCTAGTCCAATAAGGCTAGATTCAGAGATTGTATTGATGTTAAAGGGTCATAAAACATTTGAGAAACACGATAGCAGGATGTTAAAGGAAGATTTGCACAGCCTGACAATACCTTCAAGTGCATTGTTGGCACCAAAAAAATGTCATGACATCCAGAACTAGCAAGTTTTGGGCAAAATACATGAAAGAAAATTGAACAGGTAAGTGTGATCCACTTTTCATCACATTTAGGGCCAACGGGCCAAATGGGCCCAATAAGCCTTATTGGGCCTGACCAGCTAGATGATGACTTGATAACGGTCAGACATCACCATCTTGTCCGTCTAGCTCAAACTTGAGCAACGACGAAGTCGGATCGAAAATCCTACTTGAATTCAACAAGTTATGGGTCAAACGGTGAAAACACTCCCGAATGGCCTTTGGTAGGCTTAATGGGCCAAAATAACAAAACAAGTGGGCTCACAGCACTGTACCAGTCAAGACATTTCCAACGGCACCTCACATGTCAAAAGCTGGCTTCGGACAAGAAATGACCGTTTTGCCCTTGTGGGATTCGGTGCAACTGGGAAGGTCCAAAGAAAAGTGGCACCACCAAAAGGTCTACTCGACTTTCGCATAAACAATGACAGGGTCAGATCGGCAATCCGACCCATATTTGGAAAGTTACGAGGAAAACACTGAAAGTCAATTTTCGAATGGCCTTAATAAGGGCATATCAAGTCCGAAAAACAAAACAAGTGGTCCATGGGCCGTACTGGCTTGAGGGCTTCGCAACGGTACATCGAATGTCGTAATCCGATTTCGATGGTACCCAACGTAAAATGACCTCTTTCGCCCTTGATAGGTTTGGACAATTCGGGATAGGCCCGATAATATCTTGGTGCATCATTAAGTCCGCCAAGCTCCATATTGAGCAACATTAAAGTAAGATCAGAAATCTGACTTGTATTCGGCAGGATATGGGCAAAACAATGAAAGTGGACTTTAGCGGTCCTTACTCGGGCTTGGTGGGCCCAAATGACCAAACCAAGTGTGTCAACAAACATTGCCTCGACAGAGAGCTTCACAACGGTGCTCTGAATGTCAAAATCCGACTCCGGACGAAAAAATGACCGTTTTTCCCCTATCGGGCTCCGAACAAATCCAGCATGTGCCCATTAACATATGGCGTCACCAAAAAGTCCGCCTGACTTCCAGATGAACAACATCGAAGTTGGATCATCAATCCAATCCATATTCGGAAAGTTACGGACAAAGTTTGAAAAATTGCAAAGTCGGCACGCACTCCGAGACAGGGCGGAGCTGTCCAAATAATTTCAGATAGTAAGATCTATGCATGGAAACCAAAATTCTGGTGTATAGATATTTGATTGTATTCAAAATACAATTTTCAAAATTTTTGAGGGCCGAGATTACATCGATCAGAAAAATCTGTCGGATCGGTGATCCCTGGACAAATTGACAATTCTTGACCGTTGATACGATGGAACACAAGTTCTACGATCGTCGGAATATCTTCCGGGTTAATTACCGGTCAATTTCAGAATTAATTAACTTGATTTCATCTGACCGTCAAATCGGAATCATTTTTGATGGAGATTAAGTCAAAAGTGCCAACCAGCCTCATTTAACGTGCGCACAGCTCAAATAAAAAAAACTGTCATGCCCACGTCCCCACTTCCTTCCCACGATGCTCTCCCACTCTCTCCTCTCATGGAGCAGCCGCCACAGAGGCTGTGAGAGGAACCCTATCAATGCACGTGAAAGGAGAGAGGGACAAATATAGAGAGGAGAAACGGCGATCGGCGAGACCACCCCCAACTGCTACCTCCGGCTCTTCATCTCCCTCCATGCTACAGCGTCCATAGGAGCACAAGAAGAGGGGCTAGAATCATCTTTCGGCTACTACAATAGATGGTGCTACCACCGAGGCCTGTTGCTTGTGCTGCTGGATGAAGATCGGAGGCTATCATCAATCATGCCGAGAGGGCCATGCTGCCGCTGCTCACATCAATGCACGTGAAAGGAGATGAAGATCGGGGGGCTCTCCCAACCCCCTGCCACAGGCCGTCAGGGCTCCTTCCTGCCATTGCTTGCTGCCCTTGCAGCCTATATTGCTGTTAGGAGAAGGGCTACCGCCCATCAAAATTTCCAAGGTCGTCAGAGCCAAACTCTACGGAACTTTTTAAGGCTGTTGGGGTCCAGATCTGCAAGGATCATCAAGGCCACCAGGGCCAAATGATGCAAACTTTTCAAGGTCATCAAGGTCAAATTCTGCAGAATTTTTAGATGGTCACCTGCTGCTGGTCACCGGCCGCCTGGGCCTCAACACGAGCTGACTGCCAAAGCCCTGGTTATCAGAAGATGTTAAAGCTAACAGAGCTTACGGATGAATTGAAAGGAGAATAAATCTCCTGAAGACGTGCTGATTTGGGATAGGCTGACATGGCCCATGCTTGCCAAACCTTCCCAAGGCCGCCAAGGCCCCATTGAAACCCAAACAGGCCTTCAAGGCCCAATGAAGACAAATCTGGCCAGTGGGGCCTCAAGAAGCTCAAATTAATCATCAAGGCCCAATGAAGACAAATCCGACCATCAGGGCTTTAAAACAACAATTCTAATCAAAAAACAAAATTAAGTTAAGAGCTAGCCTATTTCACATAGGTTACCTCAAGGGACGGGCACTCGGGCATGTCCCCGGCGTGTTTGATCCTGGACGGGGAAATGGGCAAGCTCCCATCTTCTACCGATCCTTCCTCCAAAGTAGGGAGTATCAAACTCCACCTACTAAAGGAGGTATATCTCATCAATTTAAGGGGAGGTCATGTCAAAATTTCCCCTTAAATTAAAAATGAGAGAAATATGCCGAGGAAAGATCATCCTATGTCCATCAAGGACTAAGGGAAATTTATCAATGGGAAACACGACATTTTATGTCCCCCACATGTAATTTGCATTCGAATTTGTCGATAAATGGAATTTCGAATTTTGCATGTCATTATTGTCATCAGAACTTACGAAAAACCCCCATAGACTTGGAGGAATGTAAATATATATATATAATAAAATAAATCTGAAAATAACAATAATCTGGTCAAACCAGTCAACATTTTTTTTATCTCAAAATAATTTTCAGATAATCAAAACATAAAAAAGTAAATTTTGTGAATCAAAATGCCAATTAAAAGAAAATAAATCAAATAAACCCAATAAAAATAAAAAAAAATATCCAAATAAAACCAAAATACCCCAAACAGGATCAAAACACCAAATTCATTAAGTGATTCCACAACATAAAAGAATGGCAAAGAATCTCAAAATAAAAATTATCCAAGTCAACTCAAATCAAACCCAAAACAAAAAATAATTGTAGACCATATCCTCAATAAAAAAATGTGTTAAATCCTAACTTAAAATGACATTTAAATGAAATGCATCCTAAGCAAAAATCACAATTCGGACTCAACCAAAAGATATCAAACCCTAATTAAAACAAAAAAAAACAAATCAAACTTTTTAAAACAAATCCAAATCAAGTTTAAACCAACTCACTCAACTAAAAGACACTAAGTCATAATCAATTTAAATTTTGAAAATCCCAAAATCTAAAAAAAAATTGAAATTCAAAACCCATCAAAAATCTGAAAAAATGAACATTCATTAAATTTCAAACCCAATTGAAAATCCTCAACATAAAAAAATCAATTAAACAAAAATACAAATCTTAACAACAAACCTAATTCAAACAATTCAAATCAAATCAAACTAAAGTTCAAAACATTAAGTTTTGCATTCCAACAAGTGTATGGGGCTATTGCTCCAATGTGTTGATTGTATAGATGTATGTCTTCTATTTACGAAATTACTATGGCGGTTAATCAATGGTATTCGAGTATTCTCGATGTAATTAACATCGGATCTTCGCACCATCCGATGGGGAGAGGTCAAAACAAAATTTTAAAGAACCTAATAACCTCAACATATATTTTTATGCATACCACTGACCTAGCTAATACTGTTATAAAATATCATCTATTTTCTTAATAGTTAAGGCTAAGTCAAAAGTTAAATCAAAATGGAAAATGAATTTCCGAAATTTCATCCGAAAAATTGAGGTTCCAACATGCATCTATCTTGTTATTTTCTTCAAAGACAAGATGTGTTCAAGCATCCAGGGATAGTCCCATGTTGGATATTTCAAAAAAAATCTCTGTTTTATTGATGCAATGACCCCTTCAACAAGTGCATTATGTGGAGATCATGTGCCCAGTAATAGTGGCCATCACTCACATGCCCACTTAACAACTGGTCGTGTGTGGGGATTGTCTCACATCACATATGACAAATCGATTATTTATATAATACGTGGCCCTTCAACTCAGATCCTGTTACTTTTACTTCATTGTCTTTTGCTAATTGCTTCGTTTATAATATTTCCTTAGCACTTCCTCTTGCACTTATGAATTGAGTTTATCACCATATTTTGACAGCTCTGTTGATCTTATAAAATATCAGTTGTAACGTATAAGTATAACCAAAAAATAACATTTACGTAAGGATTAGAATCTAACTCACTGAGTTGCTTTTACACCAACAGAAAGCATGACAAATTCGAAAAGCAGTAGCTGAAGCTGTTAAAATGCATACGGACCTGGGGATCCACATCTGGATTTATTCTAAGCAATACACGGACCTTCTTCTTGGCACATTTTGCTGAAGCCACAATGTTTTCCAAATCAAATTCACTGTCTACATTCACCAGAACACCCTCTTCAGCAGCTAAAACCAGGTCCTCCAAAAGTTTCCCATTTCCATTAAAGATACACCTGATCTTCATAATGTCAACGAAGTTAACTACACATTGGTGATGTTAGCTTATTCTCAAAAATATATATATATATATAAATCCCAGAAAAAATAAAAAAATAACCGCATGGATGGAAAAGAAACATAAACCATGGAACATTCGTGTCTTGTAGAAACAATAGCTTCTGCTTTCAGAGAACTATCCGAACCCTTTGGCAGGCCATGCCAATTTTTGGAGCCTGTGCTTACCCACTTTTCTCGGGGTGACCTGTGAATAGCAATAACTGTTCATGGTTGCCACAGATCATAAACAAGAAATTAATTTTGTAAATAATTGGCTCTTTGTATAATATCTCTTATTCGTTGGATACAGTAATTCTGGAGAAACCTCCTCTTAAGAATTCATCATTAACAATGATGGAGTATGTTAAAAGAAACCTTAATAAAGAAGAGTTTTATGCACTAAGAAAGGCAGTTCTGTCTTCATGACAGCAGAGGCATTGCTGTATTCAACCAAGGAAGACTTATTTTTGATTCCTTTTCCATAATAAGCTAAAAAATTGCCATTAATCAGACTGTACAAATTATTAGTGGAAAAACCCTGTCTTTAAGCACCTTTCACTTGCCATATCTCCTTCGGGATTAGAGACAAGTAGCACATCACTACACCTAGAGGGGACAAATTGACAGGTCGTGCGGTGCAGTTTCCAAGTCAGAGCTACATATGGCTCCAAGTCCAAGCTCACACCCTTATTGAACGGTAAAATGATTTTTTAGACAAAAAAGGAATCACAAACTGAAAACAAGAAGCACGTATTGTAAAATCAGCAGCAATTTTAGACAATCACCGAAGCTTCGTAGAAAAAAAAATTGCTGCTACACAAACTTGCCCTCCCAAGACACTATGGGACAAGCCATTTCTAAAATTCACTTTCCTGCCACCATTGACCATGTCAGCAATTTAAAGATCCTCCTCCAAATTGGATAACAGTTAAATAAGAAGTCGGGCTTGAAGTTCGATGATATAAATCCCCGGCATTATTTGCTTCTAACCACACTAACTCAACCAGTATCCCTTGATGGGATATCCGTGTACTCAGCTTTAAGCTTCTCTTGCCCCATTGTGCCTTCCTTTTCTCCAACAATTTAGTCATCTTGCACTTGTTTTTTATTAATTCATCTTTTGAAGTGTCTTGTATTTCTTATTTCAAATGATTCCCCCGTTGAAAGTAAAGCCTATCCACCTCTTGTTCAATTCAGTTTAAAAGAACATCGGTTGTGTATTCGCTGTTTCACTTAATTGTTACGGAATCTCAATTTGAATACAGACTAAAGACATTTACCAACACCCCTCAGTCCACACTCTTTGCCGGTAGTTGTCGTCCAAAGTTAAGGGCCCATTTGTTTATCCTGAAAATGTGATGAAGTAATAACTTTTCCTGAACATGTGCTCGTGAAGTCCATTTGTTTGCATGTAATTTTGGAGTCAACGTAAAACTAACTCCTTTGACTCATGATTTTACTGATTTTGGCGTCCAGCAGAAACCAGGCGCATGCCGTTTTCTGCACAAAAGCCCCATTAAAACTGTAAGACTCTGGGCATGCATAAATGCACAGATAGTATTTTATTTGACTAAATAAAATATTTATTTAAATATATATTTGATATTTTTGTAAACTAATTTATTTAAATAAATTTTTATATTCGAGATCTATAGCATTCTGTGTAAAATTAAATTTAATAAATTAAATTTATTTTTATTATAAAATTGAATGTAAATATTGGTTTTTTTTGAACTAACAAAAATAGTTAACTTTGAAAAGATATTCAAAAGTTTTAAACCATAAATTTTCAATAATAAAATTTAAAGTGAAATAAAATGTATTATAATTCTTTTTTTCGCAATAAAATATGATTGCCCAGAAAATGATTTACGTGCTACCAAATAATTCTAGTATTACACGTAACGTAACCAAACGGACCCTAAGCATATATCGCATGCTTGGTTCTCATTAAAATCAGTTCGCACAGAGCTAATTCAGTTTATTATAAAGTTGGCAGGAAAATACCCAATCCAAATCAGCAGCAATTAACCAACTCATGAAGGCGGTTTTTGTTTGCGAACGGACTAGTTCGCCACCCTATCGATCTCTCTTCAAGATTTGCATAACTTACTTGGTGGGATCGAAACCAGCACGGAGCGCCAGTTTCAGCTCATTCCCGCTGACGAGCACTGCACCGCAACCCAGCTGCCTCAAGTGCTCCAATATCTTCAGATTGTTGTTAGCCTTAATCGCATAACCGATGATGGAGTCCAGTCCCTCCAGCGCCTTCCCGTACGCCTCGAAGTTCCGCGTGACCTGCGCCTTGCTGTATAGGTAGAACGGTCGCTTCTCCACGGTATCCATCACATCTTGCACCTTCACCCCCTCGCAGTAGAGGAAGCCGTCGTCGCCCTTGGAGAAGCAGTGCTCGAATGCCGAAGAGCCCCCCACCCCGTGGCCGGGGATCGCTGTGGTAGGGGTAGAGACCACCGCACGCAGCGTCAGGGACCGCCTCGCGCGGACGAAGAAGGGCCGGAGAGGGAGAGAGGCGCGGGGTGATGCTGTGCCTCCGCCGGCGAGCCCTGGTGAGGCGGAAAGGGTAGGAGGGCGGGAAATGGGGAGCGCGGCCGCCATTGGCGCTCGCCGTGTGGCTCGGTGACCAGGGAAGCTGGGACGACCGGGGAGCGAGGAGCGTGGAGATGGCCGTCGGCGAGAGACCGCGTGATTGACGGCTTTTAGCCTTCTAGGGTTGAGAATCAGGAATTTCCTTGACCGAACGTTGTCTGGTGTCAACGCCGAAGTTTTTAGAATTTTCCAAACTACCGGATAATATTCAGCGCTCTAAGCTGGTTCTCTTTGTTATGCCAGAAATGCTGAAAAATGAGCAGATCTCGGTTACCATAAGTATAAGAGACTAAAGAGAGTGCTTAAAGATTACAACAGGACAGTTCAACCGACGTCACCCTGTTTGATTTTAAAATTAAGTTATTTGAAAATAAGTCGTCAGTCACGGCCTACCGATTGGCGGTTACCGACGTAGAAAGTTGATTCTGAACATTCTTCCGTGGACGTGCCAGCAGATGGGTACGTCGTTCGATTCAGGTTTGACTAGCTTCAAGTGTACTTCGAGTTCAAGCTCAAGCTATTTAACTCTTATTTGGGCTTAACTTAATTTAAACGAGTAAAACTCAAATTTGAATAGGAGTACAGACGAATCAATACATCTGATAAGTAACTTTGAAACTAGATTTCGATGAAAATCTAAGCTGTGTTTGTTTATTATTATGTTACATAAATAAATCTGACAACATAAAGTTAGATACATCAAACACGTTGATCTTAAATAAAATAATGTTTGACTCGATAAATTCGGAACTAACTTAATTGAATATCCATTTACAAAAATACACTAATATGTATGTTGTCACTTAAACATACGAAATAAGTCGAAATAAAAATCGACTTAAGTAAATAAGTTGTATGAATAAACTAAAATTAAAGTCTTATGAATAAGTTTAGATTGATTTTTAATTTTATAAACAACATCATATTAAATTTGTGAATTTGAATGTGAACTAAATTTTGAGTTGAGTTACTATTCGAATTCAAACCCGATTCAATTAAACAACCAGTCAAACTTAAACATGAGATTAACATACTTGTCAGAAGTCAGGCTCGAGGTTGTCTAAAATGAGTCGAGACTTGGCACCACACCAGTCATCTGCACCCCAAATTTGAGTAAAAACTCGACTCACGATTAATTCAAACTTTAGTCAAAACTAAGTACGAATTTGGTTTCAAAATTCAAACTCCAAACTCAACTTTAACCAACCTGTGAACTTCAAAATTAAACCCAGATTTTGGCACCCGTAACTCTGGTGCGAGGTAAAATTGAATAAATGCCTTTTGTTTTCCCATCTAACAACGTTATCACAGTTTATTGGACCATGCCCCGTCCCATGATTTTCTTCAATGCCATTATTCATTTGGATGCACGTAACAGCATGTCAACGTAAAGCACGATGCGTGGACTGCTTCTAAATTCGGATTCTAGCACCCTCCAAAATCTAACAAACTTTATTTTTCAAAAAAAAAATGAATACTTAAATATCAATCTCCACCCATTCATTCGTTATTTATATAGCCGGCGAACAAAATAATATTACCTGCTAGAAGTCCTTTAATTTGACATTTTTCTAATGCATCACGACTACATATCAGAGAAAATAACTAGACTAAAACACATCAAAACTAAAATTTTGAGAAAACAGATTATGCTATAAATATTAATAGAGAAAACTTCTATTTTAGAATTCAACTACTGTATGTTGAAATCATGCATATCACCTGAACAGTCGGTATAATGGGGCCACTGTCGAAGACTCCCTGTCATAAGGGACTCCGGTGGGGTTCTTCCCTGCTATCATCGGCCATCGTTGATCAACAGGAGGGTGAGTCCTCCTTGCAATGCAGGTAAGAAGAGATGAAGAACAACCATATAGTCGGTATCAACCCCGTCCGATAACACAGTGCACTGCAGCGAACAAAACAAGGGAACATAACATATCTGACCGGAGCAACCGAAGGACAAGGCTGCCGACGGTGACCATCGAAACCCAGGCGAATAGGCCACAAGAGGTCATCAAAATGATTTCCGTTAAAGCGATAAGAATACTTGCATAGCATGTAAACATGCCAACTATAAGCTAATGAGATCCATAAACCTTTGGAGAGTCTCCACATGTCTTTTAAAGACTGCGGCTACTCTCCTAAAATTCATATAATTGTGATGAGTCCCCACAAGCCTTGTAAAGGCTGGGGCTACTCTCCCAAAATTTATATTGTCTTTTTTTTGAACAAAGGAAACATGTATCTAACCTGGAAAATCGTTACAAAGTTCCATAGATACAGACTCCGGTAACTTAGAAGGAAACACAGAATTGACACCTAAAGCCCACTTAGCCAAAGAGTGAGCAGCACTATGACAAGATTTATATTGTCAGAAGGGGTCCCCTACACGTATTTCAAAAGCCGGAGCTACTCTCTCCCAAAATTCATGGGGGTAAATCTTTAATGCCTATTAAAGGCCAAACATGACTTATTCCCAGAAAATATTCAAAGATAAATTTCCTAATTACTATTAAAGGTTATGGAGAATTTAATCATAATCTAAGGAAATTATGATTCCCATACCTTCCCATACATTTGCATTCCATATCTCAAGCAATGAAGGATGTTATGTAGGATGAATATTTGATGTTATGAGCATAAACAGCCCCACAACTCCAAAGAACGTAAATAGAATTTCGAAGCATATAAGAACCTGATTGTTCTGCAAACTGCTAGTCTGTAAATTACCAAATCTGTGAACAAACAAACAAAACAAAGCAAAACAAAACAATCAGCATCTATCAGTCAAAAAATCTTGCTTAACCATGGTCAGACTCAAAACTCGAAGGAGCTATGTCCCGAAAGTTCAATAATCTTGCAGGTCTGCCAGTATGAAGAACCAACAATTCTGAAGATTTGAACCCCAAAAAGAATCAGAAATCCAGGATCTCTATTGATCAGCACATCCGAAAGTCTGAGAATTGCATGGGATAAAAAGTCAAAACAAATTGAACCCAAAAACTGCCAAACTATGGCAAGCCAGAAATCTGTCAATTACGGTAAACATAAAAGTCGGAATGTTTAGAAGAACTAAATATGGGTACCTGAACCAAACGCAAACAAAGAATTTTCAATTCAATGGACAACGAGCAGGTTGAGCCAAATTCATGATCTCCAATTGACAAAATTTAAACACCAAACAAGCGAACCGGAAACTGGAATCCTTAGACATCAAAATCCAAATCCCGGCCAATAAAAATAATCTCAGAACTCAGATCATCAAATCTAAAGACCAAGGTAAAGTCCCAAAATCAGAAAACCTTAAAATCTGAAACTGAAAGTTTCAGATCACTGAAGATCCGAAAACATAAAATCCTGAAAACTAAGAGCTGAAACTTGCCAGAGTCCACACATCTGATAGTCTGAAGTTTGAAAGAAAAAGTGGTGAGGACACCCGCGGTCGAGACCGGTTCGACCCCGCCCTTGTTTACCGACGGCGTCGACGACCAGTTGTGTCACTTTGGATTGATGATTAGGTGCTATTTTTGTTTATTTTGTGTAGCACACACTTCATTTTGGGTTTTTTTGGGGACACATTTTGTATGTATTTTGGGGATCTTTATATGTATTGGATGTACACACCTTACACTTAGAGTTGGGGGTATTTGGAAAATAGGTGTCTTTTGGGGTATACTTGTAATGGGCTTGGGTTTTATATTCCTACACTTGTATGTTCATGTGATGATGGAATGAATGAATAGAGCAATGGCATTCTGGTAATTCTCCTCTCTTCACCCTCTCCCGACTCTCTCTCTTGTGCGCAGCGAGAACAGCCCGCTAGGGCAGTCGCGGCGGCTTCCTCTCCTTCCAGCTCCTTCCGGCGGCAGCAGCAGCCCCCCTTGGTGCTCCTCCCTCCCCCCTCTGGTGGAAACGACGCCGCCTGCACCCCCTTTCACCCCCGGTAGGGTCCCCTTCTTCCTCTTCTCCTTCCTCCTCTGCCTGCGCACCAACCGGAACCCCTCCTCCCGGCTCTTCTTCTGGACCCCCCTCGGTCTTCTCCCTTACTTCCAGCACCCCTAGCAGGTCCGTCTGGACCTTCCCTTCCCCTCAGCAGACCCCACAGCCCCTGCGAACCCCTCCCCTCTTCCCCTTACCCGGTCTCCCCTATCCCGGCGAACCAGAACCGGAAGCCATGTCCGGCGGTTCCCCCTCCTCCACCAACTTTCCCCCTCACATTTGGTCTTCCAAATAGGTCCGTCCAGCCCTGTTTTCCTCCCCCCACCCCCCCCTTCAGCCTTCGTGGGCACCCAGCCCCGACCAGCCCCTCTTCAGGTCTGTACGGCCCCCCCTGTTTACGGCAGCCTCACCAGCCCCCCCCTTTCTCCTGACAGACCAGCTGCCAGCCCAAGGCCCCTTCCCTGCCGCCCTCTCCCTCTCTCCAGCACCCCCTCTAGCTGCCGCCACTATTGTTCGACAGGTTCCCCTTCGGTGTCGGACAGTTTGGAGACTTGGACAACTCGGTAAATGTTCCGTAAGGAGCGGGAAGGCAGCGTTATGATCGTTGGCGGATGACATGTGCTGCAACTAGCCGCGTGGAGGACTTTGACGGTGGTCGACATCCCACGCTTAGGCGTGGAGGTATGATTTCTTAACCGAGGTTACTTGCTCGTTTATTATACTTTGATTGCCGTGTCGTGAGACGCTAGGTCTCCTAGCTACTTTCAATCGATCGCTGTCCGATGTGAGTGGAGTTCCCGTCCCGAACTACTTAGATCGGTTACATTGGTAGTCGGCAATGTCCTATCTCGGTACCCCACTTGGTATCCGATCCTTTCTCTAGTTGGGATCGCTTCTCGGGCTGGATAAACTTGATATAATTGTCTACCGAGGTGTCTTCTTAGCTAGTCAATTGCAAAGTCAACGTGCTGCTAGGCCTTCATAGCTAGCTATTAGCTTGGTGCCCAGTCGGTCCCGCATCAAAAAGGATGAATGAAGACCCAAGAATTCAATTGTCAAATCCCGAAACTCTCCAATATAAAAGTTCAAATCTATGATTCTAAGCCCGGGAGGACTCTTCAGACTTGAAATTTAGAACCTCGAAATAAGACTCAGAATCTCAGACCCCCAAAATCTGAAACTTCAGTTCTTGAATAAAAAATTCAGAATATCAAAAAAATATGAAATGTAAAGTTAGAGCATAAAATGTCTAAAATCTGAAATCTAAACTCAAGATCTCAAACATTAATTCAAAAAAACGAAAGTTAAAATTAAAAATCTCAAATCCCAAGTCTCAAATCAAAGATCCTAAAAAGCTGAAACTAAAAAGCCAAAACCCCAGAATTAATATCAAACCCAAAATCCTAAACCAAAAAATGCTTCCGATCTGAAGATTAAAATCCAAAAACCAAACTCCAGACGTCAAATTTCAGATCCATGCAACACAAAATTTGAACTTAAACCTGAAAGTTCTCACAATCTCAAACCACAGAGACTTCAAATATTAAGGGCTCTAAAGTTCCAGATTTGAAACCTGAAATTTCAAAAGATCCAAAAATTTGGATGTTTAAATCAACACCCCAAACATGAAGTCTACCTCAATCTTAAAATCCCATATCTCAAAGCAAAAGGGAAAGAAAACCAAGATCTCAATTGCTAATCCCAGTTTTTTTCAATCTGAAATTCCGAAGCGTTTCAAATCTAAGACTACAATCTCAGACTCCAAAAGTTCAATCTAAAAAACCCAACAAAAAAATTTAAAACTGAAAATTTCAAATAAAAAAGTTGATCTCCAAAACTACAAATCTCAAACGTTAAAACTAAAAAAACAGTGGAAGTTAAAACCCCAAATATGGAAGTGTTCAAACACTAAATTGGGAATCTAAAGTCATCAGCAAATCCAAAAATTCAAATCCTAAATCCCCAATCCAAAAAAAAAAAAACTGAAAGTCTGAAACATGGATCTTCAAGTCAAATCTAAAACCAAAAAAGAGCTGAATCTGAAACCAAAAAAAACGTCAATCATCAAATCATGATCAAACTCAAATCTGGAACTTGAAATTTAAAATCCAATAACAAAAAGTCTCCAATTCTGAAAACTCAAACTGAAGAATTCTCAAAACATATTGAATCTGGAAGACAACAAAATCAAAAACACACTAAATCGAAAAAACATTAAACTCAAAAAAAATTTAAAACAAATCTCAACGATAAAAGACATTGTCTTAATCAAAACAAGCCAAATTTCAAATAAAATCTAAAAGCAACTCAAACCAAATTAATGACACTAAGTGCTTGCATTCCATCAAATTTATGGAGATACTGCTCCCAAATGTTTATTTTGTGAATGTATGTCCTCTGTTCACGAATTTCTATGATGGTTAAACAAGGGTGTTCGAATGGTTATTCGATGTAATTAACATCAGTACTTCGCAAGGACGATGGGGAGATGTCAAAATCAAAGAATTCAACAACCTCAATACATAATTTATACATATCATGAATTAGCTAATATTTCTATAGAATACCATATATTTTGCTAGTTGTTAAAACTAAATCAAAACAAAACATCTTTTCCTAGAAAGGTAAAAGATTGTTGTAAATTTTTTAAGTTACAACAGTTGTGTTATGAGATTAAGGGTTGCCCAATGGTGGTGCAAACAAGACAAACTTTAAATAACAAATTGAAGCCCAATACTACATCTTAGCATCTTTATAACCTGATTTTGTTATACTTACATGATGATGACTTTCCTATTAATTAGTCATAAGATATGAATGATAGTATGCAATGTTGGTAGATTCCACGGGACCTAAATTCAGGACACCCTGCTCAATCTGGACTCCAGGATGAGCTATTTAAGCTAAACATAGTAGTGGTTATAAGTTCCTATCATTTGAAACAGGACTTGCCTCCCGACAAAAATCTGATGTTCAGATAAATTTCTGTGGTAACATTTCTGCAATCTGGAAAAGTGTTCTCCATAATTGATATTTCTTCAAGTTATCCTCAATTATTTCAATTGGCAATGGTAGAATAACATTGTTGTGGAGGGACCATGGGGTGGTCACTTGTCGCTAGTTTAGATACCCTAGGCTTTTCAGGGTTACTGGCAGTAAGGATGCCACTGTTCACTCTTAAAGAGACTGGAATAACCATTGGCTAAAGTGGACCCTATCCTTTGAGAGGGCTCTAAGGCCCTGTTTGGTATAAGGATAAGTAGGGATAAATCTGATTCATCCCTAAACTGTTTGTTTTACCAAAAAATCATGTTTAACTTGGTTTAAGTTAATCCAGTTTATCCCCAAAATCAAAGATAAAACTAGGAATAAATCATTCCATGTATTACATGGAAGTGGGACATCTTTACCCTCAAAATTACTTTTCGAGGATACGGTCAAACCCTCCCCTCGCCCCCCCCCCCTCAACGCCGCCTCCTCTCTCGGGTATGGTGAGGCAACCTCAGCTCTTCCAGCATGCCCAAAACTGATACAGGCCCTGGAACCCACAGTGGGAGAGAAACTCGCACAGACAAAGAAGAAGAGCGCGATCACAGTGAGAACAAAGTGACGGAAACCCCTAAACCCTTACATTAGGTTGTCGAAGCCGCAGAAAGACAATACAGCGGCAGAAAGGGAGAAACAACTGGGTTCGATATCTAAGTAGCTCTCGATGATGAAAAAGAAGGAAATCTGAAGATTTTGCAGAAGATTGGTAGTTGGGTAGATCTATATTTATAGGGCCCTTTGGATAATTCATGCGCCTAGCAGAGGAAGGATGGAATGTTCGCCCTTCAAGGTGGAGTAATGGGAAAAGGGAGAGAAGTGTCTTCAGTGCCAAGATTGGTAGTCAGGTAGATCTGTATTTATAGGTCCCTTTGGATGATTCATATGCCTTGCAGAGGAAAGAGGGCAGAATGTTCACCTTTCGAGTGGACTGGGTAACGGGAAAAGAGAGGGCAGAGTCTTGAGTGCCAAGCTTCTTCCAAGTCATTGACGGTGGACCGGACAGGACTGGAGTGTCCTCAAATTGCACCTCCGATAGGAAGGGCTTCTTGGATGCCGAATTCTTCCGCACTGCTGAAAAGGGGAGGATGCAACATAGGAGGCAATGGAGCTGCCGGTGGCGGTGCCAGCCTTGGTTTCAGAGAGCATATGCGACATAGGAGAAGTATTATGTGGAATCTTTCCTTACCAACCATGATGTGGTCTATCTGGAGATCTAAACACACAAGGATTTTCAAGGAGCAGTTTCACAATCCATCAGGGATCCTCAATCTGATGGCATCTGTTGTTAAAAAATGGCATTTTGTGCATTCCAGATACTATCTAGACATGAGGATTTTTATGGATAGATTTTTAAGTTGAAAGAGTTTCTGCTTTGTAGAGGTTGCTCGACCACTACTACCTTCGTAGTGATTTCATCTGTATCCTCCCCATGTTCTCTTGTTTATTTTTCTTGTACTTGTTTCCTTCCATAATGAATGAATGAAATGTGACCTCGGTCACCTCAAAAAAAAGAACATGAGATAGAAAACAGTGAAATAAGAAATGGAAGAAGAATATTGATGACAAGAGGACATGCCAACCAATTGGGTAAGCACAGGTAATTAATGCCATCAGATAACTACACAATTTGGATGCTTAAAACTGGACATGTCTCCTAAGAAAGTGCATAACCAATTTCTCAGTCTATGTGACACAGAGGAAGCATATAAAAAGTCCACTACATTTTACTAGTTGATAATCAAAGAGAAACATCGATCCACACAAACAACTCACAAATACAACATAATAACAAGTAGCACGAAGATCAGCTACTACCACCGTCATGCCACTCGGATCCAGCAGCTATATATACATCGGAAACCGTAATCACAGGCAAAGCACACAGTAGAATCTAAGGTGTTGTTTGGTATGGGGATAACTTGGGGATAAACCTGGTTTATCCTCAAAATTTAGGGGATAAACCAGGTTTATCCCCAAAATTTTATGGTGCCAAACAGGCCCTAATAGAACGGAAAATCTATAACAAGCACTTCACAGTCCAAAGCAATCCTCTCTAAGCTCCGACGAATCTTCCACGCTTCAGAGTCTCGATAGGACGACGGGTAGCAGAAAGAATAACCTCTCTACTTGCCGTCACCATCAGCGAGCTCCTTGTCAACTGCCGCGGCGGCGGCACCGAGGTCCTCATCGAGGAAGATATCCCAGTCCCCATCCCATCTTATAAAGAATTCGGTGTCTTCGAAATACTTGACCCGGTGAACGTCCCCCGCCGGGGTGAATAGGTAGTCCCCTTGCTCCAGATCGTAGCTTTCCCCTTTGCTTATGTTCCATACCTTCTTCTTTCCCTTCATCACCACTACATCATGTCCAAAAGTGTGGTGGTGCGCCGGTTCCAGGCTACCAGCAGCGAATCGAACCAACGCCGATGTAGGGCTCTGCCGCAGGATCCGCATCTCCGCACCCGGCATGATGTCCACTGGCTGGAACTCCATCCCCTTCCTCAGGCAGCAGATCGGGCAGACTGAAGCAGAGGCAGGGACGGAAGGGATCTGGGCCATCTCGGTAGTGGAAGAGTCCAGGAACGCCTTGATCTCCTCGGGCCATGGGGAGTCGCCAGAAGCCGGGCATGGAGCTTTGAAGGGTGTGTCGAGCCAGGCGTTAAGTATCTGTATCCCCTGCTCCGCCGAGGTGCCCATGCCGCCGACGGCAAGGACGTTGCAGGAGTTGATAGAACGGGTGTTGATAGCGTCGGCGACGGAGGTGCAGGTGGCGGCGTACACACGGGGAAACTTGTTGGCGAATATGGCAACACCGACACCGGTGCCGCAAGCGACGACGCCGCGCGTCTCAGGGTGATCCGGAGAGGAGGCGGCCTGGCTGACAAGGCGGCCCACCTCTTCTCCGACGGAGTAATACTTGCCAGTACCGAGGTCCTGGACTTCGACACCGGGGAGGGAGCGAAGATGGGCCACCAGCGCGTCCTTCAGCACGCATCCGAAGTCGTCCGCGCCTGCTACGATCTTCAGACGGCGTGCAGCGGCCTGAGGAGCGGCGCTGGCGTCCGTGGCCATCGGCGTCGGATCGGAAGGAAGCGTCGGCGGGGCAGACTCAGCACCGTCTTTGAGGGAGCGGACCGGCGGAGCTAAGGGTGAGCACGGGCCGGTTTGGTCCGGGTTGAAGCCAAAAATTTTCAACCCGAACCAAACCGAAATCACCTTCCAAATCGAACCAAACCAATCCAACTTATTTCGGGTTGGTTCGATTTAAACCGATGAAACTCATTAAATAATAATTTAAATTAATAAATAATGACTAAAGCATAGTTATCAAGTAAAAATTTATTTAATTAATTTTAATAAAGTATTAGAAGTGTCTGACAGATTCCCTCGAACCCCATCAACCTTGAGCATATATGTTACATGGCCCCCTTCTTTTGAAGACTTCTCTGAAGAAAGGAAATCTGTGACAGCCGATATAGGACAAAAGAGGAGCGCAGTTGGTGCTTGAAAAGTTCTCTTTGCTTTTGTCCCACATCGGATCATCCAAATAGCTTTTGCATCTTATATACTCAAGGTTTCTCCCTCCTTTAAAAGTGTTTACACGCACATGAGCCTGTCCCGTGAAATGGCAGCACAGTAATCGGTTTAAAATTTTTGGAACCCGATTAACCCGAACCCCAATGTCAACCCGACCCAACCCGACAATTTCGGGTTGGATCGGTTCGGTTTCTCGGGTTGAACCGAGTAATGCCCACCCCTAGGCGGAGCGGCACTCTTTTTTTTTTAATACTGACGTCATATATCATTCAAAAAGACTGGCACTCTTTACCGCATATAACGACGCTATACCCAGAAGGCCAGAACAAGAACAAGAAGACGAAGGTGCTTTTCGTATATACCTCTGTAATTATCCTCAATTGCACATCTACCTCTCATGAAGATCCATGAACGTATTTACATATCCATGAAATCTGTTGGTGTTATGTTACGGTTTTTTTCTTTTTTTAACATAAATTTTAAAAACAAAAAATGAAAATGTTTGATTATCATCTTTAATTTCTTTTTTTTTTAAATAGAACATTTTATGTCTAAAATCACATCTAAATAAAAAATAAAACTTATCTTATTTTGTTTTCGAGAGAGAAACGGAACGTGTACATCCCTCTCTGTCTCTCTCACTTTTTGGTCACGAAATGGCCCCAGAGGTCAACGGGTCCTTAATAGGAATGTCAACGGGTTGGATACGGGTCGAATAATAGTACTATCCATATCTGTATCCTATAAGAAAAATGTGTATCCACTTACTGTTCGTTAACTATCGGTATCGGGTATATCCACGAACCGCATTGTTCTATCCGCTTAAAAATGGTTTACGGTCGGATAACGGACGGTTATCGAATATACAAAGAGATAACATACTTATGATACAACCTAGCAAAATAAAGAAGTAAAGATAATTTTACCGATAAAGACACACATAAAAAATATCTATATTACGATTAAAAATATCTATTTATAGTAATGGACAAGAAGAAAATTCTTAATTATATATCTAACACAAAACATAAGATATAAAAAAATAATTTACAAGTCTATAGTAAAATTAAATTTTGAGTCTGCAGTAAATAATTAGATGCGCAACACAAAATATGAGATAAAAAAATCTTACTTACATGTCCAAAATAATATATGTCCAACATAAAACATGAGATAGTTGATTTGTAGCGAAAGTGTGTACGTGGATTGCACTATCAAGAAGTAGAAGAGAAAGAAGACATCGTTGTTGGACGTCAGGACAATGCTTATCAATGTTAAGATCTCAAGGAGGAGGGTGAACCAGTGAATTAAGAACAATAAGATTTTCTAGATGGGACATATATGCTTAGATGTCATACTTTGTAAGTTATATCGTATTATGTATTAGTTAACGAATACGGATAACGATTTTCGGGTTCGGTTTATGGTGTATCCATGACCGCATCCGCTAAGATAATAGTTAATCGGTAAACGAACGCGAAAAGCTTATTCGAAAAATTTAAACTATTCATTAACTGTTCGTTAACTAACGAACGGGTCGGATAATCGGATAATCGGTAACCATTGACATCTCTAGCCCTGAACCCGCCGTGCACGCGGGTGGCAAGGGATCGAGCCCTCTCGATCCCCACATGTCACTCCACTGGGAGCGCCTGGCTTGCAGTCGTCGGCAGGTGAACCCGGCCCTGCTCTCCTAAGAGCAGGGTTGATGCCAACCGAGCCATACTCAACCGACTTATAAAATATCAGTCAAGCTACATGTTTATGTAATATATTATAATATTTTCTCTCTCTCTTAAGTTACCAGTCAAATTACATATTTTTGTGTATGCTTGATATATTATAATATTTGTTATAAAAATATATTACTATATAAATTATTATATTTTTCAAAATAAAATAATATATTATATATTTGTCATGAAATATTATAATATAAATTATAAATGCAAAACTGTCAGATAATTTTGATTTCAAAAAATTAAATTGTATCAAAATTGAAAGAGTTTTCAAACACCCTAAAGAGTTACGTACCAAAAGAAACGGGCCAAGATCGGTAATTTATATTTATAGGGTGTTTGATTGCATAATAATAAAAAATTTTATTTTTATTTTTAAAATTTATAAAAAACTTGATAAAAGAAGTGTTTGACAACTTTGACAATTTTATATTTTGAAAGTGATTATCTTTTTAAACAAAAAAAGGGTCTCACCACTTTTTTTCTTGTGATCCCCCCAGTTCGTTTGATCATGAATGGTAATTACTCTTTTTTGTTATCACATCCCTCCAAACATGATAATTTTATGTTTTATTTTTTATTTTAATATATTTTTTATCATAAAAATGTATAAAAAATTATCATGCAACCAAACACCTCATTAGAAATCACTGTTTCACGGTGTTATAGGTAAAAAAGAAGCTGTATCTTTCACTTGTTTAGGTGGAGTTTGAATTGACTTTATCGAATATCTAAAATCTTAATTTCATATTTAATTGTTTACTCCCTGGCAACATATAATATTAGTTTTTCACCACCCAGACCAATAAAACTTTAGTAAGCCACTTAAAATTCAGTGGTATATAAAGAAACTACTTTTTTATTTAGACGTTTCACACAAAAAAATATCTCAATGTGTAATATTTGATGGATATAGATATTAGCATGCGAAATGAAAATTCAAAACGAATGGGAACCAGCTGAAATTCTTTGATATTGGGATGGATCCAAAATTCTAATAGGGTGTTTACTTATATTTAGTTATATTGCCCTTAAATTTAAATTAATAGAATATCATTATCAAGTGTTTGTATCAATTTTAAAATTGTAGTATAAACAATATATTAACTATAATATAAGTGTCTTGTATCAATTTTGTTATGGTGATTTGTATGAAAATATAAAATTTAAATATAACCAAATATGATGCCATTATTTGAAAATCAAGATAACCAGGACAAGTTATATCTTGGTAATATTTTTAAAATTACAAAAATTTGCCTTGCATCGAGCACCTTCGGTCTCCTGTTGTATTTATTTTCATGTTATTTAGCCCATTAACAGAATAATCACGTTTGGCTGGCAGGTTATTCATATATTACCTTTATGTAATTTACTTTCTAATATATATCTTTACTACGCCGTCCACGAACACCTTGACAAATAACATTGATTGAAGTTTCTGTATATTTTGATATTTTATTCAAAAAATATTATTGTGTCGGCATACAATTACAAGTTTTCGTTTATTCTGTGAACATGTTGAGAAAAATTTTAAATTTAAAATCGTTACAAAACACCACCCGACAAAATTTTCTTAAAAAATTTATATTGCCTTTGTCAAACACCCTCTCAAAGTTAAAATTGGTTTTGAAGTTTCCAAAATGGTGGTATTAGATCCTGCAATGTCCAACTCTTTGGTCCTCTGTTAAATTTTGTATTCATCCGTGGGAGAAATATTAATATGAAAAACAACCTCGCGTATTAATTAATTATTCCGACGTCTGAGATCGATACAGAGTGTACCTTGCTTCTCAATCTGGTCGCTCATCTTGTTTAGTATCCTCCTCCTTTATTTTGTCGCGCGAGAGGGATTAGCGATGGAAAAACGATTATTACTCGTTTATTAGGGACTATATAGAAGTTTCCGGGATGTTTCCTTCTCGTGGTAAACGGATACTCTCAGAAACGGACAGCTTCTTACCGATTACTTCTCGAAAAGTTTCGAGAATGTTTCCTCCTCGTGGTAAACGGATACTCTGAGAAACGGACTGATACTAAACCGATTACTCCTCGAAAATTACTTTTGTGCTGTGTTATTAAACATTACTTCTTATCAAATACTCTAATCAAATTGGGGCTGTATTATTAAATACTCATTTTCTAAAATATGAGGCGCTTCGACGGAAAATAAAAAAATCCAGAATAAATGAAAAAAAAAGAAATTATATTCACGGAGACGAGCCATGTAAGTATATTCGTAAGAGGTAACATTATTAATCATCAGCACTTACTTACACAACATCACAACCACCGTAGCAAACAGCACGCGCGTACGCACCGGGTCCGTGCGGCCGATTATGCACAAGAGTATTCTCTTTATTTATACACACGAGAAGCACACTAAAGTATCATACATATATGCCCCGAACATGGCCGTCGGCCCATCACGGCCCATCACCTCCCGTCAGTCAGAGGAGCCGCCGGCTGCTCGACGGCACGGCCTCAGTGCTGGCCGGGCATCTTCTCCTTGATCTTCTCCATTATCCCCTTCTTCTCGGGCTCGGGAGGCGCCGCCCCGCCGTGCGGCTGCTCCTTCGCGTTGTGCCCCGGCAGCTTCTCCTTGATCTTCTCCTTCAGGGACTTCTTCTTCCTTCTCCCGCCCATCCCGTCGTCCTCCGACTGCCAAGAGAGATCACATCAAGACGACGCTCTCATGACGGTAAAGAAGAAACAACAGCGACAAGGTGAGATGATGAGATCATCTGGTAGCATACCGAGCTGGAGCCGGAGCTGCCGGTGCGCGGCAGAGTACCGGCGGCGGCGCCCTGATTCTGCTCTCGCACGGGCTGCCCCTGGCCCTGACCCCCGCCCGGCATGCCCTGCTGCACGGTGCTGTGCCGGCCGCCGGCCATGGGGTTACCATAGCCATCGGTCTGCCGCATCACGTTCCCGGATTCCGCCATTACGCCGGGGAAAAAAAGCACTCGAAGAGCCGAGCAAAAACAGAGGATCAAATGCGGGCTATGAGCTTCGATCACAAGGGGAATGCGATGGATCGGGGAGGAGGATGGCCGGGGGCTTATATAGACCTGCCGGCCACGAGAAGGAACCAGATGATCGTGCATGGCGGTGCATGGAGGGCGATACGTGTAAGCTCGACGCGATCCCGTCGGTCGCCGGCATTAAAGGGGAGGGCAGACACGTTGCGGAACCAGACAGGCCCAGACAAGCACTTAGTCTGAGCCGCAGCGGCGTTCGCGCCACGCTTCTATTGGATCAGATCAGACTCCAAACAGTTTCAGATAATTGCAAGAACACTATATAGTTTTAATTAATCAATCTCTATATGAATCCCTAGATTATAAAATGGTCAAATAAAAGATATGTTCTAAGATAAATATTGTAAAGCGGATATTATATTTTGCAACATGTCGATGCTAATATTAGACATTAGTTTCAAGACAATTAATATCAAGTTTACAACAGGATTTTTTTGTCCAGACAGGGATTATAAGAATTTAAAAATTAGAGGAGTCCACAAAGTTTGGCACATATAGTTAGACTAATCTTTTCTAAGTCGTATAGGTTTTAAACAAAATATATGTTTGAAACAAACTGTTAAAAAGTGTTTGGTAACCATGATAAAAATATCTTTCATAAAAACATTCTTTTTGGATAAAAAGAGTTGAGATCTTCATTTATCTCTTCTAAGTTGTATAGGTGAATTGCATTACTAATGTGTGTCATTTTGGTTATCATATTAGTAGATGTGATATATTTTTTCTAGTGGTTAGCATGCCATTACACAGTGTATGTGCATATTGTGTGAGATTGATCATGACATGGTATAAGATGTGTTGTAATGTATGTGTGTATTAAAAACGTAATTGAGACTGATCTAGATCGGATTAATAGTCGTATTTGTGAGTAGCAGAGCTTAAAATTATTTGGTGCATCTTTCGATTATAGATTCCGTAAGTTATCGTAAGTGCTACGTCCTCTGTTTAGGTACATTATGAGATTTAGCTTAACTATATATTATTTATAAATGATAGATCTGATTCTAGATAGTTAAGATCGCAAGATGACGCATTCTTTATAAAAAATAAAAATACGAATATTTCATATCGAGGATAGATACATTGTGGTATGATATTTGAGTTAGCAATGATGTTGTGTTCATTAGATCATTTAAGCATATTATTTTGCATGATATACATGATATGTCTCAATAGTCAGTGTTGCAATGCATGGCCCATTCATAGTATTATGTCTCGGTGAGAAATCCTCTTTGACTTAAGTTTTGATAGATGTTGATTATATGTTTTAAAATACATAGAATGTCAGATTATTTATATATTGTTTAATCCTATATTATATAAAACAAGTATAAGTTGAGTACTTAAAAATTATCATGATAGGATCTTGTTGACTATCTGATTTAGTGGATGATAGGATGTCTATTGAGTCATCTTCCTCATTCCAATCTTTTAAATTAATCCGTGTTCTAATTCCCTTAAACATATTATACTCTACATGATTCAAACGTTAAGATCCTTATGATTGAAATCAATGAGTTTCAAATATTAGAAGCCCAATCTTCCTAATGCTCTAAATTCAATAGTTCGAGTGGATTGGACAAATTCAATCTTTTTGACCGAAATCATTAAGGATTTATATGCGAATTTAATGCAGTCACAAAAATAAAAAAAATAGTACTTTCACTTTTTGCCATAAACTCATGTCTTATACTTTGACTTCTATAAAAATGTGCTAGTTTTGCAAAAAAAAAGTGTTACTTTTATAATTTTATTATTAAAGTGTGTTATTTAAGAAAAATCTAAAAATAAGACGCTACCCTTTTTCTTTCTAGTGCCAAACTAAAGTATTTACGATGGTCAAATGATATTATTTTCATTGACCTACAATTGAATTGATAGTTTTGATCATTTTTTTACAAAACTTAAAATAGAAACATAATTTTTATATATTAAAATAAGGAGCATAATATATGTTGCCATGCTTTAACGTTGACGTCGCGCTGCCCTCTTTTACTACTAATTCAGTGCTACTTGGGATAACAATAAATTGAAGTGAATATCCCACCTCCACCTCTCTTTTCCTCTCTCTCTCTCTCTCTCTAAAAGAAAACATCCTTGAATTTCTCCTGTTTCCATTACGGAAGATATTATAGGGAAAGATTCTACTTTAAAAATAGTGGAGGCCTCGTTCCAAACGGTTCTCAGTCCACCTTTTAGTCTTATTTTTAAGAGAAAAAAGCTTGTCAAAAATGTAATCAAACACCTTATAGACATATGTCATACCGTCTTTCCAGTCCGTCGTGCAAGTTGTTTCTTATACATGTAATCTTTTCTTTCACCAAGCACACATATATCTATATAGCTAGGTAAATATAGATGTATAGTAGCTAGATTCGTCTCTTTCTGTCGTGGTTTTTACGGGGCATGTGAACAACATCGGATATATATACATACACACATTAATACTCGCACTTTCTTTGTTCATAATTAGTATCTACGTATAGACGGATTGATTGATGAGATACATAACACAACACGATCGGTGTACGAGTCCTCGGCTCCAGAGAGTGTAGCGCACACATCAGTTTGGTATGAGCTTGGAAGGAGGCTTGTCGAAAGCCGGGGTTGGGTCGTAGCTGCCGTAGTCGTTGGTCTTGACAACCTTGACGAGCATCCTTTGATGAACCCTCGTGCCTTGGAAATCATTAACAGTACCCTCCAATATTTTCTACACAAGATAACGGCGAAAACAAAAGCCAGTAAGAGAGAGAAATCTCACTCGATCAACACAACGGAAGGCGACTTCAATCTCCAATGAAAAATTGTCACGATTCTTATTCAGCTTAATTAAATTTCACGGTTCAATATAAAGTTCACTTAACCGCTATTGAGAGATGATTGAACCGTCGGATCAATAATGAGTTGATAAGAGTTCAGTGGCAACTTAATTAGTGAGGATCTAATACACATAATGGCTCAATAACGGCCAGCTAGTAGTGACTTAGTATGATTCAGTAGTAGTTTAATTAGGAACGATTTAGCAGTAGTTTAACAATTTGATATTAAATCGTCGCTCAAGGGACTTATTAAGGGTGATGAGTTTTTTTATTTGGGAGACTGAGGTAATTACTTTTTAAGTCGGTCACTTGAGGTGATTCACACTCTACCTTTACCGTATATGTGGAAAACCCCAAAACCGCGGCTTTGAGGAAACCAGGACCAGGCCTTATAAACCAGGAATACTTCTCCTAGCAGCCGATGTGGGACTATGCCTTTAACACTCCCCCTCTCGGCCAACCACCACCGTCAGAGCCACGATAGGAATACACGGGGCAGGACCGAGGGAAAATAGGAGCCGGACCCACCGGAGAAGCAGAGCCCAGGCCCACCTGCTCTGATACCATGTGAAATTCCAAAAACGCACGTGCGCTAAGGAGACCCAGGTCCAGGCTATGATAAAGGTATTGGACTATTCTCCGATAGCCAATATGGGATAAAACCCTTCAACATGCTCTGATACCATGTGGAAAACCCCAAAACCGCGGCTTTGAGGAAACCAGGACCAGGCCTTATAAACCAGGAATACTTCTCCTAGCAGCCGATGTGGGACTATGCCTTTAACACTCCCCCTCTCGGCCAACCACCACCGTCAGAGCCACGATAGGAATACACGGGGCAGGACCGAGGGAAAATAGGAGCCGGACCCACCGGAGAAGCAGAGCCCAGGCCCACCTGCTCTGATACCATGTGAAATTCCAAAAACGCACGTGCGCTAAGGAGACCCAGGTCCAGGCTATGATAAAGGTATTGGACTATTCTCCGATAGCCAATATGGGATAAAACCCTTCAACAGTATATATGTGTACCGTAAAGTAAGCTATATGAGAGTAGACATTAATTAATTTTTTAAAATACTTCTATCCTGAGTGTTAAGAAAGGAATCCATCAACACATAAATATGGTGTGTGTATGTTCCACTCGTATAAAGTCATACTTCTGAACTCGATTGCCCGATAAACTTAACAAAAACAGAATCTGGGGACGCATCGAGTACATACATACATACCTCCGTAAATACCGCTCTTGTTCTTCCTGTCAGCCTGCAGTCGACAAACTTAGACGCCCTTCCTGCACCAAGAGTTTCAAGAGTACGTGTTATCAAGAAAAAAAAAAAGAAAAGACTATAAGATCGTCCCATCTGCTTTGGAGAGACAAGAACAATAAACACAAAAAGGTGATAAACCATCCAGAAAAATAACCAAACAAATCAACCCTATTAAATAGTCAATATTGCAAGGACATCTTGTATCGATTAAATCAGCTGGATATAACTTGACTTCAACCATGACACACGATTCGGGATTGAATTATTATGACTTGTGAGGGTATGTATACAACAGTACCCCCTTATATAATATATACCTGCAAAGGAAATCGAGAACAGGGATAATGCTGAGATGACGAAGAAGCTGAAAAGAAGAAGGGCCTTCTTCGTAGGTATGGAACCCATCTTTCAATGCCTTCTGCTGCTCCCTCCTCTCTATCTCTCGATCTGCCGGGATATATAGATAGCTAATTAACCAGAGAGAGAGGGAGAGAGAGAGAGAGAGAGCTAGGAAGGAATCAGATGGCCAGAGGTGGCTCCGTAGAACACACAGATACTGGAGCTCTTGCTTGATCGGCTATATATATAGTTTTAGAACCCCCAAATGGAAGGGGTGAGGGTGGCCACTTCCTCCACGGCGGTCGTTTTTGAGATGATGTAAGAGGTGCTGCATGCTTGTGCCCTTCCCGACATGGAAGCTGAGCATGCGCCCGCCCATCAGCCCCTCGCTGTAGTCTCGACGGAACTGCGCTGCACGTACGCGTACGCATATCTGAATACTTTTTCAACCTTCGCCGCGGCCTCAGCTTTTGAAATGCCATGCCCATGTCAAGACATTTGATGCCGGTTGGACAAGACCATCAAATGTCAAGAAGCTTGCAGGACTGGAATGCGGATTTACGCATATATATATATAGTTGGCTTTCGGAAATGGGTCTTACTACCGGCGCTGGCATGAATATTATACAGGCGAGCGAGTGATTAATTAAATCGAAGGCGACCAGAAATTTCTAACGGGGTGTTTGGTTGCATGATAAATTTTTGTACACTTTAAAAAATTGTATTAAAATAAAAAATGAACCAACTCATGACATAAAATTATCATGTTTGAAGGGATGTGATTACAAAAAAGAATAACTACCTACATGATCAAACAAAGTGGGGACCACGAGAAAAAGGAAAAAGGTGAGACCTTCTTTTTTTGTTTAAGAAGAAAATCACTTTTAAAATGTAAAATTGTCGTGGTTACCAAACACCTCTTTTAACAAGTTTTCTTACAATTTTTAAAAATTAAAACAAAAATCTTCATTATCATGTAACCAAACACCCCCATAAGACTTCGTCGACTGCAATTCCTGAAGCTGATGGTTATTATTATTATTATATATATATATATATTCCATTGGTACCTAATTCGGTTCTAGATAGCTAGTGTAGAGTTTTTTTTTAACTAACACATTTTTTAAAAAATTAAAATTAACAAACTAAAAATTTTATTTGCAAATCTAACGTGTTTTTGTCAAAGTTGAGTTGTAAAATCTCGACTTTATTTTGAAAATTTTAAAGTCGAGATTCCACAAATCAATTTTTTGATGGTTGAAAGTCAAGTTTTAGAAACTCAACTTAAATTCAATTTTGATCCTTGATTTTGACTAAAGTGTGTTAGATTTATAATTTAAAATTTTAATGTGTTAATTTTTAAGGTAAAATAAAATAAAATGTGAAGTTAAAAAAAACTTAGTTAGTGTACGTATACGTTCCTAAAATAATGAAATTTCTGAAGCTCGGTAAAAGAGAACAAGGATGATTGTAAGCGCCAGCATGACCCTTCATATATATATATATTATGTACGAGGAGATTTTTGACGATGATATGTTAATGCTTCGTGTTATTATGTGATTATAGCTGGGTGTTGTACTCGATTAATTGATCCTGAACTCATTCTAGCAAAAATTCGTGGGCTCTTACAATGAGGTGTTTGGTTGCATTATTACATACATAGTGATGACTAGTTTTTGTTATAAAATATGTTTCCCTAACAAAATTTACTAAAAATAGTCTTAGACAATTATACAAAAATATTATTACATAAAAGATTTATGTGAAACCTTCTTTCTTTTCTTGTGGTCTCCCGCCTGTCATAATTATATATAGTTTCCACCACTTTTATCACCATATCTCACCAAACATGGTAGTTTTAATTATTTCTTTAGTGGTCTTGGATTGTATTATAATACAAAATTTTGTCAATGAACATATAACAAATTATTATTGAGAGGATGTGTCTCTCAATACGTGTTCTCTCTCTCTCTCTCTCTCTCTCTCTCTCTCTCTCTATATATATATATATATATATATATGCGCATAAGTGAGAGGATATAGTAATTTATCTTTTGCACTTTCTGGAAGAGGCAATGCTTGGAAGAGGGGGGACACAATTAGGAAGCACAGTATGCCCTTTTTATTTAAGTATCCCATTCAGCCATGGCCGGTCGGTTGTGTGGATGTTGGCTTTGTTGTGTGTGTATTCTGACATGGAATGCCACCGAGTAAAGCCTGTTTGTTGCCCTTCGATCAGGATTTGCACCCAAACTAAACTGTGGGTGCAAACTGAATCCTAAAGCTTATTCATATTTCTCACAGATTACATGAAAATTAATGAATTTTACAAAAAAATTTATGTGTCTTACAAGTTATCGAAAAAACAGAATCAGATTGGATGGCCATTATCTAAATTGAAAATAGTCACTCTTGTATTTATGTGTCTTATTTTTATAAAAAAATATATCTCTCTAGAAATTAATACTATCATAAATAAAATATATAACTCAACAAAATTACGATACATTTGTATGGATAGTTCAAATGTAAACGATAAATTTTAAATATGTTAGATCAATTTTTACATTAAGATGGTATTTATTAGCTCATTTTATAATAAAAAAGAATATACAATAATACATATTCTAAAAATTATCACATTTCTTTAAAATAAAACGGCATGCATGATTCCAATTTATTGATACTCGGAATCAAAATAACTTGGCGAGCGCTTTTCAAAATCAAAAGTGGAAAATTATGAAATCACAGACTTTTAATATATAGTTAATGTGCTTTTTATGTGGGCAGGGCTACTCCAACAACATGATAGGGGCGGTGTCAATATATTTTGGATCAAACCATAGGCAAACCGACTTTGGGCCGGGTCCATTAACACACCCAATCTCAAAGGTTGTCACACAATACTTTTGAATAAGAAGTTCGTAAATAGCTTTCTAAAAGTTAGTTTTTAGACGTATTGTTAGCTGCTCAATTGCATTTAAAGCGTTTTTTTTTTTGTTTCCGAACAGTTAGGCTGTTTTTAATGATCGGTTCTACTTTTGATTCCTTCTCTTGTTTTGGTGATTTTAGTGCATAAAAACATGTACTAATGACATGCAAAAATTATCTCCTCATATAAATTTTCATAGAAACGTTGAATTTCGAAACAACAATACTTTATTATCCTTTGCTACCACAACAACGTTTTGAGTTACCTTGGTCTAAACATATTTTACAAGCAAGCAGCAGACGCACACTTGAAAAGTATTCTTCCGGATATGAGCCCAATGCAAAATATCTTCACCATCTTGTATTCTACTCTCAACCAAATGCAGCCTAAAACGTTGACACTTCGTTTGGTCATGTACTGTAGTTACTCTTTTTTGTTATCACATCCTTCCAAGCATGATAATTTTATATCATGAGTTAGTTCATTTTTTATTTTAATATAATTTTTTAACATTAAAATATACGAAAAATTATCATACAACCAAACACCCCACGAGAGAACTCACACTTCTCCTACGAGCACCTGGCCAAACCCATTCGATACACGTAGAACCATAAAAATTCTGTAAAGTAAGAGAACCACCGTAAATATACCAGAAGTTAAAACATCATAACAATAAATAAGAGGCGTTAATCGCATGATACATTAATTTTTTATTACAAAGTATACGTTTATGATAAAAGTTGTTTTTTTTTGGACATTGGCGCAGACCGCACGCGAGAAGCCGCCCTCGACGGGGCGGGCGCGGTTCGAGACCGCGAGCTGCCGCCCCGGAGGGCCGTGGCGTCCCACTGCGCTACGAGCGCGGGACTATGATAAAAGTTGTTAAAAATAGTGTTCTACAATCGTTAAAAAATATTGTTATAAAGTTTTTATGACATATATGATCTCCATTTTTTGTTATCATATCTCATCAAATATAATAATTTTATATGTTTATATATTTTAAATTCTATTTTCAGTTTATTATTTTTACCATGGAAGTACATAAAAAATTAATGTGCTAGTGGACATCGAAATTTTCATTCATATGGACCTAAGTTGGGAGTACACTACATCAGCCATTCTAAAAATTTGAATATCAAAAAACAAGTGAATATAATTATTGTCTAAGAGATTTAACAATATATAATAGTTTCCACCTTCACTGATCCAGACTCTATTATATATTGGTGTATCTTTTGGACCATAATTATTTTCACTTTATCTTTATTAACTATATAATAGACGTGTTAATCAATTATTCTATGTTATTTACTAATGACCCGTTTGGTTAGAGTTTCAAATTTGATACTATATCAATATTGATATTGATAATTTTAAAGGTTGGAGTATTAATATCAAAATTAATACGAGTTGACACTTGTGTTATTTCATGTGTTTTGTTTTCACTGCCAATTTCAAAATTGATACTATTAATCAAACACTTTTTAGTGATTACTAGGAATATTAATTTTAAAATTGATAGTGATAGAGATGTCAAATTGTGTTACCAAACAGGGCGTACGAAAATGCTCAACGGTTACGCAAAGTTATGACTTTGCGACGATATAATAGATTAGAGTAAAAATAAAGACAATTTTAATGTTTACAATTATACATCTTACAATAAAATGAAGTGTAAATGGTTGTATTTTTGCGGACACCGGAGAGGGTAATTCATCCTTACATAAGTTTCTTCAACGGATGAATGGGTCAAAGATGCATATCATGTGTAGTGGATCCAATTTTAATATTATATGTTTTTATATTTATTAAACATAAGTTACTTTATACCACATTTACTTGTTTGTCACAACTAACAAGTCCTTTGAGCATTTTTGAACAAATCAATAGTTTAATAATTCAAATAACAAGATAATTAGTTATCGTTCAAGGGTAGTTTTAGTAAAAGGACATTTCTCCAAAGACCACGCCAGCGATAGTGTAATTACTTCCATGCCCTGTCGGTCTTCGCTTCGGCTGTGGGTTGTTGGAGAAGGAAGGGAACCATGGCATAAATCGCCCCTCCGCCGCCTCCGCTACCGCCGCCGCCGCCGCCGCCGCCGCCGCCATCCCGAGGGACGGATGGCGGTGATGGCGATCACCCTTGCTTGCCGAGTTCCCATTTCCGATCCCATCCGCTGTAGGGACCTCTATTCGCCCCTCAAAATACCAGAACTGCAGCCATCGCGCCTGCTGCTGCAGATCCCACGCCGCCGAAAGGAGGACCGGAACGCACCGGGAGGCCGCCGCGTCTGCGGGGATATGGCGAGCAGCATCGGCTTGTTTTCCGAGAAGAATGAAGCCGCCTACCAACCCTTGGTATCTCCTGCCTCCGGCGAAGGCGCCGCGGCAGCTCCGGCAATGGTGCATGCCACTAACGCCCCCTCTGTGGCGGTGTCCTTGCCCCCCAAGAGATCGAAGAAGACCGTGTGCCTTTTCTTCTCCGAGGAGACACGTGCCCTTGCGGAGCGCGTAGCGGCTGAGAGCGATGCTATCGAGCTACGCAGTGTCAACTGGAGGTCAGACAATGTCTTCGCGCAGGTCCCATTTCTGCAGTCTCTATTCAGCCTTTCTTGCTCTTCTCTTCGAAGGGCTCCTCTCACTTTCGGTGATCAGACCACCCGATAGGCTGAAACCTCTAGATTTCTATCTCTACCTCTCGCTTCACCTTTCTCTCCATGTTACTTATTCTCTCTTCTCCCTTGACCTCGCCCAAGCCTTCTTTCCTATTGAGCGCGCGCGTTTCCGTTTGTCTCAATCTATTTGATCTCTCTTTCTAGCTCTCCTTTGGACTTTCTCTGTTTAACTCGCAGGACATTCGAGGACGGATTTCCCAACCTGTTCATCTCAAACGCACAGGGGATTCGGGGGCAACACGTAGCATTTCTTGCATCGTTCAGCTCGCCGCGAGTAATCTTTGAGCAACTCTCCGTCATTTACGCTCTGCCGCGGTTGTTCATCGCGTCCTTCACAGTGGTGCTCCCCTTCTTCCCCACGGGCACCTCCGAGCGAATGGAGGAGGAAGGAGACGTGGCCACTGCCTTTACTCTTGCTAGGATCCTTTCCAACATCCCCATTTCGAGGGGCGGCCCGACCAGCCTGGTCATCTACGACATCCACGCTCTCCAGGTTCGGTGGCGACGGATAGAGTTCGTTTTTGGGTGTACGAGCATTTGATTCTCACCTCCGTTATTTGTCGTTGACATGCTGTTGCTGTCCTATATTTTTAGGAAAGATTCTACTTTGGGGATAATGTGCTGCCGTGCTTTGAGAGTGGAGTGCCACTTCTGAAGAACAGGCTCCAGCAGCTTCCAGATTCCGACAATGTGAGTTGGCCTGGGTACTTATTTAAGCGAAGACTTTTCTACCTTTTTCTTTCGGTGGTGGTACAACATCAGTTTACTCTGTTCTTAGAGTTTTAGATTCACCGTATAGATCTCCATCTGTTAAGACCAGACGACAAAGCATACTAGTTGACCTATCATTCGTCTTTGTCCTGCATTCGGAATGCTTCTTTACCCCTTTGTGACTACTTCTTGGTTTTAGATGGCTCAGGCAATAGATGACTCAAAATATCAACAGATTGATGCCGATAGCAAATATGCTTTGCAAAATTCAACTAGTTTTAGTAGTAATAAAGCAATGCCTATATGAGTAATTGCCAGTACCATGAATCGTTATCATGTTCATAATTCACTCAGTCAGCCATATTGACTACCATAATATGAAAAGAGTTTTCTTGAAACATTCCTATCTTGTTTTAAGAAGTGCTTGTCATTTTCAGATATCTATTGCTTTTCCAGATGATGGTGCATGGAAAAGATTTCACAAACAGCTTCAGCATTTTCCCATGGTAATATTGGCAATTGCAAGTGTGATCGATGTGATGGCTGTTACTGAAGTGTTTTATCTTTTTACTTCAATTTCAGTTCAGTGATTTGATAAATTGTCTTTATTTGTCAAAATTTTCGCCCTTGGCTTCAAATTTTAGATCATTTGCACAAAAGTTCGGGAAGGAGATCAAAGGTTCGTGCGCCTCAAGGAGGGAGATCCAAGTGGTCATCATGTGGTCATAGTTGATGATTTGGTGCAGTCTGGTGGTACACTTATTGAGTGCCAGGTACTGCTCTGAAACTATCATACCTGTTAGCATAAAACACACACACACACATGCAGGTTTTATGCATGAATATTACATCACTGCTTATTTCTGGATGTACTTGATTCAAATCTGTCACTTTAAACCATTGTAAAAATGTGGCTCCAACATTGCAGAAAGTATTGGCAGCTCATGGAGCTAAAAAGATAAGTGCTTATGTGACACATGGAATCTTCCCTAACAGATCATGGGAACGCTTTCAGCATGATAATGGAGGTAAGTGGCTACGCAATCAGAAGCCACTATTAGTAACTTGTTTTATGAAGACCTTGACCTTCACTTTGCATTCAGTTGATGTTGACTGTTTAGAGGTTATTACTCTTCCAAGTAGCTTAAATACTAGGAAAAGTATTTGCACTGGTTCGCAAAATAAAACAATCCAGATTAGATTCAGGCCAATCCACATCTATATCAGCAAAAGTCACTCTGATTCTTCAGGAAAAATAGAAAATTGGTCAACTTAATAAGGACCATTCCTGACTCAATCTGATCTCGGCCCAAATCTGACAGCCAGGTAAATTAGGCCAATTTAGACTGGATTGGTGTGAGCTATTATTCATGTCTTTCTGGAACTGGATAATCTGGACTGTTCCAACCAAATTCAGGCATGGAGTTGGATGAATCAGCCGATTCTAGTCCGCACTGGACTGAACCAGCCAACCATGACCAAGTATGGCCATTTTTATATTTCCAGAGGATCAACTGTCAGCCTGTTCCAACCCTACAGTCAGTGTATTATTCTGCTGCTGTTACTTATTATGCCTTCTGTTGTTGAAAGAAATTCAACATAAGTTTCAATACCTTAATTTTCTGGGTTAGCTTGTTTCCAATACTCAGCAGCTTAATTGGACCAAGCCGCCTCAATTTCAGAATCACCTCTACCCTGCCAAATGACCTCTTCATCGTGATTCTGTATACAGTGTACAATTTGAGGCTATGGCCAGGGCTCGTGAGGCTAAGGATTTTCATGTACCGGCTGGCTGGGTAAAATATTTAAACACCGGCCCTTCTTCAGCTCTCCTTTTGTCTAATACAAGCTACACCAACGAAACCTCAAATTGGTTTTCCTTGCCGTTAGTTGCAGGAACACAATAGACAAGTTTTAATAAACAATGTTTAAATCTCAGGAATTTGTCAAATATTTCAGTGGTTTGATGGTAATATGTGATGACCTGTGATGCAGCACAGTTGTCATCTCTATCCATATTTGTGGTTGTCGAAGTCGTCCAAGGATACAATGATAGTGGGCTACTGCCTTATAGCATGGGCAACAAGGTAATTTGTCTATATAGGCAGGTTTCTGTGAACAGAGAACAAGAGCTTCTCTCCCTTCAGCTACCAAGAGCACCACAAGAGCTGCAGCCGCCATTTCCTCCCATGCAGTCCCATGAAGTTTTCCCCACACCTTGCCCTTGGTCAGGCCAAACCCAACACCATCTCTGTCCATACAGAGTACAGACCCACCCTATGGGTTAGTTGAGAACCTTTTCGAGACACGTTGGCGCATTCTTCTGCTGCTGACCTGCTACAAGTACATTGGCATCTCAGATGGGTGTCCTTTCAGGTCTTTCTTCCCAGATGGCCACTACAGCCCCAGGGAGCTCATGCAATCTGCAGGTAACCAGGCTGCAACCTTCCCCAAATCTACTCACAGCATGGGCCGTGGTGGTTTACGCCACTGAGATCCTCCAAGCTGGGTTCAATGGGCTAAGCATGATCTGTTGCATCCTCTGGATCTACAGTACACGGTGTCCTATCCTCCAGTGCTATAGCTTATGAAGTGATTTACCTGGAGACCAGGTGTTTGTTAACGAGCAGGGATTTAAAGTGCTCAGTTCCATACTTGGTGGAAGGCCTATACGCTGTTGCATTTTCGTTAATATCAAAACTAAAGATAGACATTTGAACTGGATGCAGTATCTATCTTGCATGAAGCTGTCATGTTAGAGACGGCAAAAGTATCAGATTTGAGACATGATCTTAAATGTTAGCAATGTGGATTCCAGATGATATATGTGGTCAGAGTAGTGCAGGAGGCATGGCATCAGTTGTCCGGACCTGCCTCAGGTTGAGGGTTGAGTGTGTCAGAAAACACCTTTTTCTGCTCTTATTTTTGATCTATTTAACCTATTAGCAATATGCAGCCTATTCTAAAAGATTTTCCACATTAAGACTTTGATATTCAGACTTGAATGGTCGTATGCTCTGCTAAGCTGAATATGCCCTTTTAACCTTCACACTACCTGAACTAAGGATGTTATTGATAAATTGAACTGCAGACGTGCCCTAGCTATCCTATTTCTGAATGATTTCATCACATTTATCTTGGTCGGGTTAATTTTTTTATCGAATGCATTAGGACAGATGAGAAAATAATTCTCCAAAGCAACATTGGATTACCAAAACAGATGTCCTATTGCCATCTTTATGCAGTAGAAAGTCCGGTGAGGTTGAATTTATCCTAATGGCTTTTCCCTGAATAGTAGGCAATGGTGAAAGCTGGTTGTGGTGGTGTATGTGGGGGTTGCCTGTGGATGGTACGTCAAATAGTTCTAAATTTTCGTTGGACTTGCCTGGATACTAGCAGTAACTGGGCAACGGACTTGTCAGGAGACCATAGATCTTAGAGGCACTGATTGTATGGTGATCCTTTTTTTCTGGAAGAAAAGAAGGAAGCTAATTGACACTAGCACAATACCAAGTTCAGGGGCGCAAGTTCATACTGGGTGTAAAATATAATAAAATCTTATTACAGACCATTTCAGTGTGCCATAACTTAGAAACTTGGGTTACGGTTAAGCACTGTATTCTGCAAAACTGGGGAAGGAACCTGATGCATTACTAGAGAACGAGATAGAGAAGAGAATTTGCTCATACGCTACATTCTAGCGCTCTCGGTTGTGTAAGGATTGATGTGGATTCAATTGACTGTTATCAGAAAACCAGAGATCTTTTTCCATGATTGTGGGGATTATATTTTGCTCAGCATGGTTTTATGTGATTTCTAAAAGCACAAAAAAGACAATGAATACTTGAAAAGTTGCAAGGGATCCGTACTCGATCGGCAGGATCTGTGTTCTTTGCTGCAAAATTATTCTTCCCTGGAGGTTTACAAAAATAGAAAATATGCTTGTTCTAACATCTAATAACTGTTAATGAAAGCTATTGTGTTCAAAAAAAAAAAAAGTTAATGAAAGCTATTGGGCTTGTGGCTGATTGGTCAATTCTGAGTCTCTCCGATCTCCTTTTTTTTATTGTTTCATTCAGCTGGTCCGGAGAATGGGCTAAGCTTTTTCTGGATCACGGATTCTTGTCCGATTACCGTGAAGGAGGTAAAGAACAGACGGCCATTCGAAGTTCTTAGTCTTGCTGGCTCCATTGCAGCAGCACTGCAGATATAGTATGCCCAAACAGCTCTATCATGCTATGTTTTGTTTCAAAATTTTATTTTCCCGCCCCAGTTTTGTTGCTTTGCTTTTTGGAAGGCTGGTAAAGAATATTACCCCCTTTTTTATATGTAGAGTTCGATGTATCATGTGTTTTTTATATTTCGATTTTGAATAAGAGAATCATCTTGATGAATTCCTGAGAAGTAGAACATGTGGTTGAATCGAAATTTTTATATTGGCCTCACATCGGTACGTGCAGTCTTCAAAGTAAAAATTTCGATTCACGACGTAGAATCGAAAATTTTCTTCGGTAGAAATTGTCCAGGCACTTGCATGTGAATCTTGTACATATACGTTTTTTTTTTTAAGTTTCTAAACTATCGGATTTTTAGGATAAAACGGATCGTGGACTTTGCAATCCACAAGTATCCTAAGATGGCAGTTGCAAATATACCCTTAAAAACACCAGCTAGTTTGTGTGCCCCCAACACAGATGACAGGCCCGGCCCTCTCTTCCATCTATTACCTTAAACTATCTGATTAAATCCTGCCAAATATATGCATGCTTTTGCCTTAACGGATCGGATGTTGAAATGACCCTTAGATAAAAATGTTTGAGGACAGAAAATATAAATTAACACCAAATATTTATTTAAGTGGATTTCGATTATTCACCTTCTAATTGACAAAATCTATGAATTAAATATAAATAACTCTGTTAATCTAAAATTTACAATCAGGAAAATATTTCAAATTCAAGTTCTCACTAACTTGTTGAGTTTATTCGCACTTTGATTCTGTAGCACAATTTTAACTATCTAAAAAATAATTATTATGAGTCATAGAAATATGATCCTACACGCATCTTCACTCTCACTGCCCTTGGTTGGTCAAAATATCACCTGATCATAGATGCTTTTTTTAATCGGATGGTGTATACAGATTACCTATTGTCTAAGTTTACTTATAAAGTAAACTAAAACAGACTATGCCGACGTTCTTTTCATTGTTTAGTGGAGAGAGTGATAAGAAACGAAAGAAATGTCTTAAAACATGGGAAATAAAAATAATGTTTATTATTGTTCAATTGATTATCTCTTTTTTATATTTATTTATTTATTACCGCCGAGGTAAACTGAAAGAAAAAAAAGAGTCTCCTACAAATAGAGAAGGACCTCCTGCCCGTCCCGACGCAGGCGGCCCAGCGCGTCTCCGAGACGCAGCAATGGACGACGGAATGCCTCCCGCAGCTGCTGCTGCAGCGGGACGAGCTGCTCCTCCATGTCCCGGCACGTCGCCGCGAGCTCCCGACCGACGTCGGCGGCCGCGGCATCCCGCCGCCCGTCGTCGAGGGAGGCCATGGGGGCGCCGCCGCGCAGTTCGGCCATCCTTCTCCCGCACTGCACGAGTGACTGCACCTCCGTCAAGATCCCCAGCGACTGCGCCGCGAAACACCATGGACCCTTCCTGTCGACCCTTCTGCACTCGTCGATTATGCGCGCCTGTAAGGCCGCCATGGGGGCCGCCCACGGCGCCCGTCTCGGCCTCGCCACGGGCCTCGGGATGCCGTGCCCGCGTTTATCCGGGCAGGGGAAGGCGACCACGAGCGTCTGCGCCACGAGCACCGTCAGGCCCCTCATGGCGTGCGCGGCTGTGGCTAGGGCGTCGGCGTGCGCGCTGCGCGGCGGAGCGTAGCTTAGCCACGCGGTACCCTCCGCCTGCCTCCCCGCGGACCAGTTCTGGGACGCGCTCGGGGAGGGCCACCGGCTGCCGTGCGCGCCGGGCACGCTCTGATCGGCGTTGTTGCTGCGGGTGAATGGCCATAGTCTGCCCATGGCGGTGCCACTCCGACGGTCCATCTGGTCGGCGGGGACGACGAAGGCGATGAGATTCGATAGGGCCCGCCGAGCACGCTCCAAGCGGGCGACCCCCGCGGGCGGCGGCGAATTGATGGACCAGGCCGCGATCTCGGCGTACGTCTTGCAGAAAAACAGCGAATCGAGCGCCCGCTCGGCGTCGTGGCAGATCTCGAGAGACTTGAAGACGAGGTCGAGGAGATCGGAAAGGAGTAAGCCCACGGAATGGCCGCGGATTATCAGGTCCGGGTCGCGATTCAGGAGCAGCACCAGCAGCTCGTCGAACTCCCGCTGAAGGCACGCGAAGGCGTCGAGGAGCTTCCGCAGGAAGGAGAGGTTGATCGTGGCGTGGTTGGACAGGAGGGAGCAGAGGCTGTCGGCGACGTGGGCCTGGAAGGTGTTGACTTCTCGCTGCGCCTGCTCCTCGACCTCGACTGTGTGGCGGCGGCCGCGGCGGCGGAATCCGAATATTGAACGGGCGCCGGGCGCCGCAAAAGAGGCATCATGTGCTGCCGGCCTGCGGAAGCCAAAGACCTAATTCACCCACCGGAGAGTCGGAGACCACCGAAAGTTAAGAATCCGGATAGCTAGAGGATCACCCTGTTCTTCTGATGCCGTCGCCGTCTTCTTCACCGAGATCAGAAGGAGAAGGGGTGGGCTGGGAACGGAAGTAGGACGCCGACAGCCATCGACGCGAGGGGATCTCCTCCAGTTCAGATACGGGAGGGTAGTATCCGAGATCGAGGGTGCCTTCCGAGTCGAAGGAGAAGAGACTGGAGGAGGCCGAGCAAGACCTGAAGCTGAAGGTGTCCATCGCCGCCCCGTACTGCAGCACTTCGATGTCTTCTTCGGCCATTATCGGCGTCGGCGTCGACGGGAGCTGCGCTTGCTCGCGTGTGCCGGGCTTGGGTGTGGTACTCCTGTCGCCGCTCATTATCTACTCGAAACTCGGGGGCTGCGGCCTGGACGGACTTTGCCGCCGTGGTCAAGCCAGGCGGCGAGGAGGAAGGAGAAGGGGAAGAATCGTGTTCGGAACTGGACCGAACCGAATCGGATCGAACCGGACCGTTACCTCTGGGGATCCGGTTCACATCCCGTGGAAGGTGTCTGAGATGCCAAATATTTTGAGTAGTTAACAATCTAGTCTGACCTCATTTCTTTAACGAAGTCAAATTAAAAATAAAAAGGCCCAAGTAGACTAACCGGAGGGATGCATCATGCATGCAAGTAGGGCGGTAAACAGAATCCGATATTCTGATATTTCGATTCGATTTCGATAAAAATTAATAGGTTTAAATTTTATTTTTGTATCTTATAAATTATCAGAATCGGAATCAGATATTTTGATAACTTATTGGAATCGAAATCGGAATCAGTTGATTCTATTTCCGTTAATCCGATTTCGATAAAAATAATTATATATAAATAAAATAAAATAAATTTAAATATAATATAAAATATAATATATAAATTGATAAAAATAAAAATTTAAGGAGATTATATCAAATTTTAGTAATTATATGTGAATTATTGGCTCATTTTTTAATAAAAAATAATATTTAATATGCATTTTGAAATTTATCGAATTCGGTTCGGATTTCGATAACAGAATCAAAATCGAAACATAATAATTTCGAAGTTATTAGAATTGAAATTAAAACCTTTTAATTCTTATCGAAATTAAAATCGAATTTTGGTGATTCCCTGCGCGCAAGCCCACCGTTCCTTCGGTTCAGACGACAAACACACCGATATGGAGAGAAGAAGACATTTATGTGTCTACCGCGGAGCGCATCGATAATCTTGGAAGCGGGAGTAATTGCGGCCGACCATCGAACGCTAATCACCGTCGTTTTGCTGGTCTCACCGGAGGGTAAAATAGTCATTTTCACTCGCTTCTAATAGGGCACCGACGACGAGCATCATACTTGATTGAGAGGAAAATTACGATAACTTGTCAAATCAAAGGTTTAGAGACACCGGCCAATTCTCCGGCGAGAGTCCTACACTTGGAGTGGGTCTCTTGCTTCTTTTTTTTTTTGGTCCCATGGCCGTGTCGGCGCGCAGCGGGCGACGAGGGATCGGGGGCCCACCTGATAACTCCCCCCGGGGGGAGAGCCGGACGCAGCCGGCATCCTCGAACCCCCGCCCTCGTCCTCCCGCAAACCCAGCGGGAGGGGTGCCAACCGATTAATTTTCTCCATTATTATAATTACTGACTCATTCTCACGCACTCCGCTCGCAATTTTTCTTTCTTTCTCCAGAACACCATGTTGGTCGAACACGCGAACTCAAAATTTTTACCTACGTATCTTAATTAGATCGTAATAGCTGTGTGTGTGTGTGAGAGAGAGAGAGAGAGAGAGAGAGAATGACCAAGTAAAAGAATTCGTTTCGCCTCAGGATGCTTAGTGAGGTTGAGACAAGTTCTTCAGTCGTCAATCCAATCTCGTCACGTTGGATGCTGCCGTCTATGTTCGATGTCCGCCGCACTGTGACGGTAACGCCGTTAGTGTGGGAGACGGACGGTAACACCGTCGGGCATTGCCGTCACAGCACAACAGGCATCGGGTGCAGATATCAACATCCAACGTGATGAACATCCGACGTGATGAAATTAGATTGACTACTGAAAAATTCACTCTCGCATCAAGAGACGTCCAGAGGTGAACCGAACTCTAAGTAAAAACATTTCAGACAGTTAACCAAGCGGCTCACATCTACTGCCATCTTCTTTCTCCTCGAAAGAAAACAAGGGAATTTGCTGTTTTGTCCCCATACAGCCTAACCGCAATGCCCTTATTATAATCTGATTTTATTTATGACCTAAGCAAACGATAAAGCTATGGCCCGAATGGTTAGAAACTGTGTTTTTCCTCGAAGAATTCGTTTCCCAAGAGCAGCAGAAATTATTTGCTAGCATTATTGCAGGAACCTTGGCTTGTTTGGTAGGGGGATAACTTGGGGATAAACTTAGTTTATCCCCAAAATTTAGGCGATAAATCAGGTTTATCTCCAAAATTTTATGGTGCCAAACATGAAAGTAGACCGGAAAGGAGAGAATAAAGGAGAGAACGAGGCTAGTTCTAGCAAAATCTGAAGATACGGTTCGGTCCATAAAGAGGAACAATTCTTCTTACACGACTGCTTACTGCTGGTAAATGTACAGCTCTTGCTTTGCGATCACGAAGCAGCCGATGGCGTTTCCGGGAACCATGACGAACTGCTCCCTGAACGTTCCTAATCTCTTGCTCGCGAGATCGAGCGAGAGATCCTGGAAACTGGGCATGCCCTCGGCTTGCACCCCATCTCCGCAGATCAGGAAGTGATTCCCCACTATGAAGGACCCCGAGGCTCGGATTGCGACCCCATCCTCGCCATGGGCGCGACACTGAAGCTTCTCGACGACATGCACTAGCCTTTCATTCGGTCGATTGCCCATCAATGTGTTCCGTATGCCGGATAATGCTGTGAAGATGTCATTCGAACCAACAGAAAGCTTGTCCGAAAAGCTACAGGGCCAAGTTAGAGGCAATCAGATCCCAGGTACCTACATTCTCAGACTGTAACCGGTAGGCTAGGGATGTTTTTCTTTTCCCTCACTTGAACGTAGTTTCATTAGTCCTTCTGTTGGTTGTGACGCTTTATGAGTTGATAATTTTCATCCTTTATGATCAATTTATCGTTAGGCAATATGGTTCGTACTTTTTAAGATTAGTTTCTTACCAGAAACGTCCTTCCTTTTGAAATGTATATATAAAGGTTCGATATTTATTGTAAGATAGATGACCAAAATGCGAGGGGCGAGGAAAACTCTTACTACATGTTTGGTACCGAAATATTTTGGGGATAACCCTGATTTATCTCCTAAATTTTGGGGATAAACCCGATTTATCCCCAAGTTATCCTCATACCAAACATGACCTTAGTTACTGGGTAGCTTCCTTCTTGGAGATGAATGCAAAAATTACGCGTACGTTTGAGCGTAGAGATGCCAATGTAACTCTCAGAATAATTGGATGATCGTGAGGATAGGATGGCGCACCTGAAGGTCGATTGAGCATTGTAGAAGGCCCTCATATGATGCCAAAGTTCATCACGTCCATCAAAAAGCATGTAATAATGAACGGTAAGCATCTGCACGGAAGGAAGATGAAACAAAATTCAACAAAAGATGGTAATTCAAAAACATGAACAATTTTCTTCAGATTGCACTTGGAGAGAGAGAGAGAGAGAGTACGACGCATATAAGGAAATAGAATGCACATTGCACCAACTGTAATGAACTGCCGGCCCTAAATATAGTGAGGACTTACATCTGCTAAATCTTTCAATTTCTGCGTTGGATCAAACATAGTCTGGACAAATGCAGCAAGGTCTACTCTCACGTTCTCGTACTTCCTGATAAATGGATGTTCTAGAAGCTGCAAATATGTGAACCGTAAAGAAGTAATCATACTCATACATACTAAGCCACCATAAGCGGACGGTGTAGTACAAGTAGCATTCTTCTTAGACATAACAAAGGCAGATGACAGCAAACAGTGACCACAATCATAAAACAAATGGCACTAGGATCATAAGCAGGATATGTTGCAATCAGATCACCTGCGAATGCAAAAGACTGACATATTTTAAACTGCAAGGTCGGGATAAGAGGGCTCAATCTCGTAATCCCCAAGGTTTCATCCATCTTTAGATGGATATTAGGAAAAAGTCTTAGACACCAACAAAATTACAAATAATTATTTAAGCACCATTAACACGTGTATGCGCATATACGTGATAAATGCTCTGAGTTAACACTCTGCCTTGGTAATTATTTTCCAAGATGACAAACGATTGCACGTTGGAAGGCAGAGGGCCAAGGGAAGAATGATAAGCAGTGGTCGACTTGGACACTGTGGCTGCTTCATGCTTTCTCTGGCAACCTGACTGCCGATAATAGTAAGCATATTCATAATATCTTATCATATAAATCTTTTGTTCCACTGATAGGATGGAAAATCAAGCTTGTAATTGTTTATGGCGACTTACAACCAAGGAGGTCCAGAATTAATTAATTCACCTGACATTTCAGCTCCAACCATTCTTCAGTTCATTGGTTAAAAAACTTCCATGCATATAGGGAATGAAATAAGTATTTACTTGAATTTTCTTCTAATGTCGTTGCTACTATTCTTTTCAATCTTAGGAACCAAACTTATTTTTGTCTTTTTATCCATATTTTCTCTTCTTAACTCTTCACATTAACAGCACTGATGTGAATGTATGCTTGTGTTCCTATTTAGTATGAAGAGTTGAAAAACATTGTAGCTCTCAAGATCCTACACCTCAGACATAATGCGCCCATCACACACATTATAAGTTGTACAAGCAAATCCCCATGATCTACAGAAACTGATCTCATCCTGACATGCGATCCACCAATTAGGAGCAGGCTTTCCTTGGTTCGATGGCAGGTATTAGGTCACATGTTCAAGGTCCATATAAACATTTATTTTTAATGAATGTGGAAGGCACAATAGTTCATTTAGGGTTGAAAGAAAGAAATAAAAAGAATCATGAAAATAAGGATAGTATACAAGATAAGGTAACTGGCTCTATCCGGATACTAATAAACTGGACTAAACATTACATAGTGAAACTGATGCGGGACGAAAATGGACTCACCGCCGTCCAGATGCGCCGACGGGATCAAGTAAACTGTAATATACCTGATCGGTTTGAAAGTGGAGCGAACTGAACTTTAATTGCGCTGAAAGCTGCTGAACTGACCCCAAAATTGCCTGAACCGGCCTTGAAATGCAGTAAACTGGGTTGAACCGGTCTGAAATTGGCCTGAACCGGGTTTCGGAGAACTGAACCGGCCAGTTTAAGACTTGAACCGGTCTCTGGAATGCTGGACCAAGGGTGAACCGCTCACAAACCGAGGGTTAGACCAGGTGAACCGGCCATGAACGGGGCTGGGCCGGCCAAGAACCGGCTGGACTGCTTGGTTTGGGCTGCAGACCGAACTGGCATGAGCCGGCCGCAGCGATGCACAGTTCGCAATGGGGGGGTCATGGCAAGGTTCCTGAGGCAATGCCGGAGGCGGTGCTGAGGCGAGGGGGGCTGTGGCGTCGCCTGATGCTGCCCGACCATGCAAGGACACCCAGGGGAGTCATGGGCGCAGCTCCGGTGCCACACAACAGGGTGTGGGAGGCTGTGGAGGGAGCGGGCTCGTGGCCACCTCATGGTGCACCTGTGCGCATGAAGGCTCCTGAGGGCTTCTTCAACCTTGTCTCCTCCTTCACGGTGCTGTCCAGACAGCAGGGAGAATAGGGGGTGGAGGTAGGAGGGCCACGAGCCACAGGGCAGTATCATGACCATTCATCCAGACAGCCGGGGCAGAAGAGGATGTGCGAACGGTGGTCCCGGGCATGGAATGCGATCTCCCGAGAATCTCTCGAGATCTCCCGAGAATCTCTTTTCTTCCGTGCGTCCGAGAAACGAGATTGCCGAAACGAGAATATCTATGTAGTACATGTGATACCTTGATCTTCTCCGCCTATTATTATCCCCAACTTGTTAGATGATTTTGTTAAGTTTCCTTCTTATATTGTCAATTTTATTATGGAATCCTTCCAAATATTCATCTAAACATTATTGTTTGATAAAATTTCATAGCTAAATATTTTAATAACTATATATGTACAATTGACCCAAAATGTTATCAATCTCCTATCTATATTGTTCAAGATAAAACTTTGGTCTGACATAAGATCCTTTGTATGTCTCATACTAACAATAGTTCACCATCTCTGTATTATGTTTTTAATTCTCTCACATCTTATTTTAATATTTAATATGAGTTCTGTTGTCCTTTTTAAAAAGATTATATGACATTCTACATCTAAACATGCACATTGATTGATATTTCCAAGATCTAATCTCTTGAGATTTTTTCAAGATCTTTTATCTTCAATCTCCGTGAGATAAAATATAGATGTGAGATGGCAATCATTGGGTAAAGTATACCGTGCATAAATGAAATCCGAGATCCGATCTCCCGAGATTTTTCCGAGAATCTCACGAGATCTCTTCTCTTTCACACTTCCGAGATGAAGCCGAGATCCGAGACGACAATCCTTGGTCCCGGGAGGGCAGCAGGGAGGTCTTGCGAAGCTCACACAGCCAAGAGGAGTCTTCCTGTGCGAGGTTGGCTTCTCCTTCTCTCGTCTCCTTTTTCTCCTTTCGATGTAGCCACAATAGGGGAGGAAGGCTGAGTGTCGGTGGAGGAGAAGACGGTGACAGCGCTGATGAAGGAGGAGGCAATGTGGAGGGACAAAGTGGAAAGGGCTGTGGTCAACGGGGAGGTGAGGGGTCATCGTCAAGTTGCAGGGGTGGTGCTGCTGTGGGTGCTCAAGCAGGAGGAAGATGATGTCGATGACGATGGCAAACCGAGAAGGTGAGTGGATGAGGGGGCTTCTTGGGGGTGTTGGCAGCGAGCTTTGGGATGGCTGCAATGAGAGGAAGACAGGGAAGGGGAACCGTGGGGAGGGCATCTGGGTCTGAAGGAATGGGTAGCGTCAGAGGGACAGATCAAAGGGGAAAGGGTAAACGGCAATGGTGACAATGGAGGGGCGTTGCTTGCAGTCAGTGGAGAGGGAGAACAGGAACCGGTGAAGGGGGGCAGATGTGATCAGAGATGGAGAAGGGAGGTCGGTGTCGAGCCGATGGATCTAGGACAGGAAGGACAAGGTGACAATGGAGGGGCGTTGCTTGCAGTCAGTGGAGAGGGAGAACAGGAACCGGTGAAGGGGGGCAGATGTGATCAGAGATGGAGAAGGGAGGTCGGTGTCGAGCCGATGGATCTAGGACAGGAAGGACAAGGTGTATGTGTGCAGGGACTCGCTGAGATCTTGGACGGGGAGTGGTTTCTAGAGGGGTTTCTGATGGAGCACTCAGATGATCGACACGGGGTTGCTCAGGCCAGGACAGGGAATGATGTAACTGAGAAGGTGACCGGGGAAGGAGAGCGCATGGCGGCAGAAGGGAAGGAGGGAGGGGAACCTTGGAGCCAACCTACGCTGGTGGTAAAGGGATGCCAGCTGTCCGCCGGAGGTGAGGAAGGAGACCTCCCGCAGGAGGGGGTGGAGAGGAACCTACGTTAGACACCAAGCTCCCAAAAATTTCATTCATTCATTCATTGCCTTCATCGATGAAGCATGGCCTCTTATATAGAGAGAGCCATTTTACAAAAAAGACCTGCAAAGACTGAAACGTAATGAAAAACTCAAAAAAGACTCCAACTATTAAAAGAAAATATGGGAAATGAACTCTAATGCTACTGAAAAAAAAGATCAAATGCAACATCTACGTAAGACTCAAACGGCGACGTCCTAGACTTTCTCGACCGTTGGGTCGGATCCGGTCCTCATCAAAAATACCTCCTTTATGAAGAAAATTAGAACCCACCCACTGACCACACCTAAAACAACCAACAGACAACTACATATCCAGTAAATATGTAGTTTCTCATGTGAACTACTGAATTTTCTCTCCCTGGTTAGCTAATTATGGATTCAAATCAAGTAAATATAAACCCAAAGCATATTTCCAAAATAATAAACGTTGCCAAACTGTACGATAAGAATCTTATGTGAAAACTAAATGTACTAATAGATGCATAGCGTGTTAGAATTTGATGTCAAACATATATATTTTTGTCTCTAATCCAGTTTGATTACATTACGTTTTACTGATAAACTGGTGGCTAGTTCACTGTCATCAAAGGAAAAAAAATCCTCATCAAGTAGGTGATTGAATGCTTACACTGACACTAGTTGAAATGGATGCCTCGTTTGTGTTTCAATCACTATGTTTGATCAAATTACATGTACATCAAACTTTAAACATTTCTCTACATTCTGAAAATTCATCGAAAGTTTTACCTAGCGTTGAATACATTAGATGAGAGCAGATACAACATGTACAAAAACTAAGACCCAAGAAAAGCATTGAAAGAGACTACAAACTTTCCAGGAAATTCCCTCATAAACACTACAGATGGAACCATGCATCTACCTGCTCAGCTGTTGGCCTTGCATCCGCATCCTTCTGCAGGCAAGCATCTATAAACGAGCAAAATTCTGGAGAGAATGAATCTTTTGAAGGTGAAGGTGATGGGTCGTACAAAATCTGTAATGAACATGGCATAGCAGAAATTTACCAACTCAATAAAACTTTGCCATGCTAATAACAGTGGAGGATGAAGTGGTTGGGAGACTAAACTTGAATCTTATCAAAGTTTGTGAATCAGTCTACTTAGGGAGAAGGAAAAAGAGTGTGTGAGGGCACGCTTGAAGATAGATATGTTTCTTGCTAGATATATTTCTTGACAGAGTCCACTATGCATGAAGAAACTTGAATCCAGTGGAAAATGTAAGGATGCTCTGAAGTAATTAGAAAATGCCAAACCATATTGTGCAAACGTTTATCTCAAAACTTTATGCATGCATACCAAAACCAAAATAAACCTTACATAAACAGTTGGACACAGCTTATATAGTTGAAACTCTAAATTAAACACTGATTCATTTGAAAAATGGGGACCAAGGGTAGTGGACCTATGGTACAAAGCACACTTTAACTCATATGAGCAAGGGTGAATTTTGGTTATGATAGTTGCTATTTTCATTGACCTTCATTCTTGTCTACACTTTACATAAATAATTGAGTCGTGATAGTGTTGAACTGGCTATTTTCTCAGGAAATACACGACAAGCAACACACAATTTTGAGATGATATTATCATTTGAAAAATCGAACATATATATATATGTATGTGTCTTTATACACGTGTATTTGTACAACCCGCCGGGAATTGAATCAGAGGAACTATACAGATTACAGACATAAGAAAAAAAGAACTCTTTTGCTCAACTGTAGAAAAAACTAACGTCTATTGACATAGTTGATAAGAATATCAACCATCAAAGCGCATTATATACTAAAAAAATAAAAAGTAATCACTGTTCTGACCTGTAACATGAGATTAACTGGGCCTTCAGTTGCCGTATATGGAAATTCCCCTGTGCCACACTCAAATAAAGCTAATCCAAGACTCCAAATGTCAGCAGGGTAAGAATAGCTTTCATTCCTTATTCTCTCAGGGGACATGTATGTTACAGTTCCAACAAATGTAGCACACTGCAGACGACATTCATAGAGTACTAATTAAATTTGTTCCGGATAGTTGATGCCAAGAACAGAAAAACCTATAGAAGATCTGCCTCCACAAATAGTTCTAACTTAAAGGACATAAGAGATAATAAAATAGACTATCTTTAGAGCAAACCAGAGAAAGCAACACTCACCATAGCAACAGAATTCTCCAATCCAGCACTAATGCCAAAATCCGTTATCTTTGGTTCTCCCTTGAGATTTATAAGCAAGTTTGCAGGCTTTATGTCCCGGTGAACTAAATGTCTTACTCCATGCAAATAGCTCAGTCCCTTGAAAGCAGAAGCATGATAAAAAAATGGATGAAAATATTTTGTGGAAGTAATTTGATACTGATAGGCTCCATAAACAAATTCTTACATGCAAGAGTTTCTGAACCATACATGAAAGAATTGGTTCTGGGATAAATTTCCGCACCCTCAGGACATCTGCAAGTGAGCCTCCATCCATAAATTCCAAGGCTATGCTGATTTGACCTGAATCAGGGGTATAAAATGCGCCATGGAACTCCACAAGTCCTTGATAACATGGTGCCTCACACAAAGTTCTTATCTCATTCAGAAGTTGTTGTCTCTTTTCCTTGAAAGTCAAAAAGCAACAATACAGTAGGAATAAGACTATAGGCTCCTAGCTAGTACTTAAATGTTACATCTTCTGTAGTGTTTCTAATATTTATATGGGCTATGGTATGTTTGACAACTCTGGCATGGTCCATGTTGGAACATCAGGCTGTGAAAGACAGATTACCCTTAGTTTTATATGCTATCGTCTAACAAGGAAGTCTAAAGTTGCGATAATTATACTCTTTCAGCTGATAAGAGTCTTTAGTTGCAGTCCTTGGATATATATGGAAGGAGACAAGCAGCTGTCACCTTTTGGGACTTATCATTTACAAAGAATCTGATTGAGGCAAAATTAAGGCAGTTTATCAACCTGATGCCACTTTTGCAGCAGGTGAAGCAGATTAGATTAAAGATGTGAAGCAGAAATAATTTGTTTTCTGTCAAATATGTTTAAAAGATTAGTTTTGGATGGTGCTATTGTGGGCTGGTTAAAACAAGTATGCAACGACAAGTTACCTTTGAAGATTCAACTGCTCTTATGGAAGAGTGCATAGGGAAGACTACTCCAGGAAGGTTGGGTTGGGTGAAGGGAATTAAGAATGTTGGTTCAGTTTGTGTGGTATCTACAAGGAAAATCAGAGACATTATATTTTAAGTTGTAACATCATTCAGGTGATCAGGGAGGTGACGGTGGGGTAGAATATCAGTTTGTTCTCTCAAACATTTTACAAAGCTTAATTTTCTTCTTTTATGATGGGCTACTTTAATGCCAGCTGACTGGGACAACTGCTGGAAGCACCTTTTACCAGCAGTGTCTGGGCCATTTTTGCCTGCTAGAAATAAGAATTTTTTCTGCAATTTGTTCATCCTATCAAAATTTTCAGAAGGCCTGTGATTGGTGCTTTGCTTGTGATCTTTCCTTTTGCATGTCTCTGGTCCTTGGGTCTTGGAAGTCTTTATTTTCTTGCTTTCATGTCTGTATGGGCCTGTTCATGTTGTTTTTTTATGCTCTTATTTTGGTCCTCGGTAAGCTCTACCATCTTGATGGACACTATTTTCCTTTTCATTTTTTCCTGTCTAGTTTATTCTCTTTATTTCTAGTAACGCTATGAATTGTGACTTTTTTTGGTCACTTTCGAAAAAAAGATCGGTACCCATTGTTGGAACTTGAAATGCAAGACCAGTCATTTAAGGGATATAAAAATTAATACACTATGGATGGTAATAAATGTAACAGAAGTTCGTGGCTTCATCATGGCTAGTATTTTTATGGCAAAATAAGCAAGAAGTAAATTCTACAATATATTATTCACCTGGAAGAAGTACGACGTAAGATGAATCTACCTTCAAAAAGTTCTAGAATGTTATATAAAAGACTAAACGTGTGAGCAAATTGGAGACAAAGTTCAACCAATCTCCCTCCACATTGTCCTGGAGTTGGAGGTGATAGTTTGATTGAAGAAAACAAGGTCAAGGCTGCATATGATGAATATGCAGTCACCAAGGAGCAGAAGAAGCCTCATGATACCGGCCTGCCTTCATTTTCATTCAGTTTTCAGCAACAATGGGCCATTTACAATGAGTATGGCTATGCAATTCCAGAGAACTGATAAAGCAAGAAAACGCTTCAGACCATAGGACAAGGAAAACAAATTTATGTTTGTTCCAAACCTTAAAATGATAGCTCTAACAACAAATAATTTTTGACAATCTTGAAAGAACAATATCAGATGATAAAGAATCTACAATGCAATGCTATCTGCAGAAATCTGCCATTGGAACCATCAGAGAAATAAGATCAGAAAGAAGATAGACCTTTTCAAATATGTTTATTCTTTTCAAGGCCAGGATCCGATGAACAGGTATATGAATAGCTCTCTGGACAACACTGCTTGCACCATATCCTATGGCTCCAAATACACGCATCTCACTGGAAGCACATTGGTACGTTCTTTCACTTGTGTCTAGTTTGTCAAGTAGCCCAGTGCTTCGCTTTTGCAGGCCAAGCTCATTGATATTGTATATACCACAGGATTGACTCAACAAGTTCACTGTATTACCATCTGAGAGCTTTAGAAAACAAAAGAAAGAACATCAGATTTGAAAAAGCTCTGCATCAAGATAGTATCTGGCTTTGCAAATGCTCTGGTTATGAAACCAACAGAATCGTAGAAACAGAAACTGGCTATTTTGCTGAATATGAATGTGGGATTATACTTACCATAATAATCAGGATTAAAACTCAAACAAAGAGCAGGTGAATGCCTCAAACATTCATATCTGGTCAAAATATGAAAATTGATCTTAAGCACTGCGACATATGATAACTGCAGCAGTGACTAAAAAGTGTCCTTAGAATGAGCGTATGTTTTCTATTTTAACTATTACAATATATAATAACCATGACATGGAGAATAGAGGATATAGAAAACACAAATGAAGCAGCACTTTTGGCACCTAAACTGAAACATCCAAGTTGAAAGTTGTTTTATGATTGTATTGCACAAATATGTATTTAGGACCAGAAGCTCTTGTAATTCAATCCTGGATGAAGTGGCTATTGTAAAAAGGCATGAGATACAATTGCATATCATAAAGAAATTTAAAAACTAAGATGAAGGATAGGTTGTGGGATGCAAGTTGCAAAAATAAAAGCATTAAATCCTCGAAACCAAGCTTGAAAATCCTCTCTGAAACATTTTATAATATGTAGCCTTTTTTAAGGAACAATGAAAATCATCAATATGATGCCCAAGATCTACTGCATCTTGTACCACTGTGGATGATCCATCTTCATATTGCAATGCACCATGAGGAGGCAATTTGAGTCAAGGGATGACTACGGGATGGCCTCTAAACACCGAGATAATGTCCTAGGAATTTGCATTAACATTCTATTAACAACAAATTAGTTTTTGATCCCTTGAATCATGGTTTGCAGGACTGGCTAACCCATACTGAGATCAGGTGATCCTATACTGGGATTGGCACAAATCAAACTGATCCAAGGGGGTATCACAACTCCAATCCAGGGGTGAGCTTCAACCAGGGTCAGCTTGGATCATGATCAAGATTGGTCAATCCCAGTCCAGGTTGAACCACCTTGAACTGGCTGAGATAGGCTGATCCTAGCTTGAATTTGGATGCATTTGGCCAATTCCAGCTTAACTCAGGCAGTCAGGCTGAGTTGGACCCGGTCATGGACAAGTGACCCAAGTCAGACTAGGATCGGCCAATCCGCAGCTTCCGCTGGACCAGCCAGACAATCCAATCAGGGTTGGGATAGGTCTGGCCAATCCAGAGCCCGATACCAACCCGGAAATCCTTGATATAAATGTAGTGAATTAGATACTAGTTCATACATCTCATACCTTCAAATTTTGACTTGAGTAAGATTCTTTAAGTTTAGATATAGTTATAGTTCCAGCAGCGAAGTCCAGAAGATAGGTCACCCTTGACCAATCCCCACCAGAAGCAAAAGCTGCAGTTGTTCACACCATCACCTTACTGAGCTCCTGTCCATCATCACATCAGGAAGACAAACACCAAAAGTCCACAATTCTCAATCCCAGGTGTTGGTCTCCAAGGATGATTTCTTGTGCACTTGGCTCGGGGCGTCATTTTGTTCCCTTCCATGACCTGTCCCAGCCATGATGGGGACAATTTTATTAGTCTTTTAAATTTGGTCCAAGTTTGTAAATATTCCTTTTATTGAGGACCTTTTTGTAATTACGTATGGACTCTTCTCCCTATATAAGGAGAAGATGCCTATGCGCACAAGAGCAATCAATATACAGAATTTTTGGAGCCTTCGGGTGGTTCTCCCGCATGGTTTGGTAGTGTAGTTTAGGTTAGCGTAGCTATCCTAATGGTAATGGTAGTGTAGGGCTGCGGCCATCTTCTTCCTCCGGCGACTAGCGCCATTCCCTTCCTCCTCGGAGCTCTCCCGCAAGGCTTAGCATAGTTTAGTTTAGTGCCGTTCTCCTTCCTCTTCCCCATCCCAGTTCGAGAGCAACTTCTGCACCGATCTCCGCCTTCCGTTCCATCACTACCCGGCTGCCATCGCCGGATCTGGTCTTCACCCCTGCGATCTCCCTCTTACGGCGACGGATCCAGCGGGAGGAGACGAAGAAGAAGAAGAAGAGGATTCGGTCAAGCGGGAGGAGAATCCGGCGATCCCCGGATTCCCCTCCCTCCGCGGCTTCCTCCCTCGAGCGGCTGCCTCCCGACGTCGATTCCCTTCCCTGCTCCATCGCGATCTCTCGGCTTCGTCCGGGCGGGACGGCATCGAGCGCACCGGCACCGCAGGCCCTTCCCGGCCTTCCCTGCTCCGCCGTCTGCAGCTCCACCGCGAAGACGCCGTCCTCCGCGACTGCCCGCCGGATCTACTTGCCGCCGGCGCCGTCGACAGCGCCAGGATCTCTCCCGACGGCCCCCTGCTCTGCCTCCCTGCTCCGCCGGACATTGCCGGAGAGGCCGAAGATGTCGCCTGCCCCGCTGTTCCACCCGCGAGGCCGCGTCCGGACGAGAGAGATGACGCGAGGACGACGCCATCCTCGTCCCTTTGTCGCGGCTCGGGGCCGCTGCGATGGCGCCACGACGCCGGATGGGCGACGGCAGGATCGCGGCCACGCAACCCCGCCCGGGGGCTCCTCGCGTGCCACGGCCCCCACGCCGCCTTCGCGAGCGCGGCCGCCGAGCGCGGCCGGCGCCGGTTCACCCGGTCGCCGGTTCTGCGGCCCAGACCGGCCAACCGGCCGGTCCAACCCGGTTCGACCGGTTCTGACCCGGTTCACCCCCGGTTCAGGCCGGTTCAGTGCCTGAACCGGCCGGTTCAGCCCGGTTCAGGGCATTTTAAGCCGGTTCAGGGTGTTGTGGGCCCGGTTCGGTCCTGTCTTGAGCGGTTCGGGCCAATTTGGGCCTATTTTGGGTTCGTTAGAGTCTGTTTAGGGCGATTAGCGCCGGTTTAAGTTGTTTTCGTTCGGTTTTGTCCGGTCTAGCCGGTTTGTCCCGCATCAAGCCAGCTCCATGGGAGGGGTCAGTGCTCTGGAAGGTTGTCTCTGTAAGAACTTTCCCTGTTTCCCCATCCTTGCTATTTCCAAGGCACATAGCCTCCCCCCCCTCACACCCTACAGATAGCTTAAAAGCAGACAAGTCATACCATAGGAGACATGAGGTTAATTGTTAGCTAATTAAGATGAAAATTATCCACCCTAGAAACGTTCAAAAAACCAACAGAATCTAACAACAGGGAGTTTTCTATAATTGTTCAAACTTTACTAGGATTAGAATAAGAAGATGCAAGGTTCATTCAAACTAGTTCACAGGATCAAGCACAAAGTTGACCTAAAAGATTTGAGTATCGAACATCTTGTATCGTTGTACTTAATACTTAATATTACTAAAATTCTATTTGATTATGCCAGATATGATCATATGAGAACCATGTACCAAAGTGGTGCAGGATGTAAGCAAAGGAGTATATGTGCCAAGTTCAGTTATCAAAATAAATGTAAAATGGAAACGAAATTGCTAAGTAATCTTGTACTGATACTTTACTCACTTTGAACCTTGGTTTTAATGATTAAAAACAAGAATTTGAACCTCTTTGCACTGAACCACAGATGATATTGTTAATAATTGACTTGACCAGGACAAGGATGTGGATATCAAAGGTTGCTAGTGCATTGGCTAGGCTATCCAGCCTGCCCTTATATCTAGTAGCCAAAATAAGGACTATCTCGGAAGACAAGACTAGGTGTTCTCTAGCTCTGTGTATGGCATCTACATGTACTCCACTATTGGTTTAAACTTTTCCTTTACATTCTGCTGGCAGACTCAAGGAATTCAGGATCAGATTAACTCCCAGAACAGCCAGTTTGGAGGGTATCATTTCTGGTTCAAATTGGCTAATTTTGGAATGCATGGGCAGACTTAACCTGTTGAGCGGCTAAATTTAGCTTACTTCACTAATGTTATTTTAGGCGGCTTTAATACAAAAGAATGGGGAGACCATGAAGGCAAAGCATTTTTGTCTAATCACCTGTTTCCACTACCTCGGTAGGATTTGGATATTGGAGAGATGGTAGAGTAATTGTTTGTTGGCATATGTAGTGTGTATTCTCATGCCAGTCACATCACAAACAAGACATTTGGACAAATATTTCACAGTTATCTTGAGAAAAAAGTCACATTCAGGCTTAAGAGATACACCAAGACAGATCTTCCCCAGTCCCAAAGTTCACAGTTCAGACTTTATTTTATCCATATTCACTGTGAAGTGTGAACAGATGATCAACTGCAACTGACACTAGGCCTCTAGGGTGAACACTAACAGCACGAGCTTTCTTTTACACCATTTTAGCAAACCTTATATTATGTTTTCTCTCGGAAACTTAAATGACTCTTACCATATATGAATCGCATGGATCTGATGTTGCTACATCTGGAAACCCTTTTTCAGCATCGAACAGTGGCTGCAACTTTCTTTTCAACTCTTCCAGGCCAGCCATTTGTCACCAAAGCCACATTCTATCATGACAACAATAAGTGAAATAAAATTTCCACCAAAATTTATTCATCAATGAAAATGATAGTGTTGTTTTGTATTTCATTAGAGTAAACATTATAAAAGGGTAATGTGATCAACAAAAGAACTTCTGTGACTAGCAAATAGTAACATCATCAACACAAGAATTTTGAAAAAATATTTGACTATCTATTTATCTAGTTAGAACTAAAGAATACAGTAAGATTCATACTTCATAAATTTGGGCTAAACATCTTTACTTATGTTATGGTTTCATATTTATCCTCATTGACACAAACAATTACCAGCAAAGCAGCAGGAATCTCAATTTTGTTATGTGTATGGGGTGGTGGAAGTTTAAAGTCAAGAGATGATTTCTTATCCCCTAAATGCAAAAGCATCATTCCTGAAGGGTCAACACGCCATTCACAGCACTGAGAGATTCAGCTACTCATGAGGCACCGTGAAAGATTCTTGGAGTCACAAGTTTACAAACCCTTCTTTTATTCATTTGGTAAAGAGCAAGACATGAAAAGAACTATGAAGCTGCTGGGCAAGGTAACTTTATTCCTAGAGTTGCCTAGGTATATAAAAATTCTAATCCATTGTTTTGATGAGGAACAGAAACTATGTGCCTAGGCAAATATTTAACACCAAACTAGGCCAAAAATCAAATTAGTCCTAGCAGAAAATAGCAGCAGTATCACCAGAAATGAGGAGTTCCCTTCTCCACAACCTTGTTTTCCATTTTTCTTTTCTTTACTTGATTCAAGACATGGATAAACATTGTATCTCTAAAAGTCCAAAGACACCCCCCTTAATATGGTGCCAAATACTTTCATTGACAGGCAAATGATATTTCTTGTCTGAAATTTAGTGAATTGGAAGAAAAATTATGACTAGCCAAAAGTAACAAAACTTCCAGAAAATGATCAGGAAGAGGACGAGAACAAACAAGAAGAGAAAATGACAAACTTCCATAACCTGTACAGGGATGTAAGCTAATGAACATGAAGAAGAAGGGTGCTGGAGAGGCAAGAGAGGTATGTGAATAATAGTATACAAGAGTAAGATAGAAGCACAGTATGTATGCACAGAAATCAAGACAAGTAATGCATGATATAGAAAGGTATTGAGTGCAAAGACAATGAAATGCGAACTTAGAGCACAAACAGTGATGGAGACAAAAAACTGTAGTGTTCATGCTTGTGTTAATATCATAATTACCAGCATGAAAATCAAGAGCGGGAAGTGAACAGAAAACAAAAACAATAAACATGGCTGGAGCCATAAACAAGATTAATCTAAAGAAAAGTGAGAAGCATGAGAAATGAAGCAAAAACAAGGTGAGAAACTGAAGGGATCAACAAGGACGGCAGAATCTGAATTGGATACAGGATCAGCTAGTGTTGTTTTCTATCCAATCCAGATAGGATCAGCAGAATTGGACAACTTTTTTGAGATCCTGCCGTCGGGACAGCAGGGGCACTGTCACGGTATCTTCCCAGCCTAAGGGTTGATCAGATCTGATGACTTAAAAAACACTGCAGCACCAGCACCACCGTCGACGGCTGAATCCGGTGATTTGGGCCTTCAGACACAAATCCGGGAGTGGAAGGAAGTTCCCCCCTAAATTGGGTAAGATTATGCCAATCTCATTTTGGAATCGACTGATTGACCGATCTTGCAAACCATGGAGATCAAAGAGTTCCTGCAGCAGTGCTCAAAATATTTGAGTGCTATGGTGGTACAGGAACATCTGAAAAGCATGAAGTAAGGAAAACGAAACACAAGTTTCAACCAACACTAGCATGACAACTTTTCATACAAGAAAGCATGTATTCTCTTTCTCCACTCACATCGATTTGAATTACTTTTTCAGAGGTATTTAAATCATCCAAATCATATTGAATTGTGCTTCTCTAAGTTAACTTAGGTATATCACGTCTTTTTTGTTTATATTATTTTGATAAATTTCTACTTTTTCTAATTGGAGATTTCTTAGGTTTATATTTAATAAGTCTAAACCATCTCAATCTCTCTTCTTTCAATTTATTTACAATTGTTGCTACTCACTCATTTTCTCTAATATATTTTAATAAATACATGAATTAATAAAAATGGTGTTATGCATCAAATTCACAATTTTAGGTATCAAGGTCATGACTTTAACTGACAGTATTTAACGTCGATAATTCATACTGAGAAAGAACATGTTAGAATGTTGGACAGTAAAAAATCAATAATTCAAAGAAGGCCCATCGGAGATTTCATCTTTCATGTCCAGTGAAAGTACTTGTCCAAAAAAACAGGGAAAAGAATCTATAAGCATGACCGGGATGCCAGCAAATAAAAAGCCCATTTTAGAAACATTGGCACTGGGTGCAGACAGTTTCGGAAATGGAGCTAAAAATAAGAAGAAATGAACTCGCCTCCATGAATTGTACTACAAAATACATATAACAGAGAGGAAGATTTATGCTAGATAGTGGAAGGTCATGAACTGGAACCTGCAAAAGGATGAACCGGGGAGTAGTTTCATATTTATCGCTCCAGAGGACAAAGGATATGAAATTCACTCATTTGCTTTTAGAAAATGGTTCACAATTCCCGACTTTCTCGTACAAGAACGAGGCAGCATTTTCAATGATACTGAATCATATGTCCCAATCCACTAACAATGTCCGAGATCTATCACGTGTCTCGCGACCGCAAAAATATGCAAACTGAGAGGTCAGCCAAGTAATGCATTATATTCGAGATGCCAGAGTACTAAACTTTCCCGACCAAAATTCGATTGCCGGTAATACGTCTTTGTATGTGCTATGCTTCCTCCGTTTGACCATGTCACGGGGACTTCGCGTTTCGTGAGCATCAAATACACAAATTTCACTCGCAAATCATTAAAAAGGAAGGAAACAAAAATAAAAAGTAGGGACTTTCGGATGGATCTTCCGCTCGACTTTTGCGGACACTCTGATTCGAATTATCCTGTGACGGCCCATGGTTGATCATGCAGAGAACGGAACCTGAGCGAAGAAGCAGATCTAGCACATCGGACGGGCAAGGCTCGAAAGTCGAAAACTGCGTACCTCATACGGGATCATAGGAGGTCACGGAGCGCAGGTTGGGGAAGCGAACCGGGCCACCCCTCTGCGCACAGTGTAGACTGTGGACGAGAGAGATGGTCTGCGCAGGGTATGCTGAGCTGAACTCGGACGAGTTTCACTTTCACCTTGCCCGGACCAGGAAGGCAGACCAACCAGGACCGAGTCGGACACTCAACGGGCAATGGGCAAGGCAACACGTCTCGGTCGGTCTGACTGCCCTGAGGGAGCGAGGGGGGCGTGACCTGCAACGTACAAGAAAACTGTTAACCCTCTAACCAGGGCTCCCTATCCGAAGAACCGAACCGAAACAAGTCCGGCCCGGCCCAACGGATGAAGACAAGAACGCCACTCCAGCCGGCCCTTGGTAGTTCGACCACTAATCTTAAAACTAATATTAATATAGTATAACAAGGCATTAACCGTAATATAGTATCCGTTTTGTCACTGACACCCTAGACTTGTATCAATATCTAGCTACGCCATGTGCTGCTTTACCACCCTCTTTAACCTCCTACCGGCATGTTTCACGGCTTAAAAGCTTTTAAGGTCGAATCTAATTTAATCTGTGAACTCGGCGCCTCTTCGATTAATGGGGGCGGCTACTCCTAAAATGCCCCGGATGTCTGGCATTCGGGTTATGCATATGTATGTGTATATACACACACACATATATATACACACAAATTCGGTAACGTATTCGGCGCCCTTTCTTCGGCCAAACGAGCGACACCAGAAATAAGTGTAATGAATTACCCACATGTTCCTGTCCAACTCAATCTCACTCCCTGTAATTAACATATGGGTAATGGGATAAACCAACCTCTCTTTGTTTGGAGATTGTACTGAGTAATTCTCTGGTGATCGACTTTGGAAAAGTATATGCATATTTATGTTTAATCATCGCCTCGTGGACTCAGTGGCAGTTTTGAAGGCTGCTCAGATGGATGCTCAATTTATTTTTTTCCTTGCTTAGAATTGATGGTACAAGTTTTCAGACTAAATGAGAAGCCCCACCTTCGGGTCAGTCAAAGATCAGTGTTGATTGTGGGAGCTACCAGTCTTCTTGTGAGAAATGATATTGGAAAGCCATAAAGTCCTATTTTTTCTGACCCTCTGATCTTAGAAGTTGAAGCTCTATTTGAAGCTTGCTCTGGGGCCTTGCATTATACAAGCTCTATTAATGTCTCAAGTGATTCCAAGATAGTAGTTGATGTCATTCAAGCCGTTGGTCCAATGCCACGGAAAATACAACCTTCATTCTCACTTGTCAGCAATTGTTCAACCAGAAGAATATGATGGTTATTTTTCTCTTAGAGCAACAAACTCTGCAGCTGATGGCTTAGCAAAATGGGCGTTGCCTGCTCAACCTGCATCCCATGTTTATGTAATTCCTTATTCTGTCTTGGACCTAATTTGTAAAGACATGCCATCTTTAATGTATTTTACCCTTTCGTCAAAAAAAAAAAAAAAAAGAAGTAGTCTTGTCCTTTCAATACAAGATGGCACCTCACGGTATCTGAATTTGGAGATCTCATAATGCTGCTATTTCAATAAATTAGACGGAGCAATAATCGGATGAAAATTTCGTTGTTCACTCCAGATAAGAAAAGTCAACATAATCTGTAATGTGTTTGATATAACACCACTAGATGTTTCTTCTACGGTCAATTTTAAATTTGATACCGATAACAATAAGAGATGTCAATTAATAATATTATTTTTGAATTTTGCATTGCAAACTGTTGTCTAATACACAAGTGTTTACCGATTTTGACATTGTTACTTCAGTCGTTAGAAATATTAATATCAATGTTAATATAGTATACTTGTTTACAATCCAACCAAACAGGTCCCAAGTGAATATGTTTAAACAAATTAATATAATTTAATTTGGTATTGATCTGCCTTAATAAGTTGGATACACAAAGAAGAAATACTCCGAAACAAATATAACAACGGATGACTCGAGTGAACAAGTTTAAACAAATTAATATAATTTAATCAATCCGGTTATTTATGTGTTTTATTTTGTCAAGGCAATGTCAAGCATATATCTTATTCAGTGGTGTAATCGGAATCAGATATCCCGATCCAATTCTAATAAAATTTAAGTAGTTTAGTATTTGTTTTTGTATTTTACGAGCTATCGGTATCGAAATTGAATATCTCAATAACGTATTGAGATCAATTGATTTCGTATATGTTAATCCGATTTCAATAAGAATAAAATTAAATAAAAATAAAGTTAAATAAATTCTAAATATATTATATAAATCGATAAAATGATAAGATTAAAATTTTAAAGAAATAATATTAAAATTTAATAATCATATATAAATTATTAAATTATTTTCAAAAAATTTAATATTCAATACGTATTTTTAAAATTATAAGATTTGATTCTGATTTTGATAACGAAATCGAAATTAGATTGAAATTAAGATATAGAAATTTTAAAATTATCAAAATTGAAATCAAAATATTTTAATTTTTATTAAAATCGGAATTAAAATTTGATGATTCCACTACAAACCCGTTTTACAGCCCTGTATCCTTTTTCCGCCGGCTGGAATTTCGACCATTACATTATTTACATGGTGCCGTCGAAATCGCTTCGCCAGCAGCCGAAGCCCTTTTTAATCTTCCCTTCCTCCGACTGGCAACAAGCGTCCTCCCGTCTTTTCCCGCTGCGTCCAAGCCCTGCACTGGAGGCTGATGCCATGGATTCTTCCCCCTACGGCCCTCTCCTGGAGAAGATCCGGCTCCCCCAGCCGGCTCTCCAACGTTCCGCCGTGACCGCCCTCTTCGGCAAGCTCCGCTCCGCCCCTCCCCACATCGCACTCGATTCGCCCCACGGGAGGGACGCCCTCTCTCTTTGCCTCGCCTCTTCCTCCCCCGCCGTCGTCGACCAGGCCGTCCACGAACTCCTACGCCTCGTCGCTACTGGCAGCGCCTCAGTCGATCTCGCGTTACTGGAGTTGCAGTCCACACTGGAGGGCTGCATCCCCCTCTTTGTTCCGCTCTTCGTAAAGGGAATCGGCTTTCTCTGCCGCTTCGCCTTCCGCAGAGATCCCCTATGGGGACGCAGCCGCTCCCCGTCCGTGGAACTCCATCCATTTGTCATGGTCAGTTGAACTTTCATCTTCTTATCGCTCAAGGGTTTCTTCATCTTTCTTACGCTCTCGAGATTTTTTTTTCGAGCAGGTGCTATCATGTCGGCCAGATGCACACGAGGAACTTATACGCCAAGTAGTGTTGTTCGTCGTGCACAACAGGACCGTTGGAATGGATGCGGTATCTGTGTTCTTGAGGCCATTTATTATCTTCTCCATAGTGAGAATCCCCTATTCCGCTCTCTCTTCGGTATTCGCGAAGGACTTGGTGTGTAATTTAGCGTCCTTATCCTGTTCTCTTCCCTCCGAAGCCATCGCGCTTATTAGACTCCTAGCCAGTTGCCTTGAGTATTTCCCTAGCAGCAACGAAGAGGTGAGGACGTCATAATTCGATTTGTTGGTTATTTACTTATTTATATAAGGATTTTCTTAGTCTCGTTCACTTCCTTTTTGTAGTTTACGAACAATTTTGGGATGCTTTGACTGCGTTTTGATACGGGAAACACCGGCATTACTCATTTTTGAGAAAATGGCGAGTTCCTCATGGAAAGTCTCAAGCTGCAATGTGCTCCTTGTGACGTGGATGATCGTCTTTGGCCTTCCTAGTTATTGTTTAAACCTGTCTCTTTTTTGGGAACAAGGCCGATGGCCGATGCTGACGTAAGGAGATAGGTTCTTTGACCAACGTTATGGGTTATTTAGGTTGAATAATGAGCCAGGAGAACTTTTCTTCTTGAATCTTGCCCCAAATAAGTCTAGTGCTTCCTAATTTTGTTCTTTTGGGGTGGCCTTTTTCCCACGTTGGCTTGGTGTACACGTGTATATATTTTATTTTATGCAAAGGGCTTCATGTTTATTTTTTTTATTCTCTGTTACTTGTATACCCATTCTTTATAAGCTTGGTTCCATCCACTTAAAATATTTTAAAACATGCTCACATGGGAATTGAAAGCTGAAATTAAGGCAAAAGGAGAGACTGACGAGTTTAAATCTCAACAATTCAATCTAAAAAGAAAAATCAAATATAAGAAAAGATGCCAGAAACAAAGGCTTGTGGCAGTTCCCTGATACAGTGACCATCTTTTCTGAACTCTTGCTTGAAGAGTGTTAGATAATTTAAGTGTTGTATGCTATGTTGCTGCACGAGTGATCCAGAGAAAGCAAGCTTCATGGGAGGAAAGTCGCCAGTTGACCAGGTGATGGATGACAGATGGTGGAGACAAGGAAGTGGTGTGCAGGAGTTCCTGCTAGACTAAATAGCTCAAATTAAAGAGTAGAGGTCTTAGTCTCACAGTTCATATTGTATATAACTTGTGAACCTCTATTGAATCATTTTCCCAAGATGTCACGCCCTGCTATAGCATTATATCTTGGGACGAGCTAAAGGTTTTAGAGTCAAGATGGCTCATGTTGGTTAACATGGATGACTGCCTACGCCAAGGTCTTGAAGGTACCATGCCAGTACTCACAGAGAGATACATGTTGTAATCATCGGTGGGATATAGGAGCTCGAAGCTAGTTCAAGGGAATGCTAGAAATATGAGTTCATTCTCTCACGCTGAATGGAACTAAGGTCTCACATTGGCACGAGTAGGTATACGTCATATACGAGATGAACAAAGTAGTGAAGATGAGAGCAGGTTAGAAGTCACCTCCATGCTCACAGCATGGGAGTAGACCTTGCTAGCGCACACTTCAAGGACTACAAGTTTCGTTCAAGGACTACAATTTTCGAGAGAGTAGCATACAATTCAATTTAAATGTCCACTTCTCGTATGTGGCTATAGATAGTCCTCGTATACATGCCAGGCTGATGGGTGCCGACTTAGGCCAAGTGGGCTACAGGTCGTCCAGTGAAGGTGACTGAAAATAACCAGCATCAGGTGGTGATGCCCAGAACCCATAGTTGTCAAGGCGACAAGGCGCCCAAGGCGTTGAAGGGTACCGATTCCGCTTAGGCGACAAGGCGGCCGCTTAGGCGTCGCCTAGGCGGTATTCAAGGAAGGCTGAGTCGGGAGGTTGTTATATATAAACAAAACATAATTATAATTATATTTGTTATGTTATAATTGAATATGAGTGTTTTATCAATGCACATAAGTAAATATGATGTGTGTGTGAAAGAGAAGAAAGTTAAATAAATTTTTATAAAATTTAAGTATATAACTTATTTATGATTATAAAATTTATATATGTGCAATAGTATAAGTGATGGTAAAATATTGTTATAATATTATTAAATGGGGGGAGCGCAGAGTAGTCGCGGATCGACCTGCACCCAAAAATGTTTGTAATAGTATAAGTGAGACAGAGAGAGAGAGAAGAAAGAGCTGAAAAAGAACTTAATTAAGTATATAATATATGTTTATAATCATAAATCTTAAATATGTATGATAGTATAAGTGATAATACAATATATTAATATATTCAAACTATCATTAAATAAGTGTCCTTTGTGAGGGGTATCAAAGGAGAAAAACTCCTCAAAAACTTTTTTTTAATGATGTAAAAATACCCAAGGCGCCTTGCTTGGGCGCCTTGGGCGCCTAGGCTGGCGCCTTGGGCGCCTTTTTGGCCCCAGACAAGGCGCCCTGGCAAGGCGCCCTTGGAAAGGTGCCTTGCCGCCTAGCGCCGCCTAGGCGGGCGCCTTGACAACTATGCCAGAACCTGATAGAGCTGTCGAAGTGTTGCTGATTTTGGTCCCGACAACCCTAGGTACACGGTGCGGTGCTGCATGTTGTGTAGAAACAAATGATGAGTGGGATGTCTTATGGTTGTGGGTTGGTTTTGGCGGTCAACGGAGGTGTAGCTGAGGCATTGTTGGCTAGGGTTGGAGCTTTGGCACGAAGCTGCTACTTCTAGAGGAAGGAGTGGCAGTGTTGTGGGACGGGCAGCTGTGATGCTGGTGCTACCAGCTTTGAGGGGAATGGGTGGTTTTGTTATAGAACTTATTATAATTATATATTATTTATATATTTGTACCGATGGTTGGTGGCAACTTTCTCCCACGTACAAGGATTTTGTATCGGGATTGGCCTTTGGATCGTGATTGGATTGGTCAGCTCAGCAGATATGCTAGAAACAAAACTGACTCAAGATCAGCCTAGATCAATTCTTCCAAAATTTGAAAATAAAAGGTCTTAAACATGTCCTTGGGACTATAAGAGTTATTCTAGACTTAGCAAGTTGGAGTTGCAATTTTTGTGCGATGCACTTTCATGTACTGTGACATCAACAATTGTGTCATCTGACTCACTAGGCGAAGTGGGTCCTTGAGCTCTGTCATGCGAACCAATACAAATGATAAAAGCTCGACTATGCTTGTTTTTATGTTAAATGAACGAGTTTGACCAAAAAAACAAAGAAACTTGATTCATTTACAAGCCAAGTGGGTCCTATGTTGGAGATAAAACTCGCTAGCTCCATTAAATATTAAAAAAAATTTATTAATACTTGTAACTATATAATGTCACTTGCATCTATTAAATAAGCTAAAATGGAATTTAGTTTGAGACTAAACTTATATCGAGTTTCCCAAGCAAGCTCAAAATTGAGAATTATAAATGAGTTTAGAATGAGCTTGAGTTCGAGCAAGGATTTCTGAATCAGAATAGGTCATTGAATCGGTGAGGTACTGATTCAAATCGGATCGGATCGGTCCGATTTGGATCAGGAAGAGAAACCGATCCAAAATCGGGATAAATTTTTTTAAAATTCTTATTCTGATTCGGACCGAATCTGGCCAATTCAACCCGATTCAGGCTGATTTGGCCTGAATTTTTTGTTTTTAGAAAATCAAGATTCCAATTCCTATTCTGATCCGATTTGGCCGATTCTGACTGATTCTGGCGGAATTTAGGTCAGAATCAATTCTTCAAGTAGGGACCGGATCGAAATTTACCGATCCGATTTCAGTATCCGATTCGACTGATTCTGCAATCTATGAGTTTGAATTTTATAAATGAGCTCATATTGAGCTTGAAGAGTTTGGGCCGAGCTTGAGTTGAGCAACTATTCGTGCTCGAGCTTTGCTCCGTGGGCCAAGTTTGGATGTGGGTTGAGCCTAGGACTGTTCATGGTTTGGTCTAATTTATACCTATTTTTTTCAACCTAAACTAAACTAATTAACCAACTAAAGATCTCCAACTGAACCAAACTAAACCAAACCAAATTTTTTTCAAACCAAACCAAACCATGCTAATTCTGTTTGGTTTTCACCCTTCGGTTTGGGCTTATTAATGAGCCTCATTATATCACCAAAAGTTTTTTCCACCACACAATCATACACAAACTACAGAGTCTGCACTTCATTTTTTTTATACCAAAAGACAAATTTAACATTCATAAAACTAAACTTGGAGGAAAAAAAGATTCTTAGAACATATATGAAACAAGTTCTTTGCTACAAAAGTAAATTAATTCGTTGACTATAAAATATACATGAAATAACCTATATTAAACAAAATGTCAAGTTTTTTGCTTTAAAAGTAACAAGCATCTTCATTATCAACCTTCAAAACCTATTCATGAGAAGAAAAAAAAACTATGAAAAATACTTTTCATAGAGTCAAATTAGACTAAGAAAAACCAAGGAATACAACAAAAGCTTACTTCACATGACAATACTTACGTCATATACCATCTATATCAAATATCAATAACATTTGGAGCCGACGTGATAGTTGAACAGTTTATATAGCATGCGTATTTAAGTCTAACAAGAATATTGGCATTTGGCCACAAACATAGCTTTGGTATATAATAATCAAACCTGTTGGATGTCCTTACTCTTTCGGTCTTCCCCATTCTTGTTCGTAGAGGAAATTCTTTTCCTATTCTAATCTTTATCTGCCACTGAGACATTGCAACTCATGGAGGACAACATAGGTTTCTCCTCCTCCTCCTCCCCCCTCCTCCTGCGGTTGCTTCATCTTCTTATTCACGAGTGGCTTGGGGAAGAGCACATGGCAACACAATGGGAATATACAGAGTTCAAAGGGTTGCCATACATGATAAACAACTTTATGATCAATTGAGAAGAACCGAGATCTCGCTGAAACACCTGGATTAACTGGAATATCTAACCCTCCCACTATTCCCTCAACAGTTGGGAGGGGATTGCTTCGTTCTTTATTTTTTTATACTGTAAACCTTTGTTTTTAAAGTGAGATTTGTGGCCTTTGGTCACTGTCAAAAAAATCAAGCACGTAGATTCCGTTCTACAATGAATAAAAGAAATAGCCTCAGGGCGACTCTACTTCACCACGATTCTTCCAGACTGCATTCATCAAGAACGGAACATTCTAGGGTGCCTTCACCTGCAGTTGTCGAAACCGTTGGAGATTCCTCCTTGCAAAATGTCCGGGGAAATCTTGCCACTGACTTTGCCTCCTCTCTTCCTTTTGGCGGCCTGGTAGGAAAAATTTGAAGCTTTTCGGAGGGTGACAGATGCCATTGTCACCCTGCTTCTCTAGTAGTGTCTACCACTCCTCCCAGAACAGAACACAACACCGGCATCTTGGTCCTTACCTGTTTGGCCATTCCCAACCTCGTAGCTGCCTCTGTAGGATTGCAGGCTTACAGCAGTATTGGGTCACTAGAAACTCTTTTGAGCGTGAAGTCGAACAATTGAGATTTGGGAGTGGAGGAACAGATGGAAATTTGGGGGAGGGAGCTCTCCCTAACACATGGAATGGCTAATATACCCTCTAATTGGATCAAATGTGTTGGGTCGGGTTATGAGGATCCATAGTCTGAACTGAACCATTTTGCCAAATCGGTTTGGGTTGTAAACCAAATGACATCAATATTTGACCTGAACCTAACTGGCTCGAAGTGGCTAGTTCGGTTCAGGTTGTCGGGTGGGTTGACATGAACAGTGAACAGCCCTAGTCGAGCCTGTTCGTAACTGTTAAGGACTCGAGCTCAAGCTCGAACTCGAGTAAAAAATAAACTAGCTGAGCTCAATCAACATACTACCCAGCTTGGCTCAGCTCATTTGTACCCCTAACTATCATCTGAGCCCACTATACCTCTTCTGATTTGTAATTTTCTTTTTCTTGTTCTTGCATAGTTTTCATTGGTTTGGTGGTACTGGCGGTGGTTTCTACATCTTAACGTACAAGCTTTTTGATATACTTTCTTCCAATGCCTTGAACCCTCTGATGGGGTGTTTTTACTTTTTATTTACTATCTTTGATAACTTACCACTCCTGTGAATGCTCAATTACTGATCACTATCTCCTCAAAGAACTATGTAATGCCTTGTGAACTCTGGCTCGTAACTATAAGGTGTCATGCAATTTTTGGAATAACTACTGGTGGTGGATTGGCTGTTGTTGGTGTGATGCATCTTCTATGAACTTGGAATATTGAGTCTCGACACCATCAAGCTCTATTTTGGCCCAAGTACGATCATCTGAGATGAACTCTAGAATATTTCTCTCATAATTGGCTGCTACTCAAGTAGCTAATGGATGCTTCTCCTGAAATAACTCTTCAATGTTGATTACGCCTTGTTTCTTGTGCTTCTAATTGTGCTTGACATGACCAACCAGCAAATGGAACAAATCTTTGCTCACTTGTTCTCTACCTTTCTTCGATGTTTCTCATTCTTAGTCCCATATTATAGTGACACAAAACTAAATTTTCTAGCTTCACAACTATTATTTTATTTTTTCTATTTGCGTGTAAAAAGTTGAGTGAATTTAAGTTTCTAAATTTGAATTGCAATTGAGGCCAAAGGGTTCCATCCACACCTAGTGCCTACTTACTCTACTATTCAACTGTTTAAAAGAACATTGTAAATTAGTATTGACTGAAAAAATTGTAAGATAAAATTAAGGGATATTATATTTACCACTGCTAACTTTGTTAAAAAAGTAGTGTCTATCTAAATCTGAGTATTGTCTCATCTTGTATGATTTCATTGGGAAAATATTCTAATGTAAGCAAAAAATGGATGATAATATATGGTGAAAATATAAATAAAATAAGAGAGCGGATCACCTCAGTTCCCGGGTGGAGGGAGCTCCCGCAGTCCTCAATGGCGTGAGGACACCTGGTGTCGCGGAAAACGAAGCGTCAGTGCGCTTTAAATAGGGCTTAAAGTAGATTTGACGTCGCTCGGTAGTGGGTAAATAGAGGCTCGGTAGTGGGTCTTTGAAGCCTCGGTAGCTCGGTAGCGAGTTGATACTCGGTAGTGGGTAAATAGAGGCTCGGTAGTGGGTTAATAGAGACTCGGTAGTGGGTCTTTGAAGCCTCGGTAGCTCGGTAGTGGGTAAATAGAGGCTCGGTAGTGGGTCTTTGGAGCCTCGGTAGCTCGGTAGTGGGTACATAGAGGCTCGGTAGTGGGTTAATAGAGACTCGGTAGTGGGTCTTTGAAGCCTCGGTAGCTCGGTAGTGGGTAAATAGAGGCTCGGTAGTGAGTCTTTGGAGCCTCGGTAGCTCGGTAGTGGGTACACAGAGGCTCGGTAGTGGGTCTTTGAAGCCTCGGTAGCTCGGTAGTGGGTAAATAGAGGCTCGGTAGTGAGTCTTTGGAGCCTCGGTAGCTCGGTAGTGGGTACATAGAGGCTCGGTAGTGGGTCTTTGAAGCCTCGGTAGCTCGGTAGTGGGTAAATAGAGGCTCGGTAGTGGGTCTTTGAAGCCTCGGTAACTCGGTAGTGGGTAAATAGAGGCTCGGTAGTGAGTCTTTGGAGCCTCGGTAGCTCGGTAGTGGGGGGGTAGAGGCTCGGTAGTGGGTCTTTGAAGCCTCGCAGCTCGGTAGTGGGTAAATAGAGGCTCGGTAGTGAGTCTTTGGAGCCTCGGTAGCTCGGTAGTACCCTCTATTGATCCACTACCGAGCATAGTTTAACCTGCTACCGAGTGTTTAAAGACTCGCTACCGAGACCTGTTACACTTGCTACCAAGGCTCCAAAGACCCGCTACCGAGCCTCTATTTACCCACTACCGAGTATCAACTCGCTACCGAGCTACCGAGGCTTCAAAGACCCACTACCGAGCCTCTATTTACCCACTACCGAGCGACGTCAAATCTACTTTAAGCCCTATTTAAAACGCACTGACGCTTCGTTTTCCGCGACACCAGGTGTCCTCACGCCATTGAGGACTGCGGGAGCTCCCTCCACCCGGGAACTGAGGTGATCCGCTCTCATAAAATAAACATCTTACTTACAACTCAGCCTCAGTTTTCTTGTTGAACAACTTTCACCTCCACATCCCACTCGTCTAAGCTGGATGACTCATCAGCAGCTTGAGCTGTAGCCTCATAGAGACCTTTCTTGCATCAGCCATGCATCTTTGCATCGTGACAGCTCCTCTTACAACTCCAATTGGCTGTTGCTGCTCAATAAGGTTGTAAACAAATCTGGATATAATTTGGATTTGCTCCATATCTATATCAGTTTATTCTGATAATGTCTATTTATGAGATATTCACTTGGCGAATATTTGGATATTGACATTATCTGACTGTTAAACGGAACGGACATAGAAACATCCGCTTTGCTCCATTTAAGGTCCGCTTTGAATAAATTGTTATAAAATGTAACTAATATATACTTATATATTAAAATTATTTTTTTGAAAATATGTTTAAATATTCTTTAATATACACCAATATACATAGTTGACATTTATAAATATATAATGCATTTCATATTTTAAAATTTATTTCAGTACATTTATATGTATTATTAAACTTATTAATTAAATAAATTTAATTAAAATTTTGATTTGGATAATATCCATATTCCTTCCGAATTCTAGAAATATTTGAACTATAATATCCAATTTGTATCCGTATTTTTCTTAGATCGGATATGGATTATCCATTTATCTAAACTAAGCAGACACAAAAATACAATATTCGTGTCGTCACTCCTCCATTTGTGGCCCTACCAGTCAATCCTAATCTCCCATTAGATAAATCGTCTGTTATGTAACATCTGATCTCTGGTTGAAACTTTATCACCTTTTTTGACTTTGCGACTAGTTCTGGTAATGTGTCGCTTCAACGTCTCAGTTGATCTTCTTTTGACGCTCTTTACATTATGCCTTTTTTTGCATCACCAGTCATGAATCTATGATCCAATCCGATAGCATGAGCTCTGATAGATCTATCATCATGTTTTTCATTTGTGAAATTCTGTTAAACACATAATTCAAGTCATATTAATTACAAAAAAACTTAGTAAAAAGATCCTAATCAGGAGTTTTTAAAATCTTAGTAGGGTTTTTAGTTTAAAAATTGTGAGTAGACTTTACTCACTATCAAATAGTCTTTAAAGCCTTTGAAATCTGATGAGATAAATGTTAAACCATATACTTTTACCTTAAGGAAGAAATATTCCTGTATCCTCGTATATCTTCATGCCGGAGCATAAAGTTCTTAAGATCCCTGATATCTAGCCCAAACTATAAGATAATGGTGAAAAAAATAAAACTTGAAGAAAAAACAGAAAAATAAAAAACTTTTACGACAGACCTTTGGATGACACAACAACAAGATCCAGCGGCTGGTGCAGCAGCAGCAAAACATGAATGGAAGGCCGTGAGCAAACAGTTTTGTCTGTGCTCTGCACTAGGGATCATGATCTGATCGGACCGGATCAGTCTGATCCTGTCTGACTCCTTGGAGGATTACCGTAGATAGTGAAATCCTGATCTGGATTGGTTGATTTGTTACTGACCTGGCCATTCCAAGATGATCCCAGCGGAAAATGCACTGCAAATTGGGCTCTCTCTTAGGATCAGGTTGTTCAATCCTGCAGATCATGCTGGTTGTGTACAGATTTTTCATTTGGTTTTCGAACTTGAGAATGGTTAAGCATTATTCTTTGATTAGGGTGGGTGAATGCTAACTTGACATTGATCCTCTTGACCTGCGTCAAATAGCACCATTCTATCATTTCTTTGTGATGAACTGCCCTGTGACCGTGTGAAAGATCACTCCATTTGATCTAACTTTTCTAAAATGACATGTGAAATCTGGGTTACTGATGTAACCTCAAAATATCAAAAAGATTTGATTTCTTTTTGTTTTGGAAATTCATTTTCCTTTTGAATTTGAATTTGAATTGATTAGACCTTAGCATTGACTTTGTAAGAAAATAGACGATATTTCATAAAAGTACTAACTAGGGTCAAAATTATATGTTGAGGTTGTTAGGTTCTTTGAAAATTGATTTTGACATCTCCCCGTCGGATGGTGCGAAGATCCGACGTTAATTACATCGAGATAACTCGAATACCCTTGATTATTGTCATAGCAATCCATTGAAGTAGAAGACATGCATCCACAAAATAAACATTCACACATAGGAGAAAGCAACTCCATGAACTTAATGGAAGGCAAGCACTTAATTTGTTTTGAGTTTGGTTTGAATTAAATTTGTTGGTTTGAATTTAATTGGTTGAGTTTGATTTTGAATTAAATTGATTTGAATTGAATTGACTTAAAATTGATTTGAGTTGAATTGGTTTGCAATGACATGGATTTAGTCTTGGTCGTTTTGATTTTCTGATTTCTGTTTCTGGGTTCTGCAGATTGGTGGATTTCACATTTTTGGTTTTCAGATTTTAGATTCAAGTTGTGTTTCAGATTTTGGGGGTTCAAATTCTCTTTCAGATTTCAGATTTCAGGTTTTTAATCTCTGGATTTTAGAGATGATTTTCAGATTTCATAAAATTCAGTTTCAAGTCTGATTTTCGGTTTGTGATTTTACAGATTGACAGATTTCAGATTTATGTGATTTGATTTGGGTTTAATTTGATTTGTTTGAAGATGTTTTTCGTTTACAGGTTGCAGATTTTTAAATTTTGTAAATTTCAGATTTTTTACAGATTTTTATAGGTTTCAAATTATGTTTTTCAGATTTTTTTTATTGTCTTGCCTTCCAGAATTTCACGTAGCGGTCCTCTCCTCGTAGCATCGACATGTGCACTGAATATGAATTTTCATTTGTTCTTTCAATATGAGACATGATTACAACTTGAATAGCAATCCGGTCCCCTTGAGTCCTTGATGAACATGTAGCTTGTTTGATCAATTTGAGATGGAAAAACACCTGGTCTTTGATAGACTTGTGGGCATTCCTCTCACTGATTTGAGATTGAGCATATCCCGGCCTTTGATAGGCTTGTGGGGACTCATCTCCTTGTCTTGAGATTGAGCATCCCGGTCTTTGATAGACTTGTGGGAGATTAGCTCATCTCTATCTTCATGGACCCTTCACGTAAGGTTGATGAACTTGTCAATTCGTGGGCGGCATGTACCCGGTCTTAATAGACTTATGGGCATCCCCCATCGGGTTTGATGATTCCACTAGCATACGGCCGGCATGATAGCATATCGATTATGCTCGAGCCTTGCACATAGCTTGGTGAACTTGGTAAGACATTGGGGTCTTTTATAGACCTTTGTATGTCTACCGTAAGGACGTAGGGGCGGATGGTTAGTCCGACCCCAACTAGTCCATATTTTGAATTCTTTTAAGTTAAGCGAGACGTAGGGGCGGATGGTTAGTCGACCCCCAACTAGTGGGTTTGTTGAATTAAGAATATTTTTTATTTATTTTCCACTCGTTTTGTTTATTTTAAAATATTTTTCTTTTTTTTTTTTTTTGATTAGTCCGGGTCCCGCACTTGTGTTTGCGCGCAGGTTTCGTGCGCAAAGGGGTTAAGACCGGCTGGACCGGCTGGAGGGGGGTCCTGGCACTGTTGGACCGGCCGGTTCAACTCCACCCGGCAGCAACAGGAGAGGAGGGGCCGGCCGGCTTCGCCCGGTCGCGCCCTTCCTCTTTTTTTTGTTTTCTTCTCTCCCGGTGGGCCCCGCCTAATTTCCAGCATGGCATAAGGTCGGGGGACATTATTTCCCCGGTGCTACAGCGTCCGCCCGACGCTCTCCACCCCCCGACGGCATCGCGGCGGCTTGCGGTGGCGTCTTCCGGTGCTTTCGACGGCAGCAGCTCCGGAGGAAGGAGGAGGAGAGGCCTGCGGCCCTAGGGGAGGAGGAAGGACCCTCACCGGTGATAGCAGGGGGCTCTTCTGGCGTTTACGGCAGTCGCGGCGGCTTGCGGCGGACCTGCGACGTCCGGAAGTAGGAGAAGAGGAAGAGAAGGACTTCGTAGGGCTTCAACGGGGCTCCAGGGGGGCGGTAACCTTCCTCTTCCTCTCTTTTCTTTGCTGTTTTACCTTCTACGACTGGTCCTCTCGCCGCCTTCCCTCTCCGTCTGCCCCTCCTTTGCGCGGCGGCTTGCGGCGGCTTTTATAAGCCTTGGGCGATCTCCTCCTCTTACGAGAAGGGTGGTTCCGGGTCCGAGAGGGACTCGGAACTTCCCATAGCCTTGCCCTGTAATCCTGGAAGGAGATCGATCTCCTTCCAAACAGGGATAGTCCTCCGTCGACCGCCGCCTCGCTCGTTCCCGAGCAGGACTCGGACTTGCCATCGGTTTGGATATCGATCGAGACTCACTGGCCTGGCTATATTCTGATGCGGATTTTTTTCTTTGCTCTGATTTCTTGCCTTGTTTGACAACATCCCCCTCCTCCTTTTCCTCTGTCGAGCCCATCCTTTAGCAGACTCGCGGACTGATTCCCCAGCCTGTTTAGGAGGATTACCCAGCCCTTTTGAGCAGGTCCATGGGCCTTGGAAATGGGCTTGCAAATGGGCCTGGACAGGGACTGAATTGGGCCAATTGGGGTCCTGTCCAGGGCTATGTCGATGGGTCTTGCAGGTGGGCTGAATTGAGACCGATCAGGGTCTGTTGTGGGGCTTGGGGATGGACTGCTTATGGTCATGCGGTGGACTGAATTGGGCTTCAATACGGTGCTGTGCAGCCCATTTCGGGAGGCTGACAGGCCATTCTCCCTTTCTTTTTTTTGAATCGGCCTTGTCAACATATTTAATTTCTTTTCTCTTCTTTTTTTTTTGAAATTTTTTGGTTACAACAGTTACGTTTGTACATTTGACAATGTTGATTGTTACGTATTGAATACTTTACCCATTCTAAATGGAATGATATTTTTGACACACCCTAACCTAGTCTCCGGTCATATACCAAATTCGACATGGGACATGCATTGATTTAGTAAACACTGATTCTCACACACGACTTGACTTCATAAACAATAGCAAACTCAATACCAAGTGACTACGGATTGAAGTGGTGGAGAAACCACCACTGTTAAGATGCACCTAATTCTCAAAATTTAAATTTAGAGAAATACGGGTTTGCTCTCTAACGAGAATTCAAGGATTTCGGAATTGGAATCAATTGGTACCGATTCGATTCAAATTGGATCTGATTGATTGATTCTGGCCGATTCCTTGGAAGAAAAACCAATTCGGAATCGGTTTAAATTGTTTTTTTATTTTTTTCACTCAAAAAGTTAGGAAAAATCTCAGAAAATTGGAAATCTACTCAAAAAATTCTAAAAAATGCAACATTTAACATGCTTTCATGACATTACATTACAAGATACTTACATTTAACATATGTAACATGATAACATTGAGAGTCATTGATATAAAATGCAATTTTATATCTTTTCTTTACCAATATTTATGAAAGTGACCTTCATTCTCTTGCTCCTGAGTCTCATGGTTACTTTATTGAGATGTGCTTGTTATTATCGGCCCATATCTATAGGAAAAAAATGAATTGATCATCTCATTAAAATCTTATAAAGTGTCGTGCACTGATGATGTAGTTGGATGGTATTGGAGACGTTGGTTCTGGATGACAAGCTGCTGTGTACTCATCATAAATGCCTTTATTTCATTTGTGGCTTCTTCTGTTGAAATGTTGCCTCAAGGCCAAATCATCGGTATTTGCCCCAATAGTTCGTGTACTAGTAGAAGAGCCTCCACCTTCTCCACTTCCTCCTCTATCTGGTTGGGTGGTTGGTATGAACTCCTTATCATCATCTAGGTTGTTGGAGGGTGGTTGCGTACTATTTATTGGACTCACAAGACCTCGTTTGATATCTAACATTCTTTTCTTAATTTCTTCTATTGTGCCATGTGATGAACTCTAACGTCTTCACTAATCTCGTTAAACACTTTGTCATAATTTTTAATATTGCCACAACCCCGGTAATGTGTTGCTTCAGTTAGTACACTCATCCATTCATTTTTTTCCCACACCACACATTTGATCCTTTTCTTGGCTGCATCCATCCTATGTCTATGTTTCCACCCAATATCACGTGTTGTGGGTACAACACCTTTGCCATGGACAACCATTGCTTGTAACTACATGCACAAAAATTGATTTAAGAATCAAACAACCAAGTTAAACAATGAAAAGAGGACTAGGGGTTGTTTAGGGGGTGGTTGGGAAGAGAACCTCTTAAGGGGCTGTTCGCATTGTTTAGGAGTCAACAGAAACTGAGCAGGGGGCTGTTCAGGTATGACAGTCACCCATTGGGTGACTTTTAGGGTAGAGGGGCCGGAACGACCCTTTACGCGGCGGTTCCAATCCCTCCGAATGTGAAAAGCATGCAAAACGGCGAAAATGAGTTACATGAGAGTTAATCAGGACTTAGAATTTGTTCAAATTAAGTTTTAGAGGAGGAAGACTCACTAACGGGGAAAAAGGTAAGAATCAAACGAGGAATCGCCGAAACCCTTGGAGGGAATTGTCGGAATCGCCCTGGAATTGACTGAATTGGTCTTGGATCACCGGTATCGATACTGAATCGCCTGAATTGCCAACAAAAATGCATGATCGATGCCGGAGTCACCTGCAGATCATCAGAATTGCAAGGTCACTGGAATTGTTCAGGAGAATGCCAAAATCGCCAAGCCCTAGGTAGGAATTGTGTTAGTTGGCCCTCAGCGGCCGATATCGGCCTTAAACAGTTGATAACAAAGCTAGTTCAGGCCCAAGATTGATTCTGATGTGGGACTTAAGTTCTCCCGGCCGAATTGGTCAGATCGACCGATTCTAGGTCTGATTCGGTCGACCGATTCTGACTGATTCCATTGGAATTTCAGCTGGAATAGGTCCTTCCAACGTGGATCGGCTGATGGCTGGAAGGACTGATTCCAATCCCATTCAATCAATTCTGCAAATCATACGAGAAATGGAACTAAAGGCCTCATGTTGGCATGAGCATGCATACTGACTTATACGAGATTAACAAATAGTCACTTCCACGCTGATGGGGTGAGAGTAGAAGCTGTTTTGCATGCATTTCTTGGACTGCATGTTTTAAAAGAATAATGTACAACTCACAACTCACTGAAATGCCCACCCCTCGCTGGGGGATGGGGGAGAAAGGGGGGAGGGTGTAACATGCTACAGACAGCATGCCCTTGTTGGTAGGGGTGGATCGTTCAAAGTGATGTTGGTATCCATCCCAACAACACCGGGTAACCGGTGGGGGGTTGGGCTTGGTGATCAGCTGAGTGCACCCGAGGCACTGTCAGCTAGGGGTGGAGCTTTGGAGTGAAGCGGCTACTGCTAAAACAAGGGGCAGATGGCACTGTGTGGATGTGCAGCTGCAACGCTGCCAGTAGTAGTTTTGAGGGTGTCTAGCCAGTGGTCAACAGCCCATGGGTGGGATCCGGGAGAGATAAGGAGGCATAAGAGGGATGTGGTGGGAAGGAAGGAGGCAGCTCAGCAGTAAGGAGGGGTGGTTGAGTGAGACCACTGGCAGCTTTGAAGTCCAACTTGAGGCTGGCAGGGCTGCAGGTGCCTTTTTGTGGCAAAGGGGGCATGGCGATTTAGTTTCAGCTGGTTGCTGCAAGTGTGGGCTGGTGGCGAGGAGGGGAGGTTGCAGTGAGGAGGTGGTACTGTGGATGGTGAAATGCCTTGGTGGTAGCAGGAGAGCCAGGGTAGATGACGGCAGCTCTAGGATGGGGGAGGCATCATCAACTGCCAGGTAGGAGGGTAGACAGCACGGTGGTGGTTCTGGGGTCAAGGAAGTGCTCACTTGTAGGGGGTGGTCGAAGAAGAGGCATGCTGAGGGATGTCTCAAAAGGCGGTGCAACCAAGCCCTTCTACATGATGAGGAAGAGGCATATTTAAATCTTGCACCATCACATATACTATTAAATATGTTTAAGATTTTAAATTACAAATATATACTTAAATATTATAAAGTTGTTCTCAATCCCCTTTCTCTTTCTCTCTCACACACAGAGTTTATCAAGATCATCTCTTTTGCAAGATTGGCCTACTTCTAATCCATGGCCCTTGGATTCTATACTGTGAAAGATTATAATGCCTGCTATGCTTTGGTCTTTTTGTAGAACAACTGATCAAGGAATAAAAGAATTTTTGAAGATTAATTTGAGAACCCATGATTGATTCTTCTTCTTTTTCTGGATCAGATTTGGATGCTACTTCAACCAGGGAGAAGTTTTGATATTTCTTTCTGCTCTTTTTGTACTTGAGCTTGGGCTCCTTTCTACTGTCTTGGTAGATTAGGAAGCTGTTGAAACCTCTCAATTTCGATTAAAAAGAATTTGATTAGAATTCCTTTTTGAAATTCTTTTCTTTCTTTTGGCTAGCATTGACTACTATGAAAATATATGGTATTCATAGGAGTTTTAGCTAATTTGATGTGATATTGTTTTAAAGGATCTTCGATGGTTCTACAGATTTGCAAAGTGTCGATATGAGTATTACCCACCACATAGTTAATCTGAACCACAACTTGATTTGTGAGGTTTTCTGAGTTCTTTGAAAATAAAATTTGACATCTCTCCACCGGACTTGCAATATTCTGGTGTTAGTTACTTGAACACCTTTGATTAATTGTTACAGCAATATATCGAACGAAAGTCATTCATCCACATAAACACAAAGCTTGAAGACATATCCCCATGGCTTTATTAGATGGAATTTAGTTGAACTTAATTCAAATTTTTAGTTTGGGTTCATTGATTTTTTTAGGTTTGATTTGATTTGTCTGTGTCTTTGTCATTGATTGACTTAGATAAATGTGAGTTAATCTCTTTTTTTATTTATAGGAATTGATTTCCAATTTTTTATGTGTTGGTTAGCATTTTTATTTGATTTAAGTAGATTTTTTATTATTATTAAGATTTGTTCTTAATAATATCGATCACTTAAAATTTTCATGGTTGATTTTGATCTAACGTAACATGTTTTTGTAGTCATTGGTTGACATTTTTTATACATTAGTTAATGACATAATTTTGGTTGGATTATATTAACATTATTAACGTTTTAATCATTTATTTGATTTGGATTTTGTTATGCATACTTATTTAATTAAGTAACATTATCCGTTTGATTTGATTTTTTTGGGTTAAATTGGATTCAAACTTAACATGTTTTGTAACTGTTTGTGGTCATTTTTATGCTCAATTTTATGATATGAGTTTAATTTGATTAACATGACATTTTTGTTAATAAATAAGTCATCATTTGGATTTATTTGATCAAATTTGATTATTTAATTAAGTTTGGAATATTCAAATTACTTATTTAATTTTTATCCATCTCTTTAAAATTCATCTGGATTTGATGTCATTTTTGAAATAGCACATCGGGTCAATCGAACTTGAATTTTATTTTATGTCAATTTGAGTACATAGAAGTACAATAAAATAGGGAGCATTCAAGCCCTGCTCCTCAATACATATCAAAGTTCATTCGGTTTCGCCGGCATTTTGACTTTATTGATTTGGATTTTGTTTGAATCCTGTTCGGTTTGATCGGCATTTCGATTTTACCAAACTTGGATTGGCTTTTTCTATTCAAAATAGAAAGCTATTTTGAGCTTATTTTAATGGAAATGTAGTGCAAAATCATTTAATTTCGGCAGCATTTCGATTAAACCGAAGTTGGGTTGATTTTTTTATCTAAAATAGCGAACTATTTTGGGCTCCTTTTTATGAAAAGGTAATGCAAAATCAACTTCTTTTTTATGAAAATGTAGCACAAAACTAAGACTTTTCTTCTTACCTTCTTTCTGGTAGGACGTGAGAACTTGACAGAGCTTCTCTTTCCTGTTTCACTCTCTTTTTCTCACAATCGCCAACCTCTCCTACGCACAACAAGTCAAGCCTCTTTTATAGAGGATTTCAGGGGCATTTTTGTTCCAAACACTCACCCCACTAAGTCCATTTTCGGGGGAGTTGGGGGTGACCAGAACCAAGGATTGCCATCTCGGATCTCGACTTCATCTGGGGGGGGGGGGTGAAAGAGAAGAGATCTCGGAAAAATCTCGGGAGATCGGATCTCGGATCAAAATGTATAAATGTATGAAATATAACATAATATCTTATAAAAATAGGAGTACATCAATAAATTTATATGAAAATATATAACACATTTTGTATATTAACTGTGTGAATGAACAATTACAAAGCACTTTCAATACCAAAAAGATGATCTTTGTGCTTCTAAAAGATTTAAACTTGTATACAATCTTATTTAAATACTAATATGATATTAAACTTGTGACACATTTTCATATGATATTATAGGTGATAGTGAAATATATTAAATGTGTTTACACTATCATAAACAGGTCACAGAGTAGTCGCAGATCGACCGAGAAAAATTCTTTATAGACCAATCTACATGGGGTGAGATCTCAGCGATCTCGTATCTCGGCCCCTTGGAGAGACCGAGATTCTCGCGAGATCTCAGCGAGATGGAAAACCATGACCAGAACAGGGTAGAATTAATCCCACTTCCCCCTCTTTTTTTACTTGTTGGAGAACTGATTGACCATGGTCAAACCGAGGGGTAAGTTCACCCCCGGTGGTAGGCCTAGTCTTTGACCGGGTCTCTGCCTGTAGTTGCCTGTGCGTGGGCCACGACCGCGGTCGTTCCTCTTTTTTTAATTTTCATTTCTTTTATTTTGTTGCCCGCTCGTGACTTGCTGAAGCCCTCTCTCTTGCTTCGACTTTCTCTCTCCTTGACGACTATTTACGCGCGCAGGAACCCTGGATGGCGAGAGAGTTCTGTGATGGCAGCGTGCCTTCGTGGCGGGACTTCTCTTGACAATGGACTTCGCAGCGGAGCTCTCCTCAGTGGACTTTGGTGAGGGCTCCCCCGACCCTTCTTCTTCGTCCCTACTTGCTGATGGTCCCGTGCACAACAAACCTACTGACGACAGGTTTCCTCGGTGGTGGTTTGCTGGTTGTGCTGGCGTTAGCGGCGGTGGGAGATGACCCCCAGCCCTTCTCCTTCTCCTTTCCTCCCGACAGCCTCGCGCATAGGCACCTGTTGGCGACAGGCTCGTTTGGCGGTGGGTTTCTGACGGCCCATACGGTGACCCTCCTTTCTGTCAATGACGGCTATAGTGTCGACGGTGCCGGCTCTTCTTGCTGGTGATAGCAGCAACTCTCATTTTCCCCTTGCGGCTGTGGACGGGAACTCCACGGGGGTTCTTTCTTTCTCCTTCCCGGAGTTGCCTGTTAGCAGCGCCCTTGCTCCCGATAGTGCTTATCGACAACGGCAGCAGTGGCTCCCTCTCCAACGATTTGCTTCTGATCGGGGACAGAAGCGGCTATGTTCTTTGCCGTTGACATTGCCAATTGTCCCCACCAATAGCGACTTGTAGGGACGACGGAGGTGTCTTGCTTCCTTTGTCCCCTGGGGTTGTCTTTCCTAGCGGCGACCGTGGTGGGAAACAATGTCGACGACAGGAGACGGAGGCGACCACACCTCAGTCTTCTTCTTTATGAGCTTTCATTTTTTTCTTTTTTTTGACATCTCTTTTATTACCCTGAGCCTCATTTTGGCAGTTTCTCACAGTGGATTCCTCCTCAACAACTTTTCCGCAGCGGTGGTGAAGTCTCTTTGATGTTGACGATAGTTCGTGCGGCTGCAAAATGTGTCTTGGGAACCTGTGACGACACCAGTCGGGGGAGCGGATCGATGGCAACGATCTCCTACTGTTGTGCAGTGCTCCGTACATTTGTCCTATTTTGACTGACAATCTCAACAACAATGCGATGACGTCAGAAAGGGTGACAACATCGTCTTTTCATTTTTATTTCTATTGTATTTGATGGTTGATTTTATTTTGACCACAATCTGGATGAATTTCGAGGGGTTTATGTCCTCGGATTTAAATTCCGATAGGTTGTACGAGCACATTTGTAAAAGAATACATGTATGTTCGATGGCATTGTCGTCTTAGAAATGTGTTGCTTGTCGATTTATTTCTTAAGAAGACGACCGGTTCAACAAAGTTTCGATATTTCTTCCTGCTCTTTTTGTACTTGGGCTTGGGCTCCTTTCCACTGCCTTGGTAGATTAGGAAGCTTTTACTTTTTTTTTATGTAGGGAGTTTTTCCCTCACTAGTTATGCTTTTATTTTTTGTTTCAATAGAAATCCTGGCCTTTTGGCCTTACCTAAAAAATCATCTTTTTTGCAAAAATATATCCCCTGTTAATCACACATAAATAATTACATGTATAAAACACATTTACATGCATGCACCCATGATACATGTTCAATTTTGATATACAAATTTGTATAAAATTACATGCAAAACTTTCTATTATGCTTAAATCTTTTAACGTCTACTCTATATATATTTTTGCCTTCTCTCTCTGTATGTATATTAAGTTATTGACATATAATTTTTTTATCGCTTATGCAACACCTTTTTGCCTAAGCGGAAATGAATGCCGTGTCATCTTGACAATTCTATATTTGATCTTCTCAGTCAAATCAACCAATTGAAGACTGAATATGGGAGGGGTTGAGGTGAGTTGGTGCATCACAATTTGGTGCTCCTGGCTAGGCTTCAGAATTAGGTCACCGATCATTTCCCTGGTCCACAAATTAATCTCCATCCACTCTTCATTGTGTGTTTTTCAGTTGTTTCACGTAAGACATTAGTCACTTGTTCCTAAGGTGTAATTATCAACTCACTATGGTACTCATTTTCAGCTGTTGGTAGTTACCTTGGATAGAGCAGGATATAGTTTGTTTCTAAATCAATGGAACAAGGGAGTTGCCTGGATAGAGGCCCCAAAGCTGTGGCATCTGGTTCTCCTAGCTATGCTATGGTTTATCTGGAGCTTGTGAAACATGAGAGGTTTTTGAGGATCATTTTGAGCATCCTTCAAAGATTTTACACTGGATAGGCATTTTGGTCAAAGATTGGGAATTTGCTTCTTCTGAGTCATATACATGGCTTCCCATGGGGATAGATAGATTCCTCATTCGGAGGAATTTGTGTTTATTGTCATGTTCTTTACTACTACAGTAATGGTCTTTATTTTTTTTCTTTTCTTACTTTCATCTCTGTTGCAAGGACGAGGGCATTCTCTGCATGTGGCGCGTTACATAAGCACCTTATTGTGGTATTAAATAAGCAAGGGTCCCACATCAATGATGAATACGGGTAAAGAAGTTAATCCATTGTGTAGAGCAAGATATAAGCTTCCAAACAAACTTCAAAACAAATATATATTGTTATAAAAAGAAATATAAAAAATAAAAGATTGAAAGAAGGATAAGATAGGTACATGGAATATTGAGTTTTCTACAAGAAAACTTATTTATATTATAGAGAGGAGAAAGATTCATATTATATGCATCCAAGAAACCAAATGGACAGGAGAGAAAAATAAAGACGTGGGATATACATATTATAAACTATGGTATATAGGAATAAAGAGAAATAAAAATGAGGGTTAAGTATCATTGTTGATAAAACATTGAATGATGTAATAGTGTCAATGAAAAAGTAGGGGAATAGGTTATTATGGTAAAAATGATTATAGAAAGAGAGATCATTAATATGGTTAATGTATATACTTTCCAAATTGGATTAAGTAGTAAGATTGAAGAAAAATTTTGGGAGGATATGGATGACATTGTGCAGAATATACCAAATGAAGAGTATATTTATTGGAGGAGATTTTAGTGTGGAGTGTGGACATGTTGGAAACAAATGCCATGGTTATGCGATTGCTGTTCTGTGTATTCCTTTTGTGGTATGTATTTTTTTGGCATGGAAAAAGTCAGTATAACGTTCTAGAATAAAGTTGGAAAATATTTATTTGGAAGATGCATTGGGGATACTAGCTTACAGGGGTTGTCCAAATGGAGCATTAACCAACTGTCTTATTTGTACCGCATGTATTTGTGAATTGTGCACTATCGATGCATTATTAAAGATATAGGAGTTTTAAATACAGCTACTGCTATAAGACTTTTCTGGAATTTCCTTCATAGAAAAGAATGTTTAGGGTAAAGGTATTAACGGCAAGATATCTTAGGAAGGTAAACATATGGCAGGTTATTCCAAAGGCAACTGACTCAAAGGTATGGAAGTTCCTACTTTCAGCTCGTCCCTATGTGGTGAAGGTGGGGGTATGGAAAGTTAAAGATGAGTCAGAACTCCCGCCATGGTATCATAATTGGCTTTTGGATGAGAAGGGGCCTCTGATCCCCCGGGTTGGGAGGATTTGTTTCCGGGTCTGGTCAAAGATCTTATTGCAGAAAGGGATTGGGATACGTAGATCATTCTACAATGGTTTGATGATTATTCTGCTCAACATATTTTCGCTACTCCAGTACATCCAGAATTGCAACATGATATCTTTATATGGCCTTTTACTTCTGATGGACAATTTACACTTAAATCTGCCTACAGGTTTCTTATTGAGCATAGATTACCTCCTTGTTCTTCAAATCATCAGATATGACGTAAGTTGTGGCATCCAACTATTGCAAGGTTTTTTTTCTTCCAAGATTATTTTCTGCATTTGGAAAGTTTTTTCTGGTAATCTTCCTATAAACGTAGAGATTCACAAACGTTGTGCTCATATTAGACCCTTATGTTTATTTGTCACTTGGAGAATGAATCCTTAGATCATCTATTTCTCCACTGTCCGAGGTGTAGGGCTGTTTGGATGATGACCCCTTTTGGCAATAACAATAATTTGGGTATTTCTTCCTTAACTCAACTCCTGGATTTATGGCTGTCTTGGTTACTTTCAAAGAATAATTTCTTATTATCCTTAGGGATTACTGCCATATCTATATTTTGGCACATATGGAAAGCTCGATGTCAATCTTATTTTAATCATACTTTCCTTTCTCCGAATAGAATATTCTCTATGGCAATGGAGACAGCTCGATTTTGCTTGGAGCATGCCCTAGTGGTATCTAGTGCCTTACAACCTAGATGAGTGCCTCCTCCACTCCATCACTACAAGATTAATGTTGACTGTGCTACATCTATTTCTACAAGTGTGTCTGTTTTTCTGGTTAGAGATGAAAGTGGGATGGTGATATACTGGAGATCAAAGCTCTTCTCAACTTCACGTCTAGATATCCTGGAAGCAGAGGCTATTTATCAAGCTTGCGAGTGGGCTTCATCTTCCCATAAGAATGTTCAGATTGAGAGTGATGCAAGGGGATTGTATAGGCCATTCATGGAATAGGTCCTGTGCCGTGTAGAGCACAACACATACACAAATGTTCTTTGCTATTGTTCAAATTTGTCTATTTTCTATGTAAGTAGATCTTGTAATCAAGCTGCGCACCTTTTAGCTAGGTGGAGTTTGGCTTGTCAGGAAGAAGTAGCTTATCCTGCATTTCTGTCGTCGTTTTTGTCTTAACAAATATGTAAAGACATGTTTGGTTAGCTTTTTAATAATAGTTATAGTTTCCTCTGTTAAAAAAACTGTTTTTTTAGATTGATTGAAGCTTTAAACCTACTGTTCTAGATGTTATTTAAATGTTCATTTGCTAGGATTCAAGGATCACATAATCAGAATTGCGATCAAAATCGCTAATTTTTCTAGAGAAAACTGATCGTGAATCAGTTTGTACCTCCTAAAAGACGAAAATTACAAAATAAGAGGCTAGATCGATTTCTGATCTGATCTAGCTATTCCACAAATGGTCGCCAACCGTGGCATTTTCTCTGCCCAATAGCATGGAATCTGGTGACCTACCATGTTGGTTCCGCGGCCGTTGCGGTATCCGCCGATTTCGGCAATGAATTGTCGGAATCGTTTGATTCAAGTTGAATCAGTTCTGATTTAGGCCGATTCAGCCGATTTCGGTCATTTTTTTAGGAATCCAGCAGGAATCGGGACTCCGGGCGAAAATTGGATTGGTGGGGCACCTGGGGATCGATCCAATCCGGGAATCAGCTAGTTCTGATCTGGTTTGGGCGATTCCACGAACAATGCTAAGATTTGATTGATCCCTCAAGATTTGATCTTTTTTTTTGCTAACCTAGGGACAATTTGGTTAAAATAAGTGCATGAATGGTCAAGGATGTATTTCTCAAATTATTGCTTTCTTTAGAAGAATTTCTGATTTGCTAGGGATTGGGATTTCTATTCTAATGGGACCTGTAATGACCGCCTTTTACTTCTAACTTATCTGATTGGTGCTGCTTGTTCTTCTGATGTTTCTCCATTGTGGGCTATTTGTATACCCACCCAAAAATTTTGGATGAAAAATTTAGCTGGCTCAATGGGAATCATTTTCAGCTTTGTTTGTATTTTTAAAGGATTGACTTTTACTCCGAATTTGCTCACTTCTAAGAGTTGGCTTCTTGCCAAGGCTCTTAAAGGTCAAGTTGGGTTTTCTTTAAGTAACTGATTTTGGACCTCTTTAGAGTTTTTGTATTCTCGTCCTTTTCCCTTTTTAGTTTTGTCTGTTAGATTTTTGCTCATCTAATATCTACATCTTGATTGCTATTCTTTTTCTTTACCTGTTCTATATTATGTTCTTTGAGCTTCCTTTCACTTTCTGTCATTTATGAGTTGCTACCTCTTTTGGAATTACGTTTAGAAAAAAACTCTGGTGAATTAAAAGAATATTTTCATTTGCTTCTAGTTTTCTTTTTGCCAATTTTGGAGAGCAAATTTATGTGCTTGTTTCTTTATCACCACAAATCTTTTTTTTTAAAATGAAACTTGTGGTACCAACACCCCTCCCATATTGACAAGGAGTTGTTCCGGACAGCACTCTCTGTATATATCATTTAGAAATACTCTTTATTTCGATTATCTTCTCTCTTTTTTATAATTTCTGGTTTTCCTGCTGATTTACTTAGGAATTCAATCTTCTCACATGCTCTGCGGAATACATAGTGGATGCATTTCTGGTTGTCTTTCAACAAATTGTGAAAACTGAAGAGGTGCTTATTTTGTCTTCAATTTTATCAAAGATGCCATGATTGAGTAACCTGCTACTATATGTTTCCTGTCAGAGCATGCCGTGCATAGAAATTGTTGTTTGATTCTATTTAATGCATGGCATGAATAGAATTTGTTGTATGATTCTATTTAAACATTTGTTTTTGATGATAAAGAGCTTAAGACTTAACCATTTGTGTTCTTTTTTGCATTTATACCTGCCCAAGTTGATGAATTTGCACTTATACCCCATGAACATTCAAAAGTTTTGGAAGGTGCTCATAAGCCACAATTTGATGAAAACACAACCATAAGTTCATAACAATGATTACAAAGAAAAATAGTCTGCCAAGGCAGCCAAAAGGGTCTAAACTAGCAAGAAGAAAGATGTGAGGGGAGAAATAGGGTAAGAACGAAAAGGATCTTGAGTTATATATTCTGGAAGAATAATACAACATCCAGTTTTCAAACACCACCCCCACTTGACAAGGCAAAAAGAATTTTATATAAATAAGAGGATTGGATAGTGGATACCTTAATGCTTCTGGCACACTTTTTGAAGATATGCTGTTTCTTTCCAAATTTCAAGGACCCATAAGATAGTAGATAAGCAGAGTTGCCAGATGACAAGATCATCTTTCCTTCATCCTTTTCCCGTACAAGTGTTGCTTGTTGACTGAGGCAGTACAGGGGCAGGATTCAGGAACGCAGTGGGGGCTTCCCCACCTTTTTAAGAGTTATGCAATTCTTCAACTTGATGCCAGGCAAGCTCGAGTTGGAAAAACCTCTTCCTTCTATTACTCTTGCAGTTGACAAAGTCTACAAGCAATATGTTACCATTTGATACTGTTTGACCGTTGGCAGTGACTTTTGGGTGAAGGTCCTCATATTCCAGTAAAGATATTCTATCATTCTTGTCTTAGTCTTACTTTCTTGGTTGCATGTTGCCCAGGTCAACTTCCTATTAGACAGCTGAAGCTCAACAAGAGCATTTCCCTCTATCCCTATTCCGTACTATAAAATCTTCTATTTCCTGAGTCCATTGGAACCGTTTGATTCTCTCCCCTGGATATCTGACCATGTTAAAATATCTCATTACCAGTACTAGAGCACATGGAGAGTCATCTTGCCGAAATCTTGTGAGATCTCGTGAGATTTTCGGTTTCGCTAAGGTGCTGAGAATTGAGATCGCCGAGATCTCGCACACATGAACTGATCCATAAAAAACTTTTCTTCGTGGGGGGGGGTTACCCCCTATACCCCTCACAAGGGGTGCTGCTCTCTTGACCCCTACGACCTGACCGCGCAGGTCGATCTGCAATTCTCAAACACCCGTTTATGATAGTGTAAACATATTAATATATTTTACTATCACTTATACTATCATATATATATAAGATTTATAATCATAAATATATGTTATTATACTTAAATTTTATAAAGATTTATTTTAACTTTCTTCTCTCTCACACACACATCAAGTTTGTCAAAATTAATTATTTTCAAAAATAAATTTATATCTATCCATACATAATTACATAAATGAAATCACATTTAAATGTATGAACACATAAACATACACATTCAATTAGTATTTAATCATCAATTTGTAATAAACAATCTTGGCGCCTTGGCGGTTCTTCTCTGTGTGCTCTCAGATACCTTCGCGGTTCTTCTCTGTGTGCTCTCAGACTTTCCATGGTGAGGCCGCGACCTCCCTCCGCGGTTCTTCTCTGTGTGCTCTCAGACACCTGACGCGGCAAGTCTTGGACTCCTGCCAGGGGGGTCGTCATGCTCAGCTGGAAGCGACCTAGAGGCCGCATGACCCTGCCATCCTAGATTCCCTTCGTGCTGTCACGATGCCAACGCTGGGGCCTCGGCTCAAAGCACCACGACCCCCTGTTCATGGGGGGGGGTTTCTCACGATGTGGCTACGCGACTGCTCGCGTTGACTTTTCACACGTCCGTGGGTCTGCCACAACCCTGACAGCATCAAGCGCGCTTGTTGGGATGGCCACGTTCGCTGTTCTGGCCCCCCCCCCCCTCAGTGTTCAGCTGGAACTGGTCCAACCTGTAGCTGGTCCAGCCTTCCGGTTCACCAGGTCCGACCGGTTCCAGTGGCCAGACAAGGCCAGTTAAGTGCTCCTTAGACTGGTTCAGCCTGGTTTAGGCATTTTGGGCTGGTTTAAGCCTGTATAATTTCATTTCAGTCTGTTTTAATTTCGTTTTAGCATTTTAACGTTGCTTTCACAGTGTTTCAACCCGGTCCTCCTGCTGTCCAGCTTCAAAATTTCTTCCTTGAATGCCTTGGTTGCATTGTCGCATCTACAACTATGCTTCACTTCTCTACCATCTACCCAATGATGGTTAAAATTTGAACTTTTGCTATACTTGTTTTACCAAATGTGCATCATCCTGTTAATATATTTGATTGTGTTTGCTAGAGTGATTAATATCCATGTTTCCCGGCAACTGTGCACTAATGTAATTTGTCATCCAAACAGGATGATGGTGAAACTCGAGCATGTTGTGTGGAGTTGCTGGAGAGTCTTCTGCTCATTTGTACTGATCTCAACAAATCTTACAGGGAAAGCTTTTTTGTGGTTGAACTATTGACACACTTACTTAATGTGCAAAGACAGCTTGGTTTACCATATTTAGCAGACTTTTCCTCAGTCATGTTCTCGGTGCCTGTTATTCTTAGTCATGCACACTTCGAACATGAGAACATATGTGTTCTAAAGCTATCCGCTCTTTTGACAGGGTGGATGTATGAAGGTTTGTCTAGCAAAGATGTCTATTCAACATACCTTTTTTGAACCTTCTTATAGTCATATCTGTTCTAGCAAAGATGTATAACAGTTACTGTAGCAAAGTTGTATAGCAGTTATTTTTTGTGCATATGAAAGTGATGAGGTTGCGTTCACACTATGCATATGAAAGTGCTAAACATTTTAATTACCAGTCAAAATATAAATTTTCCGAAGATGTTTAAATTTGGACAGTCATATTTTTTATTTTGTTTTAAAAATAGTCATATCTTGTAATAGGCTTGTCAGGCTATACATATGAAAGCTCAGGTCATCTTAATTTATCAGTTGAAATGTAGTTTTTGAGGCTCGCTTAGGCAGCCTCTAGTGGTTTTCCCATCTCCAATGAGCATTCCTCAGATTTTGGCAGCCCACCGAGACCAAGAATCTCGCAAAATTATGTTCCATGAGTAGATCCTAAATGAACTGCTTTCTCTAACATGTTTGGTGATGTATTTAGGTGCAAAATATAATTTGGAATGTTTATTAAATTTGAAAATTTGTACAAAGGTCATTTTGACTAATTTATCTATTATATTTATGTAAAATTAAGCTCTGAGTTTAGCTTCTTTACATTCGCAGGATGGCACGACAATATTGGAGGATCTGCTCTAGATATTCCTCAACTTCTCCCCCAGATATTTCCGATTGTCAATATTCTATCGTCATCTTCTTCTAAATCCATCACTAACACTGTGATTTCCTTGCTTATAATGTTTAAAGCACACTTGACCAGTTCGTTGACTGCCTCAAGGGATGATAAAAATTTGAAAGCCAGATATTTAACTAGAAGCAACCTAGGATCAATCATTCAGAGACTTTTGCTCCATCTGTGGGCTGAGGTCATATATGATGCCATTTATCATACTTTTTTTGTTTTTTTGGCGTTGGTTAGTCACTGATGTAAATTCTTTGTTTATGTTTCTCGATGTATAATGCTTCCTTTTTAATGTAATTTGGCTATTGATTACATGTACTTCCAACTTTTGTTTTTTTTCTTTGTTCTTGACCATATACCGGATGCCGTTGATTTTTAGATGCTTCTATTTTTTGGCATTGTCTAGATTAACCAGTGCTGTTGTTTTCCTTACTTCCCAGGGGGACACTCCTTTCGTACAATAAAATAGATAAAATAACAAAAATATATATAAATGATGCAAAATAATTTTGACACCATACAATTCAATTAATAATACTGTGGGAAGTGCATAGTTACATAGACTAAATAATTTGACAAATTAGTTAATTTTACTATTTAAATTTTATTAACTATTAGTAAACACTTAAGAAATCATTTAAGCCTAGCTATTATTTTATCAAAATGTTAATTTATAGTCAAATTATCTATTAGAACTAGTTGTTTTTATCCCAAAATAACTTAATTATGTGATATTGACACTTAATTAACATTTTTCATTATTAAAATATATAAAATAATAAATTAAGGCAATGGGCGCCTAGGCACCTAACTTTGCAGCCAGTGGTTATATTCACGATTAATCATGCTCAGTAACTACATAGTAAATTTTTTTAATCCAATCTGTTCATTTTTGACAGGTATTATTTTATGTTTGTAGTAAAGAGATTGTTTACATGGATGATGCTTTACTCCTTATCATTTCAATTGGAAAGTGAAATGCATGCTCAAAATGATAAGTGGATGCCCTAGTGTTCCATCATTCATTTATCTTCTTTTTGCATCAGGATCAGGATCCTTTTGACAGATCTTTCACTCTGGACCTTGTTTTCAAAGACAAATCCAAAGAGAGGCATAAGAAGACAGCCAGATGGTTTTGCCTGTTGAAGGACTATGCTCTCTCACTTACTAAAAAGTCAAATGTCATGCTAACCTCTCATTTCCAGCAAAGTATATTGACAAGTGCATTAAGCTTATTTTGTTTGAACCTCATTTAACCTTGGCTGTAGATTTAAACTCTTTGTTGTCCTGCATTTTACTGTCTTACATTTTATAAGGTGTGTTTTTTGCCTTTTCAGACATGACGGTGATATTAAGTTCCATTGTTGCCTCCTTTATGCACCAAAAGTATGGGTCTTTGGCAATTGAATCTTTAGTGTCTCTTTGTACTACTGATCCTAGGTTCAGCATGGCCATGTTGCTCATGATTATGTTTTACCATAGCATTTTCTGCACGGATGGATATAACTCCCCCATGACCTTGGTATGCTGTTGGTATTTCTAATCTAGACTCGATATGAAAAATTTTTTTGGTCATCACTAGTTTGTAACAATGTATTTTTTCTTTTACTTGTAGCTGAAACTTTTGGAAATGCTTCCTGCATTGGCCTCATCTTCTGCTATGGTGCCATTTATTCACCAAATTCTGATGCCAATGCTTCAGAAGGATACACATCAGTATTAAATTTACTTTACTCTTTAAAATGTTTTTGAGACTTAATTTTTACCTATGTCTGTTCTTTTGTTGTATAAAATTTGTGAAGGGTTCTTTTTTTGAGGATGGCCAAAACTGGCCATTATTAGTTGACAAAGAAATGAAAATTACCACAGGAAGAGGGAAAGTGTCACATCCATAGAGCTATACAACTTAAGACATGTATAGAAACAAAACATAATGTTAGAGATCCACAAGCTCAGGAGCATTTCTTTATTATGCGAGATGTCTGTCTGAACTTTGAAAACATCATTAACTGTATTAAAGGTATTGTTGTAGCTCTTTGTTCTTTGCAATCAAGGAAGGCGATTTAGCTTCTTTGCACAATCTTGGGGGAGGGGGGCATGATTTGCAGGATCGGCCAATCCTTAATTGGGATGTAGCATAAACACCTATTTAATTTATTTTTCATGTCTATGAAAGTGTATATGCATGGTTGCAGTTAATATTGCGTTTTCTCCGCAATATTGCTTGGAATTTTACGATAACGACACTCAATTTTTTGTTATATTTCATGAAATTTCTTGTTTTTATTGGTATGGCTGATCTGGGATTCAATCATGATCAATTTTCGTTGGACAGAATAGGGAATTACCATGGTTGTAGTGGTTTTGATCTGAAGTTGTTATTTAATGCATGGTTTTTATCGGTATGGCTGATCTGGGATTATGCATGGTTTTTATCGGTATGGCTGGTCTGGGGCCGGCATCATCATATTCATGTCAATGACATGCATGCTGCATACCGATGTACTCAAGTTGAGCATCAACGAGGTTAAATACATGTGCTGACGCTGATGTGGATCTTGGGCATTAGAGTGCTAGCCCAATAGACTCGATGGGATGCAAACCCGAACTAAAATAAACAAGATAAAATAAACATAAAAGAAGTTTGACCAAATCTAGACAATACCTTAAAACAGGTCATTAAATTTGAAAATTCATGATTGAGTTATCTAAACCATAATATTAAATCATTAATCAAAATAATAACATAATCAACCTAAGATAGACGTAATAAAACACCCAAAATATTAAGAATCAATTGCCTGAAATTGAAAAATCAGATCTTAAGCAAAGTGGAAATTGAACACTTAACTTTAAGCATGATTCAAATAAGTCAATCAAAACTTAAAACAAATCAAACCAAAACTAAAACTAAAGTGAAACATACAAAAATAAACACATCATAAAGAGGATAATACAAAAACAAAACTATGAAACATTTTAATTGATTTAATTTTAAATCACTCATTAAATCCCAAAAGTGAAATAAAATTAATTTCAAAATTCAAATTGAAAATGGACCGAACATAAATTCGAACCTGAAAACAAACTCAATTATAATCAGCATCAAATTTGAAAATAAAATTGAACCAAATCAATTTCAACGCCAAACAAACCATAATTCAAATTGGTTGCATCTCATCAAACCCATCGGGTTATTGCCCCTTGTGTGTTTATTTTTTTATGTAGATGTGTGTCTTCTACCGAACATATTCTTAAGGCGGTTAATCAAGTGTTTTTAAGTAGTTGCTCGATGAAATTAACATCGGTTATTCGCAGCATCTGTTGGGGAGTGGTAAAAAAAATCAAAATTTTACAAAACGCGTTCACCTTGGTTCTATACTTTTACACATATCACCTGGATTAGTTAATATTATTAATAGGATATCACCTATTTTCTTAAGTAGTTCGGGACAAACAAAGTTTCAAAATAAATTTCTAAAATCGAGGCTTTGCAGACAATTATGAAAATATATGATATTTTGTAGAAGTATTAGTTAATTCAGGATTTGTAAACATATTCAGGTTGCTGGAGTTCTTTAAAATTCTTTTGACTTTTCTCCATCGAATTTGCAATAATTCGATGTTAACTACATTGTACAAATATTCGAACGCTCTTCATTAATTGTCATAACAATTCGTTGTTAGAATCTATACATCCACAAAATAAACACATGGGAAACATATCCCCATGCTTTTAAAGGAATGCAAAACATAGTGTTCTGATTTTAGTTTGAGTTGATTTGGGTTCTCTTTGAATTATTTTGGATTGATTTTGACTTGATTTCTTTTGTTTTTGTGTTTTTTAAAGGTTTGGTTTCTTTTATGTTTGGCAGGATGTTTTTCCCATTTGAAGTGTTTTGTTTTCACGTTACTCGATTTCTTATATTTCCGATTTGATATGTTTTGAGGATTTTAATCTCTGATTTGAGATTTGGTCAGTTTTCATATTTGGATTTTGTTGTTGTGAAGTTTACGTTTAGTACTTAAGGATTTATGTTTGGTTTCGATTTTGGATGGCCTTAATTTTGGTTCAGTTTTGACTCAAGGCCTTTGAATTGGGGTTTCATTATTGGGGGTTCGAGTTTTCCGTCCTTCGAGTTGGATATTTTTAGATTTTGGTTTTCGGTTTCAGATTTTTGTGATTTTGTCTTTAGGAATTTGGATTTTAATTTCTAGTTTGAGATTTTAGATTTAAGTGGGAATCTAATTTCAGTTTTGATTTGGGAGACTTTTGTGATTGAAGCTTTGGATTGTTGTATTTTAAAGTCAAGATTGGTGTTCTTGGATTTGGAGTCTGTTGTTTGAACTTTTGGGTTCTGAGTTTTCTGAATGTTCTGATTCTCAGATCTCCTGATTCTTTGGAAATTTTAGATCTTGAACTTCTTGTATCTTCTGTTTGCAGTTTGCACAGTTTACTGAGTTTCTTTTTTTGATGAATGACTTTCATTTTCAGATTTCATGTTTACCCGACTGTCTGAATTTTCCTGCACTTCTGCAGATTCTTGGATTTCTTAGTCCTAGAGTATCTGTTTTCTTGCCTTTCCTGCAATTTTGTAGTTTACTGATTTTCTGCAATCCGGCAACCTTCAGATTTCATGTTTTCTCTGCAACTCTGCAGTTACTGATTTTCTTGAACTTCTGATTTTCAGATCTGCAAACTTTGGGGACTCATTGTTTTGGAATGAGGATTTTGGAGATTTATGATTCAGATTCTTTGAGAGTTGTATTTTAATTTTCAGATTTGGTGGTTATTGCTTCAAGTTTCAATTACCTGAGTTTTGACTTCTTGGATTTAGAAATTGTGTCTCGGATTTTAATAGTGGGATTTCAGTTTTTTTTGGTTTGTGTTTCTTTTTTAATCTCACATTCTCGGATTTTTGCGGATGCGTAGCTTCAAAATTTTTGGATTTTTTAAAATTTAAAATTTCTGTACTGTCAGTTTTCACTGATTGCTGAGAGTTTTTTTACTGACTTTAAGATTTCCTTGGTTGTTGGTTTCCAGAATTTGATTCCTTGATTCTAAGATTTCTAATTCTGTTTTTTTTACAAATTTAGGTTTTCAGACTTTCAGATTTTTAAATTTCGAAGATTGTTTTCAAAACTCTGAACTTCTGGATTCTCTGGTTTTCAGATTTTTTTGGATTATTGAAGTTCAGTTTTTCAGTGCTTCAGTTCTGATTTTTTGAATCTCCTGAACATGCCTAATTGTCAGATTCCACATCTTTTAAGTTTTCTGTTTTTTTTTTGTTTTCTTTGGGATTCCAAATCTGCTGGATCTATACAGATCGCTATTTTTGTGAATTTTACGATTTCAGAAGTTTTTAAATTTCTGGATTTTAGAATTTTCAGATTTAGACTGTTTTCATTATTTTTTGGTATGTTCGTTGTTTAATTTTTTTAAGTTATGAAAATGGGTGGATTTTATCTTTTGGGGTCTTTTTGTTTGTTTTAGGTTTTTTACCAATTTTGAATATTTTTGATTAAATTTATCTTGTTTCGGGTTTTTTTCAGCTTTATTGGTTTATTTTCTGACATTTTGGTTTATTGGCCGTTAATTGAATTTTTGGGGTTGAAAATTCGTATTAATTGTGTTAATTATTTGAAAATTATATTTTGACATGATTTTAATTAGAAATTTTTTGTCTCCCATTTAACGAGTATTTTGGTATTTTTGTAGTTATTTAATTATTATATTTTATGTTTCTTCTTCTTTTATTATTTTAATTTATTTTTTTATTTCATGATTTTTTATCTTTGGGCCGTTTGGAAGCTCCGTGCTCAGAATTCGAAATTTCCATTTATTGGATGATATTGAATACACTGTACATGTGAGCGGTATCAAAATCCATAATCCCGATTGATGAATTTTGGATAGGATCCCATTGCCCTTTTATTGGTATTGGGGATTCTTTTCCATAAGATTTGCCTCATTAGTTAGGCATGGGCATGTTGGCATGAGAAATCCTGCTTGGCCTTTCCCTTAACGTAAGGGCTATGACTTCCCTTGGCATTGAGGTTTGATACCTCATGCATAGGTCCAATTTTGGGACCTGTTAAGGGTCTGTTTTGACAAAATTTTCCCTTAGCATGATAATGCAATATGCAATAGAATGAAATGGTATCTCATAAAGGATGTTTACATCAAAGTGCTTATGAATGTGGGAAGGCCTGATTGAGCCATAATTCCCCACGATGGATTTTGATAGGATAGAATTCTATTGACGCTTGGTATGTACGTCATATTCCCACTTATCCTCATTAATTAAAGGGTGGTATATTGGCATGGAATCATGCATGGCCTCTTCTTAAATTAATGGGATATACCTCCCTTGGTAAATGGAGTTTGATACATTTTAGTTTTTACTTTGGGTAGGATTAAGTATAATGGGGGCCTAACTTAATAGGTTGTGCCCACATACCCATACGGGATTGAACATAATGGGGGCCTAACTTAATAGGTTGTGCACATGTGCCCATTCATATTAGTGAGGGGGCCTAACCTAATAGGTTGTGCCCTTTAGCATTTTGTTTGATTTCAGTGTTTTTATATGTTGTTTTTGATGTCCAATGGCCTCAAGGGCCTGTTCGGTCTTCTTTGGGCCTTGGTGGCCTCCTGCTCCCTTGTATCTTGTCATTGGCAATGTCTTCAGCATTCTGCTGCTTTAATTTGCTTCCTTCAGATTGATTTCTGCATCTGTCTGGAGTCCCTGGCATGTTTCTGAATTTTTTTATGGACATCTTTTGGTTGCTTCGGGGCATCTGCATAGCTTCTGATTTCTGGGTACTTCCTCTGGTTTCAGTGCATCATGGCTTTTGGGGTTGAACAGGGGGATATCTTGGGGGTATAAGTAGGCTGCGCAGAGGACATTGAAGGCATGGTATGCCGGGTCGCGACCCGGGTCGCGACCCGGCCCCGACCCGGTCGGGTTTAGGCCCGACCGGCTCGGTCGCGACCCGGTCGGGGCGACTCCCCCGGCCGGGTCGCGGAGTCGTGGCCGGGTCGCGCGAGTCGCGCGACCCGGCCGACCGGGTCGCACGACCCGGCCGGGTCGCGCGACCCGGTCTGCGCAACGGTCGTGACCGTTGCCGGACCGTTGGCAACGGTCCAGCCGTTGCCAACGGTCTTGGGCGCAGCCCCCCGTTCAGCCCCTTGGGGGCTATTTAAAGCCCCAAAGAGGGCTCTCCTTACTCCCCGCCCCCCCCCACTCTCGCTCTCGACCTCTCATTTCTGCTCTCATTGCTCTCATTGCCTCGAATTTTTGTCTCATTTACTTAATTATTTCATCGAGCATTGGATTAGTTCATTTAGTATATTTATTTAATATTAGTTCCATTGATTAGTGGGTTAAGTAGTTTATTTTTTAATACTTATTTGCTTACTTGCATAGTTAGTTAGCTAGAAGATTAGTTAGATATTTAGTTTAGTAGTTACTTAACACATCATTAGTTGGAAGGTATAGTTAATTACTTACTTAATTATATAATTAGTTAGTCATTTATTTAACATAATTAAAAGTTTACTTAGATTAGTAGTGACTAATTAACGTCATTAGTTTTTTAAATAGTTAATTACTTACTTAAGTAATTATTTAGTTAAAAAATGTCTTCTCGAAACGAACAACCCGAAACTACGGCGCGACCTGGAGTGATCCGGGCTTGGTTGCATTGCGATTTGATCTCAATGGCGGAGAGAAAAGTGCAATGTAAATATTTAACGACAGTAATATTCGGCGGTATTTATCGTTTAAAATTTCATGCAGGGCGTGAAGGGAAATGTTCTTCCTTGCGCGCGGACTCCGCCGGAGTCGGGCTCAATTTCGTAGGCACCTACAAGCGATGGAGCGAAACGAAGGGAACTAGGAACATAAAGAGGCCGTCCGAGAAGAATTGCACGACAACGGGAGACGATCGTGCACATTTACGGAGCCGGACAAGAGAGGCCGGATATTTTGGAGACGAAGAGTACGAAGGTATGGGGGTGTTACTCGTAAACGTTGTTCGTTATTCTATTTTAAAGGATAATTAAGTAGCCTTGATACTTAAATGTTTTTTAAAAAGATGAACTGCGAGGGATGGAAGCGAGTCGAAGATCGTTCGGCAGGAAGACTTCATAGACATACGGCCGAATGATGGGTCGAGAATGCAGTGCGGGAGTGGTCGAGGCGGCGGAAGAGGATCGACGACGACCGCGAAGATCGGGTTCGTGATCTCGCGCGAGCCGACGACCGACCGGTAGGTCCGTGGATCCCGTAATCGCCGGACCACGACAACGTCAAACGACAATCGCGACGGCGATGAAGAACCTCAATTATGTAAGGATAGGATTGGCCGGGCAACGTCGAGGTGGTTCTTTCACACGGACATTCCGACGGAATGCCGCGAAGGGGACCGTACTGCGAGGCATTGATCGACACGATCGCGAGACGTCGGGGGAGGGGAGTGCTGGGTCCGAACGAAGGAGATATACAATGTATATCTTCGCATGGAGGTGCGAAACGAAAGAAGTACGTGCGGTCATTTGAACGCATACGGGAGGAACGAGGTTGCACGTTAATGACCGAACGGATGGACCGGTAATTAAATTTTCTTTTACTCGTTCATATTAGATGTATTAACATTCTTTTTTGGTATAACTTATTTATCATCTTATACTTAACGAGGTATTCTTTTAGGAAGACGCGATCGATTTCCTGAGTGTACGATCGGCAAAGCGCGGTCTTTTGGAAGTCGGTCGACGCGTCGGGACGAGGTAAAGAATGCGAGTATCTTTGCCAAATTGATAGATGGAGTGATAGAAGAAATAGGAGAGAGCCGGGTAGTTCAGTAGTCGAGACAATGCGGCCGCATCGCAAGCGGCCGGTCGGATGCTTATGGTCGAAAAGACCAAAGTTGTATTGGACACCTTTGTTCCGTCGCTCTTTAGACTTGATGTTGGAGGATATATGCGAGGATCCTCGAAATAGACGGGGTAGTTAAGCTAGCCCGAGTTTATTTCTTCGTTTATTTATAACCGCAACTTTGTCCTTTGCAACTTATGAGGGAACGCGCGAGGGCGAGAGTTGTTATGGCCGGTGCGGCCCGGTTCGCCTCCCGTATATTTCTTTAGAAAGTTTATTGAGTCGAAGGGAGAGTTCCCAACTCGAATGGTCATTTCCGGGTTGGGGTAGTTGGATGGCTAGATGTAACCCATCGGATAAGAGAAAGGGGAGAAAAGTAGAAGTGACGATAGAGAGTGGAGATTTTTGGAAAGTTGTGAAGAAGACGTTAGACATCGTCCAACCCGTAGTGAAGGTACTAAGGATAGTTGACGGAGATAGAAAAGCGAACATGGGGTATTTATTCGATGCGGTTGAGAGAGCGAAGGAAGAAATGTCGAACCGTGTCGGACTTCGCGAGTGGTGGGATATTATAGATCGTCGGCTGAGGAGCGTACATTACATCGACCCGTACGTACGGCGAGGTATATTTTCTTAAACATTTACTAATCTTTTTTATTAATCGAAAGTTGTGTATAACATGTTTACTAATACTATTTGTTTCGTAGGTTACTTTTTCAACGGGGTCTTGCTATAGTCCGCGAATTCAAGGCGACGAACGAGCTTTATTAGATGACGTGAAGAGGCGTCGTCCGACGGTTGCTTGGTGACGACGACGGGGCTATTATCGGCTTGCAGCAAGATGTATGATTACGGAATGCGGAGTTATCACTTTGGAACGAGCGAGTTGAGCAATTGTGATGATACTAAGTCCGGAGTACGTAGAAATGTTTTTCATCGCTTAATTAATCGAAAGCTTACTTAGATAATAATCTACGACATTCAATTTATGCGAGTGATTGGTGGATGGACCATGGTAAAGTACCGGGGTACGAGGACTTGGCGGACGTAGCCATCGGGGTCCTAAGTCGAAACCACGTCGGCTTCGAGTACACGGCGGTGGTACATTCGGCTTCGATTCGCACAAAGCGAGAGAAATAGGTTGACATCGAGGAGGCTTGAAGACCTCGTGTATTGTCGCTCTGACGTAGAGGTTAAAGTTGAGGAATTTGGATAGAATGAAGCGAACCGGATGGAACGAAAAGAGTTGGATAGCACGGGCGGCGGGACGTTCGGTGGACGAGCCGCCAAATTGAAGAAGGAGGATATCGATTTGGATCGAAATATTCTACGAGAAGAACTCCTTAGAAGCTTGGGTAAACGACCGAGAAGGGTTGGGAGAACGGAGTTCAACCCCAGACCGACGATGGGCCGAAGGAGTGCTCGACGATGTCCCTGCCGAAGAATTCCCGGATCCCTCCCTCGCCTAGCAGCGCGGAAGGGGCCGGAGAAGGAACTAGCCAAGGTACGCGAAAGTAGGCGAAAAAGGTAAGCAAGTTATGGGTGATCGTCCTTTTGATATTGCGGATGCGTACGGTCGAAGACGATCGAGAAGATACGCCGGAGCCGAACATCCGAGTGCGGTACCGGACGTCGAGGATTCGTCGTCAAAGAGTAGCGACGATGATGGTGCTCGATGCGGGGGCACGGACACTTTACGAAGTACGAGGACCTCGAAGATCCTCCCGTATCTCCTACCACGTCGCTACGTTTTACCGGCGAGGAGCAATATACTACGTGCGACCCCGAAGATACCGATCGTGGTAGAAGGCCGCCACAAGGTAGAGGAGGTCATCGTAGGCGTAGGAGTTGGAGCGAAATACCACGATGCCCCCGACTATGTGTATGATTCATCCTAAGGCTCTTGGTTCCCTACGTACGATCGAAATCTTGTGGAATGAATTATGTGGAGTCATCGGATACTTCGATCAATCGACCTATAGTTATGGTGACTCCTTTGGATCAAGTCTTAGGGATAGTTTAACTGAGGGACGGAGACGAATATGATCGTCGTGTGTACATGTATCAAGCTTTGTACTCAGGCCGAATGACATGGGGAGAGTACATCAACTACCTACAAAGTGTACAACACATCATGTTGGAATAAAATTGATGCATTATTCATTTAAATCATGCCATTTAATTTATCCAATTTTTCTGTATTTTTCCAGATTTTTTTCGCATTTTTCTTATTTTTTTGAATTTTTCAAAAAAAAATAATTAAAAATGAGGGTCGCGACCCGGTCGCGACCGGGTCGGCCTGGGGGTCCCGCGACCCGGTCGCGACCCCCGACCCTACCTCCCTTGATTGAAGGACCTGTTATAAGACAGATGCGGGTCAGTCAGGGTCTTGTTTAAGGCCTACTTCTGGTCTGATTTAGTGGGGCATAAGAAGACCTGTTTAGGGATTCTCAGACCTGTTTTATGGGCAAGTTTAGGGGATTTTGAGGACATGTTTTGGGGTCCTTCTGGGGTGGAAAACAGGGCATATCTGAGGACTATCTTAGGGCTGCTCAAACGGGGTTTTAAGGGTTCATTCATGGGGTGCCGGCGCTGTTATAGGATCATATTTTTGGGGGTCTTGATCAGTCGTGTGCAGGGCAGCAGGGATGTGAAACAAGGCCTTAAGTCCATGGGAAGCAAGCTAAACATGCAGCGAAGCACATGAATGGCCTTGATGGATTGCGGGACTAGGTTGAAAGAGGAAAAAACATAATTTTTTATAAGAAGAAAGGGAGAAGATGGTGGTGCAGCGATGTGGCAGGGTCACAGCCCTGTCTTCCTCCCCCCTTTGGCTTTTTTTCCTCCTTCCAAAGATGGCGCAGCAGGAGGGGTAGGGTTGCAACCCTTTCTTCTTCTCCCTCTTGACTCTGTCTACCTTGTATGCAGCAGGAGAAGGGCTGGCACTCCTTCCTTTTCTTCCTTTCTCTCTCCTTTTCTTTCTCGTTGGCAGATGGGGCAGTGGCTTGGGTTAGAGAAGCTTCCCACCACATTTCTTCGTTGAGGATGTATTTTTTATAGGGTAGGAGAGAAGGAGGCAGGTATGCAAGAGGCTGCTGAGGCAGTTCCTAAGGTGGTTTCGGGAAGATGGAGTGAAAATAGGCTGGATTTCGTATTTTTAGGCATTTTCCCATGATTTTTGACCCATTATTTGGTTGGTGGGGCCGATGCCAACTGATTCCAGAGTGAAAGAAATATCTCCCGAATAAAATTTTGGCTCAATAATATTGGGCGGTGGGACCACTTTCAAAAATAACATTGGGTATGAAAAACGGTTTTTGCTTCAATTTTGGATTTTTTGGAGAGAGAATAATTTGTTTGAATTTTATAGAATAAAATTTTAAAAAATATGAATTTTTAGAAAATAAGTTTTGAGGAATGTTAATGAATTTTATATGGGTTTTTTGAGGATTGATTGAATTTTCTTTGAATTTTGCACTCTTATCTTAATTTTTTTGAAATAAAAAATAGTATAAATATGAATTTTGGGAAAGTGGACCCAAATGGTTGGGATGCTCAATTTGGGTTTCATGGGCATGGTTTAGGTATTCATCAAGGAAAACAATGAGAAATTTGATTTTTGGTTGGATTTTGAAAATTAATTGAGATAAAAGGAACATCTCAATTAATGAAGAATTAGGAAATTTCTAGAAAATTCTCATTCTTTTTTTTAGTGAAAATTTTGGTGTCAACTGTGTTCTGGTTATGCAGTTATATGACCTATGTTTTATGCTATTTACTTTTCCAAGTAATGGTTGACACCACATAAATTATGAAAAGGAAGTACAAGGAATGAATGGGAAGTTAACAGTGAGTAAATTAGATGAGCACACTGATTTCATTATTGTGCAATTTTATGATCAATGTTCCCTGACGTTATAGTTGCTTTGTGAATTTAAGTGCTTTGTGCTTAGCTTTTAAAAAGTTTCTCTAGATTTGCATTTCTTCTCCCTGTTTATAGCACAGTTAAGTCATCTTTTGTTTGGTTATATTTTCTTCGTTTTGTTTCAGTGTGCTTTATGCTACTGCTGTTCGTCTACTATGCAAAACATGGATAGTCACTGACCGTGTTTTTGGTAGTCTAAAGGTAGTCTATAAAAAGTTTTCATTTTGTACTTGATGCGTTTCTATTTTGCATTATACACTTGTATGATAACTTTAGATATATCGTTGCGAGATCATATTTTTGTTTTTTTACTTTTTAATTGGAATATCTTTTAGTGATACTCAATTAGATCTGCAGTTGCTTACATAAACTGATCACTTGGGATGTTCATAGTTTTGAGAGGAAAGTGGTAAAGTAAGATAACTTTATATTTTGACTTTAAATTTATATGGTACGTGTTGAAGCCTCTCGATTTTAAAGAGTTAGAAGAATTCTTTTTTGAAATTATTTTCTTTTTGGCTAACATTGACTACTATGAAAATATGTGGTGTCCATTGAAGTATTTGCTAATTTAATGTGGTATTATTTTATAAGAACATCGATTGTTCCACAGATTTGTCAAGTGGTGATATGGATATTACCCATCACTCAGATGATCTGAATCACATTTTTATGTTTGAAGTTTTTTGAGTTCTTTGAAAATAAAATTTGACTTCTCCCTACCAGATTTGCGATATTCCGGTGTTAATTACATCAAGTAAATACTCGAACACCCTTGATTAATCGTCACAGCATCATATTAAACATAAATCATTCATCCACATAAATACAAAGTTGGAAGACATATTCCTCTGGCCTTGTGAGATGGAATTTGGTCGAACCTAATTAAAACTTTTTGTTTGGGTTCATAGATTTTGTTGAGATTTGATTTGGTTTATGTCATTTGTCATTAATTGACTTAGATAATTTGAGTTGATTTCTTTGACTTGGTTGTGTCTTTGTTTGGTCATTAATTGACTTAGATAATTTGAATTGATTTCTTTTTATTTTATAGGAATTGATTTCCAATTTGTTTATGTTTGTTAACATTTTGTTATGGTTTAAGTAGATTTATTATTAAGATTTATTTTTAATAATATTTACTTAGATGTTATGGTTGACTTTAATTCAACTTAACACATTTTGTAACCTTTGATCAACAATTTTTATGCATTATTTAATGAGATAATTTTGGTTGGATTATGTTTACATTTTATTAATGTTTAAATCATTTATTTGATTTGGATTTTATTATGCATACTTATATGATTCAGTAATGTTATCCGTTTGATTGGATTTTATTTTTTTAGTTAAGTCGAATTCGAATTTAACATGTTTTGTAACTATTTGTGATTATTTTATGTGCTTGATGTTATGATATGAATTTAAAACTAGATTAAACCAAATACATTCTCATGAGGCCATGTGGATATGTTTTTCAGTACTTGTGTTAATGTGGATGAATGACTTTTATTCAATGTGTTACTATAATGGTTAATTAAAGGTGTTCGAATAATTACTTGATACAATTAACATTGGAATATGACAAGTCCAGTGGGGAGATGTCAGTTTTTTTTTTCAAAGAACTCAGATAATCTCAACCTATAAAAATGTGTGGTTCATATGATCTAATTGATGGCTGATCCCATGTCAACACTTAGAAAATTTGTGGAATTGTCTATGTTTCTATATACCGATATCAAATGAAATTTGATAACACTTCTTTGAATATCGTGCATTTTTATAGTTGTCTATGCTAAAGAAAAATATATTTTTTAAAAAAAAGAGGGAAAGGAATTTATGAGGTTTCAATAGTAACATTATTGATGTAGCTTCAAAATTTTGAGAAAAATCAATTTTCTTTATGTAAAAAGAATCTTTAGTTTTGAATCTTTAGTTTTGAACAACTAGGAAAATATGTGATATTTTATATGAGTATAGGCTAATTTAGTGATATGTATAAAAATTTATTGAGGTTTTGGGTTATTTGAAAATATTTTATTCTGTCCTCTTCCGTTGGACTTATGAAGTACCGATGTTAATTATATCAAACAATCGTTCGAATACCCTTGATTAACTGTCATAGCAATTCGTGAGTAGAATACATGTATCTACAAAATAAATACACTGGAACAACAGCGCCATGAACTTGATGGAATGCAGAACACTTGGTGTTTTGAATTTAGTTGGATTTGATTTTTCATGGGTTATGACTTAATTTATTTAGGATTTAATTTGAGCTAATTAAGGTCTGTCCGACAATCTGATTTGTTTTTGACTTGATGTCTTTTGATTTGAACTATTTGGTTTGGGTTTGATTTGGATTTGTTCAAGTATTTGGTTTGGTTTTGGGCTAACCGTTCATTTCTCTTGTAGTCTTGTGATTGGAGATTTGTTTTAGTTTCAGATTCTTTGTTTTAGGGATTATAAAATTAGTGAATTTTGATTCTAGATTTTGGACTTTGAGGGCCATGGAATCTGGTTTTAAAAACTTTCAGATTTGGGAATTTCCTGATCTCAGGTTCAAATTTCACATTCATGTTTTTGACACCGTGAATTTGGAATTCGGAGATGAGATCTCATTATTATTGTGTTCAATTCTGATTTGACTTAAGATTTTGAGTTTGAAATTTTATATATGCAAATGTTTATATTTAGAATTTTAGTTTTAATGCTTCTGATTTTGGTTTATCTGAGATTTGTTTGGGTTTGGCAATTGAGAATTTTTTATCTATTTGAAATTTCAATTCTCACGTTTGTGGATTGATGGGTATATTTTAATTTCGTTGTTGGGCAATTTGGGTTGTTTTGGAATGGTTATTTGTTTTTATTAAGATTTGATATGTTGGGAATTTGTTTTGAATTTGGTTGATCTGTTTATTATGTTTTGAATTTGATTTTTGATCTTTTTGACTTGTCTTCCAGTTAGGATATGTTTTTGGAGATTTGAACCCGAATGGGAAATTTTGGTAAATTTTCAGACTTGGGTTGACACCTAGGAAATTTAATCTTATTATCACTTTGATTTAAGATTTCAAGTTTTAGATTTTTCAGATTTTTTTCGAGTATGAGATTTATTATTATATTATCTTTTGATTTAGAAATTTTGGTGTTCTGAAAGTTTGCGTGGTGTTTCAGTTTTGAGTACTTTGAGGTTTGGATTTCGATTTTTTTTCTTTTAGAGTTGAGAACCCTCAGATTTTGTTCGGATTTTAGGCTTGGGATCTGGAATCTTGACATGTACGTTTATTTTTTTGGGGTTGATTATTGATTTGAAGGATTTTTTTTATTCTGTGGGTTTTGAATTTTAATCTTCTTGATTTGGGTTTTGAGATCTTAAATATGAATTTTTTGAACCTTGGGAATTTGATCTTTACTTCAGACTTACTATCTTTGATTCTATTTTGGTCTGAGATTTCAAATTTCAAGTGCCTTCGGACGTCTACTACTGAAAGCTATTGGATTGAACATGTTCTTGTAACTTTCAGAATTTTGATTTTGTTTGTTTTGTTTTAGTTGTCTACTCTCTAGATCTTCCATGGTCCTACCCATTCTCAGTTTCGTGAAACTTTTGAGTCATTTTTTTAGTCTTCTTCCATCACCGGGTTCACTGATTTGCAAGGAGTCTAAGTTTGATGATTTTTAAGTTTTTGGAGTTTGATGACCTTCCGATTTTCTGCAATATCTGAAAATTCCCACGTGCTCACACTTTTCAGCTCTTGCCGGACTTCAGGCTTATCTGCAATTTGATTTTTAACTCCATCATGCTCTGGTTTGGTCATGATCTGCAGTCCTTCCTTGAACTCAAGGTTCAGAAATCTCAATTCTGAATGTACAGCTTTTGATTGACATTTTCTATTCCCCATTTGATTCACTATGAGGGAGATATGTGGATCACATTATTCCTTATCTGGAGCCTTCAATTGTGTTATTTCTTTGAAGCCCAATTTTCTTTTGTATTGAGAAATAATGTGTCTTGGCTTTTTTTTTTCTCTTTTTAAGTCTCAACTTGCTTTACCATTCCTGTTTAATCGGATGTGTCAGATTTTAAGTTTCAATGGATTTGCATTTTGATTCTTGTTTACGGTGCTTGCAAGTCTTCTCTCCCTTTTTTTATTCACAGAGCACCTGGATTTGTCAAATTCTGGAAGATTGATATCTCATTGAGTCTCAGACTTCGCAGGTCATGGTGACCCATGATTCCTGACCTATCAGGTCTTGAATTCTCACGCCCAAACCTGCCATTCTGGTTTCATCCGATTCCATCACCTGATTTGGTTATCCATTTTTTTTATTATTCTGATTATACCCAGGCTCCAGCATTTCTGAGTTCAGAAGGATGTCAAAGCCCTCCGTCGGACATCCTTCTTGCCTCCTGGTCCTGGCAGTATACAGACCCTCGCATTTTATGTTTTATAGATTATTATTATTATTTTTTGCATATTGCAAGCCAATGATCCTGTTGATTCTCCCCTCAATATCAATTATGCACCGAATATGGAATTTCTTTGTTGCTTGAACCAAATCATGAATACATGAAGGTAAGGCATGAAAGCCATAACTCCCATGAATTTGGATGAATTAGGATTAAATTCCTTTAAGCCTTTTATAGGCATTAAGAAATTTATCCCGATGAGTTAGGATAGAATGCACCTGACCTTTAATAGGTATTTAGGTGTTTTTTCCCATCGGTTTAAGAGCCTATCAACACATGGTTCAGTATTTCGGCCTTTCCATGGCTTAATGGATAAATTGTTCCTTGTCAGGGCATGGTAAGACATCGGTGTCTTTATTGAATCTTTGTATGTCTACCTTAAAGAACATAGGAGCGGGTACAGGACCGACCCCACAATTGGTCCGTATGTTATATTTCTTTTAAGTTAAGGCGAGACGTAAGGCGAACGCAAAGTTGATTGCCTAACTTATCGATTGTTGAACTAATTTATTAATTTTTATTTAAGTTTGGATGAGGAATAGAGTGGGCCCTTGCACCTTAGTATCATCCTCAACAAGTTAGTTGCTTATTTTAAGAAATTTTATGATCTTTTGGACTAGTTAGATGCCATTTAGGCCCAACGGGTCTGCTGATGACCATGCCCCTCAAGGTGCTCCTTGTCTGGTCGACCTTACACAGGGCTTCTTTCATATTTTTTACATCTCATCTTTAGTGGGCCCCACACTGCCTTGAAAGGATGCCAGCCTTGTTGCCTGTGGGAGACGGCTGGGGCTTAAGGGGCTTTCGAGAGAGGAACTTGGGGGGTTTCTTTGACAACGACGACCTTGCGGGTGCCCTCAGCAGCAACGACAGTTGAAGATTGATGGACGGAGCAACCAACCCTGACGGCTAATGCAGGAGTGAAGACGGCGTCAACTACCACCATAGGTGACATCGACAACCTTGATGGTGTTTGTGATCGAAGATGAGCTTTGTCAGTGACTGCAAATAGTGTCAATGGTCCCATGAGGCTGAAGGAAGATTACGAGAGATCCTGTGGATGCTAGTAGTGGGTAAGGCTAACCCCGACGGCGAGAGAGGAAGTGGTTGGGCCCGGTTTCTCGTGGATGGAGGAGATGACTTCGATGGAGAGGGGAATAGTGCTCGTTGTTGCTTGCAATGAACGCAGGAGATAGCTATGGTGGTTATGGTAAAATAGGGGGCGGAGGTTGGTCGACGACATGGATTGCAGAATCGGCGGAATCGGTCCGATTCTGACCGATTCCGGAATCGGATCGGTGGATTCCGATCCGATTCCCGGCGGAAGGACCGATTCCGGGAAGGATTCCTCGGAATCGGTCTGAATCGCCTGGAATCGGTCGGAATTGATCCGATTCCGACCGATTCCATGTGGAATCGGTCGATCCGACCGATTCTTCGGAAGGCCGGGTTGACCGGCCCGGCTCGATTCCCGGTTCACTCGGGACCGGGAATCGAACCGATTCCGGCCCTTTGGGGCCGGAATCGACCCGCAGCTGGCCTCCCCTTGGCCGATCCCGCGCGGCGGAAGGAGGAAGCGCAGCGATTCGGCGCGATTCCGGCGCGATTCCGGCGATTCCGGCCTCGATTCCGTCGGTCGCCGTCGATTCCGGCCGATTCCGTCGATCCGGGGGTCGATTCCGGCCCGATTCCACCGATTCCGACGATCGGGGGCGATTCAGGGCGATTCCGGCGATTCCAAGCTCGTTCTTCAAAGGATTCCGCCGATTCAAGCTCGGATCGGCATCGAATCAACATCTTCTTCGATCTTTGTAAGGTTTTTGGTAAGATTTCTTCCCCAAAACTTCGTACGTCCATTCTTACGCGTTTCCGACGAGTTTGAGTGTCGTTAAACTTTACGATTTTTGTCCGAACAAGTTCGTTTAAGTTTTGAAGTATCCGGATATGTCTATTTTGGACGGGAAAAATTCCGGATATCCCGTACGCCTATTTTTACACGTTTCCGACGACTCCGAGTAGAGTTAAACATGGTGATTTGTGATCGAATAACTCCGCTCAAGTTGTTTGAACATCGATTGGATGTTTTGTACGGAAAAATTTCGGATACCCCGTACATTGATTTCTAAGCAAATACGTAACCCTTTAAAGATACCGAATGACGTGTTTCATGGGTTGTCCGTTACCGAACGAGCGTCTAAAACAATTTGTATGTTATCTAATCATTTTTAGTGCATTGTTTACAATTTTTGCATTTAAGCAATGGCCAATCAAGGTGACGCAAGACAGCGTGCTTCCGACGTGGGTTGGGAACACGGGCATATGGTAGACCTAGTCGTGAAGAGGGTGCCAGCGAAGTGGTGCGGGAAGGAGATGAACGGGGGGGTGTTCGGGTAGGAAACACATATCGCCGAACACGCGGAAATGTAAAAAAAACGCGACAAGGTGCCGAGGGAGAAGAGTGAGGAGACGAGAGGATACACGATGTGGAGCCTCTCGACGGGCGATTAGGATCGAGCGGAGGGAGGAGTTGCGGGACGAGCTACTCGAGAGGAGGAGGGACCGCGATTTGCCTACCTCGAGGCGGAAAGGCGAGCGGCTCGAGCCGAGAGCGAGGACGAGTCCGCGGACTCCGAGCCGGACGCGTTCAGGCACGCCTAGCAAGCGTACATTGGTTGATGAGGAGGACGGGGAGGAGGGGAGCGGGGAGGGTCCGGGTCCGGAGTCGACCCGGCTTTGGGCCGATCGGCATCGGCTCGCCCCTACTCGGGACCGAGAGCCCGACCCTGAGAGCCGGGAGCCATACCGCCGGCTCCACTACCGGCCGACCGATTTACACCGAGTGACGAGTATTTATTTAAGAAACGAGTGTGGGCGGATGGGGATAAAGCAGCAACGATGAAAGGGGTGAAGGCTAACGGCCGCAAAGAGAGCCGTTCGCCACATTGTCGAAATGGTTTTTTACACGCGGTATCACTTTTTACATTAAATTTGACATTATGCTCGTTTTATTTACTAAAACTTAATTTTACCCCGATCCCATTTTTTTAAACTTCGATGTAGGCATCTCAATCGGGTACCACCACCCCTACTTCCAAACGATGGTGGATGCCGTGGGTGAGGCCGGGACCGGTTCTGCAAGCCCCGGCGGCAACAGACACGTATACGGAGTTGGCCCTGGACGAGGAGGTCCAGGAGTCGAGGGAGTGGATGGACGGGTTCAAGTTGGTGTGGAAGGAGAGGGGTTGCACAATCACGTGCGATGGGTGGACGGTATCGCAAGAGGAGTATGATAAACTTCTGGTGTATTGCTCCGAGGGACTACATTCTTGAAGTCGGTAGATGCTTGGGAAGATAAAAAATGCCGACTTCATCTTTTCTCTGATGGATGGGGTGGTGGAGGAGATCGGGGAGGACAATGCGGTTCGGATTGTCACCGACAACGAACCATCGTATAAGGCGGCGGTAGGAAGTTGACGGAGAAGAGAGCACATCTTACGGGTGCCATGTGCGCAAGACATTCCATAGATCTCATTTTAGAGGATATATGCGAGGAGGGTGTATCTACACTTGTCGTGCAAAGGGCGCGGACGATCACATCTTTTATTTATTCTCATCCCCGCCTCCACATATCGTGAGATCTCGCGCGTGAGGGCACGATCTGATCTTGTCGTGCCCGGTCCGACACGATTTCACGAATTTCATTGCGGCGGAGAGTTTACACGCATGGCATGCATTGGTTAGGTTCGCGCGGTCAAGAGGAGTATTACAACTATACGGTGGACAACTGCATGACAAAAAAGGTTGGAGATTCTTGTCGTGTCGAGAAGCGTATCACCGACAGAGGTTTTGGAGAGGATTGCCTACTACTTGGCAATCATCGAGCCACCTTGGTAGTTGTCTCGAGGTTGGTAGACTCGGATGACGGGGACCGGATGGGCGTGTTGTATGATGCATGGATCGGCAAAGCTGAAAATTAAAGAAAAAAATCCCAGAGGTTACAAAAAGTGGTGGAAGATCATTGATGACCGATGGGACAAGACCTTGCACCACGTTCTCAGCAGGACAGGATAGAGACTGAGATAGAAGTAAGTTAGAGTTCATTAAATACATTGGACTAGCATTACCAGGCAACTAATTTTTTTTTGAAATGTTTCAGATGCAGAAGTACAAGTTGAGGGTCGGCGTATACTCGTACGCCGACTGAAATATTCGGTTGACAAAGTGTCACTCGGTATAGTAATAGTTTGACGAGGAATTTCTTTTCTTTTCATATCGGTTATGGTGATGATGGGCTAATTGTTTTCTTTTTCTCTTATCGTGTTTTTCTTGTTGTACCGAGTGGTGGGTTCTGGGTGAACACCGGGAGTGGATGGAATCCACTGCGTCATCGTGGTATCGGGGATACCGAGCGGGAAGCACCGATCCTCCCACCGCGTGAGAGGAATCGGAGTACATTCAACCCGATACATACCAAAAGGCGAGGAACGAAAGTTGACCTCGCACCTTTGGAGAAGTCGGTCTTCCACATTATATAATGAGGTCGCGCATAAAGAACATCGAGGATCGGCGAGAAGATCGGCGGAGCGATTTCGCACGGTTCGCAGTGGCCCGTACGAGCAGAGGCATTCCTCCGCCACACCACCACCCGAGAGGTGGACACGTGGACCGATTTTCCAGGGAGGAGCGTACACTTGCCTCCCGGATAGAGGAGAGGTCCGCCCAAGGATGATCCGGCGCAGAGTTTGATCCCGCCGACCGTGCGTACGGGCAGAAGGAGAGTTGGATGGTGTTGAAGCCGAGGAGGATGCTCCAGCCTCCACCTCCATCTACTTCTCGTGCTCGGGCAGGGGTCTTCTTCGCCCGGCGCCTATGGAGCCGCCACTCGGCGGCTTTAGTCCCGGCTCGGCTCCGGCTCGGAGTCCCGAGGCCGCCCGGCCCGATTCGCGTCCGGGAGAACGAAACAAAGGCGACCGCACGGAAAATGGGAGGATTTGCAAAGTTGAAAAAAACTTTGGGTTCGGACTTTACGGTAGTTCGAGAGATGGCCGAAGAGGTAAAGAGAAGGAAGTTAGAGGTCGCGGCCCCTGTCGGCCTCAGGATAATGAGACGTTGTGCTCCTTCTCACTCCTCGGTGATGATGACGAGGAGTGTATACCGACGCAACGCAGCCATCGCCAGCGACGGTGAGTCACCGATTCACGCGGTTTCCAAAGCCGTATTACACGCCGGATGAGCAGACACCGCATTCGTATATTATGGAGCCACAGTATCCAGCATTTGGCCGGAGTTGACCGGCGGTGGATTGCACCACCGCAGCTCCACCATCCTCTCGCTTACGTCCCGGTCGTCCGCAGTCCGATCCATACGACCTTGATGGCATGGCATCGGCATTATTTTCATATGGATATGGTCCCGGACAGTATACAAGACTGAGCACGAGGGAGGAGCGTCACGAGCAGCAGGGAGAGGAGGAAGATCCATATCTATATCCTAGACATTGGTAGTAGATTGATATGATGTAAATTTTTTTTTTATGATGTATCAACTCTTTGATTTTTGAATCAATGGAATTGGAATATGTATTTAACTTCAAGTCTTAAAGTGTTCAATTGGTGTTCATTAGTATTTGTATGATGTGGTCTTGTGGATATCATGCATTGGTTATTTTTTAAAATGTTTCTAACTCATTTCCTATATTTTTAGATTTTTTTCTGATTTTTTTGAATTTTTTTGACGAAAAAAAAAATCAAAAAAAAAAAAAAACGATTCCGGACCGATCCGGAATCGATTCCCTTCCCAGGAATCGGCCGATTCAGGCCGATCCGATTCCGGAATCTTTGGTCGACGATGATGTCGGAGGAAGGAGAAGGGATTGATGGCAGGTGGCGACTGTAGAAGGTGACGACTGCGGCTGGAACAGGGGAAGCATATGGGACCCTTGTGGAAGATGATGAAGACGTCGAGGGAAGTGATGCAGAAGATGAACGAGGTTGGCTATGGCGATGAATATCGAGATTTTCAAGGCGACCAAGGCAACATAGTACTGTCTTGACACTTAGGCGATAAGGCGAGGCGTTAGGCGATGCCTTTTATATATAGTAAAATTGATAAAATAACAAATATATGTGTGACAAATAATAAAAAATAGTTATGCCACCTTGTAAATCAATTAATAATGTGCAAGTGTATAGTTAAACTAAATCACTTGGATTTAAGTTAATTTTAGCACTTAATTTGTACTAACTATTAATAAACATTTATAAAATTATTTAATGTTAATTATTGTTCTAAAAAAATGTCTATTTATGGTCAATTTAACGATTGGTAAGGACCATAATGTTATATGGTCCTTAATGAAGTGGTATCGATACTTAATTATCATTAAATTAGCTAAAATGACCCTAAATATTCCTGGTCGCCTAGGCACTCCTCGCCTTGACCATCCTTGGGACGCCTTGTCGCTAGGGGTGAGCACTAAACTGTTCAAACTGGAAAACCAAACCGATTCAGCCTGTTTGGTTCAGTTCGGATTGGTTTGAACCACTTTCGGTTTGTTTTGATTTGGGAGTTCTCAAAACCAATTTAAACTAAACCAAAGCATTTAAACCAACTTAATTTAAAAGTATTTAAAACTATTAAAATTTTAATAAAATTAATATTTTTATATTTTTAAATAAAATAATATTTATTTTTATTATTTTTAACTTAAAAATTATTATATATGTAACAATCAATTAATTAAAATATTTTTACATATTTTCGATTCAAACCAAACCAAATCGAAGTGAAATTGGTTTGGTTGAGTTCGGTTTGAGGGGTTAAATCGGTTTGGTTCGGTTTGGATAAAAAGATCAAAACCAGACAAAACCGAACCGTGCTCACCCTTACTTGTCGCCTAGGTGTCGTGTAAGCAATGCCTTGAAAATGGAGGTGAAACCAATGGCTACGGTGAAACCAAGAGATAAGGATGTTGATGACGATGGAAACACCAGGGCTCCAGCTGTTGCGACCAATGAAGGGGGTGACTCCAGGAGAGCTAAGCGGCTGCAACTCTCCCTCTATGCCTTCCGCTCTCTCTCCTTCTACTTCTTCTCGTCTCGATACCACAAGGCTTTTTATAGGCTGCAGAGCTCGTTCGACAATGAGATAGACCGTTCAGCTGATCGGATTTCCTCCACGATTGTTGGCTCCAGTTTCCAAAGACGACAAACACCATATCCTACCAGCTGACTCTTCTTTGTCGGGGAAGTCTGACTTGGCTTCGATCCTCATCGAGGCAAGTTCTCGTTGTGCTACGACCCCGATTCTGATTTGATATCATAGCGATCTGGGAGAAGTCCGAATCCTCACCGAAGGCTTCTGATGGGATCGTGGGATGTTGAAGCCATATTTAACAACCCGGCGAACCTCCATGCCCCTTCGATGCTCTAAAACAAAAATCTTCTTTGACAAGTTACAGAGGTCACAACATAGTCTTGCATTGGGAGATTCTCCGGGAAGTGTTGGAACTTGCAATGGCAGTCCTCCGGCGCCAATGGGGTTGTGTGAACTGCCTACCCCAGCCAGCTAGAAAGCGCAACTGCTCCACCAGCTGAAAATTATTGCCGCACTAGTCATCTTCGTTCCGAGGGAACTTTTCCAGCTCAGGTAAGATTTCTTTTCTCCTACGTAGACGGGAAGACAATAATACACAGTAATATTTTGGGCTTAGGCGAGGATTCCCTTGGTGGGCTTGTGGGGATATTGCTGCTTTGACAATAATACCCAGTCACTCATTATATGGGCCATTACTGCTGGCAAAATTGGGCTAATATTAACCTCAATATCAATTTTCCATGATTTAACTTTTAGTTTTGATTGGGGTTAAGAGAAATAGAAGAGCTTGGATTTTAATCTGATGGGATTTTCTCTTTAATAAGGTATAAGTGCACATCCTATTCTTACTGTCTTCTCCCTCCACCAGATGCTGTTTTCTCCTGTTGCTCCAGTCTACCGTATGCGACCCCACTGAGATGTGCCCTACTCACTCAGATGCTTCATATAGGCCATCCAATGCTCTGAATTTAGCCCACCTCTGTCATTGAGGATGGGCTGTGGCTCTTCTTCATATTGCATGCTGCTTTTGCTGTTTTTTCTTCCCTTTTTTTCCTGCTGTCAACTGCAGCATAATTTTAAAGAGAGGATCTCATCATACATACCCTTGCCCCTTTTTTTCGACAATTATAGGTGCCAACAGTAATTTTTGTACTCATTATGCAAGGTAATATATTCATAAGGAATACATTTTACATGTATAATTAGCACACATGCTTGTAAATTTCACTTTGCGGAAAATCCAGTTTCCGTAGTCAGTTTTGGATGTTCACCTTGCTCTTCTTTGTTATAGCTGTGTTTGCCTGCTATGTAAAATGTTTTTTTTCTTATATATTTTATAAGGCAATGGTTTGTCATAATGGTACCAATAGGCATGCTATATGTGAAACTTGAACTTCAGATTTCTTGCTGTACCATTACATGGATTTTGCTAGCTTTACTTGCTTTATGAATACCTTGCTTCATCGGGTCAAGTTATGACATTTTTCTTGATTCGTTCCTTGAATTAAATACCGGTGTTGCTTGACTAATGTTTATGCTAAACATGTGAGTTGCAATAAAAAACCATGCTCACTTGGTTCTCTTCAAATGCTGCATTATTGATGATTTCTGATGTAAGCCTGTAATCTCACGTCTCATAATGTGTTTATCTAATATGATGCAGGAGGTTTTGGATCCAAAAGCATTTTCTGTGTTCACTAGACACAGAGATATTTGTATAAGCGTTGCTGTTTCCATCCGAGATGTCTGCAGAAACAATCCTGATAGGGGTGTGGACATCATATTGTCTGTTTCAGTAGGGATCCTGTTAATCACTGTCATTTCGTTTGGTCCTTGCTGTCAAATTTCTAGTAATATTTCTTCTTTCTTTCTAAAATTGCCAGTCCTGTATTGAGAGTAGAGACTCGTATGTTCAAGCTCTTGGTTTTGAAGCCCTTGCTTATCTTTGTGAAGCTGATGTTGTTGGTAATTGTCTTTACCTTTATTTTGTTTGTTTTCTTTGAAGGTAGTTATTCTTGTACTATTTTCTGGGCGCATTGTGGCTTGTTCTTTTTACTTTTATGGTTAGATAGTTTTCACTGGCATTTGGCAATAGCTCAGGTGCATATAGGTCTTTTGTCTAAAAGGGTGTGACCCCTGAGAGTCAAAGGAGCTGCCGGTGCTAGTAGTGCTGCAGCATAGTGGGTTCATAAACTGAGGACAATATGAAATACTGTCTACTTTGAAATATCTAGATCCTAACAAGTTGTTTGGTAACAGCACCAAACACCTCTATTACTATTAATATTGAAGTTGATGTTGATATAGATCATCACAAGGTGTTTGACTATTACCAAGGAAGGCCGGGTTGGGGGTTGGCCCGCAGTCTGTCGGTCCTAAATCTGACCCAATTGGATCGGGTCGAATGGGGTCGGACGGGGTCAGATTTATTTAGTTTTTTAAAAATTAACAAATATAAAATTTTTTATTAAAAATAAAAGAATAGAAAAAATATTTTTTATTAAATATATTTATGTATACATAAATATTTGTACACATAAATATAATTATATTTTTATGTTATAATTGAATATGAGTATTTATCTGTATCCGCAAGTAAATGTGTTTTTTTATGATTATGTTGTATTAGTATATGTTGTGAAAAAGTTAATCTCGGGTAAAGACAGTTAAGAAATAATTTTATAAGTTTTAAGTATGCATCATATATTTATAATCACAAATTTTAACCATATGTAATAGTATAAGTCAGGTTACGGGTGTCAAGGGGGCAGCACCCCTTGCGGAGGGTATGGGGAGGGGGAAGCACCCCGAAAGAAAAAAAATTTTATGAGACCTAGTGACTTGGGACGATTGGTTGACAAAAAAATGAAGTTATGAGACCTAGCGACCGTGGTTGACGCAGTCAGCTGACCGGGTTGACGGGTCACCCGACCCGATGCCAGGTTACGCGGCCCAATAAAGGGGCTAGACCGGGTTAGTCCGACCGGGTTGTGGCCAGACTGGTTTGCAGGAAAACCGACTGAGTCGGCCGACCCGGTCCGGCCTGGCAAACCATGACTATTACTATCAATTTATGAGTTGTGATGTAAGTGTCCACTTGTATCTATTTTGATATTGTTACTCCATCCTCGAGAAATATGAATATGAAATTAAAATAGTACCATTTTTAATACTCAAAATTTGAATTTTTTTCTTTGGCTGGTGGAGCTCGCTAGTGCGTCTTTTGTTTTCTCGCTTGTGGAATAGACTAGTTGGGTCTAGTTTGACTGATGTGGCTGGACCAAGGTAGGCTGGTTTAGGGTTGGTAGCGGGTCAGCCCGACGCGGTTGACCGTGGGACATGGTTTGGATCCAAACTTAAAAAATATAAAAATATAAAATATATAAAATTGAATTTTATTTGAATATTACATTTTGAGCATGTTTTATGGCATTTATATACTCTTTCCAAGATATTTTAGAAGAGTCTATTGCATTATAAGAATATACACATTGATTATATTTTTTGCTCCCTCCTTGAATTATTTTAGGATTTTTTCTCCAAGCTTTACCCCGATAAGTTGAGTGCACGAAATTGTCAGAATTGTAACTATCTTGTGACATCTGATAAGACTCTTGGTGATAGGAGGGATACTAAGAGTCTTGCGATGACTAGAGTTTATAAAACTAATAATTTTGATAATCACTGCCTTTTTGCACGTCTTTCATGCACTTGCACACCTTGATCACGATCTTGTGTTTTATGATTGTAATGCTCTTCACCTGTGAAGTGTGTTGGTAAAGACAATGGGTGAGGATTTTTTGATGTCTTTCTTAGTCTTGCCAATGTGCTTTCATTATCGGGCGGATTATCACTATTACTATTTGTTGTCGAATCATTTAATGTTTGGTACCGGACGTTGATATTTGACTTCAGCTTGTCTTCTTTTGCATCATCAACTGTATCTTGATCTGTAATACTCAAAAGATCATTCATAATCTGTTTACCCCTATTCTTAGGTTTCTTGCTTTGCTTTGCAGATTCTAAGTCTTTTGTTTCTTTGATAATGTTGAAGCCTTGAAGGAATATGAAAATCCTCGAACAAACATTATCCAACTCTCCAGCAGCCCAATATCAGTTTTCTACATTGAACTCATGTTCTTCTTGTGATTGTTGATAGTTAACCTATGCTTGCAATGTATTTTGTTCGTTAAAGATTTCATCTAAGTTGTTATCTTCGTCAGCTATAGTTACTGATTGACTTTGCCTGCATATAGTTTCATCTCTCCATCTTTGCTTTTCTTTATAAGACTGTTTCAACCTCTGTTAATTCTTTAGCTTCAAGCGCATATTGTAGTGGCAATAGACATGTTGCTATAACCTCTTTGATGTCAACTTATTTCTCTGCTTTACCGCGATCCATCCTTCAATCAACAACATGTGAATAGTTTATGTTAAAACCGGGGTCTTGAATAATATTAAACTACAAACATATTGATACGTACCAGGACCGAGCAAGATATCTGTTCTTTATGCTCTTATCATCTCAAAGTGCATTGATCTGTGTATAGTCATGCAACTTATTGTATGCTATGATTGGATGATCATCATCTCCTTGTATCCTACATATGACTGTGTTCACGTCACACCTTTTAAAATCTCTGATGTGTTGAAGTAGTTGATATATGCATATATTGGGTTGAAAAAGTAACCTGCATAAAGTAGCTTACTTTTAATTAAACAATTCAATATTCATATTAAAAATATGAACTAAATAGCAATAAATATTACCTGGTGCAAGTAGAGGATGATGCAAGATTTTCTGCCGTCGATGGTCGTTGATATCTCACTATTTATGGAAATCTGTTACTTTCTTTGATATTTCTTCTTTTACCCGTTTGATTGCATCATATAAATATGCCATATCGGCTTTCTTATCCACGTAGACTATGATTCTTCTTAAAAAAATTGAAAATAAAAGAAAATAACTCAAGTCCTGATCCTCATATCCGATTACTGGTTTGATTTGATTGAGGCATTCTGGTCCGATCTGTTTTCTTCTGGCCTCCCGATCCTACTTGGCTTAAACATGTGACTTATCTAGCTTGATCCCAATATAAATCACTGAGGGGATTGGGCTTCCCCTAAGGATATGATGTTGTCAGCATATGTCAATCCCTATGTGGATCAAAAACCACGTATAGGGTATTAACTACCTGATAACTTTTTTTTTGTGTGATTACTGAGGATATGCCCATGTCAAACTCCATCAACTTGACCTCCAGGCTCCAGTATACTAAGTGGACAGCCAAATGGTGGTCAACAAGGACAAGCCATCGTATCTTGTCCAAGCTTGTCTATTTTTTAATAGGCCACTACTATTGTGTCATCAGTGTCTTATACTTGCTGCCCTTTTCTTTTTACAAAAACATGATACTAGTGCAGTATCATGATTTATTTATTAAAAGATAGGTGTTCAAGAAAGAAATGTCGGTTCCAAGAAAGATTATGGCCTGCTCATTTTATCTCATTGACTTTTGACATATTCTTCAATTTTTTGGAAATGTTTTGTGATGGCTAAAGAAGACTATTGATGTCCTTGAATGCTATGATTATCAAGTGCATACTTGTCACTACTTTTAGATTAGTAGTTTAGCTATATGCTTCATGTTATTCACTTTAAGTCATTACTTTCTTCAAAGTGTGATTTCTCTTTATAGTTTAGCTATATGCTTCATGTACTAGGTTATTTTTGTTATTATCCGTCATGTCTGCACAAGGCAGGAGGTTTATTTACTTTATCTAGGACTTTTTCTGGACACGCTATGTGGATTATTTCAGTTTATCTATCCCTATCCTGTTGAATTATATGCTTAGCAGCTTATATTCTTTTGCTCTGTCAGACTTTTATACTGCATGGGATGTCGTCAAACTTCATATCCTGGATTATTCTGCAGATCCTGTTGTAGCGCATGGGTAAAGATATTTTGAAGACAAATGCTTTTAAGCAATTTTGTTTGTTTTTTACTATTAAGAAACGAAAAATAAATCACAGTCTTATAGTGAATGTAGCCTTCTGATTTTTGAATATATTGACCGTAAGCAGAAAATTGATGCATTCTTTACCATTCCTCCTAGCATTTTTATGTCTAACATTCAAATAAAATCTTGATCTTCATCTATGATGTAATTTTCTGTTGAGCTGTAAGTTGGATAACTATATATATGTAGGGGTGTTCATGTAAAACCGGTAAACCGGTAAACCGAACCGAACCGAACCGAACCGTTCGGTTCGGTTCGGTTTGATAGTCTATGCATTCGGTTTTTTGAACCGAACCGAACCGATAATTTCTTATCGGTTCGGTTCGGTTCGGCACCTCCCCAAACCGAACCGAACCGGTAAACCGGTTGACCCGGTTTGATAAAGTTTGACCCACTTTATTTATATATTATATTACATTTTAATACATATTATATCAATTTTAAATATATATTAGTATAAATTTAAGTTAATTAGTATAAAGATAAAATTATATATTATAAATAAAGTATTAATCTTTATATTAATCTTAAATAATTATTATAATGCATATTTATTTTATTTCTATTTTTATTTATTTAAATATACATTAAACCGATGAACCGAACCGAACCGAACCGAACCGAACCGAACCGAACCACAATCGGTTCAGGGCTCACAGAATCGGTTCGGTTCGGTTCGGTTTGCCTTATCGGTTCGGTTTCGGTTTGGAAAAAAATGGGCCAAACCGAACCGAACCGAACCGTTTACACCCCTATATATATGCATACCTCATTTGTTTCCATTTCTTTTTTCTGTTTGAAGTACTATGAAGCATGCAAGTTTCTGTCACCTATAATTTAATCAGCCTAATACGAGTGCGAACTTAATCCATGAGCAGATTCTAATTTCCCATTTCCTCATGCACGATGGTTCTGCTACTCAAAGCATTCGAGGAACTGAGAAGTTGCTTCTTGGTACTCATTCCTGAGTTCATTTATGTTTGTCATCTATCTGTAATTGTACAAAATTTTCAATTAAATGCTTTTTACAGCAATATGTGAATACGCTGGAAAGTGCAGCATAAAAGCACTGATTAAATTCAATTTCTTGTTGAAGATAAAATCTGCACAGTCAAGGGAAGATGACCTTCCCCAACATTGCCAATGTGCATGATGTTGCTTTTTTCTTTAAAAATTTCTTTGCTGATTAGTGTCTTTTCAAAGCAGTTGGTCTCTTAGTAGCACTTTGCAGGAGCTTTAGGAGCTCTGTGGTTTTTTTCCATAGAATGTTTGTATCATTAGTAAAAGTTCAAATGCTTATGTTGCTTATTTAATTGTTGTTCGGGCCTTTTCTATTCTTATGCAGTTTGTCCATACTTTTGCAATGGGGAGCAACAGATGTTGATGCTTATTTAGAAGCTTCCAACGAAGTCCTACATATACTATGGGACATTGGGAATATTGATAATTCTCATCCTTGTCAACTATGGCTTGAAGCAAGAGTATCTGCCTTTGAGTCTCTGTGTTGTTATCAGGCAATGTTTTTTTAGTAATTGCATTCATTTACATCTATTTTACTTTGTTGCCATGGCCTTCAGAATTGGCTGATTCCGGATCAGAGTCAGCATAGACCGACCCGATATAGGGGGGATAATCTGATTAGTTTTCTGATTCCCAGTTGTATTGGTCAGAATCAGATCGGAACCGCCCTAGAATCCGATTGGCCATTTTTTCATGATTTTCATGATTTTTTTTCAAAAAAATAAAACCAATCGGGGCACATTCTGGATTGGTTTTGCATCAGGAAGATTGGCCGATTTGGCCAATCTAATCTGGATAGGAATCTCAATTGTCTGGGGCCGATCTAATCTGGATAGGATTCTCAGTTGTCTATGGCCGATCCAGACCCCAATTTCGATTCCGCAATCCTTGGTTGTTGCACTTATTCATTTTTGGTCCTGTTCCAGTTTGCCTATTGATCAATTTCATGTTCCCTTTTACAGAAGTAACATGGATTTAATGCTAGCATATTTCTTTTGCAGGTTGAACATATTTGTAATGTCATTCCTGATGTGGCAAACAGAATCTTGAAAGTCCTTTTTTCTGTAGACAATACCAGATTATTGAGAGCGTTGGAAGGATTTGTCATTAGGATCATTAAATTTGAGCACATGTAGGGGATTCTAGATTTTGCATTTAGTTGATTCTTCTGTAATACGATGCCAATATTAATGCTAACAATGGCAAACTGTCCCTGTTCAGAAATCGGCGAAGGTTACAAGTGAAGAAGGATGTAAAGGTGCATAAGGTCGAAAAGCTCTTGGATCTGTTTCCTCGGGCTATCTTTTCATCTGGTACTTTCTGGTAGCAGTTTACTTTCATTCCTGTTTGTTCTGCTTCTTTTACGGAGAAAATTTCTTTTCTGGTGAGTTTTATGTTGACTGCATTCTACTGATTCTTGCTTGGTTGTATCTAACAAAGATGGATGGGCCATTTGTGGGGGTTTAAATTAGCTCTTCTCGTCAATAGGTCCATCTTTGTTATGTAGCTTTTACTTGAGTTCATTCACAAGAAAGTTTGGGTTGTTCTGTGTTGTGAAGGGTGACTGAGATGACCTCTAGGCATTGAAGCGAGATGCACTTCTCATGTCGACTGCTTTTGAGGTGACTGGCAAGGCCATATTGCAGGAAAAACTTTTTACTTATTTTCTTGCTTCATTTCTTATGCTTTTTGTTTAGTCTGTTAGGATTTTTATGGTTTTTCTTGCTTTACTTTCTTTTCATGCTTCCCTGCTCACTTTTGTTTCCCTTGTGGATAAATAGGATCAAGGCCTTTTATTGACTTTTTATGTTAAAAAATTAAAATTACTATATCTATACATTTTTATATACAGTTTTTTTACATAATTTTGACCAATATATTGATGAAATTATTAATTCTGATTGGTTTATGAACTTAATGTTTTTCTTGATTCTGGTCAACCAAAATTTCTCTTCTTTGATTGGTTAGGAAGCTCAGCATTTTCTCTGATTTGATCTTTACTCTGATGAAAGGGATACTTTTTCTGTTCTATAGTGCCCTGTTTGGTTAAAGTGTCAAAGAGAATACCATTACCGATTTTGATATTGATATTTCTAGAGGACAGAGTATCAATATCAAATTGATAGAGGTGAACAACTTGTATTACATAACTTGCATTATTCGTACTACAAGTTTCAAAAATGATATTAGCAGCCAAATACCACTTGATGATTTATATGAATATTAAATTTAAAATTGGAAGTGATAGAGGTGTCTAATACTATTACCAAACAGGCTATAAAGCTTCTCATGTGTACCATTTTTATTTTATCTATTTCTTGTACCATCTGCTGACAGTGGAAAATAGTCTACCAGGATGGCACAACCCTGCAAAAAACAACTAAACTCAACTCAAGTTTTTATCTCAAATTATTTGGAGTCAACAATATGGATTCTCTTTCTCCACTCGCATCGATTTTGCATTATTTTTTCAAATATATTTAAATTATTCAATTTATATTGGATTACCCTTGTCCAAGTTAACTTTGGTCTAGCACGTTAATTTTTGTTTCTATTATTTTGGTATTTTCTACTTTTTGAACTAAAATCTCATTTGGTCTATGTTTAATATGTCCAAACCATTTCAATCTCCCTTTTTCAATTAGTCTACATCTTTGCTACTTTTCCTTGCAAAATAACTAAATACTTGAAATTGAAATGAAATAAACTTTTTTGACAATAAGGTACAATGCATGATAAGCCCGTTATAAAGTGGAGATTTCTAGGCTTCTGATGATAATTATAATTATCATACTTCATATAACTCTTGTATAGAGATGATATCATTAGAAATGCTGTTCACTTTATTTTTTTTCTTTAAGAATGTTCCCAATTTAATCACCATGCCTTCGTACTAAAGCCTGCTATTATGACAAGATATTATATTGGGTATAGTCTGACAACATGTTTTAAGAATAAATAGTGTTGATATGCCTTGGGCTTTTCAACCTTAATGCCATGGTTTTAATGTTTGTAAGATGTTATCAGGGGAGACACCAATCTATCTTTAGTGTTTGATTATCTTAACATTGAGAGAGTGTTGGAGGGGGGGGGGGTTAATCCCACACCGGATGTTTTTAGAATAGATATAGTTCACATCTCAGATCAACAAATGCACCAACTCCTTATCTCAGAGCACCAAGTTCACTAAGTACATCTTCTTAGACAATAAAGCGGTCTTAATTGATTCAATTCCAGCTTCCATACTTTTGGACCTAAATAAAAAGAAGAATGAATTCCGAATATTAAATTCAGAATTCTTTAAATCTGAAATCTTAAAACAAATAGTAATGATTCTCAAATCTGAAATTCAATCTCAAAGCATCAAAATTGAAATTCCACAAATCCAAAATTTCAAATAATAAAAATCTATACTGTCAAAGATTGAAATCCGAATTTGGAATTCAGACTTTCTCTAAAAAATCAAATTAATCCAAATTAAACTCATCCAACTTAAATCCAAATCCAAAATTGATATAAAAATCAAATTGAATTCCCAAGACAACACAAAATAAACTCAAATCAAAATTGTCTAAGTCAACTCAAATCAAACCCCAAAAAAAAAGTGGAACAGATCCTTAATTAAAAAAATGTGTTAAATCCTAACTTAAAATGACATTTAAATGAAATGCATTCTAAACAAAAATCACAATTTGGACTCAACCAAAAGACATCAAGTCCTAATTAAAAAAAATGAAAGAAAACATAACAAATCAAACTTTTAAAATAAACCCAAATCAAGTTGAAACCAAATCACTTAACTAAAAGACACTAAGTCTTAATCAATTTAAATCTTGAAAATCCCCAAATCTAAAAAACCCATCAAAAATCTGAAATTACTGAGCATCCATTAAATTTCAAACGCAATTGAAAATCCTCAATAAAAAAACACAAATCTTAATAATAAACCCAATTCAAACAATTCAAATAAATTCAAATCAGATCAAACCAAAGTTCAAAACACTAAGTTTTGCATTCCAACAAGTGTATGGGGCTGGTGCTCCAATGTGTTTATTGTACGGATGTATGTCTTCTATTTACAAAATTGCTATGGCGGCTAATCAAGGGTATTCGAGTATTCTCGATGTAATTAACATTGGATCTTCACACCATCCGATGGAGAGAGTTCAAAACAAATTTTAAAGAACCTAATAACTTCAACATATATTTTTATGCATATCACTGACTTAGTTAATACTGTTATGAAACATCACCTATTTTCCTAGTAGTCAAGGCTATGTCAAAAGTAACATCAAAACGGAAAATGAATTTCCAAATTTTTTTAAAAATTGTGGTTCCACAGTGTCAAAGGTTGTATGCATATTTGTTGTGCATTGCTGTCTTTTCTGCATATAGCTGTTTTTTTGGTTCGTGTGGTAGCTTCTTCACATACATAACTTGCTTTTTTCTTTGGGAACTAGTTTCCTGGGTGCATTTGTGTATTATAAGTATCTGCTAACCCTTCCTCTGCTTCTTCATAGGTTCAAAACATGAAAGTGATGCAAGAGAGCTACCTGGTGCTTCTCTATTATGTGCTACTTTTACACCAAAACTTACACAAACTAAGGTATAATTGTGCTACTTTTTGGACAAATGCATCCAATCATTGTACACCTAGGTTTGCATCTGCAAGCAGCATTTTGGAGCCAAATGTACTGCAGGCTGGATGGGCTTTGTTGTCCCAACCTTAGCTTCCCTGCATCTACTGGATCTTTTGTGAAGCATTTAAATGTCGGTATTCTCATCGTTGAGATCACCTCTAGGATCTATCTAAGTTGCATGGAATATATGAAGCTGCACTGCTGGAGATGGCGGAATCTTTGCAGTTGTCAAGAAATGTCTTCATTGCATTGCTTGCGCTGCAGTCATGGGAAGCTTTTATAAGTCGCTGGATGAAAGCAGCTTCAGAAACTAAGGCAACATCTACATTGGATGAAAATCATAAATTGGCTCATGCTATTCTCAAGGTTTTTCATTTTCTTTACTTCTCTTTACATCTGCGGTTCTTTAGTTTCTAGCGTGGAAACATTGGATTTCAAAAATATTTAATTTGATTTGTTTTGTTTGTGAAATATGCGAGGTTATTATGTTGATTCATGAATTTATATTTGACCTCTGTTGGAACCTCAAAAATTCAAAGGATAAAAGAGTTGGTTTCTTTTTGTGATTTTGGAAATTCATTTTCCTTTTAAATTTGAATTTGATTTGGTTTGACCTTAGTATTGACTTTGTAGGAAAATAGATGGTATTCCATAAAAGTACTAACTAGGGTCAATGATATTTAAAAAAATAATTTGAGGTTATTAGGTTCTTTGAAAATTTATTTTGACCTCTCCCCGTCGGATGGTGCGAAGATCCGACGTTAATTACATCGAGATTTTCTCGAATACCCTTGATTATCGCCACATCAATTCATTGAAACAAAGGACATACATCCACAAAAATAAACATTCCCATAGGAGAGAACAAACCCTTGAAATCAGTGGAATGCAAGAACTTGATTTTAGTTTGAATTTGATTAAATTGATTTGAGTTGAATTAAATTTGTTGGTTTGATTTTAATTGAGTTGAATTTAGTTTTGAATTGAATTTGATTTGTTCATTTTTTATTGAATTTAGTTTGTTGATTACTTTTGGTTTGGATTGGAGTTTGATTTGATCACTTGATTTAAGTTTGTTTTAGTTTGAATTGGTTTAGAATTTATTTGAATTTCATTGCATTTGAATTGAACTTAATTTGTTGAAATTTGCATTGCATTGATTTGAATTTTGATTAAACTGAATTGATTGATTTAAGTTTGAATTTAAGTTTGTTTTATTGGTTGAAATTCGATTTGAATTTGATTTAATTTGAGTTAATTAATGGATCTAAGTTCATTTAGAATGAATTTGATTTGTTTTAAATTCAATGGAATCTGTTTAATTTTTTTTTGATTTAGTGGTTGGAATTTGGATTTTTGATGTGGGTTTTAATTTGTTTTAAGTTTATTAAGTTGAGCTTGTTTGAGTTGGTTGAAATTAATTAGATTTTGGTTGCTTTGATGAATTTTGATCTGTTTTATTAAATTTGACCTGAGTTTACTTGGGTGAATTGCTTTTAGTTTGAACTTATTTAAGATTGATTCAGCTTGGATTTGTTTGAGTTAGATTGAGTTTGAGGTGAATTTGGCACTCTGTGGTTTTTGTGCAAATTTCAGATTTTCTTTTCTTTTAGAATGAGTTAGCTTTGAGTTTCAATTTGATAAATCGTTTTGAGTTCGGTTGGAATAGATTAAATTTGGTTTAAATTTAAGACAATTTTACTAATTGATTGATTTTTTTATGGAATTTGGGTTCAACTTATGGAACATGGTTTATTTTGAATTAAATTTGTTTTGAGTTTATTTTATTGAATTTATTTAATTGAATTTGTTTGATTTGGGGAATTCAATTTGAATTAGGTTGATTTATTTGAGTTAGAAGATTTATTTGTTTGGAGTCAATCTTGTTTGAATTAATTTAATTTGTCCGGGCCGGATTTGACTCACGATGAAATTTGTTGGCTTAAATTTATTTGATTTTTAATTGAATCTGGTTGGTGCTTCCTTAGGTTACAAATTCTGCAGATTTCATAAATTTTCAAATTCTGGGTCCTGCAATTTCTACAAGCTTCGACTGGCCAGCTTGGGTCCAAATTCTACACATTCAGATTTTCTAATTTGGAACTTCCCAATTTGTTTCAAAACCTTGGACCTCAGCCACAAAGTTCAGGCTCCTAGGCTTCTTCAAACATCAAACTCTAGATTTCTGCACTTCATATTTACAGTCCTTCAAGCTTCCAGACTTCTTACTGATTTTTAAATTTCAGACTCTAAATTCTGCACCTCTTCAAATATTCCCAGATTGCAGACTCTTAGAGAGGTTCAATACAACTTCGGTTTTCAGATTTCAGATTTTAGGCCTCTGCTCCCTGCAATGCCCAGATTTTGATTTCTTCAAATTCTAAATTCTAGACCTCTTGTAAGTTTCAATTTTACTATACGTCAGAAATATGGAGTTCAGACTTTGGAACCCTTGAATTTCAGATTTTTGAAGCTCTAATTCCAGCTCTCTGCATTTTCAGATTGCAGGTTTTTTTTTTAAAACATATTTCTAGACTTCGGATTTCTATACCAATTCAAGCTTTGGATTTTAGGCTCTGCACAAATTCAAATTTATTAAGCCTCAGACTTTCAGATTTGACATCCTGCACCTCTCCCAAAGATTTCCAGATTCTCCTTCTTCTGGATTCCAGACTTCTGTTTCAGATTTTTAAAACCCCAGATTTCAGACTTTGAGATGGGCTCTGACCTCTGGCACTCGGACTCCAATTCCCTTCTCTCTTTTGGTTTGTTGCAGATTTGGGTCATAAATTTAAGGCTTGGCCTTAAAGATTTGAGAATTTAAATTCAGATTCTCCTGCTTATGAATTCAATCGAGTTTGTAATTTATTTTTGAGAGTGTTTCTAATTTGGGGATTTGATTATATGAAAATTCAGATTTTATACTTATAGGCTTCAGGATTTTTTAGTCTTTTTACAGATTTCAAAAATCTTCCAGAATTATTGGAATCTGAATTTTGTAACTTTAACCTTTTTTTTTAATGTCAATTTTAGACTTGCATTCCTTCAATCTCATGGGCCATTCTATAAGTCCCAATGACAATGATGATGTACAAAATTCAGAATTTCCATTTATTGGTAAATCTGAATACATATTACACATGGGATCATGAGAAAATTTTGACATGACCCCTCTTAGTAGGTGGAGTTTGATACTCCCTACTTTGAGGGGGAGGATCGGTAGAAGATGGGAACTTGCCCATTTCCCCGTCCGGGATCAAACACACCGGGGACATGCCCGAGTGCCCGTCCTTTGAGGTAGCTTATATGAAATAGACTAGCTCTTAATTGAATTTCTTTTCTCATATTTTGATTAAGTTTTTTTTTTTGAGGGCCTGGATGGCCGGTTCTGTCCTCATTGGGCCGAGGTGAACATTTTGAAGCTTTGAAGGCCCTGGCGGCCAGACTGCTCTTATTGGGCCTTAGAGGCCTGTTTGGGCTTCATCTAGGCCCTGTCGGCCAGTTCTCTTGGCCCTGGTGGCCCCTCTGATTCCGGCCTGAAATTGGGCTCGGCAACTTGCTGAAATAAGGCCCAGGCGGCCTGATTGCCCTTGTCCAGAACTGGGCTCGGGCTGTCTCAAAGAGGCCTGCAACATTTGACCCTCATTTGATCCAGGAGATGGGACCGGATTTGGGAGATTGAGGGGCTGTTTAGAGGTGAGTTTGGGGGCTGGTTTAAGGAAGAAGATAGTCTCTGGCGGCTGCCTACTCAAGGCCTGTTTTAAGAGCTTCTAAACAGGATGTTTTGGTATGATTTTCTTGGGATATCTAAAGGCCTGTCTAGATGGCATGACCGGGTGATATTTCAGGGGGCTTTAGGACTGGATTAAGGGGCCTGATCAAGGCACTAAGTGGAATGATATGTGAAATATACCGTTGTCCGAACAGAATTTCAATGTAGGGGGAATTTAAGATCCGAGGGGACTGATATATGGGCAGCTTTATGGAATCTGAATGGGGTGTTTAGGAGGGTCAAATAGCATACTTGGAGGGCTTGTCCCTAGGAGGTTTTGAAGAAAGGCTTAAAGAGAAGGCATGAAGAGGGAAGGGAGATGTAACCGGACCCTTGACCCTTACCTTTTTTTTCTCTTCTTCTTCACCTTCTTTGACCTTTCAGCAGCTGTACGTAGCAGCAACCTTGAAGCCTTTCACCCAGCCTCTCTCTTCTTCCCACCAGAGCCCTCCTCTTCACGTGAGAATCCTTCAGCCAACCACCCTCTCTCTCTGGCCAGTCTCTCTTAAAGAGAGGGAGAAAATCCAGCGTAACCTCCCCCCATCATGGAGGGAGTGAGAGTCATGGGAGTAGTGGGTGTAGTGGGGGGGGGAAGTTCAGTTTCCTAACCTCCCACGTATATCTTTTTTTTTTCTTTTTTTTTTAAGCTCTGAAAATTCTGGGAAGTGATAGGCTGTACGTGGCTTCTCCCATTTACATATTTGATACCATTAAGACCCACTAAGACAGGATCCAATAACTTAAGTTATGTCAAATCTGGGCCCTTGATCCAAATCAGTCTTCATCTATTTAAATCCCAGCCCTCCTTTATCTCCCATAGTCCAATTATTATTGAAGAAGCAGCACGAGAGAACCTAATAACCTAAACAGGTTCGATCCTCTTCTCATTTGACCCATCTGTTTCAAAGTGTGTGCCGACTTTGCAATTTTTCAAATTTTGTCCACAACTTTCCACATAGATTGGATTGATGATCCAACTTTGATGTTGTTCATCTAGAAGTCAGGCGGACTTTCTGGTGGCGCCATATTGTTAATGGGCTGTCTTGGATTTGTTCGGGCCCAATAGGGCAAAACGGTCATTTTTTTAGTCCGGAGTCGGATTTTGACATTCAAGGCACCGTTGTGAACCTCTCTGTCGAGGCAATGTTGACACCTTGGTTTGGTCATTTGGGCCCACCAAGCTTGATAAGGACCGTCCAAAAGTCCACTTTCATTGTTTTGCCCGTATCTTGCCGAATACCAAGTCGATTTACGTCCGACTTTAATGGTGCTCAATATGGAGCTTGGCGGACTTAATGATGCACCCAGATATTATCGGGCCTATCCCGAATAGTCCAAACCTACCAAGGGCGAAAATGGTCATTTTACCGGATTCGGGTACCATCAAATCGGATTCGACATTCGAGAATACCGTTGCGAAGCCCTCAACTGATGCAGCCCCATTGGACCCACTTGTTTTATTTTTCGGACTTGATATGCCCTTATTAAGGCCATTCAAAAATTGACTTTCAGTGTTTTCCTCATAACTTTCCAGATATGGGTCGGATTGTCGACCTGACTCTGTCATTGTTTATTTGGAAGTCAAGTAGACCTTCTGGTAGTGTCGCTTTTCTTTGGACCTTCCCCAGATTGCCTGAATCCCACAAGGGCAAAACGGTCATTTTACTGTCCGAAGCCAGATTTTGACATGTGAGGTGCCGTTGGAAATGTCTTGACTGGTACAGTGCTGTGAGCCCACTTGTTTTGTTATTTGGGCCCATTAAGCCTACCAAAGGCCATTCGGGAGTGTTTTCACCGTTTGACCCATAACTTGTTGAATTCAAGTCGGATTTTCGATCCGACTTTGTTGTTGCTCAAGTTTGAGCTAGACGGACAAGATGGTGATGTCTGACTGTTACCAAGTCATCATCCAGTTGGTCGGGCCCAATAAGGCTTATTGGGCTTGTTCGGCCCATTGGCCCTAAATGTGATGAAAAGTGGACCACACTTGCCTGTTCGATTTTCTTTCATGTATTTTGCCCAAAACCTGCCAGTTCTGGATGTCTTGACATTTTTTTGGGTGCCAACAACCTCTTTCCATCAAACTCAGATTGCTTCGGTTTTGATTATGTTGAGCGGTGGCTAGACTACCCTTGATTAATCACCATAGCTACACATCAAGCGAAGTGAATAATTCACATCAAACTTGCATAACGAGGTGTGGGATTTTATTTATTTTTCATGGTCTTTGATTTATATTTTTTAATGATTGTTATGTTTGTTTCCTTATTGATGTTGTTCATGAAATTTTTTGTTATGCATTTTTATTAATTATAATTTATTTTTATGCTTTTTTATGATTTATTTGTTTTATTTTGTCATCATTTTACTGCTATTATTTTATCTTATGATAATATCTAATTATTTAGTTTTTGAATTGTAGACTTATTTATTTATTATTTGTTTAATTTATTATCATTATATTAATTTATTTTTTGGTTCAGTGCGATTTTTGTTTTTAATGATTGATTTTATTATTTTTAATTTGTTTATATTTTTAATTTGTTTTATTTACTTTCGAATTTGATGTCATTCTGTTTCTTATTTATTCATTTTTAATTTTAATTTTATTTTTTATTTTTTCTTTTTTTAAATGCTTATTTTTTGTTGCATTGCGTTGTTTTATATTTAGTTTATATGCATTATTTATCATGATTTGTATTTCATTATTGTTATCATTTACTTGATTTAATGTTTAAATTAGGTTTAAATTAGTTTATTAACTGTATGTCTTTTAAGTTATCTGATTCTGTTTTCCCCAAATTTTTTCAACATTTTTTTCAATGTTCACTTTCTTAGATTTACTTGTTTTGTTAAGAATATTAGCTAAGTTCATCATTGTAAGTCATTTACATGTTCCTATGTTATTTATTTAGCATGATTTTGCTTAGGTTATTGAATGATTTGTTTTTATGCGAATTTTATAAAAAAAGACTATGGGTATTTTGAACAGTTTACAAACATAGATACCTGACATAATAAAAGTCATGATCATAATGAAATTTATTTCATTTCATTTCATGTACAACACAAATTACATCAATGTAACATTAAAATGAGGTGGCATAATGAGTCATAATCCCTCTCATTTGAATAATAAATAACCTTGAGCATCTTAAGGGTAATTTTTAGAAATTTTAGAATGCCGCATTCTCGGAAGATTGAGAAACAAGAGGAGATCCGTTTAGATAAATCTGAATGAGAGAGAAAGTATAAACAGTTACATCAAATCACAAACTACACGAAAGTTGCCCCTCATGTACCCCTTTAATCTCTGCACTCTTAGCTCACAGCATGTCCATAGAGCATAGGTTAGGGATAATATTTATGAACATAGGGTCATGTGCGTAAGTTATACATTCTATACACATAGCTCTGTAAGCAAGGATCACAGAATCTGAGTATGCCATTGGATCAGTGGCTGCTGATTCCGATTGCCCGAACCAACACCGATCTAGAATCGGTTTGAATTGGTTCTTCAATAACCCAAAAAATGTTGAAAATGTCAAAAAAATTCTATATTCAGCTTTCCCCCCAGATTCCAGTCCTATCCGGCTCTTTTGGAGATGGAACAGACCGGCAACAAGCCAATTCAAGAGGTGGCAGCCAGATATGTATATTATTTCAAGAGACCTGATATATGCCAGATTTGATGACTTATGTCACTGAATCTTGTCCTATCGGGCGGTGACGGTAGTGCCTCAGTGACCGATTTTAGAATTGGCCTATTCGGATCGAATCAGTTCAGATTCTGGCCGGTTTGACCAATGCCAACTGGAGTCTAGTGAGGATTGGTTGTCCTGGCCCAAATTGGATTGGTGGGTGTCGATCTGATCCGGAAATGGCGGCTTCCGATCCAGATTAGCCTAAGAGTATCACCTCCTTAATCCATTCTTATATTGCATGATTAGCCTAAGGGTATCACCTCGTTTTTTAAGGCTTTTGGCTCTGTTTTTTTTCCTCTCTTATCCTTGTGCTAAGTGCTCTGAAGTGTTTTGGCTCTCCTCCTCCTACTATGTCTCCCAAATGAGAGCTTGATTGGGCCTATTTACACGCACAAGAACAGGAGTAGTTGATGGGGGTGGAACCCCAACATCTCCTAATAATATGGATGGTTGCACAACTCCCTAAGAGTTTGTACAATTACCTGGGGAGTTGTGCCTCTTTTGTTATGTGGGATGGGATCTCGTACCAGTTAGAGTGAACTGGTGGGGATCCTCCAGTCAGTTTGGATGGACTGGTGTGAGGGTCCTAACAGTTGGGATAGTGTTGCGATCCTGATCAGACCACACAAAACATAGCTTTGGGAAGACTCAGTACCATCAGTTGGATCCAATTGACACCGGCATCAAAAATATATTATTTTAGTAGTATTAGGGTTTTATCTATTTAGGAGTCTATGTTAGGATTGTCACATTAATTAGAAGTTTAAAAATAGATATATATTTTTGGGTCAGAATAGGATAAATTTAAATATGAGAAGTCTATGATATATTTATACCTAGATTGGATTTTGTGGTTTTTATATTTCTTTTGGGTATTGTGGGTCTTTACAAGGACCCAAGACTCTGTATCCGAAGGAGAAAGCAACAGATTAAATAAAAAAATCTTTTCTAGTCTTGTCTCTCATCTGTCTGTCTCTTTGTCTTTGTCTCTATCTCTGTCTCTCTCTCTCTCTCTCTCTCTCCCGATAATTCCTCCCTCTCGGTTCTTCTTCTTCTTCTTCTTCTTCCTTTCTTCTTCCTCCACTGGTCTCCCTACCCTCCTGTTCATTTTTTTCTCTCTCCTGGTCCCCCTCTTCTCCTTCTTTCTGTCCCATCTTCTTCCCCTCTTTCTTTGCTTCGTCCCTTCAGCTCCTCCGACTCTCTGTGCACCCTTGGCATCCCTATTGTGTCCACCTTCCCTGAGACCACCCGCAACATCCCTCATTGGCTCCCCACGGTGCACCCCCACTCTATACTATGCTTTCCCTGTGCAAATTCCCACGACAGCACCGTAGGGCCTTTTAGCTAGCCCCAGCACCCCTCCACCCCAGTTGCAGCACCCTATCGCCTTCATGACACCACACCTTCTCCTGTTCCAGCACCGAGTGCCCACACTTGCGCCCCCACCCTTGCGCCCCACCGAGAACCCTCTCCTAGTGGCACCTTGCGGCTCCCATCCCCATTTGAAGCCACCCACTTAGGCAGTAGCTGGTGTCGGATGTCCTCAGCCATCCTCCCTCCTTGAGTTGGTCCGGCAAGCCCCGCGGCATCCACCCCACCCCCTTCTTCCTCTTCTCCGTTCAGTGCCATTGAACCTACTTCCGTGACTCTGGCTGCCAGTGAGGCTGGCCAGCCAGCCACCCCCATTCATCCTTTGGGACTTTCTTGATGCCCACAAGGCCTACCTTGGCTGCTGTGACCATCTTTTTCTGGATTTTTGGATCCTTGGAGGAGAGCCACCGCGGTATTGTAGTTGTCACAGTAAATCGTGACTAACACCTAGCAAGAGCTACATTGCTCAGGATCTTGTAGGAACAGTAACCCGCCGTTACTGAAGCACCGCGGACTGCCATATAAGATGCCAATTTTAGTGGATTTAGGTGCCAAAAGTGCACTTTCTCTGTCAGATGCATGACACATTAATGCTCTATGATGGCTTGAGGATATTAAATACGGTGCATCAAATTGGTTCATGTGATAAAAAGATTTATGAAGTCGACTCAATTTGCATGTTTGTTTTTATTAGTAAAATTTGACACGACATAGATGCAATAACTTGACCAGCTTGGGTTTGATTTTGACATGTTCGGCAGATATCAATTTGGTTCAGACCTGTTTATTGAATGGCATCGATTCGCAACGATAGTGTGGTGGAACTACAAGTTTGATTAGCCTCAGATTGATTTGACATGATGTAAGTTTGGCAGTATGATGTTTGATCATTTGGGTCAGCAGTGGGACCCGCAGGGTTCTAGCCGTGGTTCACCGGGTTGGTCTGGGGCAAGATCGGGGTTCGCCAACCTAGTGGTTTTACTATCGACCTGTCCACTGGCGATCCAGTCTAGCCTCGGATTGGGGTCGCACGACCCAGCGACCCGATCGACCGACCGGGTCTCCCTGGGTCACTAGGTCTCATAAATTACATTTTTTTTCAAGTTGCTAGGTTGATTTGCGATGTCTGAATGCCCTATTTATTGATAGTATAACAGACTTCATTATCACTTATACTATTACATATAGTTAATATTTGTGATTATAGATATATGATGTACACTTAAAACTAATAAAATTTTTTTCTTAACTATCTTTACTCTCTTACTTGAGATTAACTCTTTTCCAACATATACTAATATAACATAATAAACAAAATCACATTTACTTGTATACACAGGTAAACACTCATATTCAATTATAACATAAAAATATAATTATATTTATAGATAAATATTTTTATGTATACATAAAATATATAGTATAACATATAAATTTTCTTATTTTTCATGTATTTTTTATGTTTTTTAAAAAATAATAAGTTTGATCATGTCTAACCCAGGTCGTGTCCCAGTTCGACTGGGTTGGATTTGGAGCCGATGACCCTAGGCTGACCCCCGACCCGGCCTACCTTGGTTCCAACAATTGGCTTAATCAATTTGATGCACAATGAATTCTTTCTTTTTATCTTGCATCAGTTGAATTAATGCAATCCTGATTGGACTGTGTACAAAAGGCGGATTCGAGAAAACTTGATACCATCAATTGGATTCGAGCGACACCGGTATCAAAATTATATTATTTTAATGAGGAAATGCACGGAGGGTCTGTTTCAACCCAAATTGTTTCATGATAGGTCCATTTTGAAAAACGCGTTAACACTAGCTCCATTTTTGCAAAAGTTTACCATCCCCGCTTCATTATCGAAGGATAAAGTTACCCCTTTCTAGGAAATGACTACTTTACCCTTTTCTGTCATGAAATTAACACCATTCCACCTCTTTTTACTTTTGTGATATGCAAATGTGCTAGAAAAAACAAAAAAAATCACCAATGGAAAAATACGCAGAAACTTGTATAGATAAGATCTTGATATAAGTCGAATGTAATAATTTTTTATTATATACATTGATATTTGGTGGTGATAAAGGCAAAATCAAACATGAGATTAATAATATAATCTTCAAGATTGACAAATATTTTTATATAATATAATTGTCACGACATAAAAATCTTTTATAAATAGATTAATAATATTTTATGGTTATACATCATATGCGATTAACATGAGATAATATATATATTAATATTTGAATAATTTATATTATGAATAGGATGTAATAATTTTTATTCTAAACATATTAATATGTTATAAATTTAAATCAAATATTTTTATCTTGATGTAATAAATAGGCTAATATTTAATTTTTTATAAATAAAATATAGTAAATTTTATTCCAAATATGTTATTATTTTGTAGTTATGTAATGAATAGATTTTAGTTAATAATTTTTAAGTCTAAATATAATAATCTATAGTTGAAATGAGATATAATTAACATAAAATAATAAATAAATATTTAACAATGTATATTGTAACTAGATCTTGATATGAACGATATATAATATTTTTTTCTAAATATTATGATATTTGAAAGTTACAAGTGAGATTTGATTAGCATTTTTTGAAGGGTATTATTGACATTTTAAGTTTTATCTAAGTTTGGCTAAGATATAACGGATGGCATGCTAAAATAATTTGGATTGACGAACTGTAGGTGAAGAAAATGTGTTGAACGGATTAGGGATGAAACCCATTTTCTTAAAATAGTATTAGGTTCTTTTCTATTTAAGTGTCTTAAGTTGAGTGTGTTAAAGAAATATTAGGGGTTTTATATGTATTTAATGTCAAGATAGTATATATATTTAAATACGTTAAGTATTGGTTATATTTGTACTCAGATCATATTTAGGATTTTATTGTACTTCTACATTGAGGGTCTATAAAATGACCCCTAGACTTGTATACGATACTACGGTGATGGTAAGTTTAAAAAAAAATTGTCACTCACTCATTCTCTCTACCCCCCTGTTGCGTTCTCTCCTGACTCTTTTATCGTTCTTCTTCTACTTCTTCTTCTTCTTCTTTGTTGTCGCTCACTCATGAAACCATTGGTTCTTTCACCTATGCTTTTTCTCCACCTTCACACCTGCTGCTTTCGGATTCCCTTTTGGCTCTCTCCACCCTATTTCGAGCCGACCTTGCACCACCACCTTCATCATTAGAACTCTCTCCGTTGTTCATGGTCGTTGGCACCCCTGAAGTCCACCTTGAGACCCCTTCTTTTTCGGCTCTTTCTCTATAATTGTAGAAACACCCACCCCTCATCGGGAACCTAGAGTCTTTCGAGCTCTTTACTTCCACCTCATACCTTGCTGGGGCCCCTCCGGGCCTACCCCGTGACCCCCGCCACAGCCCAATTGTTTACCTAAGCACCCTCTCCCCCCTCCGTGACCAACACCCAAAGCCACTCCCCCTTTCGATTATCCCTCCATTCCCACAGAGACCCTGACGGCTCCCTCCACCTATCTTGACCACCCCCAAGGATTGTTGGATTGGAATTGGGACCTGGATCAGTGAGCCTCATCCTCTTCGGATTAGGATCAAATTGGCTGATTGGGGGGGGGGGTCACTTTGCCTCAGGCACCCAAGGCGACTTTTTTATTTTATTTTTTATTTTACATTATTAATTATGCATTTGGGGTTATATACAAGCAAAAAAAGGGAATATTTTTAAAAATACAAGAAATAAATGTAAAAAATATGAAATACATCTAAAAATGAAGGAAAGAACCTCAAAAATAATAAACTAAATACATTAGTGTTTAATGATGAAACTTAGTTTAACTAAGTAAAAGAAGCCGAAAAACAATTCAAACAAACTGAAAATATACGTTTCCGATGAGGTGTAGCTTCGCCAGACTTGGAAAAAGCTAATCAGTGAGGTATAAATAAACCAAGTTGAACTAAGTAAAGAAAATCCAAAAACAACGCAAAACATTGAAAGTATACCTTTCTAATATGGTGTGGCTTCATTGAATTCCGAAAAAAAGAAATTGATGTGTGCTAATGACCAAAGTAAGTGGAATTAAACAATAATAAATTTTAAAATAAGAAAAAAAAGAGAAGCATATGCATTTGAAGTAAAAATTCTCATAAGAATGTATTTTTCTTCATTTGAAGAAGAGAAAAGGATGGTACCATATGTGAATTGTCGGTGATTGATCGAAATTTCATTTCTTCATAGGTGAACCCAACTCTTAAAAATAATAATAAGGACTATATGCAATTTAATAAAATTGAGTTTTCTCGTTAAATCATGATCGGTAGGGTAAGCTTGTACATATGATCTTAAGCTGAACTAAAACAACAAATGAAAAAATAAATATAAAAATAGAAAAAATGGAAAAGTATATGTATTTGAGGTGGTTGAGGTGACGCTTAGGTGGTTGAGATAGAAAAGACAACCGCCTGAGGTGGCCATTGGACGAGACACTGAGGCCTTGTCTCAAATAACATAGCCCTCCAGCAGGCCTTGACCAATATGACATCACTTGCCAATAAAGTGTCTAATTAAGTTTTTTGGAATTTTTATAAGTCATATACCTGAAAATTTCCCATTGGAAGATGTTTTAGGTGGCTTGGCAAGTGGTGTTTGTCTGGTGTATGCTCAATGATTTGCTTGTTGGGATCAGATCGGCCAATTCAACTGTTCTGATCGAAGGAAATCCTATCCATAATCGGCTTGAATTGGTTCTTCAAAGGTTAAATGAAAATGATAAAAGGCATAAAAATAATTCTGAGTGATCCTAGGAGGAGGGATGGATATGGGACCCATGGGGATCGTTACTGGGAGGCATGGAAGGTGGTGTCTTGGGTTGCGATCAGGTTGGCTTGGCTCAGACCTGACCCAATCAAATCGGGTCGTGACCCTATTTTTTAATATAAAATTTTTTAAAAATCTCAAAAAATGTAAAAAGTATCTGAAAAATTTTAAAAAATAGAAAATAGCTAACATGATCGAAAACAATTTTGTTTATTTCATTCAAATTTTACATTTTTTACTTGCTTTGTATATGTTATGTACTTTCTTCATGTCATTCAAATTGAGTACAGATTGTTGTACAAATATACATGACGATCATATTTGTCACCTCTCATAAAATAACCTTAGAAAAATATTTTCTCAAGAACCACCATAACTGTTTTAGGTTGTTTGTATCGAAGTGTCTAACAAGGATCCATAATTCATCTTATATTTTTCTTGGTGATACGTAAGAAACTAAGAGTTTTTGGATGAATCAACTCCAAAGGTAGAGTGTTTGTAGTATTAACTTCACCTCGTTGTGTGTATTCTTCTCTTCTACCTTCACCATGTGACTTTGAACCGTGGTTCGCGTCTTGTGTCGCGTACATGTAATAATCTTCTTCTGTGAAGTGGTTTGCCTTTGTAGAGTAGATCTTTGGATTTGTTGTCCTTCTCCCACTAGAAGCAGTGCTGGTGTCTTCTTTGTTCCTTGGCCCATCGTCATTGCTATTTGATGTTGAATCATCTGATGGCTAGTATGGAACTTGGTGGTTTGGCTCCGACGTGCCTTCTAGCTCTTTATCTATCATTTCCACATCTGCAAAGTCTGGGGGGCTAGTCAAAACTTATTTCTTCTTACCTTTACTTTTTTTATCTTGACGAGAAAACTCTCCGATCTTCTATCGTTTGGCCACTAAAGGAGGAATCCGGAATTCCTCGACGTGAGATACGTTATCGAGCACTCCTTGATCCCACTCTTGATCTTTCGGGTTGGACTCCAGTTTGTGTAGTCTTTCACAATTGTTGACCCAAGCTTCCAACAAATTTTGCTTGTCGAAAATTATGTCCAGGTTGATATTCTGCTTCTTTATCGTTAGCTCCTCAATCCGGCATCTCGAAGCTTCTTCTGTCTATCGTTGTTCTTAATTCTGGTTCTCCCCCATTCTCTCTAATTTTTTTAAGTTTCAGCCTCATGTTGTTGTGATAATAGACTAATTGCTCAAGTTTTTGCAACGTTAGCTGATGATAACCATATGACTAGACATGCATCCCTTAGTCTCTTTTTATTTTCTTTTTCTATTGAAAATACCAAGCTGTTGGGGAGTCCCATCTTGAGAAGTGCGCTTGCTGGTGGGTGTGATTCCCTCTTTCTTTCTAATTTTTTCTATTTGTTTTATGTGTTCTTATCTTGAGGGGTGCACTGGGCCAATGATTGTCATCTGGCATGCCGATTTTGTCTTGAGACGATTTGAGAGAAGATATCTCGAAAGAAGCTCGGGCAAATAGATACCGGTATGTTAATGTAAATGATATAGTAATCTCTTCAAAGAGAGGACATGAGACTTGAAGATCAGGACTAGACAATTTGACATGAGAAATCAAAATAGATATATGAAAGTTGATCATTATTAATATGAGATAACATCAACAGGTTTTTGCTTGGATCTAGAATTTTCTTTAACAATATTACGAAAAGTGATCTCTTTGAAAATTGAGAAATTATGTGACAATTGAATCACTTTTACATTTATAATCATATAAAAATTTTTGTTTATAAAATATAGTAAAAATGAATCAACAACACTTAAATAAGACTTAGGATAGATGTAAAAATAGTCATATAATTGATTTAAAAATTGACAAAAGAATGAGAGAATATAAATGATTTAAACATTTGCGTTAGTACGAAAATTTAAAGTCAGAGTTATCAACCTATGACGAAAATACAAGATAGTAGATATTTATATACATCTTGTATCGGTGATTGCATTCCATGCACTGGGCTAATCACATGGACAGGTGTTGGAGTCGTTGGAATCCTAAACCCAGCCATGGCTGTCTTGCACCTGGTTGGTGCAAGCAGCAGCCAAAATTAGTCTTATCACTTTGGTTTTCCTTCCTTTTGCACAAGCAACGACAAAAGTAGTAGGAGGTTTCACTCCCTTCTCTTTTTCCTCGTCTTCAAAGCTGAGCAGCTATGGAAGAGAAGCGGCAGTCTGGCTTTTCCTCTCTTTTTTCTTTTCGAGAAAAGTAGCGTAACACACTATGTTTGTGAGTACCATTTACTTTTGTTTCCATCGGTGGATCTTTGTTCTGTGACTTTTTTAATGTCTTATGTGATATTCAAGTATATATCATTTTTTGGTATTTTGACATAGCATCCGTTATTTACTATGTAGATTTTGCAAAGATTGGCAGAGAATTCAATCCCTCGTGTTACGGAAAACATCACTCTCTCCATTGGTGCTTTATGCATGGTGTGTCTTTTTGCGAGTCTACTTTTACATTTGCTTGTGTGTAGCATGCAATTTTATACGTGTTCATGTTAGTATATTTTTGAAGGTGACTTAAACAGGCTACAACGTCGTGAAACCAGAATAACGGGAGCCAAAAGAGACATATGCCTCCATCCAAGTGGTAGAGTTCTTGGCAAATACATAGAAGTTACAAAAAGGAAAATAGGAAATGAATCCCAAGCCATTAAATAAACCAATTACTTCACTTAGATTCCTAATAGAGGACAACAATCTGAGGTAACTCTTATATATAAACTTGTGACCAGAACGATGTCTGATTTGAAAACAGCACTTCTGTATGCTTGTTGAAAATATTGCTGTTCTATTCTTTCTATATCATCAGAGATGTGAGACAGGTGAGGTCAGACCTTGGCGATTGAGGCAATCCTTGTTTTTATTGATAGTAATAGTTAACCTATATAAAGTGACGTATGTATTGTGACTAGGGTATAATGTTTAAGAAAATTATATGAAGAAAATTATTAAAATAATTTTTTGTTTTTTGTGAAGGGGAATGACCATACAGTGCTTGAGGCATGCTTCGTGGACTCAAGTTAAGTTTGTCCTTGGTGAATGCCTAAAAGGCTAAACCACTTTTTCTGTCAAAGGTTGTCCTTGGTGACCATACAGCTGAATACTCTACATAGAATTGCTGTCTGTCAAAGAAGACCCCACCATGTTGTGTTCTTCCATTCTAACAGCGCCCTTCCTCCTCTTCCCAGCTCAAACAATGCTTTCTATATACTACTGATTAAAGAAGATATTTTCTGAACTACATGAAATCCTGGTGTCTGATCATTTTATTATGGATTCTGGTCAGGTTAGTGGGTCTACTGGATCCATTTACAGGTCTGCTTTCAATGTAGGAAGAATTGGTTGGGACAATATTTTGATCTGGCCAGGAGCAATCACAATCCTATTTGTTATTAGGGTCAGTCTGTGGAAGCAAAAGAAATAAAAAATGAAAAAATAGTAAAATTGATTAAAATATAAACACTGAAAAACAAGAAATTTAGATAATGGTGACTGGGTTGCTTTAAACAGCATCACTGTTCATTTCTTTTTGGCACCATTTATATCACTTTCTTTTTCACATAATCAACTAATTTACCATGATCCCAGCCACTATCTCTACCTACACCAGTACCAAGTTCATCGAAGTTTTAATGATCCTCCTTAATCATTGTTGATGGTATTACAGTTAAACATAAAACTGATTAATAATTAAAACAATAAAATAACATAAAATTTGAATGTTCAGATTATGCACGTATTGTCTTATGTATGATTAAACCAATAGATTTCCATTAGGAATTGTCGAAAATTTTGTTCAAGTCTAATTAGGATTTACATATTCTTGCTTTGGCTTAGACAAGCTACTAGGAAATTTATATTAGCCTCTGAAGATTAGATTTTTTTGGGTTTGTGTTTCTCAATTTTTATGTTTAAGCAATTACTGTTATTTCATGATGAAGTTAATGTCTATATATGTATGATGTTACATTTTTTAGGTATGGAATTGAACACTATTTCATCTTTCTGTTTATCCATTCATTGTTCAAAGTTATAAAAGGGTGGAAATTGGAAAATTAAAGTAGCTAAGCTAGTTGCTTGTGTGCTGTCAGCGTCAGCTTAATCTTATTTTATTCTTTTTCGTTTATTTACACCTTAAAGTGTTTGTACAGGTTGTGACGTCAACAGGGCATTCAATAATATATACTGCTTCAACTTTCCTTTTGAAGTGGCTGTTTCAGTATGAACATGAACATAGACAATGGTCTGCTGCAATATCGTTAGGAGTTGTCTTGGGCTGTTTGCATATGACTGATAGGGCAACAAGTGACGCTATTATCAATGGACTTCTTGAGGTAGTGTTCAATTTACCAGTCTTCGTACTTTCTCCAAAGTTACAATTTTTTTTTCTATTATTTGATGTTAGTTCAGGATTTGTCACTGCTGTTATTTAGAGGGCATAGCATATTAAACTAGTGCATTTAGAGATTTTGAATGTTGATTGGCTTTACCATTATTTTGTTGCATGTTTATCTGGAAAGATCTTAAGGTGATTAGGAGCTTGTTGAATTCAACATTTTTTTCTATTCCATGATATGATATCAAGGTGTACATTATTATCAAACTTAATCATATGTAATAATGTTGTAACTTGTAAGATCGACAACAGCATAAATCTACAACCTGTTGAGTGAAATAATTGACACAGATTGTCCGGACTGAAGGAAGTGGTGGTGTCTGTGGATTGCACGGTAAGACTGAACAAACCGAACCGAATCAGGTCTCCAAACCGAACTGGTTCAATTCGGTTTGATTTGGTTTGAGTGAAAAAAAGATAAAATATTCAATTTAATTATTTCTTTCATATATATATTGATATTTAAGTTATATATAATTAAAATAAATTTTATTTTATATGAACTATATAAATATCATCTTTATTATTGGTCTAGTTTGGTTTGATTTGGAAGTCTTCTTGATCTGTGGAACCAATAGGAGGCTTCAACCGTTTGTTTAACGATTTGAACCATCTAATGCACACTCCTACTACTAGATGTGAGGGAGGAGCGGAGGAATTGGCATCACTGATGGTTGATGCAAAGTTGTGATGTGAAGTTTGAAGCCCACTTTGGCTCGCCGCTGCCTGAATGACAACCCGATTAGGACCTGTGACCATCTAGCCTGTAAGTTGGCCTGTGGCTGTCTTGGCCCACAAGCTTACGATGGAACGTGACCCGTTCAACTCCTACTTGTCCTATTTAAGTAGGAAAGCTTGTTATAAAATGTTAAATAAAAACTTTTGATGACAAATTTTACCTAGGGAAGATTGTAACATCCCTATTTTTGAGCCCATTGGTCTAAATGGGACTCAAATCTCTCAATGATTTCTAGAGCAAGGAAGGATAGTGGATTGGGTTGGGATTGAGCTGGTCCTAGGTGATCCTAGTCACCCCGGATCAGCAATCCACCTACTCGAACCAAGATGGGTCCGATCTACACTCCTGCTCAGTCTGACCTACACTCGTGCTCATAGTTTGCATAATCGACTAACTCGGATCGTGATCGGCCGATTCTTGACTGATCCGATTCTTGACTGGACTACCGATCCAAAAAAAGATAAAGTGGAATCAGCCTATTTGGTTCAAATCGGTGCTGGAATCAACCCAATCAGTCTATTCCAGATTGATTCTGGCAATTCCTCACCGCAATTGATCCAAAATAGCACCTTGGCAGCTCTGTGCCACAGTGGCAGTCTTACCCGCCCTAAGTGAAAGACGGGACTACCAAGTCCCTTTGCCATATCAGGTCCCGATGAACCTGCTAAGTCACCGGATCCGAGGATACCGGGTGGGCGGGATGACGTAGTGACGCTGTTTTGGAACCATTTTCAGCCCCAAAACGGCCTAGATCGGATCAGAACGACCAATCTAGGCCTTTTTGTTTTTTATGGTTTTTCAAGGACCGCTTCTGATCGGATCGGATCTGGCCATTCCGATGACCAATTCCTATCTGACAATCCATGCTCGTGCTGAATCTGAAAATAGAAATTTTTACAAAATTGAAAAAGGTAAAATTACAGAAAAATTGGCCAACAAATGTATGATGTTATTTATATTCAAATCTTGCATTTGAGCTTCTTATACAACAGTAATGTACTCATCTCAAGACACTTGGCTTGAGTACATTTTATTATAAGAGTATATGCATATTCATTATACTCTCAACTCTCTTTTTCAATTATCTTAGGTTCTCAATCGCAAGTTTCACTTCCATAGATTGAGTAGATAGAATTTGCAAATGAATAACTATCTTGGAAATTGAGATAACTCTTTATATGTGGGATACCAAGAGTTTTGAGATGATTCAATTCCCTCGAGTTGGTGTTGTTGATAACTGTTGGCTTTATGTGTGCCTTCAACAAGTTGCGTCTGGACATCGTGATTATGATTTTGTGTTGTAAAGGTGTATTGTTCTTTTACGAAAGAATTCATAGGTGATGACCAAGGATGAGAATATTCTAACGCCCTCCATGATCTTGATAAGGTATTGTATCAGCTACCGAATCATGAAGCCTGCTATTTGATGTTAAATCTTTAAATATCTGGTATCATGGAACACCTTCTCACGAGATTTTCGATCTTGCGGGGAGGGTGAGATACGAGACTCTGAAGATCTTGGTTGAGTTCTTGCCACTTTGCGGTGAGTATTCTATGGTTTCGCTGGTACATGCTAACACACGCAGATGGATGACCCAAATCCACTTGGCTGCGGGGTCCATGGTCAACCTCCACATGTCGGCCATGCCACGAAGGTCCTCACTTGAGCGGTCGGCCATGTGGAAGCTTCTCACCGTCACAATCGTCCTCGGTTTGAATTGGGAAGGATCCAATCATGTGATTTAACCCCCCCGGGGCAAAGGACCGATGAAGCAGCAAACCAGTGACCTCACAATGACCTCTCGGGCTCAGAGGCTGCTCAACGATATCTCTAGGATCATGGCGGCATCTTGCACTCGGTGATCTCTCTCGACTCTTAGGATGACAATGGGCGAAGCGGAGTTTGGGTTATTCTTCAGGTTGCGGTTTTCGCCGGAATCCTGTCGGAAGGTGTCCTACATCAAAATCTCTTCTTTCCATGTTTTTCTACAACGTTAAACCCTCAATCTAATTTCTTTGTTTTGTATATTTTTAAAACATGTTATGATTGATTTCTTCTCATGTATTTTTGATTGCTCTTCGTCTTAAGCTTCTTATTGCATTACATTAATGATAGATATTTTTTAAAATTTTAAAAATAGGCTTTCTGAAGTGGTTAGTTATTACATCAATGTTTTTTGTTTGGGCTTAACAGCTCCTAAAGTGATTACATGATTTTCATTTTTGAATGTCTTTACATATTTAATGTCAAATACATGTATGAAATGTTTCTATTTGTCTATGTTGTTAGAGGTACGAGGCGAGTTTTTTAAAGTTTTTTTAAATATTTATAATAATAATGCATATGCTTGTAATTAGAAAATTTAAAAAATGCATGAAATACATGTAAAAAATGCAGAAAATTTTATGAAATTGCATGAAATACTTAATAACTATGTTTACAATAAAAAACATAAAGGACAATATCTTGAAAATTTAAAAGAAGTTGAGAACATAAAAGAGATAACCATACTAATAACACTAAAAAAAGACATGCCTTTTTAAAGCAATCTTTGAAGCAACTTTGGAACTAAATTAATCTGTTAACAACAAGTCCAAAATAACTTACAATAACAAATGTAAAGAACTACATAACAACAAGTCCCAAAAGAACAACATAAAATAGCACAACATCCAAGTAGACATTGAACGGCATAAAAAACTCTCATCTCATCAATCTTTGTAATTTGAATTTCCTCATCCGAAGAGATGTCATCCTCATCAATGGCTGTCAAACGTTTTCCCTTGTCAACCCTTCACTTTTTAAAAGTTGATGCCCTGGTGATTGGATCTTCCTTTTTCTCAATTCCTATGGCTAATTCCACATCTCTCCATGTAAGACCCTTGCCTTCATACATAACATCATCGTCCTTTATAGTAATTCACTAATCGGTCTCGTCAATGTCATCCAAACATTGGATCAAGATTTAACTTCTCTATCTTAAAATGCTGATCTCGAAGTTTTTGATACACAAGATCATTTAACTTTTTTTGTTCGAATCTAATTCTTTTCTGTGTGTGCACCTATAAGAAGTAGATCAAAATTTTGATACATATGAGTCATAAGAAATATTTCATCTATAAAAAGATTTTAAAATTGTTTAAGTTTTTTGTTCAAAGGTACTCCAGTTGTACTTACAACTAGATGCATTACAAATAAGGTTTAATATTCTAATCAAGGAAGGCCGGGTTGGGGGTCGGCCTGGGGTTGGTCGGCCCCAAAATCGACCTAGTCGGACCGGGTCACAACCCAGGTTGGTCGGGGTCGAATTTATTTTTTTTTCAAAAAATTTTAAAAAAATATAAAAATAACATGAAAATAAGAAAAATAGAAATAAATGTTTTTTATACTATATATTTACATATACATAAAAATATATGTACAAAAATATAATTATATTTTTATATTTTAATTAAATATGAGTGTTTATCTATGAATATAAGTAAATATGATTTTTATTGTGATGGGTCTGGCAACTCAGGGCGACCCCCGGGCAACCTACCTTTCTATGATTTTGATGACCATTCTTTGTAATCGAGGAACTTTACTTGTTCAATCTATTCACCAATTTGTTGCAAGGAAAAAACATTATTGACTTGTAAAAACACATGATATATCAAATGTAGAATTAAAAGAAAAAAATGCACATGGAGTAAATGTTTGCCGTTGTCTAATTGCCATGTCTTTACCAAAGAGGCCTGAGAATCTCTATACATAGCTAATTGATTCATTGTCATATTTGGCTTATCAGGGGATTCAACAAGCTTCTCAATGCAATCAAATAATAGACTTGAAAATGGACAAAGCATATGCTACACATTTTCATAAAGTACTTTTAAAATGATTTCACACGATTTCTTTACCTTTGTTTGTTTAGCCCATTTTTTGTTGGAAGTTGTCAAATCTTCAAATGTGAATGTCCTTATCAACTCATCTTTACAAATGTCAAGACTCTCTAAGTTTAGATGATTTGTGACAAATCTTATGACAACTGCCCTACATAATTTTTTGTCATTTGTGAACTTTCTCATCTTTGCAAAGACTTTTGTATGAGCATAAATATATGTAGTCACATATTTTACATTTCTGGTTGTAGACTTCATGGTAGGTGGGGTCGGGGGTCAGGACTGGATCAATTGGGCCTAAACCGACCCGGGTCGGCCGGGGTCACAATAAAAAAATAAAAATTTTAAAACAACCATGGGGTTGGGGTCGCGGGGTCGGGACCGGGTCGGTCAACTCAAAAACCGACAGGGTCAGGCCCGGGTCGCGACACCGCATTCCATGGTAGACTTGATTCCTGTCAACTTTTAAATATCTTCTAACATCAAGTCAATGTAATATATAACACATGATGTACAAAATAAACAATATTGCATAGACATCAAAATTCTTCTTACAGCTGTATAAGTAGCCTCATTATTTGGTACAATTTGGTTAATATTTTTTGGGCTAACTTCTACCACAAGCTTATCCAATATGTCAGTCAACAACTTTGCATCTTTTACTAAAAAACTTATCAATGTCCTCCCCCTTCTATCTATTCAGGCATCCGATATGATAGTTCATCCATATTTCACCACTCTTATGTTTTCTTTTTTAACTAATTCACAATTTTTTCAATCTCTTTTACAAGTAAATTTTTACGAATTTTATGATATGTCGGATCCTTCAAACCCATACCAACTTGCCCAACAGCTTCTAACATAATTTGAAAACCACTCAAGCATCCAATGTTGAAAGGAATATCTACTTAGTACATCTATCAAGTAATGTATTGCACAACTTTGTCTCTCTTCCTTCAAATGTTTCTTGTCCTTCGTATTTTTCTCTTTAGACACTTTTGGATTTTATCTAATAAACCAGTCCATTGGACGTCTCAAATGGGGAGGCATAAATGTCCGATCACAAATAATTTGTGTCTTCGCCTTTGGTGCTTACCTCCGAAGGATTGATATCAAAGAGATAATCTCTTCTTTCCATCTCCTTTATCACCGCACCTTTTTGAATGGAGCTTGTTTAGCTTATTTCATGTGTTGCTTAATTTCTTCCTTTGCCTCCGCTGTAGACTTCTTACAAGTAGTGACATTTGTAGATAAACTAGCTATATGTTACTTTAATATATATATATATTCCACCTTTACAATCCTTGTTGCAAAAGATACATCTAACTAGATCTCTATTTTTGGATTAACCAAAATATTATATTTCTAACATCTTTCGATCTAGGAGTATATCTTGAAATTGAAGGTCACGTTGTAGTTAGCGGTTGAAAGTTTGACCCTATCCTTGAACCATGATCTTGCTTCATGAATTGAGATATCTTCTTTAGAAAATAAACATCCAGTCTGTTAACTTATAAATAAAATATATTAGTATCTAACATACCAAAATTCGTATGTGGAACTTTTATATAGCCATGTGAAGAACAAAGTACAAACTGATATGCTATTAGAACAAAAATTTAAATTGGAAGAAATATATTAGTACCTAATTAAATCATAATAACAAGAATATATTAGAACAAAAATGAAAATTGGAAGAACAAGATAATCAATTGAAAAATATAGAAAATTGTATCTTTCTGATAAAACGAAAGTACCTTCTCCGACGAAGTCTACCAAAAAGGAATAAATTAAAGCCTTCATTGGAAACAATGTATTAGAAAAGAATTGAAGAAAAATGAGCTAAGATCGAAAATAAACTAAAAACATAAAAGAACAAAACAACTTACTTGAAATAGGTTATTTGACGAAGAGGACTTCCAACGCAACAAGCTTCTCTGACGGCCTTCTTTAGGGACAAAATATTAAAAAATAATTAAAGAAGCAACAAAAATTGAAATTAAACTAAAATAGAAAATCCAAAAAAATCTATCAAAAATACGTTGTCTAGCATAGAGGACTTCTGGCACAAGAACCCGACTTTCATTAGGGACAATATATTAGAAACATTATTGAAAGAAAAAACAAAAATCAAAATTAAACTAAAACACAAAAATCAAAAATAAATCTATCTAAAATAGGTTCTCTGACGAAGATGACTTCCGGCACAAGAATTTTTTTCAGCGACCTTTATTAGGAACAATATTTTAGAAAAATATTGAAAGAAATAAAAAAATTGAAAATAAACTAAAACATAAAAAATTTAAAAAATCTGCCGAAAATAGGTTCTTCGGTGACGGCAACCTTTTCTCTGGTGGCAGCGACAAGCGGTAGCTTCTCCTTCTAGGGTGGACGCCTCCTTCCGACGCGATCGTGTGTGTGAGAGAGAGAGAGAGGCAGCTGGGGGGTTTAAGTTATGGATTCGGACCTATTATTGGGACTTGATCTGGGATTGAGGTGAGGTTACCTTGGTGCCTCATCTAGGTGGCCAAGGCGACTAGGGTTTGGGGCATTTGCCACGGACGCGAGGAAGGCTGGCCCCGCCTCGCCGTGCCTTGTCTCCTATGCAACCAAGGCACTTGCCTCCGATAACATAGGTTTCTATTCTTTACATGTATTAACAGCCTTTCATATTAATTAAATATTTTTTATAACTTGACCTAAGTCAATTAATGTTCGTAATCTATTCAAATTTTAGATTCAGATATTAATCATTAATTTATCTACAAGGATTATAAATGTAATAGATAGATTATATCAATTCAATATCATAAATATTTAAACATTAATCTATAATAAATAATTAGGATTAAAAGAATGCTCTTAATAAAATTTTCACATTGATGTACTCTTATTCTTATATGATATTATGTTATGTTTCATATATATATACACATTTTGATCTGAAATTCAATCTCTCAAGATTTTTCCGAGATCTTCTCTTTCACCCCCCCCCCCCCGAGACGAAATCGAGATTTGAGACGGCAACCCTTTTATAGTACCAGACGTTGATATTTGACTAGGACGTGTCTTTTACTTGAATATTTAGTTTTATCTAAATCTATAATGTCCTTACTCCTATAACTCTTGCCTTATTTCGATGTTGACTTGATCTTTTGCTTCTTTGACAATTGAGGAGGAATTTGAACATTTCCAGATAATGATACATTATCTAATTGTTTTTCCACCCATGCTCGGTCATCTGCATTGAACTCCAGTTCCCTAGCTCTTTAATCAATAATCCGTGCTTGCAAGGCATTTTGCTCATCACAAATTTTATCTATATTTTTATTAGCTATGATAACAGTTTGGTGAAACCGGCCACTACATTCATCTCTTCATCTTTGTTTTCTTTTTGCAACTCTTTTGAGTTTTGATTATTGTAGATTCTTGAACTTTAACCATATGTTGTAGTGGCAGCATACAAGTTAGTTTTATTCTTGTAAGAGTCAACATATTCTTTTTCTTTGTGTGGATTAAGCTATAGGTTGACCAATTTCTTTCACTTCCTCAAGTCAATGTAGTTTGACTCAAAACTCAAATTGCTGCCAAAGTTAAATTTTCGTATCTCATTGCTTCACTAGGATCCATTCACCAATTAGCTGTATATAAGCAATATATGTTCAGATATGCATAACTAATAATATTAAAATATAATCTGATTAGCATTGCAAGTTCCATGGGTGGTCTATCACCACCTAGGAGCTACCTTTAGGGTGTTGGTGAGGAGATGGAAGCTTCTTTGTGTCATGGAGTCCAGAGATTGGTGATAATGCATTGTTGTCTCCTGGACACCAAGGAAACACTTATATTGAGCTCATCCAAACTCTAATTTGCATGATTCAAGATTCGGTGATTAATACTTTTCAAAACTAATGAATAGAAAGGGGTCCAATGTTCTGGGTGTTTTCCTAATACTTTGTTAGCAAAATACACAAAATTAAAATTTACGGTTATTGCTGAAGATTAGTCAAATGTTTTTATACAACTCGTTAAGATTCCGATTCTCATGATGCCAATTTTCTTGATCTTATATTTTTTAAAACAAAACAATGGATTGGTTCCCGAGGTTTCGGAGCTTTATAGGAGTATGCGGGGGAGAACTCAGAAACATGGTATTCCAAGTTGGGTTTGGCTCCCAGATCAGCTAGGACCAATCCTGATAAAGGATCGGATCGGTTGAAAAAAAAATGGACTGACCTCCGCTGGAGGGTTCGTCTGGATGCTGTGGGTTGCTGTTTCCTGGCAGTGGAGGATCGGCTACTGCCTCCCCTGGACAATGGGGAAGTAGCCTTGTATAGGATCCAATTAAACCTAGCCTTATCCTGGCAAGAGTTTTGCCTCTTTTTAGATGCCAGCAAGAGCAAGGGGGCTTTGAGGGCTGATCTCTGGTGGATCAAGGCATGTATGTGGTGGGGACTGTTGCTTTCAGGTTGTTGACATCTGTAGGTCGACCTAGGTCAAGAACTTGGAGAAATTGAAGGATTCAAGGTTGTTCTAGGTGTTCTTGGAGGAACCCTATGTGAAGCGGAAATTATGTGAGTAGATTTGCTTCTTGTTTGAAAAAACCCATCCCTAACCTATTTACTCAATTTTGTTCATTGTTTAGACTGATTAGAATTAGCTTCATGCTGGGCCCAGATCTGAACTGGCATGCTTTAGCATGGCTAATACATGCAAGGATTCCGGAATCGGAATCGGAATCGGTCCGGACCGATTCCGATTCCGATTCCAGGAATCGGACGGAATCGGCCGATTCTTGGGAAGGGAATCGATTCCGGATCGGTCCGGAATCGGTTTTTTTTTGAATTTTTTTTCGTCAAAAAAATCCAAAAAATTCAGAAAAAATCTAAAAAAAATAGGAAATGAGTTATAATTTTTTTTTAAAAATAACCAATGCATTCATCCACAGGACCACATCGAATAAATACTAATGAACTCCAATTGAAGACTTGAAGTTAAGTACATATTCCAATTCCATTGATTCAAAAATAAATGAGTTGATACATCATAAAAAAAAATTACATCATATCAATCTACTACCAATATCTAGGATATAGATATGGGTCTTCCTCCTCTCCCTGCTGCTCGTGATGCTCCTCCCTCGTGCTCAGTCTTGTATACTGTCCGGGACAAATCACCGAGTTTAACTCTACTCGGAGTCGTCGGAAACGTGTAAAAATAGGCGTATGGGATATCCGGAATTTTTCCCGTGCAAAATGGACATATCCGGATAGTTCAAAACTTAAACAGATTTGTTCAGACAGAAATCGTAAAGTTTAACGACACTCAAACTCGTCGGAAACGCGTAAACTTTACGATTTCTGTCCGAACAAGTCCGTTTAAGTTTTGAACTACACTCAAACTCGTCGGAAACGCGTAAGAATGGGCGTACCAAGTTTTTGGCGAAGAAATCTTACCAAAAACCTTACAAATATCGAAGAAGAGGTTGATTCGATGCCGATCCGAGCTTGAATCGGCGGAATCCTTTGAAGAACAGGCTTGGAATCGCCTGAATCGCCTGAATCGCCCCTGGAATCGCCGGAATCGGTCGAATCGGGCCGGAATCGACCCTGGATCGACGGAATCGGTCGGATTCGACGGTGGATCGACGGAATCGAGGCCGGAATTGACGGAATCGCTCCGGAATCGCCTGCGCCCTCTCCTTCCGCCGCGGGATCGACCGAGGGCAGCTCTGCGGGTCGATTCCCGGTCCAGAGTCGAACCTGGAATCGAACCGGGCCGGGTTAACCCGGCCTTCCGAAGAATCGGTCGGATCGACCGATTCCATGTGGAATCGGTCGGAATCGGATCGATTCCGACCGATTCCAGGCGATTCAGACCGATTCCGCGGAATTCTTCCCGGAATCGGTCCTTCCGCCGGGAATCGGATCCACCGATCCGATTCCGGAATCGGTCGGAATCGGTCCGATTCCACCGATTCCGTAATCTATGAATACATGTCAATCTCATGCTAAGGAACAACTCTAGTACTAAAGACGTCTACAGATTCATGAGTATTCCTTTCATCTATGCATTTCATGAACGATGAGCAATACACACATGTTGCACAAGACTATAATCATGGTGTACGGTCATATGGTGAAAAAGATACACAAGGAGGCAGAGGCTCAGGTTGTCAACATTACTACTGTTATGGACTTTTATCTTAAGACTCTGTGGAGTGGGGTTCTTACATTTCACCAAAAGTGTTAAAAGATGTTTGAAGGGAGTTTTGAATTTAAGGGTTCCATACACTCTACTTCAATGATTGTCGAATCGGAATTGGTACCTGGATCGGTGGGTACTGATTCGATTCGGATCGGATTATATTGATCCAAAATCGGTCTGGATCATTTTTTTCATTTAAAAAATGTAAAAAAATCACTGAAAATCATTAAAATAGGAAACCACATAAAAATTTGTTAAAAATAAAAATATAACATTTAACACACTTTCATGTCATTATTAGAGAGTTTAAAGCAAGTGGATATATGCTAATGACAATGTCATTATTTCACCAATATATATGAAATTGACCTTCGTACTCTTTACTTTTGGATTCTCCTAGATATTCCATTGAGAGTTGTCAGTCATGATTGGCCCCTACCATATGAAAATAATGAATAAGCAATCTTGCTAAAATCATACACACTGTCCTGCGTTGCTGCTGTGGATGAAATATATGACTGGAAGTCTTCAGAGAGTTCTAGATAATTGGCTGCTTTGTACTGATAAAAAGATCCCATTTGATTTTAGCGTTGACTTCTGCCAGTTGAATGTTGTCTTTAGCTAAAATCATTAGCCCCTACTCCATTGGTACTTGCTTTGCTGGAAGAACTTTCTTCTCATCCTCCCAAACTTGTGATGAAGAATTCTCAATCCCAAACTAGAAAACCCAATGCACGAGATTAAAGCAAGATGCTTACTAGAGGATTCTATATCATCAGTTTTTTGTAATAAAGACATCTAAAGCACAGTGCTGGTCAAGATGTAGGTCCGAATTTTATTTAGTGCTATCTCTGATGATGGGATAGTAATCCTGTCAAACTGATATTCTGAAGTATTTTTCTGTTTCAGATTTTATCAATCTTTTTCTATTTGTCTATCAGTTAGATAAATACAGAGCACCAAAGTATTGGATAGCACAGCACATTCCAATTGTAGCTATTCCTAACTTTTTGTGCTTGTTCACTTGTAATTAAGGGTAGTTGAGGCAACCACATAGGTATTGAGGCAAGGCAAAATGGCCCCTCATCACGTTAAGGCACTGGTGCAGTCACCTTAACTCCCTCCTGGTAATTCTGTGTTTTATGTTTGTGATGTGTATGTTTTGTTGTCTTCATTTTTATATTGTGCAGAATTCCTATTACGGAGGCTTTAAAGTTTATTGCATCAGTTTTACGTATTTATCATTGTTATTATTAAAGCGAATGAGCATTATGGTTGACTACCCTACTTTTGCGGTGAATGTCTCGGAGGTCATGAGAGGAAGCAATTCCTTGAACTTCTCAGTCATCTCTCATGGCTAGGGGTGTAAAAGGAATCTAATATTCCAAAAATCTGATTCAATTCTGATAAAAATTAACGGATTCTAAACTTGCTATTTGTATCTTATAAGCTATTGGAATCAGAATTGGAATTCTGTTTCTGTTTATCCAAATTCGATAAAAAATAGGTATATATAAATAAAATTTAATAACAATAAACCTAAATAAATTATAAAATATGTTATATAAAATGATAAACATAATGTTTTAAAGACAAAATATCAAATTTTAATAATTATATGTGAATTACTTATTTTAAAATAAAAACTAATATATAGTATGTATTTCGGAAATTATTGAATTGTAATCAGAGTATAATGATTCCAAAATTATCAAAATCAGAATCTGAGCACTTTAACCCTGATCAGAATTAGCATTGGATACAGGTGATTCCACTACCGAATTCGACCCACTTGCAGTCTTACTCATGGCTTATGCAATAAAAGGGGTTATGGACATCTGGCAATATCTCTTTGGTTCCCAAGATATTTTCTAGAAATATGTGTACAAATTCTAATTGCTGTCTTCACTTTCTGTCTCTGGCTGTTTCAGGTCATTGTCAAGAGTACAAGTAATCTTGTGAGAGGAGCCTGTGGTATAGGGCTGGGTTTTGCTTGTCAGCATCTGCTTACAGAAGGTCATAATGATTTGGTATCTGAAGGATGGCTAACAGATGCTGGATTTGTTAGAAAAATTGTGCACTCCTTGGTTTTGATAATAAGTAGGACATTGCCTTCTTCATACAATTCTCTGATCTGCCTTATTGAAAATTTTATGCCGGACAAAAGTGATGCTCAAACAGAGGAATTTGCTTGCTCTTTGGAATACAGCTCTGATGAACAAGATGATTCTTGGGGTGTTGCAGGTCTCATTATCGGGTTGGGGAATACTGTTTCTGCTTTATACAGACTTGGAGCTTATGATGCCATACTCAATATTAAAGATATTCTTACATCATATATTCAACTTTTTAGCCTGCCTTCTCAAGGATCCCATAAAGAAGTATCTTCTGTACTGTTATCTATGGGCTCGTGTCTTGTCCTACCAACTATCTGTGCCTTATGTCAGAAAACTGAGCTTGCTGATATTGACTTTCCTGTTCTTGTCAACGGTTATCAATCTCTTATATCTAACCTATTAATTTTAGAGACATCTAGTGTCACGTATCAAAATTTACTCATGGCGTCCTTAATTGGAGCTGGATCCCTCCTCTCACGTATCTTGAGCGAAGGTGTGTGCTCCATAAAGTTAGTTGATGTAAAATGTCTGTTGGAAGTAATCAGAAGCACTTATACACATCCACATTCCCCTGTTGTTCAAGTGGGTGGGATGTTTGGAGTCGTCAATGCATTTGGCGTGGGTGCAGGCAACATCAACTTTGGCCATATGTATCAGCGGCCTTACCTAAAAAATGATGGTGCTCAGAAGGTTAGGCATATTTTTGTTGAAATTACCTCCTTTTATACAAGTTGCTAATTTTCTTCTTTTCTTAACAGGATGTTCCATACATCAGGGGGGCAATACTTGCTAACCCTGTTCTTGAATCTTTTTCTACATCACTAGTTCAAGAGATATTTGTAATTGCTAAAGAATCAAAGGATATACAGTTACGGAAATATGCAGCATGGGCTATTTCATATCTTAGACACTGGTGGTGGTCGCAATATTCTCAAAGCATGCATGATCAGCAAAGTGGCTCCTTGGACAATAATGTTGTCTCAGGACTATACTATTGGCTAAATGACTTTGAGGTTAGTTTATTGTTCCTATTATGTTATTAGCTGATCAGCATGGGTGCTAACTTTTACATGTTTTTCAAGTAGCTTGTTTGTTAGACTAAGCAGTATTAGTTTACATACCATCATTATCTATGAAGAATATAAATTGTTGTTTCATGGTTGGGTCTTAGGTCTTAGATTTCCCCTTTGAAACCCACCCATCATTGCCAGTTTACTGATCATCTACATATCAAAGAGCTCATGTTGCCACTTGAAGCATCTACATTTGTAGTGCTTGTGTTGCCACTTTACTTTTGACCATGCGTGCAAATTGAACATAGGCGCAATCTTTCTCAATTACAAGGAAACTCTGGACAATTGATTCAATAAGTGACTGAAATATAATTTCCTGACTTTTCTGATCAAATTGTTGTAGCATAAATTACCATTGGCAATGTGATATCAAATATGAAATGTCAGTATCCTACACACGAGGATCTCAACTCGATGAAATAAGTCGGCATTGGCCTTGATACTAAATTTATACAGGACAAATAGCTGATTTCCTCGAGGCATGCAAATTGACTAACATGGCTGGCCGAAATGAACCGAAAGGGTGGAACCAGGCTGGACTGGTTTTGGCTGGGCATACTGGATCATGTGGAGTCGAGCAATGTAAACCAGAGCCAGGGTTGAACCAGGTTGAGTAAGCTGAACCAGCCTGAATGGGGATTGGTCAGGCTTCACGTGATTGTGTGTGCAACTTCATGAGGTCACAAGCCTGATCCACTGTTCCCTATGGTTGTAGCCATGGTTCGCCGGGTCGCGACCCGGGTCGCGACCCGGGCCCGACCCGGTCGCTTTTGGGGCCGACCGACCCGGTCCCGACCCAAAGACCCCGACCTCAAAATTAATTTATTATTATTATTTTTGGCGACCCCGGCCGACCCCGGCCCGACCCGGGTCGCGACCCCGACCGACCCGGGTCGGTTTTGGGCCCAAACGACCCGGTCCCGACTCCCGACCCCACCTTCCTTGGTTGTAGCATGACAAGAAGTGCGGGGTGCAGTTCAGACAGTGATGGGTTGTCACGTTGCGGTAGAACTGAGGCAGAATGTATGGCGTGCAGTGGGCACTGGTGGTGGGCAGTACAGAGAGGGGATGCTGTGTAGTGAAAAGAGAAAGGTGGTCCGGCAGCAGAGGATGTAGGGTGGTCTTAATAGGGAACATAAATGGTCCCAGGCAAGTGAGGAGGGTGGTTGGTACCGCTCAGATCAGCAGAAGTGGAGAGAGCAGTGGGGGAATGGCAAGGCAGGTAAAGAGCCGAGGGGGAGGGATGTTGTTGTGGCAAGTGGGTGATAACTGGTAACTGTCAGGGAAGACTAAAGCCGGAGGAGTGAGGCAAGCAGAACTGAGGGAAGACTATGGCATCTCTTGCCGCCCAGGGTGCCTCCCCGGCAGCATATCTTGCCCTTCCCATTGATGTTGATGGGGTTGGATTTGTGCTGGAACCCACTGATGTTCCATCATCTTTAATTTTGTTGCTTTTTTAGTATTGAAGCCGTTCCAAACCGATTTTGGATCGTTTCAACCCCTTGGATCAGCTGTTTCGGCTTATCCAGTCCGGATCAAATTTGGCTAGGGCCGATCCTGATTCCTATTCCAATTTCAATCCAGCCATCCTTGGGTATTCAGAACAAGGGTTTTGGATGGAGTTGGGAAGGAGGAACGGGTCATGGTGGGCTGACCAGCAATGGGTGTGCCAGCAAGGCTTCTGTCACGGAGTGGTAGGCAGGCGGCCATCCAACACACTGCAGACATTATGGGGCTCAGGTGATAGGCCCTGTATTGGTAGGGGCTGGTCCCAGACACCCACTGGCATCAGGGTTGCAAGAAGTGGATGTACCAAGAGGAGGCAATGGGAGCAGTGGGAGATAATGGGGTCTATGGGCAGGTCGGTGACGATGAGTTATAGATGCTGGCTGGTGCTTCTGATGTGGCATATGACATGAAGGGGACTAAGCTGCCAGACATCAGGAGTGCAAATGAGATGGCTGTGTCGGCAATGGGGTGCTGCAGTGATAATAGGTAAGGGTGTGCATTAATCAGTTTTACCCAACTGGTTTAGTTCAGTTTGAATCAACTTGTTGGAGGTTCTGGATGTCTTCAAATGCATATACCTTAATCTATAGTCATGCAACTTAATGCATTTTATGATCAATTGATTATCATCTCCTAGCATCCAACAAATAACTGTTGTTCCCTCTTATGTTATTGATGTGTTAAATGATTCATCGTATACATGTTTTGTATTAAAAAATACCCTATACAAGACATTGAAATTTTAAGATAACAATTGACACTAATATTAACTAAATAAAATAAATTAAGAATGATTACCTACAGCATGTGGCAGATGATATGGCATCCAACCGCTTAGTATAGTCATTAACTTTTCTGAATATCTGTCTTGGCCCGATCAATGGCATCATACAAGAATTTTATGTTTAACTTCTCACCTCTGTCTACAATGCATGATATATCCACTAAGGCTTGTCAATAGCTAGTCTTATTTACTGTTTTCCAAAAGTCACTATTTTTAAATGTTTTTTTTACATTCTTTTCCTTCTTCTTGTCACTTGGATTAACTTGACTAATCTAATTTGTCCAACATGATGACTAGATCATTGAAAGACAAGATGACAAGATGCCTTTGTTTAGCCATAAACATAATGGATATGTCTTTTTCGTATATGCTTGGCTAACATGTTGAGTATTTAGATGTCCACTCTTGTTAGAATCCAAACACAGAGTAGATAATACGGATACACATAAAGTGGAGCAGATACGGATAATATCTGCTTCATCAAAAACCTGTAAAATCTAAAAAGATCTGCAAAAATTTCTATCAAAAACCTGTAAAAAGCTTGCAAAAAGGTTTTTTAAATTTTGCAAATAAAACCTTCCAAAAACTTTATAATTTATAAGATATGATATGGAAAGAAAACATGTAAAATCACATTTGCATTCTAATAAAATTATGCAAAAAGGGGGCATACAAAATTGTTGAATATCTTAAAAACCTGTAAAACATATAGAGGAATATCTTCAAATTCAAAAAAACATCACATACATGTGATAAACAATACATAAAAGTTTAGATCAATCTAAAGATAGTTTTCTAAATTACAATAGTCAAGATATATGAATCAGCCGGCTTTGCCTGAATCATTGGTGGTGGGGGCTGATCCCGATCATGCCTCAAAGACCTTCTAAACCATGTGTGGTACTGCATTTTTCAGGGCGTAGTTGCTGGCTTGCCGCACACGCCAAATTCTATCTTTTGTGACATCCATGCTTATTCATGGTGTTGGCTAGGGAGGTATCGTGGCATCATTTGAAAGAAACCAAAATTATCATTTTCATGAATTGCTATAAATGCCTCATGTTTCAGATTGCTGGGAGCGACATTACTCTTAATGTTTGGGCTTTCTTTATAAACTCCAGCATTCAGCATAACTTTTCAGGGGATGATCTCAAAATAGAGCAAAAAAAAAAACAAATTACCTCGGATTGACACGGTTTAGGAACTCAAGCAAAAGGGTGAACATCTATAACTGAGAAATGAACAATAGAGCACAGGAATTGAGCAGCGTTCTTGCCTTGGAATTGAGAGAGAGCATTAGTGCCCCTGGTCCTGAGAGCTAGTCAACTAGAGAAATGTTTTCGCTTGGAGTTAGATTGCTTCCACTTCTTAGAACCACCCAGAGACCACCAATGGGGGAGAGAGGAGGGAGAGATGATTGTCGATAATGGATCTTGCATTGCCAAGGGAGGGCAGTGCTAGGGCAAAGGAGGGAGCTCGATGCTGCCGCAATGTGAAGGTTGAATTGCCAAAAGGAGGAAGATGAATCTAGCATCCGTGAATGGGAGGCATCAGGGTGGGCCAGTGGTGTTGTCTCCTTGTTGGGTTTGTTGGGCAAATGGCACAACGTGGGTAACCACAGCCGTTGGTTCATCAATCCAACAGCCTTTTTAATACACTCGGTTTAATAATTGGATATTATCCATATAGATTTAAATATTTGTCTAATCTTAAAAAGGATATTATCCGATTAAACGGATATGGATTTTTATCGGAAATCTAGATCTATTTACAACCCTACCTTCGTCTAGATCCGTTTACAGCCCTACCTTTGTTGCATACTCTCTGATGAGATGTAAATCTTGCTGCACCTGGTCAAAAGAGCTTTCTCAGCTTTGTGTGTTCTTTCATTAAGTTTATAGTTATGGTTGTAAATGAAAGAGAAATAAATTATGTCATCTTTACAATCTTATTTATTGTTGGATCTTTGCATATATCCTCCAACATCAAATATAGTGAACGGGCAAAACAAGGTGCCCAATAGGTGTATCGTCTTTTAACCATCAGTATTTGTCCAGTTGTTTTATATGAAACAACATTATCCATGACAACTTGGTCAACACAATCTTCACTTATCTCATCTATAATTCTATCAATAAGTTAAAATAAGTACTCGACATTTCAACATTTTTTATTTTATTGGACGTATCGATTGTCTGCTAAAACACCATTTCTACTTGACAGTAAACTTGGAATTGAATCATGGTTCTTTTGTTAATACATGTTAACAAGGATTAGACAACATAATAAGAATGTAGGAACGTGAGATTAAAATAATGAAATACAGTGATCCAAAAAAATGTCTAGTCATTGATCAGTAAGGTGCATCCTCTTTCATCTCATATTCATTCAAAAATATTGACAGATTTTTTTGTTTTGATCTAATATAACAAAGGTTGCATTACAAAAATGAAATTTTGCAACTATTGTCTTATTTTTTTCTTCATCAACATCTATATACTATTGCATTATAGCATATTGTATGACCCAGCAATTATTTGAAATGAAAGTTAAAGCAAAAAAACTTTTGATCGTGCCAATCATATTTTCATAATAGGGTCCATTTTCTGTATTGTTATTCCCCATGTATAACTTCAAGTTTCTCAAAGTAACTGATATGCTCGATTCTCTGCAGTTTGTAATTCTGGTATACCTTCATGCATGGATGCAAGATTGGTTTCTATCTTGTAACAATGATCTTTTTACTCTTTTTAATGCCAGCAGGTTGCATTTCATAATATAAACATTGTTGTGAGCACCTTAAGGTGTCTTTCACAAGCACCTAGATTGCCAAGTTCTTCAGATTGGGGTGCTATCATCAAGCGCTGCATGAAGCTTGGGCCCAAATTATCTGAAAATGCAGAAGCGTTAGGCCAGGAAACCAAGATATTAAGAAAAGAATGTCTACATTTCGCCTTAGCTCATGCTTGTGTTAACAACTCCCTTATGACTTTCTTGGATGACCTTGTTGACGGACCTCGTTTTAACACATTAGATCTGAATCTGCAATGCTCCTTGCTTTGCTTCCTATCTGAGATAAAGCAAGTTTTTTCTAAATCGAGATTGGAGAAGTTATATGCCGATCTGGTTTGGTACTTCAGCTCTTCAAAATCTTTTTACATGTATAATGACAATCAGAAATGCCTGTTACGTGTGGCATTCTGGAAGGGCCTAAAAGAATGCCTAGCCAATGCTTCTGACAAATCAATCTGCATATCAGAATTAGAGAAGTGCATGCATCTATTATTCAGCTTCCTGCCTGTTGCATCTGCTTATGGTTCAGTAGGGACGGTTCAGTTTGAGGAGTTTGCAGAAGCTGCTGATTGCTTATCTTTGGCTCCACAGATCTGGCTGATAGACATACTGCAGGTATATGCATTGCCCCTTTCTTGATGTCCTGATCAGTAAATTTATTGTCTACACATTGTTCCATTGTTCCATTGATTAATAATAACACTACACTACCATTGATCATGTAAAATATCTATTTCAATAAGTGCAGAAACTGGTTTTTCATCCATTTCTTTGGATCCAGTGATCATACGAGGGATAGTGCAGAAACTGTCTCCTGAATTCTGATCCTTAAGGATAAAATGTGCAAGCTTCCTCAAACTTCCAATTTCAATAGAACCTTTCTTGGGGAAATGGGACAATGATAGAGAGTTATCATTGCACACTTGACATGAGAAGACTTGGGATTTTTTTTCATTCCAGGACAACCACACTGTAGTGCAACTGTCATGCTTTAAGGGTGTGCCTAAATTTTTTATGTAGAACATAGAAAAGAATATTTTTGTGACTTATATACTGTGGTGTTATTTTATTACTTGTACAGTTGTACTTGCCCTTTAAAAGGCTTCTTTTATAGCTTACGAATAATGAAGGTCGCATCGGTTGATAGAAGTGACCTCAATGAATTAATGGAAGAAAACTTTGTTTGTTTCCCAAGTGACACTTGGGAACTATGAAAAGCTGAGAAGGCTCTTGTTCCTCTGCCTTGGGATTCTGAGAACCTGCTGGGACAGTCGGCAAGTCTCCTCTTTTTTTTTCCTTTTTTGCTTTCCCCCTCTCTCTTTCACCCATCCTTCTCTCTCTAATGTTGGACAAATGGGGTTGACTTTGCAAACTCTAATTCTCACATGTGACATGATCTGGGGGTTTGATATGGGACTTGACATCAAGGACAGCAATATGGTTTGAGAAACCACCTAGGTTAGAATGCCTAACTCCCAAGGTTCCATAACTAGAGATATGAGTTTGCACACTAACTCAAGACTTTACGTTGGCATGAGCATGCATACATCACAATGAGATGTACTAAATACATAATTGGGAGGAGAGGGTGAGGTGTTGATGCGAGACAATGACAAAGATGCCGCCATCTGTGTGCGTTGGCGGGCCCGAAAAGGGTGAACTGTCTAATCGGGCCTGAAATGGGCCACTCGGGCAAGTACTGATCCGAAACGGGCTGAACCAAGCTTGTACATCACTGAAAGTGACCGAATAGATCTGAAAACTGCTAAACCGGGACCCAAAGTTGCTGAACTGACCCTGTAATGCACCGAACCAAGCTGAAACGGACCCAAAACCCCTGAACTGGGGTTAAACCGGCTTGAACCGGCCATGAAATGTGCTGAACAGGTTTGAGAGCCCTGAACCGGGATGAACCAGCTTCTGGATGGCTGAACTGGTGCTGGACCGCTCCAGCCTGAACCAGGTCAGAACGGGTCAAGCCGGCGGGGGCTGCGCCATGTGACCGCCAGGGTGGGGGTCATGGCATGCCAATAGCAAAACCGGAGGGGGCTCATGGAGGCTGGTCACGGCTCCCAGACACGAGGGAGAGCCCTACGGGAGCTCATGGCTCCCCGGCGCCTCCGACATCATAAAAGGGGGCGGGCATTGCCCGCCCCTCCCGTCATCTCCTCCTGTGGTGTGGATGACCAGGAGGAGGAGCGCCGTCGGCAGCCCTTGCTGGCCGTCATCGTCAGTGGCTTCTTCTTCCTCATCTTCCTTTCTCTTCATCAACACCGCCTAGGTCTAGTGGAAGGGGAGAGAGGTGTGGGGGTTGTCCAACGGCTAGGAGGAGGTGGACTTAGGGGTTGCGGTGGTCCTACAAGAGGGGAGGGGGCTTGGGGTCCTGTGAAGGGACTGACAAGGCAAGGGGGAGCCGCTGTGGTGGAGGGATGGTGGTCCAGGGGTGTTTTGGGAAGGGATGTGTGCGGCCACGGAAGGGCACTTGAAGGAGGGGGCGTGTTCTACGGGGGCTGAGTAGGGGCTTCCTGCAAGGGCAAGAGGGAGCAGAAAGGGGAAAGGGGTGCCGACAGGAAGGGGGAGTGCGATGGGCTCACTTGCAGCATCCGAACCAGAAGGGGAAAAGGGGTCTGGGGGGTTGTCATGACATCGGGAGGAGTTGTCATGAGGGAGGGGTGAGGGAATGCAGGGGTGTGGGGAAGTTTGAATGAGCCGGGAGGGGGGGCGTCGAAGTAGGAAAGGGGAAGGGACGACGGACCTAGCTCCTAAGGTGGGGAGGAGCATCGGGAGGGGGAAGAAAGGACCGGGAGCACCCCCGAGGTGGGAAGCTGACATTGACGTCGAGAGGAGAGCAAACAGACTGAGGGGGGAACGAGATGGAGGAGATGAGCTTTTTTCTTTCTTCTTCAACCATCCATTAACCTCTTCTATTGACATTGGAACTCTATATATAGAGCTTGACATTACAAAATGGATCCCGACAAAGATTAAATTACATACATGTCCCCTTAAGGGACTAAAATGAAAAGCAAGAATCAAAGGACTTTAAATATAAAATAAAATACATAAAAAATAAAAAAATTACTCAATACAAGAAATAATGTACGGTCTCCTTTAGACCCGAATGATGCCAGTCTCTGAATAGTCAGTCGATCCGATTTGTACTGACCCCCATCAGGTGTTCCAGGGACTACAAATTGTAATGAATAATGCATAAACTTTAATTATGTTTACCATTTAGAGATAATACACCCGCGGTGGGGGGGCAGTGGTATCCCTAAGTCAGTACCAATCGGGCAGGGATGGTGCATTGAGGGTGCAGGAAATGACAAGGGCCTGGTGATGCGGGACGAACCGGCTAATCCGGGCTAAACCGAACGGAAACGAAGTAAACCGGCGCTAATCGCCCTAAACAGAACCAAAGTAACCCAAAATGGAGCAAACCGGTCCGAACCGGTCCAAAACAGTCCCGAACCGGGTCCGGACCGGGTTGAACCAAGCTGAACCGCTCTAAACCGGCTCAAGATGGCCCGAACCGGCCTGAACCGGACGGTTCAGGCGTTGAACCGGCCTGAACCGGCTTGGGCCGGGTCTGGACCCGGTTGAACCGGCCAGCCGGCCGGGCTGGGCCGCGGACCGGTCGTCCGCGAGCCGCGCTCGCCGCTCGCGCGGGGGACGGAAGGGGAGGGGGTCGTGGCGGTCTCCGAGGGCTCGCGGGTGGTCGCGTGGCCTCGTCTAGGCCGTCGACGTGGCGCCATCGTCGCCATCCCGCGAGATCGCAAACCGCGACAGCCGGGGCCGCCGTGCGCCCTCGTCCGTCCGCGTCGTCCTCTCCGCGGCGCTCGGCGTAGGCGGGACAGGGGGAGGAGCAGGCGCGTCGGCGTCGCCGTCGTCTTCCGGACGAGCCGGCAGCCCCGTCGTCGTTGTCCGGCGGTCGCGGTGCGAACGCGGAGCGGGGGGAGGAGCAGGAGATGGCCGCGACTCTCGGCGTTGTCCGGCCGGCGGAGGAGGCGCCGGCGGAGGCTGCCGTCGCCGGGATCATCGCCGGAGGGGGGGATTGCGTCGCCGAAGCGGGAGGGGGGATCCGGGGATCGCCGGATCTCCCCTCCCACGGCGCCTCTTCTTCTCCCGCTTCTTCTTCTTTCTTCGCCACCTTTACGTTGTGTGCGAAGGGGCAAAGTTCAGGGCGGCGGCTTCCGGATTCCGCGTGTGAACGGACAACCCCGGTTGGAGACGGCCCTCGCCGGGGAATCACCAGATCGGCAGCAGGAGGCGGACATGTCCGGGGATCGCCGGACCGTCGTCGCGTTGCGATGTCATCGGGGATGAAGAACTTCGAAGGAGAGGACCACCGTCGAGTTGCTGTCGAAGGGGAACCGTGAAGGGGAAGTGGGAGGAATGGCACGGAGGCCAGAGGATGAGGAGGAGAGGAGGGGAACGGCCACCTGCCGGAGGATGGAGGAAGAAGCTGGATATCGCCATGGGGGGGTGGAGAGGAAGAAGACGGGGCCGCAGCCCCCTGTTCGGGACACCAAGCCCTGGGCTCCAAAAATTCCTTCAATCGATTATTATCTCCAACGATGGAGCTCCTTCTCTTATAAAGAGGAGGCTATTTACAGGACTGGACACTAAGATAAAATAATTACAAACATGTCCATTTCAGGACTTGAAGAAAATATTTAAAAAAAGACTCTCTAAGGACGTAGAAATCGACATTGGCAGGAAAATTAAACCTAAAACGACAAAACAAATATTTACAGACTTTTGTCCCCATCACCTGGTAGCTAGGGTATTTCTGGTTATAGGGCACGGATTGTAGAATCGGCCGATCCAGATCAGGATTGGCCGATTCTTGGATCGGATCGGCAATGGCTGATCCAATTCTCGACGAATCACCGATCCTGATAAAACATCTATCAAAATTGGTGTTTTTGGATAGAATCGGGGCCGGAATCGTTCGAATCGGTCGATTCTGGAACGATTCCAGTGATTTCGTGCCTGAATCGGCTGGAAATGGCGCCGCGGCGGCCTGCGTTCGCCACGGCCGTCTTCCCCGCCCGCTACCGGGTCCATCGGGACCCTCTGTAAAGTCACCGGATCGACTAGACCGGACCGGTCCAGTCTAGTGACTTAAGTCACCAGATCCAGAGCCCCGATAGGGCATGGAAGATGACTGCGGTGGCCGCAGGCCGCAACAGTGCTGTTTTGGGGGGGGGGATTTCAAGTGGATTTCGCCCCCAAAATGTCCTAGATCGGATCAGAATCCGATCTAGAGCTTTATTTTCATTTTTTTTAGGTTTTAGCACTTTTTGAAGGAACGATCCGGAGCAATTCCGGATCGTTATTTCTTCCTGTGGATCACTCGGAATCAGACCAATCCGATCCGGATCGGATCGGTACCCACTCCGGTGGCAGATTCCGATCCTGCAAACCTTGTTCTAGGGAGGGTATCTAAGAACTGGATGTGGCAAGGGGATAGAGGGGATGTGGGGTCAGGTGGCAGCATTGAAGAATGCCAGAAACAACTCTGGGTCACGGGCAGCATGGAGATCAATCTCAGGTGGCTGCGGACAGATGCAGGGGTGAGGGAAGAATGGGAGGTTCAACTGCTGGCTCAGCAGAGGTGACAGGTGGCAGTGCTAGGTAGTAGCAAGCACCAGGCAGTGGAGTCCTTGTCTGTGCAAGGCAAGGATTGCGGAATTAGGATCCAGATCAGCCAATTCTCCAGGAGAAAATTCAATCTAGATCGGTTCTTCAAAAGTCTTAAAAACCAAAAAAGCCCGAAATGTGGACCTATGTTGGATTTTGATTCGACCTAGTCACTTGTGGGGCCGAAATTGGCCCGAAAATGGATCATAAAGCCCCCCTGAGGCAGCACAGCACCGCCGCGGCAGTCCCCCCCCCCCCCAAATCACCTGGGGAAGGTGGGGACCCGTTAATCTCGGATCCAGTAACTTCCAGCCATATCAGTCCTGATGGACGCAATATGGCCTATCCATGAGTTATCTGGTCATCGGGACCCAATATGGCCGGATCCGGTGGCTCACCCCAGTTACCAGATCCCAACGGACCCTGTAACATGGTCTTTCTCTCCCGACTGCCGCGGCACAGCGCTGCCGCCTTGGCGCTTCTGCCAATTTTGGCTAGAAATTATCCAAATCGGATCGGAATCAGACGATTCTGGTCATGATTCGGCTGTTCCTGGTTGATTCTGCTAGAATCTTATACCAGATTGGTTCTCTAGCTGAAAATCGGATTGGTAGGGTCCTATACTTCTATCCGATTCAAGAATTGGTCGATCCCAATCTGGATCTGTCGATTTTACGAACTATGGTGAGAGGGAGATGGTACTTTGTGGGAAGGACAGGTGCACAGGAAGGGGGAAAGTTGGGTGTCTTGGGAGGGAGTGGTGCAGGGATGAGCTATGGAAGGGAGGGAGTCAGCTGGCAGTGCTCTCCACCCATCTTCTTACCAATGGCTTATGGCTCCCATCTCCCCATCCCATGCTTCTCTGGCTCTCCTTCTCAATCCCCCCCCCACGTGACTTTCCTTCCAAAACCCCTCCTGTGCTGTGCCTTGTCCACTACTCCACATCCTGCCTGCCGATCCCTCCTTCCAGTCCCCTCTTCCCACCAATGGCTTTTCCTGCTCTCTTTTCTGCGCCTCACTCTTGCCAACGGCTCTCCGCATCCCCCTCCCCTGCCTTTCCCATTGCCTGGGGGATGCTCTGGTGGCTGTGGTTCTGGACTGGCCTGCAAATGCATGTGTCAAGGTGCGGGTTGGGTTACCGGTGAGGAAGGACTGTGGTGGGATGTTGCCGTGTGAGCTGGAGGTAGAGGTCCAGCTGCTGCTCCTTTCACAGAGTGCAGAGATGCTGAAGGTTTGGTGTGGATCTTGGTGGTGGTGGTGAACAGCCTTGGCGTGTTGGAGGGGAGGGCTGGATGTGGCTGCATGCTGTGCGCAGCAGGGAGTTACAACAACAAAGAAGATGGCGTGCGGCTGTTTGGGAGTGACGCATTGAGCCAAGGAAGTAGAAAAGGAGTGGGCGTGCAGTAGTCCAAAGGTGGGGCATGTAGCATTGAGAGAGTGGATGAGGAGATGGTTGAGTTGATAGAGAGAGGAGGATAAAAAAATTTGACCAAGGATACCCCCTCACATATTCCTCTTCATAGGGGCCTCGCACCTGACGGTAACTACACCCCTTGCTGGCTCCCTCTTTCAGGACAGTGACTAAAGAGCATCCTCTTCTGATTTTATTCAATATTTATTCGTTCCTTCATTCATTGTCTTCAAGTGGATAACATTTGGGGTTTTATAGTCAACAGGCTTTAAAAATTGTCTCCTTCCAAAAAGTTAAAATTTAAATTGACCTATCTAACGCCCTGTTTGGTAACACTATTAGGTACCTCTATCACTATCAATTTTAAAATTGATATTGATAGAAACCATTAAGAGGTGTTTGGTTAATTGTATCAATTTTAAAATTTGTAGTGCAAACAAAGCATACTATGTAATACAAGTGTCAACTTGTATTACTTTTGATATTGATACTCCAACATTTGAAAATATTAATATCAATATTGATATAGTATCAAAAATGAAACTCTAACCAAACAGGGCATAAAGGAGCAAGCTCCCTCCAGAGTGCACTAGAAGTGGCACTAAGTGATGAGATCTGACCTGAGCCAAATGGTATAAGATTGTCCAATATTGCCGAGAATCAAGCTGGGCTGGGTAGACTCGTGGACCTGATCCGGTGTCCCTGCCACTCACAATTGCATTAGGAACCTGGTATTTTTCTCTTCTCAAGAACGGCCATTGGGCTTTGGGGGGCCTCAGCAATTTTTCTTGTTCACTGTTGCTTTATTCTCTACAACAGCCACCTCCACTCTGGACACGAGTCGGCTCATGGCATAGACATCTGATGTGGCCCACAGCTCATCCTTCCAGCTCCTGTGGAGCCCAACGATTGATTCCCTCTGGTTATCTTGATTGAAGCAGTACAACATACAACTATCCCTCGTGGAAGCAACTAGTTTGCCGTCTTCTCCAACCGTGTAACTGCTGCTTTCACATTCTTCTTTGGCCTGATTCATCTATCCCAGATGACTGCAAGTACCCTCATTGCAGTCATCTCCCACCTCTCCTACTTCTGGCAAGCTCAGCTTTCCTCCCTCTCCTATTCTACTTCCAACAAAAATGTTGCTGGCAGGAGTTGTGTGCGCATCATAGAAAGGTGCTATAATCCCTGCCTTAAGAGAATTTGATCTGGCGACCTTCAACAGTGGTAGACTTTTCTCTATGCTACTGTTCACAATGATGTGATTCTTCTAGGATTCTCTCTTTTCCTTTCTTGTGTAGGTTGTTTTTATTCTTCTTGTCTATCTATTTTAAGGTCCCTTTCATTCAATTAAATAGCATTTGGTGCCAGTCACAAGCTTTTGTACATTAATTTTACTATTATGAACTGCTTGTACAGGTCCCTACGTTGGAATTGATCAATGAAGAAGGTATTTCTGTTGAAGTGGTGAGAAAGATAATGATTACAGCAAGGCTCATCATGATTGGTTGCCTTCCAGTGTCTGAGCTGGGAAAGCTGAAGGCATGCATATTAAACTTGAACTTGGAAGGTAGACCTCATTACCTGGTTGTATTCATTGTTGACCACATGCTTCAAATTATCGAAAACTTTATGGCATTCTGATGATGCAATCTCCAGTGAATAAGTTTCATTTTTCCTCATGAAAAATTGCTTACATCTGTGATATGATTTAGACTTTACCTGTATGTCCTTTTTTTCAGGTACCTGGTTCATTCTTATGGAAGTTGCTGGAGCTTTGTATGGTGCAGATAGCAACACAAAGAGACAATGGCTTCTTGATGCTATACAAATCAGCTGTGTTGCTCGCTGTCCTTCCACGGTTAGTGCTGTTTATGACCACCATGTTACTGGTTCAGTGTATGTCAAAGCTAGCCTCACATTACAAATCCTTTGCCGTTGGAAACTGAAGTTGGAGTGCATGCATATGGTAGGTATGAGCATAAATGAGGCAGAGACGGTGTAACTTGGAACACATAAAAACCATGAAATTTTGTATACTTATGTTGGTAGGAGTTTAGGAAACTTGTAGTTAGTCGAGTAGTTATAAGCATTCATTTGAGGCACCATTACCAGTCAAGGTAAAGCCAGGATACAGGATTTACTTTTATACCAAAGGATCAAGAACATCTGCAACTGGCCAAAGAGCAGATTTTGTTGCTAGACGTAAGCTGACAGGATGCCTTTTGTTTGCCTATTTTCACTTTTTTTATGTTATGGAGGTGTCTGCATTTTGGGCATGCTGAGTACCATTATGTAAAGGATTTCCTGGATTGGATTGGCTGGCTGACTGGCTCGGTCTATCCAGGATACCCAGATTTGATATTTTAAATTTTTATAAAAACAGGAAATTCAAGAAAATCAGAAAAATATAAAAATATAAAAAATAAAGTTAGCATGCATCATTCCATTGAAGTCTTTGAACATCTAGCTTGGCAATGAATTTGGTTTGCAGCTCATGATTGGGAAATCAGAGCCACTCTTGTGCCTATAACCAATCGTTGGGTCATTAGGTAGCTGCCATTACATTCTGTCACGATCAATCTAAGCATTGAGTTGCTTGGCCTATCCAGCTGGAGCAATCAGGCCCCATATGGACAATCAAATGGCAATCTGTAAGTTCCCTTTTGATGGTTGGACCACTGGCTTTGGTCTGCAGGTTGCAGAACCTACCTCCACAATCTGGTCACTGTACGTACTGTGTTGCTGATGGCTATGCTAAAAGGCTGAAAGGTGCTTTTCATGTTGCAATCAATGATCAAATTGTGTCTTCTGACTCTTCTCTTGCGGACCTGCCTAGAATGATATGTTGCAGGTGTTGCTTTCCACCATACTGATTTATTTGATTGTTATGGGTGTTTTCCAGGCCCCATTGGATGATTGGACTGTTTTCTTGGCAATCTAAACATTGGTTAGTGATGCTCTTTCTGGGTCATGGTTGGATGATCAGGTTCTTGAGTTGATTTGGTGGCTCTTCTTGGGTGATAGTGCAGGGGGTTTGCTTTGTTGCCAGTGCCATCACAATTGGCTACTATATGAGCATTTTGTAATCACTGTCATATAAATTTGTCAACTGAACTAATTTGCTCTCTGTTAACAAGGGCAGTTGAGTGACTGCCTAGGTGAGGCGAGGCAGCCGTTTGCCGCCTTGACTCAGTCTAGACCACCTAGGCGATGTCTGTCGACTGCCTCTGGCATATCTGCATTGCCTCCGGCACGTTTCACACAAGGTTCGGGTGGGGAAGACGAGCAATCAGGATTCAGTAACAGATCCAGTGGACCCAACAGGGGGGATCCATAACTTAACCACGGACTGCCCTGGGCGCTAACATGCGCTGTTCCGACCAGCAGTTCAGCACAGTGATCCTCCCAGTCTGCTTTAAGTTGAGGATTGGATAAAATCTTTCCTGTGGGATCTGAAATCAGACCGTGGGCCCTTTCTTCTCTACCCAAATGCCTTTTATTTGCAATGGCAGCAGTCAAAGGTGGTCTCCTCCATCATCAAAGGCGATGGGGCAAGGCAGTTGGAGCGAGGCAAAGGGTCTCTTGCCTCATGCTATGACTACGTATAATTTGATTTTCTGTTAATGATTGGGATAGATCTGTCAACGAATCTATGAATCCATTGGTTCAACCCATGTCTGAAGCTCTTATCAGGTTTATGACCTGCTAATGGATTTGATAAATCATGTTCAGGTTTAGCCTGCTCCAAAAAGAAAACTTTCGGATTTATTTCGGGTAACCATCAATGTGGAGATGGTGGCTGTGAGGGCGGGAAATATCTAAGATATTTGCTTAGGTGACTTCACTATTCTTCTTGGCATCTTCTATCACCAAGCACTCTCCTCTGGCCCCAAGATTGGGCTGTAAACCGAGCAGATACGGAGTGAATATGCGATTTTCGAATCTGCTCCGGATGTTAATTTGGATATCGGATATCCGTTCCTGTTAGAATTTGAATACGGAGTGGATCTTCAGAATCGAATATCTCTCAAATACGGAGCAGATACGGATAATATCTGATTTGCCCAAAACAAGTATTCACTACAAAAATTGTAGCCCAGCTTGTTAGATAGAAAATCCAGAGCTGAGCTTGCCAAGTAGTTCGTCAAACAAGGGTGCTGAGCAGATGACGGCGGGTGTCAACCGTCAAGGTGGAGTGGGCCGATTGGTGAGGCAAGTGGTGACTGTGTCTGCGACTATGCGTTAGTATGTTGAGGGGGAAGAGGAAGACGAAGGTGCAAGCCCTTCTCCCACTCTTCTTCTTTGGGGCTTCTGTGAACGACTGACTTCAAGTACGAGGGAGAAGTGGGAGAAGAGGAAGACAAGGGAGATGAGGTAACAGTGGTGGTGCAGACCCTTCCCCCACTCTTCTTCTTCCAAGAGGCCTTCCTCATCAATGACCGTTCATTCCTTCACCCATGCCTACCACCGCGCAGCAGGATGCCTTCCCCACCAGTGTCCTTGGGTGACACCTTCCTTGACCCGCCTGCGGCGCCAGGCTTGAGCGAGCCAGGGAAGCGGGTGGTGGAGCTGCAGGAGTGATGCCCGACCAAGGAGTGAGTCAGTGAACAGAACGTGGAGGGGAGGCCGCTGTAGGGCTGAAGACGACGGGACTGGAGAAATGGGCGGAGTACGTCATCTTGCCGTCATGGGCAAGGCTCTGCACATAGTAGGCAGGCCGCTGAGGGGACCTCGCCGGCAATGACGATGCACTGCTTGTAATGCTGCTGCCGTGTGAGGATGGTAGATTAATTCGAAACGGATCTTAAACGGAGCGGATCAGGCTTTTTGGAATCTATTGTGTTTACGATTTAGATAATATCCATATCTGAAATCATTATCCAACGGAGCAGGTTAATCAGATAATATCCGACAATTCGGATACGAATACAAACCAAATCTGGATAATATCTGGATCCGTTTACAGCCCTAACCAAGAGTGCCCCAGCCCCAACGGGTGCCCAATCTCATTCATCGCAACAGACTCCAGATCAGTGGCCACCAGGGACACAGCAGTTATCACATCACTGGTCATCACTCAGATCTACATTGTCGAGTAGGAATCAGCCGTCCAGCAGGGAGAAGCCATATTCCACACCATTGAATGGCTTGCTGTCGCCATGGTGACTACCGTGATGTCAGCATTTCTCACAGTCGTCGCTGGTCACCATGCAGATCTCTACGGTGTCAAGGAAGAGTCAGCTGTCGAGCGGGGAGAAGGCATGTGCCACATTGTCGAATGGCTCGCTGTCCCCGTCAAACAGCTCTACAGTGATGTCAGCATTTTTCACAGCCATGGCATTCCAGAGGTGTCCCGCATTCCACAGCTCCACTGCAAGCCTTTGCACCGCCGCCTGAACATCCTAATGGGGCCCTGCATTCCACAGCTCTATCTGATGCTCAGAAGCTCCTCTACTACTCTGTCCCTTCGTCCTCTAACATCTTCTCCTCCTTCGGCCCAGCTGCCTTTGCCATTGTCATCATCACTCCCTCCCACCTGCCAACTCTTTGTACCACCGCATTGGCTGCCCCCATCGTGGTTGCAGAACTTAAACTCTGTCGTCTGCCCCCAAATTGTAGCTTTTCCATCATAGTGGATTTCAGTTTCACTTTTAACCTGAATCCGATAACTTAGTTAATTTCGGATCTAGATAAAAACAGGTTGAAGTGTATTGGGTCCGGATCTGGATCCACCAATGTCTGACCTAAATCCAACCCATTGACAGGTCTAGCTTAGGAGATAGAATAAACCAGACATTGGTATCTGGTCCTTGCAAGTTGCATGAGCTGTTGGACCACTAGATGTACTATTAAGGAGCAGACCATCTTATAACCTGAAGTTCTTTCTGGGTCGAAGTGAATGACAAATTGTCAACTTGACGTTGTGGGTAGGGTTGTAAAAGGATCCAGTCCGCTCCAGGTACATTTGTTTATCTGAATAATATCCATTTATGATATACTTGCGGAGCAGATATCTGAATACGGATATCATCTAATTATTAAATGGAGTGGACACGGACACATCCGCTTTGTTCAAGATCCAGCCCGAATAAATTATTATAATATTTAACTGTTGTATATAATTATGTATAATTTATTTTAAAATATGCTTAAATATTCTATAATATGCATAGCATACTTATTTGGAATTATTTTTAATTTAATTAAAATTTTGAACTGGATAATATTTGTACCTGTTCCGAATTCAAGAAATATCTGGACCAAGGAAGGTGGGGTCGGGAGTCGGGACCGGGTCGTTTGGGCCCAAAACCGACCCGGGTCGGTCGGGGTCGCGACCCGGGTCGGCCGGGGTCGGCTGGGGTCGCCAAAAATAATAATAATAAATTAATTTTGGGGTCGGGGTCTTGGGGTCGGGACCGGGTCGGTCGGCCCCAAAAGCGACCGGGTCGTGACCCGGGTCGCGACCCGGCGAACCATGATCTGGACTATATGTCCAATTTGTATCGGTATCCAACGCAGACCAGATAAGAATTATCTAGTTAGCTAAACGGAGTAGACATGAAATCGAGTTGAGAATCAAGTGATGAGCACTTGAAATTGAGAATGAGAAATTGTTTTGAAGGTAGCAATGTGTTCATTTATCCGCAGCAATGAGATCCTGTCTAGCGAATGAGATGCATTTCTACTATCATTTTTGCTCATCAATATTGTGATTTTAAGGCGTTTTAAAGTAACAGTGAACCACGGATAGCGATGTATTTTATAATTCAGCATGTATTTCTACTTCTCATCTATGCGATTATCTCAACTCTCCGTAATTTGTCCGCAGGCACTGCAATTTGCTGGTCTGCTGTCGAGCCTATGTTGTGAATACATGCCGCTACTACTCCTCGATCCTGTAGCCGTCTTGAGTGATCTGCCGGTTACTATCCCATCCCTCCTTTCTGACGGCAGCTGGAGTGACATAACAGGGCGATTGGTAGAGAACTTGTGGGTATCAACTGAGCGTATATGCAGTTGGGCAACACAGTTAAGAAGTGGGAAAAAGATTTCTGGAGCAGATAAGAATCTTGAGATCGATGAAAGCGAGAACGAAAGATCCGTTCTTCTAGTACATGTGTTGCAACAGACTTGTCTTTCATTAAGAAGCTACTTGCCTCTAGAAAAGCAGTTGAGGCTAGCTAACACTGTTTCCATGCTAGATATCTAGCTAGCATTATCTCAAGAATTGTCTATTTTCTTCCCTATCCTAAGCAAAATGTCGTTATTCCCAGCTTAGTTGCGTGGAAAGAAGTATAGATTAATAGTGAACGCGGTTCAATGTGGTTTTGAAAATCGAAGTTGGACGATGAGCAGGGGAAAGTGGTCATGCGTAAAACAACAACAATACAGGAGCGAATGTTTTAACGACTCTAGTTAGGTTTAATATGACAGGATTATCGGGAATAAATCGAAGTAAAATTTGCTAGCCAACAACTGAGTAGGCAACGTAATAGAAGCATTCTAGTCTTGTTGTTTAATTATTATTTATTAATTATCTCATATTACAAGAGTTTATATCATTTTACGGCCTAACAATCCGTTAAAAGTATCGCACGTTAAATTAGTTTCAAATTTAAATCTCGGGTCATTTGTGATTTCGTAGACAATCGGTTAATGTTATTTTACTTGATGTGGAGATTTTCTATTCCTGAAAATACCTGGACAAGATTGATGTACGGTAAAAATAAAAGAAAGAAAAGTTCCACAACAGGCTGTGATGTTATTCGGTGAATTGGCAGTAAAAGAAAGGGCAAACGAGGTATCCCGATTCTGCAACGTCAAAAGCGACAATACAGCTTCCGAGCCTCACGAGTGTCGTCGACTGGGGGTCTGGCAGAAATAAATGAATTCACGTGTTGAGTAGCTTGAGTATCAATCGTGTAAGGCCCCTTTACAAGGATAGCACTTCACGTGCCCCTGTAGATAGTAATCAAGACGACCACAAAGACATCCTTCCCGGTTTACTTTTACATTACAAGCCACCACCCATGAGATGAAGAACATCATGCCACCACGGAGTCTTTCTTTACGCTGCGACAGTTGCTGTCAAGAAGATAGTCCAGTGATCTGGCTTTCCTGTTCCTGACCCTCCCGGCTTCCTTCAGTAACTCCGCCAGTCGCCTCTTCTCATCACCTACATCAGGGTTCGCCGTCCCAAGTCTTTCCTCTCTCACATTAACGACGTACTCCAACGTCTGGATAGCATCGTCCAGCCTGCAACCGTAGTATCAGATGCCCGCCGGAGTTTGCACAGGTTGAGGGGTCGTCGTACGTAGAAGCATACAGTTAAAAAAAATATCGACTTCCATCGATCGAAGAAGCTATCGACTACCTTACCTTTGAATCTTATGCTCTTAGGAGGAAAGAAATTTACGCAAGCTACCATCGAATTAATATGTACAACGCTGTTGATCCCATGAAACTGGCAAGTCTTCTGGTCTTTCATGTCAACAGGAGCGTTTGAACACTTATAAACACAACTTCTACAAGAAAAAAAAAGTTGACGTAGGCTGATATCTAACTTTATGAAACATGACGAGGCAACTCCTCTACCAAACGTATTACACAGTTCTTACTCATGTTGCTAACCAAATACAGCTATAGCACCCACACGGGCTATAACGCGGCGAAAACGTGAAAAGGGATCGGAGCGGGAAAAAAGGTACAAGTGGTTGAGATGGCAATGTAACATCCTCATTTATGAATATGTTAAAGATATTAAATCAATAACTATACCACCAACAATTTCTATTATTTGACATCTACTTAGCCAAAATTTATAAAACCTCTCACAAGTTTCTTAAGAGATTTTATTTCTAGCAAAAATTTATTCTCTCTCTCTCTCTCCCACAAAATATCTTTTCTCTATTTTTTTTTTGCAGAAATCTAAAAGTATCTTGATGTATTTGATTGGGTTGTGACTTTGTCGGTGATTTAGATTTCTCACAAAGACAGAGCGAGAGCTACAGAACCAGCGCAGAAGCATGTGGCCAAAAACGTGTGGACAAAGCGTACCTGCCCATTGCGTCGTAGATTCCCGCAAGGTTGCTATAGACCCCGAGAGTCTCTGGATGATAGGGACCATACTCTTGCTCCAAGATACTCTTGGCTTCCTCGAAAAGTTCTGCAGCTTCATTAACTGCATAAAGCTGCACACAGGCCAAGCCCATATGGTTCAGGGCGATGCCAAAGAATGCAGATCTCCTCTCCCCCGAGGCACGCAGCTTTGCGACGGCATTCCTAAAGGAGTTGTATGATTCAGAATAGTTCCCCATATCGTAGTACATCACCCCCATCTGGGCCTCAATGCCGGCAACAGTGCTCTGACGTCCAGGAGCATCGTCATAGAGCTTCAATGCCCTTTTGAGCAGTTTTATTGCCTGTTCGCGTTCATTCATGGACTCGTAGATAGCAGAAACATCTGTTAGACCACCAGCGATGTCTTCAGGAGGTGTCCCTGGAGCAGGCTTAGTATATATGCGTAAAGCATTTTCGCAATAAGCTCTCGATTCCCTTAGTTTACCTATCCTGTTATACAAGTCGGCCAGGCGAACGAAAACATAAGCAACTGTAGGATGATTTTCCCCCTTGGCAGACTTGAAAACCGTCAGGCTTTTCTGGTACGCAAAAACAGCTTCGTCATATCGTCCTAGGGATAAATAAGCATCCCCGATACTGCAATCAACGGGAGCCACATCCTTCTCGTGACCACTAGATACCATGGCCATGCTTGCCATCACCAGATTCTCAAGAGCTGTTTCATGATCACCCTTTGTCTCACATATGAGGCCCATAAGCCTCCTATCGGCAGTTTCCTCTAAGGGTGGCTCTTCGCCACTTTCCTTGTGGATATCAAGGGCCGTCTCACACAGCCTTTCGGCCTCATTGAGTTGCAGTGCCTGCAAGTAGACTTCAGCTAAATATCTGTATGTTTCACCAACTCTTGGGTCCCTTTCTCCAAGTGCCTGCTTCTGGATTTCCAGACCTGCTGAATAGCATTTTATTGAATTCTCAATTTGACCCGACAAAGAGTAAGTATCTCCAAGTTGCATGTGTCCAGAAAATTTTGCAAGAGCACCATCTTGGTTTTCTTCCGGCAAAGTGATCTCAATTGAACGCTCTAAAACTGGTATTGCCTGGTCAAACTGACCTAGGCTACAGTAGATTGCAGCAAGAACATGCAAACTCATCACCAGGTCCAAGGTGGGTTTTCCATTTGCACATTTTTCAAATGATTTGGTCGCACGAACTGCATAATCAAGAGCTCTTCTGTGATTATCAGCTGAAATCAGATCTCTTGCATGCTTAAGCAGGAAAGGACCAAGATCTGGGTTGTCAAGACCCACTTCTGAGGGATCCTCGAATCCATTCTGCGATCTTGTTTCCCCTGCAGCACCGTTTCCCCTCTTCCTTGGATTGGGGCTTGGTCGTGTAACACTCTTTTCTCCTTCTACGGGAGAAGTTCTGTTTGAAGCAGATTTGGTTGAACCCTCGGACTCCACCTGTGGCAGGGAACCCTTCTTTGAGGGTTTAGATGAAGTAGAAGACTGTTCACTGGGTGGTGATCCAGCTTTGGCCGTCTTCTGTGACTTCCTGCCGGAAGACCCGTTCTCCCTTAGCACAGCATCATTTTTTACACTATCCTCCTCTTCCACGATTTCTGATACCTTCGGCTCCCCTCCAACCAGATGGCGCAACTCTGAGTCAATTCTCGATTCATCACCTTCAGATCCAAAACTCTGCCTTGATGGGGAATCTTCGCCCGAACTCTCCATCTCACACACATTGTCGTACAACTGCTCGATCGATGTATCTACACAAGCAAGTCTATTGGTTGCACTCGCTGGGCTCTTGGGGCTCAGAGGAGTTCTTGGGGATTTATTCACCGACAAGGTGTCCTTTACGGAGGAGGAATTAACTTCGTTAGACATTCCACATCCCTCAGGACCTGCCACGACGATGCCAGGCATCGTGGTATATTAAGAAACCAATAGCACAGGACGGAAGGTTCAAATCCAACCTCAGGGTGCGGTGCCTGCAGCTTAATTAGTGCAAGAAAGAATCAACGGAGAATTCGGTAAAAGGACAACCTAGGGATTCAAGGAACACAACGGATGGTAACACAAAATCAAGAATTAGGTGCGAAGAGAGTCAAGCTCCGTCTAGCAAATACTATTTGCCCACAAAGGGAAGGTTTAATAAGCCTAAACAAGAGTAGCTGCTCACGCGACACTACATGAATCATGCATATTACCCGAGTTCAAGCCAATTGTGAAGTACGGGAGAGGTATCTTTTCTTAGCCCGGGAACTTGTTGCCAAAAATCCAGGGAAGCCGCATCAAAAGAAGCGAGGTGTTTCCCGGAACAAAGATTGCGGCAGAACTATAAAAACAACCTGGAGAAAAAAAAATACCGACCTAAACACAAATTGTCAACAATATCCGTCGACGAACTCAAGAACTCCGATTAGATCCAGAGGAATCATCATCCGAGTCAGTACTCGCTCTTTTCGAACCAAAAAAAAAAAAAAAACTCAAGAACGCAACTACTCCAGCAGAACAGAAAATGCATCACATGTCGGTAGCTCTGGGTCACTGTAGGCATCAATTCCGCAAATCGGGATCCGAAAAGAAGTGGTTCCGGGATCCATCCGGAAACCGAGACGCGTACCTCAGTTGGGCGCCATGACAGAGGCAATCCCCGAGCTCCCCCCCCCCAGGGCCTCAGCCGGAAGCACAAATCATGGGGCGTCCCACACCAATTCGCCGACCTCCATGGATTGCTTAGCTCGCATGGAGTCTTAGATTAATACCCACGGTGGCGCGGGGAGGCGCGGAGAAGGTGGAAGAAGTGAAGAAGGGCGGTGGAGGCGACCAGAACCGGAAGGCGACCTCTCCCCCACCGCCGCTTTTCGACCTTTTATTTTATTCCCCATCTGCCCCCGGCGGACGGTAAAAAGACGAGCCTATCCCCCTACCGGAATCCGGACCCCTCACCGGATGGGCCCGGTATCTCCTTACCGACCCGCCAACGTCAAAGCTGGCCCATGATTAAGCTCCGTCTTCGTGCCTCGGTTCCCCGCCTGCGGGTTCCACGCGTCAGGTTTTGGTTGGGCGGGAATATCGAGATAACGCCGCGCTCCGTCGGGATCCGTCAGCACCGCTAATCACAGCCGGGGTCTTCGGATCCTTAATCAGGCCCGTACGCTTATCGGTTTGCAGAGTCCGCCGCTTTTGGGCCCACTCCCGTTAACGGGCCGGCGAAGACGCTAGTCGGACGGCTTGAAAGGAGGAGGATTGGCGGGAACTGGGAGAAGACGTACGCCTACGCGCAAGGAGCGAGGTGGGTCCCGAGGCGGGGCCCACTCCGTACGTCGGGCACACGTGGCTGCGCTGCGCACCAGCCGGACGAGCGGCGGCGTCGGGGGTGACGACGGATGAGCTGGTTGGGGTACCCCTCCCTCGGTCGTCGAGGCGCGGCGGGAGGCCGGTTCGGATACGTGCCAGGTGTCGGGAGATGGTTGGCGGATGAGAGCGGCCCCCACAGCGCCTTGGGGGACCAGGTTGGACGTTGAAACGGATTTTCTTCGTAAAAAAAAGAAAGAAATTGTGTCACAAGATTTGTGAAAATATGAGATGATAAAAGTAAAATGTTATTTTATAAAGATTTCTCGTTGGCCCAAAAGCGAGGTGAGATCATAAGTTTGTGCGCCGCATGTGAGTATATATATATATATATGCCAGGTAATATATATGGGCATATCCAGTTTAATAAAGCCAAACCGAGATAATGGCGTCGGAATGGCGTTAGTCCGCGGGTGGGAGAGGATGACGTCATCTCGGTCGTCACCGTCACCGCCGGTAACCATACCTACCCAGCCAGGACGGTCCAGCGAAGACAGGGCTGGTGCCTGGTGGGTGGGCACACACTTCATCTGGACCGGAGAAGGACAGCATCCAAAGCCAACCACCGCTTTCGTCCTCCCACACGTGCGGTTGGCCCCACACCACACGTCTTCTCTTTCTCTCTCACCCCCTCTCTCTCTTTATATTTATATATATATATATAAATTTGTAGGATGTTTATTATGAACAAATCATAGTCTGTTTCGCCCCCTCCACATTTTTTATTTTATGAAATTCGAGGTGAATTATCATCGGGAAATATTCCCGGTGGGTGGCGTACAGGTTCTATTTTCTTATCTTTATGATTACTAAAGAGGGCCGGGGTCCGGTCCGACCGGACCGGTGGCACCCGCTTCGAAGCCATCGCACCATGACGAGGTGGTTCGGCCGTCGCTTTCGCATTGGGTTGGCCGGAGGAGGAGGAGGAGGACGGCGCCGTAATTTCTCACCACGGGAAACTCCGGAAGTAATTTACCGAAACCACCCTCCGCATGGGAAACAACCTGGTTCGGTTTTCTTACCCAAGTTTTACCAGTTACTGCGTACGGCTTTCACATTGAATTCTACTCACGAATTTGCTGAAGGTACATTCAAATTCATTTACTTGCTCAGCCCTTCGAGATGTCCCCCCCCCCCTACAAGGCTCCCTTGAAAACTGGCAAGCGTTTGAATAGGACAATCTAATAAATATGACCGGTGGGTGCCATGTTTATATAAACAAACAATTTTTTTTTTGAAAAACATTTTCCATTCAACTAAAACTCGGATAATTACAAACGACTGACCCAAGTACAAATAGACGAAAAGGAATTACAACGAACAGAAGAAAAAGATAGATTCTAACAACAACAAAACTAAACATAACGTTATCAGTAGAACGGCTTCGAGGCTTCGACTTCAACTCGATCGAACATCGCCATGAGAAGTGCTGGACCTGTGCATCGATGTGCTTTGATGGTCCAAATAAAAGGACTCTCACCCAAGAGTCTGATCTGAGCAAAGAGGCTGGAAGATCACACCTTGAAGGCGTGGATGATGTCCAGACAAACAGTCTCGTCAATAACAACATGACAATAAAATCGAGTAGAAAGAGACCCCGAAAAGAACGTTAGATAGACACAAATATGATAATACACACACCTAAAAAGACAAGACTAACTCGTCTCCAAACACAAAATGAATCTCAAAGAGAGAACAAAAGAGGTGGATTAGACAAACCAAATGCCTAGAAAACACAGAAATAGAAGAAAAAATTAAAGATTTTGAGGTAAAAAACCTCACAGAGTTTCGAAAACTCTCAAAAGAGGGATTTCGAAGAAACAAGGAAGAAGATTTACCGTGTTCACCAAAAAAATAGGCTGACCGGAAGAGAAGGTGGATTCATTACAAAAGGAAACACCTTCTCCTCAACCTACCAAGCCCCCTTTTTCAAACGAACAACACAAAACTCCGCCGAAGCAAGGTCGGCGCATAGGCAGGGTACACCTTGAACCGGGGGGGGGTGAGAATGGTGTTTCCCCCCTCCCACGGCGAAGACGGCGAACGGCGAGACCGTGCGAGCAAAACCCTCGTTCGCAAGACCGCGCGAGCGAGCCCCGTGAGCGGGGGAGTCAACAATATATTTTAATTATGTAAATAAAATTTTAAGTATAAAAATAATACATTTTATCATTTTAAATAATAAAATATTTTTTTAATCGAACCCGATGCTGTCGGACCTGCGCACCATGGTGGATCCGAAGAGTACTAACTACAAATCATTAGGTTCGGTTTATTAAAGAATTGGGTTTTCACGGATGATCAATTAATCCCATGGTTAACCCGGTTTTTTTGACTTCAGCTGCTGTAAGGTTGCATCCGAATGGGAATGCAAAAGATGTTTTAGTTAATGAATTCCACGATAAATCATAACCTCATCCAGATTTTTTTCCAAAGAAGAGAAATGTTTATTTTCTATTCTCACTTTCGAAAGCTATCAAAAACATGGGTATTATGAGTGTGTCCGTGAACGACTATCCGACTGGAAATACATTATCAAGACACGGATCCTGCGGATCCTGCACGCATCTACGAAGGCTCTTACACTTACCCAGTGGACCCAAAAGTTCAGGAACAAGGCTTGAGTCGATTGGGGTCATGACCCAAGTCAAGGTGGGGCCAGGTCGGAGTCGGAAAAAAATAATAAAAATTATTTAAATATATCATGTAATGTATGGTCACGAGACCGGGTCGGGGTTGGTCAGCCCAAAAACTGGCCTTGGTTGCCGACCCAGCACACCTTTCTTGTGATTATCACCTATGATAAAAAGATCACAGCATTTACGTGTTCTTCAGATGTTCTAACATTGAGAACTACACGCCATGGAATTTGCATAGGCATCAGTTCCATCCTTTTTCTCGTACCAAGTTACACTCACTCTAGCCTGGCCTATCATATACCTTGTAATGTTAAGGGGGTGTTTGGTTGCATGATAATGAAGGTTTTTGTTTTAATTTTTAAAAATTGTAAGAAAACTTGTTAAAAGAGGTATTTGGTAACCATGATAATTTTATGTATTAAAAGTGATTTTCTTCTTAAACAAAAAAAGAAGGTCTCACCTCTTTCTTTTTTCTTGTGGTCCCCCACTTTGTTTGGTCATGTGCGGTGGTTACTCTTTTTTGTAATCACATCCCTCCAAACATGATAATTTTATGTCATGAGGTGATTCACTTTTTATTTTAATACAATTTTTTATCATGAAAGTGTACAAAAAATTATCATGCAACCAAACACCCCATAAGGTGTTAACTATACAGAGGCATCCTCAGTGGGTAAGAACTTTGTGCACTCCGACCGCCGAACACGGAATCACCAGTCTAAATACCTGCTTTGTTCCGGGGAAAACCCAACCCAACATTTGCTGTAGACATGTGTGCTTGCAACTACTTCTTTCAATTGAATGAATGCTAAATTCAAAGCATCTGTGACTGTTTCTCTCAAAGTCAAAAAAAAAAGTCTAATTATGATTGGCACTATAACTATGAAAAGAATGTTTCTCTCAAAGTCAAAAAAAAGTCTAATTATGATTGGCACTATGACTATGAAAAGAATGTTCTGATTCCCGTCAATGACATTTCTTTTTCTTTTTCATTGCTCTTTTGGTAAATTATATACCAACAAATGGATTGACACTTGCAGCATGAAATTTAGCTCAGTGCTTGGAACCTCTTTGACATTCCATCTCACGGGCCACTGTGATAGAAATTGAATTGGATGGAGTCTCGCTGTGTTTGTATTTCACTGAACTTATGCCTGTGATCAGTGAATTTGCCTGTGGAGCTGCTGAGAGCTCCAGGTGACCTTCATCGTGGGGCTTGGGAATATCACAGTCGGAAGCCTCTTGCTCTCTTCATAGGGAAAATCTGTGGTAAAATGCAAGCCCCTACTTTCACGACGAGAAAGTGCACTGTTGACAACTAACTTGGCACAGCAGAACAGATTCCTCATCTCGCATGCTTCAAGGCTCACCATGTTTGGCTTCCAACCCTTCCTGAACAGAAATGCTTCCCATTCCATCTCCAGCTCCCCTACCTTCCACTCAGCAGTCTTCAGTCGGCTAGTGGAACGAACAATACCGACGTATTCCCACATGACAGATTGTAGCTCAAGTCTGATCTCCTTGGTCTTACTCTCAATGGACTTCACCACATCATTGCCCAGAGAAGTAGGAAGTATTGGACGTTCCCACGTGCTTGAAACATGGGAATCAGTGATTGAACAGGCCATGTGTTCTATTGAAGGATCAACTGCTCGGCGGGCAAACACCAAGGCTTCAAGCAGTGAGTTACTTGCAAGACGGTTAGCTCCATGCAATCCTGTGCAAGCGACCTCCCCAGCTACGTACAGTCCACTAACATTTGTCTCACCATGAAGTCCTGACCGCACACCACCACACATGTAATGAGCTGCGGGTACAACAGGTATAGGCATGCATGTTATGTCCAATCCATATCTGAGGCACTCAGCAGCAATGTTAGGGAAATGAGAAAGGATTTCATCTCTTGGCTTATGACTTATATCCAGTAGCACATATTTCTCTCCATGTTTCTTCAGCTGGTCATCTATGCTCCTAGCAACAACATCTCTAGGAGCAAGCTCTGCTCTTTCATCATACAGAGGCATAAACCTCTGCATTGACTGATTATAAAGGATTCCACCATCTCCTCTGACAGCTTCTGTGATGAGAAATGCATTTTCCCTTCGTTTAGCCAGCTTGATCGTAAGACCTCCATCGGCTAAGGCTGTTGGGTGAAACTGAACAAACCTGGTGAGGTAAACATCACCAATGGTAAGCTTTTGCACTTTAACTTCTAACTTAGCGTTGCAACTACCATACCAACTTTTTGCCCCTTATGTAGTGCTTGGAGCTATTTTAAGAACCTATTTATGTCAAATAGCATTTAAATAAGCACTCACTCCATGTTAGAGATCACAGCTTTGGCACGGTGGGACATTGCCACTCCATCCCCAGTAGCTACCTGTCAATTTACACACAGAAATTAGAACACCATCAACCCATTATATGATTAAATGACAAATATGACACAGGAACAAAAAATGTTTTCATATATATGAAAACTTAGCAAAGTTGAACGTTTTCATTAATTTGATCATTTACAAGAAACAGGGGATTTGACGTACCCAATACACTGATTTTCTAATATCATAGACAGAGAAGATTAAAGGCTTCTAAAAAGCTTGAATGACAATGAACAGAAATAGTAGTCTACCGGTTTGCATCATTTACTATAAATGCTAGAGAAGAAAAACAAAGTTAAGCAAGTCCTTAAGATTATGGTGGGTTTAGTCTACTTCATTGTAATGTCTGCAAATGTATCTTCTTACAATAGTTAGTGGAGTCAGAGAAAATGATAATGGTCATATAAGGTGGGGCATTGTTTATGACATGTGGGTATTTCAAGGCAATCTTGCTACGTCCCATTAATTTTCATCACGGGTCAATTTTTTGTCGTTACCGTACATCCATCCTACCACAATAAGCATTTCGCAGAGTCTTTGTGCCCTAAGGCTGTCTAACTATCTTTTCTTCAATTTGATGTCATGTCATCATAGATATACAGCCGTTTCATTCACGAAAGACATCAAAGTAGAAGTTGTTGAACAGCAATCGTTGGTCACAGAAGAGAGGAGTCATCTGAGCTTGTGCTCTCTCAGAGAAAATAGATGCAGTAATACCACTACCAAGGAGAAGCTGATAATATACAAGGAAGAGAGAGAGATAGTTTAACGAAGGTGCTTCAGCCTTTTACCAAAGGGTTAGTAGTTGTCGGATAAATGTGTCCTGCACCTCCAGATGCAAGTAAAGTCACTTTTGAGAGGAAACGAACTATCTGCAAATGGTATGAGAACAGAGAATATCAGGTAAAACCTTAGTTAGTATACCACTCACATGCATCTAAAATTTTGATAACCTGAAAAGTTTCAGTATCCAGAGTATCCACACCATAGCAACATATTTCTGATCCATCCTGAAACAGAAGGATACTTAAAGACATTAACTTTCTATTCGTTATAATTACGCAGTATAACTGAAATAAAACAACGAAGGTTAAAGTATTGAAGATTAAAGACTAGACAGCTGAAAAGCATCTTCCAAAAGCCACCAAAGACAAAATACTAAATGCAACAAACAATAAATTCTTTCATAACGTTTCATTTGACACCCAGCTCAAGTTCATAGAAGACATCATCACTATGTTGAAAATGGTCTTGGCACTTACTTTAAAGGAAAAACCAGAGACTATGCATGAAATTCTGCAGAACATCCCCTACTCTCAAACCCACAAAAAAGAAAGGATTCTATGATGAAAAAATAGTTAAAAATACATAAACAAACTTACTAGATAATTACCAGCCGGAGGCCTTGGCTAAAAAAGAAGGAAAATTTTTTTTACGGAATTAGAGTAAAATGATTCCCCAATTTTGCAGGCAAACAACCAAATTTGGTGTTCAATTATAATTAAAGATAAATCAGTTTTAATTATTATTTATATAAAAATATCTAAAGTTTTGTCCCAAAATCGGCTATTCATGGAGATGTATTACATCAGGATATAAATGCCTACATCAAGTTATCTGTTTTTATTAAACAGGGGCTCCACATTAGAGACAAGTTGCCATATGTAAGCTCCTGCTGCTACATTATACTATTCACACTCCAGGTGTTGTAAAGAAGAGGTGGAAGACATCATTCAAAATAAATATGCCTGTGGCAGAAAACAGAAATAACATGAACTACAGCACTATGCAGATGGCACCTGACTACTAACTCTTGTTAAACACCTCATCCCTTTTACTTTTTCTGTTAATTTGTACATCCTCCGTATATAGAGAAATGATGTGATCTGATGTAATTTCATAACATCCTATTTGCGTGGCAGAAGTAACACTATGATGACTTGTATCACATCGGACATGAGTTGTTTCTCTACTAACAGGATAGGGAGTAAAAAATATAAATCATGGGCAGTTATTGGTTCCATCCAACAAAAAATTTAATAGTAATATATATCATTTGAGTCATCCAACTCAAAAACTTATAGAATCTCCATATTGTATCTTCAATCAATTATCAATATCTATACGACGAGGGAAAATTCTTACATGATCCTGAAAGCTACTTAGTAACTTGGTTTGGTTGTGATGCAATATCTAAAACTACATAGCCACAGACCTCAAAACAATAATGCAACAAATAGATGGTCACCATATTATATTGTTTGTGAAACAGTGTAACCAGATAATTCAGGCTGTTCTTATTATCCTTAGAATTAAAATATTACTAAAGCCTCATGTAAGCCATGATAGTCTAACCATTGATTTTATCAAGAATGAGGTTGCAATGGATGAGTACACTTAATAATGCATTTATAAATAGCCTGGAACGAGGGCAAAGCAGTGGGATAATTTTATTTTGATTATATTGTAACCTCTGTCTAACGGGCCTATTGATCAAAAGAGTGTGTCTAATCAACGGATGGACAAATAAGCCTCCACTTGATAGTCGCAGATGTGTCTGATTTGTGTACCTTCAACTATGACTGTGTTCGACAGCAAAAGATGGTTGTGTTGGTTGAATGGCAAGGGCTTAGAGCATCAATCAAATTAAACAATAAGAAACAGGTATATAGAATCAGGGACAGCCCCAAGTTATGCCGAGGAAGTTCTTAATAACATTTCTCTTCTGAATGTCTGAGATCACTAAAGAGATACGTCAAATAGGGCCTTTGTCATTCTGACAGAAACTGGATATTGTCCATCTGGGAAGCTTAGTCTACAATATTCAATTCGGACAAGCAAAAAATAAATGGTCAAGTGGGTATTTAGTATCATCATCACAGAAAAGAACCATCAGACGAGATGCTATTTTATAGTTAATATTGCTGGCATGGAGAATTACAGAATGAAATATGAAAAATGGAAGTTGTAGTAAAAAAAGAAACTTAAGGGAAGTAAAGTCCTGACTTCTGAAATAAATGGCGGCACTAAGAACTGAGATCAAGATGAAAAAAGAAGTGAAGACTGTAGGCACGGGATAATCAAAACAGGGAAGAGACTGTATTTATCTGCGGACAAGCATAAAATTAAGCACTATTCAGATGTCAGTTCAAGTAAAACCAAGTAAGTTGGCATCGAAAGTACAAGAATTTAGATTTTCAAATGGACGCTGACAAAAGAAATCATCGATGATGTAAAGAGCATAAAAATTTTGCAGTGCACAGAAACAAAAGATTCCTTGGGCACAAAATTGGAATATGATGTATACCACTGTACCCACCGGGCCACAGATTCAATACACATTAATTTTAGTCATCTTGAAAGTTATATTTAATAGAATGGTGCAAAATATTGAATATTGTTTTCCAGATTCAGTAAGAGCCTAAGAGGGGAGTCAATCAAACTTAACACAAAGATGTCTATGGGTGTCGTCAGTCAGCCTCTGACCACCTTGTCACAACCTACGGTCTATAAAGCACGTAACAGACTGCATCGGTTAATCCTTGGTTTTTGTAATGACCACCTTGGCCTTGTACGATAATTAAAGGACTTTTCATAAAAACATGGCTCATTTCCTACATTATGCCATTATTAACCTACAAAAGGCATGCATGTATAACAAGAGCAAGACTAAATAAATTTTAAATCATGTTGTGAATCATAGAATGAAGCATGAAAAGATAGTGCAATGACCTGTGAAGTCAGCAAATCTATAGCAAAATGATGCCCAAACACAAAAATGTTAGGATCATTGTCAACAGCCTTAAGTAATGCTCGCTCTATCTCTCTGCCTGTCATATCAGCAGCATGAACAATTCGGCGATGGGAATGGCCTCCTTCTCTAGCCAGATGCAGGTTTCCATCATCTCCAAGGTCAAATGATGCACCAAACGCCATCAACTCTCTCACACGGTCTGGACCTTCTGTGCAAACCACCTGTGTCACCAGAAACTAATAAGCAAGGGTGGTACCACTACCACCTTTTGCAGCCTACAAGAAAATGTTATACTACCAACTCCTCTGGTTTGCATACAGTTGTTATTGTTTGATACTACACAGAATACATCTTGAGTTGACAAATAAATGTACATGCAAGGGAGTTTATACTATAATTTTAGAAAAGCTGCAAGATGGAAATTGTATGCATATGTGGGTATCACAGGGTTTTAAGTCAGGATTAACAAAAATCAACTAGATAGGAAAACAGAACCATAAAGATAGCTTCTGAAGGATGTTCACCTAAATACATCATAATACTTCTCATGCTACATATCCAGGAGCACTACAGCATTGGCTTATCCAATTCGGGGTAGCATGATGGTTTATATTTCATATATGTTTGAATGGAACTATCATAAAAAGTAAAATCAATATATAGAGTGTAAATGATCAATCAATTTGGATATTTCCATCATTTACAAAATTTAATTTATACATTATTTATTTCATCATAATGCAGCCAAATAGTTTATGATTAACAGCATGCATCAAGAAAGATCCTCAGGAACAGCCAGACAGGAAATGGGATACTAAGAAAACAAATTTCCGATCGTTGTAATAAGGCAGAAGCATATTGATGATCAAAGGGAAACATCCATACGTTCAAGTATAATAGAAAAGAAAATTAGATCAGTAGCACTGCAGGAAAGCAACTTATTCAGACTAACTAGAAGGAGAAGCATGGAGCTTCAAATAGAACTTCACTTGTATGTTGCTCCAAACACAATCTACTAATAAAATAACAGAATTCACTTAAAGTTCAGGGAGTCAAACATCACCAGAGAACATCCAGCTATAATCTAAAAACTAAAATTAACTGCTGTTGATTTATAAGATTTCATTACATTCTTCCAACAGCGTGCTCTTACATTCTAGAGAAAAAGGATACCATGCTAATTATAATATATACACTATCTTTCATTTTCTGCGCTATAACAACCATTCGGAACCAAACTTAGAAAGTATGAAAGGCCAAAAGAAATATGATGAAGCACGCAGCAACAGAGGAAAACCTACTAAGAAGTGGGCAGGGTATGACAAGAACTTCCCTTTGGGCTGTTCCATCCAATACCAATGTAATTCATGAGACTCGGGTCGTTTCCAACCCATCTTATTTTAGCACCATGCAATCATAATGTCCATATGTTTTGACATGAAAATTTGTGAAGTTACTTTACATTTAAGGATTTTTCTATGAAAATGATCAAAATGATGATCCAGAAAAAGAAGACATCATCTAAATCTGCATTTAATCCCCTGGACTGTCTTGTGGGAACATATATCATATATGTATAAAACAGTAAACTTATGAGATAGCACGATGAATATCAACAAAAGAACATCATTGTCTTAGCATCTCTTACCTTGACAGTCTCCTCATCGCATAAATATGCCCCTGCAATAATTGTATCCCTCATGTGATTCTCCACAGAATCTGAGGGGCAGAGAACAGCACTAACTCCACCTTGAGCATAGTTTGTGTTACTCTCATGAGGCTCAGCCTTAGTAATTATAGCCACAGAACCATGCTTGGAGACCTCCAGAGCATATCTCAGTCCAGCAACACCACTGCCAATAACAACAAAGTCAAAGAATTTTGTTGTGCTATGTTTCATGTTTGCCTTTGTCAAACTTCTACTTGAACCATTTTTGTAACTGCAGTAAGCACGTGAACTGACACACCCATGAGCAGGCATGCCCTTTGAAATTGAACACAACCTGAGAAATTTGTAGTCAGTATTACACTCAACATGAGTTGACAGAAAGAACAAAACAAGAAAAAAATTGAAAGAAAAGAAAAGAAACGGCATTGCCTTTCAGACTAGATAACAGTTGAATCAGGTCTGGGATATAAAAGCTACATGAATAGTTGATAGGATCTATGTATACAGCATGCTTAATTTCATTTGTGAAGATGAAGTTAACGCAATTATAAATGTATTGAATGCTGTGATCTGTGAGACGTGAAGGGAGCACTGAGACAAGATGTGCACGTGCATCCGTACCCATGTGGATACCAAGTACAAATGAAAAGGAAATGAAGAATCTAGGCCACCATGACAAAGATCTCATGTATAGAAGTTCCTTGTGAGCCATAAAACCAAAGAAAGGACTCTCGGCATTCAAAGAAGGAAAAAATGAAAAACTAAATCCTACTTTGATCAAGCATGACCGAGACCTAGGGCCGGCAAAAGATCGGGCTGGCCCGCGGGCCTTTGGGCTGGTCCAGTTTCGGGCTTAGTTTTGGGCGAAGGAAAACAGCCCGCGGGCCACCCATAGGTTATGCTCGGGCCATGAAACAAGCCCGTCTCGGGGAGCGGCCATTTTCTCTGAGCCCCTGCATCCGGATTCCAGCCTGAATTCTCGCCTCCGCTTCCCCATTGTCGCCTGCACTCCCGGTGCCACTGCTCCATGGCGGCAGCAGTGCCATCCATAGATTATGTATTTATTTATTTTTATCTAAATCAAATCAATATTTATATCTCTAGTCACTAAGTTGTTGTAATAATTAAATAATTTAATTAACTTTACATTTTTAGTTGATATTTTTTTATCACAAATACAGAGATCACCATTAATAAGACACATCATTGGTAAGATCATAGAAGTTATTAAAATTTTTTGGTTTGATGTTTAAAAATTAAAAAAAAATATGAAATATATCTTATAATATATTAAAAAGAACGGGCCGGGCCGGGCCAAACTTATATTTTTTTGGGGCCGGGCCGGGTCGGGCCGAAATGTAATACGGGCCGGGCCGGGCCGGCCCATTATATATTGAAACGGGCTTTGTTGGGCCGGCTGCGGGCCGGGCCGGGCCGGGCCCATTGACACCCCTACCGAGACCTCAGTTCAGGCAATAAGGCATCATGGATAAAAAACTACTATAAAGTATATTCATTATGAAATGCATCTTAGAGATGGTTGGAATGAGTCTGAGAGATCTAGCAAAAGAATCAGTATCAATATTCCAAATGTTCACGCCAACATCATAAGTAATTATCCAAAACACAAGAGAAATAGAAAAGTAGGTTTATATTTTGACCAAAGAAATCATAATTTTCTAGCCAAGGCAAAGCAGAACTGTGTTGTCTTCTGTACACTCATGGCTTGAATAAGAATTAAGAACACTTCTTAAAGGAGGGAAAGGCAGAGGCTTTATAAGCTTCATATATTACCCTACAGAATAAGCACAATCTGTAGAGTACCTCGTCACATCTCCATGCAGACGTCTCCTAAATGATATTTCAGATGCACAAGACGTCTGCCAACATATCTTTCCCCGAATAAACTTTGTACCACAGTAAAGGTTGGCGTGCGCTGAAGCTTGGCTGATAGCCATCACACGTTAGTACTGCATTTTTTAGAGGGAAAAAATAAGAAAATATGTAAGTGATAACGAGATAGACAAAAAAAATGGAATCGATCCTCCCACAAGGATGACCACACAACTGTTCAACATAGGGCGAACACAACTTTTCCCTTCAAAAAAAAAAAGAAGAAACAACTGACTAGCTAAATTCAAGACCTCAAATCTTGCATAACTTGTATATGTGATGCATATGAATCAGATGTATCCAAGACTCCAAGACCTTATTTCCGCATACACAACAAGACGTGGAGTTTGCGTCAATCCAAATTAGAAACTGGCGTTTAGTAATGTGAGAAAGGCATTCGCAAGTGAGAGAGAGAGAGAGAGAGAGAGAGAGAGAGAGAGAGAGAGAGAGGGAGGGAGGGAGAGCGAGCGAGCGAAGTTTTAGGATTCTAACGCAAGAGCAAACGGAAACACGAAATCAAACTGACAAAAGAAAGACAAACATCAAAGGATCATTTTTTTTCCTCCATGCTTTGACGCGAAGACGCAAGGCGAATCCAGAAGAGACAACGGAAGAACACCAAGCACGAGAACAGATCATGAAATTCGACATTCAGCTCACAGAATGCACGAACGGAAGAAGCCTTTCTTTCCAACGGAGATAAAGAAGGGCTTACATGTGAGACGTCCGGGCGCAGACCCCAAGCAAACGTCCCACGGTGATGACTTAAATGATATAGAGAGGGCGCAAGGGAAGAAGGAAAGCTTCCAAGTTCCAACTACGGAGAATGCTACCCTCTTTAAGGGGGGGAAAGAAAAAGGAAAGATTCCTAGATATTCGCGAGTCGCCACATCTGACTTATTTTCTCTACTTTCACAGAGCGCCGCTCTTCTGCTTATTCTTCTCGAGAAAATCAAACCAGGGCCCCCCTCCAGGCCTCCACCATCGCCCTCACCGACCCATCGCCATGGTCCACACTCTTATTAACTTTAAGCAAAGATACTCCCTTGAGATGACAACGAAAAAAAAAATAATGTGCAAATGCGGTCGAGTAAGGACCAGAAAGAGAGGAATCAAAGTCAGACGCCATAGGGCCCCAAGGTGTGGTACCTCTGGCCCCCCTCTTCTGTACTCTCGTCGGAAACGGGTGGAATTGGGCATACCAACCTCCCTTCTGGCTGCTTTGCCTGTTGATCCGGTCCTGCACGGCTCTCTACACTGCCACGCCGGCCCAACTGGGGAAGGCGAAGCGTGGGATCGTGTGGTGGGGAAGAGACGCGGCCGATTGCCGCCCATCGGGACGTGGGGCTGGGGATGGTGGCGCCGAGGATGGCAAAGGTGCCATCTTTTCTTCTTTTCTGCGGTTTCCGGGCCCCGTCCCCCTAGAGGGCCAGCGCCTTGTGGTTCCAAGGAGGCGGCGAAAGCGAGGGCGATGCTTCCGTGTGGCGGCGTCGCACCGGCCAGCTCCTCTGGTTGGTTGGCGACGGCGGCTGGGCTGGTGCACGGCGGCGGCTGGATCACCGGCCCCCATTAAGAAAAAAATCATTCTTTTAAAAAAATCATTCTTTTAAGGTTTTGGTTATTAGATTTTATTTTCTGAAGAATAGAAATTGATATATCTGTTAACCTCACGCTAGAAAATTTGAAGGCTCTTGACCTCTTAATTTTATGCATTTGATTTTTTTTTATCAACAGAATGAAAGGTCTCAAGAGACCAACTATCATAGTGCGACAAAACCTTAAAATTTGAATATCAGAATATACGGCATAAAGGGAGAATATGGAGTAATTCATCCAACAAGATGACCGGTTTCCACCCGACTTGTCGCAGAAAGATAGATACCAGCTGAGATACGGAGCTGTCCCCGAGGAGGAGTGACGTCACGTCGATGAGAGATTCCGGCTGGGATTTGTTCTAGAATCTTCTACCGGTAAAGACCCGATATGCATATCCGTTTTGAGAGATCCCCTCCTCCCCTAAACATAACATGCTATTCCAGGAATTGGCCGATTTGACCGTAAATGTTTGACCCTCAAGGCTGAAAGCAGAACGCGTGAATTATCATCGGTACTAAAAATATAGGAATTTTACATATCGTTGCTTAATAGTCATAGTTGTTATATTTCTTAAATGTATTACGCCGAAATTTAAATTCTTTAGAAATGATTAAAAATCTTATGTTTTAAAAAATGAATACTTTTATTTAAAATATATCCAAAAAATCGTTAATCAGGTTCTTTTAAATTGTCTACTTCCAAATGAGGTGATCCATGCACTAAATCCTGTAACTTTTTAATTTAGATATTATCCACTCTTATGTAGTTCACATGATTGTATATGGGCATCATAATAATGGGCATGCTTGGACAGGAGTAATAACAGCAAATATCATATTACTTCAGTATTAGGTAACATGAATTCTGGTGCGGATGAAGTATCTAACACAGAAATATCAAAAGTAATAATACAATTCTCTAATGGGATGTTTGGTTGCATGATAATGAAAATTTTTGTTTTAATTTTTAAAAATTGTAAGAAAACTTGTTAAAAGAGGTGTTTGGTAACTATGATAATTTTATGTTTTAAAAGTAATTTTCTTCTTAAACAAAAAAAGAGGGTCCCCCAGTTTGTTTGGTCATGTGTGGTAGTTACTCTTTTTTGTAATCACATCCCTCCAAACATGATAATTTTATGTCATGAGTTGGCTCACTTTTTTATTTTAATACAATTTTTTATCATGAAAGTGTACAAAAAATAATCATGCAAACAAACACCCCATAAGTCTCTAACCAATATATAATTTTACTTTTTAAGGTCAGATGTTTCATGCCTATACAAGCAAAACAAACATCACCGTCTCATTCAGACAGAGATGATTTTACATCACCAAATGTAATTAACCAGTGCTCAGTTTACAGCTGCACTCACGATTAATTCAAGGAAACACATCTATAAACAAGGAAGGTGGGGTCGGGAGTCGGGACCGGATCGGTTGGGCCCAAAACCGACCTGGCTCAGCCGGGGTCGCGACCCGGGTCGGGCCGGGGTCGGCCAAGATCGTCAAAAATAATAATAAAATATTAATTTTGGAGTCAGTCTTGGGGTTGGGACTGGGTTGGTCGGCCCCAAAAGCGACCAGGTCGGGCCCGGGTCACGACCCAGCGAACCATGCCTATAAATTCTCAATGTACGAGGTGTGTGTTTGTTGCAAAAATAAATCTTATAGACTTTTGTGGTAAGATTGTATATTAAAAAAAAAATCTTTGATGGTTATAAACACGGAATTATCATGTTTGATGAGACAAAATTACACAAGCGAGTGAGCCCATGTAAAAGTGGGAAGGGGGGATTAATTTTTATCATAGATTGTTAAATATCATCTTAAAATTTGTTGAAATTATATATTTTTAAGAGAAATTTTATTTTAGCGACCAAACACTTTTTTTTCGCAGTTCGATATCTGTTATCCTTCGCAGACCCGTTCGCTGACGTCAGCCACGTGATTAGGCAAGCGGCTCACGTGCACATGATACTTGGCTCTTGGTTGAATACTATATAAATGCGTGGTCATCATCGGATAAGCATTTATGAACTTTTCACCAAAGATGACACCTAATACACTCGTACTCATTTTAAAGTAGTGTTTTATCACAAAGTTTAAACGATGCATATAATACTTGGACACCGATTAGACACTAATTTCATTTCCCTGTATCGAGTGAGCTATAACACAGAGAAAGGGAATAGACTCACTTTTCCGGTATGATTCCTTATATCATTGGTCCGTCTAGTGAAATAGTTTAAAAGAACCTTACGGACCCATTTTCACATATATACATATAATGTTGTAAGTTGTTGCTAACAAATTGACATGGCTGTTCGGAATAGTCATTTACCTTATTTCTCACGTTTGCTTCTAAACCTTGAATATGTTACATTTGAATCTGACAACTTAGAGAATAAGATTGTTTGATAAATAAACAACTAATGTATGAATTTGACGAGTGAAAACACAGACTTCTGGTGTTGCTTGAATGATATCATGTACAACTAGTTCAACAGGGTACCAAGGACTGCAAGTGCACCACAAGAAGAGTTTTTTTTTTTTTTTTGTCACCCTACTTTGAAGGTCGCACATCAAGTGGAGAAAGAAGGAAAATAAAGAAGAGCGTGGAGCTATTTTTTGGCAACTTCATGGTGCCATTTCCTGTTGCATATGACCTCAGGAATTGGCTGAACTAAATTTAGCATTATAAATGGGTTTTGCAGAGTCTCTTGCAACAATAATACGAATGCTGGCATTCGAATAAAAGAAGAAATAATGCCACATTGCTACGAACATCTGTGTGAGAATGTGGTCAGTTGTGTACCGTTCAGAAATCTGAAGCCCCTGAGATTATTCCCACAAAAGTCGCTAAACGCATTGAGGTTATGAGGATCTACGTAATAAAATTTCCACCACCTTCGAAGCAAGCTGAATATCCTGAAATACTGATTCCACAGATCCAGAAGAACCCTTGATCACATGACCAGATATTACGCTTACACCGATCTTGAAAGCGGTTTGACTGCTCGTTTGCTCAGGAGTTGCTGGAATTTACTAGGATCGATGTGATTTGACTGAAAGTACACCTCATTGCTTCATCAAACATAGCACGATCAACTAAAAAGAGGTTATTTCTTCGGGGACTATTGCAAACAGTGGAAGCTTTTAACAGGCATTGCCTACCAAAGAGAACATTCACTAAACGCATTTTAGGATTCACTTTCTCGGTCAATGGCAACTTCTTTAAGAGGTTCAGGTGCTGATCTAGAGGATGTTGGTAAATCAACTAGCATATTTGCAGGGGTGAAGTACATGTGCAGTGACATCATGCAGATGATGATACCCAAGAAAAGCTGAAAGCGAGACAAGAAGCATATAGCACAGATTATATATCAAAATGGCACCATGGGCAGTTTATACATGTAGTCCAAATAAGGGGTGAAGTATACCTGCAGAGTAGGCCTAAAGTTGAAGAGAAAAATAGACAAAACCATGGTAAGTAGCATCGCCATCGATGTTGAGTATACCTGGATATAAAACAGAAGCATAATGATTGATGATGCAGATCAAAAACTCTTTCTCAGGGCCTGTTTGGTACAAGACGCATTTGGGGATAAACTTAGTGGAGTTCATATACTTAAACCAGCAGCAACATCAAATTTTGGTTATAGCTGCTTGTAAGATAAAAAAGATAACTACTTCTGATGAGATACTGCTTCAGAGAATTTCCAAGAGGTTATTAAAATCATAAAAATTTGTATCACTTTCACATGGAGAGCATCATTACATAATTTGAGAGCAACATGATGAGAAGTCAACCATGTCCTTGGTGCATATTCCCAAAATTAAGTTCAGTGGCAGGTCTCAAACCCTAGTCACACAACCCTATCTCAAAATGTGCATTTTGTCAAATACCCAGTAACTGAGACAATATGTCGTGAACCTGAAGGTATTTTTAAAACTGAAACATCAAAACATTCCATACAGGGTTACACATTTTGCATTTCCAATTTCTTTTCCATTGGATTGGAAATATCTATCCATTTGGACACCATTATGGTTCCCACCATGACAAAGCAACGGTGGATGAATTGGAGTGGTACACTTCTCTATAGTATAATATAGCATAAAAAAATTCCTGCTTTGAATTCCATTATCCAAGTGCAATAGCATACATGCCGAGTGCATGTAAAAATACTAGATTGCAACATGCAATCATTACCATGGTTTTTTCTGCTGAAGGAATGCCCAGACTAACATAAAAGAAGTTTTAATAAAAATGGAGGGGTAGAATGTAGGCCCTAGGTGTGGCTCAGGCCTCGGTAAAAAAGCCAGAAGTCCTGGTTTCCAATCTCCTTCGATTGATGGGGAAGAACTAGGATCTCACAAATTTATCTGCTTCCCATGGTAGAATCCCATGGAGAACTGAGCTTTGTAGCGGTTTGGTTTGGCACTACAGAAATTCATTCAGCACGTAGTATTGGGTGACGGTGATCAAATAAGTGCCTTGTTAAGAAGAATACACCTGGGAAGCTCAACAAGAATGAAAGAAGCATGTGTGTCCATTGGTTTCAAATAGTGTTGCCTCCATGTGTGAGCTCAACAGACCACAAGCATCCAAGATTAAGTGATTCATGTTAATGTTCAAACTTTGCTGAACGAGGAAAGGAGTGGTCCACTTTGGCCATGGTCCGTTTCAGCCAACTTGGAAATAAGTTAAGCTGACTTAAAATAGCCAAATTGCTTGAATTTGATAGAGCTTTTTAATGATGTTTTCATTATAGCCAAGTTTGCGAACAAGGATGTCCTATTTTTTAACATATTCTTTAATGTATTTCTGATGATGTCAACCCACAGATAAGCTGGGCCAAAAGCATGTGCTCACCTCACTGCTGCTTGTAGGGACATCTGTAGTAGTCCGCCAGCACATGTAATGCGCTATTCTTTCTTACCCAGCCACTGGCGTTAAACAACCTAGGCATCTTCAAGAACTTGAGAACTATTATTTCAGGTAACATCGGCTTTTTCTTATTTGTAAAACGAACAATACTCCAACTTTCCTTATGAGTTAAAAATGACTATAAAGACAATCTGGTAATATTTAACAGGGTAAGCAAAATCATATCATAACAAAAGCTTCTAATATTAAATAGAAGAATACTAGATAAGAAGAAAAAGTAGAAGTATGAAGCTATAATTGATCTCTATTTATGGTACCATTGCATCGTTTGCATAGTTGTCAAGGCGACAAGGTGCCATTGATCGCGGAATCGGCCGATCCGGATCGGAATCGGCCGATTCCTGGATCGGATCGGCCATTGCCGATCCGATTCTTGGCTGAAGGACCGATCCGGAAAAAAGTTCCGGCAGGATCGGTCGGGATCGGCCGGATCGGTCGGGATCGGATCGGAATCGGAATCGGATCGGCCGAATCGGTCGGGATCGGAATCGGAATCGGAATCGAATCGTTTTTTTTCATTTTTTGCTATTCCAGTCGGATCGGCCAGGATCGGCCAGAATCGGTCCGAATCGGCCAGAATCGGTCCGGATCGGTCTGGGATCGGATCGGATCGGAATCAGATCGTTTTTTTTTTTTGCTTACCGATTCTGGATCGATTGTCTTCCATTGGATCGGTCGGAATCGGTCCGATCCGATCCGATCCGGATCGGATCGGTACCCACCGATCCCGATTCCGATTCCGATCCCGCGATCCTTGCAAGGTGCTCAAAGTGTAAAAAGGTGTCAATTCCGCTTGGGCAACAAAGTGGCTGCTTAGGCGTCACCTAGGTGGTCAAGGTGGCATCTTTGTTATCAAAGATGATCACCTCAGGCACTTTGCCTCAGCAGTTCTCCCCTAGCCCGCCTTGCCCTAATCCGGACCCAGGAAGGGCTGGATCCTGGGTTCAGATCCGGTAACTAAAACTCATTTCCCCCCACCCCAAAACTCCCAATGCCCAATCCTCCACCTCAAGACCCCGACATCCTGATGACCTGCAGTCCATAGAAGTGATTTCTTTTTTTTTGTTTTTTATGTTCTTTTTCAAAAGTTTTAATATTATATATTATTAAATATATTATAAAATATCTCTCGCCTTAGGTGTCTCACGTCTCGGATAACATAGAACGGTATCATTAGATGTTTATATATATGTATATATGTGTGTGTATAAATAAATATACATATATACAATCATATATATAATTAGATGCTAATACTATACATATTTATGCATACATACAAACATATATTCATAAATATAATTATATTTGTATGTTATAATTGAATGTGTATGTTTAGGTGTACATGTAAATGTGATTTTATATATGTAATTATGAATGTGTGGGTATATTTTTTGAGAAATAGTTAATCTTGATAAACTAAGTGTGAGAGAGAGATGAAAATAAAGAAAGAACTTTATAAATTTTAAGTATATAATGTATATACAAATCTTAAATATATGTTATAGTATAAGTAATAGTGAAATATATTAATATGTTCATTGTTCAAACTATCATTAAATAAAAATCCTTTGTGTGTGTGGGTGGGTGGGAGGGGGGGCTCCAAAAGATTCTTTTAATCATGTGAAATGACTTGGAGTGCCTAGCCTCAGCGCTCACCTTGCGATACCCAAGAGGTACTCTAACAAGGTGCCCTGGCAAAAGCGCCTTGGCACCCATGTTGACAGGTATGATTGTTTGCACATTGTTGGTGATTTGTCAAGACCATCAACATTCTGCCATACATACTAAAAAAACCAGCTACAGAGAACGTTAACTGGAGGCAAAATTGGCCATAGTGATGCATCTTTACATTCAGCATCTCAAATGACAACAACTTGAATGAAAATAAAGGTAGCTTATTCTTTATCAATTACATGGACACTCTAAAACCAAACGAGATGTTTCTAAAGTGCACATGCTGACAGAAAAACATTGTGCTATTCATATTTCAAGAAATCTAGCAGCATTTTGGACCGTGAAAATTGTCACTAGGCCAAATTGACGAAATCAATAAAAATAAAAATAAAGTTGTATATGGAAAACTTACACTTCTCAATTCTCATGGCAGTATGGCACTATAGCAGAAACAAGAAAAAGGATAAGACTAAGAATCACACTACACGATTTTGAGCCCCAGCCCCCATTTTGACATCAATAAAACAATGGAGTATACAAATGCACCTTTGACAGGCCAGTATTTGACAAAAAAAAAGAAGGTGAGAAGTCTTAACCTTCACAATGTTGTCTGCATATTTCATCAACCAGGACACCAAGAGCCCAGAGAACCCTAAATTAAGTACAACCATCCATGTAGTGATGGTATATCCATCAAAAAGGCGTTGCCACCATGGACCTTTCTCAAACCCAAGTCTAGAATCATCCCAGAGAAGCCGTAACATATTAAAGATTGAACCAAACCTGAAACAATGCAATGAGTTAAACAAAAACAAATAGCATATTATGGTTATATTAATTAAAGGCAAAATTTAAAACTATTTCTAATGTTCAACTCCTGCTTCTCATAGAGTTTAAGCAGAAGGTGAGTACTCCAGAGAAGACTACAGAGCTAGGCTCATACTGGCAAACCCAGAATACTATTTGGCCAACCACAAAAATCTCTTAACCCCTGTTCCTCATAGAGTATATGCAAAAAGTGAATAGTCCAGAGAGAAGCTACACGGTTGGGTTCAGGTTGGCAAGCCCAGAATAGTGTTTGGCCAATTATGAAGGTTTCAAGTCGCCCTAACTAACCACTATACAGCTCAACCAGGGCTGAATTTATGTATAAAATCTAGCCAAACTTTTGGAAGAGATTGATATCATCCACTATGATATAGGGTAATTCAGATAGGTTATTGGTTGACCGATCCAGGTGCCCATCCTGAGTTCTTTAGCCTTGCTTCAGAGAAATGGTAATGAAGTGAAATTGGAACAACATCACACAAAAACAGTATTTACATGTATAATTGTACATTTTGCCAGTACAAACTGTCATTGTTCTTCTTCATCAGAAATTCTGTGTACACTCCAGCAAGTGCTGATAGACAGGCAGATAGAATCCCCAGCATGTAACCTTGGATTGGTGCAGAGAAAAGAGATTCACAGGATGCTTCTCCACAGCTTTTGACCTTCAAAGAAACAATATATGAATGCTCTTTTATTATTTTGGTGTAACTTAGAAAAACATTGTACTAAAAAATCAATAGGTAACTTCTTATACAAGTCAGTCTTTCATAAATGGTATTTGCATAATCGGGATCAGGATCATCACCAAATGTTCCATAACTATTAACTAAAGAAGGCATGCGGTAACAAGAGTATAGCAAAAGGTCCATAAGATAAGGTTCGTTTTTTGCACAGCCAAAAGAGCAAGCCATGATAAGAACCAAACTTAATTTATGGCAGGGACTTAATAGACAGATGTAAACTACTATTTGTATACTGTAGAAGTGTACAACAGTCTGAATAGAACAGGAAGCAACAATCTACTACGATTTCGCATCCATTTAAAGAACTAAAAATATAGAGAAAATAAATCTATGCAATGGCATGACACAAAATTGTTCCAATATCCAAAACTTTACATTCATCATTTAGAAGACTATTCTCTGATAACAAGATAGCCATAAGAATATTGCAGTTGCAGATTTTACATTCATCATCCAAATAGACTGATACCCTTTCTTAGCCAAACACTGTTTGTCATCTTTCATAAAGAACATATGACAAAATAAAAGATTTGTAAAGTCACCTGGCTTGTGGTTGTTCCTACAGTTAATAGGATGATTGCTATCCACTGCAGATTTGATAACTTCCGCCTTAGGAACAGCCTAAATGCCAAAAGTTCAACTTAAGAAAAAAGGCAATATGAGCCAGACGTTAAAAATAAGACAACCAAAATTAACAACATCATGACATGAAAGATGGATTTTGATAGAGTAATAAATGAAAAGAACCTGAATAAGATCCCAGTGGTAACAATTTTCAAATTGCCCATGACCTGATATGTTGAAGTATCCACATAAGTCAGAGTTGCAAATTGAACATTGTTGTGGATTAGATAGATGACAGAAGGGATCGGAAATAAGCGAATGCTCTTCCAGTCTGTTGTCATTCGTGGGGGATAAGAAGATCGACACTCCTTCCAGAGGAGAGAACTGGACACCACGAGCTGGAATAAGAAAAGACAAGGACAAAAGCAAGGTCCAACTAAGTTGATCTACATGAAAGAAAGGACATTTTCAAAGTAAACCTCTCATTAAGTTTAAAATGGTTTATCCCTTACCTTGAAGACTTCAGCAAGAAATGGAACAGTGGCATAATCATATTTGTACCCACCATTACTTTGTGAAAGCGTAGTCAAGATTCCCTGTCGGGTAAATAAAAATGAACTGAACATTAAATGCCTGCACTGATAAAAACAGTGCCATTGACGAACATTATTGATAAGTTCCTGAGCAACATGTTGCTATGATGACTAGACTGAGTCAGGAATTCCCAAAATAAAATTAAAGTAACTTCTTCTTCTGACCGGAACTCAGTGTCATCTCGTTGATGCCAAAGCCTATACACATTACACACTTGATCACGTTCGTGGAACTGAAATCACAATGGACCAGCATGGACAAGGAAGCCAAACATGCCGGTATATAAAGCCTCATTGCGTTCTTGACGATGAAAACGAAAAGGCCGATGAGTGAGGAAGCAATTTGGTCAAACCCGCCTCGGCTTACAGAAAAAATAAATAAATAAAGGCGTGGATCTGAATCGGATTTTCCAACACTGGCCCATCGCAAGGTCGACGAGATGTTCTGAACATTAAAGAATCCCAGGAGCCGGCAACATCGCCGTAACTAGATCGTGGAGGCAAGACACCAAGGCGAATGCACAACTGTTGTCCTGTCCCCTCTCGCAGGCCAGTCACAGGGACGGATCTAGCGAACTCCCCCAACGGAGAAAATTTTTAACTAGGAAGAAAAAGGAAGCCAACAGCCCGGCAATTCCTGGCACATACCGCATACCTGCGAGCTGGTGAGGAGGGTGAGCAGTGCGGCAACGAAGTACCACTTCATCGCGCTTTCCCCCCTCCGCAGCCCAATCACAGCCCCCGCCTGTTCTTCTTCCTCTCCTCGTCCTCGCAGAGGTGCGGCGTCTGATGAATGCCCGGCGAGGCTGCTTGGACGCGGCAGTTCTTCACTGCCGTCGCCACTCGCAACCCGCCAGCCAGCCTTGGCTTGGTTGGACCTTCCGGGGGAAGGGGAGAACGGCACACCCGGCCTACACCGGGAAAGAGGCCGTTTGGAGGCCGGAATTCGGAGAACCGGGAATCCGATAATTCTGTAAGTTTTAGAACTTGTACCACCGTGCCGAAACGCTTTAGAGAAACCTGTTTCATTGTGAATTTCTATCAGTATATTTTTGTTTCTCGCAAAAATATCTTTTATAGAAGGTGATTTCTTTTGTAGGGCCCCACCTTCCTTAGTTATATATTATGTATGATCCCCATCCATCCTTTTTGTCACCACGCTCTGCTAAACATCGACAACTTATATATATATATGTAACTATCTAAAATCTTATTTTCGGAGTATAAAATATGATACTATATTAATTTTGATAACCGATAATTGTAGAGATAAATAACATCAATTTCAAGACCGATAGTTTGATATTAATATCAAAATTGCATCAAGAGATATCTAAATTACATTATTCATTCGGTTAGTATTACAAATTTCAAAATTAACATGAACAATTAAATATTTCGTGATAATTTATATCGATATTATTTTAAAACTAACGGTGATACAGATGTTTGATAATATCGAAAAAACTGTTATAGTTTTTCTTTAATACGATATGATATCAAAAATTCTTATCCCGTAAAGTTGCAAACCATGCATATTCATTACATATAATTAGTTTAAAACCATTCGAACCATGCAAGCACCAGTAACTAAATTAGAAGCTTGAATTCATTCACGGCCTGAACCAGACATCTATTGAAGGAACCAAGGTCAATATTGATCGTAGCTTCCAACATTGTAAGCTTTCTTCTTTTTTTATTTTTTTCCCAAAATCAAATCAAGCATTGTACGTAGGAGTCAATTCGAACCATGCAAGCACCAGTCTCAATCAGAACCGTTCCGTTATGCTTGGTTTGTGATTGAAAATAAATTAATCTTTACGATAGTCAATTTTATAGATTTTTAAGTTATAAATAATTAATATTGATATTTTGTTATAAAGTTTGTATAAATATTATTTTTATTTTAATGATGCAGTAACAACTTTGTTTTATTTCAGTTTATTTATTTCGTTCATTGTTCGATTCGGTTTAAAGAGTTCTCAAACGAAATCTAACTTGACGAGGTGTTTGGGTGTATGATAAAAATTTTTTCGCTTTCGCGTGGACCAACTCATGACATAAAATTATCATGTTTGGAGAACTGTGATGACAAAAAAGAGTAACTATCGTTCATGATCAAACAAAGTGGGAGACCACAAGAAAAAAGAAAAAGATGAGACTCTCTTTTTTATTTAAGAAGAAAATTTCTTTTAAAACATAAAGTTGTCAAGGTTGTCCAACACCTCTTTTAACAAGTTTTCTTACAATTTTTAAAGATCAAAATAAAAGTCTCCATTATTATGCAACCAAACATCCCATGAGAGTCACAGAGAGACGTAGATAAATTCTTGCAGGTCAGAATGTGGAATTGTAAATCAACTAATAGTGCTAATTGAAAAGACTATTCAATTATCGTAGGAAATCACCGGTGCTTGTAGAGGGAAACAATAAGGTCGGGGGAAGTGAAATGAGAACGAATGAGATGCTGGCGTATTTATTGTCTATCAATAATTTTATTTTGAACGAGTAGAGTCACCGGCAGTATCCATCTTTGATCCCCCACCCTTACCAATTCCGCTATTATTGGTAATGTTTTTTGTTATCAAGCAGTGCGACATGTTATTAACATCTATATTTTTTGGTTATTAACATCTGCAATATGTCATTAAGACATCAACTCCTCTTGCAATACTTAATAACATGGTGCAGTAGTTAGCAAGAAGATAATCACAGTATGTACGGATTAATAACATATCACACTAATTAATAACTGAAAAAAAAAGTTACAGTGCTACTAAATAGAGAGGGAGAAGGGATCGTGGCTCTCATCGATCGGCTGATGACGGTGGAACCTACCTTGTGATCCGCTCCGCTCCATATCATGGTCTAGCCGAAAGGTGATAAAAAAATAGGCACAGAAATTTAAATAAATGACTCTAGCTAGTTTGATATGGTCTTGCACAACAAAAGAAAAGAGGTGTGTTTTGATCGAATCATGTCTGATTTCAAAGAGCGTACGAGACATTCATCCAAGTGTGTCAGGGTTTATGAACAGTAAAGCAGTTGTAATTAACTACTACAAGTTCACATCCTATAGAGTAAAAAAAAAACAGAAGGTTTTCCGTACTATATCTCTGTGATGTTCATTTGTTGCGAAATGGAGAAGCGTCTTAGCTAGGAGATCTGTCTGTGGGACTCTCGAGAGACTAATGACAGGTTCCTTACTCCGACAGACGAAGGTTCTTTCCATCATAAGGGCTTGAATCTCGATACTGTTGACGACGACGTGCCCGTGACACTTGAAATGGAGTTGTATTTCTACATATATTTCGGCGGAGCAGAGGAACCGAGAATCGTGCCGTTTGATTGCTGCAGCACAAAAAAGAAAGCAGTGAGCGGAGCAGAAGGGTCTGAGATTCTAATGGCATGTTTGGTACGAGAATAACTCGAGGATAAATCAAGTTTATCCCTAAAATTTAGGGGATAAACCTGATTTATTTCCAAAAAAATTAGGTGCCAAACCGGTCATAAAAGACGGGAGGAGTACGCTGACTGAGACGTAAACTAAACCCCCGGTATCAGGACGCGTCGGTACTGATTAGCACTTCAATGCATATCCAAGATCAGTAGACCAATATTTGCATCATTCGCCGCTGACCAAACCGATTGAATCTAATGGGGTGTTCGATTGCACGACAGATAAGAGTTTTTGGCAAAAATTTGTTAAAAAGAGCGTTTGACGTATAAAAGAATCCTCCTTAAACCAAAAAGAGGTAAACCATTTATTTTTTCCGGTGATCTCTCACCTTTTAGTCATATATAGTTCTCTCTTTTTTGTAATCATATCTTTGATAATTTTGTCTTTAGCTACCATAGACGTAGAGTTTGTTGCAATATATGATTTTATTGTAAAAGTGTACGACAAATTATTGTGCACCCAAACATCCTGTAAACAAAGGAACTAATTTCCTTCCACAGACAAAAACGATCTACGAGGTATACCTGCCATCAATAATCATGCTTAATGGCATATTTGTTTAGAGTATCAAAAATGATATTATATTAGTATTGATATTGATATTTCTAAAAGATGGAGTATCAATATTAAAATTAATACAAGTTGACACTTGTATTATATAACACGTGTTGTTTGTATTATAAATTTTAAAATTAATATTATTAACCAAACATCTCAAGATAGTTATCAACAATATCAATGTTAAAATTAATGGTAATAGAAGTGTCTAATAATATTATCAAACAGGACATAAAATTGTAAGACAACAAGAACCAACACCATAGCGCAGCTGAAGCCTCAAATGTTTAAGAAGGATTTCACGTACGGTTTAAGGGAAATTAAGAAGCATAGATACAACACGACAGACAACTGACTAGTTGCGCTTTGCCAAATCAATGAGGGTTACTCTACTTGTGTTACTGTGTAAGTTCCTAGTTTTTGCCGTGTAATGATTCCCGTGCTCTCTAAATAAAAAGTAGTACCAGGAAAGCTTATCCATTTTACATATAGGTGAATCTGTTGTGTTCACTTGTTCAAAATGACAAACATTTTAAGCACGCAAAAGTGAAGAAACTAAATACCTTCGAAGCTCTAATGGCAGAAAGTAGTAACTTGTCACCAGATGGCAGCCTGACCCGACATACCAGCTGCTGCCGCGTATTTTTCCTTTTCCTATGTAAACATTTGATCTTAGATAGAGCCTTAACCTATATATGCTATAACGATATACAACGATGGCGTAAAGACATGACACATATACGGGCATATATGTGTTTATCTGTGGAGAGTACCATGTAAGCATCGTACAGTCTTCTAATCCGGGCTTCGTCCGCGGGAAGACGAGGAGCAAGCATGGAGAGCACTTCGCTTAACGGCAACCAAGCCGAAGTTGGTCCTCCCAAAGGTTCCCTCTCAACTTCTAACCAACCACAAAGTAAAGGAAAAGAAATAAATTAGGCGTCAAAAGTTTTAATCCCGGAAATAACCGCGCTCAAATTATATATTAATTCTTACCTTTCAGTAGGTTTTCCATCTTGACACTCAGGACGTAGAGAGGAAGAACATGAGTCTGCACACGCGAAGGCCAGATAATATACTTCTTGGGAGACCTTTTCTTGTCTACGCCGGAATCGAAGTCCTGGCTGCTTGGACTACCACTCTGCCATGACTTGGGCCTAATTACCTGCGTGTTCCCCAAAATCACGCAACAGACTATCACGTGCCTTAATCCATCTTCATCTGGAGCTGAGGAGAGGACACTGCAAAGAAATGAAACACCAGCCATCAACCATCATCATCCAAACCCGGAGAACAAAATTGTATGATTCGTACCTGTCGATTGCAGAACAATATATATACTCGTAGTTGTATGATTCATATATACCTGTCGATTGTAGAACTATCTGGTGAGAGGCACAATCCGAAGGGATACTTGTTGCTATCCTCTGATCTACCAACGCACTCAAATCCGTGCTCGATGATCCGATTCACGCCGTCCTTGGAGGCGCCGTACCAAGCATTTTTGAGGTTCGCGTTGCCTCCTCTTTTCTCCGTCATGACTTCTACGCAGCGCTGGAACATTTTCAACCGAATTGTCGCAGAACCGACGTTGTGCTTGTTCTTGTAAACGGCAGCAACAGAGCAGTAATTGGAAGCGGGACCGAGATTCGAGTAGAATCTATGTTTCAGAACGACGTGCTCTCTATCCTCGTCTTCGAGCTTCTTTACTCCGTTCCAACCAGGATTGGGATGTCCCGGGCCATCTGCTGTGGAGTTATCCTCAGAATTGGAAATGCAGCTTTCCCAGCTGCCGGAACGGGCCATTTGCCCTGCAATTAATTGACAAAGAAACAAAATCAGTGTAAACCAAATCTTGGCCGAACACTTTAGCATGATTTCTACCAGATACATACGCTCAATAAGCTGACAAGGACGAGTTAAAACGTACGTAATTGGATACGAACGTCTAGAGAAACGAAAACTAACTTAAGTTTGAGATTTTGACCTTAGCGAAAGAACAGATTCTTTACCGGACTTTTCAAAATCGAAGTAAAATGTCTTGACAATTACTCCAAGAAAAAAAAAAGTTCGAACACAACATGAATCATTGATCGATATATTCTGAAATTCCATGTAGACGATCGTGACAGATAAAGCCTTATCGAGAATCCCCGCCCGCAAGTTAAAAAAAAAGGGGCTAGACATCTCCAATTCCGATTTTAATAGAGCTGATGAAACAAGAACACAGCATATATCTATATGCTCACGACGTCACTCACTAGAAACTGTACATGTTAAACCTCATGAGTCACATCACCCCTCGCTTCTACCGACTAACAGCAAGAAAAGCGAACGAAGATCGTACGAAGTATTTCTTGAACTACTGAAACAATGTGATCGATCCTACGTTACCAGAAGATCGTACGAAGTATTTCTTGAACTACTGAAACAATGTGATCGATCCTACGTTACCGCACGGACCGAGCACGAAAACCGGCCGGGAAAAGAATCAGAAAGAAGGACCGAGGACGCCGCAGAAAAGTCGCCAGAGGGATTGTCGTCACCTCCGGCGAGTAGAACTTTATCCATCCTCTGCGTCGGGGCGCTAGCAATGCCGTCGCCGGAGAGGGAACTTGGGGAAGAAGGGAAGCGGGTTGTGGGCAGGCGGTTACGACTAAAGATGGCTGAAATACGGCGGTAAAGGCGGGAAGAGTCCAATCTCGCGCTGGCCTCATACACGTACGCGGGTTTTTTTATAATTGGCACAGTTTTAAAAAGTATTTAACAAGTTAACAAACTTTGTTGAGATATTGGAAAATTACACTTTGAAATAGAACTGGTTAAAAAGCCTTAACATGTCCATGGGAGGGAACTTTCTAGACAGGAAATAATTGTTCGTTTTTTTTTCAGAAAACTACCTTATAAAATTGTAAAATTATTTATTAATACATATTTTATATAAAATTATTAATCATTTACTTATAAATTTAAAGTTATCTTATAATTGTAACTATATGAATAAATCAAATAATATGATAATTTGCACATGATAAAAGATAGTACACTTGTGAGTTGGCATCTCTGTTAGGTAAATCATGGACAATATCATAAGATTACATTAAAATAAAAACTAATGTATTCAATTTACAAAATAGAGTAAACAAAAATAAAATTGGGTAAACAATGAAGTTATGGAAAACAAAGCGATAAAAATATAAAAGTGAGATTTTAAGACAGATAGGTTAAATTTGATAGGCATATAATATTTTTATTTATTTTTAAATAAAATAATGCATAGCATATGTTGCGAAATTGTCGAATTTCGTTTTATTTTTGAATAAAATAAAATCATTATATATAGTGATTCAATAAGAATAGAAATCAAAATAACCTAATTTTTATTGAAATTGGAACCAAGTGCGGGTAATTAATCCCCTTATCAAAGCTGACCTCTTTGCGGTCTTTGTTGAGTCCAAGTACAAGTTACCCACGTCGAATGTAAATGGAAGTTTTTGTTACACAATACTTTTTATATATATCTTCGTGGTAAACTTTTATAATAAATAAAATCTAAAATAACTGAATATATCCAATTATCATGTTTGTTTAGATAAGACAACAAAAAAGAGCAAAAAGCATATATAGATTATAAAAGATGGAGAACCACAAATAAAAAGAAATGAACTCATCTCTCTCTCTCTCTCTTATTTTTTGCTAAGGAGGAATCTTATGTTAAACAACTTTGTGATCACCAAACACATTTTTAAAAGGTTATGCTAAAAACATATTTTGTAACAAGATCTAAACATGTGTAACGACATAAATATTATTTGTTTTGCTGGCTCATGCTAATCGTATATGATTTATTTGGCATATTCACAAGTATAAATAAAAATTTCACGTATTTTATATAATATATATAAATAAAAATTGTTATGCAAAGGTAAATATTACTAAACATTAGTAATTTTTGTCAAAGACATGTAAAAATAAAATACTTTAGTAGTTACTTAAAGAGAAGCTAGTTATATGCACAAAAATTTATATTTATATATATATATGTGAACATTGCATCTTTTAGAAAGAACTAAATGAAATCAAACTATGAACATATATCCCTACCATCAAGCGTTGGTTCTCTTTCTTTGCCCATGTTGTGTGGTGATCTCTGTCTACATGTTTATGTACTTGCAAAATAATATTCACACACATTTTCATGTCTACGCCTAAATTGGTGTTAGATCCTTACTTATTCCCCCCCCCCCCCCTTCGTGGTATTCCCTTTTAGGGGAATATTCGGCAATAGAGTATTTCTTTGGTGTTCCGATCAGATTCAGCCTGTGCGTAGGGGTGAGTATTACACGGTTCGAATCGAAAAATTAAACTGAGTCGACTTATTTGGTTCGATTCGATTCGATTTGAATCGTATTCGATTTAATTCAGTTTGGAAGTCTCTAAATTGGTTTAAACTAAATCAAATCATTTGAACTAATTTAATTAAAAAATTATATAAAAAATGTTATAATATTATTACAATTAAATTTTTTATAATTTTTGTAATAAAATAATATTTATTTTGATTATTTTTAACTTAAAAGATATTATGTATATAAAATTATTTAATTTAAAATATTTTTATATATTTTTGATTTAAATCGAATCAAATAGAATTGAAATATGTCTAGTTTGATTCAGTTCGAGGGGTTAAATCAATTTGATTCTATTTTAAAAAAATAATTACCAAATCTAACAGTGCTCACCCTTACCTGTGTGGACTGGGAGGTCTCGGGTTCGCTCTGTCTAGGAGGCGTCGAACGGATTCCTCTTTCGGGTAGCGGGTTCGGATCCACGTTTAGCCTGGGCCAGGGTTTTCCGAAGAATTCGGTATAAATAACGAAGATGTAACGTTTAGCTTCCGTCTCGCGCCGCCTGCTCATCCTTGTAGGGCGCCGCCGAGATTCGCAGCGGCAGCGGGATCTCTTCGTGGCAAGCACTGATTCTCTCTCTCTCCGTCCCTCGTCTCGCTTTTATCTCTTCCTTTCGTTGTTGCACTCACCATTCCGATTTCCGAGTAACCTGCTTGCTGTTTTTAGATGCAGGCGTCGGGGAAAAGGTTATCGAAAACTATGCGGGAGATCAAGGTGCAGCTCACCAGCTGCCAAGGTTATCTCCGCTTTCGTTTCCCGCTCGGCTCTGTGTTACAATATTGGTTTTAGTAGACTTTTGATCTAGAAATGTCGAGTCTCGAAGCAACTTACTTCCGTCGATGTCTTATGCCAAGGACGGAACCGCAAAATGCGATCCTTTGATGATTATTGTACCGTCAATGATCATAAGAAGAAAAAAAGTGCCGACTAGATGGTTCACCTCGACAGTGGGGAGTCTGCCAAGTTGCCCATCTAAAATGCTTTAAAACATTACTTACACTGTTGTTCATCACTATTCATAAACTAATGGTGAAATCAACTTCCATCGCTACCTTCCTATATCCATTTATTTTATACCATCATTGATCTATTTTGTTATTTTATAGTCCCATACTAATTTGTTTTTTAATTTCTACCCCTATTTTCAAATAACACCGTTAAGTCTAACCGTTTAACAATTATATTTTTGATTTACCCCTCTCTCCTCCAATTTCACCATGCAATTTATATATTTTTTATTTTATCATGGTCATTCTAATATTCTACCATTTTACTATGCGCTGCATGTTTTAGCTAGTTCACCATGAATATATAATATCTCATCATAGATAAATGGCACTGCATATAGTGTTATATTCTATCTTAATACATATTTTATGTTTTGTTAGAGTATAAAAGATGATACACTATCAATTTTGATGTTAATATTTTTAGAGGATAAAATATCCATGGTAAGTCGGGGTTGGGACCTGGTTGCCCCGGACAAATCAAACCAGGTCGATCGGGATTACCAACCAGGGTATTACCGACCGTGTCGAGCCTAGGTCCCAACCCAACTAAATATAAATATCAAATTTGATAGAGGTGCACACTTGTATTGCATGCCATGTTTTGTTTGTATTACAAATTTCAAAATTGATATTGATAGCCAAATGACTCTTGATGATTTATATCAGTAAATTTCAAATGGGTAGGATTGATACTACTCATTGTCTTGGGCAAGAAGGGCAAACGGGCAAAAGTCAGTATAGGTTAACAGAAAGGATTAAATACTAGAAATCGGACAGTTTTAGGACTAAAAAATAACTTCGTTGAATGACGGGACCTAAAAATAATATACATTTATTTTAGGACTGGAAAATGAAAATCCCTAAACTAATTGTCTTGACGAGTTTGATAATTTTTTTTATCTGCTACCTCCCCTTGTAGAGAAAGTGTTATGTTTTTATGATGCTTGTTTTGCTCTTCTCAAAGTTTATTCATCTTTTCAGGCATTAGAACAGTTAGGTGGTCAAACTGAAGTTCTTTCAATGAGTATGCTGTGTAACATTATCATGTATATGTGGTAAGCATTTTGGTGGTATTATTTTTAAAGCTCTGTCATAGTTTCTTGTGCACATCTGTCAATCTCAGCCAGGTATACTGTTTGATCTTTTGGTATCAGGCGTAATGGAAGATTCCATGTTATGGCCACATATGAGGAAGCCATGCATCTCCTGGAAAGTGATCTATAGGTATAAGAATATGAACTGTTGAGAAGGAATTTCAGTGAATCTGAATGGGTTTGGTATACAGGAGCATATTGATCTTGGTATTAAGTAATTACGAAACACGTATCTTCATAATTGTGCTTAATTTCATGAATATAGTTCTGGAACTATACACGTTTGGTTGTGTTATTTTTTATATATCTTTTTGAAAATATTTCTCTCGAATGAAAAACAAACTCAAGAGGAATGGAATAGCTCCTAAAAGCAACGGAGAAATAGTTCTCACTCTGTTTTACGATGCACTTGTTTTTCTTAAACCTTATGGGGTGTTTGGTTGCATGATAATTGTTTGTACACTTTAATGATAAAAAATTATATTCAAATAAAAAGTGAACCAACTCATGACATAAAATTATCATGTTTGGAGATATGTGATAACAAAAAAAGGTAACAACTATCCATGACCAAACAAAGTGGGGGACCACAAGAAAAAAGAAAGAGGTGAGACCCTCTTTTTTTGTTTAAGAAGAAAATTACTTTCAAAACATAAATTTGTCATGGTTGCCAAACACCTCTTTTAACAAGTTTTCTTATAATTTTTAAAAATTAAAATAAAAACCTCCATTATCATGCAACCAAACACCCCATTAGGCTGCAATGATGACAATTTACTAGATTTTTTGTCTTTTATTTGGAATAATTCACGTTAATGCTTAAATGTGCCAGAAGAATGCATTTATGGTATTGATGCACTTCTGGATAACCTTTTTTGATGTAATTCGCTATGATAAGGCCTGTGACGAACTATGCTTCTTCTGACACCTCTTGTATGAGAAGGATTTTGGTTTTCCATACATCCTTCTTTGAGCAGAGTAGCAGCTATCTGAGCCTTGTATTTTACTCCAACTCTATCCTTCAAGCCACCCCAATCTTTCTGTAAGGCGTTTAGCATGGTATTTTCACGAATACTGGTACATGATTAATGCCGTTTCAAAATTCTAGAGATTCATTCTTCGATGACGACAATTCATGTTAGTATGCCTTGCCCTTTTTCTGCAGTTTAGCGGCCATGTTGATATCGATGTCTCGGCAGAGTGGACCGGTTGTGGCGTGATGGTTAAATTTTCAAACAACACTTGATTTTTATATGGTTTTTAACAGGATAGTGTCTATTGTTATGCATTTTTAAAATAATTTTCTTCAATTTCTTCGGTCCTGTTGTGTGTGCCTAGGGCTGTGATGAGCATTGCTTCTTCTGACACCTCTTGTATGAGAAAGGCTTCTACGGCCCTTCTTTGAACGTAGCAGCAAGTGCCTGAGCCCTCTGTTCTTCCGAGTGAAACTACAGCAACTTCCGAGCTTTGTTCACTTCGACACCATACCTTAAAGAGGATGACATGGTTCTCTTTTTGTTGACCAGCATTTTTTTCTGTGAAATTCTCCGAGCAGGTATGAATGATTCATCCACCGTTTATCCACAAGATGGTCTTCTCTGTGGTGATGGAACGTCCGGGCTACAGGGTGAGCCTCGCCGCCTGCGCCGCTGCTGGTCAAGCTTCGGATCCAGCACCGGGTCGGTCGCCATGAACTGGGATGTCACCCCAGAGCATGGTGCAGTCTACCGCTCGATAGGAAAAAAAAAAAGTAGTAATTTCTTCCACCGCCAGCATTGTTCTGATCTGCCCGCTCGCAGCTACCCGTGTAAAGCTTGGTCTTGTGTGGCATCGAGAGAACAGTGCTGCATGGCGTAATATTCTTCGGAGCCAGTGGTCGGTTTTTTCTTTTTTCTTTTTCCTCCAAGAAGTGCAGTTTATACCCTGTTTATGGGTCTCTTTATGCCGCAAAAGGGAGGTAGTTTTACTCTGTTCTTCACTGGCTTTCTATCTTGTTCCATAACGAGAGTTTCCTATGTCATCTCAACAAGTTTGATGGCTATCTTCTCTGGCAATATGCCGAAAGATAGACATTATTCAGTGACGAGAATTCTCTCTACTCCCTTCGTTGCCAGATAAAGCTGATTCTCGCTGGGCTGTGCAACATGTTAATTCGTTGTTAATTCAATAAAATTGAATAACTTTAGTTCATATTCTTGTTACGATAACTGCTATTTATTATAACGCTTTCAAGTAAAATTATTAACCAAGAGTGCAATGTGGCAATCGTCAGTGTTGGCGTAGGTTGAGGGGGTACTGTTTCTTAAAGCCACCGTCTCTTTGCTCCTGGGGTCTCTTATAAAACATATCAAAAGAGATGTTTGCCAACTATTATAATTTTATGTTGTTAATGTGATTTTTTTGACAAGAATAAGAGAAATTTATCTTTCCATTATCCCGTTGTCTCCAACTTTGTCTGATCATGTATGGTATTCACTCATTTTAGTTATCACGTTCTCCCAAATATGATATTTTCATGTCATTTATTAGTTCACATTTTATTCTAATACAATTTATATCATGAAAATGCATAAAAATTTATTATGTAACCAAACATCACATGTAGAAGTTTGCTACCTAAAAGTTATACTTGACTCATTTATGAACAACCTGAACAAAACAGTAACGCTTGATCATTAACCAGTTGAGTTTCAACAAATTTTTGCTCGACTCGGAAAATTCGTGAATAGTTCAATAATTACTCAGTTAAATATTTATTTAAAATAAATCATGACTAAATAGTTATATAGTGTCACTGGAATATATAAAACAACTTGAAATAAAATTTGATTTGAAGTTTAAATTTAGACTTGTCTTCATAAATGAGCTAAAATCTGATGAATTCAGATTGAATTTGAATTTTATAAGCTGTGTTTATCAGAGCTCAAGCTCGAACATGCACTAAACTTGATCAAACTATCAAAAAAGTTGAGCCTACTCTACGAGAGCTTGATCTTAAAACACAAACTTGTGTAAAATAAACGAGATAAAAGGGAAGAACTTACTACTCCACTGGAACTCAATTGCATCACTGGCACCAAAGGCACACCACTCAGATGTGACCCTAAGAACGTGGAGATCGACTGTGTATTTATTTGGAATAGGGAACTCTTAGAACACTGCTTCGAGCCCAATTCAGTCGTTAGAATTCTCAAGACCCCCATTCATATGAAAGATCATCAGGACATTGTTATTTGGCCATTCACCCAGGGTGGTATCTTAACCGTAACATTTGCATACAAATTTTTTATCGGCAAAGTAATTCCTCCTGGTCCTTCCGATGGTGGGATTTGGCGGTTGCTGTGGCATCGTTAGATCAAAAAAAAAGCCCTCCGAAGCTCATTACATTCTTATGGAAAGGCCTTGTGCAGTTCTTCCCACAAATGTAGTTATTACCAAGAGAACCGTATTGCAATGTATGTAACCTGGAGCCAGGAAGCCATGAGCATCTATTTTTTGGTTGTTCCCGCAGCAGAGCAGTATGGCTTGCATCTCCTCTAGGGTTCAACGAGGAGTGGCTAAACAGGGTTTCCAGTTCCCCACTAGAACCCGGCTGGAATGGGTGCATCAAGATGACTTGAATCTGAAATACATGGGATTCCTAGGTTTATCTATATTGTGGCAGATTTGAAAATACAGTTGCACAACCCAATTCAGGTACCAACGAATCCATCCCCTGTGGATTCTCAAGTCTGCTACTAAAGAGGCCCAATTCTAATTTTCTCAAGCTAACCTTTCTTGCAAACCCCGCGCTCCAAGTTGGAAACCCCTGCCGGTTGATCATATCAAAATCAATGTTGACTGTGCACTAAGGGCCTGTTTGATACCATAAAATTTTGAGGATAAACTTGAGTTATCCCCTAAATTTTGAGGATAATCCAGATTTATCCCCAAGTTATCCTCATATCAATCAGCACCTAAGGATTCAACTGGCACTATTGGGTTCCTGGTCAAGGATTATAGGGGAAAGCCCCTAGCTTAGACTGCTAGTACTTTGATTTATGACAATCCTCTAATTTTGGAGACGAAGGTCATTGCTGAAACTTGCTCGAGGAAGCTGGCATTGGAACATCCTTGCTATCTATCATAGAGAGCGACGCCTAGGCAATGGTGGACGCAATCAATAGGGACGGACCATCTATATGGCGAGCAACTACCTTCATCCACCAGTGTCGACAGAGCCGAGTGTTGTAATCCCATAGAGTCATCTTCAGCCAGAGGAGTCAAACTAGGCGGCAGCACACCGCCGGGCAAGTGGGTTTTGAACTCCTCACAATGTACCCTCAAGTCTGCTTCTTTATATCCATTGCCTTCCAACATCTCTAACTAGCCATGTAATGATTTGTCGGGAGTCCGGATCACCTCAATCCCATGGTGGTGAGAGCACCCTTAGTCCCCAATTAAAATAGATCACAACTCCATATCACTTAAGTGGTAGTTCAGTAATGATGAACTAATTGTTACTAGACCCTTACTAAATCATTACTGAACAAACTGGTTTAGTAATGACTTATATCGACTTCAGTAATATCAAGTAACAAGTTACACCAACTTTAATAAAGTGTAATGTTAACTTTAGTAACTATTCAGTAATAATTGGTTCACCGCTACTGAACCATTACTGAGTGCATACTGAACCATTAGCTAATGAGGGATTGTGGCCTGTTCGGATCGGAGATCAAGAGTGTTCTCTCCACCGTGAAAATGAGGTGATCCAGACTCATTTGCTGGTTTTTCCCACTTAATACACAGCCGACTTATCGAGAAAAAAAAAGACAGTACTTCTCCCAAGGTACACCGCAAGTGTACATATTTATAAACAGAGGAGAGGCAACATTATCATTAAGATGACAGACAAAAGCCATCGAATTCCAACCAAGTGTGCGCTCTTTTGTGCACAAGCTTGCCAGAAGAGATCCCTCTAAACGTACGAGTAATCAGTAACCCACCTCCTCCGCTTCTTTTAGGGCTACGCACAGGCGCCATATTTTAAGTTTCTAACGACCAGAAACCGACTGCGCTGTTGCAGGTAGATCTTCAGTACTTCAGTACCCCCCCCCCTCCCTCTAACATGGGGGCGTGATCTTCTCCTTTTGACCGGAACTGTAGTAGCAGTAGCACGATACAATAGAAGCCGGAGCACGCCTGCCTCTCCCGAAACACGATCCCGGCCGACCTCCGGCCACCGACAAGTGAACTGACCGCCCGGCAACCGCCGCCGCCGGCGAGCACCCCTCCTCCTCCGGCACGTGAGAGCGGCCGGTGCAGGGGAAGGGAGGGGGGACCCCATCCGGCGAGCAAAGACTCGTCCTGGTGCGTGCTCCGGGATTCTAAACACTCGAGGGCGGCGCATGGGCTGGCGAGGGGCGGGGCAGCCATCCGGGGAGAATCTATACCTTGCTTGGACGGGGAGAGCGAGGAAAGCCGGCAGGCCGGCCGGCCGCCGGCCGCCGGGCGTCGGAGTGCCGGAGGTCGGTGACGACCGGCGGGGGTGGGGTGGGGGCCGCTCGCGCTGTTATTGGGCCCCGCGCCGGGCCCACCTTGAGTGGGCTTTCGGTTTTCCGGGGCTGCCTTCGCTTTTCCCACGTCCGATATATTCCGCGTACGGCCGCGCCCTCGTGCCGCCACGTGTTCCTATCGTCCAGCACGGCGCGGCGCGGCTGTCTGGCTTCGCTTGAGGAGAAGCCGTCGGGAGGATGGGCTTCTCACCCCCCCCCCCCCAAAAAGGGGAGTTTTAGAAAAAAAGTCTTTCAAATGTAGTAAATTTAATTGATTTAATAAATTTATTTTAATAAAATCAATATATGTTGATCTCACGTATGCTTGTATTATGATGAAGGAACTTTCCCAGGCAACTTTTATTAAATTTTCAGTGGCCTCAGCTGCGCTGTCGCTCTCTCGTTAAACAACCCTACGATTTGAAGGATTCCGGATTGTCTCCAATGCCAATTTGAGAGGAAATAAACCATTTTTATAATATATATTCAAATCAAAGGAGTGTTCTATTTATAGCCACTAATAAATATACAAAGATGGGTAAAAAATGTTGACGATGGGTGGTAAATTAATAGATAGAATCGGTGAAATATATATAAAAAAAGAATCTTTAAAATATTAACAGTTGGTAAAATACATTATGAGACTTTTTAACAGCCTCAAGCATATAGGTTGTTTTTTTGAGTTAAATGCACATTTTAAATCAGATGATCATGTCCACACAGTGCCAGCCTCGGAGTGATTCGGACTCAATTCGGAGAAGTAGATTTCGGTAAGTTGAAGAGGATCTCTTACGATTTTGTAAAAAAAAAAAAAAAAAAACTAACCTTACAATGTAAGCACAAATCTGAATAACACAGATGATTATCTTGTTTGGAATGGTGGATGTTATCTCACGCTGATGCCTCGTAGCAAAATTCACTTGCTTATCTATTAGGAGCTAGACCCCTTCAAGCTCCACACCATGATTTTGGGGGTTTTACATGGTGTGTGTATATATATATATATATATATATATATATATCTTGGTTAATTTTAGGATAATCTTCTTCTCAAAAAGAACGGGTCTTGCCCAAGGCTTCCCGGAGACTGCTCTGCCCGTCGCCCGACATGGATGGGGCCGGCGGCAGAGATCGGGCGGTGGCGAAAGAGACCGGCCGAGTCTGAGCCACCAGGCGGCAACCTTTTCTTCCCCTTTGCGGCCTCTCCGCTGCCTTCAAATTCACATCAGCGCGCTCGCCCGATCGCCGGCCATGCACGGGCCGCAGTCACTCCGGCCGCCGCCTCTCCCCGCTCGATCACCCGGCAGCCTGGCGCCGGCGCTGCATCCCTCGCGTAGGGCTGGATCTGGTAACGTCTTAGGACGACCGCCGTTCTTCCGCCGGAAGCGGGAGGTCTGAGAAGAAGAAAACTGCATTGCTCCGAGGACGAAGAAGGTGCTGATTCTGCCATTGCCGGACTCGTTTCTCCGAACCCTTCTTCGCACGGTTCTTCGTCCTGGGTCGCTTGCTTCCATGCATGCGGGAATGGATACCGCGGACTGGCTCAAGGTAAGGCGCTCTCTCTCTCTCTCTCTCTGATCGTTCAGATCGGAGGAGAGTGATATCTATCAGAAATCTTTTACAATTTAAAAACCCACGTAAATACAGCATGTTTTGTAACTTCTGTGCACTAAGAATAGAGAAGACGAGTTAGATAATCCCATACCGGATAGTGAGGGGAGGTACCATATGCTTATAAGCCTGGGCCTCTCTAACTCAGTACCGCGGTTTTGGGTTGGTTAACATAGTATCAGAGCCGAGGGCTGTGGACCCCCCTCCGTCAACCGTCACCCGTAAACAGTGTACACGTGTCAAAGTCAGAAGAGCTTGCACGTGAGGGGGCGAGTTAGATAATCCCATACCGGATAGTGAGGGGAGGTACCATATGCTTATAAGCCTGGGCCTCTCTAACTCAGTACCGCGGTTTTGGGTTGGTTAACAAGACGAGATTTTGAGAAGCCAAAAAGAGACGAATATTATATAAAATCTGTGCCGAAGAAATCTTTCAAAATGCGTAAACACGAGCTTTGTGAAGATTTTAAGTAAAAATCTCTCACATGCAATCCCAACCAAACGGGCTCTGAGAAGCCATGATCCACCTTGGGCACTACCTGCAGCTTCGGATTCCGCGAGGACAGACCTCAAGAGGAAGCCCTCTTTGTCGTAAAAATTAGAGTTTGGGTCGACTCTGAAGAACGGCGGAGAATGTGCTTTCCGTCCAAGACATAAAAAATGAGATTAATCATAATTTAATTACTCATTTAACCCGTAAAATTTATTTTTATCATGCGGATATGTTTATGTATGAACTAAAGATATTCTCTCCGTGGATCTCCGGAGATGACTCTAACTCTAAAAATTAACATCTGTTGCGTCCCCGATCATGTCGATACATGTCCGGCAGTCAGAACCCATGAATTCGACGCTCCTCATCATGAGGGTGTGTGCGGATCAGAGAGCTGAGTGAGCGATGTCAGGTTCTAGAAATCTGACGAGATGGGCATGCCCAAAACCCTAACCTGCCGGTACAAAAAGAATAATATATTTTCTGTACTTTTTACGATGACCCCTCTCCTTTCTCGATCTCCTACACTCCAATGATAATGCTCGCTGTTCTTCGATACGTTTCCCTGCACGGAAATTGAGGCAAGAGTGCAGCTCCCGAGGCCGCTCAGCTGACAGATTTTCACATCTCTTTTTTTTGAACAAAAGACAGATTTTCACATCTCGCTGCTTTGATTTTGATTCCCCGTCGTCTTACGGTGTGATGTGATCTCAGAGCATCGTCCAGGAGGAGTGCGGCGGCATGGACTCTGCGTCTTCTTCGCCGCCGGGGGAGCTCATCTCCTGCACCAGGCCGCCGCCGCCGCCGGTCATGGAGAGGCGGCTGCGCCCCCAGCACGACCAGCCGCTCAAGTGCCCGCGCTGCGACTCCACGCACACCAAGTTCTGCTACTACAACAACTACAGCCTCTCCCAGCCCAGGTACTTCTGCAAGACCTGCCGCCGGTACTGGACCAAGGGCGGCTCCCTCCGCAACGTCCCCGTCGGCGGCGGCTGCCGCAAGAACAAGCGCCCCGGCGCCGCCGCCGCCAAGAAGCCGCCCGAGCAGCTCCCCGGCTTCTTGCCGCCGCACCTCGGTTATCCGCAGCTGGCTGCCGCGTCGTCGTCGTCGTCGTCCTTCCCCGCCGACCTCCATCTCTCCTCCTTCCCCGCCCTGCACCTGCCGCATTTCGGCTCCCTGACGGGAGCGGGGCCGCTCACTCTGATGGAGTGCAAGCACGACGCCATGTTCGAATGCCACGGCACCCTGGACGGCGGCGAGCTCGGCGCGGCCTTCGGGAACCCTAGAAACCTCCTCTTCCTGGGCGGCGGCGGCGGCGGGGCGGGTGATCACCTTCGGGGCATGGGTGGCCTTGGAGATCTGAGCCACGGGTTCTCCCCTTCCTCTTCCACCTTCGTCGACGGCGCCTCCCCCGCTGGCTACGACCCCCCGGTGGAGGGCGGCACCCACGGCAGCGGCGTGTTCGCGAGCTCCTGCCACAGGCTAGGGCTGCCATTGCTGGAGGGGCGGCAGGGGGCCGAACAGTACAGCTCGGTGGACATGAAGCCGGCCGGCGGGAAGCTGCTGTCCCTGGAGTGGCAGGACCAGGCCGGGTGCAACGACGTGGGCCGCGACGGCTTCGGCTATGCCGGGGGCCTGGGGCTCTGGGCGGCCGGCATGATGGGCGGCCATGGCGCTTCTACTTCGAACACGATGATCTGATCGAGTGCGGGCTGCGTCTCCTTCCATGGATCGTCGCTTTTATGATGCTTTGCTGAGATGATGAATTTAAATAGGGTCTCCAAGTGATTACCGTCTGTCTTCTTCCCGGTCGAGATAGAGATGAAAACATGACTGGCTGGGTCGTGAAGGGTGTAGGTCATTAATTTGTGTCTTCCTCTTTTGGTCGTGCTCTCTTTTCCTCCCTCCTTTAATCAGCTTTGACCGTAAGCGTTTAATGTTCAGATCATTAGATGTTGATTTTCTCTCTCTCTCTCTCTCTCTCTCTGTGTGTGTGCATGCAGATGCAGTCTTAAACAGGCTAGTGAAATTCTTGTTGCCAACTTCATTAGAAGTAATTAATTGAGTATGATAGACGAACCAGTAAAATGAATATATATTGTAAATGTTGGATATATATCGACAGAAATGCCGACAAATATGATTTCCGAAGATAGATGGTGATATTAATTCTATCCTTTGAGTGAAAGGAACATCCAGTATGTCTTCGTCAATGATGATGCGATTACCAAGGACTTGAGGTTAAGCGGCGCAGTAAAGCAGAATCATTATCGAATTCTTACCAAGAATCTTCATATTATTATTTTCAGAAAAACGTTTACGCCTTCAAATATGACGTAGGTATTAACTATTCTTAGTTTACAGCCGCATCTATCTACCCAGAAATCAAATATATGTTGATTATTCAATGATTAAAGAAAATATTATACCAAAACTAATCAGCTATAGAGCGCAATTACAGCTGAAAATAAATTACCACTTGGCAGAGATATACATCCGCTCGTAGTTAGATATGCCGCTATCTTTTGGCGCTCTACGCATATAATTAATCAAGGGAATATATGTTAAGTATGACAGACTTGAGAACGGAACAATGTAGAGGAAAAATAACGAGAATGATGTCCAGCCTTACTATAGATACACTAAAATTGATGTTAGGCATAAAAATGAAGTCAATTTGATTTTGGGTTCCTGTAAACACAATAAATTCAGTCCGTTATCATAAATTTAAAGGCGTATTTCACTTGTATAAAGTTTACAAAACTACACAACTTCCTCGTCGTTGTATGTATACATAAATATTTAACAAAGTTTATTTCAATCGGGACACATTTCCAGCATGCAGAGGCTAATTATTTTAATTAATTATGAACCGTAAGCCATTGTTCTCGGAGATCTCTGAAACTAAAATACCCTTAAAAACTGCCAAGTTTTCCGTGTTTACGATCCAGCTATCTCTGTTCTTGCTTCGTTCCAAACATTGACTACTTAAAATGATCTTTAGTTTCAGTTGCTTTGAAGTATTCCAAAAGATCATAGTTCGAAATATTTTCTCTATGTGACACAACCTACTCTTCTTCAAAAGCGTTTTCTCCTCTCTATTCTCACGAATTACGGTGCATTTTGGAGCATGAAAAAGTAAGTTTCATCCAGAAGAATATATATATTTTCAACAGCACATAGTTTTACTTCATAGAAGTTACCGTCCGTGTATTAATAATAGGTGTACTGAGAACTGCAAATTATTTGGGGCACGGCCTGCAAATGTACTGTAATTATGTGATTTTGGAAAGCCAAAAAGAAGTAATCAAGCAATCTGTTATGAACACCACAAGGTACAGGAGAAGGAAGACAACCTAGCTCAGTAACGAGCTTCCTGTTTTGTTAATTCCAAGAAATTAAACAGAGGGTACGTATCCCCATCTATTTCATTATCTTTCTTATTCATCTCAAAATTATCAACACAAAAATGGAAATGGAAGCAAAACTAAGAAACAAAAGGTAAAAAAAAAAGAGGCTCGAATCTTGAAACTTGAAAGATTAGCGTGTGGGACTTTGGAGAAACAAGAAATGAGAGAACGAGTATCGCCACCTGCCGGTTGTATCTTTGTGTCTTTTTGTAACCAAACAAGATCTACTTTTCTCCATGCAATTACATATGTTATATATATAAATATAAATATATATAACAGCAAATCCATTTAACAGCAATGTGCAACGTTGAGAATCAAATTTAAGAAATTAAAAAGAGACTTGGGTTGGCCCACTTAGATTCTGGGTTTATTTAGAGGTAGCACATTTTAAAACTCTTTTTGTAAAACTAACATTGTAAATTCTTTTCAAAAGTAACACACTTTGGGGAAAGTCGCTACTTATTACAGCTGACTTTCATTTGAAAGGTGAAAATAGCCGAGTACTCCAGCCACTTTCACTCACTATCTTATTTTTTTAATGTGAAAGTGAAAGTCGCTGAAACATTCACTCTCCCTCTTCTTCTTTTTTTTTCTTTTTGTAGCGACTTCTAGCTTTACCAAAATGTGTTATTTTAAAAAAAAAAAGAGATCGCTGGGTTAGTTTTACAAAAAAAAGTTTTAAAATGTGTTATTTCTAAAACAACCCCGTAGATTCGTTCACCTCAACTGTGTTGACCCTTTTAAGGATTATCCTGACTTTTTAGCTAGCCAACGGGTCAACCCAGACAAATTGACACCGAGCTAGATAAAAATATATAGTAATCCAACACAATACCTTGCTCTATTTTTTTTGAAATTTAGAGTTAATGAATATCATGGTGTTGCTAATCACGATAGACTATGTGAACGGTAATTGACTTTTGATCTTGAAGAACATCTCATCTCGTGCTTTTCTACTTTATACAGACGGAACCTAGCTAAGAAACTCGAAGGTACGTAGTTTAGGAGATGTTTGATTTGGCTTAATCTGAAAATTTTAACTCTTAATTTCATGTCTAACTACTTAATTAGTGGTAAAAAAGTACTTAATTTGATTAAGACATAAGTTATTTATAGTGTTTGACACAAAATTTGAATCATTCACTTAATCTAAAAAAATATAAACTCTCATGCGACGTTTATTTTTAGCTTAATCTTAAAGTCTAAACTCTTAATTACATACCTAACTCCTTGACATGTGAAAAAAAAGCTAAATTTGATTAACATGAAAGTGGTGGACCTAGTTTGATAAAATATATAAATTATAATCTTACTAAAAAGAGTTTACATCTATTATTTACACTGCAATATATATGTTAATAGTGTATATTTATTTTTTAGTAGAAATCAACAGAGTATATTACAAACATACAACCTAATTAACTATATACCAAATAAAAAAGATTAATACGTATAATATTGTACTAAATATTAATATGAATAAAATATTTTAAATATATTATAAAATTAAATATTTTATAAGTATTATAAGAGATAAAATAAATGTTGAAATAAAACATTTTATTCATTAATAAGGAGGAGAAGATAAAACGTGACATGCTAGTAGGCACTTCACAAGTGACATGTTCATTAGTACAAGTGCCAACGTCTGAACTAGAAAAAGTAATTTCTATCGGCTGAAATTTTAAGAGCTTTTTCAGATGTTAGCGCTCCAGTCAGATGTACATCAAGTGAAAATACCAAACATACCGAAATGTCTAAACTCTGACCGAATCAGAGCTTAGACCATGGTTCAGCCAAAACAAACACCGCCTTAGTCAACCTGAGCAGGTGGAACAAACATATATAGTATAACTCTCATGAAGATATAAATTTCTCAGGAATGGTCGGGGATATTACATTAACAATATATTGCCTTCCTTGCATTTGTATGTGTGTATATATATATATGTAAGCATTCGATCTGTATATATATATTTAAACAAAGTTGATCTTGACCAATTACGTGTACACCCATTTATCCCAATCTATACAATAAGACAATGTGCATGGCTAGCTAGGAGGCTCTTCGGCCGACGGGAAAAAATGCATGATATATATATCGTTCTAATGCAGCAACAATCTAGATATATATCGTGCATGCTTACGCAATTCGTATATATGTTTCCCTATATATATCATCCGAAAGTAATCTATTTAGGATCGGGTGACTAATTAATTAAGGATAAGCTGGAGGGACAAAAGCATCATTAATATATATGTATCTGATTAATAATCATAGCTCCGTGTGCACCGAGGAGCTGCGTCCGGCGATGCCCTGGCCGTCAATAATGTCCTTGAGGCCGCCGCCGCCGCCGCAGGAAGAGGTGTCGGACTTGAGGCAGTCGACGGCCGGCTGCACGACGCCGACGTCGAACCCCATGGCGCAGTTGCAGAAGGTGACGGCCGTGCCGTTCTCCACTCGCAGGTTGATGTTGTGCAGCACCAGGTTGCTGCACGGCACGGTGTCGCTGCAGGCGAGCTTGATGGCCCTCGCCGTCTTCGACGTCCCGCTGATGTTCCGGTACAGCACCTGGCTTATCTTCACAGCCGACGTCTGCAATAGCATGCCAAAAAAAAGCAAGTCAAGATTAATTATCGATTAAATGATCAGCTCACCATCTCAACGACTCTCTATATATACGTGCTAATTTACAATTTTCTCGAGAGATCACCTGTAAACTCCAAAAATTATTGCTATCAAAATATATTTAATTAGCTCCGGAATTTTTCGGCCCAATCTCCCAAAGATAGTTAGTCTCTGAGTGATTGGTGATTTAATCATTAATTTAATCCCGCGAGGTATTTTCAAATTGTGTGCCCGTCACAAATCTCAGAGTGAAGGTCTGTTCTTGAAAAGGACGACTTTGATGGAGATGACAAAAGTTTTTGCAAGTTCATCCATCACAAATAAGTCCGCCGTCAAATTCTATTCATTTAGCCGAAGATAGTGACAACAACCGCAGCAGTCATCAGTCAAAATGTTAACGACGACAACTAGTGCTATCCGACGACCATATTGAACGGCCAGTCTCTGGGTCATTTAAATCATTGTTGGTAAAATAAGGTAGTGACGACTTTTTCCATCTTTCGAAGTCAAGTATTCGCGAGCATTTTCTAGTTTCCCAGCAACTTAATTAAGCCGTGGCACTAATTAACCCTTTTGGCAACGACTAGATGGAAGTCGTCGCCAGTAGCTTTGCAATTGCGACAGTTTTATTTAGCCATCGCCAGTTACACCCATAGTAGCGACAACTAATTACCATCACTAGTACCCAGGGACAATTTTGTCAAGCGGTCGCTATTTAAGTCATCCCAAATAATGTATTTTCCCGTAGTTGATTGATTATCTAGCTCGCTTTAATTCAAACATATATTGTTTGGGCCGGTATGTATATTGAGAGAAGGGAATTATATATATATATATAACCTGGTTCTTGCATGTGGTAGGGGAATCACAGTAGAACTGATCGATGATGATAGGGTTCTCGACATTGATCATCTTCACATTCTGGAAGCGCACTGCTCGAACGAACCCTGATCCTCCCTGTGATCAAGTTGAGTATACACTATATATATAATTAAAAAGTGCCACATATATATATATATACGGATGGAAAATTTCACTTTATCAAATGAAAAAATTGCTCGCCTGCCATGTCTTGATTCGGACCCCATTAGTAGTCTCCCTCAGTACCGCCGTGTCGAGGACTATGCCGGTCACCACTGCCGTGGAGTTGTCCTTGCCCAAGCTCCCAATGCTGTAGAAAATTAAGAGATAGGACACACAAGACGAACGAATGATCGAGTAACTCTCTAATTTGATCAATTAATTACTGTGGGTATTTTCCGAAAACCTCTTGATTAAGTAATTAAGCATTCAGATCAGATCATAATTATCACCTGATGCCATGGCCAGGCCCGCAGTAGATCCTCTTCATCTTTATGTTCGAGCTCGCGTTCACTATCGAGATGCAGTCGTCCCCTGGGGGCAAACCATGCATATATATATAGATGTCGTGTCTGATCAATTTGTAGTGTGTACGAGTAGTCTACGCTATCAGTACATCGTTTTGGTCCCTAGTCTACGTTGTCGTGTCTTTCAAATAAAACTATAGACTTGGGGTGAGCGTCAAGCATCAAGAAGATACGTACTAAGAAGGGTGTGTGTCCTTCCCTTATGAAATGAGAGAGAGAGAGAGGCATATCATGGCCTAGAAGTCAAGAATATGCTTGCAGCTTAGCTCTGGCGTGCAGGGTCGCACGCCAGCCCCCCAGGAATGGAGAGGAATCAAGTTCTTCGCTAAGAAAGAAGCAGAGATCTACGTTTAAAGTATACATGTACGTGTACGTTGAAATGGAGCACCAGTAGTGATGTAAAAATGCAGCTCTTGCAACAATACTTACATATATATATATATAAATACTAAGTACATGCGGAGTCAACATCTATGAGCTTTTTTTACGAAAAAAAACACACTTTATAATTTTATTTTGCAATACTAGTAACACAATATATATATATTAGCTAAACTAACACACTTTGATACAAGTTGGGGTACACAGATTAGACTGTGAAAATATAGATCATTTAGCAATACTAACTTTGCCATAAAGCGAGAATTTTAAATTCCAACTTCACTTTTGTCATAAGTCAGTTTTTTCAAATCCGGCTTCTACCAAAGTGTGTTGGCTTTGAAAATAAAATAAAATAAAATAACCTGTCACTCTGGTAATTGAAATTTGAAAGTGTGTTGTCGTGAGAAAAAAAAAGTGTGTAAATCATCTCAGGAAGGTGTCAGAGGTTACAGTCCCAAATTTCTCATATAAAACCCATATTTAATGAATGATTTAATTGCTGATTTGATGGTTAAATGTAGATTTTATGTGAGAGGTGCGAGACTGTAGTCTAAAGTGTCTTGATCTGTCCTTATATAAAAAAAAAACATAGCTAGCATCTATACGAGATAGGAGAGGGAGAGAAAGAGGGGTGATGGTGGGTATAGCTAGCGAGAGGGCCGGCGGTGGGGTACCTGTCTGGATCATACACTGCTGGACGACGACGTTGGAGGACTCGGAGATGTGGATGCCGTCGGTGTTGGGGCTGTCCCTCGGCGCCCACACCTGCACGTCGGAGATCCGCACGCCGTCCGACCTCGCCACCGTCAAGTGTATCTGCTGGCTGCTCTGCACCCTCAGCCCCTTCACCCTCACCCCGCTGCTCGAGTCGATCGTCAGTGCCTGCACACGTACGTCAAGACACACGTACAGATGTATATATATATACACTCGCCCCCCCGCTCCCCACTCCATTAATTGCACGCCTCATATAAGTTAAATCAAAACATCTCTCGATCGACAGGCAAAAACAAACTCATAACAGATAATATCTTCTCACCGTGGGAGCTCCTCTGCACGGCTGCACGGCGGGCAGTACGTCCGGAAGACATACAGAGACATACATAAATGTCAGGCAGAGAAATTAGTCATTAAGCTGGATGAACGTAGGATAAGGGCGATAACGGCGACCACGTCAACGGTCGTCGCCACGTACGTTGGTCTTGTTGACCTTGCAGGAGGCCGCCCACCACTTGCTGCCGGAGCCGTCGATGACGCCGCCGCCCTGGAAGCGCACGCCGGCCAGCCGGGAGAAGAACAGCCACGTCCTGGGGTTCTTGGGGTCCCAGTCCTTGGGCTCGTCCGGCGCCACGATCGTCCCGCTTATCTGCCATATATCGATATGATCATCCCCCAACATATACACATGAACATCGTCCAACACGTACATGTATATGCGCATATATAGTAGCAACAATAATCGATCGGCCAGGATGAAAATGATGAAAGATGTTCGATATGGTCACGTACGTACTCCCAACAGTAGTAGTACGTACGTTGGATTCGTTAAATCAGATCAATGCAGAGGATCAGATACGTACACGATCTAACGAGATTTGGGTTTACCTGGACGATGAGATCATCCGCGCAGGGACCCTTGAACCTGACCGCCCTCACCAGGTATCGCCGCCCGGCGGGCACCAGAAACACCGACTTGTTGACCGAGCACGACTTGTTCCAGGCGTCCAGGAAGGCCTGAACACACACACACACAGAGAGAGAGACGCAAGGTGGTTAATGTCTAGGCGGAAGACCAAAGAAATGCGAGATGAATAAAACCTGCAGGGTTCCTGAAGAAGAAGAAGAAGAAGAGGCATGCAGGCAGCTTAACTACCTGAGTGTCGTCGGCGACGCCGTCCCCCACGGCGCCGAAGCTCTCGACGTTCACCGGAATCCTTCCCCCTCCTTCGCTCCTCCACCTCCGGAACAAGTCCTCCTCATCCACCTCATCTTCTCTCCCCCGATCATCATCATCTCCAATGTCCCCCCAGTACTCATCCACCTCCCCGTGATCTCCTTCTCCTCCTTCTTCTTCTTCCGCCGCCGCCGCAGGCGCACCATCTCCTGCTCCCCACCCTCCGAAAGCGTCGTCGTCGACCTCCGCCTCGCCCCCTCGCCAGAGCTCGATCTCCTCCCGGGCCAGGAACCCATCCGTCGTCGCAGCAGCCGCCACCACCAACGCCAGAGAGAAGAGGAGGAAGAGAGAGCCGCCGACCCTCCCCATTGTGTGTGCTTGGCGACCCCGGGCTAATTGTTTATGGTTATGGCGGGCTTTTCCTCCCCTGATCAAGGGGGGGAATCCATTTATATATCAACCCGCGAGAAAGCAGATGCCCGGCGGTGGGATCTTTAATTTGCGCCGGTGACCGCCGGCGCAACCGAGCTCGATCGATCGACGTGTGTGTGTGTGTGTGAACGGAGTTTGAGAAGGGGGGGAGGGGCGGCCGCCACTGTCTTGGCTTTGAAGGAGGAGGAGGAGGAGGGGGAGGAAACAGAAGGGGGGCGTCGTCGTCGTCGTCGCCCGGCGGCGTTCTTCTTTTCTGCTCCTTGTTCTTCTCCTTCTCTTTCTTCTTCTCTCTCTCTCTTTAGCGCCCATCTCGTAGACCATGCTTTGATCGACCACGGCGGCCAAATGTAGGCTTGAAGCGTAAGATTTGCTGCGGGCCTTCGGCGATGGCCTTCCCTTTACTCCTCTACCACCACTAGCACATAATTAAAGAGAACGAGAGCCTTGTGCGATCTCTGATGATCACGGGAGGGAGAAGACGGCACATCCTTCTGTGGACGGCAAAAAGATTTGGCTGGCTGCTTCTGCGCATATGTACATGGGAGGAGATGGCACTCGATCGCGAGATATCAAAAATTAAAATAAAAAATATTGGGGTTTGTGGAGAACGCGGCGTAACAGCAACAACCCCGGCCCTCAGAGTCGGCGGCCGTCGTAGGAAATCATTGTGCATGAACACTGCTATATGTTGCTAGAGCTTAGGCATTACGCATATTACACGCATATATATATGTATATATTATGTCTCGTTCGTGGGTTTCGAATATTCATAGCCCATGACCGTCGTTTTAATCGTATCGCTCTTTCTCACCGTGTTGGGTGGAACGAAACGCCCCATATATATAATAAGTCGGGCGTTCCATATTTTTTTTTTCTGCTTGATTACAGTGGCTTCTCAAGAACCACACATTCTGAGTAAAAAAAAAGAAAAAGAACCATATATATACACACACAGTAGTCGATCGGTTATTCCGCAAGAAATTATGCACGAGAGCAACTCCAGATCCGTTCAACGTGGTCAATAAAAGAAAACATTTCTTTATAAGAACTTCACTTAATTAAACTGCAATTTGATTGCGAGGCACGCGGCTGCGCAGAAAACGGAACCCCGTGAATCGTAGAAAAAGAAACGTCGCCTGAGAGATTCGAACTCTCGCGGGGAAACCCCATGTACTTAGCAGGCACACGCCTTAACCACTCGGCCAAAGCGACGAGTTGCTCGTTTGCTATGATCTTACTTTTATCATTTGTAGGAATGCAAAATTCCTAAACTTCTCGTAGCCCTGTATCTTTTAGCTTGATACATAGGCTACGGATCTGTACCAAACCACCCATAATACCAAGTCGAATTATATGACTAAAAACAAAATACTATATGTATTTTGTTAAAAATTAACAAAATATAATTTTTAAAAATAGTACAACGTGTAGCCTTGTATTAATAACTTATCTAATTTTTTATCATCTAAAAAGATCATATTTTGTGGTGATTTTAAAATATTAGTTTTATGTAATCTCTAAATATTTACAATTTTGTGTATAGGTTTCTATCCATCTTCGCAAAAGAAAAAAAAACTAACTGAATATCATATCAAAAATAAATAAAATTCATTTTAAATTTTTATGTTATTATAATAATTAACATTGAGATGGCTGAATTTGGTAGAATAAAATTTTTTTTTGAAGTTAGCCATCGTACGTAGAAGCTGATGAAATGGACCTAAAGTTATAAAAATTCAAATTGCCCAGGTAGGTGTGTCAAAAACATTGAGATCAGATCATCTTAGTCCAATGGTGGAGAGAACATCCTCAATTTCCAATCAAAATATGCCACAATCACATGTCATTTAGGTAGCTGTTCAGGTCTGACCAGTTCATTGTTATAGAATTGTTACTAAACTGGTTGGTTCAGATACATGTTACACTAACAAGTTAATAATACTTCAATATTAGTTCAATAATTTGTCGAACCAATACTAACTCTTTAATGAACTGTTAAGTCAATTTGTGTCGTTATTGGAGCCGGTGTAACTCATTATTTAACTAGCCGGTTCATAGTAACTTTCTTAATTATTTGGCTGGGGAATAAATTTATCCAAATTAATACTATATTAGTTTCATTACTCTAATCAACAAGGACTTAATTTGCATTGGTCTAAAAGTATCGTCTCCTGTCACACCCATTATTTCAATCAATTTTTAATCCCATTCTTAATTTTTGCTTCATGCTGAACACCAATCTCACCAATATATCTCAAATAATAAAGTGACCTCACCCGAGGATCACGGTTTAGAATAAATTGTATATAATTTTATGATAAAACTTTATAATAAAATAAATTTTAATATGGTTGATTAAGGACATAAAATTATCATATTTGGTGAGATGCGATGACAAAAAAAGACCCATCCAAAAAAGATGATCTTGGAATTTTTTTAAAGATATATTTTTAAAATGATTCTCAACTTGTTTTTTTTAAATAATCATTACAAAAAATATTTGTAAGAAAAGAAGGCATTATATCATGCAACCGCGAACATCTCACAGAATTTCCAATTCCAAACAATAAAGAGAACAAAATCAAGTCTTTTGTCTCGAGACCATGCATGAAGGAGTAGCCAAGAAGAACGTCAGATCACAACCGGAGAAACTTCAGAAAGTGTAAAAAGTCAGTTTGCAAATATTACTATATATAATGTATATATATATAATTTATTTTGTATGTGTAATAGTTATATATATGCATTATCATCATCATCAGTAATATATATATATATATATGCTCTTCTAACGGGTGGCGCTGCCCTTGCCGCTGCCGCTGGGGCGGCCAGCCTGCAGCATCATCTCCACCAGGTCCATCTCTTTCTTGTCGGCCCCGGCCATGGCGCCCAAGTCCGGCACCGAGAAGCTCGTACTCCCGCCATCGAAAGAAGCTCGCCTGCCGTCCTCCTCCGTGCACTCTCGGCAGTAGGCCCTGTCGTGGAGAAGGAACTCCGCCATCCGGCAGGGATCGTACCATGCCGAGAACGGGTGCTGCCAGTCGACCCGCCCCCTTCCGCCGCCGCCGCCTTCCCTCGCCAGCTCGTGCTCGTCTAGCTCCGGCGGCGGGTCGGGCTCGTCGCCACTGCTGGCCGCAATCCTGTGGTGGTGGTGCTGGGCCGCCTGATCGGTAGCAGCGCCGTCGGAGTCGGCGGCAGTCGCTGTCGGGGGAGCGTTGAGGCTCTTGATATAGTCTTGCAGGAGGGAGGAGTTGTTGGTCTGGGCGGCGGCGGCGGCGGATTTGGGGTTGCTGCGTCGGAGGCGGCGCGGGAACTGCTGGCGCTTGGTGGCGTTCCAGTGGTTCTTGATGGAGTTCTCGGTGCGGCCTGGGAGGCGCCGGGCGATCTCCGCCCACCGGTTGCCCACCACCATGTGAGCTTCCACCAGGAGCTTATCTTCTTCCTCGCTCCATGTATCCTTCTGCCACAGTCCAATGAATTGGATCAATATATATTATTTTTAATCAATACTACGTCGATCGACGTACCTCTGCATGCACATATATATTTCCATCTATTTATACATATATATACCTATAGTACTGTTGCATAGAAAAATGTGTTGCTATATAACAATGTGCGCATTGATCAGTTTTGATATTGGAACTCTGTTGTCTCTCTCTCAAATATATATATATATATATATATATATATATATATATATATTGAAACTCTGTCCGTCAAATCCAACAACTAGTTGAAGTACATATTAATTAATTGATCGAGTCAAAATCAAGACTCACATGGCGAGTACGTAGTTAGTGTGTGTGTATATATATATTTATATATATTAATAACTTTTTTTAAACAACAACAACGTGACCGTATTCATTTATACGAGACTAAGGAGGATACATAATTTGTACAACCATGAAGATAAAACATCGGTAAAAGCACTTGATCGAGTTAACAAGACAGTTATCTTAGAAAGATAAATTTCTAAGAGATGACTATACCACCACAAGTTGACCAACACATACATGTGCAAACATGGTCGGGTGACAAAAGTAGAAACTCTATCGTAAGAGTTAGACAACTGTATCGAGACCGCAATATCACTTCAAACGGAAATGGTTAAAACTCATACTAACTGTCTTGGCGGATGATTAGCATCTAAAACATTAATAAAAATAAAATTAGAGTTATAACTGGGCCTTTGAATTACAAATATCAACGAAATAGAAAAAAAAATGAGACAGACTTAACTAACTCGAACTCCAAAATTCTAACATAACAAAAAGATACAAATACATAAAAACATTTTTAGACAAAGTGTTAGAAAAAAGAGAGTTTTCTATTAATAACTGTACACACCACTTTCTTAGAAGCCCTGCAGGCTGTTATTTCTTGTTTTCGTTTTTACTTAATTAGCAGATAGGCACCCCAGAGTAAAATGAGATTTTTGTTGATAAAAGTAACTCTAAGAGAATATTGAAAATAAGGTGTACCTTCTTTAATCGGTTAAATATATGTCACGACTCATGTGGGAAATACACACACCATATAATGTCCGACAGGTAATCGGATAAAACATTCTCTCAAAATATAGACATCTCTTTATAATATCTCAAACTAGACATCTCTTTTGAGACTACAGAAGAATAATCAAAATATTACGGTACAGCTAAAAATATATATAATTCAGATTATCCTTCCATTATTTATCATTACTTAAATCTTATTTAATACATTCCAATTCCAATTAGGATTGGGTCAAACTTAAAATTTAATTTTGTCTAAAATATTAATATACTTTAATATATTATTATATTATTTATGTGTCAGATATTACACTCTTCGTACCTTAAAATAAATTTTATTTTTAAAATTTTTAAAATAATATTTGATATTGTTATCTTAAGGGTCTATAACATTTAATCATCCAAATTGATCAGTCAGATCATATTAGGCCTTCCGGTCCGTTAGTTTGTTGAATTCATACCACTTCGGATGGGAATTTATGCAATGAATAATACCTACCGAAGTACGTGAAAAAATAACCACTTAATATATTTATATCGGTTGGAGTATAGAAAAAATAATATTGAATTGATAATCACAATATTACATCTGACCAAAGAATATTTCAAATTATCCTTCCATCAATTATTATCACTAAAATATTATTAATTGCACTCAAATTCTAATTAGGATTGGGTCAAGCTTAAATTTTTTATTTTGACTAAGATATTAATACCCTTTAACATATTATTATATTATTTTTTTATAAAAATATAACCAAATAGGATTTTTCTGACATAGGCATTTATGAAGAGGTTATGTCGTCAATGTCATAGATCCAATGCCAAATTTGAGTGTGACATCTTTACATATTGTAATAGCTGACTCTGTTCTAATGTTGTGATGATGTGGACATGCTAGACAGGGAGGACCTTTTAGCCATAATGAAATACCTACAATCTTAATTTCAATTTTATTTTTCCTTTGGGAACAGAAAATCTTACTTATTCATCTATAAAAATAAAAATTTATAGTAAACAACTTAAATTTAAAAAGTTAAATATATATTTAGACATTTTAACAAAGATTTAAATGTCTAATATTTGACTAATTTAGATATTAGAAATCAATTAAGCAGAGCCTTAGTCATTCTCTCGAGCAATCAATGACATGACAAGCTAAACCATGAGTAGATACCTCTCAACTTTTGAGTTTCAATAACTAAGGCCATGTTTGGTAGTTCTATTAAACATTTCTACCATAATCAATTTTAAAATTGATATTGATAATGATCATCTAAAGATGTATCGATTTTGAAATTGTAGTACAATAAAACGTGTCAACTTCTATCAATTTTGATATTGATACTCTTAACTTTTAGAAATATCAATATCAATATTAATATAATATTATTATTGATACTCCAACCAAACAGGCCATAAAATATGTCAACAAATCACACTTACTTGAAGTGATCTGGTGAAGGACACCCATATATATACTTGACTATTCTTAACCAAACATTCCCTAAAATGCTTGTTGTCTTAGTCAAAACTACATACACGTCACATCAAACACCTTATATAGAGTATTATTTGATCTTTGGGCTGTATCATGAATATCGATACCAAATTATATAACAATCAATTTGACTAATTGATCATCCTAAATTAATGCTGACTTTGAAATTCGTTTCAACTCAACCTTTAATGTAAAATTAGTTCTTTATCAGTAGTCAAGTAATTTAATTTCTTACTTAAATCATCATGTTATAATAAATGACTTGTTTTGACAGCTTAATTTATTGAAAAGGCAACCTCTTAATACCACTAGATTTAGGCAAGCTAACTAAAGTTCACTCATGACTTTAGTCTCGTGTGTTGACCAAGACGTAAAGCCTACTTAATTCATCTTTTCATAATATTGTTGTGGGTGACCCAAAATTACAAAACAAATATATCACATTAACTAAGTCAAAGGTTCTTTTTTAAAGCCCATAGCTTTGCCGTATTTACTTTATCTAGGCAACTTCTATATATCATTGTGTCAAAATATGAATATGACTCTCCTAAGTACGTAATTAGAATGAATTGTCTTCAAGTCGTTAGACATAAAAATATGAGATTCAGTGTGCTTATTTTACTGCAATGCATTTGTTGTATATTGGCATGCCATATTGAATTCCTTCCTCTGAACTAATGAGTCTTACATCCCTAGCTATGCCCTCCCTCAAAGCTTGAACATTAATTGTAATTAAGAAGCCGATGAAATGCCTCGTTATTTGTTCACTGACTTCTAAAAAATCAGTCATTTATTCATTTAAAGGATGTAATTTGCAAGCACCTCAACCATATGTGTGTAGTTCATGCATGCGATAAACAACTTGTTGACAATGACATTATAAGAATCACAACTTGAAAAATGCACATCTTACTTGTCTACCGAAGTCATGATATATACGAAGATATTGCTCGAGATCTTCGTCAAAACACTCAAACATGACTATATAATTGGAACAACTAGCACATTGACGGTTGAGAAGCAAAGATTTAGACTCTTTTGGAAGAGTTTGATCACATCTGTCATGAGAATCACAATATATAAATATGAATAACGTCCAAACTAACAAATAAGATATCGACTATATATAGATATAATTTGGGGAAGATGCCAAGATAGAACAAGACAATATGACAAAAAACTACAACAAACACCAACTAAAAAATAAACAACTTAAACAAACTGAGCGTCACCGCCCAATTAACGCACACAAAAAGCAAAATGTGTAAATAGACGTCAACTAATGTGCAAAGTAGGATAGCATCTCCCAACTTTTTCAATTAATTAAGTAGATGGTCATTTAACTTCAGCACTTTGCCCAGGTACAGTAGACATAAATTTTAGGAAGAATAATGTGATCTTGTATTATATCAAAAACTAGTGAAGATGAACAAATAAGGGTCTGTTCAAAATTATTTTCCTCCTGTCACACTTCATCTATACTTAGATTAAATTTGCTGCTCTATTTGGTCTCGTCATCTTTTGGTATCCTAACTATATATTTACTGAACCTAGATCAATTTATAATGGCACACGTACTATATACGTACCCCATAAACGCATATATTACTCACATTGTTAAATCATGCATTCCTTTTCTCAATCATAGCCTCCCGTACACAGTTGCCTTCAGAGTCTTGTTAACATTCTAGGGCCGGGTACCATTTAATTCATACAGGAGGAAACAAATGACTTGAATAAATACGTTTATTTGCCATATATACTCGGCAGGGACTTTGTTGTATTGTGTCATTTCATCTCCACACTGAAAATCACAGCACCCTAATAAGTTGGGCTCTTATATATACTTGGATTCACCTACGTCTACATTTTCCAATTTGGCGTATGCCAGTCTTTTGACAGCCCTATACAAATTTTCCAACATTATCAGGAATAACAACAAGAGCAATAACAGTAACACTAGAAGAAATTAATGACCCTCTTCTCACCATCTAACTTCTTTTCACAATGATGAGAAAGAATGGCCGGACAGTTTTACGAAAGAGAAGAAAAAACAAAAGAAGAACAAATATATGTGCATGGTGTTTTGCGCCTATATATCTAGCACCGTTAAATAAAAGAAAAAAAGGCCGAATACGAAAAGATAAAAATGAATAAAAAGGAAAGAAGAAGGGAGCTTGACCTTGATGTCAGGCCTCAGATGATTGTGCCATCTTTCTCTACATTGCTTCCCAGTTCGATGATCAAACGTCTCTGCCAAACGAGCCCATTTCTTCAAACCATGTTCTTCAACCAGCTTCTCGAGCAGCCTTGTTAAGCATCAAAACAAGAACAAGGAAAACGACGAATGATACATATCTTCTACACCGCAACAGTTCGAAAGAGGAACAGGCCAGTCGAATTAAGCGTCCTGATTAATTAAAGATGCTTTTCACCTGTCTTCCTCCTCGGTCCACTGCCCCTTCATTGTGCTAGTCTCTCCTCGAGAGATATATATTCCTATCTCGGTAGGACTGGTAATCGCTGCATGATCTCCAAGAATTTTCAGTGTCAAGCATGACTGACAACTCTCTGAAGAGCTTGACGGTACTTATATGTGGTTCGTCATTTCAAACCGTAAATGAATGGTTAATCTATGGCTTTTATATCGTTTAATTAATGGTCAAAGTGCTCTTTTGTCATAGAAGATTTGCACCGTCCTCAGAGGGGGAACTTCTTTAATATATATGAAAGACGTACTTGCACTCTACACGTCTCTTAAGACGACATTAAAGGCGCATATATACGAGGGTGGATGAACAAAAGCAATTAAAGCCATCGATATCTCTCGAAAGAAATCATATCCAACCAAAAAAAACTCATCCTTTTTGCGTCCAGGTCGGTGTCCAGATGAAGAGGGGAAGCAAGAACCGAACAAGAAACGCATTCCAAAGGGTGGAAAGTGGTTGTGTTGCTGCCAAAAAAAAAAAAAGTTTGCCACAAGGGAGAAAGGTTCTGCTACAAAATCATTTCGGAATTTTCGAGTTCGTAAGTGTGTAACATTACCTTCAAGATCGATGATCACCGCCCGCAGGTTGTTTATGAACGCAGAGGGTGTAAGATGGCACAAGCTTGCCTCTCTCCCTCTCCTCAGGCTCTGTCCACGTACAAGCAAAAGTGTCTTCAGATGTCCTTATAATTAGCATCGAAGAGGGCAATTACCATATTATAAAATTATTTTCCCATGCTTAATTGCATGCCTTTATTGATGATGATGATGAAGCGTCCAAAATACATTAATTATAATTGGAGAAAACTCGTCTGTGAGGACTAATATGAAACCATCGCGCTAGCTGAAGGATTCCCTTCTCTCAGAGTTGGTCAACAAGAGCAACAAGCTTTCAACACTTGTCGCCGGTTCCCTGATTGTTTGTTGCATCAGAAGACTGACTGCTATATAGTACACGTAAACACCCATCCATCCTCAGTCAAAAGAAAAAAGGTGCGTGTCATTGAAAACTGCATTCTCATGAAAGGTTTTCCCCCACTGTTAATTAGACTGGATTTCAGTAAATGAGAAAGGTGGCAGTTACATGCATGGAGATGATGGTGGAGCCCGAAGAGCAAGCCACCCCCCCCCCCCCTTGTCTGGACAGAGGAGAGCAGTGGTTTCTTCGTCTGAGCATGCACTATTAACAGCAACGTATACCTGCCACAGTTATGCGTCAGTTGACCCAATATATTTTGTGTAGTACTGTTAAGCACATGTAATGTAAGAACTTTCTTTAATTACCAGGTGATGCATTATAATGAAAGGCACAAACATGTGCAAGTTGAATTCATTGGATTATTAATCCACACCATAAGAGGTTGAAGTTGAACTCAGAAGAAGAAGAAGAAGGAGGAGGAGGAGGAGGAAAGAAACAAAATAGAAAGGTTTCTTTTATTGACTCTTCCTTCCTTAATTTCACTGGCGCTATTGCTTCATCACACAATTGATGTATTTGGAAACCGGCTTTACATTTCTGAAACCCAAGTCTTCTTCTTTGGCATGTGATTTCTTTCTTTAGTCTACACCAGTAAAAAATGGGCAATATAACCACTTCTTCTATCCAGCCGGCATTAAATAAGTCTTATCTTTTGTGACTTGTGAGGAGCTTCTTAATGCAACAAGGCAAATCAAAATAACAAAAACTCGTACAAGTGCCTGTGCAGCTGTGAGCACATATATATATATAATACATGCCGTTCATCGCATGAATTGTAAAGGTCAAACTATATACATTGCGGTTTGATTTGCAGAGTAGTTCTTGCTTGATTGTGGGTGTGTCGTTTGGCTCGAGTTGGGATTAAGAAAATCTGTTGGAGAATACGACACACACACACACACACACACACACACACACACACACACACACACACACACACACACACACACACACACACACACACACACACACACACACACACACACACACACACACACACACACACACACACACACACACACACACACACACACACACACACACACACACACACACACACACACACACACACACACACACACACACACACACACACACACATATATATATATATGAACTAGCTGCTGCATGGCTGGGATCGAGTAACCAATTGAGTCTGAGAGAAGACGTCGGATCAGATTTGCTAATAATAATTCCCATCTCATCAGATGATCGGATGATGAAAGTGGAACAACACACACATTTGCACTGGAAGTGATGATGGACACGGGAGGGGAGCTAGGCCTTCGAATACAAGGGATCCACAACACGTACCTGTGTATGTTCCTGATCTGCAAGAGCGTCGGGAACACAATCGCCCTCGTGGTTAAGTACCCGTAAAATCCAAGGACTTCGGTAAATTCAATTTTTAAATATTTAATTAATAACCCCATCCATCCAAACGAAGCCGTCGACCAAAGCTGGATAGAGGAGTTTCTGAGCGGCTCACCGTCGCACGGTCGGGCAACCGGCGTGCTAGCCTTAGATCCATTTCGATTTTCGACCAAGCGCACACGAGACAGCCACTCAACAGACGGCAAAAGACAAAACCCGGCCGGTAGCGCGTAAACGCCGGCAAGTGAAGATTATAGAGAAATAAAATAAACCGCAAATGTAGCTGCTCGGGGACAAAATTGAGAAAATTCCTGCGCCTCGGCTTCACTTGACCTTTTGATTGCGATATTATCAAACATGGCGCATCTAGCGTTTATTTAGGCAGACGAACGGAGAGTTAAAACACCTGGGAGAGCACAAGAGCCCAGCAGCTTCGGCCGCCAGCGGCGGCGGCAGCAGGAGGCATGCATGTATACATACATATATATCACTTGTAAAGAGACAGTCGAGTTGATGGGAGCGCGCTACAAAAAGGGGGGGCAACTCGCAAACCCAGAGGGCCAGCCGAGCGCTTGCCGCCGACGCCAAAAATCCAAACAGCAAAAACAGGAGGTAGCCGAAATTTCTCCTAGGGCGGGTTATCGCTGGGATACTCGATCACATCTCTAGACCTGATCGCTGCGGGGCTTCGGCGGGGATGACGATGACGCCGCCGCCGCCGCCGCCTTCCACGTTTGATGGAGCCTCACCCGAATCTGTCGTGTTGACGTCGCGAACATCATACCGAGGGGAGGACGCCCGCGGCCGCTTCGGGCTCACTGGAGGTGGTGGTGTGCCCTCGCCGGCAGATTTGAGCGGCGACATGGATTTGGAATTGCGAGTATTATTATCTGATGCACTTCTCGCTGGCTCCTTCGGGCGATCTCCGTCATGTGTCGCAGGCGATCTCCACGGCCCCGTCTCATTGGGACGGCCGTCGCCCGGAGAGGGTGATCTTTGCGGCTGCACTCCGTCGTCCTCGTTATAGGGAGAGGGAGACCACGGCAGCTGAGTTCCGTTGCCGTTGCCACAGCCACCATACGGTGATGATCTCCGAGGGTGATGATGCGGGGACTGCTGCACGTACGCAGAAGGCGGTGAATGGCCGACGACGACACTTGGTTGATCGGGAGAATTCTGCTTGGCAGCAGCTGCAGTCCCCCCGCGGCCTGCTTCGCCTTCGCCGCCGCCATAGCCATACCGGTCTACGCTGCGGCTCCCAGTATGGGCATCGCCGCCGCTTCTGCTGCGACTCCTGCTGCGCCTGCCAACCAACTCATCCTGACCCACCCTCTTCGGGCTTTGGCGGTCATTATTCCACCCGCCACGGTCCCCGTGAGGGCTTCGGCTTCGGCTTCGACTACGACCAGCAACTTGATCTCGATCTCCCGTCCGGTGGTTGTCGTTACCGGCAATAACATTACCGTAGCGAGCCTGCTCGTCCTCATTTGAACGAGATCCATGGTACCCGTACCTACGCAAACCACAAGTCAAAGGACTTTTGTCAGAATAATTTAAAATCCCAGCGACATTTTCTGACTACGAACATAAGTTAACATGCAAGAAGATCTGATTACCACCCGAGAATGCAGTATCAAGCAATTTTTTTGTAGAATGAATAGATTCTCCAGAGAAGACAATCTATAAGGAATGCTAACAAATATAATAAAGTCTAATCCTAAATATGATCAAACTGTCACTTCAAACATTTTTACTTCCGAAAAGCAAGAAAGTAAAATTGACAGCTATGACAATAATGACAGAAGTGCAATCCACCGCTCTAAGTTCTGCTCGATTGACTACTTACCTATCACGAGGAGGTTCTCGGTCGGCATGTCCGACGATGGCACGAGCACATTCTGATCTCCCCCCGGATGATCCCCAAACACCCGAGCCACCCGAGTCGCTGCGGCTGCCACCAAAAGACCTTCCTCCTCCGTCACGGCCACCAGAAGCGGAACCCCAGCGGTTACGTGCCTTACCATACCCGCCTCGTCTTGCCATATCCTGCAGCTCTGAAGGCACCTTCTGGTTTGCCCCTTCAAGAACCTTGATAAGATCTGATGCATACTTCGCATCTTGATCACAGAAGAACGTATGTGCAACACCCGTGGCACCAGCCCTACCCGTCCTCCCAATCCTGTGAACGTAGTCCTCTACGCCCGTGGGGAAGTCATAATTGATCACGACCCTGCAAGAACACAAAGATTTAGAGATTGTACAACATAACTGGAACTGAAGGTTAGAAAGGGAAGTATCCATCTGCAACAGCCGTTAAAAGCACCAAGATAATATTTACTAGAGGGAGCGAAATAAACAGTAACAGTTGATTCAAGATGTTCAAGAAATTTAGGGCATGTTTGGTATCAAAATATTTTGAGGATAAACCTGGTTTGTCCCCTAAATTTCGGGGATAAACCAGATTTATCCTTGAGTTATCCCGATACCAAACAGCCCCAGAGATTGACTTCATTCACCTTATGTCTTTTATGTCCAGTCCTCTGGCAGCAACATCAGTTGCCACAAGAATAGGGCATCTCCCAGTACGGAATTGGCCCAACACATGGTCTCTTTCACCCTGAGATTTGTCACCGTGAATGGCAGCAGCTCCAAATGAGCGAGTTAGGCTACGTGCCAACTGGTCGCACATTCGCTTGGTTGAACAAAATACAATAACTTTTGATCCAGGCTGTTGTGACCGCAAAATCTGTTCCAGCCGCCTCTGCTTCGCCATAGGTGTCATTAATTCAATATGCTGTAAACATCAGAACAGAAGAAAACACAGATGGCGTTTAGGTTTTCTTTAAACATACATAACCCAAAACAGTTAGAAATGCCAGAAATCATGACACTAGCTTGAACATAAAGCTCAGTCATACCTGAGTCACAGCACTATTAGCAACAAGTTCATCAACATTGCCAATATTAACTTGAACCGGATGAACAAGCAAATCAGCTGCAATTTTGCGAACTTCCTTCGGCCATGTAGCAGTAAACATAAGGGTCTGACGACGCGCAGGTATCTCTTTCACTATTTTACGTATCTGAGGCTCAAATCCCATATCAAGCATCCTATCCGCTTCATCAAGTACCAGATATGACACCTGACGGAGGCTGATTCTTTTCATCTCTAAGATGTCATTTAACCGTCCAGGAGTAGCAACAACAATATCCACTCCTCTATCCACGTCCCTCAACTGTGGACCTTTTGGGGCACCTCCATATAAACACTTGACCAGCACAAAAAAACAAGAAAACTAAGTCAGGTTCTAGTCAGAAATAAATTATTTCGAATGGGCTTCTTAAATTGATGTCTAGAAAACTTCATTTGAGGACTCAAGTGGTCAAGAACCAAAGAAGGTTGGATTGGGATTGATCCTAATCCAGATGGGCTGATCCAAATGGAATAAAATGCAAAAACAGAAAATTGCAAAAAATAAACATGACAGAACATATGTGGATTCCGCACCAATCCGATCCGGTCGAGGTTGCTGCTTGCATGGGCGCCAAGAGACCTGCTCAGGGGACGCCTACTTCCCCACCCTAGGCAGCTCCTATTGGGTCCATCAGGATAGGAGCTGGATCGTACTAGGATAACAGGTCCCAACCCCATCCTATATCGGGTCTGATGGTTGACCCGAATACTTTCCCACAAGTTAGGGCGGCACCCTGAGCAGCCTATTCCGGCGGGGTCACCAAAATCAGCTTTTAATCAACTGATTCAGACCGATCTCAGAGGAGTCCGTTGTCAGATAGAGTCCCACCCCCAAGGATCGGATCAGTCAATTCTGTAAGCCATGTCAAGAACGAATATGATAAATCATTAATTTACACAGCAGTTAGTATTTTAATATGAATAAAACTTCTTACATGCAGTTTTTTTTCCCAAATAACACAGAACCCAGCCCCAGAAAAATCAGTTGTTCATTTAAACACAATTGCTACACTGCTCTGTCTAGTGATGATGGAGGAATCAAACTCAATACTCAATTGAAAAGATAAAAGAATCCTCATACATGAAGACAGCATTCCCATGGCATCTTTTGCAACAACCCTACGTGATCTCAAGATAGAAAGTTGTATTCATTTCATAATACAATCAGACGAACACAGTCATGTAGGACTATGGAATGTCACTGCAGAAGGAAAACATTATTTAAAGAAAACTAGAAATATTTTCTACAAGCGTAAACATATGGTAGATAGGAGTGAAACTAACCGTGCATGAAATTCTTGAAGATCTACCAAACTTCACAGCTTCTTCTTGGATCTGTGTTGCCAGCTCCCTAGTTGGAGACAAGACCAGAACTGTCGGACCCATACTGGAATTGTTCCTGAGTCGTTTAAGATGAATAAATCCAGGAATCAGGTAGCCCAACGTTTTCCCAGAACCAGTCTTTGCAACTGCTACAATATCACGACTTTGCAAGGCAACAGGCCAGGACTGTGCTTGAATAGGCGTGGGGAAAGAAAATCCTGCATGTTGTACCTGGAAACAAAATTCACGTAAACAAAAGGAAGGGGCATTGACTGTTGCGTGACAATATCTCTGGGGATTATATCCACTGCTTCCCTCCGTGAGTGCCTTTACTCCTCACTCTCTTTTTTAAGAAAATTAAAATATAATAAAACTAATGCCAGAAGATGCGTATCCTCCGATGAAGATGGACGCTTGCAGGAGCAAGGCAGAGCAGGAGAATGGACCTCTTTCCCCAGCTGAGAGGTAGATAGACCAGAGACCTGTGGACAGACCGGTCACTGCAAATGACCGGAAGGCCCACCAAGTTGATCCACCATAACAGCAATGCGCGCTCCAAATATAATTAAGTCGCACAAGCCGCATACAGAGCAGGGCAGCATCCAACCGAGGCAGATTGGACCAAACACCTGGGAGTATGACTGGCCACGGGCAGTGATCCAGAAAGCCCATCAAAGTTGGTCATTGTCACCACCATGAGGGCGCTCGAGCTAAATGTAAGCCACCCAACAACGGCAGCACTGTGCAGCACAGCGTACGACATTAGCTCCTCCGTGGAGCAAATATCGCACCTACGACCAAAATGCAGAACCGGGCAAAGACATGCATGAGTCTAAAAGTTTAGGCAATCACCAATTGCACAAAACAGAAGTTCACGAGTTAAAAGCAAGAAGCTACTTGGTACCAAGCAAAAAAGACAAATATGAGGCATGGCATAGAAAGGAAATGTTTATACACCTCTTTCAGGATCTCCGAGGGGAAACCAGTTGATTCAAAAGTTGTCAATGGGGCTGGTACATTGTCTCCCTGAAAAATAAGAAATAATGGCCTAATCGAAATAAATAAGTTGAACATTAAACGGTTGTTACATCAGCAACAGAAACGAACGTATCAGACCACTCAAGTGAGCAAACAACTTACTAACAGGCAGAAACCTCAGCACCACCAAATATAATAGGCAGAGTCAAATTGAAAAGCCAGATTGTAAGGTAAGTAAACAGATAATCGATCAGATAGTAAAGAAACCAGCTCGTCAATCTTCGAGCATTCAAGAAGACAAAAAAATGCCAGAAGAATTATAAGATAAAAACTGTCAAGAAAATCCATGCTTATTACCCTTTCAACCTAAATCCAAGCCACAAACATACATACTTTTAATCATCTTCTGAATTACTTAGTTAAAAAATCATCATCCATCTACTTGTATTGATGTATTCTCAACGGACTGTCATCAAAAATAGGTAAGTGATCATTTAAGTAACAAAGCAAGGCAGTGATAATCCACTTTTACTTGGCCAAATATCCAGAGATTATTAGTCATCCTACTTTGTTTTGGTGAGGCAGTCAAATCAGCTGCTTAAGAGGCTTTGGCACCAAAATCAAACCCATGAAGCATCACAACTTACCCAGATCCACAACCCTCCACTGCAATCATAACACTTGTTCAGCATGACCCAGGTGGTCTTTGCACCTAGGCCATGGTTCATGGAATCAGCCGCTTCCAGGATCAGATCAGCATAAGCTGACCCAGTATGGGGAGAGACCGAACCACAACTGGATTTTGAAGGACTCGGCCGGGCCAATGGGCCTGGATCGGGACGGCAATGGTGGACCTACATACAACTTAGTGGGATCACATAATCCCACTAAAAATTTTAAAAACAATTAATATCTTTTAGATTTAACTTAAAATAATTTTTATCAAGAAAATTTCAAAAGAAGTGACCCCACTGAAACTTGTCAATTTATTGGACTCTTTCATAGTGGACTAATTAATAAACTATTTGTATTAATTATATCCGTCAATTTAATCAAAAAATAAAACCTATTAAACAATACCTAAAGCCACATAGGATTCTCAATCTTCCGCCCTCCGGCACCACCCAGTTCTCATTTTTGTGTAGTTTTGTTTTTTGCCTTCACCCAAACCCACTTTTCTCTATATCCAGACGTACTTAGGACTTTTTAGTTATTACATTTATTAGGATAGTGTTATTATGAACTTATGCAAAATTAAATTTTAGATAAAATAGTTTAGTTAGTCACGGTAATACCTCTATCAAAAGGTACAACCCGTGAATATGAAACAACAGAGGGACCAATGACGTGAATGTCAAACAAAAAAGAAATCAATTAAATTTGACTTATTTAGAATTAGAACCATGATTAAAAAAGAAAATATCAAATCATAAGATTATGTAATAAATAGATGGATTATTGTCCGGTGACATATTGAAATTATATGTTTGAAGATGTGAAGAACAACTTTATCTAAGATGTTCAAATTATAAAAAAAATTAAATTCGTTTTTAAAAATTAATTGTCAAGAATATTTTTTATTAAACATTTATTTTGACATATATAAATAAGCATAATCATTTTTGTAAAATACTATTAACTGTCTAATAGCAACCCCACTGAACTAAACTCCTGTATCCATCACTGCAGGGCCGATTTTGGATCAAATTTTCTCCCGTAGAATCGACCTATTCCGCCTTGTTTGCCCTAGGCTCACCCACAGCCACTGCTGGCAGCAGTGAGCCCATCAGAACTACTATATTTGATCTCTCTCTCTCTCTCTCTCTCTCTCTCTCTCTCAGCATCACTGAAATAACGGAATAACCATTCCAGAAACCCTGTCAAATGCAATATCCATAATCCCCATAGCATATACAAACTTCTTTTAACTAATAAGCGTGTAAGTCACGAATCAATTTTCTGCTCAGCATTGCAGAGGCTAAACAAATGTAACACAATGGCAAAGAACCATCAAACATATCAACCAGTAGGAACTTGTTACACACATTATGTACATATAATTTCACGGTTCAGAAGCCAATCTTGTCAGACATAGAAAAAAAGGAAATGCCAATAACGGAAAGAAAGTTGAAGACAAGTTCCTGTTTTTGACATTAACATCACCAAGCAACCAAATGCAACAACCTTCAAATTGACAAGGTCTGACCATATGAAGAGATGGAAGATGGCGAGCAATGATTACTATCTATAAACAAGATCATAGAGTGATTTCCGTCCAAATAAAGTAGATAAGTGATTCCCACACTCCTGTTCCACACTTAATTGTAGGATTCCAGAGAGAATAAAAATATTGTACATGAATACAACAGTGAAATTCTAAAAGGATAAAACTTATGTTGACCATGCATAACCAACAAAAGATTTATTCATCATGAGATTCAAAAGTGACATACTGCGACTGTTATCTCATGCTGATGGCAATATGATTGCACGGATAAAATAGCTCCTACATCAGTAGAACCATGCCCTCTAGTTGATGATTTTGAAGCGTGTTCAACATGTCCATGAGCATACAGATCAGAAGACCCAGGTCCAAAATTCATCGAGCCATTTGCATAATTTTGTGAATGTGTGCTGCTAGTCTTGGTACCGTGCTGCTGAAAAGAAGGATATCTATGAGTGAACAAGTTTTTTCAATATATGATATGCTAAAATAAAAAATTGAGGGGGAAGAAGAAAGGGCTCTAAAAACCAACAAAACCATTTCTAAAGAGATTTCGACACGGTGACACATACAAAAGATGGGCTCAAGAAGATCATGTGCTATCAGACAAATCCATTCAACAACAATGTCAAACTTGAATTATTTTAATAGTATTAAGGTCTTATCTATTTAGGAGTCTAAGTTAAGAATGTCAAAGTTAATTAGGCATTAAAAATATATTTTAAGAGTCAAAATAAATTTAAATATTTCAAGTATAAGATACATTTATACTTAAATCAAATTTTTGGGAGTTTTTCTTTTAAAGTGTGTATTAAGTGGTCTATATAAAAACCCCAAAAGAATACTACAAAAAAGAGAAAAAAATCCCATTGATCTCCCTCTCACTCTCTCTCCCGTTCAAAGGATGGTAGGATCGAAATCGGCCACCGGATCAGTGGGTATGATCCGGATCGGATTGGATCGGTCTGAATTTGAGCGAACCGCCGGAAGAAACAACGATCCGGAATCGTTCCGGATCGGTCCTTCAAAAAGTGGTAAAACCTAAAAAAAATACCAAAATAACACTCTAAATCAGATTCCGATCCTATCTAGAGCATTTTGGGGGTGAAATCGGCCTGAAATCACCCCCAAAATGGTGCCCAGAGGCCCTGCAGCCGCCACGGCTGCTGTGGTTGTCTTCCCCGCCCTATCGGGCGGGGAAGACGAGGCAACCAGATCCGATAGGGCGGGGAAGACGGCCACGGCGGCCCTGTGGCCGCCGCAGCACCATTTCTGGCCGATTCCGGCACGGAATCTCCGGAATCGTTCCGGAATCGACTGATTCGAACGTTTCCGGCCCTGATTCTATCCAAAACAGGGCCGTCGGCCCTGATTCGAATGTTTTCTCCGGATCGGTGATTCCGTCGAGAATCGGATCGGCCATGGCCGATCCGATCCAAGAATCGGCCGATCCCGATCCGGATCGGCCAATTCTGCAATCCTTGCTCCTGTTCTTCCTCACCTCCGGTCTCCCTTCCCCTACTGTTCATCTTATTCTTCCTCCTGTCCTTCCTCTCTCACTCCCCTTCTTCTTCTTCTTCTTCTTCTTCTTCTTCTTCTTCTTCTTCTCCTCTCTCTCTCTCTCTCTCTCTCTCTCTCTCTCTCTCTCTCTCGGAAACCTCCCCCTTGGTACTTCTTCTTCTCCCTCCTATTCTACTCCTCCGGTCTCACCCCCATCCCTGTTCCAATAACTTCTGGACCCTCCTCCTGCACAACACCCCCTTCCGGAGACCCTGGCACAACCCCACCGGTGACTATAACACCCCCGACAGAATGCCCTCCACCGCCATCAGTACAGCACCCACCAGGTCTTCTTCTTTGTCCTCTGTTCCCTGTCAGGACCAACAGCCCCTTCCCAGCTCCCATCAGACATGGATTGCAGAATCGGTCGATCCGGATCGGGATCGACCGATTCTTGGATCGGATCGGTACCTACCGATCCGATTCCAGTCGGAATTAGCGATCCAGCCGGGAGTCCCGGCTGGATCGGCCGGAATCGATAGGATCGGTCGATCCCGGACCGATCCACCCGGATCGATCCCAAAATCGGTCGATCCGGACCGATTCGCCGGAAAACCGGAAGACTTGGAATCGAACCGATTCCGGGATCGATCCGGTCCTGTTTTAAGGTCCGATCACCCCCTATTTGGGGTCGATCCGGACCGATTCTCCCCCCACTTGCCCCCTTCTGCTTCTTCTCCTTCCCCCCAAGGCACCTTGGAGATCTAGGGATTCCCCTGCCGGCGATCCAGCTGTTGGAGGGGGCGATCCAGCCTATTCAAGGGGCGATCCAACCTTGGGGAGGGGCGATCCACCCTAAAGTACACAAGGTTTGTAAGGGGGGGTTTTCGATCTCCTCCCCCCCCCGGGCCTTGGCCCCTGGCCGGCTGCAGCCTGCAGCATGGGATCCCCCATTGGGGGGTGATTTCACCCCCAATGGGGGTGGAATTGCACCCCCGAAGGGGTGATTAGCACCCCGGGGGTGTTGAACAGTCACCACCGAAGGGGTGACTGTTTTTTACAGTGCCCCCCCCTAGGTGGGGGGGGGGCTGGTATAAAATCCCCCCATTGGGGGAGGGATTATTTCACCCCCCAATGGGGGTGGAATTGCACCCCCGAAGGGGTGATTAGCACCCCTTCGGGGGTGTTGAACAGTCACCCCCGAAGGGGTGACTGTTTTTTACAATGCCCCCCCTAGGTGGGGGGGAGGGGCTGGTATAAAATCCCCCCACTGGGGGGGAGATTATTTCACCCCCCAATGGGGGTGGAATTGCACCCCCGAAGGGGTGATTAGCACTCCTTCGAGGGTGTTGAACAGTCACCCCCGAAGGGGTGATTTATTTTTGATGCCCCCCTAGGTGGGGGGGGCTGGTATAAAATCCCCCCATTGGGGGGGGGATTATTTCACCCCCCAATGGGGGTGGAATTGCACCCCCGAAGGGGTGATTAGCACCCCTTCGGGGGTGTTGAACAGTCACCCCCGAAGGGGTGTTTATTTCTGATGCCCCCCTGGGTGGGGGGGGCTGGTATAAAATCGGGGGGATTATTTCAGTCACCCCCGAAGGGGTGATTAGCGTGCCCCCCCTAGGTGGGGGGGCTGGTATAAAATCCCCCCATTGGGGGGGATTATTTCACCCCCAATGGGGGTGGAATTGCACCCCCGAAGGGGTGATTAGCACCCCTTCGGGGGTGTTGAACAGTCACCCCCGAAGGGGTGACTGTTTTTTACAGTGCCCCCCCCTAGGTGGGGGGGGGGGCTGGTATAAAATCCCCCCATTGGGGGGGGGATTATGAACAGTCACCCCCGAAGGGGTGACTGTTTTTACAGTGCCCCCCCTAGGTGGGGGGGGGGGGCTGGTATAAAATCCCCCCATTGGGGGGGGGATTATTTCACCCCCAATGGGGGTGGATTTAATTGGCCTAATATTGTGTATGGTTTTATGTGTTGTAGATAAGATGTCGGACGAGGAGCATGGCACCGGACCCGCAGAATTTCGTGACATTGGATGGCAACATGGCCATCTCCTTGATTCAGAGAAGAAGAGAGTTAGATGCAAGTGGTGCCAAAAAGAGATGAATGGAGGTGTGTATCGGCTCAAGCAACATATAGCCGGGACGGGTGGCAATGTTAAGAAGTGTGATAAAGTACCGGCTGAGCCGAGGGAGGAGATGAGGGGTTATTTAACTGGAAGGACATCACAGAGGAAGGTGAGAATTGGTCAGAGACAAGACCTCCATGACGAGTTGCTAGGTCGGAGAGATGCCGATCTTATGTCCGGAAAGAGCAAGAAAGGGAAAGGGCCAGCACATGAAATGGTCCAAGTTGATTCTTCATCTTCATCAGATGAGGAAGAGGCCCAGGTTAGGAGAGCCGTTCATGAGAGTAGGGCTCAGGCCCGTGAGGATGAGGAACGAAGACGAGGAGCAGGAGGTTCGGCTTCTAGACGATCTGATGTGGGGGCGGGGACACGCCCTGTTCGGGAGCCTGAAATTCGGAGGACAGATTACGTTCGACCGATGCCGACAGGAGACACTGCCATGTATAGGGAGAGTGGCAGAGGTCAGAGGGGTATAAAACAAGCACTTAAAGGGGTGAAGGCATCGACTGGGGCAGCAAAGAAAGCCCTTAAGCATATGGTCAAGTTCTTTCTACATGCAAGTAAAGATTTGTTGAAGTTGTGATTAGCATTTGCTTGTCTATATGAATTTCTTATTAGGTTAGTTATTTTTAACAACCCTCTCTTTTCCCTTATCTTGTTTTTGAATTTGTAGGTGTCCCGGCACATGCAGCCACCAGTCCATATTTCCATACTATGGTTGATACGATTGGTGAGGCCGGGCCGGGGTTGAAAGCCCCTACATCAAAGTATATATATGAAACAGGCTTGGATGAGGAGGTCGATGAGTTGACCTCATGGATAGATGGATTCAAAACCATCTGGAAGGAGAGGGGGTGCACTGTAATGTGCGATGGATGAACTGGAATCACAAGGAGGTCACTTATAAACTTCCTTGTGTATTGTTCGGAGGGCACCGTATTTTTGAAGTCGGTTGATGCATCAGGCCAGGTGAAAAATGCAGATTACCTATTTGGCTTGATGAACAATGTGGTGGATAGAGATAGGGGAGGCCAACATTGTGCAGTTTGTCACAGACAATGAGGCCTCATATAAGGCTGCCTCATATAAGGTTGCAGGAAAGAAGCTAATGGAGGCTCGACCTCACTTGTTTTGGGTGCCCTGTGCGGCACATTCTATTGACCTGATGTTAGAAGATATTGGTAGGGATGCTAATGTCAAGTCCTTGGTCAACCAAGGACAACTTATCACCTCATTTATCTATGGTCATCCACGACTTTTACATATCATGAGGCAAAGACACTGATGGTCATGATTTGATCAGACCAGGTCCCACAAGATTTGCCACTCATTTTATTGCATTAGAGAGCCTATACAGGTACAAGGCTAGTTTAAAAAGGTTCATTATCTCCACTGCTTATCAGGAGTACATGGATACATACAGGAGCTCCTTGGATCAGTATGAGATACTGCTAAAGATGGAGCAGCTGATAGAAGATAATAAGTGGTGGGAGAAGGTGCAGTACTATTTGTCTGTCAGAACCTTTGGTGCAGGTACTTAGGTTGGTGGATTCAAATGACAAAAATCAGATGGGGTACCTGTATGATGCTATAGATAAGGCTAAGTTGAAAATTAAAGAGAAGCATCCCAAGGGTTACAAAAAGTGGTGGAAGGTGATTGACAACAGATGGGACAAAACCCTACACCACGACATTCAATCTTGCGGTATAATTTAGTAGTGTAATATGGTCATGATTACAAGTTATATTTTGTGTATTACCCATTTGTCTTTAAACTAATAGAGTAATAACGTTGTTACATGGTACTTCTTGAACCCAAGGACACAGTATGATGGCCAAGTAGGTAATGATGGTGAAGTATTATCGAGCACACTATACGTAATTAAACGACTATGTAAGACCCAAGAAGACGAACGTGCGCCGAGGTTGAAGTAAGTAATACGTTTCATATTAATTAACCTTTTAGCTTTATCGCAAGAAGAAAAGATAACTGTTTTAGTTTTTGTTTTCAGATGACTTCATACAGGCACAAGATTGGGATGTCCGGGGATCCAGATTTGCAGTACTCACCTGATAGGGTCCCCCCTAGTAATATGCTTACCCGAATTAATGACTCTTTAGTTACTTGATTTATTTTTACATAACGTTATCGATGCGTGTAATTGTCTTCTTTACAATTACGGTGAGTGGTGGATTATGGTGACAAACGAAGCTGGATGGAATCCACTCGCAGCCGTTGCAATTCGGGTGCTAAGTCAGAGCACATCGTCATCCCGGTGCGAGAGAAATTGGAGCACCTTCAACCTTATTCATACGAAGAGGAGAAATAGGTTGAAGACAGAAAGATTGGAGAAGCTTGTCTACTGTCATTACAACATGAGGCTGAGGATCAAGAATATTAAAGATAGGCAGAAGACATCGGAGCAGAGATTTGCACGGTTGCGGGTGGATTGTACCAAGAAAGAGCACGAGGCCCAAACTACTCGGGGCTTGTCCCGGGCGGATGTGGACTTGGAATATCTATTCCAAGAAGAACATCCACTTGCGGCGTGGGTGGAAGACAAGGATGCCGAGGGAGAGCCGAGTTCGACCCGAACGACGGATCGTGGGCCGAAGGAGAGCTTGACGGCGTTGTTGGTGAGGATGAAGACATGCGGGAAGTTGAAGAAAGTCAAGTCCCGTGCACGGCTCCACTTCTGATCCACCCCGGACTACGGCTTCTCGAGAGAGACATCCGGCTCCGCCCCCGGCCTACGGCTCTGCTCGGATTCCGATTGCGGGTCCTTCTACCCCCACCACCACCAAGAAAAATGGTGGATTATTTAGGGCTTTAAAGAAAGTATGCTTACCTTCCCCCACCAATGAAGAGGAAGAAGATAAGTATCAAACGGCGACATCATCTCCTTGACACCGAGACCACTCAGCCACCTTCATCAGATGAGGATGAAGAAGAATTTGTGCCACCCACACAACAACAGCGTAGGGGGGGGTGGCGGCGGCATAGGTGGAGGTGGAGGTGGAGGTGGAGGTGGGGGTGGCGGCAGCATAGGTGGAGGCGGCGCCTCAGCCTCAGGTGCAGGTGAGGGTGGCTCTACTAGTAGTGCCCGGACGAGTGGAGTAGGTCCAGATGATTTGAGTGATAAAAGACACTCATGTTCGAGTGGCGAGGGCGGCGGACGCCGGACGAGGTTGAATGTTTTTGACGAGTTTGCATCTTCCTATCCGAGGCACCGCCTCAGACAGTGAGCCTGGCTATCCACTTACACCATCTTTTCTACCTCCACCTCCGACTGATCAGGGAGTTTATGAGTTTACCGACATGGCACAGTCTTTATTTTCTTATGGATACGGGCCAATTATGACTGACCCTAATCAATGGAGATTTGCAGAAAATCAGAATGACCATGACAGAGATCCAGATCCAGATCCATCCTACTCCGGACATTATCATAGTTGGTGGTGATGGCATATGTATAATGTATTTCTTTGTTTATTTCACGCAATGTAATATGAGTGGTAAGAAGAATATGTGGTGTACAATTTGTGGAGTTGGGTATGCTTGTTTGTTTGGTAAAAATATGTATCTTATTTGATGTATGATTGTTCTATTGTGTGATTGGATATGATATATTGATATGTGTTCTATATGATTGATTGTTAATTTTTTATATGAATGAGTGTTCCCTATATTTTTTTCACATTTTTTCTGAGTCCTATGTATTTTTATTGATTTTTTGGCGATTTTTCCATATTTTTTCAAAGAGCAAAAAAAAAAAACCGATCCAGACCGATTCTGGATCGGTCTGGCTCCAAGAGAATCGGCCTGGATCGGTCCGATCCGATCCGATCCAGATCGGATCGGACCCCACCGATCCAGGATCCGATCCCGATCCCGCGATCCTTGCCATCAGATCCACAGCAACCCCCCTGCCTGCCCCCACACCCACCCCTGCAGCACCTCTCAGCTCCTCCAACGCTCTATGTGCCTCCTATCCGAGCCCCCCCTGATCGCCCCACGGCCCCCTCCCCCTCCCCCCACCCTCTTTCAGTTACCTGTGCAGACCCCCATGATCCCCTTCCCGGACCCGGGACCCCACAGCACACCAGAGAGACCCCCCCTTTCAGCTCTGGCTTTCAGCCACACAGTGCACGGAGGTCACCACCAGCCCCCCACCCACATCACCAGAGCACACCCACCCCCCTGCGTGTGCTGGAAGAAGCCTGTTGCTGCCACCTGCTCAGGACCAGTCAGCCCCGTGGTCGCTCCTAGTCCTAGGAGACAAGGCCTAGGCTTCTCCTCCTTGGGCAGGTTCATTTGCCTTTCGACACCAAAATCACAGGATCGAGGTGTCTGATTTTGATTTGGCTTAGACAGTGCCCGCCTTTGATCATGGAGCTTTGAGGTGACGTCGTTAGCATCAGATCTAGCCAGTCACAGGGATCAGCCTAGTCCGACTTAACTCGGCTATTATTAGGGATTCAAGTTGTCTGACATCAATTCAGAGCAGTCAATTCGGCTTCAATTCTATCAGTTTAGTTCAGCTCGGTTCAGTATCGATTGGAACAGTTCTAGAGTAATCTGTCAATTTGGTATCGATCCAGAAGTCAGTTTGGTACATGCAATATTGGTGCACGGCGGTAGCGTGGTGGGACCCACACAGTTCGATCAGTTGATTCAGTCAATTTGATACATTAAGATGAACCCTCTCTTTTCGTCCTGCATCACCCTCCTAGAAAAAAAAATTTCTTTTCTCCACACTTTAACCAGTAACTGCATCTTTTACCTTTGACACCACTCAACCAAGGAATATAACATCCTACATACCTGATTTCACATCGGACTTGTACAGTTTATGTTTCAAGAAAAAAATGTAATGAAAATTCATAAACTGAAACTCAAAGAAGAAGACCACCATACCTTGTAGCAAAGTACATAAGTAAAAGAAAAAAAATGAATGACACAAAATCAACAAGAAGAGAGTACCAGTGATGAAACTCCAAAAAAATTTCAATTAATGAAAAGCAATATTAAACGATTGACCACATATGCAGCATCTCTATGTGGTGTTAGTGGTGTATAACCATATAGTAACAAAAATAAGAAGCCATCAATCAGAAAAAATTTATTTTTTTCATAATAAAGCCCACTGTAAGGATACCTGATGACCACGAGGCCCACCATAGTATGCATCTTCCTTCAGATCTCTCTGCTGTCCATGACCTGAATGAGCCAATGATTGCTTACATTGGACAGAACCACCTGTTGGAATCATTGCAGCCGTTGGAGGATTTGGTGGTGGTGGAGGTAAGCCATCCCGTTGAGATGCAGGCCTCTCATATTGAGTCACATTCGTCTCTGTGTTCCAGAAGTAGAGGTATCCCGTGCTCCCATCAATCAAGCCCTTCCACGGCTTGGGGAGTGTAGGGTCTTCCGGAGCATATCGCAATGTGGACGCCATGGTTCAAGAGAGGCTCGAGTAGAGAAAACCCACCTACACCGCAAAGCTGGACTGACAAAACAGTCAGCCACTCATCCTTCATCAACCACCGATCAACAATGCATTAAAAACTACATTCATCATCAGAAGAAGAAAAAAGCAATGCTCTAACTGACCTGGGAAAAAACAATGAGACAGATAGAGGGACTAAGGTACCAATCATAGGGAGAACACGAAACCAAAAATACGGAAGAGATCGGACAAAACCATCATATCTTAGATTCAAACACCTAAAGATAATAGACTGAACAATAATTTTTTAAAAAAATCACGTTAAACAAGAAAAGCACACTCAATCAGCCAATACGAGAACCGAGAAAACTGCAAAAAAAATTGAAAAAAATAAAAAAACAGAAACAAATGGGTGTCAAATTAAACGAGCAGAACATTTTAATCTGTACATAAAGCCAGCATGTCGCAACGATAATCAATTGATGGCAAATGGTAGAAAGTTCCTTGACAAAGCAAAGCCGCAGCGCAACATGTTTATCCTCCGACCAAAGCCAAAAAGCCCACCGACAATGTAAGAACAAGTTTCAACATCACTCCCGCAACCCACAGAACAAAACAAAGTAATTTCAATAACACAACCACGTCTAGCACAAGGACGAGCGAAAACTACGCCGACCATTAACGAATTCCAATTAAGCCCCAACGCCAACAGATTCCTCTGTCCGGTGACGATATGAGACACTCCAAAGATCCAGGTACTGAAAAAACACATCCGACCACGCAAACCCTAGTCGCTCGAGCCCGAAGAGCGCGAGGGCTAGAGAGGAGGGAGAACGAAGAAAACGGGATAGCAAGGGTACCTTCTCCGCGCTGGCACAGAACAAGCCTGCCTCTTCGCCCCTGCCGGGGCCTCCTTCCTTCCCCTGCCCCGCCTACGATCGCCTGCTCTCCGCGCGACGCAGAGACGCCGACGAAGGAAAATTGGGAAGGGGGTCTAAATGAACGGGGTTGCCGGGTATTTATAGCAGCTGGACGAGGTTGCGTGGTGGGGGAGCCGTTCGGTAGCGGTGGTCCGCGGCCGTGTACGGCGGCTTGCGCCCCGCGGACAAGGTAACCTAAACGTGTCTAAAACATATTTTTTTTAAAAAAAATAATATTATAATTACCTAGATGTTAAAATGTCAGGCACTTAATTCAAAATTAATTAAATTATTCCCAAAATGTAGGTAGTAATTTTCAGAGGCCACATTCTATTATCCGCATTCTATTCCCAAAACGTAGGTATAAATATTATTCTTTTTGTCTTAAATTTTGTTGCAAAAACATGAAATTATAACAAAAATTCAATTAATTTATCGGATAACCAAACACTCTGTCAACGCTGATAGCCTTCTTCTTCATTCAAAAGCGTTTCACTCGCATTCTGTATAAGAGGACACGCATAAAACTTCGATTTGCATGGTGAAAAGAACAAATAGAATGCAATAAACCATCAACATGCAACGTTTTATCACCTTATTCGCCTCCGCACCCTACCCATCAGTGACGCAATAAAATCTATAGCTTACGGGTGGACTTCTGCACATCCTTTACGCAACATGCACAACTGGAGAGTTCTTTTCGACTCAACCTCCACGCAAATTGAATAACAGAAATTAACAGTGATCCACCTATTTGTTCCCTCTTCGTGTATTTTTATAACGGTAGCATACACAACACAGCCAATTGCATTTCACAAGTATAGATACAAATAAAGGCCAATTCAGCTGTCTTGTCCTGCAGGTAGCACTCAGACTACGTCCTGATTCGTTACATATCCAACCGATTTGCGTGTTATGCTCGTCGAGTCATGTCACCCTCTTCCGGGGGCCATGACGACAGCTTACGAGTTCAGGAAGATAAGCACATGCAAACATTAGAAACTTGGCATAAGGAGACTCGCAGGTGACCCCTAGAACACTGAGAGATACAAGATTAATTTTGGAGAAAGCGTGCTCTATTTAGACATTAATTTGAGAGATCAAAGGATGATATAGAAGGATGCCTACAGGCCACGAGTGAACAGAAACAAAATTGCAGAATCAGGATCCCAAAGTAGGGAGCAGCTTCCGAGCAAAATTGAACACTATGTCCCCGCGTGCAGATCGGCTAAAGAATACAAAACAAAAAAAAAACCATGGGAAACTATGAACTGAGGTGCACAGGTGACTGGAAATGTGGAGGCAGAGATGCAGAGACTGAAAGGGAGTTGCTTAAGCAGACTTCAGCTCGGGCTTCGGCTTCAATCTCTTCACCCACGAGTACAGGAAGACTCCAGCAAGCGCAATGCCAGTTCCTGTTCCAAGCACAGACTCAGAGACGGTTGTTTGTATGGGAATGGCTGCTCAAGATACAGCTGAAAGAAGGCGCGTATTTTAGAGCATGGAGGAAGGGAGAATTGCATACCTAGGGAGTTGATGGGAGAGACTGGCGTTCCGAAGAAGAGGACAGAGGTGACGATGACCACAACCCTCTTCACGCAGTTACCCACGGAGTGGGTTACAGGGGTCACTCTTGCCAAAATCATATAAGAAACCTGCCAAGTTTCAAATGCATCAGGCACTTTCTCCGGGAAGTAATTTGCATATGGCAAGGGGCATCTCTCTCTCTCTCTCTCTCTCTCGGATACGTGCATGTGGAGAACTCCATTGGAGCTTAGATGTGAAAAAAGATGACGCAAGTTGTGTAACATCCTTTGGCCTCGTGTACACACACTTGTTCTTAGCAACGGCTTAGTCAGAACTGGTGAAAACCAAGGTGGAGTAAGGGTAAACAGAGAAGCTTGACACGGACTAGGACCTACTAAGAGTCTAAGGGTAAATGGTTAAATGGTCAAACACGTGCTCTGATACATTTTTTTCTCCTGCTAATTAACAAAATGGGAGAGAATTTAAGGACAACAAGAGAAATAATGATGTACGCATAGCATGCTAAAAACTCAGTTTAGAGGGTCTGCTTTAAATGAAATTCGTATCACATCTTATCAATAACAAAGAAGTGGAAAGACAACTTGAAGGTGCTAACACGATGGTGAACTTCAGTGAAACTGAGGACAATATTTTTGTCACATTAAAAAACGGAATAATGAACAGTTTTCCATTGAGTGCTAAAACCCATGTTTAAAGGCCTTGCTGTAATCAAATTTGTATGCATATAGCCAATGTCGCATAGAGTGGAAAGTCAACCTATGGTGGTGACAGGAAAGTCAATGTTGATGAAGTATAGACCATATTTTTCTAGTCAAATTCAAATAGAGACAGATTGCATGCTAAACCCCATTATAAATGTTGAGCTCCAAAAGAACACAGCGCATGACGTACATGCACTAATTTGCGATCAAATAAATGAATAGCAAGAAGTGGGTGGCTAAAAATGGCTGCAAGACGATTCCCTGATTGCATAAAAGTAGAAACAAAGCTGCAAAAACGCACCTGTTGATATGCATGAAAACAGAGACTAGCCAACAGGGATCTCAAATAAATCTCATTAAGATTTAAACCCTACAAGATTAGAAAAGAACCATAAAGTCACAAAGAGGTATCTGGTTGACACTTCAAAGATAAAACAAGAAACGGGCAACTCTTCAACTTACAGCAGACTGCAGGTATGTAGGGGTAAATTTGACTCCTTCAGTCAATAGTGCGACAGGAGCCAATAGGACAAAAGACATCATGGTTATTATTGAGAATAGGGTAACGTTGTCAAGAGATGCCTGTTGACGAATTTGCAAGCATTAAAAACAAAATGAAATAAAAAGATATAAATTCTTGAGAACTAATAACATCTAGTTGCTACACATTCACTAGTGCGACAGGAGCCAGTAGGACAAAGGACATCATGGTTATTATTGAGAATAGGTTAATGTTGTTGGTGAGGACACCCGAGGCAAAGATTATTTTGGCAAAGTCTACCGGCGTAGACCATTGAGATCAATTTGGTTAGGAGATTATTTTTTCTGAGATTAATTGCTGTTCAGAATATTTTTCAAGAGCATCTATAAATTTTCTGGAATTTTGGAAGACTTAAATCATTTTTTTAGCATTTCCTGATTTTCTAGTAATTTTTTGAGTCATGTCCTGTATTTTGGCAATTTTTTTGTTGTCGCCATACTTGGTTTCATTTTCGGAGGTTTTACGGCATTTACAGCCTTTTTCTCCTATAAATAGGAGCCTTCATTTATTTGATGGTTCGATGGTTGATTGAAAATAAAAATTGGTCGTTTGATTCCCATTTTACCCCTGTCTGTGCTTCATTGCTTCTTCGAGAGTCTTCCCGTTTTCCTGTTTTGCCCCCCCCCCCGGTCCCGCGACTTAATGAGACGGCATCTTCTCTCTCCGGCATTCACTCTCGACGGCAACGCGAGCTCCTCTCTCTTTCCGGCGATGGCGAAACCCTAAACCCTCCTCCTCGGTCCCGATCTCCTCTATCCCGTGAGATTTAGAGCTGGTTCACAATGAGAAAAATGTTCCTCCTCCTCTGATCTACCATTCTTCCTTCTGTCCAATCTCCATCGGATGAATCTTAGCTGGTTTTCTCGTCTCTACTTCCATGGTTTCAACTAACTCTTCTTCGGATCTACTTCTTGGTCTTATCTGCTACACCTGGAGACAAACTTCCAGCTCGGAAGACCTGTTTCCGTGAGCGGATGCATTGGAGCTTCAATATTGGCACTGGATCTGTTCTCCGCTTGCACGTTTGGCAAAGAGATCTCCAGATCTGTGGTTTTCGGAGGATTCCGTTCCTGCAAAGACTCTTTCTCCTCCTGGTTAGTTCGTCCTGAACTGAAGAACGGTAAACCCTAACTACACTTATCTACACCGATGTTCAGTCCTCCGAACCGGTTGTACGTGTTGGATGGATGCATTCTATGCTGGTTTCAGTCGCGTTCCTTATAGTTCAGTCAAAGTCAGAATGATGTGCCAAGTTTATATGAGATGTTGCCTTGGTTTACATCTACGGTATACTCTTCTGAAATTGTCCTCCCGCTGGATTTGAATTCTGAGGCTAGTGCAGCCAAATGATGATGTGAGACTGGTTCATTCCAGTCAGTGAACTGTCCTGTTTATACTGGTCCATTCCAGTCAAGACTTGTGGCTTATTGCTCCGACTACTGGAATTTAATGATGATTCTGAGTATTGCTACAAGCAATCTGGTTTCAAATATATGATGATTTTGTGATTATCTGGTTAAGTTTGACATCCAGATCATTCTGATTATTCAAGATCTGATTTCGGTTGTGGCATGTTCTGTTGGCTGTTGGCGGTTTTATTAATGAACATGATGACGAGCCTAACTAGATCTCCCTGGCGACTTGATTTATTCAAAATGCCGTTGATCTAAATATGTCAACAGTCCACTATTAACAGTGGTGCTTCTTGATTGATGAAATCTGGCTCGACTGATTCCAAGGCTATGATGATTATTGAGCCTTCTTTATTTGATCACATTTGAATTCAATTGGTTTGCTAAGAATTGCTTGTTTCAGATTGCATACAATCCAAGTTGTTTGGATAACTGGAAGTCTCATTTATGATGGAGAAAAAAATCTGAAATAGAAATTGAATATAAAGTGCTCAGGTACTTCTATATTTTTCCATTCTCTGAAGTGACTTCCTGTTTGCTTATTATGCTCATCAAGATGCCATGCTCCCTGAGTAGTAGGTTCTAACTACTTCTAAGTGTTGTTGGAAATTAATTTCATCTTGAGTTATCTTATTCTTGTTAGCTTCAGATTTGAAATTGTTAATCGTTTGCTGTTCTGACTGTGTGGTTAGTTGAATCCGAACATTATTTTTTTTGTTCTCAAATTTTCTTGTTCTGATATATGGAAATGCAATTCGGACTGATTTCTAGTGATAACAAATTACTTCCCACAGTGATAGTTCAAATTTCTTATTGATTGATTTTTAAGGTTCTTAAATTGAACGTGATTTTCATTAACAATCAGTAAATTCCCTAGTCTAGATCATTTGTTCCCCATCAGTTGTCAAATGTCGAGATGCCTCTTGCCGGTCGAAGAATTTTCAAGCATTAAAACACAATGGAATGAATGAAGATATAAATTCATGAGAACTGATAACATCTAGAAGCCACACATTCACATAGCCTTAATAAAATACTTGAACACTCAACCAGTTGGAATTGAAATATCATTTATCTTAGAGAAGGAAGATGCCTACAACCAGAATATCTTCCTCTAAGAAAGATGACAGTTCCGCATAGAGTATGGACTGACCTCTTTCTTCACCATGAACTTTTTGCTGAGCACATTACGAAACTGAAAAGTCAAATTTGAGGCCATTGCACTCCAAAACCCAGCCCTGTTGTGCACAGCAGTAAGATATGATGAGAATGAATTCCAAGGAAATGTATGCAGAATAATCCCAATCTACATTCCACAACCGCATGGATCACAACTCCTACCAAATGATCCAATGGTCCAGAAACAAATAAACAAATTCAATTGCAAAGCCAGTGTAAGCATTTTGTGTTAACCAAGAAAGGTTTTGTCTAACATCTTAGTTAAAATGGAAGATTAATTACCTTTTGACATACATAAAATAATACCTTTAGGTTTAGAGCCTGTTCGGATAGAGTATTAACTATGAATATCATATTATCTTTTGGTACCAGGTACTATCAAATATGGTGTTGACGCATTTAACTTTTTTCTGAAAGGGCATTGATGTATGTAGCAGTAGTATAAATTGATTATTAATTTCAATACTCTAACCATACAGGTTGTTAGGTATAACAAATTTTGAATATCTTAAATTGGTATTTGGGAGGCTAAGGATAGCAATGACAGGCACTTAGAGACTACAGGGAGAACATACTGACTCACCCACAATCCGTGCCATTTGAAGTCAAGCAAATTATCCACAACATTAAACAATGATGTCATTAAGCAAGCATCATAGCTTCAAAGCTTTTGAAACAAGAATGTATTGAGATCCAATGCATCTCAAAGAAAATAAAGCTCCAGGAGAAGAGTCAGCAAAACAGATTTAAGACTTAAAATGCAGATGTAGTTGATCTACCCCAACATTCAAATTATTCACAGATATAATAACAAAATGATTCCAGCTTCAAAAATAAATGATGTTGAGAAATGTTACCAGTTAAAAGACACTTCCGTAAGTGAAGCCAAACCCACACCGCTAACTATAGGTACAAGAGACAGTAAAACAAACACTGTTGGCTTCTGCAGACATGTCAGTTAAGTTGAAGATGCATTAGTACATATAGACAGCTATGCTTGACTTCCAAATGTGCCATTAAATCAGCGATGAAACTCTGCAACTTGCAACTAATCATTTATGACAACATACTTAGCTTAAAGTTAAGAAAATCAATCATCTACTCCAACATCAGCATTTATGTTTGCACGGTTGAAGCTCTACTACAACCAGCATGCTTCTCACTGGACTGTTGTAGTTATACCCTGCTAAACTGCAAGTTATTATGTGGACACTGACTGCCAACTATAGGCAAACAGAAAACAAACCTCGTATGAACTTGTGGCAACCATACCATCTACAAATGCTTGGTTAAACAATAGATCATATCTTTCCTTGCTGGTGGCACCGTTGAAGCAGTATGGAAGCATTTCTTCAAGCTACTCTGAATCACATGACTTCATTTGTTTGGCATCAAAGCTTTATTGGGAAATTGGAGGTAGACAAACAGGACTTGTGAAGGCTTCTTTACCAGCTTATGCTATGATCAATTTTAAAATAATAGACATGGAAATTTTTTCACTTCACGGTACCCATACAATCACCTGGATATTTACTGCTCTTATTTATTTCTTTATCAATGAATTTCTTGCATGTTTGGGTCTAACATCCAATATTCACCCTCATTGCTGACTGCTGAGCCATCTTCCTGATATAAAGATATGTCCGCATGGTGTTCTGGAGTCTGCCCACCCCTATTCCACTGACTGGCGATTGGGCATGCACCCTCTTACTAGACTTCCCACTTCACAGTTTTTCTTTTTGAAAGTGGATGCCACTGTCAGACTAGCTTCTGTTTATTGTGTACACATTACAGAAAACAGTTATTTATTAATTTCCGATGTGTCTTCTAAAGCTGTAATTTCTTTTAGTTCTTCAATATATCAAATGCGATAACTTAATAAAATAAATATTTAGCACATTTATTGAAAGTATGAATCAACATACTATTGTTCAAAAAGCAATGTTCTTATATATCAACGTGGTTGTAGCTTATATAAAAGAAATTTTCAAATATAAAAGGATTACAGCCAATACTTCACAGGAATCTTCTGGTCAAGATAATGAAATTTAAACTACATAATAATCAGCCGTTGCAAAATTGAAGGTAAAGATAGAGATGTAATATAGATAAGTTCACCTCCCCAAGAAACATTGCGGACAGGATGACCGAGAAGAATGGCTCCATGGCTTTAATAGTGTGTGTGAAGGAAACAGCCACTTTTCCAAGACTCATATTAGTGAAAAGGTTTCCCATTGTGTGCACAAGAGCTAGGGGTAATATGGCGATGATCTGAAAGTAATATCAGGATTCAGGAACAAAAGATTAAGAAGCGGTAACGCATTGAAATCAGCAAGGACCTTGATAAAAATGAGCAATCAGCAGGAGAAACCTGTGAGAAAGACATTTTTGGCCTCTTCAATATATCGGTTAACCATAGGAAGAGAACAAGGGAAGAACCAACAGCAAACTGTACAGTTGTGACTGTTACTGGGTGTGGGTAAACTTTTAGAACCTGCCAGGAAAATGAAATTTGTTTAGTTTGTCTTCCTACATGGCAAAAACAAACTTAAGAAACAGTTGCTAGTATCCTTGACCAAGGATGAGAAATTTACACTAAACAGGTCATATAGGACAATGCAGCATAAACGTTTGCATGTGTTTTCTATAAAGTGAGTGATGTCACATAGGTGACCACCAAATCACCAGCTAACCCGTCATATTTTGAGTGATATTAGTTGGTATACACTTGACGAAATATACCATTCAAATAACAGGTAAATCCACAAAGCAATTGCTTAGAGAAACGTACGTCCCATTGAAAAGTCCTCTTGTATCACACCCGAAAAAGAAACCAACTTTAACGTTAGTCCCATAAGACACTAATCCAGTAGAATTTGAACTGCTTGTGCAATCATCTTTTAAGAAAAAGTAACCATTTAATGTAAAAATAACGGGGATGGGATGTGAATACGCCCAAAACACATGCCGATTTCTGCCCGAAACCACCTCAAGATAGATAGGATTCATTTTGAATGTTGAAATGGTATACTTCATAAAACTAGCAACAGAAATTTACACGTGATGAAAGAAGAACAAAAAAAAAGAAAGCTTTAAAGACGGGTGGTTGGCAAATCAGACGCGAAAGAATGTTCGCACGTATAGAGTATAGATCTGGAGACTAAACGCGCCTACTGCGACATTTGCATTTTCCAGCATATAACTCGCGGAATCGAGACATGCACTTAAGGTGGATCTCGTCGTACAATTAGAAACCACAACGGAAGCCGCTTGCTATGTGGCCAGAAGGACATGAACATGAAGGTAGAGACAAGACAAATAATACCTGCTTGTTGTAGATATTGAAGTAGATATTGAACAGGTACCATAGGCCGAAGAGCCCTCCGAGCTGCAGCGTCTGCATGATCCCACCCGCGTCAGACTTCACCTCCCCTGCATTATCCGGCACCGCGCCGGCTCGTACCGTGATATCATTCTTCCCGTCGTCGAGCCCGCGAGCCCGATTCGGCGACCATACTCCGAAACCAGCAGAACTGGAGGATGTCAGCGGGGCTTTGGGACGGCCTGGGCCACGGATCTTAACCAGGCGCGTCGCCGGGGACCGGAAGGTGGCGGCGGCGGCGGCAGCAACGGCTGGTCCAGCGCCGACGAATCGGCGCCGCCGGAGGACGACCGAGGCCGCGGGAGGGAGGGCGACCGCCGCGCCCTGCATCTTCTTCTCCTCCGCAGCGGAGATCGCGGGTAGAGAGAGGGGATAGCGAGAGACACAGGAGGCGGCGCGAGCGGAGAGGGGGGAGTGGAGTGGAGGCGGCTCGCCGGAGGGAGGAGCTCTTTCTAGGCAGGTGGCGGCGCCTTCTGCTCGCGTCGCGGCGGAGTAGTCTATGGCCCGCGGGGGGTGTTATCCAGCTCGATCGGGAAGTGACGGACGGTGATGGAGGCAGGTGAGCGTTTAAGGAGGGGGAGCTTAAGATGATCCGGCAGGACATTTAGTTCGTTGTATCACACCAACCATCTTCGGCGTCTCCACCCGCCGGACAGTTGGAGGCGGTAGCAGCTTGACGGGACTTCAAGACTGTTAACAATATAAATAAAATCAGATATTAATTTTTAATATAGATTCTTTTAGACATCTAAATAGTAAATATTTGTATTTTTTGAACTGGAGTAAAAAAAAATCATATTTTTTAATTTTAGAATAAAAAACAATACCGGTGGAACAGTAAAAAACGGGCATAAATACAGGTATTTGTAAGCAAACCAGCTATCATTTTTATAGCATGTTTATGTATGATTAAAAATAATTTCGTCAGCTTGGATCTTTTTTTTTTATGTTGAGGGTATTCAAGCATGCTTATAGCATGGATTGGAGAATGGGGGGGTGTGTTAGGTGGAGACTTTTGGTTTAAATAGTTATAAGGTTAGCTTTTTTCTGTTTCTTCCAGTTTATAATGCTCAGATACAAGTGGTTGAAGTGCCACCTAACAGCCCACATGCTTCATATACCATGTAAATCTCACCTACTCTTTACCATTTTTCTCTTATATGTTGTTTGATGTATTCTAAATATTGGAACTAGCCACGCAACCAGTTTTGATCTCTCTTTTTTTATCAATTTTTATATGATACAAGTAATTGTCTTTTTTAAGTCAAAACAACCTTATCCATATGAATCTTCGTCTTCACTCACAGAGTGAAGCAAAAAAAAATGAACGGTTGTGAAACTAGTATTTCTATGAATAAAATTTTCATCCATCTTATTAATAAGATTGCAATAAAGTTAATCATGACATTGTAATCAAAACTGACTGATACAAAACAACCATGTTCAGGTGAGAAAACACCATGATGCTGTAAATACAAGTTATTGGAATCAGATATTGCGATAGCTTGTCAAGCTGGCTGATTTCGTTTTCGTTCTCTCATTTTGATATAAAGCATTTATATAAAGCTTAAATTAAATTTATTTCAAATAAAAATAAAATGAAGTTTTAAAGATATCATAATAAAAATTAATAATTATATGTAATTTATTTTCATATACCTGAGCACTTTATATTCAATTTCTATTTCAGATTTCTTTCTCCATCAGACATGAGACTTCCAGTTATCCAAACAACTTGGATTGTATGCAATCTGAAACAAGTAATTCTTAGCAAACCAATTGAATTCAAATGTGATCAAATAAAGAAGGCTCAATAATCATCATAGCCTTGGAATCAGTCGAGCCAGATTTCATCAATCAAGAAGCACCACTGTCAATAGTGGACTGTTGACATATTTAGATCAACGGCATCTTGAATAAATCAAGTCGCCAGGGAGATCTAGTTAGGCTCGTCATCATGTTCATTAATAAAACCGCCAACAGCCAATAGAACATGCCACAACCGAAATCAATCTTGAATAATCAGAATGATCTGGATGTCAAACTTAACCAGATAATTACAAAATCATCATATATTTGAAACCAGATTGCTTGTAGCAATACTCAGAATCATCATTAAATTCCAGTAGTCGGAGCAATAAGCCACAAATCTTGACTGGAATGGACCAGTATAAACGGGACAGTTCACTGACTGGAATGGACCAATCTCACCTCATCATTTGGCTGCACTAGTCTCAGAATTCAGATCCAGCGAGAGGACAATTTCAGAAGAGTATACCGTAGATGTAAACCAAGGCAACATCTCATAAAAACTTGGCACATCATTCTGACTCTGACTGAACTATAAGGAATGCGACTGAAACCAGCTCAGAATGCATCCATCCAACACGTACAACCGGTTCGGAGGACTGAACATCGGTGTAGATAAGTGTAGTTAGGGTTTACCATTCTTCATTTCAGGACGAACTAACCAGGAGGAGAAAGAGTCTTTGTAGGAACGGAACCCTCCGAAAACCACAGATCTGGAGATCTCTTTGCCAAACGTGCAAGCGGAGAACAGATCCAGTGCCAATATTGAAGCTCTAATGCATCCGCTCACGGAAACAGGCCTTCCGAGCTAGAAGTTTGTCTCTAGGTGTAGCAGATAAGACCAAGAAGTAGATCCGAAGAAGAGTTAGTTGAAACCATGGAGGTAGAGACGAGAAAACCAACTAAGATTCATCCGATGGAGATTGGACAGAAGGAAGAATGGTAGATCAGAGGAGGAGGAACATTTTTCTCATTGTGAACCAGCTCTAAATCTCACGGGATAGAGGAGATCGGGACCGAGGAGAAGGGTTTAGGGTTTCGCCATCGCCGGAAAGAGAGAGGAGCTCGCGTTGCCGTCGAGAGTGAATGTCGGAGAGAGAAGATGCCGTCTCATTAAGTCGCGGGACCGGGAGGGGGGGGGAAACAAGAAAACGGGAAGACTCTCGAAGAAGCAACGAAGCACAGACAGGGGTAAAATGGGAATCAAACGACCAATTTTTATTTTCAATCAACCATCGAACCATCAAATAAATGAAGGCTCCTATTTATAGGAGAAAAAGGCTGTAAATGCTGTAAAACCTCCGAAAATGAAACCAAGTACGGCGACAACAGAAAATTTGCCAAAATACAGGACATGACTCAAAAAATTACTAGAAAATCAGGAAATGCTAAAAAAATGATTAAAGTCTTCCAAAATTCCAGAAAATTCAAAGATGCTCTTGAAAAATATTTTGAACAGCAATTAATCTCAGAAAAAATAATCTCGAGCACTTTATTTTTTTGTTCAATTTCGTTTATTTTACAAGTTGAATCAAGTTTTTATCGAACCAAACTTCGAACTACTTGTCCGAGTGTACTGAGTCGTTTGCACCGAGACGGGGCGGTCCAAACCTTTGCTTGCACGGTTGCTCGTCCGGGCCAGAGTAAACCCTAAAACTAGCAGCCCGCAAGGTTCCAGCCGCCAGGAGTCGAGGCTTCTGCGAGGCGCTCTGGGATAGAGCAGAGAGGATGATCATCCCTGTTCGATGCTTCACTTGCGGCAAGGTACGATCTTTTACTCCGCCGTTCTGGGTTTTTTCTTGGTTAGTCAAGTCCCGCTTAGGCGGGACGACCATGGAGGGAAGCGCGAGGGCATGTAACATATTGGAGTTCCGGCTTTGCTTTTTTTTTCTTTCTCATATTGATCAGTGTGAACTTTGGATGCCGGTCCAGAAGGGTTCTTCCGTGTGATTCTGATGGGTGTTCCGTGGCTTCAGGTAATCGGCAACAAATGGGACACCTATCTGGATCTTCTCCAAGCAGACTACACTGAAGGGTGAGTGAATTGTTGCCTTGCCGGTTGTGAAGTACTTACAGTTATTAGGGATGTCTTATGCTTCCACGTACTGTATAAACTACTCGATTTGGTCTTTGCTCTTTTCACCTCTGGGGGCTCATGTACTTTTCAGTTTCTTTGAGGGCTTTGCGCTAGGCTTATGTACTATTCAGTTTTTTTGTGGGCTTTGCGCTATGCAAGTAACAGATTTTGCACCCTGGGAAGAGCACTATCTTCTTTTTAAGGTGTAAGGGATCTTAAGTGTGAAAACAAAAGGGACACGGGGATGATTATTTAACTTTAATATGTAACCTTTGCCCGCTGAAGAGTTTTGAAGGGCACTAAATGGTTTTAGAATAGTTTACTAGGAGATTATTGATTTTCCATTGGAATCGTGTTATGACACATGTTTAAAAACCAGAAGGTGCCGTAAGCTCAGATTTATCGCTCATGAGTAAAGCAATGAATGCTCGTCATACAGCATTTTATAGAAAGAATACAGACTTTTGATGATAGAACCTGCAGATAATTAACGAATTAAGAGTACAAAGTATGATACATGGCCAGGATCTCTCATCTTATCACTGATTGCAGAATCGGTCGATCCGGATCGGGATCGACCGATTCTTGGATCGGATCGGTACCTACCGATCCGATTCCTATCGGAATTAGCGATCCAGACGGGAGTCCCGGCTGGATCGGCCGGAATCGATAGGATCGGTCGATCCCGGACCGATCCACCCGGATCGATCCCAAAATCGGTCGATCCGGACCGATCCGCCGGAAAACCGGAAGACCCGGAATCGAACCGATTCCGGGATCGATCCGGTACTGTTTTCAAGTCCGATCACCCCCTATTTGGGGTCGATCCGGACCGATTCTCCCCCCCACTTGCCCCCTTCGGCTTGTTCTCCTTCCTCCCAAGGCACCTTGGAGATCTAGGGCTTCTGCCAAGGCGATCCAGCTTCCGGGAGGGGCGATCCAGCAAAATCAAGGCTTGGGGAGGGGCGATCCACCTTGGGGAGGGCGATCCACCCTAAATGCAGAAGGTTGGTAAGGGGGGGTGGTTTCGATCTCCTTTCCCCCCCCCCCCCCCGGGGCCTTGGCCCCTGGCCGGCTGCAGCATGGGATCCCCCATTGGGGGGGGATTATTTCACCCCCCAATGGGGGTGGAATTGCACCCCCGAAGGGGTGATTAGCACCCCTTCGGGGGTGTTCAACAGTCACCCCCGAAGGGGGTGACTGTTTTTTACAGTCCCCCCCCCTAGGTGGGGGGGGGGCTGCAGCATAAAATCCCCCCATTGGGGGGGATTATTTCACCCCCAATGGGGGTGGAATTGCACCCCCGAAGGGGTGATTAGCACCCCTTCGGGGGTGTTCAACTGGTTTTTACAGTCCCCCCCTAGGTGGGGGGGGCTGCAGCATAAATCCCCCATTGGGGGATTATTTCACCCCAATGGGGGTGGAATTGCACCCCCGAAGGGGTGATTAGCACCCCTTCGGGGGTGTTCAACAGTCACCCCCGAAGGGGGTGACTGTTTTTTACAGTCCCCCCCCTAGGTGGGGGGGGCTGCAGCATAAAATCCCCCCATTGGGGGGGATTATTTCACCCCCAATGGGGGGTGGAATTGCACTCGCTGCAGTTGCAATTCGGGTGCTAAGTCAGAGCACATCGTCATCCCAGTGCGAGAGAAATTGGAGCACCTTCAACCTTATTCATACGAAGAGGAGAAATAGGTTGAAGACAGAAAGATTGGAGAAGCTTGTCTACTGCCATTACAATATGAGGCTGAGGATAAAGAATATCAAAGATAGGCAGAAGATATCGGAGCGAGTAGATTTGCACACTGCGTGTGGATTGTACCAAGAAAGAGCACAGCCCAAGCTACTCGTGGTTTGTCCCGGGCGGATGTGGACTTGGAATATCTATTCCAAGAAGAACATCCACTGCGCATGGGTGGAAGACAAGGATGCTGAGGGAGAGCCAGAGTTCGACCCGAACGACAGATCATGGGCCGAAGGAGAGCTTGACAGCGTTGTTGGTGAGGATGAAGACATGCAGGAAGTTGAAGAAAGTCAAGTTCCGTGCACAGCTCCACTTCCTGATCCACCCCGGACTACAGCTTCTTCAGAGAGACATCCAGCTCCGCCCCGGCGGGCGGCTCTCCGCTCGGATTCCGCTTTCGGGTCCTTCTACCACCACCACCACCAAGAAGACTAGTGGATTATTTAGTAGGCTTTAAAGAAAGCATGCTTACCTTCACAAAGAAGCAAGTCAAGGAGGTACTACATTGAAGAGGAAGAAGATAAGTATCAAACGGCGACATCATCTCCCTTGACACCGAGACCACTCGGCCCACCTTCATCGACGAGGATGAAGAAGAATTTGTGCCACCCACACAAGAACGGCGTACGGGGGGTGGAGGTGGAGGTGGGGGTGGCGGAGGCGAGGGTGGCTCTACTAGTAGTGCTCGGACAAGTGGAGCAGTCCGGATGATTTCCGAGTGATAAAAGACACTCATGTTCGAGTGGCGAAGGGGCAGCCGGACGCCGGACGAGGTTGAATGCTTTTGACGAGTTTGCATCTTCCTATCCGAGCCTCGCCTCGTACGGTGAGCCCGGCTATCCACCTCCACCATCTTTTTTACCTCCACCTCCGACCGATCGGGGAGTTTATGAGTTTACCGACATGGCCCGCCTTTTATTTTCTTATGGATACGGGCCAATTATGACCGACCCTAATCAATGGAGATTTGCGTAAAATCAAAATTACCGTGACGAGAGATCCGGATCCTGCATCCATCCTACTCCGGACGTTACCATAGTTGGTGGTGATGCATATGTATAATGTATTTCTTTGTTTATTTCACGCAATGTAATATGAGTGGTAAGAAGAATGTGTTGTACAATTTGTGGAGTTGGGTATGATTGTTTGTTTGGTAAAAACATGTATCTTATTTGGGGAATGATGTGTTCTATTGTGTGATTGGGGCTGATATAGTGATATGTGTTCTATATAATTGATTGTTAATTTTTTATATGAATGAGTGTTCCCTATATTTTTTTCACATTTTTACTGAGTTCTATGTATTTTTATTGATTTTTTGGCGATTTTTCCATATTTTTTCGAAAAGCAAAAAAAAAAAAAAAAAACCGATCCAGACCGATTCTGGATCGGTCTGGCTCCATTGGAATCGGCCTGGATCGGTCCGATCCGATCCGATCCGGATCGGATCGGACCCCACCGATCCAGGATCCGATCCCGATCCGGCGATCCTTGCATCTTATATACTCCGTTTTAGATATTTTGACTTGCTAAAGCTTCAATCCAGCCAAATATATTCAAATATACGGACATAAACCAATGCCTTTTGCATCCATGCTATGTATTTTTTTAATAGATTAGGGACATTGCATATTTATTGTTTTCAATATTGCAAAAGTAGATAACACCCAATGTGTGCAGGTTGCATTTTCTCTATTTCTTTTGATTGAGTAACATCATCTATTCCATTCATGAGCTTATTTGAGCTTAAAACTCATCAGCATTGACTGAGATATGTCCAAGGTTGAATATACCAAGGGGGTTATAATATGCATTGAGTATGATTTATTTTAGCTCACAAATTCTTATTTTCACTATATGTCATCGGGATAGTATTCATTTTAATATAAGTAATATATGGGAAATAATACAGCATATGTGATGAATGGGGAATATGCCATTATTTCTCATCGGTTTATGATCGTTACAGACTGCCCGTGTAGTTTTTAATTTCTCATGTTTTGCGGTAGCCTAATCACAAGAACTTGTTTCTCTATCATATAGTTGATAACTCTTTCCTTTGACTTCACTAATGAAATTGCTACGCGTTAGTGTTCAGTGGTGGTCGAAGTAATGAATTCTTAAGTTCTTATGTCGCGTAGTTAAGGATTTCTGCGTTGCGAATGGGGTCAGACCAACCTGATCTGATTAGCCTATTCAAGAAAAGAAAAACTGATTCAGGATAGGCTCGAAACAGTTATTTCAAAAACAAAAAAAACAAAAGAATAAAAAACTTACAGAAGATTGAAGATTGGCCGATTCTGGTCAGGTCTGATTGACACCTGGAGACGGCACAGGGGTGGCTGTTCCCCCTGTGTCTTTCCATCACAGAGGCAGGGAAGATGGACAGTGGACCGATCTCAGGGGTTTTAGGAGTTGGATCAGACTTGGCCCCTATGATTGGATCTGCTGAGTCTGTCCTGCAAACTATGCATGTAGTTGATCTGTAAATTTTATCTTACAGTTGCACCTGCTTTCATGGTATTCATTTATTTGATTATTGCATCTAGTTTTACCATTTTTGATTTCATTTTCATAGTCAAACGCGAGGAATATGTAGTTGGTTTATCAAATAAAGCTTTTGATGATACTTCTAATGGAACAAATACTTACCTGGATCTTTAAAGATTCAGCAGCAGCATGTGATTTTTGCCACTTCCACTCTTTCTGCAAAGAATACGACAATAAGGCAGAGTCTGACTACAGGACAATGTATTCTGGAATTAATGCATCATAAATGCTTTTAGGTGCAAAGGGATTTTTTGCAATTATGATGCAGAACATGGAGGTTAGTTGTTGGTTTTGAGCTCTTGATTGCCAATGGTGGGAATTTAACATCTGGGGAGTGTTGAGTGGTTGGGGAACTGAAAGCAATCTTCACTTTATGATCCATTTCTCATGTTTGTCCTCCATATATTTCTAAACAGAGGCTCCCTCTCCCCTCTCTTTCAGGTGTTTAACAACGGAGTCAAAATGGGTGCGATGGGCAGAGGCCAAGGAATTTAAATAAGTTTTCGTTTATTTTGTGTGCCATTCCTCTGAGCCTTCTAAGGAGGGTAAATTGGAGGTCGCATGTGTTAAAAGACGATGAATTAACATACTTTATAATTCTGATACCGGAATATTTAAAAAATCTTTTGTAGATGTTACAAAAACAGAAAATTCACCTACCATCATGAGATGTTATAAATGCAGTAATTCACCCCACCACTTTAGCCTAGAATATGGCAGTCATTCAACTCAAAAGGCTGCCTGAATCTTCCTTTTTTTATGATATGAGAAATCTTCCTCTTACTACTTTTTGGTCTCTCTTAAGAACTTGTTACTTCCCAGGGATGCACTGGATGCGTTGGGCTTGGTTAGGTACTGTTGCAGAAGGATGCTCATGACTCATGTTGACCTCATCGAAAAGCTCCTCAACTATAATAGTAAGCATTTTTATTATACTATCTTTACCCCCATGTCTACCTGGAAATACCATGCTCGTCCTATTGCTGACCCGGATGTCTATTTTCATGATACGCACACCCATCTATCTCTTAACGATCCTACTGTTACAATGTTACGCAGCACTCGAGAAGAGTGATACCAGTTAGATCATGAAACGGGGTACTTCGGCATCAAAGTGGATGGATCACAGGGGCGAGGCAATATTTTTCTGTTTATGGATGCAATACAAAGGGGTCTGTCCGTTTATCGAGCTGGTGATTGATGCTTGCTCTCTAATAGAAAGATGCTTTTGTTGATAGTACTTTTATGCGTGTCATCGTGTTATCGATGTGTTAGTCTTTTGGACATTTGAGGATTTGAGATGGAGTTGAAACTTAACTCTAACCAACGATCGTGTGATATAAATACAAAATGCAACCGCCTTTGTTTGGATATTACCGGATTCATGAATCTTTTGATTGTTTTTTGAGTTCGTAATAAAGAGTTGTGTGTAGGCAGGTGTTCTCATTTTTTTTCCTTGGATAAAATAAGTATGTCTAAGACAGTCTAACCATTGCTACACTGCTACTAGAACCCCATTTGATTGGTAGCTCTTTCAACCATCATTGATATATGGAGCTCAAGCCAGTGTGCGATTAAACTAGCTTTGTGAAGAGCTCTGAAATGGCAGCATAAGAGTACCCTATTTCTATCCCCGTTGTCTAGGAGTTATGGAGCCCTTTCTTCCTTCCAATGTCGAGATTAGAGTTATTCATGGCCGCCCACGGTCTTCTCAGACTGTATCAATATAAGTTTTTTTTGGACAAACGGTACATATCTTTTTCATGCTCATTAAAATCAGAAAATACATATAAGTGAACATAGAAAAGAAGAAATACCCTTTCGATTTATCAATATCTCGGTATTTTATAGGCAAACCACCGTTAAAAAACCGTTCTTTACGTCAAATCGTTGGGTCACGACTCACGAGCAAGCTTTTATTTTCTTTTTTCTTTCTTTTTATTTTTTTTATTTTCTGTTGAAGGATTGTTCATCGGATCCGATCGGTGACACGGGAATACTTCCTTCGAAAAGGAAAAAAAGAAGAAGAAGAATGCATGCGCATACAGGCATCGGCAGCGAAGAACAGGAAAATCATGTTGGAATGTCACCCGCGTCGCAGACAGCCCGTAAGCACCGCCGCTCGCCGGCGTCTCCACGGCGCCGCCCTGCCTCCTCTCTAAAGCGAGAAAGAAGCCGACCAAGAACCCCCCCAACTCCACATGCCCGAAGCAACAGCTCGTCGGTTGTTCGAGAAAAAGCCCAGCCAAGCCGCCGCCGCCGCCGCAACATGAACAAGAGCATCAGATCTCCGGCCGCTTAAACCACCGGGCAAGCAAAGAATTTGGATCCCGCCACTTCTTTAAGCACCGCCATAGACGTCGGTCCTCAGCTGCGCCACCCCCCCCCTTCCGAACGACACCTCCTTCTCCACCCCTCTTCCGCCACCACACCCACCCTTCAGCCGTCGCCGGCAATGTCGTCGTCTTTCCCCTTCGCGATCTTCTTACTTCTCCGCCTCCTCCAGCGGTCAGCCTCCGCCGAGCTGTCGCCGCCGGCCCAACCCTTCCCCCCCAACCCCTGCCGGTCCTACTGCGGCAACATCGCCGTGGACTACCCCTTCTCCCTGCGCCCCGGCTGCGGCCACCCGGGCTTCCGCGACCTCCTCTTCTGCATCAACGGCGTGCCGATGCTCCACATACCCTCCGGCTCCTACCGCGTCCTGGACCTCGACTACGCCTACCGCGCGCTCACCCTCCACGACCCCGACATGTCCACCTGCCGCGCCCTCATCCGCCCCCCGGCGCGCGGCGGCGGCAGCGCCGGCAACGGCTTCGTCCTCGAGCCCTGGCGCGCCCCCTTCCTGGAGCCGGCCCCGGACAACCTGTTCCTCCTCCTCGGGTGCTCCGCGGCGTCGCCCCTCTTCCAGGGCTTCCCGGGGAAGCACCTGCCCTGCAGGGAGGTGGCGGGGATGGGGTGCGGGGACTTCTACGCCTGCCCGGCGTGGGAGGGGATGAGCGCCAGGGGGTGGCGCGGGGGCGGGCCGGCGTACGGGGAGGCGAGCCCGCCGCCGTGCTGCGGCGTGGCGTACGGGGAGGTGAGGGGGATCAACCTGACGCGGCTGGGGTGCGAGGGGTACAGCAGCGCGTATGGGTTGGCGCCGGTGAGGGCGAGGGGAGGGGCGCTGGGGTGGTCGTACGGCATCAGGGTGGGGTACACGGTGCCGGGCGATCACGAGGAGGCGTGCGGCGGCTGCGAGGCCACCGGCGGGGCGTGCGGGCACGAGGCGGCGGCGGCGGCGGCGGCGGCGGAGCCCGGTGGCTCGCCGAGGCCGCTGTGCATCTGCGGCGGCTGGAACTCGACGTCTAACTGCGACGCCGGTAAGCGAGACGACTGATTGCCTCTTAGGAAAGACAGCGGATCCCCTCAATTTCTGAGTGCCATGATTTAATTTAGTTCGATTTTTTAATATTTTTTTCTCGGATTGAATCAAACTAAATTATCTCTCGAATTAAATCAAATCAAATCAATTCGATTTGATTTGATTCGATTTAAATCATACTTTATTAAGATATAATAGATATATCAATATATAATTTTATTTTGTTTGTTTTAAACTATATTCTATTAAAATTTTGTGTACATGTTTATGGATTACATTATTAAAAATACTTAAAACAAATTTATTATTATAAGAAAAGATACATAAATACTATCTTATATATAACTTAAATTAAAACATTTAATTTAATTCGGGTTATTCGGTTTATTGATTTGGTTTGGTTCGAAGAGTCTTAGAAACCAAACCAAATCGATCGGTAGTTCAAACCAAACCAAATCGAACCAAAGTACTGGTTTGGTTTGATTTTTCGGGTTAAACTGAACAGTGAACAACCCTGGTGCAGAGAGTACTCTCCTCCAATGAAAAAAAGATACGATATCAACCACTTAAGTGATAGATAGTAAGTTGTAAGGTGTCGATAACAGTTCGATTTCCGTCGATAACAAGTTAACGGGTTAATGAATTGTTATTGAACTACTATCGATACTTTACATAGTCGTTACCGAGTTAATACAACTTGTTACCGATAGGTAGTGAGTTAGTAAGATGTTGGTAACAGTTTATCCCTTTTCGATAACGGTTCACCACTTAAGTGATCTGGGATCGTGATCGATTTTTATTGGGGATTGAGAGTACTCTCTCCACTTGAGAATTGAGGTGATCCGCTCTCCTTAGAAAAGTGCGAATCAACTCAGATTGCCGATTGAGGAAGATCTTTCGCCAACCCTTCCGATCAAAAGACCTAGTGAACCCCAAATGATTCGGACTGACCGTTCTTATCGATTGTTCTACAACCGAATCCTTATCAAATCATGAGTATAAATCTAATAGCGGTTCAATCATTTCAACAACAATTCAATAAATAAATTGATATTAAATTATTACTGAATTATTACTGAATTTTTATGAAGTCATCGTCGAACTTTTATTCATCTCATTAACAATTCAATAAGCTTAATATCGAACCGTCATTTAAGAGATCTGATGATGGTTACATTAATTGTCTCACGCCGGAGATCGGAAAAAAAAACCCTCTTTTAATCGTATGAGATGATTCACACTCGTCTCTTGCTCCCCTTCGAAGTAGATAGAGCTAGACTTTCTCGTTGCCCCCATTTATCCCAAACTCTTAGAAAAATTAAACTTCTAAAATAAATTAAGCCGAACTATGCCAATATAATTGCCAGGAAAAGATCTGTTCTTGGACGACGGGAAGAGATCGTGTGATGTGAAGTCACGCGATTTCTAGAACTCCGTCTTGCGCAGATTTCGAACCCACAACCTCCTCGATAATATATCATACAAGAACGTGTGTTTCGGGCTTCCTCTTTTGTCCTGCTCCTCACTTCTAATCAAGAAAGTGTGCATATTTTTTTTAAAAAAATAAAGTTTTGTGCGTGTTGGTTTCAGAAAATAATTGCTATAGTGTGTTAATTAGTTTAATTTTTATTTCTTGCGGTAGAGTTTAGATGTAATTATATTTTGAGATGCTTTGATGTTTGCAGTCGGATCCGCAGCTTGGAGAGCTTCGGTGGTGCATGCACGACGGAGAGCTTTCGCTGGTAAGACCGGGGGGAAAATTTATCACTGATCCAAATAAAGAAAGTTTAACTGAATTTTCAATCCACTCAATATATATATATATATGTTCGATTCCCATAATATATATTCTGGGCTCCAGGTTTAAAATTTCGTGGTATCATTCGTCATGTATATATTCCTCGAAATTGCCCGGGTCAACATCCTTAGAACGAAAAGTAAAGAAGACGAGGTCGAGAATGGGGAGTGAGTCGGTTGGGTCTAAATCGACCCGAGTCAGCTAAAAGGGCCGAGACTTGTGTCGGTCGAGGGTCGAAATAAAAAATAATAACGTGAAAACACCTATAGAGTCGAGATCGAGTCGATCGACCTAAAAATCGACCGAGTCAGGACCCAGATCTCGATCGGGCATTTCACTGACGGAAAGTAACCGGATACAATCTCTTCTTTTGTTGGATATGGCCGTATTTTAATCTCTTATATCAAGAAGGTTTGACAATATACATGCAGCTGAAAATGTCTGGAGCCTAAGGGTCCGTTTGATTGCATGAAAAAGGAAAAACGTGAAAAATGTTTTACTGGGAATCATCTTTTCATGGAAAAGTCCGTTCAAAGCTCTTGTTTGGTTGATGAGAAATACTTTTCATGAAATGTTTATCTTGTTGTAACTTTAAACAAAATAAAAACATGTCCAATCACTTAATTACGTGTCCAATCACTTAATTACGTGTCTACATTTTTTTGAAAATATTATTATAAATTTTATTTCATTTTTATAAAAATATTTTAGTTGTATTTCATTTTACAAAATGTATATAAGTTTTTATTTTATTATTTTATATGATAAAACCATATGAGTTCTGAATTAGTTCTTTTTAATTATAATAACATAAAGACTTATAATTAAAATTATTATGTGATTAAATATTATTTAGAAGTCACACTGTTGAAAAGAATTACATATTTAAGAAATATTTGAAACATATAATAAAATGTGTATTTTCATTTTTATTAAAATTAAAAAAATTAGAATTTGTAAATAATATAAATATTATCAAATATTTATTTGACATTATTTTTTATAAAAATATTTTATTTAAGCTGGTAAGTTTTTATTTTACCGTGACATATTTTTATTCATTTACTTATTGTACGTAGGACGATGACATGATGGTCATGAAAAATGTTTTACGGTTGATTTTGGCGGATGCCAAAATCCTCAATTTAAGGTAGTCAACACAATTTAGTTTACATTGACTCTCAAATCCATGCAACCAAATAAGATCATGTATTATATTTTCCCGAAAAGTAGCGCATGCGTCCACTTTTACGGACAATCAAATGCGCCCTAAGCTTTGACATTTTCACACCACCGAGAGTTAACCGTTGTGATACAGTACTCCTGCCGACAAATCCCCCCGACTCCGTACCCTCCTCCCTGTCTTGGTACGAGATCATGATATCTTCATATGCAGGTCTCTTGATATCCGTCTTGATGCGCATCGCGGCACAGCGTACGTAACGTAGCCTGCCCCCGCGAGCGAACCACCATCCATGAATCGTGGGCAGATCATGGATCGCGACGAAATCGGCGGCTTCCGGTCACCTCCCGCCGGCTATTCGACGACGAGCGTCTCTGTACGCGGCCCGCCCGCGAGAACACGTCCGGTAAGCTCAACACGAGGAAGACGGACCTTAATCAATCACCCGTTACGACGATGGATGGGGCCGGTCCCCTCTCCCCTCCTTCGGAGATACGGTCGGTCGACGTCGGCGATGATATAGGGTGTTTGGATGTAATTTTTTCCCCCTAAATAATTTTGATTGTTAATTCTTCGTAGACTGATTGGCGGCGGCTCTGATATTAATCAAAACGCCGACAGCATCATTATCCATCCGACACGTCTGGTCTGGCGAAAATAAAAAAGAGTCAAAAGAACATCGATGAGAGGGGGGGGGGTGCTCGGCAGCGTCACAGGTAACTCCGGGCAAAGACAAAGGGTGGCTCCAGTCCAGCCACGTGGAGGAGTGTGTCCCGTGACCGTCTTAAAATCAAAACAAAACAAGTCGAGACTTGAGAGCCATTCTTCTTGTTTCGAGAGAGATCAACTCGAGAGCCATTCTTCTTTACAGGATACCTTTTCTTCAATCAACCACGGTCGAACACATTCGGGTATCTTTTAATTTATTTTTTATTTCGAAAGAGAAGAGAGGTTTAATATATATATATATATATATATATATATATACGCACACACACACGTACCTGAGCACCCTGTAAAGACTTTCATCAAGAAGAAAAAACAGTATAGTGAGAAGATAAATTTGAACCACAATCTTTGGGCACAAGTCTTATTTCGAGGATAAATAAATTTCGTTTGTAACCGAGATTTTATGAATAAAACATATTTACCCCCCGAACTAATCTTGCACCAAACGGACCCTCGATGCCTAAAATTTGGCACAAATTTAATCGAGGTAGAAAAAACCTGGTTTGTCCCTTAACGAACCTGATACCTAAAAAGGCCATAAAACTATTGAAACAAGCATCATCTGTTTTCACCGTCCACGGACAGCTTCCCACCCTCGCAAAAGGAAACCAGCACTCTTAATTGCTGATGGTTCTGAAAAATGCAGAAGTCAGTGCCCTTTGTTTGGTATGCAAGAATTATTCTTCGGTTAGAATTTCAGTAATGCCGTAATTCCAAGATAAATTCCATCAACAACCGCAACAATTAGGAGCACAATGAGATGTTGTCGGGCGCCGCCGGTCGGTGGGCAAACCATGCGGGAAATAAGAGATAAAAATAGAAATGCATATAATCACTAAATACTAGAGACAGGTTTTTCAAACGGTTGAAATCCTCGTGACGCTACATGATCTCCCCCTCCACGAGAGTACTGCATAAGATTTACTTATTTTCATGGCCAAGACCGCGCTACAAAGACGAGGTGACCAGTGCATGTTACTTCTTACTCACGCGGTAGAAGTGACGAGCGCTCCGGCTTGTGTCAGCAGTGGCACCAGTTTCCCCGACCGGTGTTTCTCGGTGACAGCTACAACACAAACATGGAGATGACGAGAAAATCAGACATCGTATGCCCGTAGAAGGCGTAGGTCAGGGAAGTAAGAGTGTAACGGGCCTTACTGTCACAGCCGCCAATGTGATTCCCGCCGATGAACACGTTTGGAACCGTGCGCTGCCCTGTCCACCGGGCCAACGCAGCTTGTATCTCGGAGCCGTCACCTACAAGCGCCGGCAGATTGCGAGGTTAATGCGGAAGTTACGACCTGATGGTAGTCAAACGAAACTTACAGGTTGTTTGCTGTTCTCTTCTACTTCGTGGGACAAGTGTGCCAGATTGAGGGTCCTATGTATTTATTGGAAGTGGTTAAAGGAACGAAAATTAAGTTAACTAACCATGACAAATGTGAAATGTTTCATATTAACATCCCAGAGGAAGATAAGGCTAGGATGCCAGGAATTTTTGTTATGCCCTATAGTCCTCTGCCTGTCAAATATCTGGGTTTTACCACGGTCTGATGGTGCTTCCAGGCCAAGGGATTGGCAACCACTTGTTCAAAAGGTGAAATCGAGACTGCAAGGGTGGAAGGGCAAAATGTTATCCGCCGGAAGCAGGATGGTCTTGTTACAGTGTTTTTCGGAACTTGCCCTTGTACTCTTTCTCAATCCTCAAGTCCCTGAAATGAGTTTGAGATAAGATTGAAAGCGTAAGAGTATCTTTCTTCTGGCACGGTGGGAATGAAGGTAAGGGCCTTCACCTTATCAGGTGGAATCATGCGTGCAGGAGCAAAAATGAAGGGTGTGTGAGGCTGCAGCCACTTCACTCCATGAATACGACACTTCTTATCAAGTGGATTGACTTGATCACGATGAGGCATCCCTTTGGAGCAAGATAGTCATGTCGAAGTATAGCCTAGTTGAGGGCTAAAAATGGATAGTCAATTTTCGGGTGGAAAGAGACTTTCTATCATTTGACCGGTGTTTTCCTAATCGTTACATAATTGTCATGGACAAGGAAGCCTATGTTATTAGGTCATACTGGGATGGTTTGGTACGATGGGACAATTGGTCCTTCTCTTTTAGGAGACATGAAAGATAATGAGGCTTTTAAATTTGCTTGTCTATTGTCGCTGTTGAAGGAGTTTACTTGCGACAACAGTTTCGAGGACAAAGATGCTTGGAACATGAATAAAGACTTTGCTTTCTCTGTTAAATATGAGAGGTTATCACTTGGAGGAATGGAACTCTAGTGGGGGAATGAGATATGGTCCCCCGCAGTTCCTATGAAGATTAGGTAGCTTTTGTGAAAAGTTTAGGGAGGGACATTACCCACAAGGGCATATGACAAAAGATCTTTCTGATGGATACTGATCATGTCTATTATGTGGCTCCTTTCCATAGGATATTGATCGCTTATTCTTGCGATGTGCATCATTGCAGTCCTGTGGCAAGTTCTTTCCACAGTTGGAAAGTGCAGTGGGTGGAATCGATTAATGTGTTGTCACTTGTTTTACAAAGGAACAATAGGAACACCAGCCCGGGGAACCTTTGTTATGTAAACTCACTTTACCATATATTCTTTGGTCTATATGAAAAGTAAGAAATAAGAGAATCTTTGGTAGCCATTTCGAGAACCCACTTGCTATTCTCCATATGGCAGCATTGAATGTGAATGACTGGTTTTTTGTGTACTCTGAAAGGCATCCCTGTAACACCCTGTGCTGGGAACTATTTTCTTCTTAGTGATCCTCCTGTATCTAGTTTAGGCCCTGTTTGGTAACACTATTTGACACCTCTATCACTATCAATTTTAAAATTAATATTCCTAGTAATCACTAAGAAGTGTTTGGTTAGTAATATCAATTTTGAAATTGGTAGTGAAAACAAAGCACATTATGCAATACAAGTGTCAACTTGTATCAATTTTGATATTGATACTCCAACTTCTAAAATTATCAATATCAATATTGATATAGTATCAAATTTAAAACTCTAACCAAACGGGCCATTAGGTTTAGGTTGTGGTGGTGCTCCATAAACTACCTCCTTGGTAGACTATCTAGAGACCGCTTTCTCCTCCTCTGTTTTCTTCTTGTTGTATTTTATTTTCTCTTTACCTGATGTAGTCATGCTTTGTTTCAACAAATTGTGACCTTTTGGTCACACCTTAAAAAAATAGCAAAATTGTCTAATCACAGCTGGTTTGACCGCAATTAGGCCAAACACTACTCAACACTACTACCAGCATGATCCAATGAGGAGAGATATCTTTAGCTGGAGAATATAAATATCTGTTATAACATGTTACTCCATAAACGACCATCCACTATCAGAAGTCCACGTCAACTGGAGGACACAACACCAGGAATATTACTATCTTAATTTTCTCTTTAACGCTGAAGATTGTTTAGAAATTAAGGGCAACGTGACCCAAAGTGGTACATAGCTATACATTTTGGACCCTCATTTCCTGTATGATTCTCCAGAGCTATGAACTTGCATGATATAAGCAGTAGGGAATAGTCATAACAGCATGATAATCATGTAAACAGTAGGAAGGTTAATTCAGTATACAAGATAAAAAATATAAACAAAAAATGAGACCATAATTAACCAAATAAATAGGAAAACAAACGTACTTTCCTCATCCAGCTCAACAGCTTTGAATTGGACTCCTATCTGTGATAATAACTCCTTCACGCGTACACAAAATGGGCAGTACGTCTTGCTGCAAGTAACCAAGGACTTGTTGGAGGGCTTTCTAAGCAACAAGGCAAATATCGAAGTATAATAACCAAACATTTCATGCATAAAAAATTCAAATTCAACCACTAAAAGCAATAATCTTGTGACTTTGATAAATGTAAGTTTTAATGTACAATGTAAGCTCAAAATAAGTTGAATCAACAATATGGATTCCTTACATCCACTCAGAACAGTTGTGAATCCCCTCTTCAAAAAGATTCAAATCTTTCAACACCGTCCTCCACATTGATGAGTATTCTCAATCTTCTATTACCATCCACTGTTCTTGTATGCTCTATTTTTCTTATTGGAGCCTTCTTAGTTGTTTAAGTCCTTTTTTTATTGTATTTACCACCTACACATATCCTCTCAATTTAACCATTATTGATACTGATCTCAAATGTCTTCTTTCCAAACAGTGTTTTTAAGAATTCTGTCAACCTAATATGCCAATATCTCAATATAGGTGGCTTAGAGATTTACATACATCCACCTAATGCTCTTATCTCATCAACACATTTTGAAAACAAATGGCTTCACTAGTCCATGATCTACCAAACAACATTAAAGGAATGCTAGGATTTTTCTTTCGATGGCATCAGTCATAAAATCCATGTTTCCTATCAACTAACAACAGGCTCATCACTTCAGTGAACAATTATTTCACCAAGTACCTATCTCTGCCCAAAATCAGCCTACAAACATAAAGATATATAGACTATATTGGATGCAACTAAAGTAAGGGTCTTATGATGAATGCGTTTGGTTAAACTCATGCTTGGCTATTTTTATTTTAAAGCTTATCAGGAAAAATCAAGAACAATACAGGCCTTTATGCTCGTGTGTGTCCATAGAGTTATTTTGATCTTATGATAAACTTGGTGAACTCATTTTCAGGTCCACCAGAATTAAATCAGGAGAACAGACAATTTTATGGAAGAGATGAATGCACCACGCCATGCACCCATGCATTCACAAAGGCGCAATATCGGGAGGACTCTTTACCTGGGTCGAACCGAAACACAAGCCTATCAAGTCCTGTGTCAACGCAAGTTTTTTAAGGCCAAAGGATTCAGAAACAGTATACTCACAAAAAGTCTTGAAGATTATGAAGGCACAATCAGAAACCACCAAGTACAACCACCTGTACCACCTTATTCTAGATGAAATACAAGACACTGATTTTTCTCCACAAGAACTGCGACAAGGCATTTCTCTCCATCGGTACCACCTTATACCAAGTACCCAGTTGATTATACTAAATATCCTTCTCCTACAGATGACAACATCTAGCAAACCTCAAACTAAGATATCGAGACTATTCCTATTCCCACAACTATGGTGGTCATAGAAATTGACGGAATCCAAGATAAACATAAGATTGGAACAAACAGCATTCCGGTTCCGGGGAACGCGAGCATCGAACGAGCATGTCGGACGAGAAAGACCACAGAAGGAGAAAGGAGACCTGAAGACGACGACGGGGTTGCCGGAGACGATTTCCTTCGCCTTAGAGAGCGCCATTTCCACCGCAGCCTGGAATGTTCTGGTTGCCGATCTGAAAGCTTCGTGGCTGCCGTCGTCAACGGCTTGAGAGGCGGTGCCCTCCTTGCCCTTCCCCCCAGGTTCGTTGGCCTACTAGAAGCCACGTCATTTCATGGGAATTTTTATCAAAAATATTATTCTGAGTAAAAAAAAGCTTTTTGACGACCCATATTTCCGTCGACGGGAACTGGGTATATTACAAAGCGGCCGAAATATACTTTTCTTATTTATTTATTTTTTCTGTCGCCCTGTCCCTCTGGCATTATATTATTCACGATTCGGTTAGCTTGCGTTCCAGGTTAAGCTTGATGAAATTATAACTTAACGGGTAAGCGAACGAAATTGGTTTAAAACATAACATTTATTTATGAAATAAAAATCAAAACAAAACAAAACAATTATTTGAGATAAATATTATGTTTTATCTGTAAGGGGAAAATCATCTGCCGTAGCCCGTAGGCATCAGAGTGCAAACGAGCTTAGCCGAGTCCAGTACTACAATGTTCAACAGGGGTGTAAACGGAATCCGATATTCCGATATTCCGGTTCGATTTCGATAAAAAACAACGGGTTTGGAACTTGTTTCTGTATCCTATAAACTATCGGAATCGAATATTCCGGTAGCTTATCGGAATCGGAATCAGTTGGTTCCGTTTCCGTTAATCCAATTTCGATAAAAAAATAATTATATATAAATAAAATTAAATAAAACAAAGTTAAATAACTTATAAAATATAATATATAAATTGATAAAATAATAAAAATAAAATTTTAAGAATATTATATCAAAATTTATTAATTATATGTAAATTATTGACTCGCTTTTGAATAAAAATTAATATTTAATATGCATTTCGGATTTTATCGGATTCGGTTCCGATTTCGATAACGGAATCGGAATCGGATCGAAATTGGAACATAGTGATTTGAGTGTCTGATGAATAAATCGTCTAATAAGGGTTGGATCATGCAAATTATCGGAATCGGAACCCCTTAACCCTTATCGGAATCGGAATCGGATTCTGGTGAATCCGCTACCGAATCCGACCCGTTTACAGCCCTAATGTTCAGGTTCGACTCGTTTATTTTACACGAGTTTGAATTTGAACTCGAGTTTCAACGGATGTGTTGAACCCTTGTTCAAATTCGATTTATTTATCACTCGAGTCGAGTCGAGCTCGAACTCGAGTAGTAACTAAACTAAAATTCAATTCACATTCAAGTATAATATATATCCAAACTTGTTTATAAAACTCAAAATCAATAAAAAAATTAGTTATGAAATTTTAGATTTAATTTATTTATGAAGCTCAATCTAAATTTAAACTCAATTTTAAACTATTTAATATATTTAGATGATAATAAATAATTATTAATATTCATAATTTAATTTTTTAAAAATAAATATATAATTCAATATTTTATCTGATTACTTACGAGTTTATCGAGTCGAGCGAGAGTTTGTTCAAGTTCGACTTATTTAATGAGTCAAAATTTATTTTTTATTCAAATTTATTAATTTAACATAATAAATCAGTCAAGTCGAATTATACCCTCTTGTTTCTTGCCCACGTGACTGTAGGGCTGCAAATAGATTTGAATTCAGCAGTGACATTATCTATTTTTGATTTCAAATTTGACAAGGGTAATATTTAGAAGATTTAGAGTTAACAAAATTTTATTCTTTAAGAAAAATATAGAATGAACGCAAAAAGGAGTATATTTCATCGTGCTTATTTTTAAGAAGAAAAATAATATTCAAGATGGCTCAAATTATAAGAACAAGCTCGTGGGTCATGTTATAATATTACGAGAAAGAGTTATCGGGCGACCATTATGAGATTGCATGCGTATTTCGACTAACCAAGGTATATTTATTCTTTGTTGGTCTACGATCAAAGTTAGTTTTCTTATTATAATTCGATGGAGAAAGTAAAAAAAATGTTAAAACAACAAAAGAAAAAAACAGATGAGGTAAACTCAGGTTGGTTAATTCGGAGAAGAGTAATTCAACGTGATTTAGATGATTTAAATGTATTCGAAGGAGTAACTTGAAATTGACATGAGTGAAGATAAAAAAATAATTCACATTATCTATCCCAAATAATTTAAGACCAAAACTCGAGTTGAGTTGAGTATAAATTTTATAGAAAAATAACATGAGATAAGAAAATTTTCATTGTTAACTTTTGTTGACTTGAAAGTTGCCCACGGTAAGGGCCAAGAGATGTTTTATAATAAATGTTATAGTAAAAAATGGTATCCGTTGAGAATACATAAGTGATAAGATGGATGTACAATGATACAATCAATGGTGCATAGGGCTGTAAAAGTATATGGATAAAATTTGGATTCACTCCGAATTCTTATCTATTTAGGCGGATAATATCCGATTTTAGAAATTTGTCGGAACGGATACCTAGATATGGATATTATCCGAATGTTAATCGGAGAGGACACGAAAATACCCGCTCCGCTCCGAATCCATCTTTGATAATATATACATAATATATATAATTATATATTTAAAATCATTATATTTACAAATATAATTCAGTATTCTTTATTATATATTAATTAAATAAGTTAATGCTGATAAATTTTATACTTTATATGTTTATTTATATATATTTGTATATTATTAAATATATTAATTAAATAATATTTAATTAACATTTTAAATCGGATATTATCTGTATCCGCTCCGAATCCGAAGATTATTCGACTTATAATATTGGATCCGTATTCGTATCCGATTCGGACCGGATACAAATTACCCGAATAACTAAACGGAGCGGATACAGAAATGCCGTATCCGCTCCGTTTACAGCCCTAACGGTGCATGTACCAACAGAGGAGAATTAAAAGATATTCCTATTTCAAATAGCTCACATCAAGAGTCTATACCCTTATCATTTTGTATTAGTCATGATATTTGTTTACGATATCGTATTTACAGGTTAAACACAAAAATGAGTAAACAGACAAACAAAAGATCACGGAGAAACATTTACGGGGTGTTTGGTTGCATGATAATTTAGATTTTTATTTTAATTTTTAAAAATTGTAAGAAAACTTGTTAAAAGAGATGTTTGACAACCATGGCAATTTTATGTTTTGAAAGTGATTTTCTTCTTAAACAAAAAAAAGAGGGTCTCACCTTTTTTCTTGTGGTCCCCCACTTTATTTTGTCATGTGCGGTGGTTACTCTTTTTTGTAATCACATCCCTCCAAACATGATAATTTTATGTCATGAGTTGGTTTACTTTTTATTTTAATACAATTTTTTATCATGAAAGTGTACAAAAAATTATCATGCAACCAAACACCCCATTAGACTAATGGTTTTATGATAAGTAGAATTAAGACAAAGTATAGACATTGTAAATTTAATAAAAATTAGAGAAAAGAAGAAAGCGTTAGCTTGAATTGGATAATATTATCTTAAAATACTCAATTTAAATATTTTGAATCAATTATTTAAAATGACGATGAATTTGGTAATAATGTTAACTATGAGATTAGAAAGAGATGAATAATGTGGAGATTAACAATTGGCATTCCTTATGATTGTGAATAAGAAATATATATTATGTTTTCAAATTAAGTGTTGTTGAGATAAAAATATTAAGATGAAAGAGTGATCATACTAGATATTACGTATAATAAGAAACATATATTATAGAAAACATGAGAGTACAAACAATTGTAGATAACTTGAATATATCGAATGTAGGCCCGAAGAAGTTAACCTTAGTTAGCTTAGAAAATGATAATTGAAAATGATTCGAATAGTTTAAAGATTTTGGCAGAGATTACTAACTAAGATCGGAGGTGAGTGGAAAAATAAAATCTATTAAGAGTGATTCAAAGAATTTGATATCAAATCTAGAGTTGACAAGAGTCAAATCTAGAATTTGGTTGCAATGAGTTTGTTTAGATCTCTTTTTTTTTGTTGCCTCTGTTTTTTTTTATATTATAATGATCTCCGTCTTAAAACAAGAAAGTTAAGTTGAACATAAAATCAAGAGCTTGAGCACTAAATTAAAAAAAGTTAAGTTGAACATAAATTTGGTTGCAATTAAGTTGGTCCTCATCTCTTTTGTTTTTTGTTTGTTTTTTGTCAAACTTCTCTTTTGTTGCTCCCACCCTTTTTTGTCATGAAATCTCTCATTTTTTTCACCGGAATTTTATTCAAAATCATATGATCCATTTAGTTTATATTATACCCAACTCGCCAAGAGTTCCGAAATATCATTATCCAAATTGATACAACTCATCACTTGCATTACCTGACATGTCTTATTCATAAGATAAATTTTAAAATTCATATCATCAACCAAACACTTGCTGATGCATGTTATCCATAGCAATTTCAAAATAAGAATGGCAGAGATATCAAATAAAGTTATTAAACAGGGCCTGTTTTCCAGAAGTAACATATCACGCATCTACTAGAAATATATATCTATATATATATAGGTATCATATATATATATACATATATGCTGAAAAACCCTGAAAACACGTCGGGCAACCAAGATGTGCCAAACTAATAATACCATGTATATATTTCATATCAACGTTACAATCAAAACCCTACGGTAAATAAAATAAAATAAATCGTAAACATGTATTGGCACCGAACACCATACAAATCACATATAAAATTTTCAAAAAAAAAAAAAATCCTCACGGGCTATGAGAGAACTGTCGAATTAGTTAGGGTTCAGCAAGAACACAGTTTTAGAGAGATAAAAAAAAGGAAAAAAAATTTAAAAAAGAGAGATGAGGAAAATGTTTGCTGGGATTTCCCCCGGGAGGGGAGACGACCCCTTGGGCGAACACCTTCCAGGGGGGAGGCGCACCCCTGCAAGATCAGGACCCCCGCCAGCATCGCATCCTTTTACGGAAAACACCTTCATATGCGCAAAGGGTGGCCGATCTGCCCACGGGAAACGTGTCGCAGCCGGATTGGAAGATTTTGCACGTCGGAACGCCTCTTTCCCCAACATCATTCGACAAAATAAAAATAAAAATAAAAAGGAAACCCTAGAAAGCAGACAGAAAACGTGAACGACTGCGGGAGAAAGAGAGAGAGAGGGGGGGCGGCATATAAGCGAAGCGAGAAGGAAGGAAGAAGGGGCGGGGGTTTATATAGACAGGATTAGGGTTTCCGAAGCGGGTCGGGGGGCGGGTTTCGGACAGCCGGCAGGCATTAGCCAATGGCGAGCGGGTATGGTGTGTCGGCCCTATCCGTTTCACTCCGACACACATGGGCCCTGCGGGGCCCAATAAGCTAAGTGGGTTGACTCTGTCGTCGCGCCGCCCGCGTGTGGACTACTGGGCCTACGAGAGAAGGGCATTCATACATACTGGAAGGATAGGAGCTATGAAACGAGTCTTGACGTAGCGTTCACTGTAAAAATGTATTGCACACATCGGAGTCTCTTTCTTGCCCAGGACCCAAATAATAATCCCTAGGAAACATAATTGTGAAACAAATAAAGATTACCTTTGCGCGCCGAATTAATCTAAACTCTTACGGGGTGTTTGGTTGTACGCTAAAAAATTTGTATTAAAAATGAAGTGTAAAGTAGTTAGATGACATAAAATTGTCATGTTTGGGGTAGATGAGATAACATAGAGGAGTGGAAGCCAAAAGAGGTGGAAGACCACAAGATATACATGAAGAGGGTGCCATCTCTTCTTCTTCTTCTTGGTCCAACAAAGAAGTCTTTTTAAAAAGATAAGTTCGTAATGGCCGCCAAATATTTCTTTTAACTAGTTTTGTTACGAAAACATAAAATTGGAGCAAAAACTCAACTTGGCATGCAACCAAACGCCCCCATTATGGTCAAAGTCTCGGTGAGCTGAAGAATGGGTTGATGCACAAGAGCTCATAAAAGAAGGCCTATGCTATATAATATTGAGATGCTGAAGTGAGTGACACAGAGAAACATGGATCATGAGTGTGATCGTTGGAAAATCAAGAGATGGAGGCGTGCATAGGTTGAATTTGTATTTTTATATTTTTTTGTAGAATTCTTAAGTTTTCGACTGTTTCAATTCAATTACCTTATCACATATCGTTTGATTATATATCTTCATCAGATGTGAAGATTAAAGGGCCTATTTGGTTTTAGTATCACAGCCTACCACAAAATATTTGTTGTAATGTATATACCAAGCTATCATGTTTTGGTTATTATCTACTGATTCTACTCATTTCAAAGTAGATACTTTCTCTGGATATTTAAAAAAAAAACACAAAACAAGGTATGACCGGTATTAAATTTGATACGGTTAATACAACTTACGGCATTTATGTGAATTATATGTCGATGTTTCGTACAAACATATTATTCCAATTAAAAATTACCAAAAAATGGCATTCTGTCTTCGGAAAGCACGTGTTCAGGGTTTTATGCTTGTGCTCGTTTCATCCGCTCCACTGGCAGCCGACCACGAGTGGGATGTGACCGTTGCCCGCTCCAACGTTCCACCGATTCAAAAGGATCCGCCGTCGTCGTTCCCTTCCTGACCGTTGGAGCTCCTCCGACCTCCGTCTACCAGCTCCCCCTCCCCGTCGATTTCCTCAAGACGTGCCCGCCTGAGAAGGGGGGGAGAAAGGCGGAAGCTTTCAGAACCCGAAGCCGCCGGCGCGGCATGTCTCTGCCTCTCGGACGGGTTTCCGTTTCTCTTCTCGCCGCGCGCCGTAGCTGAAGCGGGTCCGTCCGGTGGTCATGTCTCCCGATCGCCGCCCTTGGAGGCAAGAAGCGTTTTCTCTGCCCGAGCCCCTCTTTTGACGGAGGAGAAATCTGGGGTGGCTTCAGGTGATCATCATGGTGTTCTTGGGGTTTGGGGGGGAGATCTGTTGTTGTTCTTTTTTATTTCTTTCAATCATTCTCTCCATTTCGTGAAAAACCACCGGGCGAGGGTTTTGTCAGTTCTTTCCACCCGGGTCGATTTGTTTCTCCCCGCGCGCCGTGGTTTGGTGGTTTCGGAACTGTTCTTCCCGGAAGGATTAGATCGGTCAACCACGTGGAAATTCTGGTTCATTCTCGGGTTTGATCGAGTCAAACACGCAAGCTGCGTAGTCAAAGGCGGGAACCCTCCTTTCCTTCTTTTCAGGAACCTCTCTCGACGGGTTTTCGAATTAATTTTCGACTAATAATTATTATTCCCAGATGCCTCGCTCGATCGCCGTGATCGTGATCTCCTTCTTCGAAGACAAAAAAAAAAAACCCTAGCCGATTTGATCGATTTCCTTCTTCTCGAATTAATTCTCGACTAATAATTATTATTCCCAGATGCCTCGCTCGATCGCCGTGATCTCCTTCGAAGGCGAAGAACCCTAGCTGAATTGATCGGTTTCCCTCCTCGTTCAGGTCTCGATTCGCGCAGAACCCGCAGCGTTTCTTCTATCTCGGGTTTTCCCGGGGCCGTCTCTTGGGCGATTTTCCGGGGGGCGGTCATGGCGTCGCTCGCCCCGGGGATTCTGCTGAAGCTGCTCAACGGCATGAACACCGGGGCGGCCAAGCCCGTCGGAGAGCACCGGAGCGCGCTTCTGCAGGTCACCGACATCGTGCCGGCGGACCTCGACGAGAAGGCCCTGTGGCCGAAGCACGGCTTCTACATCAAGGTCTCCGATTCGTCCCATTCCATCTACGTCAGCCTGCCCTTCGAGCAGGACGACCTTGTCCTCAGCAACAAGATGCAGCTGGGGCAGTTCATCTACGTCGACAGGCTGGAGCCCGGGTCACCGGTGCCCGTCGTGAAGGGGGCCAAGCCCCTCCCGGGGAGGCACCCCCTGGTGGGGACGCCGGAGCCCATCGTCCGGGCGAGAAGAAGCGGCGACGAGTCCCACCCGGGTGCCGCCGGCGGCAAGATGCCGCCCTCCTCCGTTCACCTGCGAGGCTCCTGGGACCCCGAGAAGAACGCCGGCGGCGGCGCGGCTTCCTCGCCTGCGGCCGTCAAGCCGGTGGCTTTCAATTTGGACGACGAGACGCCGACGGGGGAGAAGGCCGTTCAGTTCTCCCCGATCGTCAGAGGGAGACACGGGAAGGCCGGGAATCTGGACGCGGCTTTCAGGGCATCGACGAGCCTCGCCGTCTCGTCCAGGGCTGCGGATCTGAAAGGGGACGGCCTGTCTGCAGTCAGGAAGAGCTGCCATGTTTCGAAATTCCCGAGGAGCAGAGTCGTCTGCGAAGGAGAAGCAAAGATACCCAGGAGCCCCTTCTCCGCCGTAAGCGCATTCTTTAGCTCTCTGCCCCCTTGCGTTCTTTAATCAGATACCAGAAAGAGCAACAAGAAAAAGAGCCTCTTTTCAATGGCCATTTTTCCATACACCGTATGAAATTGGGTCCCTCGGCATGTCCATGTAAATTGCCGGTCACAGTTAAAAAAAATACACGTTCATTACATTGTCTGTCTTGGACTTGAATCACATCTTTCGGAGTCCCGATTGATGCAAATGCCCACCAAAAGATGCGTCCAACTGAAAGAAAATTGACCCCTTTTCTTTTCCTCATGCTTGCAGAAGAAGAGCACGACTACCTTGGCGACCCCCACAATCTCACCACCCAAGTCAAGATGTGATGCGAGGGCCATCTTAACGTCCCCGGCGGCGAAGCCGGAGAAGTCCAGCTCAGTGGTGTCTGATGCACGCGGTCAAGATGGAGCTTCACCCTACCGATCATCAACGGAGAATGCAAGACACGTATCATCCTCTCCTGCAGCGAATTCAGACAGGAGCAGTATCACCATGGCGTCTCACGTGTACAACAACCAGTCTGGCAGCCCCACCTCCGAGGACGGCAAGACCCATTTCTCGTCACTGCCCGGGAAGCTAAAATCACTGGGAAAGGTAAGATCTTGCTGCACTTCTCTTCTCATCTTAATCTCCTCTCTTTTGGAAGTCTCAGCAGCACGGTACGGTAACTCCGACGGTGTGTTAAACTTTCTTAGGAAGCCATGCAACAGAGGGAGGCAGCACAGAAGGTGGCTCTTCAAGCTCTGAGAGATGCTTCCGCGTCCGAGACCCTTGTTCGTGTTCTCAAGTACGAATTCACAAAACTATCTCTTTTTTCTTCTTCTTCTTTTGGTTCCTTCGTTCTGTCGTTACCAGCAGAATGTTTGGGTGACTGCAGAATGTTTTCGGATCTAACCTCGTCGGCGAAACCGGAGGCGCCGGCCGCATGCTTCGATAAGTTCCTGAATTTTCATCAAGAGACGGTGCAAGCGGTGATCGACATAGAGGCGATTCAGGCGGCGACAGCAGCAGCAGCCTCTGTGGTGAGCGAGAAGGAACAGAAAGAAAGAGAAGCTGCTGACAAGGAGCAGACGTCTTCCTCAATCTTGCTTGAGATTGAGATACCACACAACCAGAACGACCAAAATATGAACGCCTGCAAGAGAAGAGCACTGTCAAAATCCGTCACGTTCTCCAGCAACCTTGGGAAGCACCCAAGGTCAACGAGCTCAAAAAATGGGAAGAAGGGTCAAGAGGATAGTACAGGTGGGAATAATGATAATAAGACACCGATGAGTACCTTGGAAAACTCTGCAAGATTAGCAAAGGAGATTCAAGCCGAAGCAGGAAGCTGGTTCATGGTGTTCTTGGAGGCGGCACTGGAGGCAGGCCTGAAGAAGAAGTCCAAAGCGGCAGGACCTGCAGGGAACAACAACAGTAACAATAATGGCAAAGGATCCTGCCCACAGTCGCTAATCCTCAAGGTTATCAACTGGGTGGAAGTGGAGCAAGCTGATAGCAGCAAGCGACCCGTTCATCCTAGAGCCGCACAAATAGCAAGGAAGTTGAGAATCAAAGTCAAGAATCCTTAGCGTGAACTGTATTAAATAGTTTGTGTTGTAGAAAAGGAGGGGGTCAGTGATTTCATTTATAATCATATTCTTTTTTTTGTTCGTTCACTACTTGCATGTAAAGATCCCTCATTTAGAACAAAGCCAGATGACACCTGATGGGTTTCAACACAAATTTTATTGACGTATGCATTGAGCTGAACACTTTGTCTGCATAACATGGGAAGTTTAAAATTTACAAGGATTACTAGCGAGCGGTAAGTCATCACAATTCTAAAGATAGTTGGAAGGTGCCCGCTACAAGGGATTTACCCCTCCAGTTGAACAGCGGCATCAGACACTCAAATCTGCCCTTTCTGGGTTATATGAGGTTGAGCCCTAAAATCTTCAGTAAGAGTTACTGTATAGCCGCTCGAAACTGTGAAGGAACACAGAGAACAGGTGCACGGAAATTCCCAAGCTCCCCAAGCTGGCCACATGCAGCCATTTGATCATCCCCTTTGCTGAACCTCAAGAAAACAACGCACCCTGCTTCAGCCAGAACATTGCGAAACCTGATCATTTTTTCTTCAGTTGTTGGTTTGAACATAGACCCATCATGGGGATTGAACTTGATAAGGTTGATCTTGCAAGGGATTCCCCTGACAAGATCTATCAGTCTCCTTGCGTCATCCAAGCTGTACAAAAGCTGTAGCTCCATAAACATTTGCAGCTAGTAAAGATGAGAAATAACAGCTATAGATATTCGCTGTAAATCAGCTAGGTAATTCTATAATGATCTACTTCAAGAACAGCTTGAATCATTTGGTTAAGAGATCAGGCTGTGCTTCTTGCTGATCTGAGTACGATATCAGATGCCTACACATTCTGGTAGAATTAATAAGCCATCCAAGAATCTGTTTAAGAAGATTTACCATGTTTTTCTCTCACCACGTTGTCCAGAGTTTACTTTCACTAATCACTACTGTCAGTATTATAAAACCTGTCATTGATTCCAAAAAGGCAGGCTAACCTGTCATTTATTCCTTCTAGCAACACATATTCGAACAAAACCTTGTACCGGTGCCTGAAACGGAGTTCCTCCCTTAGGGTATCGAGAAGTAGAGAGAGACTGTACTTCCTATTGATTGGCATGATCCAATTCCTGACCTGCAACTTTAAACACCTATAAGAAAATTTTAAGTTTACAGTAGCATCTTACCAGTGACATTTTACATATGGAAAACAACCTCATCTGTCGTGGCATTCAAGCTTACTGCCAATGCACAGGTTGATTCCTGAAGGAATCGTTTCAACTGTGGCACAAGCCCACTAGTGGATACTGTAACCTTTCTTGGACTGAAATGCAATCCTTGTTCATCAACCATTATAGCCGCAGCCTTAATGACATTATCTACATTGTGAAGTGGTTCACCCATACCCTTACACCAAAATAGAAAAGAAAAAGCAATCAAGTACTGCAACAAAATAGTAGCCTATACCAAAGTGAAAACCCTAATCACATTATTGATGCAAAAGGAAGGTTGGAAGTGCTAATGTAGCTTTCAAGTGAAAGGAACTTTAAAGATAAGTGCCTTGAAGGGTAAAGAAGGTCATAATTAATCATAGTGAGAGATTAACATGGTTGACCATTGGTTAAAACTTATAAGAAACATAAAGTACCATGAGCACCAAAAGAGGTGCTGACTTCAGTACTTCACAGTAAGCGAAGATTTTTCTTCTTAGCCATTTCAGAAAGTTCTAGGAACTTGGTTATGCTTGCATAAATTTCATACTTAGGTACCCAATTTTCAGTTGCATACTAAAAACCTTGTTTTTCCTTTTTCTTAGCCATTAAGTTTTAGGAACTTGGTTATGCATGCATAAACTTCGTCCTTCAATATCCAATTTTCAATTGTATAGTGAAAACTTTGTTTTTCACACGCATATAATTTATGTTCAATTGGATGCACATTATATCTCTTTAAACAGTTGGCCAGAGACCATACCCCTTTCTCTGTCTAAAAGGTTTGTTCTATAATCCATTATGAAAGATTGTTTCTTAAATTTCTTAATCTAATTTCAGAACTACAGTATGAAACGTTATGAATTTCTAGTCCAAATGTACCAGCTAAAATATCACAAGCTCAACATCTACACCTTTTGTACATCATACTTCCAAGAATAAAACGAAAAAGTAATTGATTATAACTAGAACTAAAGTCATGCATTTTCCTAGATAATTCGATTGAAATTTTCTTATATACCACACCACCAATAAATCGAAGACAACCTATAACCTTTATTATTCTCAATAAAAATCTAACACACTGGCCAAACAAATACCAAATGCCAACTAACATGTAACAGTTTATACTTCTGTAATAAATATGCATCAGTACCAGAAAGAATGGGCAGAATACTGACCATAAATACCACATTAGTAATAGATCCAACTTCGTTTGACAATAAACGCTGTGCATGAACTGCCTGCTCTACTATCTCAGCTGCTGTCAAATTCCTCTTTAAGCCCATTCTAGAGCCATGAAGATAAACTATGTTAATCGGATGTGAAGGTAGTTTTAGCCGAGTGCACCCAGTGAATTCTGTGTGGCATGTTTACCTCCCAGTGTAGCAGAATTGACAATTCATAGCACATCCCACTTGGCTTGAGACACAAAGTGTGGTCCTCCCCCTAACACAAGGAATTACAACTGTTTCTATCACACATCCATCTGCCAGCCTGAACAATATCTGCGGTTTCTCATGATCTCTATAATTAGTGAACATGCTCATGCAAAGACAAAAAGTTTATTTGCAATCACAGTAAATTTTGAATGATGCAAGATAATGATCAAATTAATAGGATAAAGACAAACGCATGAAAAAAAAAACTACCTTTCGTGATCCATCAGATGATGCAAGGATATTCTTCACCGATAATGAGTTAAAAATCACTTTTTCACTCAGCATATTCTTAAAGTCTTTATTCAAACCTGAAATATGAAAATAGTTGTTAAGTGACACTAAGACTAAAATCTAAAGGCAGGAAATACCAATATAAGCTCCAACTATAGCAGATTTTACTGCTAATGTCATACGTGTTGACACAGCTTATATAATAGGATTTTAACAATATACATGCCATTTATTAATGAAGATATAAGTAAAAAGAGGGGCAGCGACCATAGTTATCAAGGCAACAAGGCATCCAAGGCATTGAAGGGTGTCAATTCCTCTTAGGCGACAAGGCAGCCGTTTAGGTGTCGCCTAAGCGGTCAAGGCGGTAATATTGGATGTTTATATATACATGTATATACATATGCACATACATATATATATTTAGATGTTTGAATTATATATATATTAATGCATACATGCAAATATATATACATATAAATATAATTATATTTGTATGTTATAATTGAATCTGTATCTTTACGTGTTCATACATTTAACTGTGATTTCATTTATGTAATTATGTGTGCATAGGTATATATATTTATTTTGGGAAATAATTAATTTTGATAAACTTGATGTGAGAGAGAGAGAAGATAGTTAAAATAAATTTTTATAAACTTTAAGTATAAAACATATATTTATAATCATGAATCTTATATATACATGTGATAGTATAAGTGAAAGTAAAATATATTAATATCTTTACACTATCAAAAATGTGCCTTGACAATTATGGCAGTGACAATTACATGCCTTGGTGAATAGCAACATTGCATAACCCTTTGTACAATAGTAACATTTAGTTATAGCATTGACAACTTTCTCCACGTCAATAAATGATAGAAGCCATGATTAATAGGAAAAAAAAACCGTATTGCTGAAATAAATCAACAAAATACAATAAGTAATAAACAACAGAGTCCATCAAAGAAAAAAAGCATGTAAAACTAAAAAGTATCTAATCCAGTTTCGTGGCCAGTGCAAGTCTTCCTTGTCTCCCTTGGGCCCACTGAAGAAATAGAAAAGGATTCTCCCTTTCTGCTCCGTTTTTGTTCTTCCAGTCTCAAATTCCCAAACAAAATTTAGTTTTCAAGACAAAACCTCATAGCTCCTCGGCTTCCTTACGAGCTTATTTACGTGGGCTGCTTGCTAAATATTCTACAATCAATTATAAATGTAACTGACATATCATATAAATCATGTGATGCATCAATTTTATCTTATTTTTGTGCAAATTGAAATACATGCACATGATTTATGTTCAACACTTCTAGAATGGGACCAAAGAATTACATGGGATGCAGGAAACCTCATCCCAGTAGAAAAAATTGTCATGGCCCAAGATAGATAGTGATTTGAGCTAATTCTCCGTGCCTTTTCTTGATCAATTTTTGGTACACAAATGGTTGTTTGCATAAAGAACTAATGAACTTATGATCCACCTCACAAATTAGTTGTCTGATCCATAACATACATCGAGAATGATATCAACTTTAGTTGTCTTGGGGTTGTGCCTAGATTTAGAAACTAAGGAAGAAATAGTATTTCATGGGGTACAAAATTGGAAAAAGATTAGTACGCTAAATACTTCTGATTATCGATCTTATTGTTTCCAATTTAACATCTGAAAACCATTGGATCATCCTTTGTCAAATAATTAGTGAATTCACAATTACCTTTTAGATTTTCAAGGTGAAACTCACGTTCACCACAAATCATGGATCTCATTCCATTTTGTCTTACTGTATCCAGAACTTGTAACATCTTCTCTCTGTAACGTGTCTGTGTATGTTGGTGTAGAAAGAGATCTTAGATTCTTAAAAGACTAGGCTGCATTAAAAATTTAAAAGAGGACTGTAGAGTGAGATCATTCTATAAGTTTTGAATGATTTATGGCGTTAAATTTTGTTCCATATGGGTGAACAAGCACTATCCTATATCTAAGAACCTGACAAATGTAGCATCACGCGAAAGATGGAAGACATACCTGTTAGTTCATCGGCACAATGTGCCCAGATGTTGTTGCCATAAAGGAGCTTCCAGAACATCAACGCCTGCCCAGACCTGTATCCATACGATTGAACCCATCTCTGCCCACGTAAACAAAACAGGTTTTAGTGATATATCAGAATCACAACGAAGTTTCGCCTCTTCAATCTTTTCGGGAAGATAAATAACAAGTTTCCTAAAGTCAAAGAGTAGACAAATCACATTCACATGTGAGAATTCGGGTTAACCCAGAAGTCCAGTTACACAGGTATGGAAAAGTGATATCCACAAGAACCACCGCGGCGCTGCTGGTAACCACCACCACCACCACAGCACTTTAGAAAGCAGACCACAGTAAAAGAGTCTACACTAATGGGGTGTTTGGTTGCATGATAATTGAGGCTTTTATTTTAATTTTTAAAAATTGTAAGAAAACTTGTTAAAAGAGGTGTTTGACAACCATGACAATTTTATGTTTTGAAAGTGATTTTCTTCTTAAACAAAAAAAGAGGGTCTCACCTCTTTCCTTTTTCTTGTGGTCCCCCACTTTATTTGGTCATGTGCGGTGGTTACTCTTTTTTGTAATCACATCCCTCCAAACATGATAATTTTATGTCATGAGTTAGTTTACTTTTTATTTTAATACAAGTTTTTATCATGAAAGTGTACAAAAAATTATCATGCAACCAAACACCCCATAAAACACCGCAAACCTGATTCTGTGCTTTTAGAAGAGCAATGCACCATAGACAAGCGTACAAGGCAAAATACCAGGAAGTTGAATTTGTCACCTCAAGTTCGAAGAATTCCATCCCCTTGACTACAACCTTAGAAGAGCTCCCATCGGCATCAGGACCTGCATCATATAATCAACAGTATCGAATTAAGGCACAGACGCAAGGGGGATATGAGAGGAGAACTAGAGGTATCTCCGGGAATGCACCACCAGCTTCGTAGCGGCAGCAGCTCCCGGCGTTGGGGGCATGGCCGCAGCGGAGGAAGGTCCTAGAGAATGGGCGACGGCGCATGGGCGTGGGGAACCAAGGGAAGGGAACGGAGAACGACGCGGCCCTGGAGAGCAGGGCCATTCTGCTCCGCTGCCACCTGCGGTCGATGGACGCCGGAGGTCCCGTCCCGTGATGGGGGAGGAGGGATGAAGGTGGGCGCTCAACGCAAATCATGGAAATCGACGGCTCTTGTTTGATCAAGATAGATGACCTCGATCGAACGGTCAAAGAGGCGTGGTGAAGCACTGATGGGCCAAGTGGGCCTACAATATGGGCTGTACCAGTAGGCTGAGATGAGCTCAAGATTGGGTCCAAGAAGTGTATCAGCTATCCACAGAAAAACATTTATGGTCATTTATTCACGAGTTCCCGAAAGGAAATAGGAATAGCTCAATGCACCTCATAAATGATTGTTTTAAAATTTTATTTTAAATTAAAATTGGATTTTAATTACAGACAGGGATTAATAGAATATCTAGATTTATAAATCTCTCTCTGGAAGGAAGAGTGTTTAGATCTACTTTCTTTAAGGGCCCGTTGGGCACCAAAGTTTTTAGGGGATAAGCCAATTAGCTGATGCCATGTTTGGTTAGATTTTCATTTTTAATACTATATCAATATTGATATTAATATTTTCAAATGTTGGAGTATCGAAATCAAAATTAATACAAGTTGACATTTGTATTACATAATATGATTTGTTTGTACTAAATTTTTTAAAATTGATACAATTAACCAAACAGTTATCAATATTAATTTTAAAATTGATAGTGATAGAGATACCTAATAGTGTTATTAAACGGGACCTAATGCCCTGTTTGGTTAGAGTTTCATTTTTGGTACTATATCAATATTGATATTGATATTTTCAAACGTTGGAGTATCAATATCAAAATTAATACAAGTTGACATTTGCATTACGTAATATGTTTTATTTGTACTACAGATTTTAAAATTGATACACTTAGTTAAACACCTCTTAATGGTTCCTATCAATATCAATTTTAAAATTGATAGTGATAGAAGTACTTAATAGTGTTACCAAACACGGCGTAAGTTCATGTCCAAACTAATCTTTTGCCAAGAGGGTCTACAAGAAGGCGAACATGGATAGTTATTTCTAGTTTGTAAAGATAAATAACACACATAATCTCTTAACCTTATAGAAACATTTTATCGACTGCACAGCTGTATTTAATATTGAAACACAGAGCGCTATATAATGTGGTTTAATATATGAAGCATTTTATTAAATATACCAAGGATTCGTGCATGATAAAAATGCTCAAACTTGACCTCGATCGCTCGCATATGTAGATGATCTACCAGGGTGTGGGGGATGGACGTACGAAGATGTCAAGTCTTCCCCTACCATTATTAATGTAGGTGTGTATGCGCAAGTCCAAGGCTAGCTAGCTGCTTCACGTGCCAGTACAGACACCAAGAAAAGGTTAGATGGTTAGGTAGGTAGATAGATAGATACATACATACATAGATAGACATACACGGGTGGTGGCCTTCTTGTGTGAATTATGCACATGAATAGACAAAACAAACTACTAAGCAGCAGTTCATTTATCCCCGAGTTAATCTTGTATCAAATAGTCTTTGAGATCTTTCTCAGTTTCGTTTACCATATGAGTGAGGGTCACCTGAGGAGTTTTTCTCAAGGAATGTGAGGTCGGGAGTCGGGACTGGGTCGATTTGGCCCCAAATCGACCCGGGTTGGGACGGAGTCGGCCTGGGTCGCGAAAAATAATAATAATAAATTAAAAATGGGGTCGGGGTCTTGGGGTCGCGACCGGGTCGGTCGGTCCCAAAACCGACCGGGTCGGGTCCAGGTCGCGACCCGGCGAACCATGGTTTTTCCAAGAAAATCCTCTTATACCTCTCATATTTGTACATGAAATTGACTATCACACCACATATTTAATGTACAAATGTGAAAAACTTGAGAGAATTATCTTAGGAGACCTCCCGAGGTGACTCTCACTCTTACCATATATGTGCTCCTCGATCATTCATCTGCTCTGTACCCTTTCTTCTGCATATCTCTGTTAGAGAGAGTTTTTGTTTTAGCTTGTAACCAAGTGGTGTTTAACCTCTTGTTGAATCGGTTGCATGTTAGGTATTGAGATCTATGATAAAATATTCGAACCTGATCAAGTACTTGTTGATAAATTGTTTAATTTTACATGGTTCGACCCTTATAAACTTAGTTTGTTTTCGGAGATGGATAACTAAAATTTTATATCACATATCTTAGACATTTTGTAAAACATAGCGCGCGTGTTACTATTTTATTCAATTCTTTCATCTTCGTTTGGTAATGGAGTGTTTGGTTGCATGATAATGAAGACTTTTGTTTTAATTTTTAAAAATTGTAAGAAAACTTGTTAAAAGAGGTGTTTGGGTAACCATGACAATTTTATGTTTTAAAAGTGATTTTCTTCTTAAACAAAAAAAGAGGATCTCATCTCTTTCTTTTTTCTTGTGGTCCCCCACTTTGTTTGATCATGTGTGGTAGTTACTTTTTTTTGTAATCACATCCCTCTAAACATGATAATTTTATGTCATGAGTTGGTTCACTTTTTATTTTAATACAATCTTTTATCGTGAAAGTGTACACAAAATTATCATGCAACCAAACACCCCATAAGATTTCTGAGTGAGAAATTTCCGTGCCGGAGATCTCTATAACAGGTTAGAAACTCAAAGATGGTAGAATTTGAAAAGTAAAGAGAGATAAACACAGAAAATCCTTGTCATACAAATTTCTAAAAGCTCATGAAAGTGAACCTTTATAGAGGTTCTCTCTTAATCACACATCCAATCCAAAATGCTCCTTTTAAATTCACCAATGTCCCTTCTAGTACTCTTCGAAAATTAAAATGTTGTAGTGTTGAAGTTGTCATCAATAATTATAACGTTATATATTTTTTTACTATTAAGTGATCTGTTGAGTTTGAAGAGAAAGTTCTTATAAAATAGAAAAAAAAACTGAGTTAAACCAAATCACACCCGACTATGGAGGTGTTTGTTTAGATCCAATTTGAAAAAAATCTAAACTCTAATCACATATCCATACTGCTTATTCTTAAGGAGTTTATTAAGAGATTTATGAGAGGTGTATCTAGAAATAAATTTAGGAGTATTTAACGGAAGACCCAGTTTACAAATATCACTTTAACCAGAGGACCAACAACTAAATTGTTGTAATAAAAAACCCAGTTTGAACAATTATTATAACTCCCACCCCAATATGGATCATAACTGTTAGATAGAGTAAGAAAAAGACTTTTATACCCTTTATGAAAAGTTAGGATCGTCCGTTACTTCTATGATGTACATAAGATGAAAATGCTCCCTATTTCTTAGGATAGGGACGGCGATGGGCCCTTCCGCCGACTGCTCCACAAAGACCAAGACACCCCCTACCCGCCTGCCATGCCTTCCCCGTCAAGACTTGGCCACCGCAAACGCCCTCAGAGAGTCCATGCTGTGGCTGGCATCGCCATGGCTAGCTGTAAGGTCAGCCGCTAGAAGGTCTGCCGATTAGTCAGGAGAGGGTACCAAAAGACATTACCAGATGTTCTATCGTGAGAACAACCACGTTTTGAGAAGACACCATGGTGCACGGTCGACCACCGTCCGGAAGAAACTCCGCCACTACCAGGAAGAAAATCCATCGCCTCCAATGTCAAGAAGCTCAGTTGGCCAAGATCGGTTTTGAGAAGTTGCCATCAAAAAGCAACTCTGCCACTGTCGGGAAGATGGTCCACCGTATCCACTAGGTAGAACCTCTGTTGCCGTCGGGAAGATGGTCTACCGTTGTCGCGAGGCACAATCTTTGCCGCCGTCGCTGCCAAGTGGGTTAAACAGAAGCCGTTGTGTCAAAATAGGGTTCGCAATGGAGCAATCGCATTAGGCGATTGGGTGCTGCATCAGGAGGGTGTAACGGAGGAGGAGGCTAGAAAGGGGAATAAGAAGATGGAAACGATAAGTTAACGGTGACTTTAACAGAGTGGGTTTTTCATTATAAAATTTAAGTTGACCGGGTTTTTTATAAAAACAATTTGGTCAATGGGTTTTCTATTAAACTCATTTTAATAATTGGGTCTTTAATTAATTTTCCCAATAATTTAATATGTTACTTCTAACAAAATCTGAATCCCCAGCAACCACTGACTGAATCAGAGAAACTTAAAACTTCTTACTAGTTAGGCCGAGTCCATTCTTTTTTTCTTTTTCTTTTTTTTGCTCAGAATGTAGTGTGGGTCAAGATAAACCAAACCAGAATACATAATTCAGATCTTCACTAGCCATCTTTAGGGTCTAACTAGACTCGCCCATTGACACCCCTAGGTGGTGTCCCATTGACTACCCAACTTCTATGAGGCATAAATACACGTGTGTGTGTGAGGGAGAGAGAGAGAGAGAGAATCCTAATTTATTTTTTTAAAAAAAAGGAAAAATCTTGTATCTTTTTTTTTGAACAGTGGCTCACTGACTGCGAGTCCCACCGAGGGTGGCAAGGAATCGAGCCCTGCTCGAACCCCATTGTTCGCCCCCCGGGGTGCCCGGCTTGTCGCCGCCGGGAGGCGAACCCCCACCCTGTGCCCCCAGGCGAACGAACGACGCCCGTCGAGCTATGCTCGGCTGGCGGAAAAGCCTTGTATCACTTGCCCTAACACCAAGGTCAACGGGTGCCTCACAGTCAATTACCTTGTGCCGCGTTCAAAATACAGAAAGTACAGGTCCCTTCTACGCCAAGACATGCATTAAAACAAATGCAACGGCATGACTTGTTCAGTCTCGACGGACGCGAACCAGATTGTTCAGAAACCAGCTGGATCGTCACTTGCTCAGTAGGATTCGACAGCGCGTGGATGCTATTAAATACCATCTATTGAGAAAAAGACGAAAAATAGAGGTGAGATTATTGAGAGTAGCATAACCTAAGCAGAGTCAGGGAAAACAGTAACAATGCGAAATGGCACAAGCAAAGGCAGTGAAGAACAGGGGTAATCTTCCTGAAGCGTACAGAACAGAAGGCAAAAATCATAAGCAGGTGCCAACGGACGCGCCTCTCTATTATCTTATCTCCCCTTGTAATTTTACTGGATGAAATGAGACGAACTGTCGGAGGGTACCCTTTTTCTTTTGAGAAAATTATCAAGTTTTACTTCTGAGATTAAAGTCTAATTTCATGTACTATTGCTTGGATTTACCACAGAGATGACTAATAAGGGTCTCCCCGGTTTGACCAAGGTGATGCTGATCTCTCGAGTGGATGTAGCATGTGCATAACAACTTCATTTTTTTCGGTGTTTCCTTCCGGGAGGAATCTGTGGCACAGATTCTGTACCCTCTTGTTAATTAGCCTTGAGAAAAGGCCACTGTGATCGTCGTCAAAGTTCAGTTGGGTGATCACCGGTTGTCATTAGCATGGTTAATCAGTGCTTGAAATCTAGTTGGGAGATATTTTAAAACATTGCTCATGCGTACAAATGTGCAAGTTTCTTAATTAATTAGGTGCCACCTGCCACATGCAATTGGACCCCCAAAAGAAGGTAATCTGGGAGCGGGAAAAGATGTCAGAACAACAATGGGGGAAGCGACATCCTTTTCTATCGGATTGTATCAGATGGCACAACGTTTTTTATTTTCGGAACTCTCTACAATTGATATCCGGTAATTAATCAAGGAAAAAAAATCCGATTTTGGTAATGGGATTGTGATTTGCCGAAAGCCTTGCCCCTCTCGGCGATGAGCTGACAGCTGACAACGAGGTAAAAGAGAAGAATTTGGCTACACCACACAGCCGCCATGTGGAGAGCACCATGGCGTCCCCGGAAGACGTCAAGCAGGAAATGGCCATGGCCCGTGGCCGCTGCCTGGTGTGTTGGGAGTCCTGACAGAAGGTGGGCTGGGCATGGGGCCTGGGGGTGGCCTCCAGCCGGTGGTACGCGGGCGTACGAGTCGAGAAGGAGATGTAATTTTCTTGACGTAGAAATTTTGAAAACTGGGAGAAAGAACAGTAATAGTATTAGGCTGTTCGACGGTCATCGGCGACTGAACACATCGGTTGTAGCTTGCACACGCAGATAGAGAAGAAAAGGGGTTAAAGAACGATATGGGAAAAGTCGTCCACACATTTATTAGGGGAAATGCGACGTTGCTAGGCAGGGACGCGGCGGAAGACGAGGAGACCGGACCCGGAGGGGTTGAAACGAGCTGGGTACCCTTCTATGATGATGTTCCGGTGTCTCCGTTGATTTTAACTCGTCTTGGGTTTATGTATTTTGTTCGCGTCTGACCGACTGAGATATTGGGCTGGATTCTTTGTTGTTCGGAAGCCTGCAGTTCTTCCGGTAGAGGTTTTGACCTCTCTTGCTGAAAATCAAGCGATTTCTTGAGATTGCTGTTCCGTTCGGAAGCAGCAGCAATCTTTACCGCTTCGGAGATCTTTCTTGTTCTTCTGGTGGATAGTTCTCTGCATAAAGCTTCTATTTCCGAAGATGTGGATATCCAGAGTCTAGAGCTTTAATCGGGAACAAAAAAGCTTGCTGTTTGGCAGTTCATGCGCTCGCATTCCGAAATCCCTCAAAGTTTGTGCTTTTCGCCGGCAACGAAGTTCTTGAAGCAGAAAGACGGGTTCTTCCGAAGTTTTCCTCTGATTTGTGGAGCTTCCAGGCGTGCCCAAGCCAGTGTGATCCAGACGTTGGAGTGGATGGAGCTGGTTTTGAGGGCTTTCATAGGAGGAAGGAGCTGAGATTGGGCGAAGATGGCGTCTTCCCCGACGATCCCTCCATCTCCGTCGCCTCCGTCGTCTCGTTCCTCCCCTCCAGAACCAGAAGTTCCGATACCGCCGTCCTCCCAGCCAGGTACTACTCCGAGCCCTCCGCCAGCAGCACCACCTCCGGTTGTTACACCACCAGTTCCTTCTTCGCCGCCACCTTCTTCCCCTCCTCCCGTACCCGGTTCCCCTACACCGACACTTCCACCTCCTGCCGTTACTCCAATCTCTTCTCCGCCCCCATCATCTTCCCCTCCACCGGATCCCTCACAGCCTCCGGTTGTGTCACCTCCCCCGCCGTCTGGTGCACCTCCCCCTGCTTCGCCCCCACCAGTTACATCGCCCGCGCCTCCTTCCGTCCCCGTTCCATCCACTTCCCTTCCAACACCTACATTACCAACACCTTCGCCCCCAGTAATTAGTGCTCCTCCGCCCTCGCCGCCGGTTCCAATTACTTCTCCGCCTCCGGCACCTGCAAGACAGTCAGCACCACCACCACCTTCCGACGTTTTGCCGTTAGCATCCCCGCCGCCACCTCCCGCCACTCTTCCCCGAAGTTCTCCTCCACCTGTATCACCGCCTCCTTCTCCGCCAACACTTGTTCCATCCTCACCGTCAGGCTCCCAAATCCCTCCTGCTAGTCCACCACCTCCGTCTCCTGCCAAGCGATTGGCACCACCAACACCTTCTGAGACCGCTCCTCAAGCTCCTGCTAAACATTCAGCTTCACCTGGACCTAAGCCTTCTGGTTCGCCTCCACCACCTGACTCACGGAGCCCTTCTATCCCATCACCACCGCCATCAGCACCATCCATAAATGGGAACGAGTCCACTCCTTCAACTTCGCCTGTGAAATCACCGGTTCTTAGTCCCCCTTCCTCAGGATCTCCCCCAGGGAATCCAGCCCCTTCAACCCCACTTTCTCCCTCTCTCACAAGTAACACCAGCCGTCCTCTTGGGTCGACTATAATTCCTGAATCCTCCAGGGTCCCAGTTGATTCGGCATTGAGTTCTAATTCACCAATAAGTACTCTTCCTTCAGGAGAGGGAGGGATAAAAACAGGAGCTACTGTGGGAATTGCTGTTGTAGCTGGCTTTATTGTGCTTGGTTTAGTAGGAGTGATGTTGTGGGCTGTCAAAAAGCACAAGAAGCAGGCAGGTGTGGAAGCTGGAAACCATGTAATGCCTTCACCATCTGACTCTTCACGAATGTCAGGTACTCTTTACTACATTTTCACTGTGTTAATTCAGTTTTTGGGATTATTTAGTCGGTAAATCAGTTAAAATTGCCTTGTTTTGTGTTGTTACGACATGAATAATCATTCAGTCTTAATTTCTTTTAATTTATCATTCTTCTTATGCTGTTAAATCAGGAACAATTTCAAAATGTCAATGTTCAATATAAATGATGAATCTACTGTTACTGGGAAAGATCTTTCTGCAGGAATCTATTTTAAAAAAGAGAAGAAACTTTCTTGGAATTTTTTCTAATATTAGGGGTGAATATCAAATTACTAAAGTTTTTGAAGACTGCTGAAGAAAAGGTTTGACTAGAAAATTCAGAATGAGATTACTTACAAAAAATCTATAAGATGAATTGAAACAAGATTATCTATATGGAGTAAAATGTTGGGAATTTTATTCTGGGTCCTTGTGTACATAGTGAATTACACAATACTCCATGAATGCTGCGTATTTGTACTTTTATAAATTCACACTACCCCTGTTGGGGACTAATAAGTATCTTTTATGTACATACCTCCCCATCAGGTGCCAGTGTATAATTTTATCAACTTCTCTATGTGAAATGCTAGTTACATGATGATGGGATGCCTGTTACCTGTCACCAATATTATGTAATCTAGGAGAAGTCCAAAACTTTAGTCTCAGAAGTCCTTGAGATCACCAAGCTGTCCCTCCCCACCCGACCCCTCATGGTGCTTGCCTCAACTCATTTGGGACAGCAAAGTTTTGGTTAAAATTTTAAAAAGTTAATATTTTTTTACACCTTTTATTATATTTACCACCATAACTATGTTAATTTTAGACAAAAACTGTTAAATATAACATTTCTTGTTTTTTATCTTCTGTAAGGTGATTAGAAATAACTCTTTACATCTTGAGTATTTCACATCGATCCATCAATTATGTATAAAATCATACAAAAGCAATGGAATCTACAGTTTTGACGATGAAAAAATTACCATCTCTTTCTACTCGAGATTTCAACTCTTGGTCTACGCTACAGCTAGCATGTTTAAAAAATATGAAACCTAAAAGTAAGATGAAAGTTTTTTGTATTGGCATATTCAGGAAGAAAATTGACATTTATAGGAAATTATGAACTAGCGACATGCCAAACGTCCATGAAGTGTCATGCAAATCTATGCCCTTCAGAATGTAGGGAAGCCTCGATAAGAAGTTGCCATTATTTAGACAACCAAATTTCAATGACCAGATTTTGTATTTTTAGTGAATTAGGTATGTTTTTACATCCTATGAGCTTATAAGGACTACATTGTGATTAAAGTTTCAATAGTAAAAGATAGGTAGTTGACAGCCTGTTATAAATAGTAGTCGATCAAATAATGCGTAGAATATTTACTATAGATGTAATGAAAGTTAACTGGGATGGTTTTATGTATTTTTTTCTCGGTTTGCAGGGCTCAAATTCAAAATAGTAAAGATAGAGTGATTTTTTTATTTATGTTTTGACAACTAAAAAAATAAATTTTTAAATATTTTTTAGTTTGATATCAAAATATAGTTGACAAACAAGTTGACATGTCCTTTATCTGCCCACTTCATGCCTCTGATAACTAAAATCCAACATTGAATGCACGAAACCTTAAATAAAAGAGAAATTTAAATCACTATTACATTGTGTCCTGAAGAACTGATAGGAGAGCTGGATTCTACTTCATTCTGTTTTCTTTCCTGTGAGCCATTTCTTAGCTTTATGAATATAAAGAAATCAGTAGTGGATCTTCTTTTATGTTATTTTTCTCACGTACTTGTGTATTATACTGTTGTTTTACCCTCAGAGACTTCATATCCCAGAAGTCCAACACCTCTCATAAAAACTAGTTCAGGCAGTCATGGATTTCGGCATTCATCATCAGAGAGAGGTTTAAACCATTCCAAATCATGGTTCACATACCAGGAGTTATCAGATGCAACTAACTTATTCTCAAGCCAAAATCTGCTGGGTGAAGGTGGATTTGGTTGTGTATACAAGGGGCTTTTTCCGGATGGAAGAGAGGTGGCTGTGAAACAACTCAAGACTGATGGTAGGCAAGGGGAGCGCGAGTTCAGGTCTGAGGTTGAAATAATAAGCCGTGTACATCATCGACATTTGGTTTCCCTTGTTGGATACTGCATTTCAGAGAATCAAAGACTACTTGTTTATGACTATGTGCCCAATAACACTCTTCATTATCATCTTCATGGTATGCTATTATTTTATCATTTTGTTCATTTAGAATGGATTGGCATAAAGCCATAAATAGATCCCTCTGGGAGCATCAAATAACTGGCAGTTGTGAAAAAGTGATCAACAAAGATTGCATTTACAGGGGAGGGCAGGCCAGTCATGGATTGGGGAACAAGGCTTAGAGTGGCTTTAGGTGCTGCTCGTGGTTTAGCATACTTGCATGAAGATTGTAAGTCAGCTGTCTGAGTACCTATTATTGTCATTTTGTTGGCAGATTTTATTACTAATATTCGATGTCGGCCTATTTTTAGGTCATCCACGAATTATTCACAGGGATATAAAGTCCTCCAACATTTTACTGGACAACAATTTTGAAGCAAAGGTGACTTTTGATCTTTAAAGTTGCTCTTGTTCTTGTTTCTCACTTATCATAGAATTCTTGGAATAAAGCATTTTAGGTGCTCATTATGAAATAATTTTCAGGTCTCAGATTTTGGTCTTGCAAAGTTAGCTGTGGATGCCAATACACACGTGACAACCCGTGTAGTGGGAACATTTGGGTACTTAACTTTCAACTTTGTACTTTGATCTATTGTTTTGCTTTTGCTTATTGGTCTGATGTTAAATTAATGTTTCAGATATTTGGCACCAGAATATGCCTCCAGTGGCAAGTTGACCTCAAAATCAGATGTTTTCTCCTTTGGTGTAGTGCTCTTGGAGCTTGTTACTGGTCGGAAACCTGTTGACCCATCTCAAGCCTTAGGTGATGAGAGCCTAGTTGAATGGGTAAGCTGTCAGTAATTGTATGCAAATACTTGCTTCCATGGTCTCATAGAGTATCGGCATTATGGATGCAATCATCGAAGGCTATTCACCATTTTCTTTGAACTAAGTAATGCACAATGAAAAGGAAATTTTACACTCTAAGAAAAAAAAACCAAGTACAATTTGTGGGAACCGATGTGTTTTAGCGTCATAGGCCAAGAAAAAAGGGTACCTTCTGAAGGAACTGATTTGTGTTAAATTTTTATATATAGGCCTAGAGTGGTGTTTAATAGCTTACTGTTTTACGTCTTTCTGTAAAAAACGGCAAGGTCAAAGGCAAGGCATGTCTCTCAAAGTAGATTGTCAGAAAAAAATGCAGCAAGGCAGAGAATCATTTGAGGGTTACACATCTAGTTGATCTGGGTAGTCTACCAAGGTATAAATCTCAAATCAAACTTGGAATTTATGTTCCCGGTAAGTCAACTGAGTTTATAATGGTTAATGGTCTCGTTGCATGATTTGTTTTGTCGACAATAGACATTAGACAGTATATTTTGTAACCAAGTAGCATTCGGCATGAAAATGTGTCTAGAAATTAATTAGATCTTTTAAGTGTCAAAACCTATACGTTCTTGAAGTAAAATCATTCAAGGAGCTATATTGGGCTAGATGCATAGGTAAGCAAGCTGTGTATATGGTAACGTAGTGCATTACCTGCCAATCTTTCATTGCTCGTCAAGGCTGTCCTTTCTTCTCATAAGCTTTCTGAAAACTTCACGGTTTGGAATCATTGTCCCTTTAGAACATTGTGCTTTCTTTTCCAAACCAGACGAAGCTTTCAGTGTTTACATTATCATTTTCTTTTGTTTGTTTCCAACCATGTTTTATGTACTATCCTTCTAGCCTTTCCTTTCCTTGTGTGCCATTTGTTGAGATCTTTTGTTAAACCTTGTTTCTGATATTTGCTCAGCTTAATGTCCCAGGGGTGGTCTCGTTCCAAGTGATCAAGCTCCATGTCCATGTCTGCATACTTATCCTCTTTCTACCTTGCTTAAGGATGTCTTTTATTTATTGCACCGTTGAACATATAATTGCCTTTTCAAAAATATATGGATCAGGATTGGTAAATAAAACGTTGCTAAAAGAATTTGTAAAATTCAGGCTCTTTCTTTAATGACACAAGCAGGGAGAATACAAAGATTTTGCCTGACACAGGCTCTTCCCCTAATGACACAAGCACTTGTTTCTGGTATTTGCTCAGCGATGTCCCAGATGTGGTCTCCTTCCAAATGATCAAGCTCCATGCCCATATCTGCATACTTATCCCCCCCCTCTCTCTCTTTCTGCCTAAGGATGTATTTTATTTCTTACACTTTTGAACAGATAATTGCCTTCTCAAAAATAAATGGATCAGGATTGGTATATACTCATACCACTCTATGGACTTTCTTTACTAGAACTTTGCTAAAAGAATTTGTAAAATTCAGGCTCGTCCTCTAATGACACAAGCACTTGACACCGGAGAATACAAGGATTTGCCCGATCCGAGACTCGAAGGAAACTACAATCAGAATGAAATGTTTCGGATGATTGAAGTTGCAGCAGCTTGTGTGCGCCATTCCGCCGCAATGAGGCCTCATATGGGGCAGGTAAGTTTTACACGTTCTAGTTGAAACAAGGCTGTGGCGGTTTTGTTAAGTTATATACGCTCCAAGTGTTTGAGGGAAAGTAGGCTTGAACTGTTTTAGCTTTCCCATTTTCAACAATCCTATTGCAGGCTGTCAGAGCCCTGGATGCTTTGGGCGAACTGGTAGATCTGCATAATGGCGTGAAACCTGGTGAAAGTGAGCTCTTTAATTCGGCACAACAATCAGAAGAAATCAGACTATTCCAAAAGATGGCATTTGCCAGCCGAGGCTACAGCAGCGCTGATCTCGGTCGGGGCAGAAGTGAACTGTAGTCATGTTTTTTTTTTCTGTACATCTGTGCTTCATTTCTTTTTCCTTTTTTGTGGCTACCCGTTGATAATTTTGTTAACATTCTTTTGCAAGGCGAATAAATCTCCTCTTCTTCGTAAATCCGGTGGTTTATGCTTCATGATTCTCGGTATGTGTTCTTGTGAATATCGGTAGCGGCAGGATTTGCTCTAAGGCCAGTAGATAATCTGTCATCACGTGACTTCCGATGGCTGTTCTAGGAAGCATAATGTACGTTAGTACGAGAGAAAATTAAGTAGATGAGCTTGACCAAGTCTTAATTAGTGTTTAACCTCTCGGGATCCATGTTTTCAACGTGCGGCGGTGGGGGGATCATGAAATTGAAGGCAAGCCTAAACCCACTGCCGTGTAAAGCAGGCAGCACACTGTTGTAAGAAAACGATGGACGAGATTAATGTGGTTGATTAACCCGGCTGGACATACAAAGACTTGGGGGACTCGTCGCGGAGGACTCGCCGCGGACGCCATCGCGGAGGGGGCAACCTCGTCGCTGACTCGCCGTGGAGGGGGGCAACCTCGCCGCGAACGCCATCGCGGAGGGGGGCAACGTCGTCGCGGACTTGCCGCGGACGACATCGCGGAGGAGCGGGCGCCATCTCGGAGGGTTGCTCGGCGCGGAGGGGGGAACCCTCACTACGGACGACATCGCGTAGGAGCGGACGTCTTCGCGGAGAGGCTAGGGCTAGCCGAGGCCATCTTCCCAGCGGGCTCACCACTCACGGGGGAGGGCTCACCACTCACGGGGGACATCTAAGAGAGGAAATCTTAGTTGTTACTGGTGATATTCGGAGTGATTTTTTTTCAATATTTATTTTGATTTTTCTCTTGTCCGGGGAGGGAGGGAGATCCGTCGCCCACCAAATCTATCCTCCACTCTTACGTTGCGGCAAATATCGTATTTGATATTTTGCCTTTTTGTTTGTGTAAGAGTGGAGTTAGTCGGTTTATTATGTCCTGTCTTCTTTTAGCTCTTGTTTATTATCGAGTCTTTGTTGTTTTATCTTGGTATCTTGGGTTGTCTTGTCTAGTGCTCTGTGTAGTCACTAGCTTATCTGTGAGACCGACTATCTGGGCATCATCCACACTGATATGGTGTGATCTTTCGGTCTCCTGACAAATGTTGAACTCTACGAGAGTTCTAGTTCTTGCTTTTCGACTTTTATTGCATATCGTCGTGCTGGTCGACTTATTGACGTGGGTTTTACTGCAGAGTTTGGTGAAGATCTGGGGTTCTGTTGGTTTGTGTTATCGAGTCTCTTTTGAGTCGGTTAGTATTTTCTTTTGTCACGATGATATTACTGTACTCCTCGTATATTAATGTGAAGTAAACAGTTTCTGTGTTCAAAAAAAAAAAGATTAACCCGGCTGGAGCAATCGGCCGCAGAGAGATTAATCAGCAGAAATCAAGGACCTCCTTTTGCTTCTCTGTTCATTTCCAAGCTCTCCGGCTGCCTCGAGAGAAGAATAGTTCGAAACTTTGGCTCTCGGTAAAAATTTGACTCGATTATGTTAAATGAATAAATTTAAATAAGAAATAAAACTTGGCTCGTTCGATTTTGAACATGTTCTTACTCGACTCGATAAATTTGTAAGTAATTTGATTGAATATTTATTAAAAAATAAATTATAAATATTAATTATTATATATTATTATTTAAATGTATGAAATAAGTTAAATTTTAAATTTAATTTTAGATCTAAATTTTATAAATGAGTTGAATTTAAAATTTTATGATTAATTTTGAATTTTGTAAATAAATTAGTGTCGATTTTCAATTTGAATATGAATCGAACTTGAGTCGAGTTATTTCTCGAGTTTGAGTTCCAGCTCAACTCGATTAATCAATGAACAAATTTGAACAAACACGTAACATATTCATTAAAACTCGAGTTCTAATTTGAACTCGTTTAAAATGAACTAATCTATCGTATTACTCGATCGGACTCGTTGGCACTCTCAGAGAAAAGACAATCAACGCTCAGCCGCCAAAAGAAGCTATGTACGACTGCTGGGGGGAAGTAGTTCCTCGCCGGAGGCCAGAGATCGCGCAGAGTACTTTGATCGTTCAAGTTGGTTTAATTAATTATTCCGATAGAGACCATCCGATCCGATGGATTCCGTTAGGATGAATACTGTCCGAAGGGGGGGATTTCTCAAGATATTCCACCGGCTAGCTAGCTAGACCGGGCGACGAGTCCATAACATTGACACTACTTAGCCTGGTGCAGTGCAGTACTGGGCGACGGAAGCCCCTCCATTTCAGATGAATTACTACTCCAGCAGAGCAGACGATCATATATATATATATATAGAGAGAGAGAGAGAGAGATCCAAGGCATCCTGATCAACAGCCGACCGGATCACATCAGGGGGAGCAGGTGCACCGCGTCGTCGTCGCACGGCGGCAACGGGTGCCCGCAGAGCCCGTCGTTGTCCTCGAAGGCGGAGGCGTCGAACTGGTTGATGACGCCCCCCTGCGGGATCTCCCCGCTCAGCTCGTTGTGGCTCACGTCGAACTGCCGCAGGCTCTTCAAGAGGTCGGCGTTGCCGGGGATGCAGCCGTAGGCGCTGTTGGCGCTCATGTTGAAGATCTGCAGCCCCCGGGGGAACCCCACCCGGCAGAGGTCGAAGGCGAAGGCGTTGGTGGAGATGTCGAGGGCCTCGGTGCTCTTCCGCCCGCCGAACAGCGAGGAGGCGTTGCCGGAGAAGCCGTTGAAGGACAGGTTCGCGCGCACCAGGTTCAGGTTCCCGAAGGAGGGCGGGAGCTCGCCGGAGAAGCTGTTGGAATCCAGGTACAGGACCTGCAGGCCGGAGAGGCGACCGAGGGAACGGGGGATCCTCCCGGCGAAGCCGTTCTGGGAGAGGCTGAGGTAATTCAGCATCTGGAGGCGGCCGACGCCGGCCGGGATCCTGCCGCTCATGCCGTTCCGCTCGAGGCGGAGCACCTCCAGGCGGGTGAGGCGGGAGACCTGCCAGGGGATCCCGCCGACCAGGTTGGGGCACCGGCGGAAGATGAGGGTCCGCAGGTAGGTGAGGGAGCCGATGGAGGCGGAGAGGGTGCCGTTGACGTCACAGCCGTCCTCCTGGATGTCGACGCCGGTCACCCGGCCGCCGTTGTCGCACTCCGTGTAGCCCCAGCTGTCGCAGCAGTCCGTGGCTTCCTTCCAGGAGGACAGGAGCCCGGCGTTGCCGCCGAGGGACGCCTTGAGTTCCAGGAGGGCGGCCTTGTCCCCGAAGTCGCACAGGGCGTCGGCGGGCGGCGCGACGAGCCGCAGTACCAGCGCCGCCGCCACCAGCAGCATGGGCGGCGAGGACCGGGCGGTACCGAGCATCGCAGTGCCGGCAGCCATGGTTGGTGTTGCCGAGGAGTTTGGATCGGCAGCTTGCTGGGCTTGCGAAGAAGGCGTGAGAGACACGACGGTGTATATAGACGACGATGCGCGGAGCAGAGGTGGCGCCGAGGGTGTCCGAGTCGACCAGCTCGGCGTCGGCGCGGCTGCTGGCGTGGTGGAGCCCGGTGTCGTGAACCACGTTTTGGTGAGGACCGCACTCCCTCGTAAATGCGAGAAAGAGACTCCGACAAGTTTGGACCTAACGACGCAAGTGTCCGGTGGATGGGTTCGGATCGTTTTAATTTTTCTGTGGAGGGAACCGTCTCAATTTTTTATAAAAAAATTATAATTTTTAAATTATTTGAGTAACGATTTAATCAAATAATTGAATAGATACTTATGCCCTGTTTGGTAACACTATTAGGTACCTCTATCACTGTCAATTTTAAAATTGATATTGATTGGAACCATTAAAAGGTGTTTGGTTAGTTATATCAATTTTAAAATTTGTAGTGTAAACAAAGCATATTATGTAATACAAGCATATAATGATATTAGTTATATCATTATCAATACTTTTGATATTGATACTCCAACGTTTGAAAATATTAATATCAATATTGATATAGTACCAAAAACGAAATTCTAACCAAACCGGGCATTAAGTGATTCCAATGAAATTTTCGCTTAAGTGATCTGGAGATCGTGACTGTTTATTTTTAGAGACCGTGACAGTTTTTCTCGACGAAGAGCTAAGATGATTCGAATTCTTCGCAGATTATTATTTTTTAATTTTTTGAATTAAATTAAATTGAATCGAAACAAATTAATTCGATTCATTTTGGTTTGATCCGTGTTGAATCATATTTTATTAATAAATAAAATGTATGTCGACATATAATATAATTTTATTTATTTTAAAGCATACTAATTATATTAAAATTTAATGTATATACGTATACATTTCATTGATTTTTTTTAAAAAATTAAAATAAATTTAATTTTATAAATTTTAATACAACTTAAAATAAAATATTTAATTTGATTTGAGTAATTTGATTTTTTAAATTTAGTTTGAAAAAAATAAAATAAAAAAATTGTATACTTTTATTTATTTTAAAACATACTGATTATATTAAAATTTACTGTATATATTTATATATTCCATTGAATTTTTTATTAAAAAATTTAAAATAAATTTAATTTTATAAAAATTATAATTATTATATTACATGTAACTTAAAATAAATTATTTAATTTAATTCGAGTATTTTTATTTTTTATTTAATTTAGTTTGAAAATTCTTAAAAAATAAACTAAATTAACCAACAATTCAAATCAAATTAAATTTTTCGGGTTGAATCGAATAGTGATCGATCATATTTCGACAGGTAAGGTATGGTCAATGTACTGCCACATGTGGCCCTATCTAAACTATAACAGAGTGACCCTTCTTAATTAACCCACGTTATGTTATTGGTTCCACTTGAAGCAGATCAATCAAATTTTATATCATAAATATTTTATTATCGCATTCAATAAAATTAATATTAGACAAATGTTGATACATTGATTAGGTTTCCTTAATTATAAGATATGTGACAAAATTATAAAAGTAGAAAAAAATCGATTTATATTTTTTGGATATGGTTCATCAAGTTTTAACTACGGTGTATAAATGTTAAACAACTAAAAAAAGTAATACATATCATATCAAAAAATAAATAATCAAACAATACTTATTCACTATTACTTATTAAATTTTATATACATATCATAGATTTTTAAAGTTATTGTATTATTCTGATTTTGATCAAGGGAATCCAAATCGGAAAAAGAATAAATATCATAATTTTGATTTAATCATAATCGAAATGGAAATATGAGAAACAGATAACATCGCTACACAAGCCGTTTGCTGCCCTAGTGGTGATCATATTAATGTGCACACAACAATCTTGTTCAAACATTTCAAACAAGATATATATATATATATATATATATATATATATATATATGCCTGGCATAACACGTACATTCAACTTAATTAAAGACATGAACGAGCATTGCCGCTAGTTTAGAATAAGTCATGAGCTATATATATCAAGAAGCTGAATTTCGTGTTTGTATATATTCATCTAAATACGTAATTTAATGCTTCGGAACAACTTCGAGAACCTGGATATATGTTTTTTCTCCGGATAAAAATAGCCCGAAATGCTTGACAGCCTTCGTCACTTGGGAGCTGTTCGAGGGTGTTTTATTTTACTGGTCACAAAAATCTCTGATTTCAAAAAGTTTAAATCACATAAGAGTTGACATATATACATGAACTGTGGCGTTTATAATTAATACTTGGCAGTAAAAAGATGTAAATTTAAAGCAAAAAAACATAGAGGCTTTAGTTTTTGATGGTAGTGGAAGGGCGAAAACTAAAACCATGTAAGTAATATATAATACCTGATTTTATTTTACACGTATTTAAATTGAGGGCCTCAAATATAAGAAAAAAAATCTTTAAGTCCTTCTATTTACAACTACATATATATGGAGCACTCGAACACCGACTTATCTTGCCGGAGGGGAATCCGGAGACTAGAATTATTTATATCGCTCCCTATTCTATACAATGATTTGTGCCTTTATTAATTAATTCTCCACGTTTCACGGAGCAAAAATAAACGGGCGCTGGCTAAATAATTAACGATATATATATATAACCGCTATCTTTATTAAATGAAGTTAGTTCCAATTTGGATTTGTAATACGTAAACTATTTCTTGATATATCAATGAGTACTGTTCTAGCTTTTCTGTTTTAATTAATCAGTAAAGAATAAAAGAAGAGGAAATTAATTAGCTTATTGTGCATCAAGTTTCTATATGTCAGGTGCCAAGAATTGCGCCTAAAAGAGAGGCGCCTTTTCACGCAAACATTAGAGTGTTGGATGAAAAATATTTCAATTCAAATTTATATTCACACAGTTAAATTTGATAAAAAGACCTTGATAATCACACTCAGGATCTATTTTGTAGAAAATCTCTTCTCACACAAAAAAGATAAAGGATGGAATTTCTTTTCTTTCTACTGTGTACTCTGGCAACATTTTGTAATATACATGATCTATCTACATATTCTAGCCTGTAAGAGATATCATCACTAAATATGGCTGATATGTATTTTTAACTGCTAGGAATTTTAATTAATACCATTAATTACAAACATATAACAACCAAATTCTATACATTTGAAAAAAAAAAGTATCGCAAGGTGATGATGACCACTCGCAAAATAAAAAAAAATCAATATATATACAAACAAGCACACGCAAGGAAGTCAAGCTCCTGATCTTCTCTCTCTTGTTCTTCATTTTTTTTTTTTTTTGGTTTCTTGGTTCTTCCTCGTCTTCCCTGGTTAGGTTACGATCCATGTTCTGCAAGTTCCAGCCGTATAACGTGTGGAGATCAATGTACAAAACAGCTTGATTTGCAGTGGACCGAGTCGCCGGCGACCGGGTCAGGGATCGCCGATCTCGCGGGGACGGAGAGGTGGACGGCGAGTTGCGCTACAACACGGCGGCGGTGAGGCCGAGGAACTCCACCGCCGACTTGGCCATGATGGCGGCGAACTCGGAGAAGTTGATGGCGCCGTCGCCGTCGGTGTCGGCGTCCCGCATCATGTCGGTCAGCTCCTGGAACGTGAGGGGGTTGCCCATCTTGGCCATGGACCGCGCCAGCTCCGGGGCCGTGATGAACCCGTTGCCGTCGCGGTCGAAGGAGCGGAAGACCTCCATGAGGTGCTCCTGGTCGACGAGGGTGCGCTCGGTGACGACGGGGGCGATGGCGTCCACGAGCTCGTCGAACTCCACGGCGCCGTTGCCGTTGGCGTCCATGTCCAGCAGGAGGGCGCGGACCTGGTCGCCGGACGGCTTGAGGCCGAGGGACCGGAGTAGGGCCGCCAGCTCCAGGTGGGTGAGGCTTCCGTCGCCGTCCATGTCGAAGCGGGCAAAGATCTCGCGCAGCTGCTTCAGCTGGCTCCCCTGCATCTTCCGTCCCATCCCGTCCGGTCGAGCCAAACGCCGCCGCCGCCGCCGCCGCCGGTGGTGGTGGTGGTGGTGGATCTGATCGACCGGACGCCGCCTCTTTCTCCCTTAACTACGCCTTCTTCCCTGGCTCGTCGGCGCCCTGGATGGATCGCCTCTTTTCCTTCTGTTCTCCTCCTCCGCCGCCGCCGCTCTTTTCCCTCCTCTCTCCCTCCGCCGGCCGTCGTCCTCGGCTCCTCCACCTCACCCGTCTCCTCCCCCTGTCCTCTCTCTGCTGTATTTAGAAGGGGGCCGTTCAAAAGGTTGGTTAACGAGGAAGTGTTGGGGCTCCGAGACACGGCAGGCGCCTTTGTTATAAAATTAAATTAAAATTCAATTTTAATTTAAAATTTTAGTAACTAATTAAAATACAGGCATTTACTCACTGTTAGCTAACAGAGCTTATTTATATTTACGTGCCGACATGATACAAAAATAACTAATTAATATGCCATTGCAGCTGCGGCGCATGCACGAATTCTATCCTGCGGGATATTCTATTAAGCCGTTGATGACATTTTATAAAGAGACCGGATCCCCTCACCTTCTCAGATATCCAATGAGTCTCTCTCGTGACTATTAATCATGTATGTATGTCCTCCCATTTGCGAGAGCAGATCATCTCAATCTTTGAGTGGAGAAATTTGTCTCGATCTCCAATCAGCAATGGTCACATACCCTCGCCACTTAAGTGACAGTTCAAAAACTGGTTCGATGAATTATTACTGAAAAGAACTGAACTGCTAACGACACCTTACTAACTCACTATCCGTCGGTAACGAGTTAAAAAACGTCGGTAACGGTTCAATCTTTTTCAGTAGCGATTCAGCAACGGTTAAATAACATAACTTGAAAGTCATAAACCTGCTACCAAAAAAGATTGAACCGCCACCGACGTCTTAGTAATTCACTACCCGTTGGTAACGAGTTAGTAAGGCGTCAGTAGTGATTCAACCCTTTTCGGTAGCGGTTCACCGAACCGATTTTTGAACCGCCACTTAAGTGACTAGGATATGTGACTATTTCTGATTGGGGACTGAGGTAAGTTCCTCCACCCGAGAACTGAGACGATCTACTCTCTCTATTTATGTAAAGGAATTGGCCGAATTCTCTTAGGAGATTTTCTTACGAAGAGATCCGATCTTTTTTATAAAATTAGAAGTTTATATAGATGCCATGCTTCGGGACAACACAAAAAGATGGCACATGAAAGATTGTTTGCCCAACGCTGGCCGGGGATTTGATTTTTTGTGATTTAATATAAATATGCATAGTTTTGTAGTACATCGGAGAGGGAGCTTAATACAAATTTCAACTTGTTTTGCATGGATTAGAACAAAAAGATATCACTGCGTTCGGTTGGAGACAAAATTTACACCTGAAAATACGGGGAAATATTAATGGGGTGTTTGGTTGCATGATAATTGAAGTTTTTATTTTAATTTTTAAAATTTGTAAGAAAACTGGTTAAAAGAGGTGTTTGACAACCATGACAATTTTATGTTTTGAAAGTGATTTTCTTCTTAAACAAAAAAAGAGGGTCTCACCTCTTTCTTTTTTCTTGTGGTCCCCCACTTTATTTGGTCATGTGCGGTGGTTACTCTTTTTTGTAATCACATCCCTCCAAACATGATAATTTTATGTCATGAGTTGGTTCACTTTTTATTTTAATACATTTTTTTATCATGAAAGTGTACAAAAAATTATCATGCACCAAACACCCCATAAGGGTTTGTTTTCAGGAAAATACCTTCAACGAATTTATTTGGTTGCAAATAAAACATAAATCATGTAAAACAAAATCTCACCTCTTCACATAAACTTAGATTTTGGCATCCATTGGATTACGGCGGATGCCTTTTTGGGTGGTGTGTTTTTTTAAGTATATATTCATTAAATAAAATATTATTAAATAGTTATTATTAATTTTAATAACTTAATTTTTTAAAATCAATTTTTTAACGACATATATGAATAGATAAAAATTTTATTTTATTTTTACGTGTTTGAAAAATAATATAAATTTAATGAAAATTTATTTTATCATAGAAATTATTTATTTAATAAATTTATTAATAAAAATTTAATTGAAATTTGAGTTACGTAGTATATATTTTATTTTAGTGTATTGTAGATTTCCAAAATATAAATTTTGAATAAACTAATTTTTTATGAAAAATATTAGTTTAGAAATATTTTACCATTTACTTAATTTGAATTATTCTTTATAAATATTCAAGTAAATAAATGAGGATACTAAAGTAAAACTTTACAATAAATTTAGAAAAATAATTTCTACATATCCTATGAAAATAATTTAAAAAAATAATTAAAATAAAAGTAATTGATCTTGTTTTTCAAAAAAATGACTAATATCTAAATAATAAACTATGCTTTCAATTTCAATTGAAAATAACTTTATGCCAAATATTTTACTTAATTTATTTGTGTATCAAGATTTTGTTATAAATAATAATTTAATTATATGGATATTGATTAAATTATTTATGGTTGTTATGTTGTTGTAGATGCATTTGATAACATTTTTTAGAAAAACAAATACAGACAACCAAATGGCCTACGTGGTTTTTGGTTTCCTTGAAATTAATATCCTGAGAAAGATATTTTCGTTGGATATGGTTTTACATGAAACCAAATGGACCCTAAAATTGCACACTTGTATTTTCGAAACTAACACGCAAAAAATTTTATTTTCAAAACTAACATATTTGCGATCGTTACCTCATGACATGTTTGCATATGTTCTGTTTGGTTACAATTTTATTTTTGGTATTATATCAATATTGATATTAATTTTTCAAATGTTAATGACCTCTTTAGTTAGAATATCAAAAAATGATACTATATTAATATTGATATTGACATTTTTAGAAGATAAAGTATCAATATCAAAATTGATATAAGTTGACACTTGTATTACATAACATGTGTTGTTTGTACTATAAATTTTAAAATTGATATTATTAGTCAAACATTTTAAGGTGATTACCAACAATATCAATTTTAAAATTAATAGTGATAGAGGTGTCCAAACAGGACATAAAGTATCAATATAAACAGTAAAACAAGTTGACACTTATGGGGTGTTTGGTTGCATGATAATTTTTTGTACACTTTCATGATATAAAATTGTATTAAAATAAAAAGTGAACCAACTCATGACATAAAATTATCATGTATAGAGGGATGTGATTATAAAAAAGAGTAACTACCACACATGACCAAATAAAAGTGGGGGACCACAAGAAAAAAGAAAGAGGTGAGACCCTCTTTTTTTGTTTAAGAAGAAAATCATTTTTAAAACATAAAAGTGTCATGGTTACTAAACACTTCTTTTAACAAGTTTTCTTACAATTGTTAAAAATTAAAACAAAAACCTTCATTATCATGCAATCAAACACTCTATTATATTATATAATATATTTTATTTGTACTACAAATTTTAAAATTGATATAATTAATCAAATATTTCTTAATGATTTCAATCAATATCAATTTTAAACTTGATAGTGACAGATATATTTAATAGTGTTACGACGTTAGAATTTAAAAAATAATATTATATTAATATTGGTATTTATATTTTTAAAGATTAGAGTGCTGATTATTATCGGCTGCCGAGGACCAGGACCAAGGTGCGGATGCTGACCGAGGCTGGAGAGCGCCGTCGTACTGCCATCCTTTTCTCCTCGGGCGCCTGCTTGGAAGAAGGGAATGGAGAAGCCACAGCCGGGTGTGGCAGTGGCCGTTTTCGTGCTCAAGGGGAAGTCCTCCGTGCTCCTTGGGAGGCGCCTATCCGACGTCGGCAGGGATTCCTTCGCCCTTCCTGGCGGCCGCCTCGAATTTGGTCTGCTATCACAGCTCTTCTTCATGCCCTTTTAGATCGTTAATGGTTTGATGCCGAGCGCTGTTATTTTACCTATACTTTTCGGCTTCTCAAGTTTGTTGATCCATAGCAGCTGAAGCTGGATATTCTTTTTATTTCGTGGATATTGGTTACAAAGTGGATCGTTGGATTGGGAAACCAAGTGAAGACTAGGACTAGGCGGTTTTCTTATGGGACAGCCATTTCTCTCACGGAGGATTTGTTTTGCTTAGGTTGTCAGTGTCGCCTAGATGTTATGGTCTGGCTTGAACCATGTCACATGCCGGCTGCAGGGGTTTTCTTGTCGTCAAAAAAAAAAAAACAATTGTCTTGGGTTTAAGAGAACTGTCGCTTTGCTTCAAACGAATCGCTCGGCTGTTAAATAGCGTGCAGTTTACAAGGAGGCTATCAATCATTCTCACAGTGTACGTCCATTGGAGATGTGGTTGAAGGAAGGATCTCTCAAGGGGAAATTGGACATTTTCTCTTTGAGTATTGTGCAGAACCTTGATTAAAGTATACAAAATAAATAGCATAAACTCATCTATTTGGTGTTGAGGGTGTGGGCAGGTTGTTGCTGATTCTCAGCTGAGAAAGCTTCACAAGAAAGAAACTTAAATTCCAGGTGGCATGCATCCTTTCCGTAAGTCCAGTCAGAAAGGAAATTTAAAAGGCGCACGATTCCAGTTTAGATGGTTGCAACTTCCAAGAATATCCGGTTATTTCAATTTCAATATCTGCATGATGAGGGAGAGAAGATACTTCTGAATATACTGTTGTTTGATGCTTGTTAGAAAGGAGACCTTCAAACAAATAGATAGTTAACACTACAATTGATACTGAGGGGATATACTTTTCTCAAGAGAACAGCTAATGCCAAAGTTTTTAGTATAAACTTGAAGGTAGGCTGTTCGATTCTCTGTCTAGTAGGCTGGGGTGCACCGAGGTAGAAGGTAGTGTGGACCGGGAACATATGCGTCTGCTCCCGACATATCTACATTCTGGTATACGCGGATCTAATACAGGTCCAATATGGACCCACACAAGATCTGATCTTAAGTTGCTTTTTAAAAAATTAAAAATAATCAAAAGTAGTAGAAAACTAAAACTCACTTGCTATTATTTTTAAATAAAAAATCCATTAAAATTATATTTTTATGATTTTTATATATTTTAGAGAGAAAAAATGAGTATTTGGTTAATCTGATAGGAGTTAGGACTTAGGAGTGAAAAGGGTGATGGACATTTTAAATTTAATATGAAGTCAAAAGAGTCATGAATATTTTAATTGATTATAGATAATTTTATGTTATATATTTTGATAATTTGTTGAGTATCAACTATCTTTTTTTATGGGTGTTTAAAATTTATTTTTCATTTAAATCTCTAGGATGGGTCCTTTATGAAGTTTTTTTGTAGTTAAGTTCCTAAGATAGTGTTTGAAATAAAAATAAAAGTGGCGAAAGATAGTCCTCCCGTGATCACGCTGTTAGCTCATCTTGTCTATACGACAAGTTCAACAAAGGACTTGGGGTTATAAAGTTGGAAATGGTCAAAATTAAAAAGTTGTCACAAACAAAAAGTTGAGTTTTGTATTTGCTATTTCTAGTATCTATATATCCTCTAATGCATGTCCGCCGATAGTGCATTTTAGATAAAATTGTTTGGACAAATGGGCAAAACTTGGTAATATCTATTCAGGAGTTGATAGTCCGGATGATGTCATTTTTCTTTTTCAGTTGAAACGTTCATCTTCTGATGCATACAAAGTGTAGTTTACTCTGAAACTTGTGGTGTTACATGAAAGAAGTTTTATGCGGGTAACATGGTCTTTATCTTTGCAATGTTTCATAAATGTAAAGTTGGAAGTTTTATTTTATTTTCTGTTGTCACTGTGTACCCATCAGCTTTGTTAGGAAGCTTTAGTTTGTGTCTTGTTTAGGATCTGTTGAGTGTTGAGTGGGAATGCAGAAATTTATTTCTGTTATGAGGGTGAGTTTTTTTCTAATTGACTTCTCAATGTTTGTTATTGATGAGCAAGTGCTGCATGTGTTTCTTGCTTCATGCAATGAACACAAGAACTTGCATTTCAGCCATCTTGCTTTTTTTTCTAGATAGGATTTCTTCCCCAAGCATTGGTAAACTTTGTCTCGGCTAGGTAATAATTAGGGGTGTTATGGTTTGGTTTCATTTTTGAGGATTTTTTTTCCAAACCAAACCAAACATACCTCCCAAACCAAAAACAAACTAAACTGAACTAATTTGGTTTGGTCTGGTTCAAATCATATTTTATTAATATAGTATATATGTTTATATATAGATTCATTTGGTTTATTCTAAATCATATTTTATAAAAATAGCGTATTTATTCATATATGACTAGTTTCTCCTTTGAAACTCAAAAAATAATTTTTACATGAAAAAGTTATATAATTGTTGTTAATATGTCTAATTTAAAATAAATGGTTAATCCAACTTGGATTATTCAATTTACCTGTTTGGTTTGGTTTGAAGTAACTTTGAGACCAAACCACACTAGTTGCTACTTCAAGCCAAACACACCAAATCAAATCAAACTAAATTTCTTGTTTGGTTTTTGTTTTTCAGGTTGAACCGATTAGTGAACACTCTAATGGTACAAGAAAATTGCAACTTGACTTCTTTCTTACGGTTGAACCAGGTCAATGCTGGCAAGGATGAACTCACTTGATTGTTATGTCTTGTAGGGGAAAGTTTTGAGAACTGTGCTGTAAGAGAGGTCAAGGAGGAAACTGGACTTGATATCGAGAGGATTGAGATCCTGGATGTTGTTAATTATGTAGAACCGGTTGGGCCCAAGCCTGTCCATTTTGTCACCATTTTAGTACGAGCTGTTCCAACTGATCAACAACAAGAACCAGAAAATCTTGAGCCTGACAAGTGTGGTGGCTGGGGCTGGCATGAGTGGGACAAACTCCCTCAGCCCCTTTTTCGTCCATTAGAAACCGTAGTTAGAAGTGGTTTCACTCCCTTTTCACCATCTCACTTATTAAATGGCATGTGAGATATCATCTATGTGGCATATGCATATGTGCACCCCCTCATGTAATTCAAAGTAGGTTATCTTTTAGCTCAACATATCGACAGAGGTAAATCAGCATCAGGTTGATGGTCCTGGATCAGCTGACCTAGTTCAGGATTGATTGGTGCCAAGCTGATTCTGGTAAGCTTCAATGTGTATCAGACTGAAGTTGGCCGAGTCAAGGCAATCTTGATATTGACTTGCTTCTGTATTAGAATGGCCAAGTGAAGTGCTGGTCCGATATTGCAAGTTATTGTTGTCTTCTCTTCTCTACCCAGTAAACTCCATCTTGCCGGTACTCGTCTTTTTCTGATCGTTGATCCTGAAATCAAGAAAATCTTTGAATTTTGCTCAAATTAGTCAAGCAGCAACCGAACTGTTCTCATGACAATCCTTGTACACTTTTCCCCCGTGTTACCTCCTGTGCCAACTGAAAGCGGGGATTCAAGAAGATGTGTACTTTTAGTTCTCAAAAGTTCATCAAATTGTTAAATACTTGTAGTTTATTGTTGCCAAACGAGCCCTTAATGACGCGTACCGATCTCTTTCAGCTGTAATTGTCTGGCACGCAAGGTCCTGTGCCGTGCCTGAGCCTGACTATCTGGTGTTTGAATTGGGGTCTGCCTTCAAGACTACCGGTTATGTTTTGCATTTCCAGCGATCTCCGTTGTTTCGTAGTATTCCATGACATAGAAAGGTAGTAATAAAATCATCTCAAGAGCCAGCGGTTTGTTCACTTCGTCGTTGGCTCTTGTCTACCGGTTGATGATCACACAAAGGGGTGTGCATTAAAAAGGAATCCACCAGTTTGGTTCGTTTGAGCGATTAATTCGCATCTTAAGCTGAATCTAATTAGGCAATTTGATTAAACCGAAATATAATAATACTGATATAAATTTATTTTTAATGCAGTATTGTGATAAAATAAATTTGTCTTTTGAGGGGGGCAATGGGGATTCATGTCTCTGGCTATCATGAATCTTGATACATGACGAGTAAAGGGAATTACATGCGATGTAAAAGATAACGAGAATGGTGATATCACATTATTGATCGACCTGATTAACTGAGTTATGCCCCGCCCTATGAAAGAGTGGTAGCTGTTCGGGTCACAGAATACAGAAGAGATGCGCTTAGGTGCATTGTTAGAAATAACATTCAAGCTCTACATCATGAATATTGATATATCCCTTATCAGATATAAATTTTCGCCTCGGGTTTTAATATTTTCCCCTTTCACAATGTCCTTTAGGGGGGGCAAAGCATTGTCTGTAATTGTTTCTTCCCAGATGCCTGTCTATTCAAGTTGCAACGATCACCTGTATTTCATGTGGGTAAATTAGACTTTTTGACTCCTGAGCCTAGAGTTATGCCAACAAGCTGCTCAAATATCGTACTGTAAACTTTTGGGTTCCTGCAAATATATTGAAATTAGAAATGGCACCGTGCAGTTTGGCCTTTTGGGTACCCGTATTTTGGATTTTGGTAACGAAATTGAAGTACAACGATAATGTGGGGATTCGTTTTCTAATATTTACAGTTCTGAGGTCTCGAAAAAAAAAAGAAAAAAGAAAACTCAAAACCTATCCGTGCCCGGAAACAGAGAGAACTGGGCTTGGAAAGGACCCGTGATCTTCACCCTGACAAAGCCTAGCACATGCTCTGCTCAAGGCTCGAGACCTCTGGCTGAGGTTGGTAAATTTAGAGCTTAATTAACATTACAACAATTGCCTTTTAATTTAATAAAGTATGATTTAACATTTTAGTTTTTATACGAAATCTCTCATTATACGAGATAGAATTAATGTACACAATATAATTTAAATTAATATCAAATGGGTTAATGTGTAAATAGTTTAATCAAATTAAATATTTTTTTACAATTTAAAAAAATTGGTATTTATTTACATTGAGAGTTTAAAATTTCAGACTACGTCAAGAAAAACGTCGCCTTAGTAACATGAAGAATGTTAGAATTACTAATAAATGTTACTTTTTGTGTGTTTTCTGGATCGAGAGAAAATAGTTTTTTTTTGTTTTTATGACTAGCTTAAAAGAAATACGAGCATACAATCTTATTTCTCCGGGAACTATTATCTAAAACATTACGACATTGTTTTTTTATTTTAAGTATTTTGTTAATATCTTAAAAGTATTGTATCTTTGTTTAATATGATATCCAAGAAAATGCTGCCACGTAGCGACTGTTGGGCCCTCTCGTCCTCCCCCCCCGTATAACATTTCTTACACCCCGCTTGTTCCTCTTTGCTTTGTCCCGCCCCCGCATCTGATTTTCCTTTTCTTCTCCCCTTCGATCAATCTTCGCACCTTCCTTGCTCCCATCGCTGCCGGTGCTGCTGCCGCAGCGGGCAATCTCGGAGCAGTCTCGGAGGAGGACGTGACCCCTTGTTCGGTCGAGCAGTCTCGGAGTGCAACCGCCATGGCGGCTGCGGCGGCGGAGGCCTCGAGATCCGGGGCGCCATCGGCTGACTCCTACATCGGGAGCCTCATCAGCCTGACCTCGAAGAGCGAAATCCGCTACGAGGGTGTCCTTTTCAACATCAATACGGAGGAATCCAGCATCGGCCTCCGGAATGGTAATCAGGGCTCTGCCTAATGTTTGGGGTTTGTTGTGGTTTCTTGTTTGTGGTTTGTACTTTTAATATGTTTGGTCTGTGATTATAGAAGTCCTTTTTTTTCCCCTGGAGGAGGGGTTTGAAATTGGTCGTTTAGGGTGGAAAATTAGGGTGTTTCGATGTCTGAAGCGGGAGTTGAGGTGCCTCTTGTTACGCGATATGGTGCCTGCAGGTTGCGAAAAGGGCTACAATTGCTGCTACTTGCTATAGTTTTTGCCGAGTATTTTGATCTGTGACTTCTCTGGCATAAATCTTCATTGTTGAAAGACATGTTTGAAAATAAATTGATCATCTACCTTTTCCATTGTTGAAACGGGTTACCAAATTTCTTTCGTATGCTATGGGATTGAGATTAACTTTTCTTTTATATCAGTTCAAAGTTGTCTTTATCAGATATCCGGAAGTCTGAGAGGTTGGCTTAGGAATAAGCTGCCTCAAATCAATCCAGGCTGATCTAAGATTTGAATTTTTTTCCGTGAAAGAGGGATTGTAAGTCTACTTGGATAAAGTTGAACCCTTGTTAATCGCAGACTTAAACTCATATCTGGAATGAGTAATCGCATCATGATGTTTCATGTTCATGTTATACCTATGTTTCCTCAGATTGATGGATAACACAATCGAGGATATGGATTGAAGCTCCCAGCGTGTATTAGTCACAGTGAACAGAGGATCATATATTACTTAACGTTTGTTATTCTTGTGCAGTAAGGTCATTTGGAACAGAAGGTAGGAAGAAGGATGGACAACAAATTCCTCCAAGTGACAAAATCTACGAGTACATACTCTTTCGTGGAACTGATATCAAGGTGTGCATCGATAAACTGTTTGTTACTGTTGTTTGTTGGCTCTGCTTGCATGACCTTGATTGTTCAGTATCACACTCCTTGCCTTATGCTAGAGTAGGCAGTTTTGAAAAAGGGCAATAGCATGATTCATTAAAGAATAAAAGTGATGCTAAGATTATCAGACACAAAAGTGGCCCGAAGAAACTCTCTGTGTAGTCCGTGGCTGATCATGTGCTAAGACAGCACAATCAAGGTACTGGATACACAAAGAGATGGATATGAAGGACATGGTGAAGGAAAAGGAAGCCATATGTTGCTTTTACCACCTATAGAAGATACATTCTGGGGTTCTATACAAATCAACATTTATTTCACTTACCAAATAATAGGTTAAACCACTTCCAAACAGATCCCAAACATCTTTTGAATAAGCAAAATAACTTTTTACTTATTCTACTTATTCCATACCTTGTTGCCAAATCAAACACCTTAATTACGTGTAACTCATTCCAGATTAGTTGTTCTGATGTAACTTATTTCTGTTCTAGGTTGGTGCTATATGATTTCATTTAGTTTGATTTAAATAACTTTATATTAAAATGTGCTACACATGTTTATATATATGACGAGTCTTACCTTAAGAATTTTAAAAATATTTACTTCTACATGAAAAATATAGGAAAATATTATTAAATGTCTAATTTAATATAATTTGGGTTATCTGGTTTACTGATTAGTTTGGCTTTGGTTCAGTTCAAAATTCAAACCATATTTTAGGTGTGGTATATATGTCTATATATAGTTTTGGTTTAATTTAAACCATATTTGATCAAAATATGGTATATATGTTTATATATATGATGAATTTTACTTTAAAACTTTCACTGTTTATGTTTACATGAAAAATATATGCAAATATTGTTAAAATGTCTAACTTAAAATGAATATTTAATATAATTTGGTATATTTGGTTTACTAGTTTGATTTGGTTTTAGTTTAGTTCAAAATTCTAATCATATTTTAGTAAGGTATGGTATATATGCCTATATATGGTTTTATTTTTTATTATTTAAACTATATTTTATTAAAATATGGTGTATGCTTATATAGATGATGAGTTTTTTTAATAACTTTTAAAATGTTTATGTTTACATGAAAAATATAGGCAAACATTGTTAAAACGTCTAAGTTAAAAGGAATGCTCAATATAATTCGGGTTATTTGGTTTATTGGTTTGGTTGGTTTTGAAGGACCTTTAAGCTAAACCAAACCGATTGTTAGTTGACTTAGTTCAAAACAAATCAAACTGATTATTACTTCAACCGAAATGACCAGTTTGATGTGTTCTCTGTTTAGCATTGTGATGGGGACATTTTTGAGCATCTTTTATATTGAGCCCTTAAAATGGACTGGTATGTAAATAGATTTTAGGGAGTCCTTTTTTTTAAAATGTTCTCCTCTTTCCCCTATAAGAGGAAGACCGGATGTACATAGTTAATCAATCAATAGAAGAATTTTTGGAAGCCTCCGCGGTTGGTTCACCCGTGAGAGGGGCTCTGCCCCGTCTCTTCCCCACCCCGGCCAGTGAGGGCCGTCCCTCTCCCACCTCCGGCATGAGGCCGGCTCCCTCTTCACCTCCGGGAAGGAATCCCGGCTTATCTTCTCCACCTCCGGTATCGTGAGACCGGTTCCTTCCCTCCCTCCGGCCTCCGCGCCGTTCCCCTCTTCTCCCCTTCTCGGTTCCACATCGACAGCACCTCACCAGCCGGCGCCCCCCCCCCCGTCTTCTTCTCCTACGGCGATCTCCTTCCTCGACGAGGGCGGTGGATCTCCCTCCCTTCGCGGATGCGACGGATGCGGATGAAGAAGAAGACGAAGAAGAAGCGGAAGAGGAAGAAGGAGACAGCGGCGGGAGGGAAGCTCTCCGGCGATCCCCGTAGCCCTCCCCCTGCTCTGCGGCCTCCTTCCACGGCGACGGCGCCTCCGCCTGCGCCTCCGCCTCCTGCTGGACAACGTCGAGGCGACTCGGGCCATCGCCTGCGCCTTTCCCCCCCTGCTCCGGGCCTGCACCTGCCGGACGGCGACGATGGCGTTGCGAAGCCCCCGCGAGGACGTCGCCTGCCCCGCTGCTCCACCCGCGAGGCCGCATCCGGACGAGAGAGACGACGCCCGCGCTCGCCGTCCTCGCGTTTTGTCGCGGCACGCGCCCGCGTGGGCGCTCGGAGATGCGGCCACGGCGACAGCAGGCAACGGCGTGGGTTCAGCCACGCGCCCGAGCGGAAGCGTCCAGGAACCCGCCCCGACCCCCCCCCGGGGTACGCTCGCGCCCGCGAGCGCCGGGCGACGGGCGCGGTCGGCTCGCGCAGCGCGGACCCGGCCGGTTCGCGCCGAGCCGGCCGGCTGGCCGGTTAAACCGGGTCCAGACCCGGCCCAAGGCCGGTTCAGGCCGGTTCAGCGCCTGAACCGCCCGGTTCAGGCCGGTTCGGGCCATCTTGAGCCGGTTTGGACCGGTTCAGCTTGGTTCGACCCGGTTCTGACCCGGTTCGGGACTGTTTTGGACCGTTTCGGACCGGTTTTGCTCCATTTTGGGTTCTTTAGATGTTTTAGCGGCGATTAGCGCCGATTTAAGTCGTTTTCGTTCGGTTTAGCCCGAGTTAGCCGGTTTGTCCCGCATCACATTGAGCACTATATAGAAGTTTACCTATGGATTGAGTCTTTTGTATAAGTTGTTGAGTACAACATGTTCTCTGCAGTGGATTGAATTAGGTGTTCTCCAATATGCCAGTAATCTATTATTTTGTAGAAACTTACTAAAACATGTTATGGCTCTTTTTTTTCCATAACTGAAGGTCGCTAGTGTCATTTGGATCATTGATCTTCAACTTGGTCACAAAACTTGGTTAGTTTCAATATAGCCTTTGTCTGACAGCTGGGGAAGTTTGGACATGGTGGAAAAGGAATAAAAGGATATGGATTCATAAAGAAGCTTCGGTTAGAAAAGTTGAAAATATCAAAGTAGTAGAGACACAAAAATAATGCGGTAGACTTAAGATAATGTAGAGGAGAGTTATTCAATATGTTTTAGATGATTTAAATATCTCTGAAGAAATAACTCAAATAATGGGAAAAATAAATCCATATGGTCAAGTCCAAAGGATTTATGATTAAGGCTAGAGTTGAAATGAGCTTTCTCTGACCCTTATGTTGAACTTATTAGAGGCTGATAGACAGCTGAGGTGCCTCAGCTTAGTATCACTGATATGATTGCATAACATTTGATGATTTATCTAAATTTCTAATATTTATTTGGTCATTAAGGAATCGCTCTACAAAATTTGATATAGCGGAAACGACGATTCCTATAGGTTTATCTAGAACTTGTCTAAATTGGAATCGAACGACAAAAATTAAAAATCGATCAAAACGAGTTCGAATATACTTGATAGGGATTCATCTAATCACATTGAGAGGAAGAAAATGAGCTTCTGAAAGTACCGGCCTCGAGAACATTTCTCGAACTTAGCTTCATCGCCCATGTATGTATTCTAGAGATAGGGAGGAGGTTGAAGACATGGTTTTCACATTTGACTTGATAGGGTTTGGTTAAAACTATTATTATTTATATAGAATTTAGATTTTTTTATAAAAATCAAAATCTTCATAAATTATGTCATTGTTTTTATATTTATGGATAAACCTTTATGTGTGACTCACTATGTCCAATAACTTATTTGGTTGAGGCCTAAATAAAATAAAATAATTTTATTTAATTTAATTAAATTTGTTATCTGATAACAGATTAATCGGCCTACCGATCATGAAGGGTACAAGTCACATCCTATGATCCCAAATGACTATGTGGATTATTTTATTTCTATTGAGTCTTTCCATCATCAGTTACTGGCATGGATATAAACCTTAGTCTATTCAATGCAACGATCGTGGGATCGGGATCGGTCTGGATCGGGCGATCCTCCGGAAGAAAGGGCGTCCTGAATCGGTCCGGATCGGGCATTTTTTTAATTTATTTAAATCATAAAATCCTCAAAAAATCAGGAAAATCATAAAAATAAATAATTAAATTTAAAAAATAAAAAACAATGTGGTTGACATTCTATCAAACAATGCCATACAACGTAAGTTTCTTAAACTGACATATTAGTATAAATTATTATATAAAAGAGAGAGAATAGAGTTAAATAGATCTTTATGTAAATTTAAGTATATAATATATATTTATGATTATGAATCTTCTATATATGTGATAGCATAAGTGATAGTGAAATATATTAATATGTTTACACTTCATCAGCGGGACGCCGAGTAGTCGCGGATTGACCTACGCGGTCAGGTCGCGGGGGTCAAGGGGGCAGTGCCCCTTGTGGGGGGTATCAGGGGGGCAACGCCCCCCGAAGAAAAAATATTTTTATGATGGTAAAGGGAAGGGGAAAAAAGGAATTGGAGCCCCCCTAAATTTACCTGTTTAGGGGGGATCGGCCAATGTTCAAGGTGGATTGTGGGGGGGAGGGGTCTAGGGGGAGCCCTAGACAATGAATGGGAGGGGGGAAGTGAGAATGAGGGGTGGGAAGGGGGAATCGGTCCGATCTCCCCCTTATTGGGGGGGGATCGGAATAGAACATGGTCCGGAATCGGGTCTTGAATCGATCCGATTCTGGACCCTTCCTGGTTCTAGGGGATCGACCGATTCTCGGATCGATCCACCTGGATCGGTCCAAGATTGACCGATCTGGTCGATTCAGACCGATCCAGCAGTGAGTCCCAGCTGGATCGGTAGTTCCGGCTGGAATCAGATCGGTGGGTACTGATCCGATCCAAGAATCGGCCGATCCCGATCCGGATCGGCCGATTCTGCAATCCATGATTCAATGTCCCGGTCGGAAAGGAGTACGGCATCAACTGTCCACTCTTTGGTATACTAACTCTATATGATCTTGTATTCGAAATCGGATCAATTGAAAAAATTGTTTTTCAATTTTTTTCCTACCTGGCTAAGGATTCAGAGTACTATCTTATAGGATATTCACTCTCACTTATCGAGAGTAGACGATCTCTTATTGTCTGCTTAATTACTTCTATCAGATTTTCCTTGTACCCGATCCATCACTATATTGGATTATCTAAACGGTGATTTATAAGTCAATGGTCAAAGTACAATTTCCACCCAATAAGACATCTTTGGTGACTTATGTCAAAAGTTTAACCATGCAATCGTGATGATAGAAAACTTTGATTGACAGTTCGGTAAGATACCATGCTGGACTTTTAATTCGGTCAGTTCAGTGAATTCATTCTACTAATGAGCAACTGTATGTGTATCTCAGTATGTTCACACTAATGATCAATGAGATTAGTTATTCTCATCGTATGAGAAGACCACACACTAGTTTATCTGGATTTTTGATGTTCCATCTCAATGATCTTATGCATAGTTGTCAAGGCGCCCGCCTAGGTGGCAAGGCGCTTTTCCAAGGGCGTCTTGTCTGGGGCCAAAAAGGCGCCCAAGGCGCCCAAGGCGTCCAAGGCGCCTGCCTAGGCACCCAAGGCGCCCAGGCAAGACACCTAGGATATTTTTACATCATTAAAAAATAATTTTGAGGAGTTTTTCCTCTTTGATACCATTCACAAGGGACACTTATTTAATGATAGTTTGAATATATTAATATATTGTATTATCACTTATGCTATCATACATATTTAAGATTTATGATTATAAACATATATTATATACTTAATTAAGTTTCTTTTCAGCTCTTTCTTCACTCTCTCTTTGTCTCACTTATACTATTACATACTTTTTTGGGTTCGAGGGGTTTCGCCCCCCTAACAACCCCCCACAAGGGGCGCTGCCCCCTTGACCCCCTCGATCCGCGACTACTCTGCGCTCCCCCCATTTAATATTATAACAATATTTTACCATCACTTATATTATTGCACGTATATAAATTTTATAATCATAAATGAGTTATATACTTAAATTTTATAAAAATCTATTTAACTTTCTTCTCTTTCACACACACATCATATTTATTTATGTACATTGATAAAACACTCATATTCAATCATAACATAAAAAATATAATTATATTTATGCTTATTTTTATATATAACAACTTCCCTACTCAGTCTTCCTTGATTACCGCCTTGACCGCCTAGGCGACGCCTAAGCGGCCGCCTTGTCGCCTAAGCGGAATCGGTACTCTTCAACGCCTTGGACGCCTTGTCGCCTTGACAACTATGATCTTATGACTAAGAATATTTAAATCATATACCTCTAGATGACCGATCTCATTTTCATTATCTCATCTTGATTCAATTATCATTGTATGTAATCAATGACATCATTACGATTTACGTATCTATTAAGAGTTAGTAATGAAGATTGCTTACATGAGATATTTTTAAAAATGTCGAATCATATTATATATGATTGGCTTATAGAGTATATATTTTTATCAGTTTACATATCTATGAGAACCAAGTTGTGTGCATAACGAACTTGAAAGATACTAAAAAAATCAAGAACTAATATATTTATAAATGTTATAGTCAGGCATGATAGACTATGTGACCGATATTTCAAAGGCGGTTGAAGTCTATGGCATGACTGCCTTAATGTGGCAATTACTTTGTGGCCACCCAACAACGTTTAAGTACATAGCTACCTGCTGAAATACTCGGGCTTGTGAGCATCCTTGTTTGAGATCTAGCTGATGCCAGCAGAATGGGGATTTTGCCGAGTGCATACCTTTTTTTTCTGAAGGCTACCAGGGAATATACTGTATTTCTCTTGACAGTTGGAGCTCATTTGCAAATAAACACGAATTTTATTGATAAAAGGTAGTACAACGAGAATAGATAAGTTCATAAAAAGAAGGGTTCTTAAGCTACAAAAGAAAGCTAAAATACATTTCTTGTCGGTTTCATCTTTTTGTCTTTTTTATAGAAATTTGATGAATGGTTGCTCTTACCATCTTTCTCATCAAGGAATTGTGACTTGTATGATCATCTCTTGAAATTGCTGGTGACTGACTGCCGGACTGCCCCATGACTGGAGTCACATAAATAAGATGGTAATCTTCCTGTCGGAATTGGCATTTGAGTAGGACTTGGTTGTTCCCTTGTAATTGTTATCTTGGCCAATTTTGCGTTTGCCATATGAAGGTTGATATAATGTGAACATCTGTTTGGGGAAAGAAGTTTGCTAAACTAGATTGGCTAAATAAAGTTCGCAATGGTGATGTATGAGTGGGTGAAAACTGAAAACTCTGTTGGCAGACATATAGTTTGGACTGGTAGTTCTATGTGTAATGTTGAGTAACTGACCTGCTCATAGTTTACATCTTCAATAGTGCTGCGAGGCATTTCTTTAAATTTGTTCCCTGATGGAAAATTGTGGAGGATTCTGCTGCAGCTCCTTCCAGCGTTGCATTTTAACAGCAGAAATGTTTTCTTAAAGTCATTTACCTCATGGCCTATAGAAAGAAATGCTTTCAGCCAAAGGATTTTTTTTTTACTCTCTGCTTTTGCCATAGAAACACCCTAAATTTATTGTAAAGGCTTTTTGGATTACATTTGTGTATAATTGGTTTCAATCTGTGGTTGCCTTCTGAGATCCTGTAAATTCATGTTTTTGTGCAATATTTTGTGGGGCATGATATATGCTTTCTGCTGTTGCTTGCAGGATTTGCAGGTTAAGTCATCGCCACCTGCTCAGACAGCACCATCTGTACCCAATGATCCAGCTATCATTCAGGTAAAATAAGAATTTCAAATGTATGCTTAACATCCTCTATTAAGTTCTTATTTATTAATATCCTGTATTTTTTTCTGCAGTCTCACTACACACGTCCAGTTGCTCCAGCCCCTTCGTCTGCAACCTTGCCTTCAGGTGGTAACAGTGCCATAACAGAGCTCAGTTCTCATATAGGTCAAGTTGGACCTCCAAGATCAACATTTCAAGGTGGGCTTCCTCTGTATCAGCCTGGGGGAAGCCTGGGTAGTTGGGGCTCTTCACCACCTTCAATGTTTTGGCAAGGATATTATGCGCCAACTGCTGGCATGCCTCATTTACAGCAACCACCTTTGCTTCGGCCTCCTGGTCCTCCACCTGGTCTGCCAATTCCCCAGACCATGCAACAAACCCCTGGGACATTGCCATCTGGTGCCCATTCTTTGCCTGGAGCCAATGGCTCATTTCCAACTGGATCACCAAGCTTACCAAGATCAGGAATATCACCATCTACATCTGCACTTCCTGGAGGCAACATACCCTTTTCATGTGGAATGTCAACCTCATCTGGGACCAGTGCGCCCTTGCCATCTATATCATCAAGTTTAACAGGAATTAGTGTGCCACATCTATCTGGATCTACAAATTTTTCTTCTATTTCTTCAAGTGTACCAGGAATTAGTGTGCCACAGCTATCTGGATCCACGAATTTTTTTGGCTCAAGCATATCCGTAACTGGTACTGCTCATTTACCTGAACTTCCCCTGTTGCCACCTCTAGGCGGTAGCATAACTTCTGCCTTTTCAAATTCTGTCCAAGCTACTGATTTACAGCCTGATGCACCAGGAGCCCTGCTTTTGAATAAGTCCATTTCTTTACCTGTAACTTCCCCTGATGCAAGTTCAGCATTTTTATCACCTATAACTAGTGATGTTGAGTCCATTGCTGCACCAGCCTCTGTGAGGTCTAAGGGGACTTTGAGTTCTGATTCTACCTATCAAAGTACAGCTCAACCTGTTTTGTCAGTATCATCGAGTAGTAGTCTTAGTGAAACAACTGTGCCTTCTCTTTTGACACCTGGTCAGCTTTTGCAACCTGGGTCTTCTTCTATGCAATCGATATGGCCACAGCAGACAGAACAAAAGGCTCCAGAAGCCAAATTAATGACAGGAGAGCATCAAAAGCAAGCTGCAAATGAGAACAATAGCCCGATATTACCTTTGCCCACAGCATCTAATCAGAAGGTATACAGTACCACTTTTTACTAATGAGAAGGGTTGACTCTTTCTGAAGCAAATATTTCCGAGTTGAGATTGGGGTTAGGATTGGCAAGGCCTATCCAAATCAGAATCGGGATTGGATTGTCCAGTTTGGCTGATTCAAGGGAAGAAAAACTGATCTGGGATTGGCCCATATTGGTTCTTCCAAAAAAAAACTGAAAAGAATTCACAGGGCGACTAGCTGCTGATTCTGGTTTGATCTTGTATCTTAGCTTGATCCTGGAAGACGCTTCTTCTGGGATCGGGCTCCACCTGGATCAGGTTGACAGGTGCTGATACTGATTTAAATTGGCTGATTTTGCAATCCATGTTTCAGATGATTGTAATCATTTTAGGTGAAAAAAGCTTAGTATAGTTTTTCTAACTTTTGTTTTTCATGATACCATGCTTTTGTGTATATTTTTTTGTTTTTGCCACTTTTTTTACCTTTCAACGGTTTTTGGTCCTTTGACCCCAAAAGCTCTCTGCATCCACTTCTCGTTATTTCTGAGTTCATTCTCACCATGTCAGATACATATCTGAATTATCTTATAGTGCCCTTTTCCTAATTACTTTTGTTGGACTTTTAGAATTTAAAGAATTAATATATAAAAACTTAGTTAAAATAATATTTTGCATCAATAGAATAATTTTGAATCATATAGGTATCACATATGATGGATATCCAAATGTGACCGAATTTAGTTAGTAAGCTACATAGTTGTCACAGCCACAAGGCGCCCAGGACATTGAAGGGTGTGAATTTGGTTTAGACATTAAGGTGGCTGCATAGGCATCACCTAGGCGGTCAAGACAGTATCATTAGATGTTTCTATATGTACATGTGTATATAAATGTATATAATATATACAATCATATATAATTAGATATTAATACTATATATATTTATGCATGCATACAAACATATGTATATAAATATAATTATATTTGTATGTTATAATTGGATGTGTATGTTTGTGTACATACATGTAAATGTGATTTTATGTATGTAATTATGAATGTGTGGGTACATATTATTTTGGGAAAGAGTTAATTTTGATATACTAAGTGAGAGGGAGAGAAAATGGTGTTAAGAGAGAACTTAAGTATCTAATATATATTTATAATTAAAAATCTTAAATATTTGGGATAGTATAAGTAATAGTGAAATATACTAATATGTTCACACTATCATTAAATGAGGGTGGGGGGGGATGGGGTGGAACTATCAAATGATTTTTTTTTAATCAGATGCCTAGCTCTGGTGCCTTGGGCTTGGACTACTAGGTGGGCACCTTTTGGGAGCCCAAAAAAACTCTTTGGCAACTGGCAAGGCACTCTGGCTCTCGCCTTGATCATTATGTAAACTAGTGCAAAAAAATTGTCAGCATGAAATATAAGACAAATGATGCGGGACGAGGCGGGACGGACCGGCGACGTGGCGCTGCAGCGGGCCTTCAAGAGGCGCAAAAGACCTAAAAAATGCATCAAACAAGCAAAACCGGACTTAAACCGGTCAAAACGGGCCCAAAATATGTCGAACCATGCCCGAATCGCTCAAAACGGGCCTGAACCGGCCCCAAAATAGGGTGAACCGGCCTGAACCGGCCCAAAACATGGTGAACCGGCCGGTTTAGGCCTTGAACCGGCCTCTGGACCGTCAAACTGGGCCGAACCGGCCATGAACCGGGCTGAACCGGCGGCCTGACCCGGACTGGGGACGAACCGGTGCCGGTTCGAGCGATTGGCAGGCCCCCCCGGGGGTGTCGTCGACCTCGCGAGCGCGAGGGTTCGATCGGGGGGGGGGGGGTCCTTCGAACGTCCTCCGTCTCGTCGACGGCCGCGGTGGAGCCGCGGGCGGGAGAAGGCCCAGCCGTCGCCGTCGCCGCCGGGGAAGGAGGAAGAGAGGGACGGCCGGAGGGCCCGCCGTCATCGCTGGACGCCGTCGCGGGAGGAGGGCCAGGCGCCGGACACCGCTGGTGGTGCCGGAAGCACGCGGAAGTTGGGGGTCGAGCCGGCGGAAGTAGGGGGCTGTCGACAGCCTTGCGGAAGCCGGCTCCTCCACTGGATGACGATGGGAGGCAGCCCAAAGTAGCCCTGCAGTTGTGGAAAGGGGGGGGCAGCTGCCGGTCGCCGGGGCCCTAGCTGCGCACGGACGGGGCTGAGGACGCGGGACCTCTTTCTTCCTCCTCCGTTCTTCTCCGTCTAACAGGGGCCCAAATGGGAGCAAGAAGGTGGATGGAGGTACTCTGGGGATCGCCGGAGGCGGGGGTGGACGGAGGGGTGGAGATCGACGCCGTCGGAGGTGTCGAAACGGACGGAGACGGGGGTGAACGGTGTCGATAGGGCTGCAAAACGAACCGGTGAAGGGGGAAGGGGCAAGAATGGCTCGGAGGCCGCTGGACGGAGGAGGAGAAGGCACCCACGCCGGAGGGTGGCGAAGAGACCGGTCTTCACCGGGGGTGGAACTGGACGACCTCCATCGTGGAGGGGGTGAAGGGAAGGGGGGGGGCAGCGCCCCCCTGCACAAGGGACCAGCCCTAGGGCTCCAAAAATTGACACTAACAACTCTCTCTATTCCAAACAATGAGCTCACTCTTAAATAGAGGAACTAAGTTTACAAAGAGACCTTAAAGATGACTAATTACATACATGGACGAAAAATAAAAGACATGGGCTCAAAAGACTTCAAATAATTACAAATATGTCCAAATGGACGTAAATACAAATAGACCCCAAAATGGACCGGACCGGGCCCCCATCAACAAACTTTTAAGGCACCAAAAAAAACTAGAAGAGGGACATTTTGGTTTTTAAATATGCCCATGTTAGAGTTAATCATTTTGATTCCCTTCTCAAGCTATACAATTTTTAGAGATGATAAGAAGACCAATTACCACCTATGTTTAGAGGAAATAGGACCAAATGCTGGGGCAGAAGTTGATTTCTGCCTCAACTGTATTTGACCTCTGATATAAGGTACTTTCATGTTGAATAATTATTTTTGTTAACAGTCTCAATGTCTCATCAGATGTGGGTAGCGGCAGATGCCAAAGTGATATTAGAAGTCTTCTTTTTTCATGGACAGGAATCAATGATAAGAATCTTTGGAGCATTAGGCGTGCATACCTATAAAGGCACTCAGTTAATCAGGTTTTGGTGTCAGATGGATGCAAAATTTTTTTGGAACTATGTAGAGCATGGTTATTTTCAGCTGTCTGTTGTGGAATTCCTGTGTGGTTTTATGGATAGTAATGCACAATAAGGATTCGGAAGTGTGTGAGTGATCTTATCTTCCATTTTGTTCATTGCACAAGGAATATTGCTTCTTTTACTTTCAAAAATTTTGGGGCTGAGTTTTGTAACATGAGATATTTCTGTACTTGGTTTTAGGCAAGGATTTTCAAATCCAAATTGGTGGGGATCTAGTCTGATTCGGTCCAATTCTCAGGAAGAGAATCCAATCCAAAATCAGGATTTTAAAAAAATTTTAAATTTTTTAATTTTGATTCTGATTCGGACTGATTTTGGCCGATTCGGTCCGACTCTTCCTGAATTTTTAAAAAAATCAGGATTCTAATTCTGGTTCGGATTCTGATTTCTATCTGATTTGACCGATCTAGACTGATTCTAGCAGAATTCAGGTCAGAATCGGTCCTTCAAGTGGGAATTAAATCGAAATCGACTGATCCCATTCTAGAATCAGCCGGTTTTGACCCGATTCAACTGATTCTGCAATCTATGTTTTTAGGTTTTCTTGTTGTATTGATTGCATGATTGAAAATTTATAGAATATATTACATTTTACTTTTTCTTGTATTTTTTAGCAACATGGTGCTTTACACACCCATCATAGTAGCAGAGGGCGTGGAAGAGGAAGAGGAAATGCGGTATGATCTTTCCCAAGCATGTAATCAACAGTAGATGATTATTCCATTTGAATCTGGTTATTGTCTATTTGCACCATGTGAAAAACATAGCGGGATTTTCTTGCTTTCCTTCTATTTTTTTTTTTAAGCTGCTTGGCTATTTGTTTTGGATCCATTCTCACATGATCTTATATCTTATTTGTTTTGACGTGTTTTTATTGAACCCATGTTTCTTAACCAAAATTTGATCTTGGACTTCTCAGTGGTTTGGGTGAAAAGCTGTGTAGTTAAACTGTTAAAGGCATTTGAGGTGACTGTATGTGCTTTGAAGCTTGGTGTGGTTGCCCCCTCCACCTTAGTTTCTTGTGGTGGTCGTGCAACTCATTTTAAAGTCACTTGCCATTCATGATAACTAAACAGATGAATATTTATATGTATAGCAATTTAAAGTAGATTTAAAACTTATAATTGATCATATAGTGACATTTAGGTCCATTTTTTCTGGAGGCTGCGCACATAGATGGGAGCAATTTATGGAAATAAGAAAAGTCAATTACAAAGCAGAAGGTATAGAAAGGCTCTATTTAGGAGATAGGCCACACTGGAAAAAGTCAAACTGCCTACTAGAGGCACATAACATGGTACGAGGAATACAAGTGAAGGCAAGTATTCTTTCATAAAAAGGAACACACGAGACCAAAAATGCAAGTCAAGCATGAAATAAATGTGAACCGACTGAATTGCATGAGGAATTTTTAGGTGCATTTCACTATGTTTTGATCATGTTTACAAGTTTAAGTATACTATTTGCGGTCCCTTTTTTATTGATTGCTTTTGACTTGGTTACCTGAGGTGAGCAGATGATGCAAAACTGGCTGTCTCAACCTATGGTGTCCGAGGCACCAGTTGCCTGAGGCAAGGTGTCTTTTTTAATGTATTTTTACATTTATTATTTTATATATGTATATACAACTTAAAAAGTAACAGCGATTAAATAAAAATTAACTTAAAATAAAATAGATTAGCAACATTAGTTTAAATCTGGAAAAATGCAGCAATTTAATAACATGAATTTTGAACAACTTAATAACATCAACTTTTGATGGATGATTCAAAACCAAAAAGTTGTGATAATTCAACATCTATGAATAACTAAATCAGACCACTAAACTGAAAAGATTACATAAATTATGAACAACTTAATAACAATAATAAAAAAAATTAAGACTGATAAAATAAGCAGCATAAAAGATTGCAAAAATTTAAACCAAAAGAAAGCAATAACATCACTTTAAAACTGAACAAAATGTATGAACTTAATTTAAAATTTAAAAGTGAAAAATGTAGGAATATGAAATAAAATCTAAAATGACGTAGTTAATATGATTATATCAACCAAATCTGAAGTCTAAGGGTCTCTAGGCGAAATATATAATAACTTTTAGGTGGCGTTTGATTTGACTTAATGGTTGTACTCTTTTCTTTGGTGAATCGTTGAGCCATTGGAGAAGTTTTTTTCACATCTATATATCTATGTTTGCTTGAAGTCGTGCCTCCCTCGTACCCCACTCCATTGTCATTGCTCTTGGATGTAGAGTCATCCGAAGTTTTATATTGGACTCGGATGTTCATTTTTGGAGTGTTCTCGCACCTTGTCAATTGTCTTTGCATCTGCTATGTATGTCAAAAGGATCAATCAAAATTTGTTTACTCATTTCCTTACTTTGCGCACCCTAGCTAGATCCTTCTTCGATCTTTTGTCTCTTTGTCATGGAAGGTGGAATCTAAAATTTTTGGGTAAGAGGGATATCGTTGAGCACTCCTTTAGTCCATTGTCGATCTTTTGGGTCAAACTCAGGTTTGTCCATCCCTTCTTGGTCGTTCACCCATGCTTTTAACGGATTTCTCTTATCGAAGATTTGATCTAAGTTGATATCCTCATGTTAGATCATTGGTTCTTTAGCTTGATCTCCCGAGGTTGTTCTCCATCTTTGTTCTTTCTTTTGTTTCTACTGATCATTTTCGAATTCTTCAATTTGAGTCTCATGTTGTAATGACAATACACAAGGTGCTCAAGTCTTCTAGAAGTCGACTTGTTCATCCGTTCTGTATGGATTAAGCTGAATATTGACCAAATTACGAGAAGAGGCATGGAAACCATGGTTTCCATAAATTGAGTGGATGATGATCATGTTCTTTTTAGCCTTTGATAGACATTACGGAATTTATCTCATTGATTTATGATAGTCACTCGGCCTTTGATAGGCATGTGGGGACTCCTATTGACGTAGGATAGAGTGCACGTGCCCTTAGATAAGCATGTGGGGACTCTTCCTATTGATGCATATCAACCTTGTTAGCTTGTGGTTCGCCATGTATACATGTGATGCATGGCTTCCCCATAGTATGATGGGTATATTTTTCTCTTAGTGGGGGACATGGTATGACATTAAGCTATTTTTTGACCTTTGTATGTCACCTTATAGAGTGTGCGACTTGTACAAGGCCACCCCCCAATTGGCTATTTGTTATAATTTTTTTAAGTTATGCCAAAGCCAAAGACATAGGAAGTTAAAAAGATTGACCCCCATTTAGTCTTGAAATGGATTTTTTATCTAAATTTAATTGAGACATAGGACGTGTGATGCGGAACTAAGAAGGACCTAGAGTGAAGGACATTAAAGAAAACACTCTTTAAGAATTATCAGGAAAATCTTCACTTAAAACAGTTGGTTATTTCAAAATTGACTTTATTCTGTTAGCACTAGAAATTGGACCAGCGAACTTTTATCCAGTTTAGAAAATACTCAGGATTTTAAACAACGTAAATTCTTTCAAAATCAACCAGTAGATCCAAATTCGTCAACTAATTAACGAAATCGATTTTGATAGTTTTCAGTTGGATTTGAAATTAATCTCTCATTCTACGCCAACTACTTGTTTATTCACGAACTAGATCCCTAACAGCACATTTGAGCATGGCATTTCGAGACGTATAATAGAAAAGCAAGTAAACATACAAGGATTTATGAAAAGAGATTACCTCCACACCGGGGTGTGGGTGTTGGCTCGGGTGGTTTCGGTCGCGATTTCTTAAACATTCCATTTCAATTAAGCTTTACACATTCGAAATATGATCCACACCTCGCGGGGTGATAACGGATCGAAACAAATCAAATAGTGGAAATCGTGACTTCAACCAGGTTGACGAGCATACGAAAACTTCCAAAATATCCACATAGCTCACAGGTTGATGTTCTGACAAACAACCATTTCCACAGCTCGGTTGGAGGAGTAGTAGGGATCAGCTGCCACTAAGCCAAAGTATTCAAAAGACCTCAGTCCGAATTGGTAGGCGTCTCCACAGAGTCACCGGTACTCAACTGGAGTGATTCCTCTTCACCGGTTTAAGCAGTCACAAACAAGCCATAACTACGACCAGCCATCGAATGAACGGCGATTCTTTGGACTGGACCGGTGTAGTATACGTGAGTTCTTTGGACTGGACCGGTGTAGTATCGTATGTTCAAACCTTTCTGAACAGAGAAAACGCTACGTTCGGCTTTGGAGGAGGACCGGTGTTAGCTTGTAATGAGCGAATCGTTAACCCGGATCACGGTCATTTAAGACTCGGGTGTGGCTATCATCATATCCTCTCCATACCACCCCGACGAAATCATCGATCATTTCGGATCTCGGTGAGGCTGTGCAATGACTTCATCGTTGTTGAACTAGTCATTGTAATACTCGGCCCGAAAACGAACTCAAACTCGTAGTGTGCTTTCAAGAATCACGGCATATAGAAACCATCAACAGGGACTAGTTCCGGATACGTCTCCAGCTGGGGCTTAGCCACCGAAGCGGGCGATCTCAGATCTAGAGGGTTAAACCAGAACAGGAACTGAAAACACGGACCAGTCTGTATTGCAGGACGCCATCGACATGTAGGTGTCGAGACGGGAGGTGCAATTGAACTGGAAGATCATCTCCAGCGTAAAAAAATTATTCAGAGATCGAACCAAATCAAACAGTCCGCACACTTATCTGAGCTGTATGTCCATCAGTATTATGGAGGACTCTTCGAACTGTAGAAAATACTGGACAGAATCACCTTCATGGAGAATAGTCAATAGAGCAGACTTGGTCTTCAACCAAGTGCGGGTTGCAGAAATCGCCAGGAACTAGTAGCAGCCACGGCCGTTGAAGAAGAAGAAGAACCAGAAGGAGTATCGACGGTAGCAGGCGCCGAATGCCTCCAACAGTTGCCGTCGCGAGATGTAAACACCACTCGGATGTTTGAATAGGAAATAAAATGCAGGAAATGTAGAGAAACAGGCTAGCTTAACCAGTAGAATAGTAATGGCGAGAGAGGTTAACGCTGGAGCTAGTGGACTAATGGAGGAGAAGACGCTACGGGAAGAAGATGCTACGGAATGAAGACGCTACGAACTGGTGAAGAACTCCGCTACTAACGGGAGAACAAAGCCCTAAAACGGGAGAGAGACTGCGCCAATGAATAAAATGGATTTCTCTTTTTTCATTCTGTCGAATGGTGTTCTGTGGTCCCCTTTTAAGGAGCTGTACAAGAAAAATAAAGAAAATCAAAGAAAAGGGACAAGAGCGTAATGGGTCCGCGGCTCCAATGTCAACAGGCGGCCCACTATTGACTTGTCCAACAGAAATTGACCAAAAAGAAAAACCCTATGTAATGGGCCAATAAGAAGTCATTTCCTAGTGGCCCAAAAGCTACTATACGTATATGCAAGGTGTAAAAAACAACTGGGCCAGGTTAAGAAACAATGGCGGCCCAAAAAGATGAAAAAATTAAAGAGACTGTTTTAAATCCCTCCTTGTCGATATCTTTGTCGTTGGTAAAATTTCCCAAATCGATTTGGGCCAATGTCCCCATCAACGTGCCCTGTTGAACTGGACCCCAATCATTCTCAATTTGTGTTGATTGTGAGTTTTATTGAGTTTGGAATCTTTGGATGGTCTCAAAAGCTTGGTATTGCCATCAGTCTTAACAGTCCACTGTGAGGATCCCTTCAAAACATGCTATCCATACTGTCAGGCTCTCCTGAATTGTTGTACCATATCAGTTTCATTTTTTACAAGTCCTGACCTGTCTTTATCTCTGATGGTATGTGCTTAAGGTGTAACTAGGTGCATGGCGTATGAACTGTGAGGACTGACTGGAGCTGTGGACTTAGAAGACGGACCCAATCACAGGTTGGTGTCACGGCAGTATGGAGTATTAGCTGAAGTGGTCGGGTAGTCCTGTCAGTTTAGTATAGGGGTCCAGATCACGAGTAGGCATTGTAGGTGGACTGTGTCAGTTTCACGGAGCAGGGGAAGGCCTTCCCTGGGAGGGGGGGGAGTGTGTGTGTGTGTGTGTGTGTGAGAGAGAGAGAGAGAGAGAGAGAGAGAGAGAGAGAGAGAGAGAGAGAGAGAGAGCAGAGCAGACTGGGTTACATCTCCAACGGTGCTTCCTCACCTTTCACTGAATGGCTGCACGACAAGGAGGCGGTTGAGGGGCACCTTCCCTGTTGTCTTTTTCTTCCCTGCACGGTGTTCGGTTCCTAGCGATGAGTAAATCTTCAATGAACCTCCCTTGGTGGACTCTAACCGGGTTTTGATGCACGCGATGGTAGCATGGCCTTGACAAAGGAGTGCTGAAGCCTTGTTCTTGGACTCCGCCATTACTCCTTCCTCGATTTACTTCTCTCCTTTCATTTCTTGGACCTCTCTCTCCATATCTGAACCCCACAACAGGCTTTGTGAGGCCTTTTATATAGGCCGAGGGACCTAGGCTTATCGGGAAGGAATCTCAACGGCGTTGGCTTCCTTGGATGTTGATCACAGAAGCTATGTTGAACCCCATTCTTGATGGAAGTCTTGGATGTTCTATAGCTATCTTTGGAGAGCTACTCTTTGGTTTTGATGTGGATACAGGTCTCCCATTATTTGGGGAGTCTCATAGGGATCTGGGCTTTATCAGCAGCAACTCTTGACATGCATGTAAGCCTTGGAGCTTCCTAATTTTTCGGCCCTCTTCCTCTTCACATGATGCTGCATATATCTTGTTTAGTCTTTGGACTCCTCGCGATCGGAAGGAGTCCTGGTTGATGTTGGATTTTAACGGGGGGCAAGTTCTGCCATAGAAGGCTCCAACCATAATCCCAACTGTTGTGATGTGGTTTGACAGGGGCTTGGATCACTCGACTTCAAAAGGAAGCCCCATGTAAGGAAGGTGGGGTCGGGGGTCGGGACCGGGTCGTTTGGGCCCAAAACCGACCCGGGTCGGTCGGGGTCGCGACCCGGGTCGGGCCGGGGTCGCCAAAAATAATAATAATAAATTAATTTTGGGGTCGGGGTCTTGGGGTCGAGACCGGGTCGGTCGGCCCCAAAAGCGACCGGGTCGGGCCCGGGTCGCGACCCGGCGAACCATGGCCCCATGGGGGCCTACCTCTCTGGACGACTATTACAGAAGCCCCGTAGGCTCTGGCTTGTTCATTGCCACCTTCGGGTGCTCTTGGAGATAAAAACCACATGAGGACTGATCTCTTCCTGATGGAAGGTGATTGCGATAACCCCTGCATCATCAGCTTGCTATTTTAACACATGGGGTGCGATCATAGGCGTTCCATGTTTGTCATGTGAGCGTGCCCAACGGTTGTGGGGTGCCATCTGCTTGTGTGGTGCTGTGCAGAGTTCTTGCTTTATCGAGGATCATCTGGTAAGTTGGCGATGGCTTCTCCGGCTATGACAGTTGCCTGATAAGGTTAGAACAACAATTTTTTTGCTTCCGGGGACTCCTTCCCCTTGTGGGCTTGCCCGAGGACGGGTAGAGATCCCGGTGAATGCCTGTTGATGCTGCTGCTCCTTATGGTACCATGAAGGAGTCCTGGCTTGTTGGGGAAGTTGGTGCTTAGGTGGGTGGGCTGTAACTTGGCTGCAATGGGGAGGATGTGAGCCTATGTCAATGCGCGGTTGGTCCTGGTTCAAGATGGGCCTAGGCCTATTAACCTCCCATGGAGTGGGCCCACAGAGGTGCTGGTGGGCTTAGCCTTAAGGATCCTCTCATGGCCCCAGCCCATTAGCATCCTATTGGATGAATGGAATTAATGGTCCGGGTCTTAATGAAAGCGGGCCTCCTACATGCATTATTACTTTGTACAAAATGCAACCTTCCAGATTAATCTGATTTGGTCTTGCCGGCATGTTCCTGGTAGAACCAGGATTGGAGAAACAGGAGCTTTAATTTTAACTAGGATCCAAGTTTGAGTTTGGTTCAAACTATATCCCATGCCCTTCTAGGTATCAAACCTATCTTCTATCCATGGAATGCCATCTCGCGAGATCTCGCCGAGATCTTGCGAGATCTCGGTCTCGCCAAGGGGGCCGAGAAACGAGATTGCCGAGATCTCGTCCCAAGTAGCCTGGTCCGACAAAACAAATTTCTTCGGGGGGCTTTGCCCCCCTAATACTATAGTTGTCAAGGTGGGCGACAAGGCACTACTTGACCAACGCCTTTTGGGAAGCCTCCCAAAATTTATACATAATACCAAAAAAAATCCTTTCGGGGGGCTTTGCCCCCCTAACAACCCCCCACAAAGGGGCGCTGCCCCCCTTGACCCCCGCGACCTGACCGCGCAGGTCGATCCACGACTACTCTGCGCCCCCCATTTATGATAGTGTAAACATATTAATATATCTCACTATCACTTATACCATCGGTCCATCGCGGATAAAAATGTGCTACAAGTTTAATACCATATTAGTATTTAAATATAATTGTATGCAAGATTAAATCTTTTAAAAGCACAAAGATCATTTTTTTGGTGTTGAGAGTATTTTGTAATTGTTTATTCACACAATTGATGTATAAATGTATTATATATTTTCATGTAAATTCATTGATGTACTCTTATCTTTATAAGATATTATGTTATGTTTCATACATATATACATTTTGATCCGAGAATCCGAGATCCGATCTCCCGAGATTTTTCCGAGATCTCTCCGAGATCTCTTCTCTTTCACCCTCCCGAGACGAAGCCGAGATCCGAGATGGCAAACCTTGCCTCTATCTACAAAGGTATCACGTAGGAAGCCTCCCTGCTTAGCTCTTCTTCTCTTCTTGCCGGCCTGATTTTGTTAACTCCCATTGGAGCTTGCGACCTTACTGTCTCGCTACTTGATGCAAATTATGCAATTACCATTTTATTAAATTCCAAGCTCTTGCTGGGTCAGTCTCTTTTCCTGGCTTGACTGATCTCACTCAATTTTGTCCACCAAATTGGTTAGAGAAACAGACTCATCACAGTTTGGGTATGACCAGACCCACTAGGGTCTGCTGTTCCCTCTTCTGACTCTCAATTGACCCTCTGTTGGACCTGGCGCTGGGGCAAACTGCCCCTTTATGCTGCCTACCTGCTGTCCAAGCATCTTCAGATCCGAGAGGTGCTTGGGCCCTTAATTCCCTAACCATCAGCCAGTCTGCTAATGCTTGGATTGGCTTAATCCACCATTTTCTTGCTATGTCTAATAGTACTAATATCTGATTTATTCATCTGTAGGTCTTATGGACATCATCCAGCTCTGTCCTGGCTATGTCCTCTTCTTATCTTTTGTTTTATTTGCTAAGATCCCTATAGCAATTTTTTTTAAGGGGGATGCCCTTTTGGATGTGTTCTGTTCTACTCCTTTTTTTTCTTTTTTTTCGTGAAAATTTAAGTGATACCAAGCTGCCTAGGCGATCAGCTAAGGTGAGACGGGTTACCACCACCTTATTTTGTCACCTAGGCGACCAAGGCGATCACCCTTGATAACATACACCTCAATGTCTCTTTCTAACTAATGTAGTTACCATGCTGTTAAAAAGATCATGGCTATGTAAGCCTGGTCAGATTGATTGGAATTTGAGATGAACAAACTTAAACCAGAAGCGCCTTAATCAACTCAGCAAGTGGGGTGCTAGATTTCTGCATGCATATCAAAATTACTGTTGAGTAATGACTGAGCTTTTCCACTTTTTGGGCAGTTTTCATGCAACGTGACCAAGTTTACTGAAGATTTTGATTTTATCGCAATGAATGAGAAATTCAACAAGGACGAAGTGTGGGGCCATCTCTGTAAAAGTAGGTCTCAAATGAGAGACAAAGAAGAAATCATAGATGAGTATGACATTGATGACGTTCCTGAAGAGGATTATTCGGAGCCATCAACAGTCAGTGTTAAGGTAAGGAGCATACAATAAATCCCTTCGCTGGAACTTGCACTTTGGCTTCTATTTTCTTCATATGTTAGACTGCGTTCTTTTTCTTCTTGAAGCCGGTGTACGTGAAGGACAATTTCTTCGATTCACTATCTTGCAACACATTAGATCATAGAGAAAGGAATGGACGGATAAAATTTTCGGAACAAAGGAGAATAGACACAGAGGTAAGGAGGGTTTTATTTCTTGCTCTCCTGTTTAGTTTATGAAATTTAATCAGGTTGGAGCTGCTTCTCACCTTCTCTAGTTCAAATTCTTTCTTTGCAGACTTTTGGTGATTTCAGGCATCGACCAGGTCGCGGTGGAGGCCGTGGCTTTCGTGGCGGCAGCCGTGGACGGGGATTTTATTATGGGAGGGGATATGGTTATGTAGGGAGGGGCCGGGGTCATGCCCTGTCTAACCGGGCATCATAGTGAAGTATAGTTATCTGGTTTGTCTGTTCTCCAAGACTTGGTCTTTTAGGTGAATATGATGATAATCGATGCTGGTGAGAAGGTGTTTGCACCGAACTACCATTCTCGTGAGGGCCTGTTCTTTGTACTAGCGCACCCAAAGAGCAAGAGGAGCTCGGGACGGGATTTACCATTCTGTCAGAACTCTGACGGCGAAGGGCTAGCGTTTAGCCGTTGTGGTGCAGATGATGGGTCCTCACTCCTTTACTCTGTCTAAACTAAACCCTCCTTCGGTAGATGAAAATAAACATATGACAATCCCTCTTTTCTTGTGTTGGAAGGACCAGTCGGCTTTCTGTCTCCATCTTCGTGTGTGTTGGTCGTGCTCGCCACCCTCGGGCTAGCTTTTTTTTCTTCTTCTTTTAATTTGAAGTGGATTGGGGTGTTTAGAAGCTAATCTAGCCGGGACGCTCGGCGCGCTATCTTTGTTAGGTTGCCACTGAGCAGTGATTAACAGATGTGTTATGTTCTAGTTCTACTCTGCATGCTACTTATGATCGTAGAAATATATGATTTGAATGTGATGTACTATCTGGCTTAATGGTTTGATTCATCTCTGTCGACGTTATTATTACCTGCTGCTGGAGGTGGTCACTTCTCTTGAACGTAAAACTTTGGGGATCTCTGTGATCTTAGACCCTTCGCTTTACATCATCCATTGTAAGGGCCTGTCTGATAATAATTGGATGGTTTGTCTTGAAACATGCTCGGTTGCAGTAGTCCATAGCATAATAAGATCATTGTCATTTTGTTAGGAAATATATATTATGTTTCAGAACCTCCTAGTTTGGATGCCTTGTGTCATACATGGCACTAATGACAATTGTCATACATGGCGCTTATCCCTCCCTCCGATAACATTCTTCAGAGTAAATTGTAAGGATAATATATCGATTCACACACCGGGGCTTGTCTTACCTTGTGCAAGCGAAGATTGCGGGTGCCCCAGATTTGGAAGAAGTGCACAATCTTAATCACGTGACAGGCACGTGGTCCTTCGAATGCGTTTCAACGCGTCAGTTGCGAAGTCTTTTTATTTCTTGCGCGTAAATTTTCTTTAGGGGTGGAATGTGAAGACGATGCTGATATTTAAAAGATTATCGGAGTGAATTTCAAAGACTATGTACGCGAGTGATGTACGCTGGTATAAGAGACAAGAGTTCCCCGTGAAATCCCTTTCGAAAGGCGTAAAAGGAAGGGGACCGTGATTGATTGAAGTCGAGGATGGTAAAAAAACATCCTTTCGAAAGGCGTCCGTCCCCCGACCGTCCTGGGGCTGCGAGCCGACGGTTCCGTGGCGCAGGGTGGTGGTGACCCCGCCGACCGAGCCGGACGATAAGCTGGCAGCGCGGTCGCCGCGGGGCGTAGCCAGCCGCCGAGCCCCCCACCCCGACCGACGCCTTCATGGCTCGCCACCTTCTTCGCCTTGTTAACATCTAAGAAACAGTTGTTAAAGGGGGTCAGTCCGGGTCTGATCCTCTTCCTAATTCCACGGTATTGTTTTTTTCTTCCGAATATTGATCGTGTACTACGTTAATCCAGATTAGCTTGTGTCCGACTCTTCGAATCGGTTTCATCCTCAGAAGCCTCACGCTACTATACTACTCCTCCCCAAGCCGAGCCAGAGCGGTGGTTCCGAACGTAATTAAAGCGAGTATCGAGACCGAAGACGGCAGTCGGGCAGGGCAGGGCGTGGCTCTGAAGGTGGCAGCCGGCCAGGCGAGGCGGAGCGGAGCAGAGCCGCCGAAGAAATAGGCGTCGACCGGAAGAAAGCCGCTGCGGGCTGCGCCGTCGGCTCCCTCCGAGCGCCGCCTTTCTTTTTTGCCCCCACTCTTGTAGCCAGCCGCCTTTCAGATCAGACGCGGATAATTTCTCCGGCGCGCGCGCTGCGGCTCCGATCGGCTTCTCTCGGCTCGCTCGCTCTCCGTGGACAAAGAAAGTCTTTGCTCCGTCGTCCCGCCATTGAGTCTACGCGCTCTGCTTCAGTCCTACCGCTTGCTCGCCACTTCTGATGAGCATCCCAGTTTGGTATTGCTAGACCTAGGGCGATCCCCACGGATGGGATGGGATGGTTGGCGGGGCAACACGCGAGTAGGCTTTCTGATCCTCCTTTTCCTCCGATGATGTGGAATTCCGTGGTTCTACTTCTCTTCTGATCTGGCCTCATTTTGTCGGTCCCGGAGTGAATTCTGACTGGCTCGATCTTCTGGGATTCTTGGGGCTTTAGGTGGCGACCCGGACGATGGGGACTTGAGACCTTGGAGCTGCATGTAGAGAGGTAAAGAAAAGCCGCGGGCTTGTCTCTGTTATGTCGCCCTTCTGGATGATTGCATGATTCTCGACGCCCGACGGCGGCTGCTACTCAATCTTTAGGGTGCTGAAATGGTGCCGTTATGGGAGAAAATTTGGTGTCTCCGAATATCTTTGGATGACACGATGCCCCCAAGTCGTTTACTCCTTTCTTGAGAATTATTACGGTTTGTACAGCTACTCTTTTGACTTTGTGGGGACGACTCGTTTGGAACTCCTCCGAATCCTGAATCATGGAGAACAACTTAAATCATGGCTTATCAAGCAACACTACAGGACAGGGTGAACAACATATCATGGATAAAATCGAAACAAGGCATTCAACATATGATTTTATCTTATTTTCACGACCAGTGAATGAAAAATGTAAACATTGTAGTGGACAAGTTGTCTGATAGACTCGTGATGTTGAAACTGGTTCATTACAATTCACTGCTGTTGGCGAGATGGAGGTGAAGATGGGTGAAGTTTCAATTTTTTATTTTGATAAAATAATTGAACATTTTCAAGTCAATTCCAGAGTAAAATAGATACATAACTTTCTTTTTCTGTTCCCTTTCTGATATTATTACTGACAAAACAGATAGGACAATCGTGTATTTTGTTTCTCAATTTTATCTTACCTATGCAGAACTTTTATATGTTTATACTTTCAATGTACTCTTGTAATTTTTGACATTTGATGTTTGTTGGGGTTAAAAGAAGACGTCTTAGATACCGAGATCTTTTATATCCTTCAAGTAGATTCATTGGGTCCCTTGATAGCTCTGAATCAGGCATTCCTAGTCAAAGTCTATCTTTTGGCGAAGGATACAGCTCGTTATTTCTATTATTTTCATGATATATGGTTAAATGTGTTCATTTTTGCATTTTGGCTGATCGGATTCAAGATAAAGTAATACATGAAAGCTATACAAGTTAGTGTTGCGGGATACAACTGAAATATTAAGTCTTAAAGAAGCTTGGAAAGGGGGTACGCCTGAAACATCTTTTCTTTTATCAGGAAGTGGGGAAGAGGTTTGGTGTCTGTTGTTCCCAACTCATAAAACAAGATTCTCTGCTTCCCAGAAAGAAGTTTTAGTTGACTACGTAAATGTCTGTTGTGGCTTGTGACACCTGTGACCTGCTACTTGGGTGCAGTAGATGCAACCTATAAATGAAGGTATGCTTCTTTTAAAATGGAGGCTACCCGTTGCTCCATGGCCGTTTGGAAGGAAAGGAATTACAGGGCATTCAACCAGCTATGACAATACAAGCCATTCACATCAGAGGTGATGGTTTACTAGGGCCTAGGTGGGAGCGTGTCCAGGGGGGAAAGGAACACCTTTTCTTGTACTGCTTCAATGCTATTGGCTGGAGGGCCTTTTTTTTCTTTTCTTGCTTTACTCCTCTTCCTTTCTTTTTGTACTTGCCCTATTAATTTATGAGTCTTACTACTGAAATTTGATCCTTTCTGGTGTGTATTTCTTTACTCGTTTTGATGAATTGTGACCTGTTTCATGCCAGTCACTTCCAAAAAGGAGGCTGCTACTTGGAATTTTATAACGTCCAATATAAAGTGGACGTAATCTCGGTCTTAACAGGAGGAATACTGGATACTTCTTGGGATTTTGTTATTTTGTGAAGGCTACCACATTGATCAATGCGGTACTTATATTGTTAAAGGTAAGGGGGCTCAGACTTCATATTGATTAGGCTTTGATGTAACTTTCCTCAGAAAATTGAAATGATGTCTGATGTGTTTAACATAGGTTTTGGTATTTGAATATCTTTAAAAATTTTGCTATGCCTCTTTAGTACCTTCTGAGTTATGGCCTTCTTTTAATGTCAAGTAAACCAAAAAATGAACATTTTCTGTCTCATTTAGTTCTGAAGATAAATCGAACAGCATATGCAACATCCCCATAAATGTTACCACAGAGCCTGAAGATGTCAATATCAAAATTCTAGGTACTGTTGTATTGTCTCCCAGATGAGTAATGGTGGATGTGGTTGTTTAGCATGAAATATCTCAAATTGCACAGCTTACACCATGTCTTGATTTGCCTAAGGAGTTTCTTACCTTTCAGTTCTTGCTCTGTTGCAGATGAAACAGTTTAAGACTAAGTCATGCGTGCCCTGCAATGTTTTGTACAGCGAAAATTCTCCTATTTTTGCTATTCATTTTGTTTCTAGTCTTGAATTTCTTTGTGATTGTAAATGTACTTTTGGAACTAGGAAAATCAGTGTCAAATTATTATAATTAACAAAATCATAAGTGATCTAGATTATCTTTTATTTTGCTTCCATTCTAATAGTGCTGATTGTGCAGGTGTAATTAATGTTCAATATAGTGAGACATGGAGTGGAATAATGCATTCAAAAGCATGAAAGGTGATGATAGCATTGCCATATTTGCATTTTTTTTCGTGAAAATATGTAGATTGTGAATACATATATAGAACTGTGAAGGCTTTTTTGACAGGTGTTGTTTGATGCCGTTTGACATTCTGCTACATTTCTGCATAGAAGTATGGCTGTATACATTATCTATATGACCTTTCCCTGTACACATTAAATAATATTATTTATTCTCTGTTTTGTTGTTTTCCACTTTCCTCTATCAAAAATATTCAAATCTTCTATAATCTGATTGGTTCATGGTACTGATTAGGATGCTCTAAACTATATGTTTAACTTTATAATCAAGTAGCTGAGCTATCTATTTGGTTGGCTGTATGCCATAGAGCTTCCACTGAGGAACTTCTGATGTCATCCTAAGACAGCAATATCTTATTTTGCATTATCTGCATCATGGAAGATCGCATTGGGATCAGTTCCAGATTGTCCGGACCCGATTCCGATCTGGGCGAAGTCAGAGCACTCCATGATCTACCAGAATTAATAATTAATAAACAAAGGAAAATCACAAAAGTAAAGAATATCTGAAAAAATCAGGAAAAACAAGAAATACAGCGAAACTTTTGAAAGTGATTCTTGTGACATTTCAATCTTTATTATGGAGGAAATTGCAATTTTAACTGAAATTATACATCATATACATTGATAATATGAATACAATCAATTTAAATAATTGTTTACGTTACACAAATGAGCAAAAATCACCAGAATCAAGCAAAAATCCCTATCCTTATCACTAATTGATCGTTAAATGTGGTTGAAGATCCAAGCTAAGCCTTTAAAATAATAGAGTAATGAGACAAAAGACATCAGAAATAAAGAAAATAGTAAAATTTCAGAAAAAAAAGAAAAAAAACTGGCCTGTTATGGTGCCAAGGCTGCAGAGACTGTGGAGGGTGGAGGTGGTGGTGGCGAGCAGGGAGAAGGGGCGGGGGGGGGCAGTGGCAGTCTCCTATTGAAAATACTCTGTAACCCTCAGTAGACATTACTCTATGTTCTTTCTGCACAAGGGCAGGGCAGATTTTAAGAGCCTGACCTGATCTTGACCGAGTAACATGATCCACAACTTTGTTTTTTGGGTTCCATCCTGCCTAGGCTAACGTTATTTGTTCTTCCTCTAGTATTTCAAGTAATATGTTTGAAATATGGTGCATACTACAGGGAGGATTAGCAGTAATGTATAATGGTTTCCTCTACTATAACATGCTTACCTGGAGGTGGAGGTTCCTCATGTCTAATTGTTGAAATGCTTTGTCATCATCTGTTATGGAGCATCGTGTCTTAAATACTACTGCAAGAATGTAGTAGCATCATGTTATATGTCGTCGCAGTTGTGCTGATTATAGTTTTTCCATAGGGCATAAATTGATCAAGAATCAAAATGCATGCTTAATATCCATATTTGTCAAGGCACCCTAGGCATTCAATGATGCCAGTTCCACTAGGCAACAAGCATTGTTGTCAAGATGACAAGATGCCCAAGATGTTCAAAGTTGCGATTTACGCTTAGGTGACAAGGCGGCCACTTAGGCATCACCTAAACAATAAAAATAGTCTAAATAGATATGAAAGAGAGAGTAGACGTTAAAGGGTTGAAGTATATGAAAGAGTTTAACATATAATTATATACATATTTCTATGTTATAATTGAATAGCTATATATACACATGTGCTTAAATATGTTTTATATATGTAATTATGTATTTATGGGCATATATTTTTGGAAAATAAATAATTTTGATAAAATTAGTGAGAGGGTGAGAAAAAGGGGCTTGAGAGAAAACTTTATAATTTTTGCATATATATAACTTTAAAATATATAATAATATCAGTGATGGTGAAATATTTTAATATGACTTCACTATGGTTGGCCATAGTTCATGGATCAAAGGGGTAGCATCTCTTGTGGGGTATCCAAGAGACAAAGTTCCCAGAAAAAATTGTAGTCATGTACAAGGGCCTAAGGTGCTTAGGCGAACTCCTTGCAACTATGGTGACAAGGTGGCCACTTAGGCATTTATAAAATATATGTTGGATTTTAATACTACATATGCACATACATAAAAAATACTTCATATATACATAAGAATATATATATACACAATATATAGGGGGAGAGTAGACTTTACAAAGTTTAGGTATTAGAGAGGGTTTTGTGTATTTGTATGCATATCCGAGCATGTGTATTACGTGGGCATGCATGTAAATGTGTTTCATGTATGCAATTATGTATGTGTAGATGGTTGAGAGACCTTGGGCCTTGGTCCTCAAAAGCCTAGGTGAGTGCCTTGACTACTATGTTAATATCTCACATATGAGGAATTGAGATAAAGCTTGTATAAACGAGTCCCAAAGAAATTTACTTTGTTTTCACATTACAAGGATGTCTTGCGATGTATCTACTATGTTATTTTGAATGAATACATATTGCATTAAAAGGTGTTGTCTTAAAATTCAATTGCTCTTGACAGAACTGGATGCCAAAACCATGATGGACATGGCACTTATACCAAACATGGATCAAATGGAATTTGGAGTGGGTACTTCAGAAAAGGAAAATTCTTCTCAATCACTCAAATTAAGAAAAAAGTCTATGACATCATTTTACCTCAAATTCTTTGAGACGGTACCCGATGGAAAGAGCCGAAAATGCAAATTTTGCAAACAAAGTTATTCAATATCCACTGCAACTGGTAAGCATCTATCTAGTCTTATCTGAATTTAGCATCATTCTTGGCATGATATATATGCGATTTTCTCATGATATATATGTGACAATATTTTCTACCATATGGATCTGGATTCTTACTGCTTAGATTAAGGCCTTGCTTTTGGTTAGACTCATCTAAAGCGGTTTGAAGTAATTACCTCTTTACTTATTGAAGACAAGTGAAAATTAAAAGGATGATAGCCAAAAATAATTTCAGCTTGAAAAAGATGGATTCTATTGGAAATGGTGATAAAGATGGATTCTAATGGAAACGGTGCTGTCCTATTTACCTCTCTTGCTCCTTTCATTTTCAAAGTGCTGGATTCAATTTGTCATCAGTTAGAAGCCATCAGTGCTAATATCTTCTGGTGAAGAGAAGCAAATAACAGCGGGTTGATAGCATGGAAGAGTATACACAGGGGTAAGAAGATGTTGACTTCAGATGTTTGGGCTTGATCACAAGTTTGGAAGATTTTTTTTTTAATTGCTAGGATTTCTATGCATTCTCAACTCAGCTTATAGTGTGTAAGGACATGAAATTAACATGTTTTGGGAGGAGATGATTCTGAATTGCAAGGTCAGACAATCCGGATTGAATTGCCAATCCAGATTGGGATTGGCACGGTCCAATCTGACACCACATCACCACCTCATATGTGCATCCCGGAGAAGCTTCACTAAAGTTGACCTGGATCCAGCAGATTGGTTTAGACCAGAGAGAATTGACATCTCCAGATGAGGATTGATGGCATCTGTTTTTTTCCTGTATTATATTAATGAAATATATTACTGTATATTATTACTAAATGATATTCAACTCAACTAAATATAGTGAAATATATTAATTATTATTACTAAATAATAAGTAACATAACGACAATCTATATGGCCAACTCCAAATAATTTGGGACTAAGGCTCTGATGAGTATCACTAAATAAATATAGTACATAATGTACGTAGTTCACATTGTTTAATATTAAATATAATGCTTTGTATAATATATGTATATATTATATAGTACATACATGAATATTACTAAATTTTATATCACGTACTAATATAGAAGTATCTTTTAATATTGTCTTTAAAATACATATAATGTACTATTTTATGACTATTTAAAAGAGTAGTGTTATTTATAGTAATGTATATAATAAACATTTGTTATTGCTAAGAAGTTAACCTGGGCTAACTTTCTGTTATACATTTATAAGATTACTAGTGTTTTTTCAAATATTAGTATAATTTTATTTAAATGCATTATAATAAACATTTTTAGGCTGAGAAAATAAAAATATATTATATAATATAATTTGTACATTATAAACGTTATACAAATGTATTATTTCTTTAATAATTATATTCAAAATATTACGCTAGTATATATATATATCATGAAGTATTTTGCTCCAAATAGGAAGTTAGGTTGATAACTTCCTATAATGTTATTACCCAATACAGGCAATGAATTAACTATTCTGTGTACTGATTTTAATATTTTTATTGAATTTTGCATTTTTATTAATTTTTTGAATTTTTTATTTTTTATTCTATGTAATCCAGACTGATCAAGGACTAACCTGGTCCCATGCAGATCAACTGATATGATCCCTATTTAGATTAGAACGACCCCTGTCAATCCCACATCTGATCGTCTGATCCCAACCTGAAAATTCTCGCAGATGGTTGATTGATGACACTTTGATGGATGCTTTCCTGAGACTGTATTCTGTAACCTACATATTAATATAATTGTTCACCTTGAGAACAAGACCAACGTAAAATTACTGAGTTGATCGAGAGCCAAGGAGATGAGGCCATTTACCTAAAGAGAAACTTCCGGAAGATTTTGCGATCTTTATTATCTGTCCTGCATAATCACAAGACTGTTGACAATGGAGAAGATAGGAGACTACGGAGACAAGAAATCTGGCACTTTTTTCTGTGGAAGTTAGTATGCGTGGGTCTAACTGCATCTGATGTCAAATATTTCCTATCAATATAATTTTTTAGCGTTGAAAGTGGCATGAAAGGGTTAACACTTAACAGCCTCATATGGGATTGAGAATTCATAGAAACACTAGGTGCATGTTTTATGCAGCCGAGGAAGGTATCTTCTCTCAATATGCGATTTACCCATATGATTTGCAGTTTGTAAACAATTTTCCAACGGCCAGAATGTTGTGAATCCCTTAATGAGAATACTACTGTTATGTCCAAAAAGTTGCAGTCTCTCAAATGCAATGATCATAAGCCATAAGGATATTTGGATCATCATTCCTGTAAAAAGGCTACCTGGACAACTAGGCAGTGCCTAGGCAGTTTGGACAGGTCAACTGTGTACATCTGACTGTCTCTTATTGGTGTTAGTTTATCAGCCTTGTTGGTTAACTGCCTCCGCGTGTTTCCTCTAAATGTGGGGGTAAAAATGGAAGGGATTAATATTATTGCAAAATGTTAACTTAGGCAATTGCGTTAGTTTACTATTGATAATATATTATAAGAAGACCTCGTAATATTACAATTATATCAAATAGCTTTTTTAATGTTTTCTACATCTATGAACATGAACCCTCAAAAATATACATCATTAGCTGCATAAGAACTTTGGTTGTGTATCTTTTGCACAAGACGTTGTTTAAAATATATTGATTTTCATGCTTAATTATGAACGAGTATTTGACTCTTCAAGCTGAGCACACGGTTGTTAGCATTTTATAACTTTTTCACTTTTAATTTGAAATTTAAAGAGATGTGGCAGCATCCACATTTGAAGTGAAATAAGGTAGAACTAGATCTAATATAAACTAATTCTAGGCTATTTTTAATTTGAATACGATCTTAATTGCTAGTATATGTCTTAGGGTATGTTTCTGGATACAGATAGAGAAGCTTTCTTAGACTTTGCTGTCTCAAGTTTTATTAATGTATGTGAATATGTTCGCCTCATGTCACACTTATCTCATTCCTTTGATCATGTGCACTGGTATAATCTAAATGTTCCATGTGCAATATGATTCTGGAACTTGCATTGCGTTTTTCTAACTTGAGTCTATTGATATCGTTATGAAGGGAATTTGAGGCGGCACCTCAATCACCATCACCCTGGGTATGACCGTCAGGCTGACACTAGTCAACAGATTCTACAACTTGCTGTAGTATCAAAGAAGCCTCAGTCTCAAGCAAAGCCTGCCGCTGTGGATTTCGATCATCTTAACTTGCTGGTTGTCAAATGGTTAATTGCTGCCTCATTTCCCCCCCACACCATTGAGGATGAATCTTTTACTGATATGTTCAGATTCTTGAACTCATCAGTCAAGCTATGGACTAGGGAAAGGATACAATCAGTTATGTACGATGTATTCAGAAGTATGAGGGATGATGTAAAGGCGTCTCTGGAACATATAAATTCCAGGGTATCTCTTGCACTTGATTTCTGGACGTCTTCCGAGCAAATCTTCTACATGAGCGTGAAGGGGTACTGGATTGATGAGAATTGGTCCCTCCACAAGGTTCTTCTTGATGTTTCTCATGTACCTTACCCGTGCGAAGGTCCAGAGATATTCCATAGCCTTCTGAGGGTTCTTAAGATGTTTAATATTGAAAAGAGGATCATATCCTGCACTCTTGACAGTAGTCTTGATAACAGTCAGCCGGCAGTTCATGCATGCCTTGCACTCAAAGAAGAGCTGGATGCTCGTAAGGTACCATTCTGCTATATACCTTGTGCTGCTCAGACATTGAACTTGATTATAGAGGATGGTCTAAAGACTCTCAGACCCATATTAATAAGGGTCAGAGAATTTGTGCGCGAGATGAATACTTCATCAGAGATTGCCCAGGATTTCAGACAGCTGGCTGCAGCTTACCAAGAGGGCTCTTGGAAACTCCCCCTCGACACTTCAGCACACTGGACCGGTGATTATGCAATGCTTGATATTGTACGGAAGGTATTTCTTTATTTTATATGATGTATATGTCTCGTTTGGTTTTCGCTTACCCGGGATGATTTTCTTGGTATTGTACCGTGATCGCTTCGCTGCCCTATTTTGTAGGCACCAAACTCCATGGACATTGTTATCAGGAAGCACGAAGAAGCGTTCAGCGGCAAGAACTTGCTCTTGAGCGCCACAGAGAAATCACTGGTTAATTTCTGGCACACCAATTTTGAGCCGTTCTACAAAATCACCGCCAACCTCTGCACCTGTAAGATACGCTCGGTGGGGCTGATTCTCTTCTTCATGGACCATGTTTTCGAGATAATCAGCGCCTTCAGAGATAGCTGTCGCCAAGAATGGCTCAAGACCGCCGCCGACGACATGGCGGAGAGAGCAAGAAACTTCAGCGGCATCGTCTACAATCCCTTCACTTACATGGCCGCAGTTCTTGACCCCAGGATCAAAAAGGACCTCATACCCGAGAACCTCAATTCCGACAAGAACTTGGAAGAAGCAAGGGGCTACTTCTCCAGGCACTATTCGACGGCCGGCCAGTTCCCGTCGGCGTCCAACGGGTACGGCGCCCAAGACAGTGACGCGGTCAACAGCGTTTCGTTCGCCGAGGAGATTGCGCGGAAGCGGCGCCGGTCGAGTTCCGCCGCCGCCACCGCCGACGAGCTGACTCAGTACCTGTCGGAGCCGCCGGCGCCGATTGCCACCGACGTGCTGGACTGGTGGAGGGTTAACAGCGCGCGCTACCCGCGCCTCTCCGTCATGGCTCGCGATTTCTTGGCGGTCCAGGGGACGTCCGTGGATCCGGAGGAGCTGTTCTCGAGCAAGGGGGATGATGCTCAGAGGCAGCGCTTCTGCTTGCCGCATGGCAGCATGCAGGCCATCCTGTGCGCTCGGTCGTGGCTTCAGGGCGGGTACAGGCTCAAGTTCAGATCCAAAGAGGTTGACTTTGAGAATCTGTTGCAGTCGCTCGTTGTATCGGATGTCGCGAAAAGTGAAAAGATGGGATGATTGCGATGTAAGATGGGGGATGCTTGCGCCTGTTCCAAGAGAGAACTGTTGACCTCTCTCTGCATATCCTTGCCCTGTTGTAGGTCAAGCTGATTTTTCATGGATGGCCGACCTGTTCGTGGATAATCGGCAAGAACCTGACCAGGCGAGGTTTCAGAACCGTTTCAACGCCGCTCTTCACCGTCTCTACGAATTCATCCCAAGATCCGCTTAACACGCGCTTGTTGGATTCATGGGTTGTCAGAGGTCTTTCATACGGTAGTTCTTCAAATTAAAACGATGTACTAAAGAGGTGATATTATTATCGATGCCTGATGAAGCTCGGATGCCATGTTGAGTAAAATATTACCCCAAGGCAACGAGATACTGATGTACGACAAGGGCAGATTGTTGCGATTTCAATCCAAAAACTTGCGAACAAGTTCACAACTGCAGGATGTAGATACCCCTTCCCCCCTCCAGTTCTTTCACTAACATCTGGCATAACCGTGCCATAAATTTATGGCGCGGGTCGCTTATAATCCAGCTATGCATCAAGAAGAGGCTTAGGACGGGGCATCCATGGCAGCTAGACCAAAAGCTTGAGCAAAAGGAACTTCAGCCACGTTTGGTATAGCACGTACGAGATAATGTAACGATAATCTCCAAAAAAAACCTTCTATAGATCGAGCAAATATGTGAAAAAACATTTCAATCCTTAACTTCGTGGCTGGATTCTTTTCGTAGCGCCAAAGGGTGGGAAACAGTTTCACGGTACCAAGCCCTAGAGGAGTCCTTCAATCGAGCATTTCGTGCGCGTTCTGTTCTGCAGGGCGTCCTTTCTAGTTGACAGGCTTCTACCCCGACTTAATCTCCCAGGGGGCATAACGGTTGCCTCATGCTCAGTTCAGCTTTTAGCTTCGGAAAGTCTTCTAGGTCGCTTGAAGCTCCCAAGACCTTCTGCATTACAAAAGCACAGCTTCTCAATCAATGTAGAATAGCTTTTAGCAATGATGCGTGTATCATAGAAGAGCTCAAGCATGCAAGGTGCTGGATGCATAGAATAGAAGACGTGTTCATAGAACACTTACAATTTATCACAAACTACTCATTCACAAATTCAAATGCATAAAGCTATTGGAGCAACGACTAAAGCTCAAGCCCTCTCCCTTCTCATCCCACCCTTCGTGCAAGAGTGTTGACAGCATGATCCTTCTTGAGGTAGCCTATATTGGTCAATCCCTACTGATGTATGATCCTACTGGATGATACCATCATCAGGTGCCAACAGAAGTTTCCAGGCGATGCTAGTGCAGAGACTATTACCCGAAAGAACAAGGATAGAGTAGATTCCAAAAGAAGGCTCTGTCAAAAGATCAAGCATAAGAAACTATTTCATTGACCTTCTCAGGCCATGCAACAGTGGATGACTCTGGCGCTAGGTAGCGGCCTTCCCTTAAAACTGTACTGAGGTTGACTTGACTGGAAGCTTGTCCAAATTCTTAATATTGGATTTCAGAATTTTCGAGGAACATATGTGTCTCGGCAATGTTTATTTTTTTTCCAGATGTAGGAAAAGTGAAAAATAGAGCTGTAAGGTGCCGTAACATGCCATAAAACCAGGGTTACAGTACAGATCGTAATAAATATGCTTACCAGAGCTGCAAGATGAGCATCCTGTAGGATACTTCCATCAATTTCCAATCTGGCTATGGGGAACTCTGGAAGATGTCCTGACTGCTTCTTACCAAGCAAATTTCCAGGACCTCGAAGAAGAAGATCAGCATTTGCCAGGTAAAATCCATCAGATGATCTTTCAAGTACCTTCAGATGATCAAGAGCACCCACAGAAGATACTAAAAGCACACATCTAGACTTCTTTTCCCCTCGGCCCACTCGTCCTCTTAACTGATGCAACTGTGCAATTCCAAATCTTTCTGCATTCATGACAACCATCATTGAGGCATCAGGAACATCAACGCCTATCTCAATCACTTGGGTTGAAAGCAAAATGTGAGTTTTCCCTGATCTAAATTGCTTGAGTACATGTGCTTTTTCATCACTTTTCATCCGCCCATGCAATAGTCCACACTGGAAACCTTGAAACTTGCTAGAGATGATATCATAAGCTGCTGCAGCAGCATGAAGCTGAGGCAACTGCTCAGATTCTTCTATGACTGGATATACAAGGTATACTTTCCCTGCAGCATGCAGCTCATCTAGCATCATCTGCATACAAATATGCCTGAGTTCGAAGGTTACCCAGCATGGATAGTTGAACTTTGCATGACAGAAGAGAAACAAGAAGTATAGAAAGTTTATGTTCTCCATGAAGACTGATAATCAAGATCGGTTTAGCTTTCTCTACTTTGTAGTGGTGTCACAGAGAGCTTCTAAAGATTAATTGTCATATGAAGTCCAAGTAATAAAGCATATATGTTTTTTTTCCCGTTGGGGAGAGAGGAGGCACTGGCTTGGGGCTGTAGATTCTCCACAGGAAAAACATAGAGTTTCTTATTCCAATTTTCAGAAATTTATATTGAACAATCAATCGAAATAAGTATTCATGGATTCTCATATTTCTGAACATGCCATTAGTATAACACGATGGACAACTTGTTTGGCAGCTTGGTCTTCATACTGAGATGCTGATCATACAAACCTGTTCCATCATTGATCCACCTTGAGAAAAGTCATCCAAGTTTACTTTAACGTCTTAGATGATAATTTTTTTGCAGTTGGTTTTACTTTTACCTATAAAAACTCAAACATATTTCTGACCGGGAACATGACTTCTTTTTGGTTAACAAGATGTATGGAACGAAAGTACATATTACAGGAACAACCAGAGAGACAGCACAGCAAATTTATAAAACAACAATCATTTTGACATCTGCAGGGTGCCTGACGTGTGAACTGGTTGTGCTTTTTAGATGAATTCTTGCTCGAAGTGCTCTTGTTAGGATGCGAGAGGAACAGTTATTAGCTAAAAGAAGAATATGACTAACGAGAATATCAATTGATGACTTTATTGTCAGCATAGTTGTCAAGGCGCCCGCCTAGGCGGCGCCTAGGCGCCGCCTAGGCGGCAAGGCGCCTTTCCAAGGGCGCCTTGCCAGGGCGCCTTGTCTGGGGCCAAAAAGGCGCCCAAGGCGCCAGCCTAGGCGCCCAAGGCGCCCAAGCAAGGCGCCTTGGGTATTTTTACATCATTAAAAAATAATTTTGAGGGATTTTTCTCCCTTGATACCCCTCACAAGGGACACTTATTTAATGATAGTTCAGGTCGATCCGCGACTACTCTGCGCCCCCCCATTTAATAATATTATAACAATATTTTACCATTACTTATACTATTGCACATATATAAATTTTATAATCATAAATGAGTTATATACTTAATTTTTATAAATATTTATTTAACTTTCTTCTCTTTCACACACATCATATTTACTTATGTGCATTGATAAAACACTCATATTCAATTATAACATAACAAATATAATTATATTTATGTTTTTTTTATATATAACAACCTCCCGACTCAGCCTTCCTTGAATACCGCCTTGACCACCTAGGCGACGCCTAAGCGGCCGCCTTGTCGCCTAAGCGGAATCGGTACCCTTCAACGCCTTGGGCGCCTTGTCGCCTTGACAACTATGATTGTCAGTAACCGCCTCTAAAGAAAGATGTAACTAAATACAGAAGTAGTGGACTAGCTAAGCTGCTGAGGGCAAGAACCAACAAAAATCTAGTAGCAACATACGATAAACAAAAATGCAGTCACCTCGTAAACCTTTTCAAAACCATGATCATCACCTTGCAAGACATGAGTTGCAATGGGTACTCGTCCTGGAGGCAAGTCTGTTATCTGTTAAAATAACATATTTTAATATATACTGGATATATGCAAGAGAGAATTAAGTAGGCTGAAAAAATTGACAAAAACTAAATGATTTTGTAATTGTCCGTATCAAGAGTCAGAATGAATATGATAATATGAAGTTTCTACTTCCAGAAAATATTTACTTTCATCCATGATTTATGCGATGAGAGATCTACGCTAAAAGTTATTTCAGAAAAATGATGGAAACAAATACTGCATATATTTTGCTACACTGGTTATTGAACGAATCGTATGTCAAAACTGTGAAAAAATGATTTTACTTACGATTGTTAAGCAGACTAGACAGCCATCTAGCAGTCATAATTTGAGAAGATGCCTGGGGCTCCCAAAAATTTTACATTTATTTTGAAGGTGATCCATAAAAGACCATAAATTGTTAACAAGAAATGGAAGCAGGTGAGAAACCAAAAATGGCACTCTACCAAAATATCATGCTTCATCCTCCTAAAGAGGACGTTTTACAACATGAAGTCGTGACCATCTAAATAAAGAAACTTAGACAGACTAGCATGGCAGGTAAAACTGATTCTTGAAGCCGTAAATCGGTAAATTAGCCCAACAAACCTATATTTTCTGCATGGTTCACCCAGAAACAATTTTAGCATCCCAAGATTACCTTCTGCTCATCAGGATTAGGAAACGATGCATAACTTACAATAGATAGAATGATCCCAATTGTGATATTTACCATTCGTCAATGTGGCCTATAAATAAGTCTCCTGCCAGAGTCCAAACCTCCGAGGTACATATGACAGCCTCAAAAAAACCTATTCAATTATTGTTCTCCTTCCAAAAAAGCCTATTCAATTATTGTTGTTCTCACCATAGCTCTATGTTGACTGTTGGAAGGTACCGGAAAGTATCACAAACATGCAAATTTGGCCTAGTTATGTAGCTTAAAAATTTTCTTTTAATGTGAAATCGAGGTGCTTCCTAGTTTCCGACCAGTCTCCCCTATCTTGCCCTGCATTTTAGCATCATTTCATGTTTGTTTAAGCATCTAGTTTTCATCTTATGCATCCCCAAAACACCAAAATAGGGGTTGGGAGTTAGCTTCAATCCAGTTAGTCCTTTTCCTTCGTCATTTTATGTTTTTCTCTTCTTATCCCAACTGGAATCAGGATCAGTTCTGTGATCTTGCCTCATTTTAAACAAGTACAGATTCGAAGACTTCAGTTTTTGATATACAGAATTACTCATGGCTTCTAATATGGGATGCATTATGAAACTTTTAAATACACTTAAACTTTATCAGTGCCCTAGAACCACCTAGGCAGTGGCAATCTGAGTCTGCAACTGCCTAGGTTGCACGTTAGGCACCTTAAGTTTGAGGCAGTCAGATTATTAACTGATTGTCCTTTTAATATGAACATGAAGCAAAGTTAAATATGAGTAATCAAACACCTCAACAGTTGTATATTTTTGTACGCCACCAATTTACAGATAAAGAAACCTTTTAAAACTTCTAAGATAAGTAAAAATTAAAGAATATTGACATCCTTTTCTATTACAATTTTGATTTATCAGTGGAAAAAAACAAAATGTGTTAATGTGTTTGGAACGACAGTGGTATTTTGGTGGTGTTTGATTTGACTTAATGAAATGTCTAAAGTCTTAATTTCATATCTAATTTCTCTTGCTGAACACAAAATCTTAGTATTCCACATTCAAAAATAAAGTTATAATGAATCACTTAAAATTAAGTGATTTATGAAGAAAGTACTATTGTATTTAGATATTTTACCTAAGATTTCAATGTCTAATCTTTGACCAATTTAGAGGTTAGGCATCAATTAAGCCAAAACAAACGGGGCCATTGCTAGTTAGACATCAATAAAGCACAACTATTTCATTTGCAAAAACATATAAGACCTAAGATATTTAGACAACGATAACAGCTGAAAAAAAATCAAACTGACCAATCTATCCAAACCACGGAGGACTGCCTATACAAGGGCATGCATCACCTTTTTGTAGAAATGTAGATAAAACTTCCTATGGCCTTACCAAGAACTTGTGATGATCTCTACGATACTGGCAGAAGTATTGGACAATGAACTGATGAAGGGAGCAACTTGGTTTGGCAGGTGATCCTTCATGCTGCCTTGTGACAAGCTAGGACAGGATCGGACCCTGGAATCAGCCAATCCACCAGATTCAAGACCAGGAGTGGACAAGATCAACCAGTATGCCTGATCCAGCAGAGGGCCGGAATCAGCCAGAACAACTTGGCCATCCAGGTCTGGCAAGGATTTCAGAATCAGAATTAGATCAGCTGATCACCTAATCACAGGTGGGCATGACCATTGCGTAAGGATGAACCAAATCCTAGACGATTCTAACTCATCCTGACTGATTTTGGCCAACCCGAAATCCAACCTGAAATGAAGCCACCCCAGACTTTCGGATTTCAATCTAGATTGGCTGATCATACAAACCATGGAATTAGGCTGATCCCAGACTGGCCAGCAGGACTCATAATTAGCTGATATGATCTCAATCCAGCTGCGGTGAATTGGACAATTCTAATAGAAAATTTTCAATTGGTCCATCCATGAATAATGATCTTTCAATCAATCTTGGATCATTGATCAGATCAGAGGTCTTAGGCCTTATCCTTGAAAAATTTTCCATTTGACAAAATGTGCCATTAGTTCAAAACAGATCATCTATAATAATCACTTTCAGTTTCCAGATTCCATGTCTCCTTTTCTATTACTCTTTATAAATGTTCTCCAACGTTACCATCATCATCAAAAAGTTCTGAACGAAGTGATCAAGCATAAGAGAACCACCAACATGATGCTGTTGTTTCCTTCTGGCAGCATATGGATAGCCTCTGCTCAAAGCCTCCAACCATATGATAGAGGATATCACATACATAACCTTCTCACGTGTCTATGATGCCCTCCCACCTTTTTTCTCTGCAATTCTCAGTACTTTCTGTGTACAGGCTGTTCTCCATAATGGTTCAAAGCAGGATGTGAATAAAGACTTGCATACTTGGTTTTGAAAATGCACAGATCTGGTTTTTTATTATTTTAATGTCAGTACCAGTAAAAGGGTGTACGAAACAAAACACGAGAAATGGTTTTTTATTGTACATAGCTTATCCAGCAGTTCAAGTAACTACTAACCAGGTAGCCAATATCCAAAGTCCCTCTGTACAGAATGAGGGTAGCAATTCCTCTTTGCAAATTTTATCAATGTCCACTTGAAAACAAAAAACAAGTTATATAAAGAGAAATATATTAGAGCAGAATAGATATATTTTTCTGACACAAGGACTGCAGGATCAAATGGGCTTCTTTAGGGTGTGCCAATCCCGATCTTGATTGGCTGGGACCAGCTGGGATCGAGGCATGCCAATTGGATCTGCAAACTGCACTCTCGCATGAGTCCATGACACCAACATCTGAATAAGAGGGATTGGCACAAATATACCTGAGTCAGAGTCATGTCCCCATATAATGCCAAAGCAAGTGTCCTTGGGATTGGTGTTGCAGACATTGCAAGAACATGTGGAGCCATATGTGATTTGTTGGAGGATCCATTTGATAGATTGGTAGTCATCCTCATCATTTCTGGTGCATTATACAACTGCAGAATAAAAATTAGGACCTTCGCTGCCAGAAAATAGCAAGAATAAAAATTTTAAAAGAAAATGAGAAATTCTGGCAAGAATCATAAAAAAGAGTAGTTAAATCTGGACATGGAAACAAGACAATATTTCTCAGGTATGCTTGCTGATAAATAGACGTGTGGATACTCAGAAGAATGCAGAAAGGGGGAAGGGAAGAGTGATGAATACAAAAGGAACAAACATGGTAGTTGGCACATTTAAACGGATGTAGCATTGACAGCATAAAGCTGCATAGTAAACAAATTATCCGCAAATGAATATGGTAGTACCCATTGGCAGCTGTATCAATCTCTAGACCAAAAAAATAAAATGATTAAATAACACAATTTTCTAATAAAATACAAACTTACATGCGAGTTTTTGACATCTTCTATAAAAAACGTCAAAGAATAATGAGGAAAAAGTGTGTACAAAATGGACAATTGAAAAGGTCTATGTATGCCTGATTTCAGGGGTATGGGACGTATATGGTGTACAAGAAAGAACATCCAGATATCTCAAGCAGGGTGCAACATAAACATGTATCAAACTAACCAAGAATGTACCTTAATGTTGTATTTTAATTCCAAAAGCAATCTTGCACCCACAAGGCATTGTGCGTTTCTGAAGGGACAATCCCACTATTTCCACAAGATTATACATTCTCCACAAGCAAGAAAAAAGAAAAAAAACACTAGATAGTATATAAAATTCTTTTAGAATGTAAATGTAAATGAAAATATGCCTCGAGCACCCAGCCTTGCAAGATGACAAAAGTATAGCAAAATTCTTAGTAAGCTGGAGTAACCTCAATTTTATAGAAATTTAAAAAAATCATGTGTTTCCTTTTTGGAAAAGAATTTCAATTTTATGTTTAGCTTTGACAATTATGAAAATAGGCAATATTTCATAAAAGTATTAGCTAATTCATATATATAAATGTATATTGAGGTTTTGGATTCTTTTAATTTTTTATTTTGACATCTCCCCATTGGATTTGCAAAGTACCAATGTTAATGACAACGAGCAAACACTCAAATACCCTTGATTTTTTGCCATAGCAATCATTGAACAGAAGTCATACATCCATAGAAATAGACATGCGGGAGCAACATCCCCATGAACTTGTTTGGAATGCAGAGTTAGCATTCTTTGTTTGTTTGATTTGATTTGGGTTTCATTAAGACTTAGTGTCTTTTATCTTTGAGATTGCTTTGAATTCAATCCAAGTTGTATAGTATTTTGGTTTTTGTTAAAACTTGATGTCCTTTTGATTTGAGGATTTGTTTTAAATTTGATTTGAATTTGATTGGGATTTTGTTTGGGATGTGTTTTATTTGACTTGATTACAACTTGGTGTCTTTTATCTTTAGGGTTTGTTTTGAGTCTGTTTAAGGCTTTCATTTTTGTTTTCTTTTGAGTTTAGTTTTTTTAACTGGTTGTTTACTTATGTCAAGACTTGATGTCTTTCATCTTTGAAATTTGTTTTGAATTTTGATTTCTTTTAGGTTCGGCTTGATGCCTTTTAATTTGAGATATCTTGATTCCCAATATATTAGATTGGTAATTATTCAAATCTGATGAAGTGTTTTTTTGAAGATTCCAATTTAAGTTAGAGATTTGATAAGTTTTCAAATTCGAGGGTTCTGACCTTAGTTTCAGATGTGGAATTTTTTTATTTGAGATTTCAAATTTCAAGTTTCAGATTTTCGAGTGTTTGATTTGAGGTCTCAGATTTCCTTTCATTTCATTTTTTTGAAAACCCCTTTTTGGGTTTAATGATTAAGGTTGAGGTCTCCCTTCAACTTTTTCTCTTCATGTTGTTTCACCTCTCCAGGCACGGGGGATAAGCAGCATCATTAGGGGGCTACACCCCTTATGATTTATCTACTTTTTTTTCTCCTCTAAGTACAGAAGATAAGTGGTATCATTAAGAAGCCACTCCCCTTATGATTCTTTACTTTCCTTCTCATTTTCTTCTGACACGGGATGAGTGATATGATCCAGGGGCTACTCCCCTTTTGATCTTTCTAGTTGTCTTCCTCTCCTCGAGTCTTCCCCTTTGGTGTGCAGCAAGTCAAGAACTGGGAGCCATCCTCCTACCACTTTTCCTTCTTCTTTCCCTCTCTTCTCTGCAAGCGGTGGCTAGGGCTGATTCAGGTTCTGTTTTGACAGGTTTAGGGGGTCCAAACAGGGACTAGACTGATCTGTTTAATGGGCCGGTCTTCAGCTGGAACGGGGCACTTTGATGGGCTGTTACAGGGATTGGTTTCAGGTACCTAAAAAAGGTCATCTGAGAAAGGTTTTATGACCTGGTTTAGGGGCAAATTTAAGGATCAAAGAATGGGTGTTTAGGGACTGATTTAAGGAGGGATATGTGACCTGTAATAAAACTGGCTTAGGGGATCGGCCAGGGGATGTTGGTGACTGATTTTCAGTCCAAAACAGAGCCTGGTTCTAAGTCCGAACAGAGGCTGGATTGGGACTGGTTTGAGGGCCTGTTTAAGGGGGTATAGGGCAGGTTCGCAGCAGGCAATCCAACCCCTTAAAGGGGCATGGATAGAAGAGTTAACCCCATAAAAACAGAAAAGCAAGTGTTGTTACAGCAAGGGAATGGAGCAAGGATGCTAAGAAGAAGCCTAAAGTAAAAAAGAATAAATTTTGAAGATAACGGAGGACAGGGAGGGCGCAACAGCCTCCTCTTCTTTGTTTCCTCACATTCTTCTTCTCCTCTTCTGGTTGTGGCAGCAAGACAGGAGGGCCGTCGATGGCCTCCTTTCTTCTTTTTCTTCCTCATTTCTCCCTCTCTCTTTGACCTTCCAAGGGTGATGCGTGACAAGGAGGGCTCAGGCCGTGGGAGATTTTCCAATCCCTTAATAGATGGCCGGTCCCGCTATTTTATAAAAAGAAAGGGGAGATGAAGGGGTGGAGAGGAGTAAATGGTCAAAGTGACCTTTGAGCTTCCCCATGAGCCCCCATTCTCCAATTGCGACTGGCTTTAAGAAGGGGTTTAATGACCCCAATGCCATTAATGCAAAGGCTGCAGTCTCAAGTAAGTGGGAAGATGCCAAGGCTCAGCAAGGAGAAGTTTCTGGAACCGGCTGACATGGCAGGCTGTTATTAGTATTGAATGAGCTTGTTTTGAAGCTGGATCTTAGCCCAAAGGAATGGGATGGGCTGCAAAAATGAGTCAATAAGAGGACCAAAATTAACAACAAATGGACCCCAATAGAAGTAAACAAGGTGGACTGCAAAATTGACCTTGATAGGATCCATTCTTATTAGATTAACATGGAAATGAACTTCACTTAATGGGTTAGATCTGAGAATTGACTATGTAGACCAACTGAGGTTGTAATAGCCTAATTCTAATCCAAGTACACTTTTTTTTTTGAAATTTTTGGTGCCGCAACAAGTTTAGGGTGACTACTTCTTAGAGATTTTATGGGCAATCTGTGGAAAGGAGAGCTGTGAAAGGACTTCCAAACTGAACAGAAAAATAATCCCATTATTTCAAATGGGTTTTGATCGATCTATTTTATTACACATTAGCCATTGCTACAGGTAATCATAGGAGCCATTTGTCTTTTTCGTGTTGTCTGTTACATTTTTGGTTCTGCTGTCTTTCTATATTTTCCTTTTTTACTTATTTACCCTTGTTATTTGTTTCTCATCTCAATCACCTTCCCACAAGAAAGCCTCAACGAACTTTCCTTACACATTTATTGGTCCAAGTCCAAGTATGCAATACTTGGTGCCAGCAGAAACCAAGAATACTGTTCATATGCATAACTATTGTATTAAGTGAACTGTGCCCAATCAGCGTATTGGGAAACTACACATCAAGGTGATGAAATATTGGGCTCGCTATATGTGATGGAATGGAGAGACCAATAATTGATAAAATGTAGCGAAGACATCAAGACCTTGTGGATAGAAAAAGAAGTTGAAGCAAGCTATCCTTCTAATGCCTATTAATTTCTAAACATATTCAAGCAATATGATAAACCGATGACCTTGTTATTGAATCTCCCTCTTTGAATCACACCAAACCGCTGTTGTTCATCCACCACAGCTATGCGCAAAGCAGAAAACTCCACCTTTTCAGCTATTAGACTGTGTGTTCCAATGACAAGATCAATGTCTCCAGATTGGAGTCCCTACAAACAACCAAAAAAAGGTAAATGTCCTAGACAGTTGAAGCCAAGGATACAACATCAACAAGTGAATGATGATACCTGCCGGATAACTCGTGCTTGTTTCAAAGAAGTAGAACCTGTGAGTATTGCAACAGAAGGCTTTTTTTTACCTTCAATTTTTTCTAGTAAAGAAAGCAAATATTCGTAGTGTTGGGAAGCAAGGAGTTCAGTTGGGACCATGAAAGCTGCCTGAAGGATAATAGTTGCTTTAGCAGAAACAACACAATAATATACAGATATATACATAATATCATGTACTGTTATGAAGTATAAATCCAACAAGAAATAAAAGGCTAAAGCTGATCTTAATAGGTAATGTACTAATGTGGAACATTGCAGCTAAAATATTATAGAATCTGTGATAAAAAGATGGGGATTACACACCTGAAAGCCTGAACCAATAACCTCCATACAAGCAAGAAATGAAACCACTGTTTTTCCACAGCCAACATCACCCTGAAGAGAAAATCATGCACAGATTCAGGATTTTCCATCATGTAACTAATGCCACCACGACACATCATATCTATATTTTCAAAGGCAATCACCTCAGTCACCAGGCAATGAGACGAGGCAAGATGATAATTCAATGCCTTGCCTGCACCATGATTGCCTGAGGCAATTGCTTCCTTTGCCTAACCCGCATAGGCAATCACCCGGCCCACCTTACTAGCCTCAGAGCCAACCCAATTCATGTAAGAAACTCAACAAAAAACTGAACTAAACCTACGTTAATAACCCCACCTCCACCTTTCCCAACCTCAGGTTTCCTATAACTTCTGATGCATTTGAAAACCTTGACCACTCAATCCCCACCAGCTCTCACTCCCTTTTATCTCAGCCCTTCTTGTCCCCCCACTCCTCTCCCCCTCCCCCCTCAGCCCCTTCTGATCTGACCTGCTAGCCCCTCTCTAACCCCCAACTCTGTCCCTCTAGTCTCGACTCCTCATCATCTCTCATCTATCACAGCCCTTACCAACCCTTTCACCTTTTTCTTAGTTTTTTGTATAAAAATTGGCTGCATTTTTATCTCTAATATTTTGCATTTCAGTTTTATATCTACGCTGTTATTAGTGATTCATTGATGTGTATGTAAAATAATAAAATATAATACAACTCAACTTAAGCCTTAATCCCAAATTAATAGGGATTGTCCATATCGATTTTCTTGCCCCACTTATGTTGATGAATTACTACTTCAAAAATATTTAAATCATCTAAATCATATTGAATTACTCTCCTCCAAGTTAACTTAGGTCTACCAAACCCTTATCTGTTATATTATTTTAATATTTTTCACTTTTCTAACCAAAGCCTCCTTGTCTACGTTTAATATGCCTGAACCATCTCAATCTCCCTTCTTTCAATTTGTCTACAATTGTCACCACTCCTACATTGTCTCTAATATATTCATTTCCTATTCTATCTAGCCTAATATAACCACTCATCCATATCAACATTCTCATTTCAACACCACTTATTTTAGGATTATGTTTTCCTTTTATTATCTAACATTCACTACCATACAACATTACACATTTTACACTTATACAATATAATTTTTCTTTCAACTCTAGTAAAATCTCAAGATCACATAGAACTCTTGTAGTCAATCTTCACTTAATCCAACCTATTTTAATCTTACGATTGACATTTTCATCACATTCTCTATTTTTTAAATAATTGATCAAAGATACTTGAACTGGGTTTTTTGAGATAATATTATCCCATCTAAACTCATATTGTCACCTACTTCTCCTTGATTTTCATTAAATTTACAATAGTATATTCTAATTAAAACTTTTAGTTATACGTATCTTGAAATCCTTAGTCTCTAAAATATTTTTCCATAGTTCTAACTTCTTATTCACACTGTGTTTCATATAACTTCCTATTATCTTTTTTTAAATAAAATATAATATACATTAAAAAATATATTTTGCCTCAAACATGGAAGGCATCGCCTCAAGCATTTGAGGTGAAGCGAGGAGAGTGCCTTGTGCCTCGGACAACATAGCAGCTTATGAATTATTGGCAGAATCTGAACCCATTTGATGGAAGATACATGCATGTTTAAGGTCAAAATACAGTTGATCAAAGATCATCGCCATTTACAAAATCACAGAACACAGAAATATCATCAGAAAAAGTGAAATCAGTGAGATCAACGTTGTATCCAGCTACTATAGACAATGAGAACAGAGACTAATTAAGGAAAAGAGAAAAATAGCTGTGGTACCTGTAGAAGCCGGTTCATTGGGACAGGCCTCTTAAGGTCCCATATGATTTCAGAAGCAGCATTTAGCTGACCGGGAGTAAGAGAATATGGAAGTGCTTCTAGGAATTTCCTCGCAAGGAGAGACCAACCTTCAATTGAAATACTGTTCAACCCTTCTTTTCTGTATCTATCTAACAAATCTTCCTTTTCAATCCGTGTGCCCAGAGCATCAAGCATGTGAAACAGTCTTCCTAACTGGAAAAATGAACACCCAAGGCATATCAAGCATCAAGCATCTGATTAGACGTTGATATGTTTATTTAGTACATGTGAAAAACTCAAATTTCAAAAAATATTAAATTTAATTAGTTTTATGGCATGCTAATTTAAAGAACTTAATTTATTTATGACATATGCGACGTTAATACAGGTTCATAAATTTAAGGTCGTACCCAACCGAACTCACATTGACTAAATGTTAATCATGTCGAGCAGTGACTTGACCGTCTTTGATTAACCACCATAGTAACACATCATGCAAGACACTTAATTCACAACAAACATGCATAATGACACGAAGGAATGAATTTTTTTATTTCTCATGGTACTTGATTTAGAACCTTTTATGATTTCCTATGTCTGTTTATTTGGCTATTGATTTTATTCACTAACATTTTTATTATGCAATTGAGGTTTTATGATTTTATGAATTTACTTTATTATGCCATTTAGCCATTTATTTGTTTTTTGTTTTCATTTACTTAATGCATGTGCCTGTTTTAATATCATTCATTACATTTTATAATTTTTCAATTAATTATTCATGTTATTATTCCTAAACATTTTTTATTTGAAGATTTTTATCATTTATTTGTTTCATTTATCACCCTTTGATTGATTTCTTTGGCTAATTTAACAGAATTTATATTTAACTATGGTCATTATTTTTTGATTTGTTTGGTTACTTAGTTATCAATTAATTTCATTTTTATCATTTAGTTGATTATTAAGAGTTTTGTTAACTAGTATCTTTTTAAATCATAAAGTTTACAATGTTATTTATTTAGTAAGATTTAACTGAAATTCATTTAAATAGTTTATTTTCATGTCATTTTATTAGAAGGACCATGAGTTTAAAGCATGTTATAAGTATAAACATATGACATGACATAATATATGGCCATGAGAAGCATGATTGACAAAAAAAATTCATTTCATGCACTATACATGATGAATAAATTGAAATGAATGAAATGGAAAGACATGAATAGCCATAAATCCCATGAAAAAATGAAGTGAAGAGCCATGAAGAGCCATAAGTCTCCCTTAGATTGAATTGAGATAGCCAGATAGGAAGGCATGAATAGTCATAAATGTTTGTTGTTTGTTGTGGATGTCAATTAGAGCATGCCAAAGACATTGAGAGAATTAATGATCATACACCCCCCTTAACACCCATTGATTTAGCTCCAAGTTAATCCATCACATGATCAGAAAATTTTAAAATATATAGGGGCATATGCCCCCTATATATCGATCCTGTGATTATCATATTAGAGCATAGGGTTTGAGGCATGATTAAAGAACTTAAGGTATTTTGTCCCTTAGGTTCGTAGTCCCATTACATATTTCTAGCATCAATGTGCCATGCGGGATATGTATCTAATAACTTGGGGAAATGAAACCCGTAAATTTGATCCTGTAACTTTTTCTCAGCAATGTTTATTTTAAAACAGATATGGCTATGCACCCCCCTCCCAAAGTTTATATTATACCCCATAAGTGACTCAATGTTTTATATTGAACTTAAGAGCACTGTCATGTATCTGAGGTTGCACCAGCTGGTCAGTGTATCGGCCCCCTTATGTGTGTCGGGTGCACTATTGGGCAGCCACGAGCCCCGCTGGGCTCGCTTCATTTCACTCGCGGGCACCCACACCTCGCCACAAGTCCCCCCTCGCCAGCAATGCCAGAGAACTGCCACAAACCCCTGCCTCGCCCTCAACCCTGCGTGCGCCACAACCCCATGGGGTGGAGAGAACTGGCACCCCAGTTCACCCTCTTTGCCGGCCCACCAGTCCAGCCGGACAGAATGGCTGATTCCCACGTTCCAGTTCAGTTCAGGCCCCAGACTGGGCAGTACAGGGCCAGTTCAGGCTGCTTAATCCCAGTTCAATGTTCTAGAAACAGGTTCAGGCCCAGTTTAGTGATTCAAGACCGGTTTGGGTCTATTCAGCGCCAGTTCAGCTGCATCTGCTCATTTCAATGTAGTTTTTGGACCGGTTCAGAGGGTTTCAATCCGGTTCAGCAGATTTTCAGCTCGGTTAAGTGGATTTTAACATGGTTCAAGCCTGGTCGACCCATTTTCGGTCTGGTCAGGCATGCGGCAACATTTTGGGTGACACAAGTGCACCTATTTGACATATATAGATGGTGTCCTCGTCTCTGTCCCGCATCAAGGTGGCTCTCCCTACCTGTGGGGTATTTATTGGTGGGACCCTCACCATTTGATTTGGACCCGCTTTCCTCCATTTTCCGTCTTCACTGTATGCCTATCTCAAATTTGTTTGCAAAAATAAAACACAATGTTAGCCATGAAAATGAATGTAATGTGGTCCTCAACAAGAGATAAAATAATTCTGTGCTTTCTTGGCTGAAATGGCACGAAAACTAAATAGCAACAACTATGCAATCAAAAAGGATAGGCAACTTGGGTCAAATGAATATTAACATGACATTCAATTAAGAAAATAAAAAATAGCCATATTGACTAAATAATACCTGTATGTAAAAGAAATCATCAAATATGAGTCTTCTCCGAGCTGAATCAGCTACATGCAAATCTTTTGGATGATGAATTCCCATATATGCCTGTATTATGGCAATCATATTGATAAAAGCTGATAATGACAAAGCAAATTGTAGAAAATATAACTAAAAAAAGATGGTCGGAATTATCATATGTATATGCTGCATAGCTGAAAAAAGATATGCAATGTTATATGATAATGAATGTTGGGCAATAAAAGAAAAACACACTTATAAAATAAGTGTTGCTGAAATGAAAACGTTAAGAAGATATGCGGTCATATTACTTTAGATAGAATAAAAAATAAATATATTAAAGAAAATGTAAAAGTGGCAACAATTGTCAATAAATTGAAAGAAGAGAGAATGAGATGGTTTGGACATATTAAAATAGACCTAAGTAGGCTCCAGATAGAAAAGTAGAAAATATTAAAATAACATAAACAAAGAAGACATGATAGATCTAGGTTAACTCGGAGGAGGGTAATTCAATATGATTTAAATGATTTAAATATAACTGAAGAAGTAACTCAAAATTGATATGAGTGGAGAAACAAAATCAATATGGCCGACTCCAAGTAATTTGGAACTAAGACTTGAGATGAGTTGAGAATATATGCTGCATAACTGAAAGAAAAAAATATCAATAGTGATAAGGCATTAATGATAGGAATACAGCAATCATAACTAGCATATGCACTGCACAAGTAATGAAAAAAGATGGTCAGAAAATCACAAGTACATATAACGTGTCCTAAAAAATAAAATGTCAAATAAAGATAAGACATTAGTGATAGGATCATTACAGTGACAATTAAACATGTGGAACAACAGCTACCTTTGCAAGAAACCTCCATATTTTTCCTACCAGTGCTTACAAAAAAATGTGCAATACATAATAGCTAATGTTAATGTTTGATCAGGGATAACCTCATAAATATTCAGGGACCTTTTCAATTTGCAAAGAACAATAAATTCAAGTTCAAGGGGTTAAAAACTTGACTTACATCAAGAAGATTCAACAGATTGAACTCATTGAGGATCTCGACAGGTATGGGATCAAAATCTGATGATAATAACTTCAAGGCCCTATATTGTCCAAAAGTAATATGGCATGAGAGAGTCTGTAACGTCCATAAATCTGAACTGAGAATAAAATACATCACATACATAAAAAATAATATTTTATTAAGAACAAAGTGAGGCATAGGAGATGCATGTTTAAGTCCTCTGAGGGGGGAAGATCATATCTATCAACATGTCAGAAGAAAGTACCTATAATTCACTAAAAACAGATTTCCAGAAAGTATAGAGAGAATGAAATGCAAGGCAAAGAACCGAGGTCAGTTAAAAAATTCAATTGTGTACACATGAAGTCTGAACTTGAAAACATATAAGAATGGGGTAACATTACCAAGAAAAAAAAAAACCTAGACTTAGCTGGTTAGTGCATGAAAAATTCGATCTTCAAATATTATAGTCATTAATTTCATAAATTGACTATGAAAAGCTTGCTTGTCTCTACACAAGATAAAAATAAATAGGTATATTTAGAATTTACAATTTTAAATGTACTTCAGTTTCATTCACACCCAAAGACAAAGATTGAGGTGCTAAAGAATAATCGAGCCACCTGAAAGGTGAAGTCCCTTCTCCTGACTCAGTGATTATTGGCTCATCAATACAGTGCAACTTATAATTTCTTTTCAAGTTCCACTAACTTCTATGTCATTATTATATGTATTTTGCATGTTATGAAATTGCGTACATCTCTTTAGTCTTTCAACTATTTTCATTCTTTTCTCAAATCCACTTATGCACAACAATATCGTGTGCATACCATCATTTACATTTGTTTTATAACCAAAGACCACATATTTTATTATAGATAAAGAGTAAGCTATTGAAAATATGAAGCCAATCAAATAATATAGACAACTACACTTGATGTTAACATCCGACCTGAGTCAGCTGACTTAGTGACTAGCAATCAAATAGTAAGTAGATTTACTGAACTGGACTACCTAGTAGTACCAAGCAGGTTTCAAAATATTGATCTGTACAATATAAACCATATTTAAACTACCAATAAATAGCGTATTTCATTATTAAAATTAAGTATACTAAAATCAAGTAACATTAGATTGAATATGAAACAATGCATACTTGATTGTCTCTTCTCATTATTCTTTTTTGCAAAGGGACTCCATAACAACCCTTCGCAAACCATAGGCCTTGTTCCTCACTTTTCTTACACCAAATATCTCGACTTTTCACAATTATTTGGAGACACCCAAGGAATGCTGATCCAAATTTTACAATGTCTCAAAAATGATCCATCTTCAGCAGGATAATATCCAGCAGCAGAAAGAAAAATGCTTGCCACGTTAATGATTGAAGCATGTCTCCTAAGTCCCCTCTGCCTAACAAAAGTAATAAGAATGTGTAAATTCTATTCCTGATTAATATAACGTTACAACAATCTTCTCCCAAGCTTTTATGATGTGTTTTGTCATATAAATAGGAAGTCCCTTTCACGAACTCCACACCTGAGTACAAGCTTACTTGTGTTTTACTAGTCCATAGTCCAAATAAAAGGTAGAGAATTATGAGGTGACAGCCATTGTAAAAATATTGTTACATCTTATGGTATTCAAATGATATAAATGTTGGGACATTCTCTACTTACCGCACATTGTACAAAAACTCGGGCATAATAAAAAAATTATAAGGGTGAAGGGTGTTCCCAACATGCGACACCGCATAACTGTCTAAATATGGTGTTACATAAGGAAGAGTTCCCACATCAAAGATGTGTGGATAAAGATAATATTCCAGAAAATAAAGCAAGACAAGTTTTAAAACAAATGTAAAAACAAATAGACATATTATAAAAAAAATAAAAAAAAGATTAAAAAATGATGAGGATAAATACTTAAAAATTAAGACTCTTATAAAAAAATTATGGAACTTGTTGATATTATGGATAGAAGAAAAATAATATTGCTTGCATTAAAAAAACAAGTAAATAGGAAAAAATGTAAAAAAGTAAAAAATATGGGCTATAAAATATAGTATACAAGAAAGGAGAGAAATAAGAAAGGTTATGTATCATTGTTGATAAAATATGAAAGATAAAGTGTCAATGAAAAAAATAGAAGATACCATTATTCTTGTAAAAATGATTATAGAAAGAAAGATAATTAATATAGTTAATAATGATGCTTCACATATTGAATTAAGAAGTTAGATTAAAGAAAAAATTTGAGCGGATGTGGATGAACTTATGAAAAGTGTACAAAATGAAGAGAATATATTTATTGAAGGATAGACATGTTGGAAAAGAATGACACAGATATGAGAAAGTTAGGTTTCAGATATCAAACAATAAATGAGGGTAAAAGTATCCTTAATTTTGCTATGTCCTATGATCCTTATCCTAAAAAGTACCTTTTTATTAAAGAAGAATTTCATTTAGTTATATTTAAAAGTAGACAAAATAAAAGCCAAATTGACTTATTCTTATCCTTACAAGAAACACAATTGTGCCCTTTACAAAGATTGTAGTTATTCTTAGTGAAGCTTATAACAACTTGTTGAAACCTCACTTTTTTAAAAAAGAAAAAAGATAACTTTTTTCTTGAAAAAAGTTTGTTTGTTTTGGGTTTTGATTTAACATTGACGACTATGAAAATACATAGTATTCATAGAAGTATTACTATTTTGATGTGGTATTCATATATAGGAACACACGGAGAGTTTCATAGATTTTCTAAGTGTTGATATGGAGACTACCACATCACTTGGACAATCTAAACCACCTTTTTAATAAATTAAAGTTATTTGAGTTCTTTAAAAATAAATTTTGACCTCTCCCCACCAGACTTTCTATATTCCGATGTTAATTACATCGAGCAGCTTTGGCCTTGGGTGGCTAGCTTCTTTTATAGGATGAGGGGGAGATGAAGGGGTAGGGAGTAATTAATGCAAGAAGGCCTTTCACTTCTCCCCGGCCATTTATTCCAACTTGACTCCTCCTTTTCCTAGGTCACCATAAAGCCTTGCTATAAAGTCTTCTTGACCTTTCCACTGCCCCATGTCATCTTATTAATAAGATGGGTGAGGTGGCGGCTGATATGGCAATGGGGGTTGACCAAGCCATTTAAGGTTGACTCAGCCCAAGTATCATACATTTAATGGGCTGCACAAATTGGGCCAAGCTAGTAGATTTGTATTGCTCATCCGATGGGCTCATAGACTCCTTTTATTGGTCAATTCAGGACCGTACCAGCTGGGCCCCTGATCTGGCCTCTCTTTTTTTTTGAAAAAAGTGGTGCCAACACAATGTCATGTGGATAAACATAGCTGTAAAGATTAGATAAATAATTAAAAAATACTTTTGAGAGTCTAGAGGACATGGTCTACTTAAAAAAAGATAAGATAATTGAATAAATAAGTGCAAAAGATTATAAAAAAATAAAAGAGATTGGTATAAAAGATTACCAAGTGTGATAAGAATTAAACTTATGAATATAATAAGATAGTGAAAAGTGACGCAAAAATGAATATTAGATGAGTAAGAGATAGACTTTTAAACAAACATATGAAAGCCTTGGAACTAAAGAAGACGAAAAAGACATTTATAGATTAACAAGGATGATAGAGAGAAGAATTCAAGAAATTAACCGAGACAAATGTATTAAAAATAACGGGGGGAAATTTTGATAAAAAAATGATAACATATAATAAAATGGGAAATTTATTTTGACACTCATTTTAATAACAGCTTTGCTAGAAACACAGAAGATATAAAGAGTAACAAAACTTAATATGAAATATGTTAGAAGGATTAAATTTTCAAAAGTTAAAGAGATGATGAGGTGAAAGAGTAACATCATACCAATTTTTTTAAAAAAAGAAGATATATAAGATTATTCAAATTATACAGAGATAAGTTCATGAGTTATACTGTGAATTTGTGAAAAAGAGTCATGAAGCATTGCCTGTGAGATAATACAACTATTTCAATCAACTAATTTAAATTAATGCCTAATCGGTCCACAATGAAAACTATTTTTCTTATAAAAAGTTTGAAGAAGAAATTTCAAGATATGAAAAAAGAATTACATAAACTTTTTATTGATTTGAAAAAAGTTTATGATAAAGTTCAAAGAGATATTTATGGTGGGTGTCAGAGCAGAAGATGAAATATGTTGGGTAGATACTAGATGATAAAAGACATGTATAATGAAGTAGCCACTTTGTTCGAACAGTTTGAGAAGAAACAAAAGATTTTTCTATTCCAATTATCTTACATCAAATCTATAATAAGCAAGGATTCCGGAATCGGAATCGGATTCCGATTCCCAGAATCGGCCGGAATCGTCCGATTCCTGGGAAGGGAATCGATTCCGGATCGGTCCAGAATCGGTTTTTTTTTTTTGATTTTTTTTTTCGTCAAAAAAATTCAAAAAATTCAGAAAAAATTCTAAAAAAATAGGAAATGAGTTAGAAACATTTTAAAAATAACCAATGCATGATATCCACAAGAACACATCATACAAATACTAATGAACACCAATTGAAGACTTGAAGACTTGAAGTTAAGTACATATTCCAATTCCATTTATTCAAATATCAAAGAGTTGATACATCATCAAAAAAAAAATTACATCATATCAATCTACTTCTACTACCAATATCTAGGATAAAGATATGGGTTTTCCTCCTCTCCCTACTGCGCTTCACGCTCCTCCTTCGTGCTCAATCTTGTATACTGTCCGGGACCCACTCCATATGAAAATAATGCCGCCGATGCCATGCCATCAAGGTCAAATGGATCGGACCGCGGGACGACCGGGACGTAAGCGTAGGATGGTGGAGCCGGTGGTGTAATCCACCGCCGGTCAACCTCGGCCAAATACCGGATACCGTGGCCCTCTCGTATATAAGAACCGCGTGTATCCAAATCCGGCGTGTAATACGGCTGGAAGCCGTGAATCACCGTCGCCGATGGCCGCGTCGCTGGTATGCACTCCTCGTCATCATCACCTGAGGAGTGAGAAGGAGCCTGCGTCCTGTCATCTGCCCTGACAGGACGCCTGACCTCTAACTTCCTCCTCTCTACCTCTTCAGCCATCTCTCGAACTACCGTAAGGTCCGAACCCAAAGTTTTTTTTCAACTTTTGCAAATCCTCCCATTTTCCGTGTCACCTTTGTTTTCGTTCTCCCGGACCGCGAACGGGGATGGGCAGCGGTCGCCGGAACCCGGAGCAGAGCTGTAGCCGCGGCTAAAGCCGCAGTGGTCGCTCCATAGCCGCCGGGGCGTAAGAAGGCCCCGCTCGAGCTCGAGAAGTAGATGGAGGTGGAGCCGAGACATCCTCCTCGGCTTCAACACCATCCAACTCTCCTTCTGCCCATGCACGGTCATCGAGATCAAACTCAGCTGCATGATCCCTGGCTTCCCTCTCCTCTATCCAGGAGGCAAGTGCATGCTCCTCCTGGAATTTTCAGCTTTGCCCGGTCCATAGCATCATACAATGTGCCCATCTGGTCCCTGTCATCTGAGTCTACCAAACTCAAGACAACTACCAGTGGCTCAATGATTGCCAAGTAGTAGGCAATCCTCTCCCAAAACCTCTTGTCGTCGTGATCTCGCTTCTCGTACCCGACAAGAATCTCCAATCGCTCTTTCGTCGCTGTGTTGTCCACCATATAGTTGTAATACTTCCTGATCGCGCGAACCTCACCAACGCATGCCCGTGCCGGTGTAAACTCTCCAAAGGCAATGAAGTTCGTAGCAAATCGTGTCGGACCGGGCCTAACAAGATCGTGCCCTCCCCGTGTGTGATCTCGTGATACGTAGCAGGCGGGGATGCGAATAAATAAAAGATGCGATCGTCGCGCTCGCTCGACAAGTGGATACACCCGCCTCTTTGCCTATATCCTCTAATATGAGATCTATGGAATGTACGCACAGGCACCCGTAAGATGTGTGCTTCCTCTTCTCCATCAACTTCCTCCCGCCCGCCTTATACGATGGTTCGTTGTCGTTGACAACCTCGAACCACATTCTCCTCCCCATCTCCTCCACCACCCATCCATCGCAGAAAAAAATGAAGTCGGCATTTTTTATCTTCCAAGTTAAGCATCTACCGACTTCAAGAATGTAGTCCTCGGTACGTACACCAAGAAGCTTTATCATACTCCTGGTGATACTCGTCCACCCATCGCACATGATTGCGCAACCCTCTCCTTCCACACCAACTCGAACCCATCCATCCACCCCTCAACTCCCGGACCTCCTCATCCGTGCCGCCGTATATATGTCTCGTCGCTTCCGTGGCCGCAAACCTGGGCCCAGCCTCACCTACGGCATCCACCATCGTCCGGAAGTAGCCGGTGGCACGTACATGTGCCGGGATGCCTACATCAAGTTAAAAAAATCGGGATCGTGCTAAAATTAAGTTTAAGTAAATAAAACACACATAATGTCAATTTTAATTTAAAAAGTGATACCGTACGTAAAAACCACTTCACAATGCGGCGAACGGCTCTCTGTACCGTACTGCTCCGTTGCCTTCACCCCTTTCATCGCATGCTTAATCCCCATCCCATCAAAGACTCGTTTCCCAAATAAACACTCGTCACTCCTGTAAACCGAGTGCCGGTAGAAGCGAGAACGGCGGTATGGCTCCCTGCCTCCTCGTGGTCGGCTCTCGTCCCGGCAGGACGAGCCGATGCCGATCGGCCCAAAGCCGGGTCAACTCGGACCTGCACCCTCCCCGCTCCCCTCCTCCGTCCTCCTCCTCAACAAAGGCACGCTCGCTATCGTGCCAAGACGTCTAAGCTCGGAGTCCGAGGACTCGTCCTCGCTCTCCGGCTCCGGCCACCGGGTGCCTTCCCCTTGCCTTTCCCTTTCGAGGTAGGCAAATCGCGGTCCCTCCTCCTCTCGAGTAGCTCGTCCGCGCAACTCCTCCCTCTCGCTCGATCCTACGCCCCGTCGAGAGGCTCTACTCCGCACATGTATCCTCTCGATCTCCTCACTCTTCTCCTTGGCACCTCGTCTACATTTTTTTACATTCCCACCGTTCCGGCAATATGTTGTTTCAAATTTTAACACCCCCGTTCATCTCCTTCCCACACCACTTCGCACCGTACCCTCTCTTCCCTCGACTAGGTCTACCATACGCCCGTGCTCCCAACCCACGTCGAAGCACGCCGGTGCCGCGTCACCTTGATCGGCCATTGCTTAAATCTGCAAAAATTGTAAACAATGCACTAAAAATGATTAGATAACATAAAAATTGTTTTAGACGCTGTTCGGGAAGCGTATAACCCAAGAAACACACCATTCGGTATGTTTAAAGGGTTACGTATTTGTCGAAATGGTCGTAAATTAACGTACGGGTATCCGAAATTTTTCCCGGCATGTTAAAGAACATCCAATCGATGTTCAAACAACTCGAGCGGAGTTATTCGATCACAAATCACCGAGTTTAACTCTACTCGAGTCGTCCGGAAACGTGTAAAAATAAAGCGTACGGATATCCGGAATTTTTCCCGTGCAAAATGGACATATCCGGATAGTTCAAAACTTAAACGGACTTGTTCGACAAATCGTAAAGTTTAACGACACTCAAACTCGGCTTTAAACGCCGTAAGAATGGACATACCAAGTTTTCCCCGAAGAAATCTTACCAAAAACCTTACAAAGATCGAAGAGGTTGATTCGATGCCGATCCGAGTCAATCGGCGGAATCCTTTGAAGAACAAGCTGAATCGCCGGAATCGCTTTGACCGCCCCGAATCCGCCGGACCGTGGAATCGGACCGAATCGACCCCGATCGACGAATCGGCCGGAATCCGACGGTGTATCAACGGAATCGGCCGGAATCGCTGAATCATACGGACCGCTGCGCTCTCCTTCCGCCGCGGATCGACCGAGGGCAGCTCGCGGTCGATTCCGGCCCTAGGCCGGAATGGTTCCGATTCCCGGTCCAGAGTCGAACCGGGAATCGAACCGGGCCGTTAACCCGGCCTTCAAGAATCGGTCGGATCGACCGAGCCCCACATGGAATGGTCGGAATCGGATCGATTCCCGACCGACCTTGCGATTCAGACCGATTCCGCGGAATTCTTCCCGGAATCGGTCCTTCCGCCGGGAATCGGATCGGAATCCACCGATCCGATTCCGGAATCGGTCGGAATCGGTCCGATTCCACCGATTCCGTAATCCATGATAATAAGCCTTTACCTTTTTACATTAATTATAAATGTAGTAACATAAAACATATAAGATGACATACAATAAAGAACTTATTGTTCCAACAGACTATGATTTTAGATTCAACAAAGAATTTATGGTTCCAACAGGGTGAGTACGAGGACCTTCATACCTAGCAGAACCTCACCAACTTTTAGTTTTATGCTGTTAATCCTCTTCCTATTAGTAGCTGCTCTTTGGAAATATCCTGTACTTCAGTTTCCTTTTTTGATCCATTTATCTTTTAGTCTCTAGCCCATTTCTCAGGCCAGCATCTTGGCATTATCATCTTGTGTTTCTCTCTTCTTTTGACCTCCATTTGTACGTCTCTTTTTCAGTCTTAATGAACTATAGCCTATTTTTTGTCAACTTGAAAAAAATAGGGGCACAACATGTTATTTACAGATCCTTGTTAAAAAATTAAAATTATGAACAAAGAATCTACAATGGAGATCACATCCTCAGGAAACAAGAGAGACAGAGTTCTACTGTCTACTTCCTTCCTCTGCATGTCTGAAAATCTGTGGCCCATCTTGAAATTAGCAACCTATTCTTGTCGGCAATAGACAACATATCATTGTTATTGCAATGCGAAAGGAGTTTAACACTAAAGACAAGGAATAAAGTTACAATGAAGCAAGAAATAAAACCTTGATATAACATCCCTCAGAAATTCTGGCTTCAATCCTGCTCTGGAAGGATATAGAGGATATGGCCTCCTTTCATGATAGGCATACATCTTTTTTTCCTCATCATCAAGCATGTCAATGCTGTACTCCCTCATTTCATAGTGATCCTTGGCTCGCAATTTCTTAACCTAGATTATCCAATGCATCTGAATCACATACCAAATAAAATGTATATGGACCAACGTCAGTGAGATGTCAAACCAAAATGCATGCTTGTTGAACCAAGGTGTTCTGGGTCAAGATCAGCCGGCCAATGCTAACCCTGATTGGGATCGGATCGGCCAGCTCGGCCGATCTGCCAAAAGAAAATCTGATCCAGGATTGGTCTGAATAGATTCTTTCAAAAACTGAAAAAAGATAAAGCACTTTTCATATCCAGGGTGGAACCAGTAGCCGATTCCCCATAGGATAGCTGCTATTTGGCGGTGGAGGGGTGCTGGTGGCAGCACCCCTTCAGGCAGGGAAAATGCTGGGGCAGCAGTTATGCCACCCATCCGCCGCCTCCTAGAGCTGATCTGACACTGAGAATTGGCTGATTTTGCAGCTTAGAGCCCAATCTCAGAAAAAGTTCCTTCCAGGATAGGGATCTCCCCTCCCCGGTTTGGGCCTGCAGCTGCTGATCCCGATCAAGGATTACACAATCTGATCCAAGTCACATGCAAACCACATGTTCAACAAGCTAACTGTAAGAGAATAATTCTATGTCACGGCAATTATATATTATCACATCCGCTTCAAACGAACGTGCAATTGTTGAAGATTACCAGGCATGAATGACAACTGAATATCCCACTTAAATGTTTTCTCTAGTTTTCTTAAACTGAAAAAAAAACTAAATTCAAACCCTAAAAGGAAGTCTGCAATCTGCCGGGTAACCAACTTAGAGAGAGAATCCATTCATGACTAATCACTAATATGATGAAATATTAACCAAAAGAAGCATAGCATGGTAGCTGAATCAATGAACATTATTAATCAAAGAGTTAATACATGTAAACAAGGGGTACAGCTAGGGGTGTAAACGGAATCCGATATTCCGCTATTCCGATTCGATTAACGGATTTGGAACTTGTTTTTGTATCCTATAAGTTATCGGAATCGGATATTCCGGTAGCTTATCGGAATCGAAATCAGAATCAATTGATTCTGTTTCCGTTAATCCGATTTCGATAAAAAATAAATATATATAAATGAAATTAAATGAAATAAAGTTAAATAAATTATAAAATATATTATATAAATTGTTAACATGATAAAAATAAAATTTTAAAGAAATAATATCAAATTTTAGTAATTATATGTAAATTATTAACTTGTTTTTGAATAAAAAAATATTTAATATATATTTCGAAAATTATCGGATTTGAATTCGATTTTGATAACGGAATCGGAATCGGATCGAAATTGGAACATAGTGATTCCGAAATTATCGGAATCGGAACCCTTTAACCCTTATCGGAATCAGAATCGGATTCTGGTGGTTTCGCTACCGAATCCGACCCGTTTACAGCCCTAGGTACAGTCTTACAGAAGAGTAATACCAAAGTTTCTTCAGTGTCACTAACCTTACCACAGAATCAACCTATATATAATAAAAGTAATGAGAAGTTTAGATGGTCCAACTTACCTTGCCACTGACACAGACATGATCACCCTCCTTATATTTTGACTGGACACTCCTCAGAAAAAATTGGTTGGTAAAACGAGTGCCTCGGAAGTATTTCTTCAAATGCAAATAAACAGTTCCTTCTTTTCCACCAACTACTCTGCTTGTTGATTGTGTTCCATCTTTACAACTTGAAAAATCACAAGCCACAACAACTTCAAGAAATGAGAAAGAAATGCCCACCTTCACTCCCCTACACAAATACAAGGTGAACATCAGGTGGACTAGAAGAAAACAACAGCTTAAATCTTTCTCTAAAGTAGAGCTGTAGCCACAGCAGCGAAGCAGACTAGCAAAGTATTAGATAAAGCCAATTAAATCCAGTGCACAAGCATCGTTATCACAAACTTGAAGATTATGGTGTACTATGGTGAAAGTAAATGGCAACATATATGCCAGTGTACAGCTATTATTAAGTGACATAAAGTCAACAGCCAAAACCCGCAAGTAAAAGTACTGTCGCCCATCTATAGCCCCAGTAAAGGGCCCTAGAAAAAAAAAGTTAGTGATCAGAAAATTACAGTTGAGCAAATATTGTCTCCCTTCACTTTTGATCATAGTCAGTCGCATGAGGCAAGCAGATATATAAAACAGAACTAAGGCCCCGTTTGGAAACTACGTAGAAGTGCTTTTTTTTTACTTCGGCTCCATCCGGAATGTCTTCTTATTTTCTTGGTATCGTTTGGGAACCTTACAAACATAACTTCTCCTTCGTGGAAGAGGAGGAAGCGAGAAGGAGAAAATATCTCCTTCTAAAAACTGAAAAACACTCCCGACGGATGACGTCTCTCGCGCCATATCATCCTGGGAAGCATCCTCCTCGACGTCGCCTCCTCTTCGTCGCATCTTCCACTGTTGGCCTGGAAGACGCCAGAACACAGTGCCGACTGCGTCTTCCTCCTTGTCTCCTCTTCGCCGCCCTAGAAGCTGCTCCTCAACGAAGAGTCCTCTTCGTCTGTTGGCGTTGAAGAGGCCGGAAGACAGCGCCAAACGCTTCTCCTCGTCTCCTCTTCACCGGCGTGGAAGGCGCTGGAAGACAGCCTCAAAAAGTGTCCTTCCTCGTCTCCTCTTTTGCTGCCCCGGAAGCCACGAATCGACACTATATCCTCTTCGTCGCTTTTGGGGTGTTGAGGTGGAAGATGCCGGAAGACAGTGCCAAACCCGGAAGCTGCTCCTCTTTGCCACGCCCAACGATCCGTGGAAGACGCCTCTTTGCCGTGTCCACAGCCCTCGGCGTGGACAACGCCGAAAGAGATCTGCCATCTGTAGATCGCCGCCAGGACACTTTCCCCCCTGCTGGCGGCCCTTGGCGTGGACGGGCGTGTCGACTGCTCCCGTTCGCCTGCTCTTCGCCGGGCGCGTCGACGGCCCTTGGCGTGGACGAGGCACCAAATGCTCCTCTTCACCCCGGAACCCGCTCCTAAGGTCGTTGGAAGACATCCGCGCCCTGTAGTTCGCTGCCAGAAGACGTCCGCCGTCTGCTCTTCCCCTACCCAGAAGTTGCTCCTCTTCGCCGCACCCGAAACTCACCGGAATACTCCTCTGAAGCCTGTTCTTCTTTGCCGTCTCCTTTTGTTCATCTGGGAAGGCGCTCCTCTTCGCTGCGCCAGAAGCTCGTGGGAACACTCGGTCCTCTTTGTTGTGTTGACGAAAACCTCTGCTACACGGAAATTGTCCTCATCACTGGAAGATCGGTCACGCTGCACTCTCGCCGAACCTCTATGTACGTAATGTTATCCCCAACTTTCATATCATGTTTATATCACTTACAGTTTGTGATTCTCATTTCGGATTTGTAATTATCATGGATTTTGCTTGATTTAAATCAATACAAATTCAATTCATGGGCTCATTTTTACCTTACTAACGTTATTGATATGGCCAGATTGAAATGTCAATTTAACATTCCCCCTTTCCCAGTTCCACAACATTACCATCCTATCATCAGATCTAGATATAAGAATATCCCCATCTGAACTAAAGCTCACAGTCTTCACACAACCTCTGTGTTTGTCTAGCTTTTTGTACAAACCCGGTTGCAGAATGAGATCCTGTTTTAAACAAAAAAAGGTCGTTAGGAGGACAGACACACCATGTTATACCAAAGCAAACAATTCAAGAGTAGCCCAACAGAAACAAGCCTTGTTCAGAAGAAAATGGAACAAAGGTGAAATCAAGGAGTTATAACTTGACTTCTAATAAATACATGCACTTCTGTTACAACTTCTCCACATAGAGGGTTTCACAAAGTTCGAGAACTTTTAGGAGGTCATTGGGAGCGATCTTATGATATGTTAAGAATGGAGCCTCCAGTATTTGCTTATTTTTGTGACGAATTTAGAAAGCATGACCTTCTACATGATACAAGATATGTTGTAGTCGAAGAGACAATGGCTTTATTTCTTATTATTATTGGTAAAAAATATTTGGTTCGAGATATGCGTGAATATTTTCAATGTTCAAGAGAAACATGTAGTTGACATTTCAACCGTGTGTTAAAAGCGATGCAAGTCTATGTGAAACTGAACATTGTTCCTCCTACTTTTGATGCAACACCTGAGTTTATAGCAAAGAATGACAAATATATACCTACTTTTAAAGATTGTATTGGAGCAATAGATGGAACACATATTGAGGCAATAGTACCAAGTACACAACAGATTTCATATATAAGTGGCTGAAAGACAATACACTCGGAATGTTCTAGCTGTCTGTGACTTCAACATGTTATTTATATTTGTTAGTGTGGAACACGAAGAAACATGTCATGATGCACAAATTTTGTTAGATTATATTTGTGACCCTAATTCTGGATTTCCAAAGCCACCTCTATTATGAAGTTATAATTTTGTTCTTCACTTAAAATCTAAAAGTGTGTATGGTTGTATGCAGAAAAGTATTATTTAGTGGATGCTGGTTTCACTAATACAATAGGGTTTTTATCACCATATCGTGGCCACCGATATCATTTGCAAGATCGTCGTGGTCGTAATCCTCGAAATAAAGAAGAAACATTTAATTATATACATTCGTCACTGAGAAATGTTATTGAACATTGTTTCGAAGTATTTAAAAAGCGTTGGTGAATTTTTAATGGTATACCATCATATTCTTTGAAGAAACAAGTCCAAATTGTTGTTGCTTCAATGTCAGTACATAATTTCATACAAAGAGTGGATTTAGGAGATGAGTTATTCATGGAGTTTGCTGTAAGTGAAGTTGAAAGTACAACGTCGTCACTAACAGCGCCAGGACGGATTCCTCGTGAACAAGATAGACATGTGATGGCCTATTTCAGAGATTCGTTGGCAAGTCAAATTTTTAGACAATAGTTATTTTTTTGTAAACAATATTGAAACACCAGTTTTTAGTTCAATTTCATTAATATATTTATTTGACATGTTTTTGTGAAAGTACTTTTTTGTGTATCTCAAAAATCATACCAAACAACTTTCACTTGTGTAATAAAGAAGTACTTCTAAGTGAAGTACCTTCTTTGTAAAGGTGCTTCTGCCAGAAGCACTTCTCACGACTTCCCAAACGGATCCTAAAAAGCTCCATTTAGAAAAGTGGAGCATATTAGGATAGTAGGAGGAAGAAAAAAACAGGGTTGACCTAGATTAACTTAAAGGAGAATAAATCAATACGATTCAGATGACCAAGTTTATCTGAAAGTGACACAAATAGGGGTGGGCACGGTTCGGTTTGGTCCGGTTTGGACCGTTTTTTTTCCAAACCAAACCAAACCGAATCACCCTCCCAAACCGAACCGAACCAAACCGAATCAAATCGGTTTGGTTCGGTTTGGTTCGGTTTAAACCGAAAATAAATAAAAATATTTAAATCAATTATTTTTTACATATATATATACTGATTTTTATGTTAAAAATAATGAAAATAAATATTATTTTATTATAAAATTTATAAAAATATCATTTTTATTAATACTATAATAGTTTTTTATATTTTTTTGAATAAATCGGTTTAAACGGTTTGGTTTGGTTTAAATCGGTTTGGAGATTTTCCAAACCGAACCAAACCGAAAGGGGGTCCAAACCGAACCAAACCGAACCGAATGGGCTGGTTCGGTTTGGTTTCTCGGTTTGAACCGTTTTATGCCCACCCCTAGACACAAACCCCATGGCAAGTGGAGGCAGAGAACCTTATGGCATGGCTTGCATGATCAGCTAATTTGATCCCATGGAGAATGGCTGATCCCAGTGTGAGATCCACCCGGGAGACTGGGATAGGCCTGGATCCGGTCATGCTTGGCCAACTCTGGACCGGATCAGCTGATACGATTGGACCGGCTTGGCCTAGCTGAGGTCAGCTAATATGGGCCAGTCCTGAGCCTGGATGGACCTATCATGAGCCTAGATCACTGATCCTGGGGCTGGATGGGCTGATTTTGAGCCTGGTGATTCCAGCCAAGCCAGATTGGGTCAGGTAGAGCCAGGCCAGGATTGACATAGTTTTAGCCGATCCTTGGCTTCTGCCAAGCAAGAACAGATGACGCGAGACAACGCGGCTGAAAATTACTATGCCGTATTACACTTTATTTAGGATCATATGATAACATCTTCTTCATAAAAACTGTGATCATCAAATAAATTCTATGTATAATACAAGGACAAAACCAGAATTTTACAAAACTGTCCTGTTACCATCCTCAATCAACAGAATAAATTGGACATTATATGAATGCTTGGAATTTACCTGGAGGATAACACATTACCCACAAAAATTGCATGCTGTCCATCACAAATCGAACCCTCTGAATTTTGTAGATCAGCATAAGTTCGAGGGAAGTGGTGAAGTAGCTTTCTTACCTACACATGAACATTTATTTGCTATATGTTCAAAAAGAATTTGAGATTTATTCTGCAAGATGTTCAAATACCGTGTGAAAACCACTGTTTTCCAGTTGTTGACAATGCCTCCGTGACATGCCTTCCAGAACCTTAAGCGGTTCATCCAAGATGGAACCTGTAGCTGTCAATATCCTCTTTTTGCAGGTAGAAGAAGATTCTTTACCAGGAGATTTCACTTTTTCAGCATTTAAAGAATCTTGCTCGGGGGAACATGATGCCATACCACAATCAGTTCTATGGGAAGAGGATAAGGTTACATCTGAAGTTGAGAAATCTAATGTTGCCCATTCATTACCATTTTCAGATTCTGTCATGCTACTAGGAGATGGAATATAACTGTTGTTACAACTTTCAGATAATAAAATATTCATCTCAACTGGCTGACCTAAGGCACCATCATACAGTTCAACAAGAGGTGAATTACCCAAGGAGATAGATGGAAATCTAACACATGACAGCTCGATACCAACTTCTTCTGCAAAGTCATTCACGTCAGCATCAGAACTACGCTGACTTCCTTCTTGCTCAAAGAGGTCCTCAATACAACCATAATCCATAAAAGCTGGCACCTACAATGTATGTAAGTTTGTAAGGTATATACATAAGCATAACACATCAGTGTGCAGAGTTAGAGGACTCTTCACAACCATCCTAAGCAAAAACCACATATTTGTGCCGATGTGCATTGATGTGCATTGAGCATGTCACGTGCTGCAGTTCCATTGATTTTTTATAAAAAATTGTGATTTTCTAGTCTGGATAATGATCAGGGGTGAAATACTAACCAATGCATCAACAGGTAACTAGAAACTTGGCATGATTAAAGTTTGACTCAGCTTGTTTATTATGTTAAATGAATATGTTTGAACCAAAAAAAAGCTTGAATTTTCTGACTGTCTCCTGTAATATGCTTCTTTGGATTGTTCAGTTCGGTGCAAAGCACAGCTCTTAATTCTTTATTGAAAAATTACCTTTGAGAAATTATGTTCTTTGGGGAATCCAAAGTCTCAACCACTGCTTCCTTCATTTCATTCATCTGTATTGTTTCACAGTAGCACAATGAAAATAACGGTAAAAACTTTACATTTGATGCATACGCGAAGAGCATGAGCTTGCTAAGAATCAAGATAAAGCTGATTCCACTTTTAAGAATGGTGGAGTGAGCAGAGCAGCTTAAAATCTTGTTGATGGTAATTTACCAATGAGAAAATCTCAAAGAAGGCCATGACATCGTTATCCCCTTACCCTTAGAGATGGGAAAAGGAAGGACACAGAAGAGACATAATCTAGGGCAATCGAACAGGATTAATGGCCACAGGTGGTTGCTGCGGCCTCCTACAAAGACACATATCAGGTCAGCATGACACAAACTGAACCTGAAATAAACTGTAGGATGCCCATACAAACCCAACCTGAAACTGTCTTAGTTATCAAGTTAGGATCAGTCTTGAATTAGAATTGATCAGTGTTTGATTTAGGATCTGGTCAAACCAGATCCAAAGTGGATCTGTTAACAGGCCTGCTTGGATAAATGTTGGAAGAACACAAGAAGATTGGGGCATGCTGGAAGATGTCTCTCCAATCAAGAACCTAAGGGATGTTGGGACCAGATAATTCACCCAATTTATTTAATATGGCTAGTATTTACTCTTGACCACCTCCAACCAACCAGAGGGAAGGTTGATTGGAACCATGGCTTACAGAATAAGCTGATTCCAGATCAGGACTGGCATAGGCTGACCCAAATTAGGAGGATAACTTTGATCCAGCCTTGCGGATCAGCTGGAATCAACCTAACTGGCCATTGATTGGACCAATTTGGCCATTATGAACCGATTTCTTCCCCGTTCCAAATCGGCCGATTTCTTGGAAAAGCTCCTATTCCATCAGATCGGGAAATATCGAGGTAGTCATCAGATACATGGTCCTAAGAGGCTAAGATCCGATGACTGAACTGGTTGTGTAGGATCCATCAGACCTAATATGACCTGCCTTACGCCGCGGCAGCACCACTGACTCTAATCTGACTCCAAAGTCAGATCAAACTGGAATTACCTTAAGAATGTATCTTTATTATTTTGAACTTTAATTTTTTCTATTTATTGAAGAACTGATCTAGGCCGATTCTAGATCTTTTTTTCTCTCCTGGAATCAGCTAACTCTGTAGATCCAATACACATCAGAATCGGTACTAGCTGATCTGGTCTCAGATTCCATTTCTGCCTTCCCTGGTTAGAACTGAATCCTCTAACAGATTTAGACCAACTAACTCACTCTTGTTGAAGTTGATTCTGTCCAGTGGTGCTTCGAAGAATAAAAATCAGGGCCTTCAAGTTGTAAATGTTCTCTTGGGCTGGAGAGAAGGAAAGCAAGGGTCATCTGCATACTGCACATGAGTCACATGAATTCCCTTCCTGCCAACCTTTGTTCACTCAGTCCAGCCAAGTTCTGCTGCCTTCGATCAGAATTGAGAAGTTGGGCCACTGGCACAAATAAATATGGAGAAAACAGGTATCCTTGATGGAGACCTCATTCACCAAAATGGAGTATGAATCAATGAAGCAGTGATTTCAATCAAGGATTGTTGATTATAAACAATCAGTGCTTATGTAACCTCGGACACTAGTTCTCCTAATAATGCCAAATAATATAACAAACCAGTCAATGTTTGAAACCAAAATCTGAAATTATATGTTGCTACAATTGAACCGGAATTTCAGCAGAAAAAAAATTTGTACCGTGTTCAAAAACTTTGTCTGATCTTTCAAGCTTCTTATGCTACATTTCACTTTTCCATGAAATTCCCAACCTGAGATAAGACTGGACCGAGAAGAGCATCTTGAAAAGTGAAAACAGACAAGGTTACTGTACCTGCAACATCACACCTTTGAATTGCAATTTCCATCTTACAGATTCATGCTTGTGGCAAAAAAAAAAAGATTGGAAACACATTACCTCATAGTTCTACAGAGTGCATTTTGCAACCCCCTCTCTAATCCAAAAGGTATTAAGCTCATCAAGTGACTCATTAGAAATCTGAGAATCTGATATAGAATATTAAATCATCCAGGGACCAAAAAAAATTAAGAACAAAAATCATTCAATGAAATAAGCATCTAGAAAACAAAAATAAAAAGAAGTAAGGTCAATTTGCACCACCAAGCACTTCCTGATACAACCAAACCCCTCCATAGGCACTTGCCCTCCCCTTCCCTTTTGATCTATCACTAACAAGAAAATCCCTGGAATTCAGTTTTTTTATCCACCATCATCCGTACAATGGCCAGTGAGGGAAGAACATAAGACAGCAAGGTTTGTGGGTCTTTAGCCATCTTCTCATAGTCACTAATGGAAGCTGCCACACAATTCTCAAACTAGCCAATAGCCTATTTCACCGCACAAGATCAGGTACTGTCAGTGGTGTCCACCAGCTTGATCGACTCCCAAGAAAAATCATATGAAAAAAAGAAAGTTGGGCTTCTTCATCCAATGTCAGCTTGATGGTATGCTGTAACATCCCACTCCTCTGTCCTATACTTTTATAGGTCCGGCTTCAATGACACATGACATTGCAGGCCCAACAACATTGGGCACAACTAGCAGGCAGTGCAGGAGACAAAAGAGGAGTCAACTCTGTCCTTCTCTTGAAGCTTGAAAGCAATCAAGTGATGTGCTTCCTTCACCTATGGATGATCCTCCAATCCTCCCACCCAAGCAAGACACCATGGGGAATAGCCCATCCTCACAACCCTTCTCAACCCCAAGTTCTGTGGCCAGACATTTCATGCAATAGGGAAGACTTTGAATGCCTGAGCACCCTACTGGATCTCAGTAGTCTCTTCAGGCTCACAGAACTTTGCTGCCATGCCTACAGATAGCTTATGGTATCATCTTCCTTCTCTCTACTGGAAGTCTTAAAAGCTTTACTAACCAGGATTAATTCTGTCAGTACTATTGTTCATGATCTGCTTGTAAGGGAATGAAACTTCTCGATCTCATTACCCTTTATATGTCCAGAAAACAGTCTCTGTGTAATCAATTTTCTTAACGCTTTTATGTACCATCTTGGTAGAGTTCCTTTATTCTTATACTTTCTCAGTACTTTTCTTATTACAGTTGAACTGTGACCCTACTTGATGTCCCTTTATAAGTATCCTCCTCCTGAACCAAGAAGTAAAGGTGTGATAGATAAGTATCTAGCATGGTAATCAGCATTGGAGAGCTTTTTAACTTTCCAAGCCTCAAAAACTATATTGTAAGAGTTGTGATAACCCTTCATGATCTGCTTGTAAGGAAATGAAACTTCTCAATCCCATTACCCTTCATAAGTCCATAAAACAGTCAGCGTAATCCATTTTATCTTTTTGCTTATATGTACCATCTTGGTGGAGTTCCTTTATTCTTTTATTTTCTCAGTACCTTTCTTATTACAGTTGAACTGCGTTCCTACTTGACGACCCTTTATAAGTATCTTTCTCCTGAACCAAGAAGTAAAGGTGTGACAGATAATATCCCTCTTCCATCTATCATGGTAATCATCCTTGCTCAAAATATTAGGACATAAGTGTTCCACTTCAGAGGGCTTTTAGCTTTCCAATCCTCAATAGATATCTTGCAAAAGTTGATAACCCTCCAACATTCTGTAGAGGAACAAAGAAAGTAATGTGACTAACTCTGATTAGGGATAGTGAAGCATCATTCCTCACTATACATTAGCAGCATATCCCCATTTGGCAGTGTATTATTCAAACCAAAGATGAGAAGATGCACGATGACCATGCAACAGTGGTAACCTCAGACTGAAGTGCAAGTTTATCAAGATGCAAATGCATGATCTTCTGGTGCTACTTGATTGTTTAATCCAAATCTCAGGAGCTAGTTACATTGGCATGCAAAGGTGGCTCGGATGGTCAGATTCTGATTCTTCTTTCCCTAAAGGCAGGGGGAATATTGGTTCTATAAAAAATCGAATGCAAAGAATATTTATGTAGTTTAGTGATGTATGCCTTTCCAGGATAATAAATAATCAATCTCGGAACATGTTTTCCAACCATACTCCTATGATACACCAGGAAGGATTTAATGATCCCTTCATCAATAGCAATATGTCCTTTAGTTGTTAATTGTTACATTGCTACCAAAGTCAGGGAACTGTTCTCCTTGTCACCTTTAAAGTTTTTACCAATCTATTCACAATTTTGTTTTTAAGGTAAAAAAATGTAGACCTAATGTTGCTACCAAATATGCTTGGAAATATTAAATATAGACCTAAGGAAGCACTAGTATAGAAATAGAAAATATCAAAATAATTAAAACAAAAAAGGCATTATAGACCTAAGTTAACTTGGAGAAGGGTAATCCAATATGATTTGGATGATTCAAATATCTTTGAAGAAATAACTCAAAACCAACATGAGTAGAAAAAGATAGTCCATATGGCCAAACCCAAATAATTTGGGTTAAGGCTCGAGTTGAGTTAAGTTTAAGGTGAAAAATGTCTTGTTTTACCTTTAAATTTTCCCATTTAGATTTTACATTCATATCAAGTATGACTTCCACATTCTTAAAATTAACGAGCAACAAGAATGTTGGGGCCTGTTACCACAGGAAAACTCTTCTTTTGATGTCTGCATCCTTAGTCATGCATATACCACAATTTGTTCGTTTAAAGTTTAAACTGTCTATGGACACTTTACCGAACTTGAAACCAGCAGACGGTTCTATGTATCCCTTCGCAAAATACAGAGAAGTCAAATTATTTCACATCAACGTGGCCGTATAGTCCTCAAAAACTAGAAAAGGAATTCGACGAGTCTCTTGTTTCCAGAAGTTATGGCCGCCCAGCCAAAAGAAACAGCTAATGAAATGTACACCCTTTGCAGCAAGAGATATGAGTCCTCCAATAGTCGTCTCAATATAAAAGCATAGAACGCAAGAGAACATGAACTTTTGTAAAATACCCGCCAAACAATCGAAACAGAAAAAGGGGGGCGAATAAGAACGTGAGGATGTCCCCCCCCGACGGATGCGCTAAAGTAAACGATTGATAGACCTATCGATGCCTGGGGGCAGGATATTCAACTCTCATGCTGATGTCGATGGAAGTTAATGATCGTTCCTCGGCGACAACATCGCTAGAAATGACGACACCCTCGCGGCAGCAAACATAGAGGCGAGGCCGTACCCGAACCCTGACAGCGGCCGCAAAAGCAGACGCGTCGAAGATGCCGAAGTAAAAGGAGAAACTCTGGGGGCGAGAACTCGCTGCTCATCCGTCTGGCCGTCTCCGAAGTTGTGGGGGAAGGCGCAAATATTTAGTTGATTATTGGCTTGAATGGCGTTCATTTAATAAATTAGCGTGTTTATTAAAGAAGTCCAAAATGCTCACGATATTTTTCGAATCAAACGATACACTAATCAAGTATCAACATTTCCCGTATGAAATTGATTGGAAGGTCACGTAGAAAAGGTCTAGAAATAGGGTTGTTCACTATTCACTTCAACCCGAAAAATTAAACAGAATAAGTAATTTGATTCAATTTGATTTCAATTTAATTTGATTTATATGACCATTGAAATCAAATTAAATCGATAAATCGAATAACTCGAATTAGATAAATATTTTATTTTAAGTATATTTAATATAAATTTATTTCAAGAGTTTGTAAGATAAAATTAATGAATTGTATAAATATACACACTGAATTTTAATAAAATAAAATTTAAAGTAAATAAAATAAAATTATATAATGACATATCTACTAATCTTGTTAATAGTTGAACCGAATTAAACTAAATTAAATTAATTTAATTTGGTTTGATTTAATTTAATTTCAGAGAATATTGGATTTGATGTAATTTAAAAAAATATTCAAAAATCAAATCAAATCAGACCACCAACACCCTACTCAGGACCCGTCCGTTTACCGGATATCGACTTGTCGTACAGCAAGCATTCTTGAACGATTTAATCCAAAGAGGTGTCTGAATTTTTTTTTAGAACATTTGAGTTATCCAGTAAATAATAACTCGAATATCAATACTCAAGTCCAGCTCAAAGCATTGTAGCAGATCATCTGCGGTACGAAGGAGCCGTCCGTTCAAAGAACTACGATTTTGATGCTGATATTAGCTTGTTTGATAGCCGAGGTACCTTCTCAACACCGAGTTGCAAGTATCGAAGGCTTCCAGTCATCCACCCTCAAAGCAGCGTTGGGCTGGAAGAGACTTTAATCAATTGAAACTTCTAACATCACACAACATTCCCATCCAGAAGATACCTGGTTTTCTTATGACTTTTGGATGATAATGAATTGAGCTTAAATTTTCAAAGAAGAGATATACATATATATACATATTATCTCCGCTCTCAACTTTTCGAAGCGATGAAGAGAAATTATAAAGATAGCCGATCATTACAATGTAGATTTTTTTAAAATAGAGAGAAACAAGAATTAATTCAAGAATTCTGCCGCCGCAACCAAACGCACCCTATAGATGCATCAGATTGAGTGCGAGAGGCGAGATAGAACGCCCATAAACCATCAAACAGAAGGGCAGGCACCGAATTTAAATCTCTGCAGATCCCCCTACCAGGGCAAGGCCTCCCGAGGGAGTAGAGATGAACCCAACAAGGCAACGACACTCCACAGGACCACATACTTCGGTCCCAAGATGTCCTTAAACAAAATTCGCGAGATTGCTCGAGAGGACGCCTTTTTACAGTAACCGAAGGTCACGGATTCCCGGACGAAGATACAGTGACTCGTTGCAAAGTGCCTAGGCCGACATCAACAGAGTCGTCGGACGTGCAGGAATCATAAAGAAGTGGATGCTTACTCCCTGAATTCAGCAGAATCGGGTGGTCCGTTCATTGTTGTCCCCCCTTCCTCAACAATGGAGTGTTTTCTCTTGCGGCTCGGAGGCGTCGCTCGACCCCCGTTGGATTGCTCGGACGGAGCCGGAGACGAAGCAGCTTCCGCTTCCGGTTGACTCGGAGGGCAATCAGAGACGGCCGGGGGAGGCGCCATAGCTGGCAGCGATGGCGGTGGGGAGGCCCTTGCCCGAGGCTCGAGTGCAGCGTCACCCGCGTCTGGTCCTCCCTCCTGCCTCTGCCCCGCGGTGTGCTGCACTGGGTCGGGCCCAGCAGCCAGCGGCATCACGTTCGTTGAAGCTCTTTGAACATTACTGCCAGTAAGTTCATTCGTCCCGACGACACTTCCTGTATTCATTCCCGCAGTAATAGTGGAGACGCCAATCTGATGGGCGGCGGAAAAAAGCTTAGCCTTCGACTTTATAATCTGGGCCATTTGAGCCCTGGTAGATGGGTTAGAGTCGCCTGCAATACCAACACGGAAGAAGTGGCAAGCCTGCCGTTGTGTTAAAGACTTTTGAGGTAAGGCAGACATATTATATCACAATTCAAGACGTCAAACCTAAAATTGACTCAATGACTGTACGCGCTGCAAACTGCTCTGCTTGCTTCTTGTTCTTTGCAAAATTGCCCTGATAAGTTTGCCCATCAAATAAAACGGAAGCTACGAACATGGGGAGACAACTTGGTAATACTGGTAGAGAACATGTATAGGTGGGCTTGCTCAAATTCATTTTCGCTGCGTACTCGTGCAGGATAGATTTGCAGAAGATCGCACCCTGGAACCAACAACAATCAACAGTAAGCTCATTATTTAGAAATGCATCAGATTAGCTGTTCTTCTAGCTTCAAGCCTGTTTTAGAAAATAACCGCAAGAGGTCAGAATAATAATATAAATACTGAGTGAAAAGAAACAGATATTGGACGGATTAGAGAACGGTGAGCAAACAGAAACACCATTCATCAATAATAACAAAGGTAAAAAATTACTTGGAACGGAAAAGAGCAATGCAACTATAAAGATAGAAATTGCCCGGCACAACTGGCTGGAAGTCTTAAGTGTATTTCCAGATCAAGATATTCGTTTCCACTTCTCATTTTTAATGTGCCATCTGAATGAAAGATAGCTTCAAGCAGCCAAGAATTTCACAGACAGAATCGAACTGAAGGTTCATTACCACCACTTCATTTAAGCTTTTTTAAGTCAGCAATCATTGGACGGTCTGGAATAGTCCGTCACTTAGGGACTAGCTTATTAGGAAATAAGTGCATTTTGATTGCACGCCCGAACATGCAAACAAGAAGCTCCACTTAGAGCTACAATTGTTCAAACTTCCAACTGAAATCACAAATGGTGGATTAGTCACAGGTGATCATGTAGTGTGATAACATTACAGTTATCTAATAAATGATTCTGTTCCTACATACAGCATGCTGACAAATTACTAATTTAATCAAACAAACCTCTTGAATTAGGGCACATCCTTCTTGCTTTATCTTTGCATGTATGCCTTCAAGAGCAATCTTTGCCACATTCTGCTCTGCCTCCTTCCGATGAAAAAAAGTCTCAGATGATGTAAATATCACCCCATCAACTGTGACAGTAGATCTAAACCGTGGAGCATGAGGATATCCTTCATTAATAGTTTGATATGCCGGAAGTGGGAGAGACGATCTTTGAGTATACTCTTGCAGACGGTTTTTGTGCATCAACTGTTCACCTGTTCCTAGAAAATGACACCAATTTATGCTCAATGCCCAAACACTTGAAAAAAAATGTAACCATCAAGAATGAGAATATTTTGCTAAGACAATCCATTGAAATGAGAACTAACTTTTTTTTTACAGGAGGTGGTATCAAAATGAGAGCCACAATTCATTAACACCAAGAGAAAAATGATGTTAAGTACCTAGTTGGTACCAACAGCAAAAAGATAGGGAAGACAGGATCTAAAAAGAGAAGACCAGCATCATATAAGACAATCCTTCCAGTTATAGATCCTGGAAAACACTGTTGTATCCTTTATAAAATGACCAAAGAAATAAATTGCCACAGATTCAAAAAGTACAAAGCGCTAAAGAGCATGTCTTTCAGCCCTCCAGTTGTATTATTGAAAACTCTTGTATTTCTTTCAATTTAACCAAATGATTGATGGCAAGCAAGGTAGGCGGAGTCAGGGGTCGGGAGTGGGTCGGTTGGGCCCAAACCGACCTGGGTTGGCCAAGGTTAGGACTTGGGTCGGCTGAGGTCAGAATAAAAAATAAAAAAATAATAATTTAAAAACAGTTATGGGGTTGGGGTCTGGACCGGGTCAGTCGGCCCAAAAACTGACCGGGTCGAGACCGACCCCGCATTCCATGATGGCAAGCACAATTTTCATATTACCTAGTCATAGGTGCTCCCAGTCCATAAACCGGTAAAAAGCCAACAATAATAGCCACCCACTCCCTATGCCCTCCAACACTTCAAAAAAACGTCTTCTAGAATAGTGCAGTGACGCTATATTTCATAAACATATGATCAAAGTTTTCATCATACATCCCACAAAAAACACACTTCCCATGTTGTCTGGTCACCAACCTATTTGAGGTCGGGAATAGGATAGGCTGATCTGGTGGAAGAAAACCAATCCAGGATCAGCCTGGGTTGATTCTTTAAAAAATTTAAAACAAGAGTATGACTCACAATGGTGGAGCGGTGGCCTAATCAGGTGGGTGGGATCGCCACCAATCCAACCCTGATCAAGGTTGGATCAGACCAAAATCCACCCATCCAGCAGTTTATGCCCAGTTGCAGTGAAAACTCATTCCAAGATCAGTCACCCTCCCCCTCAAATAGGAGTGTTTGCTTCATGGAATGCCAGATCCCAATTGTGTTGGACCGAGTTGTGAGACCCAGTCGGATTTCTTGGCGATCGAACCGATTGGGATCCCACGATCCCGACCCTAAAAGCGGACAACAAAAGTGCGTGCGGGGAGCTGCGGCAGCATTTCAAATTTTATTTTTTTGCTCTTTTTAATATTTTATAATACATATTATTTATAAAAGTATTTTTTAATTATTTAACTAATTACTTTCAAGTATAATAAAAATAATAGTTTTTATTTTTTGTAATTTTTAAAACATAAATTATTTTTTGATCGAATCCGATCCCAATTGACCCGATCCGACCTAGGTCAGATTTGTCCCGGGGGACCCAGTCTCGACCCCCAACCCAACTTACCTTGGTTCATTGTTTTATTCACGCCAATGACCAGAACCAAACCAGCTACTTTGGCTCGATTCAGTTGGGTTGAACAAATTGGTGACCTGGTTTGGTTCATGAACTAATGAAACCCAATCATACTATCAACCCAAATTAAACTGAAATATTTTAAAAAATAAGGTATAATATTGATAAATAGTATTTCACACATATTTTATAGTAAAAATATATTTTAGATTTTGTAACTTATAATTTTATATTTACAAATATATAAAATTATTTAAATAATATTTATTTAACTACTGGTTCAAACCCAACAAGAATTCAGGTTGATTGGACTGATCAGTTCAGTTTGTGGAAAAAAAAATCCGCCAACCCGACTTAGCTTGGTTCATTGTTTTGTTCGAGCCAAAGACCAGAACCAAACCAGCTACTTTGGTTTGATTCAGTTGGGTTGAACAAGGTGGTGGCCTGGTTTGGTTTCATGAACTAATGAAACAGAATCAAATTGCCACCAACCGGGATTAAACTGAAAGATTTTAAAAAATAAGTTATAATATTGATAAATAGTATTTTATACATAAATTTATTTGACAAAATATATATTTTTTATAGTTTAACTTATAATTTTATATTTCAAATATATAAAATTATTTAAATATTATTTATTTAACTACTGATTCGAACAGAACAGATTTCAGGTTGATTGGACTGTTCAGTTCAGTTTAGAGAAAAAAAATCCCCCAACCCAAACCTTGTTCAGCCTTGCCTTCAGATGTGGTTGGAAGATGCCAATCCTAATCCGGATCAGCTGATCCAACAAACCACATTGTTCACCCATTGGAGTCTCACCATCAGCAGCCGTCCTCATGCTATTGTCCAAACGGATATCTTAATTTTGAGATTGAAAAGTCTGTTCAACACTAGATTTGCCCGAACAACCTCCTCCCTCTCAAAATCATTATTTTACAAGCTGACCGACCCAAATCCTTCCTCCATATTGCTATTTCCTTCCAGCTGATGGCTCGTCTGATCCGTAAGCCTGGAAGCTATAAAAAATTGTCATTTTCTTGGTCTCTAAGATGTTTTCTAAAAACATCATTCCGGTCCTGGTTTGCAGACATTGCGGTTCAAGTCTCATATAACATATTGTGGTTGTAGGCCATGGAATAAAGACTTGGAAAGGATTCTTTTGACGAAGCATCTCTCCACCATCGGTCTTTCAAGAACGTCTTTCATCTATCCTCCAATCATAGGAGAGCATCTGTAGAAGTCCCAGCCCTTGCAAATATCCCTTCAAATCCTGTAAAGTCTTCTAATGTTAATGTTAAAAGGTTCCTGCAGCCATGGGCTTTCCAACAATCTCTATTTGTCACTATGATCTCAGCCCAAATGCCTGTGTCCTAATGATCCAGCATCCATAACATCTAGCCAGCATGAATAAGACGATTAATTGAAAAAACAGTACAATAAATATAAGAAAGTTTGAGGTTTTTGTCATATGAGATTGGGAAACTGTCTAATAGATGTAATTGGAAATAGCAAAAAGGAAAACTGCAACAGAAATTCAATCTCCAGGTAAAAGGACAACAAATTTATCACTTTTCTTGTGGAATAAGTAAAGTGGACTGTGGGCCAAACAATAAGATGAGAGAAACGCTTTCTCCAAATCTTTGGCAAAAGCATGGCTTGAATGGCACAATTCATCCATCAACCCAGAATTAAAATGGTGATCTATTAGTTCTTGGTATGTGAAAAGCTAGTTTTTGTTTTAAATTTTAATGAAATGACAGGCAAATTAACCCAATTTTTCAGTGTTAACCAGGATGTAACGGAGCAGTTTCAACATTTGAGCAAAGAAAAAATAAGATAAAAACTAAAACGATGAGATGGGGGTCCTTGTTTTCTTTTATTTATTGTGTGCATCCATTTTAACTTGTGGTCATTGTTTTAGCCTTGACTTGTGGGGTCACCAGCTTTGCAGCCAAACACCCAGTATCAAGGTGTAAGCCTCACCAATGTGGTTAAGAGCCTTGCCTAGTGCCTCAAGGCAGAGTTTTTTTTAAACAATGGATCTAATTGACTTGAGTTGAGGCACTAAGGACACTGCCTGGCCTGAGGCAGTCATCTAGGCAGGTCGGGATGGCTGAGGTAGTTGCCTAGGTGAGGTGAATGCCTCTGATTACATAGATTGACAACATCCAAATTCTAAAATACTTACTAGCTATATATAATATAAACTAGTAAAGCACACACCACTATATAAGCTTTGCTAATCACTTAAAAGTTCATATCTACTTTTCACTACTCTATGCATATCAACATGGTTGTCAAGGCGCCCGCCTAGGCGGCAAGGCGCTTTTCCAACAGCGCCTTGCCAGGGTGCCTTGTCTGGGGCCAAAAAGGCGTCCAAGGCACCCACCTAGGAGTCCAAGGCGTCCAAGGCGCCAGCCTAAGCGCCCAAGGCACCCGCCTAGGAGCCCAAGGCATTCAAGGCGCCGAAGCAAGGTGCCCTAGGTATTTTTACATGATTAAAAAAAATGAGGGATTTTTTTCCCCTTAATACCCCTCGCAAGGGACATTTATTTAATGATAGTTTGAATGTATTAATATATTGCATTATCACTTATACTATCATACATATTTAAGATTTATGATTATAAACATATAATATATACTTAACTAAGTTCTTTTTTAGCACTTTCTTCTCTCTCTCTCTCTGTCTCACTTAATTTATCAAGATTAACTCCTTATACAAAAATAAATACCCACACTTTCATAATTACATATATAAGATCACTTATACTATTACATACCTTTTTAGGTTCGGGAGGCTTCGCCCCCATGACAACCCTCCACAAGGGACGCTGCCCCCTTGACCCCCGTGACCTGACCGTGCAAGTCGATCCACGACTACTCTACACTCCACCCATTTAATAATATTATAACAAGATTTCACCATCACTTATTCTATCGCACATATATAAATTTTATAATCATAAATGTGTTATATACTTAAATTTTTATAAAAAACTATTTAACTCTCTTCTCTTTCATACACACATCATATTTACTTATGTGCATAGATAAAACACTCATATTCAATTATAACATTTAAATATAATTATATTTATGCTTATTTTTATGCATAACAACCTCCCCGACTCAGCCTTCCTTGAATACCGCCTAGGCGACGCCTAAACGGCCGCCTTGTCGCCTAAGCGGAATCGGTACCCTTCAACGCCTTGTCGCCTTGACAACTATGTATATCAATGTGTAATAGACACATCTATACTGTATCAAATTCAAATTTGCATTTACAGAATTAACTTACTCCAATTTAGATCCCAAAAAGCTATTGAAATATCTGATTGCAACCCAACAGCTTATGACAATTAAACCCATTTATTTTAAAGGAAACTGAATTAGAAATGTGGAACTTCAGTTTCCATTTGCACTCCTAGGTGCAACACTTATTCCAACGGTGGAAATATATGAAAGCGTGATGAGAACATGGAGTATGTCTCTTGTACGGAGACCGCTGGGCTAGCTGTCCCGCTTTTGACACCAGAACTTTCATCTAATTTTTTACAATGCAGTACGCCATGCCCTGAAAAGTGTGACCACCTTATTCAACATAGGTTCTACTCTTGAAAGAAGACAAGGCTTCCTATTTCTTATCTTTTATGTAGACTAGAAAAGTGGAGAGGGAGTGAGGAACTTCTTTCTGCATTCTCTTTCGGGGAAAGGTGATGTTTGCTTCGCAATCTTGTGTTCTATCTTCTAGACAGAGCCCGTGTTTTCGTCTATCTCCCTTTTGTACTACTTTTCCTATAAACCGTGGTCGTTTGTTCGCTTTCGGGGAAAAAAAAACATAAATCACTCCACACAACCAAACCACCCAATACCAAGAGCTCCGAAGCACACCTACACCAGAGATAAGCCGGAGTCAAGAGCTCCCTACGAAAAGTACAGACAAAAAACGTATCCCAGTCAAGAAGAACCATGAACCTCGTCTCACTCCTAAGGGCGATCCGATGCACAACACACAGAAAACGAAAGAGACGATGCAGATGCCAACAGGGACGGTTACCGGGAGCGCAGCCACCAGGGGGGTCTTTCTTCTCACTTGGATGCGGAGATGCTGCAAGCGTCGCCTCCATTTTTCGGTGAGTGCTCTCTGAGAGCAGAGCCTCCGGACAAGGTCGTCACGCGGGCTCGTGCGCTCCGCTGCCCTACAGAGGCTACGAATGACCTCCGGCGTCTGATGGTGGGCAATTTCTGACCGTCCGATGCGTAGACCCCGAACCTTACTGATTTGACGGTGACGAGGGTTTCATTAAATACGAAGCCCGGGAAAGGAAAATCCACAGAAGAGAAAAAAATTAATGAGAGGGAAATTTTCGATGCGAATTTTGTTGCACAAAATATATCCACGTAATTACAGGATTTAGTGCCTTGAAAGACTGAAATTATATATCTAATTTTTTTTTCTTAACTACGTGGCACGAATCTTATCATGGCAGGGCACTTCGAGTACCTTACGAAGGTGTTTGGTAACAGCACAACTTTTTTTGTACGTTCTTGTGAGAAAAATAAAATAGGACATTTGGCTCCGTAATGATACGAGTTTTCGATGTAAACGTACGTTTTTGTAACAAAAAAAACTTGTTAAAAAAATTGTCTTCTGTACTGTAGTGCCTCACTGTTTTTATTTATTTATTTATTGCTATATATGACCTTCACTTTTTTGTAATCATACCTCATCGAACATGATAATTTGTGTTGAGCTGCCCTATATTTTGATTTAATGTACAATACTGCGACAAAATTGTAAATATATATATTTTTTGCAAAGATAACTAAAGATTAAAAAATTATCATATTTGATTCGAAAATAATATCTGTTAAGTGGGTTCCACGTACAAAAAAAAATGTTATGGGATGTTTGGTTGCATGATAATGGAGATTTTTATTTTAATTTTTAAAAATTATACTGTTTTTTTTAAAACGATGTTTGACAAGCATGGCACTTTTATATTTTAAAAGTAATTTTCTTCTTATACAAAAAAGGGTATCGCCTCTTTTTTTTCTCGTGGTCCCCCACTTTATTTGGTCACATGTGGTGGTTGCACTTTTTTGTTATCACATCCCTCCAAACATTATAATTTTATGTCATTGGTTGGTTCATATTTTCTTTTAATATAATTTTTGTTCGTAAAAATCTACAAAAAATTATTGTGCAACCAAACACCCCATTAGGAACAACAAAAGAGAGGTCTCATATTTTTTTAAATATATATATAATTATATTTTCATTATGATTTCCAAACACTATTTTACAAGTTTTCTTCGGCTATATAACTTTTTAAAATATAGTTTATAATTACAAGTAGACTTTGAAGGAAGAAGTTGTTGAGGTGAGCTGATTCACAAAAATTGGTAAAAAATAAAAATGCAACTAGTCTTGATTCCGTCGACAAAGTCACAAGATAAACGAAACAAAAGAAATAAACACAAATAAAATGCTCATTATGGAAAAAGACAGCAAGAGCAACAAGACAACAAGTTTTCCCTTCCTTTTGAACCTTCACTCTCTGGTAACTTTGTTCTCCCTCTAAAATTTCGTCTCTTTAACCGTTCTAATAATGAATTGTCTCTCTTTGAAGCATTTCAAATTTATTCATTTTCTATTCATTTTGAGATTTTCTAGAGAGAATCACATCACTCGGATTTTTCAGTAGAAAATTCGCATCATCGGGATGAAGAGCAACATTGTTCTAGGCACACAAACTCCATCGGAGATAAGAACATAATTATGTAAACACTTATAAGTATTGGAATAGACAAATAAAGTTTTCAAACAACATAAGGAGATTGTTAGAAATGAAATTCTCAAATTTGTAAAACATTTAGTTCACACATATAGGACCAAATAGGAGCGTTCGATAGTTCCTCGGGATGAAGGTTTTGATGACAAAACATTGCCGGTGTTGTTTATTATATTATACCAATCTCTCAATGATATAATATTTAATCATTATTGTTAAAAATAGATGACCTAATATAGTCAATGTATGCATGCCACAAGTCATTTGCAAACAAAGTGGGAGCAAACACAAAAATAGGAGAGGATCAAACAACCAAAAAGAGGAGGAAGAGTTTCATAATCTCATATGAGATGATGACCAAATAGTACATCTCGTGAATCTCATCATTGCACGCTCACGACAAAGGCGATTTACTATCTTGACGGCATGAAAAATTTTGTGGATATGCAAGGTGAAGATCGTGCAAATGATGTCAAGATGATTCTTTCATAGTAGTATACTGTGAAAGCTACAAAGAGCTCATATCAAAGTCCATTCCCGACACCATAACTGACGTCACTAGGGGAGTGCCTCGACCGAGTCTAAAAAAATTATACAATACTTATCTTTCCATGGAGGTGAAAAACATTAAAAAATACGTCATTTTGTTTGAACATATTTGGCAAGAAAATTGATGCACATTGATGACGGATAGTTGAGCAAGTTGGTAATCTTCATCTTTCAAACTTTTTATACAGGTATTTTTTAAACTTCAAATTTTAAAACTTAAGAATGATTTTCTTCTTAAAAGATAAAATTAGGAGGGCAATAATCAACTTTCTAGTATACAATCAAGTCGAGACCATCTTCTGAAAATTTGTGGATGCATCTGGACAAATAAAGAATGCAAACTATTTATTAAAATTAATCAATATGATAATCGAAGAAATAGAAGAGGATTGAGTTGTCTAAGTAGTAATAGATATGTAGCTGAAGCAATGTTAATAATCAAGAAACCATATTTGTATTTGGCATCATGCTCTACCCATTCCATAGATTTGATACTATATGATACATGTAAAGATCCCCAAATTGATCGAGTAGTCAAGATGACTCGATCCATATATCATCTTTCATCTACAACTTTATCTTGAACCTAACTAGGAAGCATATGAAGAACTGAGAACTCCTACAGCTACGTGTTACTAGGTTCGTCTCTCATTACATTTTCTTAAAGAGTTTTGTAAAGCAGATATGTCCTCTTATCCAAATTATACTTTCATCGAAATTGTTTAGTTGAATTGCTAGGGCTACTCCTTCGAATAAGATAAAAGGGAGAAAAATTGAGAAGATATTAGACAATGGAGACTTCTAGCGAGATGTGGAGACCCTTCATATGGTAGGACCCTTAGTTAAAGTTCTTAAAATAGTAGATAAAGATAGAAAAACAGACATGTGCAATCTGTATGATACACTTTGAGCAAACGAAAAATGAAATCGCAAAGATAATGTCGAACTTCAACTGGTGATGCAATATTAGTGACTATCAGTGGAAACAAATGTTTGTATCGTCCAATAAATCCAACATATACTTTCTTTGTTATCAAGTGAAATCATGTCTCCAACATATTATATGCTCTCTACTAACATGTACATGTTGTTTGATTGTCATTTTTTCAATCACAAATACAATTATAGTCATTCCTTCGAGCTAGTCAATGAGATTATAGACAATGTAAAATCAATGATCTGTCAAAAGCTCAAGGATGATGATCGAGAAATTATAGAATGCTCAAAGGGGATTCCACTTTGGGATATCAAGAGTATAATGAATAGTTATGCTCTTAAGTCTTGGTACATACCATCTAATATATATTTACAATTCAAATAATTAACTTATTTCAATTATCTTCTAACATACATTAATATCATGCATTTGACTAGTGAATGGATCATGGCTAGACATCAAGATATGAGGACTTAGCAAATTTTGCAATAAGAGCCCTGAGTCAAACCACATCGACTTCTAGATATGAAAGAAATTGATCAACATTTAATATAATTAATACAAAATACAAGAATAGGCTAACGTCAAGAAGACTAATCCCCTGTTTGGTAACACTATTAGGTACCTCTATCACTATCAATTTTAAAATTGATATTGATAAGAACCATTAAAAGGTGTTTGGTTAATTGTATCAAACTATCAATTTTAAAATTTATAGTGTAAAGAAAGCATATTATGTAATACAAGTGTCAACTTGTATTACTTTTGATATTGATACTCCAACATTTGAAAATATTAATATCAATATTGAAATAGTACTAAAAATGAAACTCTAACTAAACAGGGCATAAAGCAGTTGGTATGTTGTCATTACAACATGAGGTTGAAGTTGAAGAATGTAAAGAAGATGATGGAGAGCCAAAAGGAGAAATGGAGGTGGATGGAGGAAACAATGGGACAACAAAGTGAGACAATGACTATACAAGATGACAATATCAATTTGGACGAGATCTTCGACCCATAAAATCGGTTGATGAGTTTAGATGAACAATAGACAAGGATTAGATAAATCGGAGTTCAAATCAAAAATCAAGAATGGGCTTAAGGAGATATCGATGAGATATCGCTAGCCAAGAAATTCCATATTTCTCCTTCAGTGGCAAAGAGAGAAAAAATCGAAAAAAAATTTCGCCAAAGTAAAAAATCATTTAGTAAAACTAAATATGTTATAACTGATCTTTTGGACCTTGCAGATGAAGTAGTTGATGAGATGCAAAATGACACACCCAAGCCAAAAATAACAATCCAATACCAGACATCAAAAATTTCAACATCAAAGAGTAACAGTTGAGGGTTTAACAATGATGGAGCAACCGTCCCAAACACGTATAAAACAAAAGAAAAATCACAACCTAAACTGATGCAATTCATTGGAGAAGCGCATTACACACACTACATCCAAAATGAAGATAATGGTGCATGGTCACAAAAGGAAAAATACATGCAATGAGATAGACATCAACATTATATATTGTCATACAAGGAAGCTCAATTATCTCAAGACTTTTAATTTCCTAATTATCATAAATAAGATAACTTAACTTGATTATGAATCTCATCAAACACTTTCAACCTACCACCTAATAGTGGTAGATCTTATCCTATAGTGATTAAGAATATGAGTGTAATATCAACATTTAACCACTTACAACCATATATATGCTTCCCAAATGACTTGGACCGAGAATCTTCGTTACGTAGAAGAACAATAGTACTTAAGATTTTTAAAAAAATGAACGTATTTTTTCTAGTCATATATTTACAATTTTTTTGCATTTTCTTAATTTTTTACATTTTTTAATATTAATATTGAAAAAATAATGATCCAATTAGGGGTGCAAACGAACCAACACACTCGACAAGTAGCTCGAAACTCGGCTCGATAAAAACTCGACTCGGCTCGTTATTATGTTGAATGAACAAGCTTGAACAAAAAATAAAGCTCGACTCATTAAACGAGCCAAGTTTGAACAGACTCCTGCTCCGCTCGATAAATTCGCGAGCAACTCGATTAAATATTATTTATTTATTTATTTAAAAAATTAAAAATTAAAAATTAATATTTATATATTGTCATTTCAATATATTAAATAATTCAAAATTTGAGTTTAAACTTAAATTGAGTTTCATAAATAAGTTAAATCTAAAGTTTCACAAATGACTTTTCATTGATTTTGAGTTTATAAAGGAGTTTGTATATAGCTTAAGTTTGAATATGAATTGAATTTTAGTTTAACTACTACTCGAGTTCGAGTTCGACTCGGCTCGATTAATAAACAAACCAAACTTGAACAAGAGTTCCACATACTCCTTAAAACTTGAGCTCGAACTCGAACTCGTGTAAAATAAACGAGCTGAACTTGAACACCATACTACTCGGCTCGGCTCGTTTGCACCCCTAGATCCAATCTACTCCAACTGGATATGGTTTGGACTACGCCAACCTGGTCTTCCTTGCCTCACCTTTTCAGTTATAAATGGTTCATTTTTTTTTTGTTATCACATCTCTCTCAGCGTTACATTTTTATGTCTTTGACTCGTTTAGATTTTATTTTAATATAAATTTTTAATATGAAAATGCATACAAATCTATTGTGCAACAAACACGCTGTAGGAATTCAAACGGTGGACAAGGTTGTCGGCTTCAATCAAGCAAAAACACCATAACGGGGTCAAAGGATATCATAATCAGTGGTTAGTACCAAAATGATACAAAAATTATCAGAATCATATCACATTGCAAATTCGATTTCATGATGCACGGGCACTAGCGTAGTCAATACATTAACTTTATCGCATGAATTAGTAATAGTAATGCTACAAGTTGGAGGGATGTGCCTCCAAATAATAATTGCACATCCTTTTGTAAGGATATTCACCACCTCCGCAACAATGTCCCAGGTAGATTGCCCCCGTCATAAGCTTAAAATGCAAGAATGGGAGCAAACGCCTTGGAGACCCATCAAGGATCAGAGTCATGTTTCATTGGGGGTAAAATCATTTGGTATATATGAACGATAGATCTAGGATGGTACATACAACATTGATGGGTGAGATAATTGCTGCGTTAGATCTTCAAAGTTAAAACCTGAGAGAGCATGGTACTGCAGAAGGTATCAACCATTAAAAGGAGACGCTGGTTAAGGTACTTCACCGCGTCTAAGGTGGCCCTAAGGTGAGCCCTTGAATAAATCCTCTAACTTTAAACGTGTCGTGTCTACAGGGCAGCAACTTTGTTTGACAACCCGTCAATGTACTCATCCGAATGTTCAGCAATTGTCTCATCCTGCATTGAAGGGGGGGGGGGATTTTGTCAAACTGACACCTTTGCAATATCTTCAGCTTGAAAGAGTAATTCAAACATAATACTTCAAATACTTGGAAACAAGAAACAGCTCTAACTAATGCGTTTTAACTGCTAACATGATCTCAGGGATCAAGTGAGGCATTGGCGACAATTGCCCATTCAAGTATCCACAACAATCGTCACAAACAGTTTACGGTGACAGAATCACAATGTCAACTTTGATTTATATTTAAGATAATTCAATTTGCATATCAAAATTCATAGCACTTTCTTTTGAAAATGATCACAATAGGACCACGAGTCAACAACAATGACAAGCAACTAAGGGCAGATTGGGATTGGGATAGGGTCGGTAAAGGCCGATGCCCGATGCCGTGGATTGGGATCGGATTGTCTGGGTCAGCCGATCTAAGAGGAGAAAAAACACTGGGATTGACCCATATCAGTTCTTCAAAAACTGAGAAAAAAACTAAAAACAAGATGAAAAACTGGAAAAAAAATCGATCTCCAGTAGGTCTGTGGGTCAATTCGAAACCAATCTGACATGATCAAGTACATACACAGTGGATCTTGGTCCAATAAGAACAGATCTGCCAACTATAAACCCACAATGCACTACTTCCTCACCCAATTTGGGTGGGGAAGGAGCAGGGTGGTGGCCCTCAATCTGGTGCCAGGACATGTTGATCCCGCCAGATCAGCTCTTAGCCAATTTGGACCAATTCAGCCCCAATCATGGATTGCAGAATCGGCCGATCCGGATCGGGATCGGCCGATTCTTGGATCGGATCGGACCCCTCCGATCCGATTCCCGGCGGAACTACCGATCCGGACCGAAGATCAATCCGGATCGGTGTTTGTAGGTGGAATCGCCGGAATCGACCCACAGGCTGCCGCGGCGGCCATCCCGCCGCGGCAGCCCTCTTCCCCGCCCTATCGGGCGGGGAAGATGACCTTACCGGGTCCATCGGACCCGGTAAGGCCAGGATCCGGTGACTTAAGTCACCGGATCCGGCGATTCAAGTGTATCGGGTCCCATGGACCCGATACGCCAACCGGTAGGGTATAAACCCTACCGGTTGAGGATCCGGTGACTTAAGCCACCGGATCCTATCCTTACCGGGTCCGATGGACCCGGTAAGGTCATCTTCCCCGCCCGATAGGGCGGGGAAGATGTCACGGCGGCAAGCTGCCGCCGTGGCGGTGATTTCGGGCCACTTTTGGGCCCGAAATCGCCCCAAAATGGGGTAGATCGGATCGGAATCCGATCTACCTCCTTATTTAGTTAATTTTTTGGTGTTTTAGGGTTTTTTTAAGGGTCGATCCGGATCGATTTTCCTTCCGACGAATCGGCCTGGATCGGTCCGATCCGATCCGATCCGGATCGGATCGGTCCCCACCGATCCAGGGACCGATTCCGATCCTGCGATCCTTGCCAATCTGGGCAACTCAAACTGATTCTAAGAGAACTACGGGGTTGGATTGAGTTCCCCCTTCGAATTGGATTGGTCTATGCTGATCCTGATTTGGGATTGGCTGCTATGACCAAACCGTGATGACAAGTAAAAGAGCAGTCCCCCATTCTCAGAGAGTAATGTTAAACATATAATCAGCATACTTCACTCAAAAGAAAAAATAATAGTAAGATCAAAGAAACAGATCGTTTTTCTCTAGTAGGAATCTGTCCTAGTAAGATGGTGTAACCTCCAAAATCTTTCAAAATTCAAAAAATCATGGTTTTCCTTTTTGGGAAAAAGAATTTCAATTTTGGTTTAGCCTGAACAACTATGATAATAAGTGGTATTCCATAAAAGTATTAAATAATTCGTGATATGCATTGAAATTGTTTTCTTTGAAAAAAAAATGACCTCTCCCCATTGGACTTATTTAAGTTCCAATGTTGATTAGAACAAACATTTGAATATTCTTGATTAGCCATAGATAAAAGACATATCCACAAACAACCCAAATCAAATCAAATTAAATTCAAAACACTAAGTCAGTCCCTGATTTCCAGCAATTTTCAGCGCTGGGGGAAGGATTAGATTCCTTCTCCTGATTTTTGGGACCTTCTGGAGTACTCTTCTGACCTCAGTAGGCCCACGCAAAGTTGTCTTGATCTCCGGAGATCCTTGGGTCCTCAACGATAGGCTGGCATCTCCGGGGATGTCCCCCTTGGTCACACAGTCGTCTGGATGCTAATTCCGGAAAGAGTTGATGTAGCCGATGGGTCCTTGCTATTTTTTAGGATCCTTAAGTGATCCCTTCTAATTCCCTGTCAAATGGCAATCACAGCTGGTTCCTTTTGTGATCCTCCTGCCTCCGAGAAGGCCTCCTTTGTAGGAAGGGAAACTGATATGTGCAATGTTGACAAGGCAAGGCAAGGCTGCAGGACTGTTTCTTCTGGATAAGGGTGGAGAGGAAGGTCCCAGGGCAGCAAGGCAGGTCCACAGGGCTCCAAAATAGGAGGTTGGGAAGAGTGTGGAAAGCCTATATCCCAAGCTGTCCCACGTCTGGAGGCCCTGAAATTTCGGTCAGGAAGATTATTGCTCAAATAGGGTAATAGGTGGGCCAAATTTATCACTTAATGGGCTTGTTTTATAGTTAACACATAGTCCATCAATTGTATAAAAAGGGCTATGAATTTAGCATTAAATTGATCCAAATATAGTATTTAATTGGCCTGATTTGAGACAAAAACGCAGCCCATTAAGCATATGAAGAAAGGGCTTGATTTGACAATAAAATGGGCATGTTTTGGAATTAAAACCAGTCCATTAAATGTATGAACAAGGGGGTTGCGAAATTGATATTAAATTGGGTTAGAATTCTCATTGGATTTAAAGTTTAGATGGGCCTGATTTGAGATGAAAATAAGCCCACCAAGTGCAAGAAATATGGGTTGCGAAAATGGTATAGAAAGTGGGTTTCCCTCAATGGATTAATCTTAAAATGGATTTTGGGTCAAACATGAGATTCAAACATTATGAGAGTCAATTGGATTTAATCCAAATCCAATTAAATTTTTTTTGAAAATTTCCAGTGCCAACATAAGATCAAAGAAAGAACTCATTTTTCTCCAGTATGGAATCCCTTATTGAGGATTCATGCCCTGTTTTACCAGAGAAGAGCACTACAAATAATAAATTTTCATACCCAGCTAACTTTGTTGTTAAGACTGGAACGAGGCAAAACACCCAACATTGATATTAGAATAACCATTAGTAATAGAAAAGCATATTACTAGACTACCAGTTCATATTGATGCTGACCGATTAGTCTTCCTTTTAGACCAGAGAAACATTGCTTAGGTAGTGAGTTGCAACAATTATGTTAGATTTCGTGTCATTTTCAGAACAGGTGGGACTTCGGCAGAGATGATGCTAAGTCAAGCTTCCCCCAGAAAGAGGTAAAATTGCCGTCATCAGCTGTAATCAAGGAAGGAAACTTACTTTTGGGTCCTTTCTCGATTTAACTACCACACACTTCGAAGCACTAATACTGGCACTCTTTAACAAGCTGCGAGCACTGCAGTTTGGCCGGTTCAATGCATTTCCTGTCAGTTGAGCATTTTCTCCCTCAACTTGCTGTGACCCTGGAGGGCTCTGAAGAGTAGTACGCGCAACAGAGTCAGCAGTTCTCTTTTCAAAATCATTAGTTTTGTCTGCACTTCCATTTTTTGATGCACAGACCCTCTCCCTGAAAATGGACAGGTAAGAGAGGGGTTCAATACCACACATAAAAGTAGATTAGGCCCTGAGGACCGTGTTCCAAACCCTTCAGGGAAAAGTTTTTCAAATTGGGTAAACATATGCAAATCACAGTCAATATTTTATCAGCTCACTTTCACTAAAATCAAATTTTAGGAGACACCAAGATTCAGGGTAAAAGAATTGATAGGCAGTAACAAACATAGAATATTTATCATATTTAATAGCATGCATCCTTGGACAGGCAGTAACAGCCACCATCATAGACTTTAATCCTTCCAGTCCCATCCATGCATCACGTATAACCAGTGCAAAGTATGATCAGTTTGTCCCCAGTTCAGACTTTTCCAATAGAAGACAATACAATCCGTGTGAATATACAATTACCTTGGTAATGATGCATGCTGACGCTGCAGAGGAGTACTTCTTTCCCCTTTGCCATAATGCTCTTCAAGATGAGCAAATTGTCTCTTGAATCGGTCGACACCACTGTACATTACATGACAAAATAGTAACATAAGTATGTTCCTTAACTGCAGAGGAAGAAATTTAAAATAGTAATTCTTGGACTAAACATACACATAATCTAAGAAATCCAAGCTAACAGCCCATCACACTACAATCTTCAGTCTCATGAACATTATTTATGATTAGTCTAATTGCTTATAGGAGACCTTGCTGGAAAAAAATATAGTCATAAGATGCTAATGCTCTGTTCTTGAAGCATTGACTTTGAGTTTACATAGTATGCACATTTAGAGTATAAACATAGAGTAAATCAGTAAAGCATAGGTACACAGATGGCAGAAATAATCAAGGAAAGAAGTGAATGAATGGTAGCAGAAACATGCTAATGTCCACCTCCAAGGACAAGAAGAGAATGAAAGATGATTTAGAGATGGTGACTTCGGCAGCGAGTTGAGTGTAGAAAAACCACAGCTTGTGAAACAGAGACCACCTGGTTGTAACACAAAGTTACCAATATTTGCACCTATGTTGTTAGAGGCATGAGGCACCAAAGGCAAGGAATGGGTCAACTAGCCTCAGGCACCAAATTTGAAGCTGGAGAGAAATTCATGGTCCAAGTCAACTGCTAAGCAAAAGAGTTTAAAAGCTTTTCCGAGAATCTGGCTCATCAGCTAGAGTCATCACCTCTCTTGGTCTTTGGAGGTTCCAGAGAATCAGTGCTTAAGGCCAAAAGAGTGAGAAAGAAGATGCCAGAGTATTTAGCACTGCCCAGGAAGGCATGCTATTCGGCAGAAGTACAAGGAAGACATCTTCATGGGTAGGGTGCATTGCTGGATTCTGTCATATTGGGTGGCTGTCATGTGAGAGTCAGAACCTGGGACAAGTGACATATCTCCCACCTGATGGCAAGCCTTTCCGAGTGGCAGTAAGCCTGCTTGAATCTCTCAGTATCCCTTTGCCTCAGCAAAACATCTAGAACTGTCTAAGAGGTTACTGAGGTGCCAACCTTGACAGTGACGGTGGTGCAGCAATCAAATAGGTAATTTGGTCTGAGCTGAGGTGAACAAGGACTGCCTTGCCCTATCGCATTGCCTAGATGGTTACCTTGAACGCATTAACATAGATTTTGAATTGATTCAAGACAATAGCAACAATGTAGAATGATAGAACAGCAATATTTATGTCAAAGAAATCTTTGAGCACAAAGCGGGGTAAGGGAAGGATGGTGAATGACACCATTGAATTTAAAAATAATAGTACAAATATGCCCAAATTTGTAGATAAATTTGCCTACGAAACTCGGAGAGCATCACCTTGGATACATGAAGCTCATCTGGTCTGCACCACGGAGATATTCTTGCAGCATCTGAGGATGATATTCTAAAATCTGTTTAAAGAAAAGACAACTACAAGATATCAAACAAACAGTTATTAATGACCCTAAATGGTGAGTATATGTTTCGGTTGATACCTCCCGATAAATTAGTTCTCGTACATCATCTTTTGCCAGTTTCCTTCTTTCAAATTCAAATTCCAATTTAGGAATAGGCTGTGTTGCTGGTTCACGATCCGCATTTGCCAAGCCATGAAAGTAAGGATCCTTTAGTGCCTAAAACCAACAGCTGAATTAGGTGTTTAGCCTCAAAAGGTGGGGTGTACTTAATGATTAAGTTGAAAAAATATAATATGATTAAATTTGAACCAAAACTTTTGACGTATTTTTCATACTGATCATCCAAAAAAGTTATGGGCAAACCTTACAACCTGTTTGGGAACAGTAATAAACATCTTTATCCTTATTAATTTTGTAATTGATATTGATATAAATCATCACAAAGTTTGGCAATAAATATCAATTTTGAAGTTCACAGTACAAATAAAGCATGAATTGTAATAAAAGCGTCCACCTATATCGATTTGTCAATTTGTTCAGAAATATCAATATCAAGATTGATACAATATAATTTGCAATGCTCCAACCAAATAGAGCATTAACTATTATTACATATTTAAAGAAACACCCCTTTCCAAGTCTAGAATAGATCCTACATCTCTTTCAACTTTCATGTAAGAGATGATTATAAATAGAAAAAATATATAACTATTTAATACTTTAAGTACAAGTCAACTCAAGCTTTAATCTTCAAGTTAATTGGGGTTGGCCATACGGATTCTCTTTCTCCAATCATGTCGATTTTGGCTTTATTTTTCAGAGATATTTAATTCATCTAAATCATATTGAATTACCCTCCTCCAAGATCACTTGAGTCTACCATGTCCTTTTTCATTTCAATTATTTTGATATTTTTTACTTTTCTAACTAATGTTTCCTTAGGTCTACATTTAATATATCAAAACCATTCAATATCCATTCTTTCAAATTGTCTACAATTGCCCTTACTCCTAAACTTTCACAAATATATTCATTAAATATTCTATCAAATCTAGTATAACCACACATCCATTTTACATTCTCATTTCAACAATAATTATTTTGGAAGAATATTTTTTTTATTATCCAACATTCATTATCATACAACACTATGGGTCTTATGGCTACAACCTTGGTTGTCGACACCCACTGGCCCGAGTCGGGTTGGGCAGGGCCAACACGTGCTTGACCCTCAATCCTTCCTTCCACAATATGTATTTGTATATATGTGCATATATACATATATGATAAATTTTTTCTTTCAACTTCAATAGAATCTTACAATAATATAAAACTCTTGTAGCTAATGTCTATTTAATTCATCTTGTTTTAATCATATGGTTAACATCCTCTTCACATTCACAAACTTTTTGAATAATTGAACTGAAATGTTTAAATTGAGTACTTAAAGATAATACTACTCCGTCCAAACTAACTAGCATCTCTTCTTTCCTTCAATTTTCATTAAATTTACATTGCATATATTCTGTCTTAATTCTACTTATTTTAAAACCCTTAGACTAAGTATTTCTCCTTCTTGTGTCTCATCTATTAACACAACAATGTGTGCAATCATCAATACATCATGGTGTCATCTGTATATCATCTATTAATTCATCCATGACTAATATAAAAAGATAGGACTTATTGCAAACCCTTCGATGTAAACTAACTAAAATAGGAAAATCTCCAAGCCAACTATTGTGAGTACATAACAATGTAATTCCATGAAAACTTCCAAAGTTTTTTACCCTATTAAATTAGCTTTCAAGCATGATTGATTTGCAGGATCTTCGACCAGCACCAAAGAATGCAATCCCATGGGCTATAGACAACCTTAGAGTGAGCTTCATCTAGCATCAGTCAATTTTATATTGGCATTAGGTAATTAGCCAATCCGGTCCAGAATTCAGCCGATCTAGTTTGACTAACTTGACTAGCTGAGATCTGACAGGATCAGCCGATCATGAGCCTAGACCAGGATTGACAGATCCTAGCTTGTAACTAATCTGCTGGCCTGTTTCAGGCCATGATTGGTTCACTCTTGGCAGATCCTTGTCTTCTAACGATCGGTATTGATACAGATTGGGGTTGGCCCGGGCCAATCCAAGGTCCAACCCCAATCTAGAATAATTTGCTTTCAAGTAGGGCTGCAAACGGGTTGGATCAATAGCGGAATCACCCGTTCCTAATTTTGATTCCGACAACGGTTAAAGTGTTCTGATTCCAATTCCAATAATTTCAAAATCACTACGTTACAATTTCAATCCGATTTCGATTCCATTATCGGAATCGGAACTGAATTCGATAATTTCCAAAATACATAGTACATATTAATTTTTATTTAAAAATAAGTTAATAATTCACATATATAATTACTAAATTTTGATATACTATCTTTAATTTTTTTATCAGTTTATATATCATATTTTATAATTTATTTAACTTTATTTTAATCAATTTTACTTATATATACTTATTTTCTTATCGAAATCGGATAAACGGAAACAAAATCAAGTAATTCCGATAAGTTATCGAAATTTATAGGATATAAGAACAAGTTCCAAACAATTAATTTATCGCAATTGAATTAAAATTTTGGAATATCAGATTTTGTTTACACCCCCTACTTTCAAGTGAGTAGAATGTAACTAACAATTCAAGAATAAGAGAATTGCCTACTTCTACAGCTCCTCAAATTATTGGTGAAAAATGAACAGAAGTAAGAACCATTATCCGGTAAGAATGAAATAAAAAAGATTAAATTTTCACAAAAGTTCATGCATTGAGGATTCATGAAGGTGCAGTAATTGATTCCAGCAACAAAGCTGTGGAAATTCTTGTAAGCATTCAGAAAAAAGTTGATATTACCACAGTTTACCTCCTCAGCAGATGGTCGATCCTTAGGATCAAAAGCAAGCAGCCGCTCAAGTAATCGGAGGGCCACGGGATTTACATTAGGAAACTTATGGGTAAAAGAAATAGGAATTTTCTTCCTCATGCCACTTAAATACCTTCTTGCTTTCTCATTTCTGATCTGTGGATGTGAAAATATGATTAAATGTTCAGAATCAAAAGAAGAAATTTGGGGACTGCAAAACATAAATAGTTTCACGGGAAGAAGGGATGCTCAAATATTTTGCTATAACAGCACAGTTATAAACCAACTAAAACCAGTTTTGAGTTGTGAAAGAAACCAACCTTTGCAAGGGATTCAGCTGAAGGCGTGCCAAGTAGGTCAGTCATGAGATCCAATTGATGAACCACATTTTTCCCAGGGAACAATGGTTTACCAGTTAGCATTTCTGCAAATATGCACCCTATGCTCCAAATATCAATTGCAGGTGTATACTGCCAGCAAAAGTGGGAACCACATTAGATGCATGTCTATCATACCACATACAACCATTTTTGTGTTCCATGATGGCTAAATGACAACATATGACTATACATATAATTCTTAACAAACTGAGAACGCCACAAAGAATAAAATTTTGCATCCACGCAGTCCTGTTTCTTAAACACAATTGATTAAAGGACTTATTTCTTACTGCTCAAGAAGTTATATGTATGCCTGTGATGAGCTATAAAAACGGAAAGATGATGAAATATGCAAGGATCATGTGCATTTCGGTGTCACTGTTAACATGCCTTTGCCTTAATGAAAACCATATGGCTCCCATGAATATTTCACAAGTCACTTGAATGATTATTCAATCAGGGGCTCCCAATACACCAACTCAGGCAGCTCAATTCAGTGATTCGGTAGAGTTTCCCCCACTTAGACGTGGCCACACAGGTCACTCTGCCAAACAGGAGAATCACTAAAGCTCCACTATGAATTTACAATATCTTGGAGGAAACCTAGATATTTTCTACTTTTACCTTGTGACTTTACGTTAGTCACTGAAGGTAGGTGTCGCCTTAAGCATTACAATTTGTGATTGAATAAACTTAAAACAGGGCAGTAGATACTGAAGGATTATTTTCTTCAACAGATTGGACACATTGTAGGATGGCTTAAAGCAGGCATCTTGAATTGGTTCACACAGTAGTGGAAGAGAAAGTTACTGCTACTTCTTAACTACAACCAGTCACATTTTCTACCCCAAAAGCCTTAGTGGAAGGTTCAGCTCTAGCAGAAATTCCTGTCCCACCCCACCCCCACCCGCAAATCTCAGTCCAACAAAGCAAAAGACAAAAACAAAAGTAAGAAAAAGTGGACAATTAGCACTGTTGAAGAAAAGCTTGAGACTTGGAAGTTCATCACATGATACAGTCCAAGAAACTAAGAAAAGAAGGTTGAATATCAGGTGAGGTCCTGTGAGTCCAATAGATAGTACGCAATCACCCTCACACTCCTCAGATGATAATGAACATGAGTTCGTACCAACCACATAGCCAGGTGAAGAAGAGAGTGGAGGAGATAGCAGGTCTTCCACGGAACATTCTAGTGGGACCTAAAGGATGATGACTCAAGGCTTTTTTTGATGAGTTTGCAGAATATCAATATCAAGAATCAGCTTCTCATCACAATTTCAAACCATACATTTCATACTCTTGACCAGTGCATGTGAAAGAGCAGCATAACACTATATATGATTTTCATGAGATGGCTGACTCATTCTTTTCATATGGATATGGCCCAATAAACATCTCAATGGAATACCCAAGCCCCAGAGACTTAGGAGAAGCAAGATGATGAAGACAAATTTCATAGATATTAATGAAAAAAAATGTATCAAATTACATTTATATCAATGATTCTTAATTTTATCTTATTAATTGTTATATATGTTAAATGAAAGTGTCTTGCAATGTTATGGAACGACAACATGTGTTAAGTGAAAGTATCTTGCAATGTTATGGAATGAAAATATGTTAAATGTTGCATTTTTATTTTTAAGAATTTTTTGGGTGACTTTTCTATTTTCTGAAATGTATCCTGATTTTTGTGAATTTTTTACCCAAAAAATCTGATTCGGATCGATTCAGAATCGGTTTTTCTTCCCCATAATCGATAGGAATCAGTCAGATCGATCCGATTCAAATCGGATCAGTCTCCACCGATTCCGATTCCGATTTGAGTTCCTACACCCTTGGTCCTAGGGCACAGATTGAATAAAAAGCCCTTTGTTAACCAGAAAAAAGAATTTAAAGCATGAGTAGGCTACAATATTAATAATGGGGCAATTTACTTTTTAGCATTGTGCTGATTAACCAACAAAAACAAGGAACCCTTACCTTGGAGAAAAAAGAACCACACAGTTCAGGAGCACGATACCACCTGGTTGCCACATAATCCTTTAGGGGAAAAAAGACAATCGTTAGCATCTGCAGTTATGTTCTGAATAGACCATCATAGCTTGATCAGAGCGATATGAGAAGGAAGTCAAGAGCATTAAAGAGTTGCATACCGTCCAGAAGATAGCTGAGGGTGCATCATTGAATGACACTCGGGCAAGGCCGAAGTCACAGATTTTCAGTTTGCAGTCAGCATTAGCAAGGATATTTTTTGGCTTCAAGTCTCGATGGAACACATTTGCTGCAAAGAATTAAAGGGTGTAGAATTCACCAAAACTTGGGTAGGATAGAAGAACAGAAGTCAACTGCTAAAAAAAGCAACCAACCAGAGTGAATATATTTCAAGCCTCTAAGAAGCTGGTAGAGGAAAAACTGATAATGCTCTGGGGTAAGATCATCATTTGCCTTGATAACTTGATGAAGATCAGATTCCATAAGCTCAAAGACAACATAAATATCCTTGAACTCCCTACGTGACGGAGGGAGCATTATATGCTTTATCTCTACAATATCTGGATGGCGGAGCAACCTTAGAAGCTTGATCTCCCTCAGGATTCTGGTGGCATCAGAAACATGCTCAAAAACATCATTTATCTTCTTAATTGCTACCCTTTCACCAGTGTGGGTATCCACAGCTGACCCGACCACTCCATAGCTTCCCTTGCCAACAACCTCTTGGATTTGATATCGGGTCGCCTCGCCATACTCGGTGAAGAATTCCGTGTCCAGCATATTCTGCAATAGTACAAATAAAAGTCAAGTAAGAATGTCGATACAAATTTCAGAAAAGGAGAAAAAAAATAAAAATGTTTGTACTACGCATCAATAAAAACTGAACTTTTCCGGAGAAGAGAGCGTTTAAAACCAGGAAGGGCCCACCTTTCCACTCAAATCCCACCGAACGCAGAAGGGCTCGAAACCGGAAGTACTAACGGAACAGGAGCAAACAAAGCGTTAACTTTGAGAAGGTTAGTATCACGTTCAATCCTTTTCTGGGAGGACGAGAGAGAGAGAGAAGGTAAGAAAATGGGCGAATCAACTTCCTTCCCGCGTTTATATCCCCAAATACCAACGCGCAAATCATTCAAGCGAACTCAGCACTATTTAAAATTGAGACTCGGGAAAACCCAGTTGCGTGTGAGAACTGCCACTCCTACCACCTGCGAACAAGCGGAAAACCCAGTTCCGCAGGATGTCGCTTAGTGAGCGTAAAGTTCCAAAGAACGAAGAATGTGTCAAAGCAAGAACGCGAATAGAGCACCAGCAAAAGCAGACAAAACCCAAATTTAATGGGTGATATCCAAAGGAAGAACTAGCGCTTATGTGGCGCTCACAGACCTTGTGAGGATCTAGTCCAACTATCCGACAATTCCGCTTGGGTACGCAAATCAACCTGAGCCCAAGACACCCGACCTCCTCCGCCGCCTTCGCTTCCTCCTCCCCCAACCTTAACCGATCCCGCCCGTCCTCACTCACAGACCAACCTGCATCGCTCGTGCCCTTGGAGCGGCTATTGCGCCCGCAATTGCCGCCGGAGCTGCCTCGTCGGAACCAGCGACGGACACCATCCGCGAGAGCTCCTCCTCCCATATAAGCCCCAGCAGGCGATGTTGGTGCTGATCCAACCAGCTGCACCGATCAATTCCAGAATCCCCCGCCCCCTCCCGAAATCCCCCTACTTTCCGCTCCCCCTTTGCCGGACGGATCGGTCGCGATCTCGCAGAGAAATACGCGTGGCCGGCCGCTTCCCGTGACGGAGGCGAAGCGTCCGCCCGTGCGTGGCGACCATACGGCCGGCGAGGGACGACGGGTTGCGCGAGGCGGAGATGGCGATGCAGCTCGGCAAGCCAGTGTCGAAGGAGAGGTGCGCCGCGACGAAGGCCGGAGAATGGAGACCATAATAATACAAAAATCAGTAAATAACAGTAGACTGGCCGGACATAGATGGTCGTGCGAGGTAAGGATGTTCATGGTGATTTTATTTTTGAATAATTTTTAAATTATATTAAATTAAATTATTTTTTAAGTTAAATTATTTTGATTTGATTTGATTCAATTTAAACTATATTTTATTAAAATAGAATAAATATATTAATAATTTATTTTATTTTATTTGTTTTAAATTATATTCTATTAAATTTTAATATATTTATTTTTATATTTTATTAATTTATTTTAAAAATTTTTGAAACAATTTTATTTTTATAAAAAAAATATATATCTTTGTATTATGTATAACTTAAAATAAAATATTTAATCTAATTTGAACTATCGATTTAACAGTTTGATTTAATTTCAAGAGTTCTAAAAATCAAACTAAATTGATCGGTAGTTCAAACTAAATCAAATCAAATTAAACTCATGATTTGATTTATTTTTTTGAGTTGAACCAAATAATGAACTAGTGCGAAGGAGGGTGTCACCCAGCAATTTCAGTATAAAACAGACCTCTCTATCATAATATTAATAAATGGGTTCTCAAATTTCGTATGAAATGGATTTGATCCATACAATTTTAGAGAATCATTGAATAATGGAAATTAGTCTATGCTTACTTTTCTTTTTCTTTTTTGTTTCTATATGATCTGTTCGTACTGGTTTGGCTGATTTGGCTTGCCACTTTCCTCGAATGAACCAGTTGGAAAAATCAGTTGATTCGGTTTCGCTCATTTTATTATACATTATATTAATTATAAATACATCATATTACGTGCTGTTTGATAATATTATTAGATATTTCTAAAATTGATATTGATAGAAACTATTTAAGGATATTTAATTAATTATATCAATTTTAAAATTTATAGTACAAACAAAACATATTATATAATACAAGTGTCAACGTGTATCATTTTTGATATTGATATTTCAATATTTGAAAATATTAATATCAATACCGGTATAGTATAAAAAATGAAACTCTTAACTAAACAGGTTATTAACTTTAAGTATATTTTATTATAAATTTTGATGTTAATATTAATTAATTACTATAATTTAAATTATTTTTAATATATGTTAAACCGACAAACCGATTCGAATCAAACTATTATGAGGTGTTTGGTTGCATGATAATTTTGTGTACGCTTTCACGATAAAAAATTATATTAAAATAAAGAGTGAACAAACTCATGACATAAAATTATCATGTTTGGAGGGATGTGATAACAAAAAATAGTAACCACCATACATGGCCAAACAAAGTAGGGGACCACAAAAAAAAAAGAGGTGAGATCCTCTTTTTTTTGTTTAAGAAGAAAATTACTTTCAAAACATAAAATTGTCATGGTTGTTAAATACCTCTTTTAACAAGATTTCTTATAATTTTCAAAAGTTAAAATAAATACCTCCATTGGCATGCAACCAAACACCCCATTAGGTTCACAACTTAATAAGATTCGACAGTTCAGTTAAATTCGATTCGGTTTCAAAAAAAAAAAGGATTACAAATTGAATCGAAACGAACCGTTGCCACCCTACTTCGAATTTAACTGATAATAACCCGTTTAGTTAAGAGTTTCATTTTTTATACTATATCAGTATTGATATTAATATTTTTAAATGTTGAAATATCAATATCAAAAATGATACATGTTGACACTTGTATTATATAATATGTTTTGTTTGTATTATAAATTTTAAAATTGATATAATTAATTTAAAAACAAATTGAATGGTGAAATTGTATTAAAATAAAGAGTGAACAAACTCATGACGTAAAATTATCATGTTTGGAGGGATGTGATAACAAAAAAGAGTAACCACCATACATGATCAAACAAAGTAGGGGACCATAAAAAAAAGAAAGAGGTGAGATCCTCTTTTTTTGTTTAAGAAGAAAATCACTTTCAAAACATAAAATTGTCATGGTTGCTAAATACCTCTTTTAACTGGTTAAATTCGGTTCAGTTTCAAAAAAAAAAAAAGATTACAAATTGAATCGAAACGAACCGTTGCCACCCTACTTTGTTGGATTTTCACCGTCTAAGAAGAATGTCACCGATTTCATATAAAAGGAATAATAAAATATATACATTCGGTGGTACGTAGCCTTCGCAGCTCTCCTTTGTGCTGCTGACATTGGAAGATATTTCATGGTAGAGAGATAGATAGGGATTCATTTTTTATTAATTATTTTGCTATGTTTTGTTGTCCCTGTTCTCCGAGAATAGTTTTGTCCTAAATCATATAATGCCATCTACGTTAACGACGGGGGACTCGCCTACTTATACACTGAGCATCTTATTTTTTATGTTGCTTGTTATTTTCTATGAACTAAAAATTATACCTGGTCAATAATTTCTATACTCATGACATTCAATAACAACAAGGTAAGTCCGATTATTATTATTTTTTGTTTGGGTCTGCGTTAGATTGCACTCTGTGGATTTGATGTATGTTTGATTTAATGGTAAAATTATAATTTCGTCTACAAAATATATTATTGTAACAGTTGTCAAAAGAGTATTTGATGATAATGATAAAACATATTTTTTTATAATTTGTTTTCTAGACAAAAGAAAAGATGAGACCTTTTCTTTTTTTCCTTATTTATGATATTGCACTTTTTATCACACATTGTTCCCACCCCCTTAACGTTTTTATAATTCTTATATTTTATTTTAATGTATAATTTTATTACAAATTATATGAAAATTATTTTTTCATTGAATATTTGATATTAGGATCGATGAAACTTCTCTCTCTATTTACAAATATATATCTATGAATATATATCCATACAAAGATGTATAATTTTTATAATAGATCATCTTAATTTGCAGTGAAGAGAACAATCTCAATTTCTAATAAAAAAATAGTCATAACTCTTGCATCATTTGAGTGACGGTTCAATAAAAACCAACTCACCTATTACTAAACCAACAAGTTCATCATTAGTGATTTTTTACTGATGTATTATTGAACTATTACCGAAGTCATATAATTCGTTATTGAATATCACTAAAATTTTAGTGAATATTATTGAAGTCTTATTGAATCGTTATCCGGTTAGTTCAATAATTCAGTAACGATTTGATAATGAAATATACTGACTTCAATAATGATTCAGTACAATTTTAATAACGATCCGTTGATGAGTTGCATTACGATTGTTGCTGAACTGTCATTTAAGTGATACAAGAGTTGTGACATATTCTGATTAAAAACTAAAAAGTGTTTTTTGCCATGGAATTGAGGTGATCTGTGTTCCCAAACGAATGAAAATCATGTATATCCATATATAAAGTGGTGTATAAGGTTTCAACTATTTGTGCAAGAAATATATATAAACACCTTTTCAAAAATATGTTATAAAAACATATCTATAACAGAAAAAATCAATTTATCAAACAATCAAACACCCCACAACTATATTTTGACAAAAGCCAATAGATTCTAAACTCATTAATATATCTTATAAAATATCCAAATTTGAATGAGATATTCTAATAACTTATCAAAATTAAAACTTCAATATAGCAACGATCCTTTCCATTTCTATGAAATTTATATGTATATACATTTAAACATCTTTAAAGTTAAACTATAATAAAATAAATTGAATAAAATGCAAAAATTATGACAATGGGTAAAAATAAAAAGACTGAATGCCCATGCAGAATTTAAAAATCACATAACATATGCTAATTTATTTTAAATGAAATCGGGACACAATTTAAAAATTATTGAATCAAAATCAGTTCTGATTTTGATAACGCTGTCGGTATTGAAATATAATGATGCCAAATTAATCAAAATTAAAATCGAAACGCCTATACCTCAGAAACCGGTGATGTTCCAACCCCATCCTTAACACACAAAACATCCACCATGTACACAGGAAACATCAAAGCGCCGAAACAACAGAATCTTGAATTTCCATTATTTGACGTAGGGTCAATGCAGACTACGTTGTGGATATCCACACCGCTTTCGCCAGAAAAAAAAATTCAACATAACAAGGCGCTCGGGGGACTGGAGAAGAGCCACTTCGACAATGAACGATACACAAGACCAACCATGATGCTACTTTCAAGCATCAGCAAAAGATTGATGCGCTGCATCACGGGCTGCACTGAAACGGCATAATATTGCCAACATCGCCCGAGAAGCAAAGACATCAGGAGCGCCGAGCAAGAAAGAAACTAGCAAACTTAGCACAGATCTCTTTGTCAGTGATCACCGCAAGACGCTAGATCTCATGTGGTTAAGCAGCAATCACTATTATGACGATGAGTAGGACAATCCCAAAGATCACCAGCAGCAGGCATGCCTGCATTGAATGGAGAAGCAGGGGTAAACATGATGGGGACGAGAGGCGAGACATTACAGGAGAACATGTGCAAATGATAACTACCAGGGACGAATTCGATCTCTGGGTTTTCGAGGCTTTGGCAAGTTGAGACTTGGCTTGTGCAGTTCCCACATGGGCGTTCTCTATGTTCGAGTCGATAGCATCTACGGTTAAGATTGTTAAAACGTTATCAGCACAGAATACCCTAGTACGATTCCACCTGCATATTAGAATGAACTTACCGATCATGGTTCCTTGCTCATTTACCAATACAGCAAGGTCCTTGAAGATTTCATTGACTTCGCCGATCTGCTGCTGGATCTCCTGTATCCCTTGCTCTCTCTCCTCGATGATGGCCTCGTTGAAAACAATTTCATTATCTAGCAGCAGAACCTCCTGCCTGCACACAGCGTAGTTGAAGTGAACGAAGAATGAATTTTGGATAATCTAAGTGAGGACGAGCACACAAAAGGCTATTTCGCTTGGTTGAAAAAAAAAATGAATTAGTTTCGCTTTACTGATGCATCTTGGTATTCCTGAAAGCCTAAAACAGCATATGTTACCAACCGTTGTTTTGCTATAATTGTGACAGAAATGGTCTTTAAAAGTAAAAAAAAAATCTTTATGAATTTAATGTTAAGTGATGTTTAAATTGTGAAGGTTAATGATAATAGATTGTAAATGATATCGGAAGGGCAACATGAATTGGTTTCCATACGAAACAACAGGATGCAGAAATCTACAATTCAGAGCAAAGGACCCCAATTACGCTTGCGAAAGAAAAAATTATGGTCCCAATTTCGTGGGCTTAAAGGTTAATGATCCCATAAAGATGACTATATGGGCTTCTGTCTGACTCTGCAGAGAAAGCACTTGGCCAGATTATATCTGGTCTTCTAGGATTTGGCGTCAGGTAGTTTCCCTGCTAATGAATCGAACTAACCCCTTGATTTACCTCTCACATGTAGTTTCTGAAATTCATGTCCTAAATTATAAATTAAACCAATACAGAAAAATCCACGAAGACCAGATAATGAAAAAGAGCCATGTAACATGATTGCGATAATGAAAAAGAGCCAGCTCTACCTCCTCGATTCAATCAGTAGAGCACGTTGCTCAGGTGTTTTATCCGAACTTACATCAATCTCGCTTGCAGTATAGCTGCAGAAACAAATAAAGATCACGTTAATAGACAAACACCATGAAATGATGCAACACGAGGGCAATTTGGTTAGAGGTAAGTTACAAGTGAAACATCTTCATGAGTTACACGAATGATCCCCATTTTGACAAATTTGAAGGCTATTTACAACCCATGAAACAAGTAATTATTTCTGCTGAGAGAGAATAATAGCCATGCTATAGCCGGGTCCTCCTGCATTGTACAGTCTACAGTGTACACATCCGAGCAATATGAGAAAAACTCGAGGGTACCCGTGGTTCTTCCCAAACAGACACGGAATGGTATTATCGAGCCAAGTAGCAACCATACACTATCTTCCTAATATCTGTTGAACGCAGTATACTGAAAATTGAAAACCAGAATGTTCGGGCCCATAAAACTAATACTCCCTAGAAAACCAATTGAATCACTAGAAACCATGAATTATGAGTTTAATCTAGCATACATGAAAATTACTTGTTCAAAGGCAAACAATTGTTATGTCCTAAAGTCATTTAAACAAGTAAATTTTGACAGGGTCAATACCGAAATACAAAATATGCATGCAAGAATGATAAATTTTTTAAGAAAAAGATAGATGCCAATGTAGGTACCACGTGCAAACTGGCCAAGTCAAAACAACAGCTTTAGGCAGTCTTACATATAGACTAAATAAAGATAACTGTGGATATGGCATATCACTTTCAAACATCAGATGAGTTAAGCATGACTCTCATATAATCTATGTTGCCGTCCTAACCTAAGAGCTAAAATGTAAAATTGACTCAACTCAACTCAAATTAATGAACCCTTATTATGGCCCATAATAAACAAAAATGACAGTCAAAATTATAAAGAATAGAAAATATCCAAAGAGACTCGTTATGTGGCTACAAAATATTAACTACTTTTAGGACTGTTTAAGTCTGATTATCTCAACTCTGCCAACAGTGTTGTCAAACAATGACTTAATGTCATATACAAAAATGAGAAGAAAATGTTTTACGTCATTGAGAAACCCAAAAGAACACTTAAAAAAACTAAAAAAGAAAACATTGTTCCAAGATCTACTTTAAAAATGATAAAATAATGCTTTTAGAAAGAATGACACGAGTTGAATTATTGCAATCATCACAATTTTACCAGAAAAAAAAGAACTAGTAAACATAGGAGAAATTCAAAACATCAGACTTCAGTTGCAGGATCAACTGATCTAGATAGAGATCGGCATAGGCCAATCTGATCCAAGGCAGTAGACTTCCCCCAAATTGACCTGAATCGGCTGATCTGGTGCTGATCCTGTCGGAATTGGATGCAGGAGCGGCACAGCTGATTTCCAATGTCAATCCAAATGCACTGGATTTGGCCAATATTTCATTTTATGTAAAACTCATTATATATCTCTTATTTTTTCTGTTTTTAGGAGAGCCGATCCAGGTCAATCCCCATATTGGATTCTCTTCCCTTGGATCTCAATATCCGATCTGGATTGCACCTGATTCCAATGCAGCCTTCCTTGGACATAACACTTTGATCATGCTTTTTTTTGTAATTTTCTATGAAGAAAACATCGTGCTTTGCTTTCCTTCTGTTACTTAATCTGTTTCTCCTTTTCAAGTTCATTTCCTCCAATTTGGAAATAGAGCTATCATCTCTGGGTATTTCCACTCAAATCTCGAACATCAGGATCAATAAAAGTAGAATAAATCCATGATATGACAAACCAAAAAATGGAAAGATCACCTTGATGGTAGAACTGCTTGAGGAACAAAGGGAGCATATGCCGTTTCCCTTTCAGCTGCTAGACGTTGAGCCTTTTGGAACTCCTTCAAGACTACTTGAAAATCTTTAGCAAGTTTTGCATCGGCAATTTTTTTGCTGGCCTGAAGGTGAAAAATGTAGCTAAACACACACGAATCTCTTTGGAAGAAAATAAGAAAAATAGAAGAGTTATTGAGGCGTAGAGTCTGTGCACTAGACAGACAACCTACAACTTCATTCTTGTGGATTTTGCCAACATAGAGTGATGTGAGACAAGGGGGAGAAAAGGCTGAAATTGAACCTGTAAACGAGCTACAATAGACCAAACCAAATCCGAACCAGGTCCAAACCGAACTAAACCGGTCTGAACCGATTAAAACCAGCTCTGAACCAGACAGAATTTGGCTGATTGAACCAACTCTGAACCAAGGATTGCCATCTCGGATCTCGACTTCGTCTCGGGGGGTGAAAGAGAAGAGATCTTGGAGAGATCTCGGAAAAATCTCAGGAGATCGGATCTCGGATAAAAATGTATATATGTATGAAATATAACATAATATCTTATAAAAATAGGAGTACATCAATGAATTCGCATTAAAATATATAACATATTTTATATATTAACTGTGTGAATGAACAATTACAAAGCACTTTCAGTACCAAAAAGATGATATTTATGTTTCTAAAAGATTTAAACTTGTATACAATCTTATTTAAATACTAATATAGTATTAACCTTGTGACACATTTTCACGTGATAGTAAAAGTGGTAGTGAAATATATTAAATGTGTTTACACTATCATAAACGGGACGCAGAGTAGTCGCAGATCGACCGAGTAAAAATTCTTTATGAACCAATCTACATGGGGTGAGATCTCGGCAATCTCATATCTCGGCCCCTTGGAGAGACCGAGATTCTCGCGAGATCTCGGCGAGATGGAAAACCATGCTCTGAACTTGCTCAAATCGGCTTTAACCGGCTGTACAGGACAGTCAGGCCGGGTAAACTGTGGAACCAGAGCAGTTCGATTGGTTCAGGGATTCGACTAGGAGGGGCTGCATCACATGGACCCATTGGCAGCATCCCCTTGCACGCGCGAGGAGTCCAGTGGCTTGCAAGATCTGCAGGATGGGAGACGGTTGACCACTTTGACCAGGAAGGAACATGATGTTGTAAATGTGGATAGTGGGTTGTGCTCATGGGCGAATGGGAAAAAAAGTGAGAAGGAAGAGGAGCTTCTTGAACATGTGAAGGGGGTAACATCGCCGTGCTGTGTAGATGGCACATCAGCCAGGTGGGCTTTGCAAGGGGAGAAAAGACAGGGTGACAAACCTGTGACAACGCAGAAACAAGAGAAAAAATGACAGAAAGGGGAGAGGCATACAATGGGGCTTCATACAAGGCAAGGAGTGTGCAGATGACCACAATGGCAGGTTTTGCACAGATCAAGATGTAGCATCAAAGTCATAAATATGTTATAAGTGTACATACATTGTGTAACCTCGCCATGAAATCAACTAAAATATGTCTACTATAGACAAATACATTCGGTAACTTAATTATTTTTATTTGGCATCTTTGTTTGGGTCAACGAGATCCTCCCTTGTGTCATATTATCACTTGGTATTTTAGGTGGCTTCAATAACATATTAACATGGGAATGATTTGAAGATGAGGTAAATGAGCTTATCTTTTTGCCTCGTATGCTTTCATCACCTGGGGAAGTGAGAAAATGGTCCTTGAAGCATATATAAGATGGATTTCCCATTGTAAGCCCATAAAAGTCAAATTTTGAATAAGTTTAGTTCAAAAAGATGGAACTAAACTTCAACCCCAGTGACCATGAGGCATGGCAGGTACTATCTGAGAAAAGATGAAATTTTGTACTCACACCAACTTCTGCATGATGATCCACTTCACTGGCTTCTTTAAGTTTGGCTGAAGTGTCTTTCACCAACTGTCCAATGTGTAATCTTGTCTTATGCCTGCCATAAAATGAAAGAAACGTATGTAAATATATTTCACCTCCATAAGTAAAGTAAACAGCTTCTATTCACAATTTTATACTGTATTTTACTATCTGGCATCAGTTTCTAAAAAACACTGACCACAAAGCATGACAAAGGTGAAGTAACACACAAGCACAAAAAGTGAACAAACCAACACAACAACGACAAAACATTCTTCAGCTGGAGAACGAAATCTAATTTACAGATATCAGACCTAGGCAGATCTAGGGTTTGTGCACATTTCGCAGTAAATTTTGGTGCCAATTAAAGTCTTCAAAGAGAGTAACAGGTGTCTCCCCATGGCAAATCTTGCCCAAGTTCAAAAGACATGAAGCCCTCAGAGCACATGAATGGGACTGGATGTAAAATGATAAGCAACATCCATTTGGCCAGATTCTAGATGCCTTAGCCTGGATGAGGATAATCAAGCAGGATAAACCAATTTTGGCCTCTAAAGTGGGTGTCTTTGGATTTCAAATTGTGGAACTTGTTCTACCTGTTATGCTCTGGTATATTTGGTGCACAAGGAATAGATGGATGTTCGATGGACACTTTGAGAATCTGAGTTTGATCCTTCATCTGATGTTGGCCTACGTAAAAGACTGGGCATTAGCTCAATGTGGCAACCATTTGGATCAAGCTTCTTTAAGAGATAAATTTTTACATTTCGGATCTTACTTTTGTAAATTCCATGCTCCTCTACCATCTCAGTAGTTGAGTCAATGACTTGATGCGCTTTGCTGTCTTTCTTTTTTTCCACTTATTTGTATTCTCTTTCATATTAATAGAAATTGTGGTCTTACGGCCATTTAAAAAAAGGTAGGTGTCTATCATATCTCCAAAATTGCAGAAAAAATGAGCGCCTGGGAACAACTGATAAAAGATGTAACAAGTTTTATCTTCAAAAAGCATGTTCTCGTCACAAAACTTGTGAAAATGGTACCTGACAATCGTGATTAAAATATATTTTTATAGGCAAACAGCCTATGTATCGAGAGAATGAATACAAAAATAGACATGATGGTCAAAAAGAAACCGAAGTATAAGACACCCACTTACAACACCTAAAACCACAGATCTTAAGATTGGGTCTCAACCTGAGTAGACTCAACAGTTGGCCCCTGAAATATGTTACCGCTTTATGCAAACAGTATAAAACTAACTGCAGCTCCTGTTTAATCTTGTCACTGGTGATTATCCAATCTTGAAGAAAAAAGCAAGCATGGTAGGAATGACATGGATAAGTGGAAAACATCTCTGAAGGTTCTATAATTGCATTCCTTCCAAATTTCACATAGAACTGCAACAGGGGCAGCATCCCACATCTGTGAACCAATGTCAAGAGGTCTCACAAAATTCCACCTGGGAATTTTGTCATACATGGTCTTCACCTTAAAAGATAATATTTTATAACAAACATGATAAATTTTTATGTTTTTAGCTATCTTAGAATATATTTTAATATATTATTTTATCACAAATGTATAAAAATTATATTCACAATCAAACAAATCATAAAGTAGCAATTCTGGAATGGGTCAAAAATAATGCAGCATATGGCTTCGAGGAAAGTAGCAATTGAGAATTTAGGACAGATCAGACTGCAGTGACCCCGTGAACTCCTAAGGCCAGTCATTTCTGCAAGCAGGTACTTCTCCAGAGAAACACCACTTTATAAAGCATTTCAAAACCTGATCCTCTGATTTGTGCCTGCTAAGTTAATCATTATTCAATTGCACATTGAAAAAAAAATAGCAAGCTACCTCCAGACAATAGTAAAAAAAATTAATTTTTAAATTAAGCATTAATAAAATGCTACTGAAAGATATGCCATCCCAGTTCATACTGGCAGATTTATTGTAGAAATCTAAAAATATATACAATAGGCGGAACATTACTAGATGGCTATTTGAACATATTTGACATTATATTCGCAAAAACACACAAAAAAGTCCGATCTAAAATACAAACGTCAATACCAAAGATGCTCCACACCCATCAGCTTGATGCAAAGAAAGATGGATACAAGGTGAACGGATCTTTCTGATGATTCCATGTGCAAATATTTAAATTATATGCGATTCACAGTAGACATGCTATTCCCTGATCGCCACAGACTGTTGAAGAATAAGCATTATTTGGCATCCAATGTAGCATCTTACATTTAAACAATGAACAGGTTTGTTGCATGATGTGATGGTGCAAACGAGCAAATCTCTTAGATTCAAGAGGAACGTACAGATGAAAACATTAAACTCATAAGGGGGGACGGGATCAAAACGCAAATGAACAAAAACATAAGAAATTCTATGATCTCGGGAAAGACAATGCAGCAGGCATCTCACAGCTTCTCCCGGAGCTCCGGGGTATCCTTGGGCGTGCCAAGGGTATTGACGAGCCGCTGGAAGGTGGAGACGGCGGTGTTTATCTTGAAAATCCCCGCCGCCACGGCCTGCGACGGGCTCTGCCTCCCGTTGCCCAGGCCCCTACTTCCGCCGGCCGGCATCGGCCGCCCTGCCTCGAGGTCCGCGAAGCTCATATCTGCGACCCCGCACCTCCCACCGGCAAAGCTAGATCAACGACCACCCTCTGCGCGGCCAAGGTCGGACGGGGTCGCAACGAGAGCTTCTGACGCCCACCCAAAGAGATCCACCGGCGATGCTTCCGATGGGAAGACGGAGAGGGGGGGGGGTTCGCGTCGAGCCGGGTGAGAAATCCGTGCGGAAGCGGACGAAGCTAGGGCTTTCGGGAAAGCGGAACAAGGAAGACTCGACTCGATGGGGAGGGCGAAGCAGACGAACCAGAACGGTCGACGGGTGAACAGTAGCAGCCGGAGGACGATGGGAAGTAGAGACGTCGGTACGTCTCTTTTCGCTGGCCGGACCGGTTCCCTTCCCCTCCCCTTTTAGTCTCGGTCCGCCGGGATCTCGACGTGAACCGAACCGGCACGACTGGCTGGCTCGAACCGTGACGCGGTACGGCGAAGAATGACGTGTCCCGCGTGCCTCCCCTTCGGACAGAAGGGATGCTTCCTCCTCGTACCTTCGAACACCATCCTTACACGTGGCGCTGCAAGGGAGTCGGATACCTGAACATTCGGATCTGATAAAAATTAACGGATCAATGATCTATTTTTGTATCCTACCGACTATCGAAATCGTGATAAAAAATAAATGATTTGGTATCCCTTTATTCAATAAAAATATATATAAATTAATATTACAAAATACTTTTTTATATATATCCGTGACAAAATATGTATTAAAAATGTATATATAAATTAATCTAAATTAGAACACCAGAATATCGTGTTTTTGCGAGATACAATAAAAAGGTGTGGGGGGGGGGGAATAAATATGTCCAAGGGGAAAAACAAAAAGAGCGGAACCACCAGAAAACAAAAGGAAATTCTCTACAAAAATCATTTTTTTCGTGGTTTCGGTGTTCTCAAAGCTCCGATTATGATTTCCGCTTCCGAGAGTGATGGAATATATTCCGCAATATTTATTTATTTTTGGTTTGAATGTTAAAACAGCGGTTTTGTTTGGTTGACTTGTATAAAAAACATAAAACGATAAATGAGGAAAGTCTGCCTTATCTCAGATCACATTAAAAACTGACGAAACTGATTTAATGTTAAAATTATAAACTAATAATATATTTACGACATGACAATATAATATATGTATTAATAACAATAATCGAAGATAAATTGAAAGAAGAAATAGCGGAATATTTGAACATGTCAAACTTGGACATAAGAAGATTCAAGTGAAAAATATTAAAATAACACAAATAGAAAAGACAGACTAGACCAAGGTTCAATTTTGTTACGTTCAGGTTGAGACACGAAACCAATTAAATATTAAAAATAAATATTATTATACTCAACTCGGTTTAGATCGAATAAAAAGGTCTCGAGCTGAACCAAACCGTACCGATTAACCCCTTACCTTAAACCTTGCCTTTCGTGTTATCTGTAGCTACTCTTAATTACTTTAGCCTAATATAATTAAGCTTATAATAGCTAGTATGGGTGCATACTTGAACAAAACAATCAAAACTGATATTTTTAATATTAAGCTCAAAATAGATAATTTCATAACACGAAAGTGCGTTGACATTATATATATATAGTTAAAATAACGGCTTTCATTTTAGATTAAAATATCTTATTTAAAGTTTTTGACCATACAGTTCTCAAATATTGTTTTCTTATGATACTATGAATTTTTAATTTTTGAAGTGTTTGAACATTTAATTAACTTTAAAAGTTACATACAATTTATGCTCATACGTACAATCGCCCACAAGGCGGGCAGAGTCGCGGTTGGGACTGAGTCACCCTAACCAAATATGATCAGGTCGGAATCGAAATAGATCTGATTAAAAAAACAACTTGTTAATTAAAAGTAAAAATAATAAAAATAAATTTTTTATAAAAAATTAAATTTTAATAAAACATTTTAAATATTTTTAAATATTCTTATAACTAATACATTAAAAAATTAATAAAAATATGAAGAAAAATGAAAATGTAAAATACTTGCCACGTCTGTTGGAAGCACACAAGAGGGGAGAGCCGCACATTTTAGTACTTACTTTTTTCCGACCCTGGTTACATGATCCGGCTCAAGGGGTGTTAAGTGACTTTCACGTTAGATATTGGAAGGAGTATTTTCCTATTTATATAGACTTAGTCCTGGTTAGTTCAATACATACGTTTTAGGTTTTACACGTGGTATCAGAATAGAAAAGTTTTTAGGACTCTGTCCCTCTAGTGGGTCTGTTTATTTTCACTCGGCACTGTCCAGTGTATTCCTATCGTGACTCTGACGATGGGTGATTGAGAGGGAGTGTTAAGTGATTTTCACACTAGATACTGGAAAGAGTATTCTCGTACTTATAGGCCTGATTCTGATTACCTCAATACCTAATGGGGTGTTTGGTTGCATGATAATTTTTTTTACACTTTCATGATAAAAAATTGTATTAAAATAAAAAGTGAACCAACTCATGACATAAAATTATCATGTTTGGAGGGATGTGATTACAAAAAAGAGTAACCACCACACATGACCAAACAAAGTGGGGGGACCACAAGAAAAAAAGGTGAGACTCTCTTTTTTTGTTTAAGAAGAAAATCACTTTTAAAACATAAAATTGTCATGGTTACCAAACACCTCTTTTAACAAGTTTTCTTACAATTTTAAAAAATTAAAACAAAAATCTTTATTATCATGCAACCAAACACTCCATAAGTCTTGAGATTTTTCATGAGGGAGTATGAAAGAGGACGACGACTCGGGGCGGGATTGAGTGGGCAAAAATGACATAATCAACAAAAATTAGTTTGAGGTGTGGGCCGCGGCTTTCTTAGAAATAAATCTAAAACAGGTGCCTCGTTGTTTTTATTTCGAAGGACCGAAAATTCTATTTTTATTTTTAAAAAAATAAGATAAGCCCTGCCAAACGCATGTTTACGTATGATTTGTTCTGTTTATGAATTATTTTAAAAGAGAAGAGACAGATAAAAGCGCATCCAAACACCCTCAGTAACCTCGTGCACCCCCACAGGATCGAGACACGATCTTGGCCTCCGTTCAAAACTAGTCGGGATGTTGGCGTCCCGAGGAAGAAGATGGTTGGAGGGAGGACCCATTTTTTTTACGTCTAGGCCGACGAGGGGCGGAAAAGCGGCTATTTCCGGTACAGTTAGATCATCTCGTTGAAGAAAATTATCCATAATCTAATGCATTTACGAGGGGTAGATCTCACGAGAGGGGGGGGGGGGGCGAGAACATTTTCATGGGGGTCGATACCTATTTTAAGGTCACCTGTTAAGGAGCTCAATCATGGAGGCCAACGGCATTCCACAGATGGCACACGTCTCTAATTCTATTGGCTCTCGTGATTTCCTCCAACGAACTCGGTGGCGTCGTTAAATATGCACTGAAAAAGTCATAGAACGACCAGAAAGACATCTCAGGTCGCCTGACCAAATATTTGAATCGCCACATGAATGGAACCACGAACACTTAAAGATAACTTGAATTTAACCTGTCATTTTAATTTTTCCAAATAGTTATTTTTTTTCACAAGACAGGAGCTTAGGAACCGAAGTATCTTTTTTTTTTCGAAAATTTGTTCTTCAACATCTGCAGCAGCTTCGCATGTATCAGAACGGCAAAGCATGTTTTTATTTCAAAAAAAAGAAAAGAAAAAGAAAAAGAGAGACTTTGTTGGATGTGCACTTGTATCCGATTACTGACTGTAAATCTGCTCGGAGTGCAGGTAATTACAGTAAGAAAGACAAAACTTTGGGTGATCGATCGACCATTTACGCAGTTGCTCTGTTTCTTCGGGCCATAATATGAGAAAGGCGCCAACTTGTCTGCGAAATTCCGTGTCCGAAAAGGCCAGCGGCGACTGCGACCACTCTGCATTAACGCCGACCGGTAGCAGGGGCCGGAGCAAGACAAGTTCTCCAGTGGCGTGGGTGGAGGTCTATTCAAGGCTATCCTCTGCCATGGCTGGCGTCTCCGGAGCCTCTCCTTCCGGCTCCCCAATCCAGCGAGCATATGGCCGAGGATTAAACAGCACCCACTTGTTGGCACTGCTCTTTGGTAGCTCTCCGCTTCTCCTTCTGCACAAAGAAAGACAAAGGCCGCACCTTTCCGAGTTATTTTATTATCCACTGTGGCGACCTGGCGGCTCAAATCCTGTCTTTCCTAGATTGACTGTTGGGATTGTGGACACTGTTCCTCGCCCTTGTATTTTTCTTGGGTTTTGCTTGTCTTGGCGGGAGTGCAAGGATATCGGTAGTTGATGGGCATTATGTAGTTGAGCACCGGATAAAAGACACCTTATTGGGTGAAACTGGCATGGTGAAGGCCAGCCACAGGTTCCGGTGGTCATCGGAGGCGCAGGATGTCTATGTTTCAGCTCTTCCATCTATAGTTTCCCGACAGATTTGCAGATGGGGAGTTTGACTGTGGCGAGGGGAGGGATGCGTCAAGAGCTTGGGGGAGATTGAACGTCTTTAGGTTCTGTTCCAACGCTTTGAACTGGTTATGGGACCGAAGAATTGATGCGTCAAGAATGTTTGCCTGCTAAACTTCATACATGCTGGTCAGGTTGGGCTTCTTGGTTGCGGCTTCCATTGCAGCATATGCCGTTAAGCAGGTGAACACCGGAAAGCGGCCTCCTGCAGAGGATTTAGGTATATCTCCCGATTTTCGCTTCCCTTTCGTCATACTCCTCCCGGTGTTTTCTACTTATGCATACAAGAACGTGGGTATTATCTAGTGGGTAGCATCAACTTATCAGGAATAAGGTGATGAATACGGTTAGGAGCTATCTCTAGACTTTCTCTGGAGGTGCGACTATTCTTTCACTGATTCTATTTTGGGGTTTTGTTCCAGATAATGGAAAGAAAGGCCTCCAACAATACCATAACGAAGAAACTGCGGAGGAGATATTGCTTACAAATTCTGAAGTCAGCCATGAGAAAATCCATGTATGTATCTTGTTTTTGCCACCAGTCATCCCTTTCCTGAACTGGCTTTTATGCATGTGCTGGAAGTCTTGTATGACGAAAATTGAGAAAGTTTTCCTCTGTATGTGACAGGTTGAAGAAGAAGAGGAGGAAGAAGTTAAGAGAATCAGCGATGTGATAAATCCTGCTTCTGGCAATCTGCCCACAGGACAAGAAATAGAAGATGAAGATATATTGCCTGAATTTGAAGAACTCCTATCTGGAGAAATTGATTTTCCATTGCCCACTGACAAATTCGATGTGAGAGTCGATTCTCATTATGAACAGGAAATTGTAAACAATGAATATGAATTGGAAAGGCTGCGTGATTTGGTAAGGGAATTACAGGAGAGGGAAGTGAAACTTCAAGGAGAATTACTTGAGTACTATGGCCTAAGAGAGCAAGAAACAGATATGGTGAAGTTAAATGACATGCTTAACAACACTATTACTTCACTTCAAGCTGAGAGGAGGAAGCTACAGGATGAGGTCATGCAAAGCATGTCTGCTAAGAAAGAACTGGAGGCTGCAAGATACAAGATCAAGGAGCTCCAAAGACAGATTCAACTTGATGCGAATCAGACAAAGGGCCAGCTGTTGATGCTGAAGCAACAAGTTACAGAGCTTCATGATAAGGAGGCAGATGCCTCCAAAAGGGATGCTGATTTAGAGAAAAAGCTCAAGGCTGTTACAGAGATGGAAGTAGAGCTTGTTGAATTAAGAAGAAAGAATAAAGAGCTGCAGCATGACAAGCGGGAGTTGAGTATTAAGTTAGATGCAGCAGAATCCAAGGTTGTTTCATTGTCTAACATGGATGAGGTATGAAATTTTGGACAAGATGATTCTAGGCAAAATATAAGATGTTTCTTTTGCATGCATGATTTTGACATTGTAGGTGTAGTTGCTGTCCTTTTGGCTGTTTTCCTTCGCAGCTGGGAGGGCAAGTGGTTGTTGTAATCTAATCAGATGTTTCAACTAGGCTTTCTTGCTGCTAAATGTTGGCGATGGAAGGAGATGATGCTTGTTTCTCAGTTCTCACACTTTTTTATGAGGCTCCTTTTCTAGTTATTTGGTTTCATGTTTCCTGTTTATGGTACAACTCCAAGAAGTGTAAAATGCACTTGTTTGGGATGCTTGTACTCTTTTCCCCTTTGCGTCTACTTGGAACTGTCATAGACCGGAGTGAAGTACAATTTTCTATGTAGATGACCGTGTAGTATGCACCACATTGGAATTACATTTTTTTTTCTGATAATATCATTTGTCTTGAAAACATCTATACGAATAACAGCGGGCAAAAACTCTCATTTCTCTTTAAATTTTCCTTAACAGTTCAACAAATCCATTTTTAGCATTTTTAAGTATTCTTGAGACAAGAATTTTATTTTAATAGAATAATTCCTGTAGGAATAACACCTTCTATCTTAATGTCATATATCTAGCTTGCTTATTTTTACATATGACATGATGCTACTATAGTGATGTGAACTTATAAACGTTAAGAATCTTCTATTAAATCAGTGGGGTCACCTACTTTGTGTCACCTTCTAATTGTTAAAACTTCTAATAAAAAATTTTAAAACTTTTAATAGCTTTCTCAAAGTTCAGTGCAATCACTTGGCCCCACTGAACTCTATGTGGGTCTGCCACTGTCTCCAGATACAGTATGCATACACATTATTTATATATAACATAGAAATAAATTTGTAAATATAAACAAAAATTATGTTTGTTCCATAATTCATTGGAATAGAATTCCTCTTGTTTGTCTTCAGATTTATACTACATGATGCATGTATATAACAGATAACAAGAGTGAGGAACTGCTAACGCATGTATACCCTTTTTGGTGTGATTATAGAAGCAACTTATTACCCTGTGGACTATCTGCTTTATTCTGGTCTCGTATCAGTGTCCAAAAATGGTTTTGGGGGGGAATTTTTAACTTTTAGAAGAATCAGATGAATATGATTTTGCTCATGATCTATTAGTCTATCTAACATCACTACTTGATTCTATTCTTAAACAAAATATTGTTAGAATTTGGACTGGTAAAATAGTAGCTTCGACCCTTTGCCCACTTTAAAGAGGTGATTGTTTGAATCTGATACATTATCCATGTCAGGTTCATTTTAGATGGTCATGCTCACTATAAGGGTGCTGCACGTCATATACATCGAGCTGGAAGCCTGGATGGCTTTGATAGGTCAAGTTGATGAGCTAACATCTACTCTAAGAGAGACTTTCTCATATAACTTGTGCTAGTTGCAAACTGCTTTTTCATATTCCTTTACATGGATATTTCCAGTGTTTTACTAGGACATGCATGATGAGATTGGTAAGCCATGGGCTGTCTAGATTAAGGAAATTTAACTCCCAAAACATGCAGAAATTCACGAAACTCTATACTTTCCATGGTAGCATCAGCCATTTCCACCTTTCAACCATCTGCTTTCTCTTACCTTGAGAGAGGAAACCAAATTTCAAGTTTCAACAGACTTGCTCAAGGTCACGTCAAAGCCTACATACTGGAAAATTGCGAAGTGTGTAGTTGTTTCTGATCTGGTCCAACCATAGCAAAGAGATTGGTGATAAATTTAACAACTTATAGATTCATAATTTACCTTCGTCCTCACATATAGAAACTATATCATTTGGATGGTGTTGGCAGAGGGTGGGTGGAACATGGACAATTATGTCATATGGGAATATAATGACTTTTCCTGGTGAATTTCTTATCCTTTCTCTGTTGAATTTAAAATCAATCTTTTGGAATTTTTTTTGGTGGAACCTACTTTGTGCTTGTCTCTTGTTTTTGCTTTGTTGCCATTTTTTTTGTATTTGTTCTCTAGTTATGAATGACTTGTTATAGAGATACCATTTTGTTTTTTGTAGATTGGTCGAAGTCTAAACCTTTGCTCTTTCCTTGCCCCCATTTGTTCCTTAATATTTTATTCATTGATATATTCATTGATTGCTCAATCCTGTTAGAAGTCTGCACATTTTTTTACCGCTGCTGCTTCTACTCCCATGACCAATTCTTGTACAATGTTCAGTGAGAGTTCATATCCTAAGATAATCATACCAAGCCATTTCTGATGGTTACTCTTTCCTACTGCCACAGGGTGAAATGGTTGCTAGGGCCAGAGAAGAGATCAGTAACTTGAGGCATGCCAATGAAGATCTTGCCAGACAAGTGGAGGGTTTGCAAATGAACAGGTTCAGTGAAGTGGAGGAATTGGTGTACCTCCGGTGGGTCAATGCGTGCTTGAGGTATGAATTGAGAAACTACCAAACTCCATCAGGGAGGATATCTGCTCGTGATCTTAACAAAAGCTTGAGCCCGAAGTCACAGGAAAAAGCTAAAAGGTTATTGTTAGAATATGCTGGATCAGAACGTGGGCAAGGTGACACAGATCTTGAAAGCGTTTCTTCTCTTCCATCTTCACCCGGGAGTGAGGATTTTGACAATGCGTCAGTTGATAGTAATTTTAGTAGATTCAGTAATATGAGTAAGAAGACAGGTCTCATACAAAAACTCAAGAGATGGGGAAAGAGCAAGGATGACACTACTTTGTCATCACCAAGCAGGACCTTTGGAGGAAACTCCCCGATGAGGACCTCTATAAGCCATAGACCAAAAGGTCCATTGGAAGCACTAATGCTGCGAAATGTAGGAGATGGTGTAGCCATCACTAGTTTTGGAAAGAATGATGTTGAGGAGCATATGAATGAACTGAACCTTCCACAGATACGGACTAGAGTTTCTTCAAGTGATTCATTAAACAGTGTATCGGAATCTTTCCAGTTAATGTCAAAATCAGTTGAAGGTGTAGCTGAAGATAAATACCCTGCATACAAGGATAGGCATAAATTGGCATTGGAGAGAGAAAAGGCTATCAAGGAGAAAGCTGAGCAAGCTAGAGCAGAAAGATTTGGTGATGGGCTGAATACAACCAGGACGTTTGAATCTAGAGCAAAGTTAGAAAGAGAGAAGCCCCCTTTGTTGCCGCCCAAACTTACTAAGATCAAGGAAAAGAGCGGTGGTCCTACGGATTCAGTCGAACAATCCAATGATGTCAAAGCAGACACACCAGTTGTTAGTCAGATGAAGCTAGCACATATTGAGAAGAGAGCACCAAGAGTACTTAGGCCACCTCCTACACGTTCAGGTAGTGCTGTCAGTGATGGTAAAACAACCAATGCTCCAACTGGTATACCACCTCCACCTGCACGTCCACCATTGCCGCCAGGTGCACCACCACCTCCACCACTACCTGGTGGACCACCTCGCCCTCCACCACCACCAGGAAGTCTTTCTAAATTTAGTGGAAATGCAGATAAGGTGCATAGAGCTCCTGAGCTAGTTGAGTTTTACCAGTCTTTGATGAAGCGTGAAGCAAAGAAGGATATATCATCAGTTGGGCCAACAACATCCAATGTGGCAGATGCTAGAAGTAACATGATCGGGGAGATTGAGAACCGTTCAGCATTCTTGTTAGCAGTAAGGAGAAACTCATGTCTTCTTGTGCAACTTATATGGATAATATTCTTATTCCTAGTCAATGTGGTTGTATAATGTTTGTGAGTTTGTTCTACTTTAGGTGAAAGCTGATGTGGAGACACAAGGAGATTTTGTGCAGTCCTTGGCGACTGAAATCCGAGCAGCTTCTTTCACCAACATTGATGATCTTGTTTCGTTTGTCAATTGGCTTGATGAAGAGCTCTCATTCCTGGTATGCCCGTTTATATTTGTAAAAACACCTTGCATTTGTTTCCTCTCAAATGGGTAGGTAAAAATTTGGTAGTCCCACGAGAGTCCATTGTCATCGATGGCCTTGTCATTATATAACAGTCTGTAGATCTGACGGGTCAATAGTTCAAGTTGGAAGCATTTTGGGAAAAATGCACTTTAATCATCAGAGGAGCATTGTCCTACATTCTCTTCCTTTGTTCTATGCCATGATTCTGTACTTGGTGTTGACGTGCTTCACTGAATCCCATCAGAGGGTTCCTGTCTAAGCATTTTCTTTTGTAGGTTGATGAGAGAGCTGTTCTCAAACACTTCGATTGGCCAGAGGGAAAGACTGATGCATTGAGGGAGGCAGCTTTTGAATACCAAGACTTGATGAAGCTAGAAAAACAAGTTTCCTCTTTTGTTGATGATCCAAAACTTTCCTGTGAACCTGCTCTGAAGAAGATGTATTCGTTGCTGGAAAAGTAAGTAACTGAGTGTTTACATCAGTTATTTTTACCATCATTTGTTATGATTAATGTCCCCTGATGACTGTAAATGATGCGTTTTAACCATTTTGGTTATGAATGAGAATTGAAATTGATCAAGCACCATTAGAATTAGAACTTGAGTGAATTTAAGATATGGAGTTTTGTCTTGATTGCCAGTATGACTGACTGCTTTATCTGCAGGATATCTAATTTTAGGTAGACATCCTTTTTTCTTGGTTGATTATTAATAGGATCTTCAGCAGCTAACTAATTTTCTGTTCATGCAACAAAACATGTGCACTGGATAAATTGGTCAGATCTGATAATCATGTCTGAAAGTTGTGTGCCTCTTGATTTTAACATGTTTAACGTGACACATTTAGCCCAAAATGTATTTGGATATACGAATTAAGAAGAGTAGTATGGTACTCGTTATTTGAAAAATCTTGTTGTATGGCTGATTGAGGTAATGCGAAGGTTAGCATAAAGCCTTTTGCACATAATGAGTTGGGTAATTAATGTACCAGCTCATTATTGTGTAACCTATTGGATGATATGCACTCTTCAAGTCAGCACTTTTGCTTGATGGCTTTCTCTTAGAATTAATTAACCGGTTCCCAAAGGAGGTTCAGACTAGGGAAGTAAAGACCACTTCACACACATTCCCTCGCTGCATCAACAAAATGTTTTAACTGGTACACGATGCATATAGGTAATACCAGCTTGCATTTGTGGATTGTGACATTGATTTGGTTGGATGGTCTGATCTGTTGCACACAGATCTAACATTATTCAATTCATCAAAAGATGTGATCCTCCATGAAAAATGTATGGCATAATGTGTGGTTTTTATAAAGAGTCATCACAGTTATTGTTCAATGTATTTATCACTCTGTATTGGATCATGTGGGTTTTTCAGCATTGCAAAAGTGGAAATCCATAGTAGTCGAGGAAATATTGGTGCCCGGACATGTTCTGATGTTTTATCCATCTTTTTTTTATCACATACAGAGTTGAACAAAGTGTATATGCCCTGTTGCGAACACGAGATATGGCAATCTCACGCTATAAAGAATTCGGAATTCCTACTGACTGGCTTATGGACTCTGGTGTGGTGGGCAAGGTTTGCTACTGAACTTTGTGTAAAGAAATGTGAAACCTTTTCTTTGCATTAGAAACTTGGTAACTCTTGTTCACGTTTGCTTCTTGAAAGAAAATGGCATTCCTTTTTCATATATCTGGTTTCTTTAGGGATTACACACACATATTTAACCATTCATCCTTTGAGTGAGATCATTATTTGAGCTAGTTACCCCAAGAAGTTGCTTAAATAAAAGGCCATTTATTGCAGATAAAACTGTCATCAGTTCAATTGGCTAGGAAGTACATGAAGAGAGTAACGTCAGAGCTTGATGCTTTGAGTGGATCAGAGAAGGAGCCAAACCGAGAATTCCTGGTACTACAAGGTGTCCGTTTTGCCTTTCGTGTTCATCAGGTAAACACCATAATCTCAAGTTCTTATATTGTGTCAGAAAAGTACTTAATTTGATTGATCTTTAACTACAATTATAACGTGTCTTTTCAATTCTATCTTCAAATGAAGATACAAGATCAAAAAAATTAAAAATTGAAAGTTGAACAATTTTAAGATGTACCTTGAGATATAAGAGATATGTTATTAGATTAAATAGACAAATAATCAAACAGTTTTGTAATCCCCAACCTCTGACTGAATCAGAGGTTAGAGAATACATAAGATCAGTCAAGAGCCACTTAAGTTGAAATACGTTCTCCATAAATACAAGTCAACTTAAAGGCTGTAAATGCTGATTCATTGCTCTATCATCCAGTTTGCTGGAGGCTTTGATGCAGAGAGCATGAAAGCTTTTGAAGAACTAAGAAGCCGAGTTGGTTCACAGACAGGGGAAGCAGATAAGTATGGATCTTGATGTTTCCTTACGTTCTGTTCATAGACGAGACAACTGTAGTTCCTGTATCATATAAAGGTAAGAAAATTACAACGCGAAGCACAATACCCTTCAGTGGTCATCCATACTTTTCCCGCCTTCTTGAAACCTTTTTACTGGTCTTCCGGTGGAGGCATGCTCCGTGGTCATTTTCTTCCTTATTCTTGGAGAAGAAATCCAGACTCCGATCCTCCACGTAGTGGAGAGATCACGAAATCAGAATCTACCTGGGGAGAAACAAAGTCAGATCAGTTCTTCCACCCTGGTGCCTAGCTGGCTTCATTCCATTTCTTTCATTGTTCAAAATCTTCAGGCCTCCTTACGAAGATTTCTCAATTCAAATAAGAATCAACTTGATTGTTATGATAGTTGCAAGATTACACCAAGAGTTTCTGTTGTATATAACAGTGATGGATGAGTTACTACAGTTTCAAGAGGCATTATCAAATGGGCTTTGCTTAAATTGCCAATCTTCAAGGCATCAAAGATGATCAACTTGCTACTATCTTCCCATTGCCCGTGAATCAGCGACATTGTCTATTTTACCACTGGATGACTTCAACATTCTTAGAGAACAAGTGAAAAATATGGGCAAATAGTCGCCTGCTTGCTCCTGTTGCTCTCATGACGGGGAAAAGACAAAAAACACACTTGTTCTTGGCGGAGTTCCGTAATTTTCAAGCTTTACAGATTTTTTGTAGTTCCTTTTCTTATCCTGTCACTTGTATAACATACACCTCTCGGTATAATTGCATATTTCAGTACATTTTTAGCATTCAGGATCAAAACAATGATAGCTGGGCTTTTATGCGAGCAAAAATAGTTTCTAAAGCAGATTCAGATTGAACTGAATACGTCACACGTTTGTGCCGCAATAGCATCCGTACGGTTCACGCTCAGATCAGTTTTCTTCCTGTATGGAGCATGCTTTTAACAATAAATCTAACCAACGCTCGATGTTTGAGGGATCTCTTCCATACGTGAGTGATGATGCTGGTTATCTTAAGGGATTCTGTATCCTCAATTTCTAAGATTTCAACTTACCGTGTGATGGTTGGTGCGAAGCCCTTGCAATGAATGAAAATACGTCTGACGAAGTGGTATCGACGAAGAAACAAAGCGCTTCCAACGACGTACTGTTTGTTCTAAGGCCTCCACAAACTGGTTCCTTAGCAAACGCCTAAATCTAAGTTGTCCTTTGTGTTAAATTAATTGTCTTATTAAGGTGATCCACAATAGATGTAATCGACAAGATCAGGAATCGGTGTTTGACATTATGGGGGTGGGGGGGGGGGGGGGGCTTAATAGTGGGAGTACTAAAAATCAGATTCATATGTTAGCGATAATGTATTAGAATTACCATAGAGGGGTATCATCCATCAAAAGAAGATATCTAGTATCTTAACTTAATGACGGAAAGCCAAGTATGGGAACTTCTTTCTTGGAGAATAACAAGGACTCTGATCCATGCAGACTACTACCATGAGCAGATGAAATCAGGAATACGCTGAGATGAAAAAGTGTGAACGCGTGTCAAGTTTTGGGAGAGACGTCTTTCATAACATTGATGAGAACATTTCACGACCACTATAGCAGCAAATAGACACATGAAGATGCAAGCTAGCCTTTCACTTACATTTTTATGCCATTGAATTTTACTTTTTTTTTAATCTAATTCTACATCCTTCCTGAATAAACTTCTCGTATAATATGTAAATAATCGCACACTCTTAAGCCACAAACTCCTCACAATCATACATTATAGCTGCTTACCAGGAATATAGTGATAAGTCTAAAGCTGTTCATGGTTCGTTCAATTTCAAATTGATTTTAGGTAAATCAAAATCGAACCAATAACTGAATGCAAAATTTGGTAAAACAACCATATGGTACAACTGTTATAGAAAAAAGAATTAAAAGGGTGTGCACTTTGTATAGCCAACTCTCGATTTCTCAATCTCAAGAACCATAATTGCTAACTTTTTCACACCAGATAAATGTTGCTAAAAGTCATGCATCTTGGTCTCATACCAAGTAAATAGAGAGAAAATGCTTCGTTTTCTAACAAATGAAAAGCTGTTGTTATTGCCATAAAGAAACAAGTGTGGTTAGGAGTCCCAAGCAAGGAAGGTGGGGTCGGGAGTCGGGACCGGGTCGGTTTGGGGCCAAACCGACCCGGGTCGGCCGGGGTCGCGACCCGGGTCGGGACGGGGTCGGCCCGGGTCGCAAAAAATAATAATAAAAAAATCAAAATGGGGTCGGGGTCTTGGGGTCGCGACCGGGTCGGTCAGCCCCAAAACCGACCCGGTCGGGTCCGGGTCGCGACCCGGCGAACCATGGTCCCAAGTACAAAGTCTTGCGAGCTCTGCATGGCATCCTCATAATTAGGAAGGGTGGGTTTAACACCGTAGAATTGAATGAAAAAGAATATAACAGGGGCAAGCAGAATGTGAGCATTCTACAGGCCCTTTGTTTCCAATATTTTAAATCTCTAACAGGCAACATCTGCTTTTCATGGTATGAGAAGCTCAAGATAACTACCTCAGCGTAACAACAAGGCTTCCATCAAGGAACTTGGCTCCTGCGACCTTGCCTTGGAGCTGAGAAGGTAACCGTATAATACGTCTCTGATCCCCTGCCTCCACCAGTAACTCCGATCCTCCTCTATACTGCAACAATGATTTTGGGAGGCATAATTTAGCTAATCCGAATTAAGATTTGCACCACCAGGTATAGATATCATAAAATGAAAAATAAGAAAAAAGCTAAATCACCGAGGCATACAAGAGAAAATGGCTCATAAATGATGAAAAAGATGGCAAGCAAGTTCGATAACAAATACATGCAGTCTCCAGAGTATGATTAACAACATACGCAAACACAAGATGTTAATGTATGTGAAGAGAAGCATCATTTCTCAAAAGAAAAAGATGGTCACATACTTGATACAGCTTGATCTCAGACTTGTCAAAGCCTGGCATGAAGAAAGTCACTGTTCTCTTAGCACTGTTAAAACTGACCAACGGCTTAAAACTGGAACTAGATGGACAAAGGATGTCTTTTGCCTTGCCACTTAGGGAACCCAGGACCACATCCCAATTAACCGGTGAATCAGGAGACAGATAAGGGACAATTGCAAAATCTAATGGAGACATCTTCTCAGCAACAACTGATGACATTGAAGAATCCCGGGAAAATCCAAGCACACCAGAAATATGTGCGCCGGCCTGAATTGTGCAACCCCAGTATCGTAGTGCCACACTAATTGATGTTGGTTGACTTGGATCTACCACAAGATAACATCTGAACTTTGACGGATCACTAAATGATGAAGATGCCCTCTGTGAAGAAATGACAAATAAAATTAACAGGCACTCAACGGTAAGATGAGAAATATACTATGTTCAATCAAAAAAACACCTGCAGACTCTGTTCAACATCGTCCCATATCTCTAAGCTTGATTTCCCTTCCATAGATCCTCCATTTGATCTCACCGACTCAGACATTAATTTCAAAAAGGAAGGAGCAACTAATCTGCCAATATCTGTCTTTTCTGCCAAGTTGCGAATATATCTGAAGTACCATCTGTTTTTTGATAAAGGTGGAGTTTTCAGAGAAAGCCAGTAAGAAGAAAAGGGCTCAAGGAAGAACCGGATCTACCTTGCTCTTTCAGCTCCACCAATCATCCGCAGCATTTCCTCGGTGCTGATACCATCATAAACAACAACATCAAACTCTTTGTCTGAGTACTTTCTTTTCTTACCGAGGAAATTTATCAGCTTTTCAACTTCAAGAGCTGAGAACATCGTATCCATCCCAGGTAGAACTCCAAGTTCCTCTCCTACAACCTAGCCTCCAAGAATGCAGGAGAGTATTGCGGTTAGTATCCGCGTACAAAACATAGACAATAAAAAAAGAATATTGCTGCATTCGAGTTTACATGCCCACCCCTTCAAGAATCCCTTGTGTCAAGTTGATCCGAGCATCCGCTTTCTTCATGCTAGCCAGAGGCTCAAGCAATATCTATAAAGTTCTTAGACAATTGAGAAATATCAGATAACCACATCAAAATAGCAGTCGTGAAGTGAAACCAAACTAATTGGAGAGGAGAAAACTTTACTCTGGTCGTTTCCAACCTGACAGCAGACAGGTTCTCCATACATAAAACAGGAGATGTCCCAATCTTACAGCCCATTAAGCACTCAGCGGTTGGATCTTGAGAATGTATAATCAAGCACGTGCGAAGCCCTTCTTTAGCATAATACTGTGAAAGGAAAACCAACCAGAATAAAATTCTGGGAGTCTCAGGAACAGAATGAAACAACTACGCCAACAGCGCGCAGCATTACCAATAGCCAGATAGAACGAGGAAACAACTTATTCGTCAACAGGAAACACCAATTGCTTTGACACATCAAGGAGACGAAGCAAAAAAACACCGCGACGAGAAGACAACTACTTACAAACACTGACAAAAAAAGCACCCAAAGCTCCGATTTTAATAAGGGGTCAAAGCACAGGTATCTTCGTAAAGTGATAAGCAGGTATGGGAAGGCAAGATCACATTGTACAAGATCGCGTCTTTACTTCCTCAACACTTCAACAGTCTATCATATATCTTGCTCGTACTTAGGGCAAGAGCAGCTTTCCACTTTCACTAGTGGTAAAACATTATGGTCAGTACCGGATTATGTTGACCCCTCTGAGAAGAATTGGGCATATTAAGAAGCAAACAACTGAAGTAGAAAGAGGGCAAGAAGATTTCCATGAGAGCAGCATCCAAGGTCAAAAGTATTAGATATTGCGCGACGGAGAGAGAGAGAGAGAGAGAGAGAGAGAGAGAGAGAGAGAGAGAGAGAGAGAGAGAGAGAAATCCCAAATCCCTCACCCGAGCAGCAAGGACTGCAGCAGTGGTCTTCCCTGAGCCCCCCTTACCCAAGAAAGTCACTAGCTTCGTGGGTTCCGCCGGAGAATCCGATCGCATTGCCGCGCGAAACGCATACCTCCTCCCGTTCGACTTCGGCCACCGACGGGAAAGGGGTGATTTCCGATCAGGGTTGCAACAGCGGTGAAGAAAGGGCGACGTGGCGGAGAAAGGATAAGGGTGACGCGCCAAAGACGCCATCTTCCTCGGCTCCGCAAGAAAGTTGGAGCCTTTCTCTCGAAGAGCAACAAAGAGGATCGTCGTCTCGGTGAGGGGTGCAAACGAGCCGAGTGGTGCCAAGTAGATGGGTGTTCAAATTCAGCTCGTTTATTTTACACGAGTTCTAGTTAGAGTTTGAGTTTCAGTGAGTACGTAGAACCCTTGTTCAAGTTTGATTTGTTTATTAATCGAGTCGAGTTAAGTTCGAACTCGAGTAGTAATTAGACTAAAATTCAATTCATATTCAAACTTAAATTATATATAGACTTGTTTATAAACTCAAAATCAATGAAAAGTCATTTGTGAAACTTAAGATTTAGCTCATTCATGAAACTCAATCTAAGTTTAAACTTAATTTTTAAATTATTTAATATATTTAAGTGATAATATATAAATATTAATACTTAAAATTTTATTTTTAAAAATAAATATATAATATAATATTTAATCGAGCAGCTCACGAGTTTATCGAGTCGAACAGGAGTCTGTTCAAGTTCGACTCGTTTAATGAGTCGAACTTTATTTTTTATTCAAACTTGTTCATTTAACAAAATAAACAAGTCAAGTCGAATTTTTATCGAGCCGAACTTCGAACTACGTGTCCAGTGTCCGTAGCCTTGGTCTATCTTCTGATAAAAAAAATTAAATATAATCCGTCTCGAAGTGTAACCGTACTTGGCTAACGTTACGTTATACGCACGAGCGGACGCCCATTTTTAGGATAAAGAGCCGGCAGATTGGGCTGCTAAATAGAGATAATTCTAACCACGAACATGCAGTAGAAGGAGAATCATGTAAAACTATACATCTTACAAGCTTCTGAATACCCAAATTGGACAAAAAAAATCTGGTCCATATTGAACATCAATTTTATTATAATGTCTACATATGATAGTGAGATCTCCTTGCACATATACCAACTCCTCCTCCTTATTCACGTATGGCCACCAATGGGCGTCTACGATCATCCATAGATTAGTGAAGACTTCTATCTTCATGTATCTCGAGAAAGAGGGAGAGAGGACATGTCAAGAACACAATCGAAAACCGGATACAAGCTCAAGCTAGGTCTTAACCTTTGCACGACGATTCTCCATTATCGTCGTTTGCCCCCTATGCACGACGATTCTCCATTATCTGAAGACGGCTGGTGATCGCCCTTCGTCTGGCAGACACGACGACGGGGTAGGCGAAGCACGGCGTGCGCTGGGGAGAGCACGGCGGTGCGGGGAGCTGCCGTCCTTCGCTGTCATAGCATATGACACCGGAGAAGTCCAGCGGCCGGCATTTCTCCCCCATCAGTATCGTCTTCCTCCACAGCCCCGCCTCGTCTTCCTCCCCGGAGCTCTCCGTCACGCGCTCGTACTCCTCCTCGCCGCCGCCGCCGTCGTCGGAGGAAGAGGAAAACGAGGAGTCCTCCCACTGTCGTCTCATCCCCTCGCTCAAGCTCCCACGGCCGCCCCTTTTATTATTCCTCACCCCGCAGCCCCCGAAGGACACCGAGCCGATGTGCCGGCGGAGGGAGGGAACCCAGCTGGACGGCCTCTTTGCGTCGCGGAAGAACCGCAGGCGGCGGCGGCTGCTGCTTCTCAGCTTCCTCGAAGCGCGGTTCATGCTCTTGCTGCAGGTCTCTATCAACGACGACATCGAGTGCAGCAGCCGTGCGCTTGTGATCCTGTGCTCTTCCGCCATGGCTGATCTGCTCCTCTCGCTCTCTCTGTGGGTGATTCGAGAAGGCATTGGAGGTCGTGGGGCTTGGTGGGCATATATATATATATCGATCGATCGATCGATCGAGAGAGAGAGAGGGCGCTGCCGGCCGATGGTCGTCGAGGAGGAGGATGAGCTGACGGTGACTTGCCGGGTGGCCGCTGGTTCGATGGATCCGGGACCCAAGCGGCAGCCATATATCGACATCGAAACACGTACATAGAAAGCTTTCCGACCCCGTCGCCGCCGCTGCGACCGGGTCGAGTTATCATCCCGGACGTCGACACCCGTTCTCCGGCGGGTATAGCACCGTAGCAGGCGTTTCGCTTGCAACCCAACCACGGTTAATCAGGGTTCATCTCCGGTTAATGTAATCAGGGTTTGAGTTCCACACGTCTTGGGCGTTACCTCTCGAATCGAGCCAGACCGGACTAATTAAATAATGGACCAAATTGATTTAAGCCGAAAGTTACGAGACACAGCACTATAATAAATTATCGATAAAAGCAATATTTATATAAATTTTATGATACAACAGTACTAATTTTAATGATTTATGATAAAAAATAATCATACGTGTATAACTGAATGTTTTAAATATTCACTTGATTTAGATATATTCAAATTGAATTGAACCGTTCTATTTGATCCCTTGGTACCCCCCCCTGTTTGGTTTGGAATCCAAAAGAAAAAGTGTGTTATTGATTAAAAAGGACCAAATAGATCAGATAATAACCTCGTATCAGCTAATAGCTAGTGTGCATTTCAGAAGGAGATGTGTCATTATATAATCTCAAATCGGTGCATCTCCACTGCCGGAATATTTTAAGGAGAGTGAAGCCTCTGCAGGTTTTGTCGTCCCTGATCTATTTACGTACGTACGTGTTAACTAGCTTACTTCGGAAGATATATACATATATATCTTGCAAGTTAGAAATTATTGTTCAAATCTGCAGTCTGCAGGAATGGGAATTTCATTTACGACAGCCGCAAGATTATACCGCTGCGATCACTGTTTATATTGTTGCAATTCTGGATGATTTCAGAAGATCAATTACTTGATTATTATTTATTTAGGGACTGTTTGGTATTGTGATAATCGAGAGATAAATCTGATTTCGGTGCCAACCAGGCCGTTAGGAGTTGTTTGGTACGAGATAATTAACTTGGGGATAAATCAGATTTATTCTTAAAAAAATATTGATATCAAACGGGCCCTTTAAATGTTGTGGGATCGATGTCATCGTCCAGCTGCACGCCGATATATATATATATTATCTATACCTAGTATATAGAAGCGGGAGTGCCCATTTTTTCGTCCTCCTTACTTCAGCCGTCGGATCTTATTTGATCAAAGTATTGAGCCGTTTGATCCTGTCGCGACTGTTCACCCACTCCGCGAAACACGTTTTTCCCCCTCCCGTTTTCGATCCACTGGCGCGGTGCCTCAGCCGACCTGCTCGCCCGCGGCCGCCACTTCCGCCGTCTTCACCCGAGCTGCTCGCCTCAGCACCGTCCGATTCCATCCCACCCCGCGCTCTCCACTCAGCCGACTCCGCCGCCCGCGGCCGCCGCTTCCGCCGTCCTCACCCGAGCCGCTCGCCTCGACCGTCCTCCTCCGCTCTCCACCGGCGAAACAGGAACGGCCGCGCCATCCACTTTCTCAGCAAACCTGCCCCGCATCTTCCGCTATCAGCAGCCGACCATCGCGCCCTCCCTTCCGCCAACTACTCTGCTGTACACTGCGCTCGCAATCTTCCTCCGGGGCGACCATTTTCTATCTTCCCCTCTCACGACCTTCAATGGCCCTTCCTCCTTTGGCATTCTATTCGTTATGCTCTCGTTCAATGGCTTATTCAATGTCTGTCCGGCCCTCCTTCTCCATCATCGTCCGTTACGGCGCGTTGATCCTTTTACCGGCGTCACTCGGGAATGCCGGCTTCCGTTTCAAAAAGGTACGAGCTTTTGTGGTTTGCTGCCATTTTGATCTTGTTCGCTAACATCCGGTTCTTCTCCGCGTCGGCCTTATTTCGTACGACTACGGTTGTCAGCGTAGTGCGACTACGATTCTCAAACATCAGGTTCGTCTTCTTTCTTTTTAGTTTTATTAACTTTCAGATTTTGGATTCTTATATCCCCTCTTTTTTAGCTTTTATTTTCATAATTTTATACTCTAATCCAGGACTAAACATTTACAATTTCTTTTAAATAGTTTTAAACATCAAAGTTCTTGTTTAGATATCAAATACTGGGTATTTTCCATCCCAATTGATCATGACATATTTCATCAAGGATTCAAATGGGCCTGATTTCATGTCATTCAAGTTGTAAAAATCATGTCTTGGATTGAGTTGGATTTAGCAAGAATAATGAGAAACTTTCATGTCCGGTGCATAATTGATATTGAAGGGAGAATTGACAACTTCATGAGCTCGGAGGAATGCAAGGAAATAAGAAAGAAATCTGAAATCGACAAGCTGCCATATAACAGAAATCCAAAACAGTGAAGCCTGTAATAAAAAGAGCAAGGGACTTTTTCTCCATCTGAATATGAAGCATGTAGGATTGTAAGACATCCAAATCTGAAAAGATCAAACATCAAATTGAAAAGATTGATAATCATGCCATAACCTGAAATAGCAGGAACCTTAACTTTGAGTAAAAAGGAGAAATCTTGGTTGAATGCTCAATAACACAGACTAAACCGATAGCAGATCTGGATGTTGGAATCAGTGGATAAAATCTCAAGTTGCCAAACTCAATCAACATGATTGGGGATTTAATAAGTAAGAGAAAAATCAAGTTTTAAAATAAAAGGTCCAAAATTTAAATGCCGTAAGGTCTGAAATATTCAAAATCCATTGGTGAATCTCTTGAATCTACAAAGCCCCAAATCGGACAATGTGAAGATTAAAATTGGAATTAAGGAATCATAAATATCTGAAATCAAATGAATTCTTAGCCTGAAGACTTCAATCTGAAATAGCCGATTGAGCTAAAATCAAGTCAAATGCACTTAAACACATATTCAAATCTAAGCAGCAGTATCCGAACCCAATCTCAAATTAAAAACATTTTTAACTAAAAGAATACATTTCAAACAAATAAAAAAGATTCGATTCAAAACAAGCACAAATCCAAAACAAATTTCCAGCCAAAGTCCTAATCAAAATTCAAATCAAATTCAATGAACTCATACCAAATCTTGGTAGCAAACTACTAAATCAAAACATTCTCAAACAAACTTCAAGCTCAATCAAATCCACAAACAGGGTAATTTGAGTTAATCAAATCAAGCTCCCAAATTAAGAAGAAAAATTGAGTAATTAACAAACTTTAATTAGTTTAAATCAAATCCCAGATGGCATCAAGTCTTAATCAATATTTGTTCTTGATTGCGGATCAATAACTTTTTAAAACCTGATGTTGATATTCATGTGCTCTTCTTTTTCACAAGAGATAAACTATTATGTTCCAAAATAAACTATTATGTAAAATAAAGAAAGAACTTCAGTTTCCAGATTTGTGATTTCCTTCGAATTGTTAAGTTGGTTTTATAGACCTTTGAAATTGTCATCTGGCTCAATTATGGGACGTTTTTCATTTTGTATTTTTTTCCTCTTAATTTTCTTGTACTTTTTTTCTTCTTCATTCTTTAATATAAACTGTGGTAGGTAGGCGAAATTTGTTCATCTTTTTTGCTCTTCTTCAAATTTCAGAACTGCGTTGAGACAACACAGTAGGACCTCTTGCAGCCATAGCATTATCAAACGTCAGGTTTGTCTTCCACCTTTTTAGTTGTATTAACTTTCAGATTTTGGATTCTTATATCCCCCTCCTTTTGTATGTATGGTTCACTTAGATACATGGTTTCTAATGTCAAGGGACAAGGAAATAACGTAAATCCAAAACCGTGAAGCCCGTAATAAAAAGAGCAAGGGACTTTTTCTCCATCCGAATATGAAGCATGTAGAATTGTAAGACATCCAAATCGAAAAGATCAAACATCAAATTGAAAAGATTGATAATCATGCCATAACTTTGAAATAGCAGGAACCTTAACTTTGAGTAAAAAGGAGAAATCTCGGTTGAATGCTCAATAACACGTACTAAAACCGATAGCAGTATCTGGATGTTGGAATCGAGTGGATAAAATCTCAGTTGCCAAACCCAATCAACATGATTGGGGATTTAATAAATTTCGGTAAATTCAAGTTTTAAAATAAAAGGTCCAAAATTTAAATGCCCTAAGGTCTGAAAAATTCAAAATCCATTGGTGAATCTCTTGAATCTACAAAGCCCCAAATCGGACAATGTGAAGATTAAAATTGGAATTAAGGAATCACAAATATCTGAAATCAAATGAATTCTTAGCCTGAAGACTTCAATCTGAAATAGTCGATTGAGCTAAAATCAAGTCAAATGCACTTAAACACATATTCAAATCTAAACAGCAGGATCCGAACCCAATCTCAAATGTAAAACAATTTTAACTAAAAGAATACATTTCAAACAAAAAAAAGATTCGATTCAAAACAAGCACAAATCCAAAACAAATTTCCACCAAAGTCCTAATCAAAATTCAAATCAAATTTAATGAACTCATACCAAATCTTGGTAGCAAACTACAAATCAAAACATTCTCAAACAAACTTCAAGCTCAATCAAATCCACAAACAGGGTAATTTGAGTTAATCAAATCAAGCTCCCAAATTAAGAAGAAAAATTGAGTCATTAACAAACTTTAATTAGTTTAAATCAAATCCCAAATGGCATCAAGTCCTAATCAATATTTGTTCTTGATTGCGGATCAATAACTTTTTAAAACTCGATGTTGGTATTCATTTGCTTCTTCTTTTCACAAGAGATAAACTATTATGTTCCAAAATAAACTATTATGTAAAATAAAGAAAGAACTTCGCTTCCGGATTTGTGATTTCCTTCGAATTGTTAAGTTGGTTTTATAGACCTTTGAAATTGCCATCGGCTCAATTATGGGACGTTTGTCATTTTGTAATTTTTCCTCTTATTTTCTTGTACTTCTTTTCTTCTTCATTCTTTAATATAAACCGTGGTAGGTAGGCGAAATTTGTTCATCTTTTTTGCTCTTCTTCAAATTTCGAACATGACTCGGTCCTTGAGACAAAAAATTGCGCCTACATAAGAATATGTTTAATGGAGAAATGTTCCCTATGAAAAGCAACTCAACTTAGCTCTGGCCTTAATCTCCAATTATTTAGGGTTGGCTATATAGATTTCTTTCATCCACTTGCATCAATTTTAAGTTATTTTTTAAAAGAGAGTTAAATTAGCCAAATCAGATTGACTTGCGCTCCGCAAGTTAGCTTAGACCTACCATTTCCTTTTTGTTGCTTTACTATCTTGATACTTTCCTCTTTTCTAACTGGACCTTTCTTAAATAACATGGAAAAAATTGCAATACAATGCAGTTTTCTACGGGCAAATCAGAGAAGAATCTTCCATCTTTAATTATGATGCTTTCCTGTTAGTATTTTTTTTGTTTTTTGTTTTGTTTTCCTGTTGAATATACGTGTGAACAGCATGCTGCTGCAGGAGTTATGGTCATTGCTAGAATTCATGATGCCTGAGATTTTTTTCAGATGAAGGCATTGATTTTAAAACGTTATTAAATGTAGATGACATTGATCTAATTTCTTGCATAAAATCGATCATGAGGCCTTTTGTTTTGAGACGATTGAAGTCTGATGTTGTGCAAAGATCTTTCGAAGAAAATATACTGGGTAGGACTTTTTAGGATGTCATGATAGTTATTTTGCATGCCATGTTTTCTAAGTATAATAGATTTGTGTTCACCAATATCTCTACTACCAATTTGAATATGTTTACATGGTAGAAGAACAAACCAGGGCTTATAAGAAAGAAATAGAGAAATACTGCATGCTTTCACAGGCTTCTATGATTAAGTCAGAAAATGTTTTTTCAAAGAATAAGCTTACTGGCCTTCCCAAACGCCTAATATCAAATTATTTCACTCAATTTCTCAAGATGAATATTAGTTTTTTATGATCAACTGCTATTGTGGCAGATATGCACTTAAGAGTGCATTATTTTCAACGATTATCTTATATAAAAGAAAATATGAATATCTATACCTCAAGCGAGTTGTTCTTCGAGATAATGCTTGATTTGAACGTATTATCCGATGCATCGTTGTCCATCGCTCATATGCAATGTATACATCATTAAAAGCTTCCCTTGTTGCAGTGGTATTATATCTCCGATAGCAACAACCTTAAGCACAAAACAAAAGGTGTCAATTCAAGAAATCATCTCTATTCAAGGATCTATCGTAAATGCTAAACCGTGCCAATTAGAACCTTACCTTTATTTAAGAAATGCTAATCGCATTGGAAATCAAATGGGGATTGCACCTCGATCCGTCCAGGGCCGATCCCGACCCGCATCCGGATAGGATCACGCGTATCCGCTCAATTTGGGGAAAGGTGAGTCAGAGGCCCGCAGAATCGGGAGAACTCAATCCAACTCGGTCATGACTCATGACTCGGCGGTGACCAGTCCTTGCTTGGCCCAAGATGGCCATGATTACCGATTCCGCCTTATTTCGTGCTAGGATAGGCCATATAAAACTCGGGATTTGCCAACCTCATTGATCTCGGACGATGTGATGCAACAAGTAGGTCGTATGATTAAAGCCCGAATCAGCCCGATCCCGGTCTATTATGGCCAATCCTTGCGGGATCGATTGGCACCAACAGCCAACTGTCAGGAGTCACCGACATGTGATCTCTTCCATCCGACCTTTGTATTACATTGCATGACAAACATTGACCACCTTTTAAAAGATAAACTCACACTTGATGCTTCTAACATCGCTGCACTATTAGATGCTCGAAACACCTTATAGTAGTGATGTTATTGCTTTTATTTGGGAGACAGCTTTTCTCAGCTTGGAGTATTGATTGGGTGGAGCCAAGGAATGTAATCGTCTTGCTTCAAGTATGGAATGGGGCTCCGTCATGGTCTCATTGAACCTCGCTTTGAAAATTGTCTTTGCATGAGATGCTTTGGTCCATATGGAGAGCCAAGAATAAAAGAATATTTGCAGATCACGTCATTAACCCAACTTGCACCCTTTTTTGTATGGCATTAGTCAAGTATTGGCTCTTTGCGGCAATGGGCCATCAACCGATCGGCAACGTCTTTAACAATTTTCTTTTAGGATATTCTATGTTCTTGGATAACGGTGTTAATCCAATCAAATCCAAAAGCTCAAAGGACTTTCCTTCTTGATCAATTTTATTTGGGTTTTCAAGCATCCTCAAGCATGCATACCCCATGCCTCTTACCTAAACTCTCCGTGCTATGCATAGGCTCTTCAAAACCGTGATGGCAGTCACTTAAAATCGTCTATAATACCTTCAACCTTAGCGAGAAGACTCTCCCGTACGGGATTAGATATCTTTCTTAGGTTATGTTTGACCTTTGCAAGCTCGATTGGGAATTTTCTGTACAAGGTCCATAGAATAAATAGAAAATTTTCTACGATATTACGTCTACTCTTTTCGTATTCGCATTTGTCACACCATTTTTACCCAATTCGGTGTTTGAACCGAAATTACGCCTCACACTACGTTTGGGTCCGCCATATTCCATTTCCATTGCACAATGCCCGTGTTGAGGGTTTGAATCGACAACTTTCTTTTGATGTGGAGGTAGCTTCCGTAACTGGAAGGCGTCCAACGTTCGAGCCGGCTCCATGCCGAGTTGGGTTCCTCCGAGTGGTACAGAATGTGATCGCCGAGAGGCTTGCCAAGCAATTGATACATAAAGAAGTCGGTAGACGAGAATAGGGCGTTTGAAATGGGGTCGGTCATAAGCGACCCAATCCAATGGCCAATTTCAACCATGAACTGTGCTAGATATTACCCAATCACAATCGATCAGTGTGGCAATGATAGCCAATCCCCACCATTAGCGGCACCTCCTCTAGCAGATTCGGTTTGCCTATCCACCGTGGATAGACTTAGAACAATTATAAGGGTTTTCTTTGTTTTTTGGCATTTTCTTGGGAAGTCAATGACTTAGAACATTTCTTTGTTGAATCTCTTTTTTCTAAACTTTATTTTTAATATTAACGGCTTATCATGTTTAATTTGTTTGGCTTAAATTGGATTTTGTGTCAATTTAACTGAGCCTGAAATCTTCTCCAATTCTACCATCGTCTCAGAAGCCGAAGATATCGCTGCTACTCAATTAGATGACGGGGAGTCAAGTAAAATGCGAACAATATCTCAATTATTTCAATCTAGAATTGACGACGAAGTCATCGGTAAGAAAATTCACTTTTTCTACTTTCATTATTAGAATCTAATAAATATTATTCTCATTTGCGCATTTATTAGGCATAGTGATTCACGGTGATGAAACAACTACTCGTGTCCCGTCGATCGGATAGGGAAAAAAATTGAACGACAAACATTAACTTTAACAGATGACACGTATTTTTTTCTTCTTTGCTTTATTGTTATTTCTATCACTTCTTTATTGCTTAGTCACTAATATATGTTGTCTTTATCAGATGCTCAATTCCCATAATGCTTACTTTATGGGAAAATTTAGTGAAGAAGGATGGCGAAAGAATTCGTCAAATCATTCATGATAAACCTATTGTGTTCGCAACATCATTAAGAACGCATTCATTCAAAGGTATGTTTCTGCCATTTTTCTTATATTACATTGATCACTAATGATATGACTTATTTTTTTCCTTTAGGAAATTTCGGCTTAAAGTCTACTTTTAACACAAAGATTTACTTTCATCCAAATATGACAAGGGCCACATTGTTGCAAACTTGGTATCGATCATAATATTTATTCTTTTAACATTAATACTGATTTATATTTTATTTTTGCACCATACTAAGATTATGACTTTACAGGATGAGTAACAATGAATCCGAATTGACACGACGATTGATTGATGGGACAACAGAAGATGTTGTCACAATAAAATCAGAGGAAATCTCTTTGAAGGAATTGATTGACAACACAAGAAGATCCTCTTTACAGGTATTTTTTTGAGAAATTTATCAAACATTTATCATTTTATTCACTTTACAACAACAATAGACAAATAATGCTTAAATTTCTTGGTACTCTTTACAGATTCACTAACATAGTACATTCTAATGTTCTTATCTTCAATATTATTACTCGAAATTATTTAACTAATTTTTTCTAGGTTATCACATATGATGTCAAGGCTTCGTACATGATGTTATAACAAGTAGAGATCCATGGTACACAAATTTTGTTCATATTGTGCAAAACTTGTGAGAGAAGAAAATAATGTATATTTTTGTTCAAAATGTTCGAAAAATATCAACCATCCAATCGAAAGGTAACGTATCTCATTACAATTTCATTTGACAATGATATTAATATTTTAAAATACATCAACTTGACGATTAAAGTTTGTAAATTTATTATAGATATTGTTTGAGATTGAAAATTGGCGATAATTCTTCCAGCTTATGGCTCTCATTTTTCAACCAACAAGCTGAAGACATACTTGGATTGCCACTGCATTTGTTGAAAGAAAAGAAGGTTTCATTAAATACTTTTATTTGTCTTTCTTTTTTATCAACTCATCTGATTTCATTTCTCCGCAGGACAAAGATTTGTCAGCATATTTGACTATAATGGAGAACTTGATGTATAAGCAGTATTTGTTCCTTTGTCAAGTGTGTGAAAAGAAATGATGATGAAAACATCAGCTACACTTGTACGAAAGTTTTCAATATCACCGACAAAGATATTGAGTGCTCCACTTTCGTGATGATGAAGACGACCAACATATCTCAAAGAAGTCAAGACTTGAATGACAAATGCTACAATTCTATTATTTACTTTTGAAAGATATACGTACTTCATGTTTTTATTGTTGAACATTTATAATATTTTAAAGATCTCGGATCTATTTTTTTTCATTGTCATGCAATTTTTATCTATTCGAATTGTATATCTCTTATTATAATGTCATAAGAAATTGGTACATTATTGACGATAAATGTTAAAATTTGTGATATAATTTATTTATATTTTAAATAATTCACGTATAATTGTCTGCGAGGAAATTTATTCTTGAAATTATCAATTTTGACAATGTTTGTAATAAACATGTTAATATATTTTTTTATCTTTGACGGTGAGATCATCTATATTTCTTCAATAATATAAATTTTATAATAATTGATAATTTATATTTTTAAAATAAATAATATTTAATAAATAGATTTTAAGAATTCTAACACTGTTCACGTGATCGTAAATAATATTGATCATGTTTAACTGATATTTTTATATTTAAAAATAAAATTTTTTATAATCGACAATTTATATTAACTACATGATATTTTATAATTTGTATTATTAAAATATTATAATACTTTTAATTTTTTATGACATTTACGGTAGACGTGCGAAGCACGTCTATAACTAGTATTATATTATATGTGTGTGTGTGTCTCAATATATATCTTAGTCACACAGCATCATAGACGACATACAGTAAGCTAGCATATCTTGACGACGAGCATGCACAGGTCCAAATCGAGTGTAATAATATTAGTAGAAACCATACCCCATATCGATAAGATAAATGAAATGCATAAATTCATAGAGTTGTGTAGACGTATACGTAAATAGCATGTTTGCACGATCCCAGCAATTAGAAATACGCGTAAGATGAAAATAGAATGTTTGCTCTTATATATATATACTTGTGATACTCCACAAGAGTAATATTAAAGATGATGATAAAGAAAGATCCCTTGTGGTAATTGATCAGGATGCAACTCCAATCATCTCTTGTGATCGAATGGGTGGACGTCGCGCGGCGGCCTCTGTCCGCGGCGGAACTCCTCCCGCGTGGCCTCCTTCCCCGGCGGACCACCTCACCGGCGGCTTCCTTGCGGCATCCCCCCGGAGGAACCCCCTCGTGGCGGCCTCTGTCCGCGGCGGAACCCCCTCCCGCGTGGCCTCCTTCCCCGGTGGACCACCTCCCCGACGGCCTCCTTCTCCGGCGCCCCCCCCCCCGGAGGACCCCCCGCGCGCAGTCTCCTTCCGCGGCGGAACCCCTCTGACCCCCCGGCAGGACTCCTCGCCCGGCATCCTCGCCTGGCGGACACCTCTACGGCGGCCTCCTTCCCCGGCGGAACTCCTTGACGTCAATCGGAAGCTACGCGGAAGTCATCGCGGGGGCGTATTACGAAAGCTTAGTCGGCGGCATTCTCTGCGCAGAGTTTCTCCATACGGCTGCATCCCTCCGCGGCACTTTTGACGATTTCTTTGTAGCCAATGCACTCTTCATAGATGTTAGATTTTCTAGTTCTATTTTTCGTTTTGTCGTTTTGTGGTCGGTTTAGTCCGGGGAGGGATCCCTCCCTCCCCATCTCCCTTTTCCAACACTTTGCCTAAAATTATTTTTAGGCATTTTGTCTCTCTTTGTGGTGTTGGAATTGTGGAGCTCAGGTTATCTAAGTTTACTTCGTTTTTCTTCTAGTTTGTCAATGTTAGTAGTCTCGCGACCGAGTTATGAATCTAAATCAGCTTTTATTAGTGTCTTAGACGCTAAACATCTCTCAAGATCCTTTGCCCGGGCTTTATCCACTCCCGTTTGGAGTGATCTTCTGGTCTTGACATAGTCATCTAACTCCTACGAAGGAGTTCTTACTTCTGCCACCCGACCACGTTCGCATTCGTGTGTGTTGATCATCTCGTGGTGATATAGTCATCTCTTGAAAATTTATTTTTCCAAGATAACTCTTTTGTTAACTCGGTCAAATACTTTCACCGTTTTATCTCTTTGGATGTACAAACTCTGTATCATTCTTAGTTTAATATGAATAGATGTGGTACTATTTTCTTCGGAAAAAAAAGAATGGGTGGTATTTCGGATTAAAATATCCTGCTGGGCCATCATTTTAAGATTTACGACTCTTTTAACGGTGAAGAGGGAATGAATTTATCAGGGAAAAGTACGCAATCTGTTAAATATTTCCCGGTTGGGAAATCCCGGTGGATTCCCCGTGCATGCATCTATTTCATTAATCAACCATGGGCAGAGCGTGAGAGAGGTGTCAACCGGCTGGATCGATCATCTGGTCAACCGTGTGGAGTTGAAATCAATCTTGGTCGTGTATCTCTCTCGTAGTTAATACTAGCATGCAGGATGTGGTTGATGCGTGCTTTATCATCAATCGTGAGTCCGTCCAACTCTCGGTGGTATAGACATGGAAAATCGATCTGGGCCGACCGGCCAGGTCTCCACCCTAAGTCGTCCCCGACCCGATTGGATCCAAACCTAAGGTCGGGAGACCCTAGCTAGGACCCGGTCGCGACCTGACGTCCCTACCGCGTCGAGTTGGGTCACCAACAGTTAGCCCCAGGCCTGCGGGGACTTGGGAAGACCCCCAAGTCCACTACGTACGGGGGCCTATATATATATAAAGACCTCGGGGGGGGGGGGGGGGGGACTGTCTCACTCCCCCCACATCAATTGTTATTTATCTCACTCCCCCACTTTCTCTTCGTGCCGTTCGTCTCGCTCGTACACTCCCCCGTCACTTCGTGGGGTTTATATATATACCCAAGACAACAAAATTTTCAACCAAAAAAAAAAGAAAAGAAAAGAAGAGAGAAGACAATCTTTTTCCACATCGAACGACGAACTTCTTTTCAAGTTAAATATTGTGTTTTTCTACAAGACTCCGCGGATCCTTTTACATATCCAACGTAATAAATTAACAACCTTCTCTTCACAGCTGAACCACACTGCTTGTCAAATTTTACGTGTGGAATATTATGTGTGTCTCTCTACCATTCTCTCCGAACGTTTCTACGTACTTTAATCTCGGTTGACATTGTACACTGATTAAAATAAAAATTAGTCATATACATTTGTAATTTAATCTGTGTATTACATTACTCAGACCTCTTTTTGGGTCAAGACGTACGTGGTGTTCATCTGCCGTGCTTTCCCTCCTCACTAGATTTGAAGGCATCGATCGGAACAATTAATATGGAAGGGGAGCTGTGGCCAGTTGATTATTAATTAAACCGACGAGATCTCATGGATGGACTTGACTCTTGAGTAGCTAGCAGTGCATCATGCCATATGGATGGATGGGTCAAATCCTCTGCACCGGCGCTCGTTAGAATCTCAGTAGCTAGGTTGCTCGATTTGGGCACAGTACTAGAAAGTATACCGACAGGTTGAAGCGGCAACAGCGACTAACCAAAGCGGCGAGTGCCTGCTGCGTCTTGAATGTTGTTACGTTGTTATTCAACGAGTAATAATTAGTCAGGAGGAGGATTCAATGGGGTGGTCTGGACTGGAGAAGTCGAACCGCATGCCCTATTCCAAGCCCGAGTTGGTTGTCGAGCCCAACAAGGCATTAATTAATGGACTGCTATATATGCCCGAGTTGGGCCTGGGCCTATGCATCTTGTTCACACCGTAAGTGGCGTACACATACACATACATCAACTAAAAAGAAGGAATGCTCTCCTCTCCTCCTCAACGACCTCGTGACCGCCCCCCCCCCCCCCCCCAAAAAAAAAAAAAAACAAGAGAGCAAAAATCTGAAAACAAATGTTCTATTTTTCTTGTCTTCTGGCGAGATGACCCCACCGAACTGACCCGCGGACATGTAATCTTATGCACCGGTATAAGTGTATCGGCCGCCCAACCGATCTCGCTGGACCAAGAGATCAGAGGGTGGCGTTGATCCTCTGGAATAATCCGAGGGGGGCGCCGCCCGCCAATCAGTTTGGCACCTTTTCCAAGTGTTGTGAAACCACACGTTTCTGTCGGCTAAGAATGCACGGCGGAGTCGAATCAGAGCAGGCCAGCCATGGGCATCCAGTATTCTTTCGTTGGCTACCATTTATGTCCGGGGATAAGTAACAGAGCAGCATGATGAAGTCAGTGGAAGGAAGGTATTAATTCCCCGGAAGAAGTGCAAGGCGGTCTCTGTTCTTTTCTTTTTCTTTTTATTCTTTCACCAATATTTAAATGCGCAGAGGCCAATAAATGGTGCTCTATATGTAAGGTAAGTAGGTCCCAATTAATCCACGCGGGTCTCCTGGGCGTTCGGACACCCTCGGGCAGACGTTCGAGAAGATTTTCCCAATTCCACACTCAATAAGGTGAGATCATACACATCACATCAGTACGAGAGTTACTAGAGTCTCCTCAGATGCTTATTCGAGAGGATTCATACTCGTCTCCTACCATCCGTGATCGGGGTTGACCTGAATTGAAACAGGTTAGCTGAGGCAATCTGGAGTTATTGGACTAGTAGAGGCCCACTCAGCTGAACCGAAGCTGCCCATTTGGCCCTAGGAGTCCGGATTTCCTCTGGTGGACACCCGAGGAAACTCCCTCGGTTCCACATTCAATGAGGTGAGACCATGTACATCACATCAATCTGAGGCTCACTTCCATTGAGTGTGGTACTGTGAGAGTCCCCTCAAATGTCTACTTGAAGGGATCCATACTCGTCTCCTAGAGTCGACCTGAGTTGAAACAGGTTAGGTGAGACAATCTAGAGTGATTCGACTAGTCCAGGCCCACTTGGCTGACCCGAGGCTGCCGATTTGGCCCTATCTGGTCAGCCGGGTTGGCAGCAATTAATCTATGCCATTGTGACCCTGTTCAAAGATAACATCCATTTCTTCATCTTCTCTTTGGTGCCCCCGTGAAGGCGGGTCTTGGAATCTCTCATTTACCAATAGATAGAAAGTATCTTTATAACGTACGTATATTCACAAAAAAAAACATGAACTCTTGCTGTAGTTTATTAACCTCTCTTTGTGTTTTACTAATCTTCTTTTTCTATTGTTACTAAACTTCTCTGCTGTATTTTACTAACTTCTTTTTACGTACGTACGCTCGTCAATTAATAATATTGGTCATAATATTTTGATTCCGATTTCCAAGAAGATCACATCCTGATCAACTTGGGAGAGCAGCCCGGAAGACGACGACGATGCTGTATCATTTCACGTTGGCCTTCACCACCGTCCTTGATCCTCGACCATCCTGCAGTCTCGTAGGTACCGTGTCCTGGAAGACTTCCGCCCGGTATCATCCGACGCCACCATCCGCCTCCTTTAGTTAGTTTCTTTGAAGAGATGCACTTGGTGCAAAAATCATCTATCGTCATCATCCCTGTTAAAGAGAGAGCAGCTTTGACAAACAGATGTGATATATATATTTATTTATTTATGAACACACACAAAGCCTTGACGGCGACCTCCACGAGGAACGCACTAAAACAGCTTTCATGGCCTGCTTGGTACAGGATTCAATATTTCATCGCTTCACCACCACACGTACTGACCCTTCGCGCTGGTATCCTCTACGCCCTTTCATAGCTTCCCTTTCTTTCTCCTTCCTTTCATGCCCGTTTCTCTATTCTCTCGGCGGAGCAGCCGAGGACCGGTATTGGGTCGTCTCCATCGGTGGCTAACTTTTCTCCGTTAAATAAATAAATATTTTTCGTTGCGCTCGCTGACAAATCATGACCCGAAAAGATTATATATATATATATTATCGCCATCGATCGATCGTCTTAGAACGAGTAATATTCAAGCAAGGGCCCGCGAGAGCATTAAATTAGCAGGTGCGGTAGATCGAGTCCGAATCATTGCAAACTGTGTCCACTCATGGTCGACCGGGCTTTACGCAGGTTGGGAAGTCAATTCGTAGAATGTTCCGCCTGTCACCTGTGTAGTAACAACATCTTTGAAACAACGGAAGGATATATATGTCAAGAGAGCGGACGAGATTTTCTTAATATATTTTCTCTAATTTTTCACATTAATGATCGAGTTTAAAAATATTAAATCACTATTAAACGAGAATACATAAAAATATTAAATCACTCTTGAATTCTCGTTTACGTGAGAAAATTGAAGAAATGTCTTCGAAAGCTATACTAAGGATATCCGCTCTCATATGTCAAAGCTGAAGATCTACCCCCTCCCTCACCCGCGCTACCCCCTTCGCAGTCTTGACCATCGAAAGCAAAGAATTCGATTTCAACACGTCACGTCCCACTTCTCTGTCTGTTGCCATACGCGCCACATGCGCCGAGGAGCTCCGGACGAGCGAACCAAGTCCGCCTTCTCATTTATCGCCGGCTCTTTAATTTCCATTCGGACAGAGCAGACCCATCAAGGAAAAGAGAGGAGGAGCAGTGATAAGAAAGGCAGCGCCTGAAATCGTCGGCACAGAGAGAGAGAGCTGCAAGTTTTCTCAACCGGAGGGAGATGCGACCGGCGAGACGAAGGCCGCCGCAGGCCTTCTTGGTTGTGCTGGCGATCGCCGCCGCCTGCGGTCCGAGTCGGGAGGTGGAAGTGCACGACGTGGCGACGGATGCGCCACCGGAGGTGAGGTGCGGCTGTCCAACCTGCGGATGCGTGCAGCCACCGCCGTTGCCGCCCCTGCTGCCATCCTCGCCGCCTCCGCCGCCGCCATCGCCCCCGCCGCCGCCGCCGCCGCCGAACCCTCTGCCGCCCGCCTGCCCCCCGCCCCCGCCTCCGGCTCCCTCGAAGTGCCCTTCTCCACCGTTCTGTCCCTCGCCATACCTGCCGGAGTCGAACTTGCTGGGTCCGCCGGGCAGCTTGTATCCCATCGACGCGGCCTACCCGTCGGCGGCTCCGGGGCCGGTCCTCCCAGCGCACGCGTTCCTGGCGGCGTTCCTGGGTTGGATCGGGTGGTGACGTGGGAATTAACGTATGGCGCCTTGGAATTCATACTGTTGTTAGAGCAAGTCTTCTCCGCCTTCCCTCAATTACCGTACGTCCAGCTCAACCTTTACGCAACAATCTTCATGTCTTCCCGTTCTCGAAACATCCATGTTGTGTGTCAATTTCCTTCTGTTGTGGTAGAACCTAGCCTGCAGTCATATGTGTGAATCCAACGATCTCTTCTCAACGACGGTGTCTCTCTCTGGACTGCGGAGCAGGTGAACTCCTTGGACGAGAAATAAGCAGAACCGTACTCGGACGTGTGTCTCTCATGTCCGGATTGCCTCAGCCCGCGGGACCGGGCGCAGTTCTTCGTCACTCATGCGATTTTTTCTTTTCTTTTTTTTTGTAAGGAGTTGGTAATATACTCAAAGTTTTAGTAACAAAAAAAAAGAAAAGAAGTCACGTTATCACTTGAGACGATGGGGGCGTGACCCTCTCTGATTGGTCCCTGCGGACTTTACCTTGGCTGGTCGGGTGAGGCCATCCGGACTCGGCGGGTCTCTCGGGCATAATGATGATCATTTAAGTCATCCTACCTCCCCCAACTCTCCCGGTCATCGTCGTCAGTAATCGCATCCGAACGAACGACTTATGAAAGAGATCACAACGGATCGCGCCACGTATATCCCTTCTGCTCTTGTTTCCCATTTCGTTGTCTCCCATTTCTCCGCTCACGTTGTTGGCCTATATATTTACGCACGATGAGCCCATGATATTAGTATACGCAAGTTTTCCGGTGCCTAAGTTAAAAGCTTCTGGGATGTTTGGTTGCATGATAATTTTTTGTACATTTTCATAATAAAAAATTATATTAAAATAAAAAGTGAAAAATTATCATATTTGGAGAGATGTGATTACAAAAAAGAGTAACTACCCTAACCAAACAAAGTGAGAGACCACAAAAAAAGAAAGAAAGAGGTGAGACCCTCTTGTTTTTGTTTTAAAAAAATCACTTTTAAAACAAAAAATTATCATGATTACCAAACACCTCTTTTAACAAATTTTCTTATAATTTTTAAAAATTAAAATAAAAACTTTCATTATCATGTAACCAAACACCCCATTAACAACTCAGTTTCTTTCTTTATGACTGCTGGGACCAAATTGAGCTTGATAAATGACCAGTCTACAGAATCTCCGTGTGCCAAATCTGTTACATGCCCAGAAAAAAAGTCTTGCGCCCCCGGCACTTGAAAAGAAATATTTACAGTTCATGCAGTCGGCATATCAGGTAACTGTTTCTCATAAAACAATCACGACTACCTTCAGGTCTTCATGCGCAAAAAACTAATTGCAGATATTAGAACCAGTTTGGATAGAGTGATAGGCTGCTGCTAGCCATAAATATCATATTATTCCTGACATTAGGTATGATGAAACCTAATGCTGATGCATCTACTACAAACATCAAAAGCAACACTATATTGCATTAATACTCCAACCAAACAGGTCCTTCAAAAAGCATATACAGTATGCTTACCATGCTGAAGCAGCGTCATGAGGGTGACCCCGAAAGAATAAAAACCTAACGGCTAACATTTCATCTCACTTTATTAACTTGTACATCGGCCACCGTTCTCCAGTATTTGTGATAAATTACAACATTTTTACCCGTAAATGTGTCCATGTATACCTCATTACAGACCGCACAGAGACTTACCTAGTATTGACGTCGAAACACGCCTACAATGACTGCACAAAGGAGACGAAGTGACAAACTATTCCTTTTCACAAACTATATCAGGACGGTCCTAGATTGTACATAATTAATGTTCATTCAATCAAAACTTTAATTTTGGCTGAAGGCGTCAAATGTACTCCAATGAAGCCAAAAATGACCAAAACAATTGTCACTAAGCACTGCAATCGAGAGCTTTAATTATCGTCCTACGCCAAGTTGCACTTTCGGGATTAAATTTCAACTCCCAAGTGGGCCAATAGTGAAGATCCTGCTTCAGTGTTAATACACGTGGTTTCCCATTCAGGTGGACTGTCTTAACTCGCACAAATTCTCCATGTTCTAGACTCTGTACAATCACAAAACGTATATGAAAAGGAAAATAAGGCAGATAGCAAGCAGAAGACACATGGAAAACGTTATCCAGTTAAAAGTAACTAAAGATCAGATTCCTGATGTCTCTAATTTGTTTATACGGACATGCCAAAATATGAGATTCTGAACAATATTCAGTTGTTTCCGGGAGGACCAACAGCTTTTCCATGCTGCCCATTAAGCCTATGAACTGCTGTTCGTTAGTTGACAAATTCGAAGGGTAACATAGCTACCATCCAGAAGGATATGGTACTTGGTTAATCTTTTAGGCCCTACATCAAGTTTTGATGTGGCTAAACAGCTGTCAAGGATGAGGATGGAAATGGAACTACCATCACATAAGCTTTGGGTGAATGGCAAACCTGAAACGTACTTGGATATTTCAGATTCAGATAGGCTAATCGAATGGATTCATTTACCACTATTCCAGGACATCAATATTTGCGTCGTGAAGAGCTAATGCCAAATCTGCTAGGAGATCAGCAGTGCGGAAGACTTCATAGTCTTCTAGGAGACTCTTTTTAGACGCGAGAGCCCTTGACATCTCAAAGTTCATAGTTATTGTTCTTTTCCACCATAAAATGAATTCATGTAAAGCGTAGTGGACCTACTTGAATCCGGTGATGGAACAAAAACTGTTTATTCAATAACATGAGCTTGGTTAACAACAAACTGTATCATAACAAACAAAAAATAAATAAAGCATAGATGTTTGGCATCCGAATAGGGAACAAATTCGGTAAAAGCCAGCAAACCCGTTTATGCCATTAATTGAATTGCAATTCTCTGATCAAGGCCACTAAAATTAAATGATTATTTATTATTCACCATTTTAAGGACACATTGCACTATAAGCAAAATAGAGTTCTAATAAACAAATTGAACTGATTATCATTGCCACAATAGTCATCAATCCCATAATCCTTACTGCTAAAGCTAAGACAAATATGTTCAACAAGAGGGTACTGAAAATCACCCATAGAAAAATGATGACAGCACTGCGTACACAAAACTTAGCCACAATAAAGAGCAAAATGGACAGCATAAATGGCATACCTTCACAACATCAACAAATGTCTCTAAATCTGGTGTAAGCTTCCCATTTATCTCGACTATCCATTGAAGAGCATAAAGTCCATATCTGTGTACTGGACTACCGTGACACCACCTGCATATTACAGTAGCATGTACCATATGACATCAGAAATAAAAGTATGCAAATAAATGAGAGCTCCCAAAGGCAAAGCAATGCTATCATACAAGCATTCTACAGAGCAGGTAAGGTTAGGTTTCAAGTTGATATTTTTTGGTAAGTATAGAACAAGCCATAACCATTAAAATGATAAGTGCACCAAAGAGAAAAAGAAAGGCTCCATCGAGATGAAGACCTATCACTACACCTATTTCACAAACAGAGAACAAAAATAAAATACCACTCAAACCCAGTTACAAGAAGAAAGACTCATCGCTAGATAGTGTTTGAGGAAATGAAACAGTACTAGAATAGCAATTTCCAATCTTGAACTGAATCAACACAATTATCAGGCAAGATGGGCGTGTCTATTCAACAGCAATCAACACCGTAAATCTGTGTGTGATGAATAAAAGGCACAGACATCACCTTCTTTCGACATATATGGTAAGATGCAGAAAAAGATTTTTGCGCATTACAAGACATCCTTAGAATTAGAACCAGAACTGCTTGAAAGTTGACACAATGCTAGATTTGAAAGAATAATTCTGATAACTCGAACTGCTTGACAGTTGATACAATGATAGATTTGAAAGAAATATTCTGAGGACTCACCGACTTAGTAAAACCAGATAATTACTAAAACATCACCAACGGCAGCAGCAATAGCATGAGGCAACAATCACTAACAGATGATAAAAAAAATGTTTGGATAACATGTGCAGGCAAAAAGTGAAGTATGAATAAAGAGAAAGTCATATGGTCTAAGAGATAATATTTCTTGTAGGATATCCTGCTCATGATATTTACAGTGATTCTTTTAAATATTGTAAATCTATTTTCTATTAGCACATAATACAGACATTCTATCAAGCGCCTTGTCCAGCCCACTAAACCAATAATAAGTCTAAACAAACAAAACACATGGAAGTTACACCACTTCGTAGATGTTACATAGGTTTTGTGATCATGGTAAAAGACAGACTAAGAGAACCTTGAAACATAAACACCATGTCCTTCCTCAGGAAGGAATCCAAGAGCACGGACAGCAGAATGAGGATCCTGAATAATGCATCCACACCAATTAACCATGCGTGTCGTGCCATTGCCATCTCTGACATCAGTCCCAACGTTAACTTCAATTTCTTGTCCCTGTTAGAAAATTATACAAAAAAATAAAGATTTTCCCGATCACTTCTTCATAGAAAGAAAATTTTTAGGGTTCCATATAAGTCAACATACATAACATATGAACGATAAACTAAAAATATAGTAAAAAAAGGAACCGCCACCTGCCGAAAAATAGTCATGTTTAAGGTTCCCTCCCTACTTCCAACTCTATCCAATTCTTGACATGCATTTTCTATATCACGGAAGCACGTGACAGGGACCTTGTTGATTGCCAAGATCATATCATTTTGTTCAAGTAACAGTTCAGCTTTGGACCCTGCCAGACATCCCTTGACCCTTAAAACTTGCCTTCTGATTGGATCCTTTTTAGCAAGAGCCTACAACCAACAGTCAGTTGTCAACATACAAGAAATATCTAGCTAGTCTAAACAATAATTGACAAACTGAAAAGAAAATCGTTCATTAACCTAAATACTACACATCAATATAGCTGTTAAAAATTGTCCAAACAAATACAAAAGGACTTGAACATTATATTGCATTCATGAACTTTTTTCAATATACAAATTTCCAGAAATGAAACAATGGTAGAAACATATTATGAACATGGGAAATCAAAGCAGAAAGCAAAGCAAGAAATGCAACGTGACCGTAAAACATTAAAACCGCAAACCAAGGAAAGAGAACATGGGAAATGATGTGAACATCTAAGGGACAGGAGGCATTTTCCTGTTCTATGGATGGAAGCTCAGAGAGGTTTTGGTCCAACGAAGCAGAAAAGATATCAAATGTAAAATGCTGCAGACAGTTCAACTGAAAGAAAGAACACAAAAATAAGCCCACGTAATCCTCTCTTGAAAAAAAAAAGTAATCTGAAAGCAGCAAGTCATAAAGATGCACAATAATACACAAAGAAGGTTAGCATATGCCAAAAGATAAAAAATCCATGCCTTACACGACTAGATCGTAGAACATGAAATTCACGGTTCATGAGAAATGACCATACCAACTTTCAAACACAATGCTAGAATCACCGATAGTGCATTATGCTTGGGCCGTATCAAGGTCTAGTGTCTTGTCCCACAGGAATTCAAAACATTAAAGGGACCCTCAAGACCAAGATGAAGGGGCACAACACGGACATAGGATCTATAATCAAACAGCTGTCAAAGATGAGGCTGGAACGACAATCACAATTGCGTGTAGGATTTTTTATAGCTCTTAATTCTTTTAAATATATTCAGAAAATGTTCAGTATCTATGCAACTTCATTAGAAAAGGAAAAAAAATACAGTTTTGACAAAAAACAAAAAAGAGACTTGAAAAGGAAGGGACATCCAGACACTAGTAACTTGTAAAGACTCTTTGAACACTGCAATTTTTATCTTTAGAAGGGCCAAGAATAGTTCAAAATAGTTTATGAATTGAAACTAAAAAATGCTATCCTTCTTCCAAAAATACCTACCAACTCACTGGATGAGAGCAACTGCCCTGAGGGAATCCAGTTAGTTGCAGGAGCCTATGACCATTGACCATACTGATTCTCAAATCAGTCCATCTCTGTACTTGTGCATTCCTTCCCGTCATCCCCTCTCATGTAACTCCCATCACTCTGGTATTCTGCCTTTCTCCTGTGAGAAGATCGAAGCAGATACAACACAATGGATGCACAGCAGCACAGGCCATACCCTGACTTGGGTGGACCTGCCAACCTGGTGGCTGTAAGGCTTGACCCTGTCAGATTGTTCCAACTGTGATGGCCTTGGTGCGCCAAAACTGGTTGCTATTCACCAGCTTGGCCGCTCAAGTTCCACTATTCTCACTGGAAACCAGCCACCCCTCAGTTGTCATTCACATCCTCAACAACATCAGGTTGATGACTGCAGCACCCTGTGGCCACCATGGCACAATCATGGCGGCAACTGCATGCCTACCCAGTAGGGGTGAGGCACTAGCAAGGATCGCGGGATCGGGATCGGATCCTGGATCGGTGGGGTCCGATCCGATCCGGATCGGATCAGATCGGTCCGATCCAGGCCGATTCTCTTGGAGCCAGACCGATGGTTTTTTTTTTTTTTTGCTCTATGAAAAAATCTGTAAAAATCGCCAAAAAATCAATAAAAATACATAGGACTCAGAAAAAATGTGAAAAAAAATATAGGGAACACTCATTCATATAACAAATTAACAATCAATCATATAGAACACATCATATCCAATCACACAATGACACAATAGAACACATCATACATCAAATAAGATACATATTTTTATCAAACAAACAATCATATCCAATCACACAATAATACAACACATTCTTCTTACCACTCATATTACATTGCGTGAAATAAACAAACAGATACATTATACATATGCCATCACCACCAACTATGGTAATGTCCGGAATAAGATGGATCTGGATCTCTGTCCTGGTCATTCTGATTTTCTTGAAATCTCCATTGATTAGGGTCAGTCATAATTGGCCCGTATCCATAAGAAAATAAAGACTGGGCCATGTCGGTAAACTCATAAACTCTATGATCAGTCGGAGGTGGAGCTAGAAAAGATGGTAGATAGCCAGGCTCACTGTCTGAGGCAGGCTCTGGATAGAAAGATGCAAACTCGTCAAAAACATTCATCCTCGTCCAGCGTCCGCTGCCCCTGCCACTCGAACATGAGTGTCTTTTATCACTCAAATCATCTGGACCTGCTCCACTCGTGCGTGCACTACTAGTAGAGACACCCCCACCTGCACCTGAGGCTGAGGCGCCGCCTCCACCCATGATGCCGCCACCCCCACCTCCACCTCCACCCCCTGTACGCTGTTGTTGTGTGGGTGGGACAAATTCTTCTTCATCCTCATCTGATGAAGGTGGCTGAGTGGTCTCGGTGTCAAGGAGATGATGTCGCCGTTTGATACTTATCTTCTTCCTCTTCAATGTAGGATCTCCTTGACTACTCTGCTGTGAAGGTAAGCATACTTTCTTTAAAGCCCTAAATAATCCACCATTCTTCTTGGTGGTGGTGGTGGTAGATGGACCCGCAACTGGAATCCGAGCTGGAGCTGTAGCGGCCGGGGGGGAGCTGGATGTCTCTCTGGAGAAGCTGTAGTCCGGGGTGGATCAGGAAGTGGAGCTGTGCACGGAACTTGACTTTCTTCAGCTTCCTGCATGTCTTCATCTTCACCAATGACGCTGTCAAGCTCTCCTTCGGCCCATGATCTGTCGTTCGGGTCGAACTCTGGCTCTCCCTCAGCATCTTTGTCTTCCACCCATGCTGCAAGTGGATGTTCTTCTTGGAATAGATATTCCAAGTCCACATCCGCCTGGGACAAGCCCTGAGTAGCTTGGGCCTGTGCTCTTTCTTGGTACAATCCACCTGCAAATTGTGCAAATCTCTGCTCCGATGTCTTATGCCTATCTTTGATATTCTTGATCCTCAGCCTCATATTGTAATGGTAGTAGACAAGCTTCTCCAATATTTCTGCCTTCAACCTATTTCTCCTCTTCGTGTGAATAAGGTTGAAGGTGCTCCAATTTCTCTCGCACTGGGATGACGATGTGCTCTGACTTAGCACCCGAATTGCAACGGATGCGAGTGGATTCCATCCAGTCCTGTTTGTCACCATAATCCACCACTCAGCTATAATTGTAAAGAAGACAATTACAAGCATCAGTAACGTTATGTAAAAAAAATCAAGTAACCAAAGAGTCATTAATTCGGGTAAGCATATTACTAGGGGGGACCCTATCATGTGAGTACTGCAAATCTGGATCCCCGTACACCCCAATCTTGTGCCTGTATGAAGTCATCTGAAAACCCAAAATAAATCAGTTATCTTCTCTTCTTGAGATAAAGTTATAAGTTTAATTGATATGAAACGTATTACTTACTTCAACCTCAGCGCAAGTTCTGTCTTCTTGGGTCTTACATAGTCGTTTAATTACAGATAGTGTGCCTGATAATACTTCACCATCATTACATACTTGGCCACCATACTGTATCCTTGGGTTCAAGAAGTACCATGTAACGACATTAATACTCCATTAGTATAAAGACAGTGGGGGTAATGCACAAAATATAACTTGTAATACAATTATATTACACTAGTAAAGTATACCTGCAGCATGAATGCCGTGGTGTAGGATTTTGTACCATATGTTGTCAATCACCTTCCACCACTTTTTGTAACCCTTGGGATGCTTCTCTTTAATTTTCAACTTAGTTTTATCCACAACATCACACAAGTACCCCATCTGATTTTTGTCATTTGAATCCACCAACCTAAGTACCTGCACCAAAGGCTCTATGACAGACAAGTAGTACTGCACCTTCTCCCACCACCTGTTATCTTCTATCAGCTGCTCCATATTTAGCAGTATCTCATATTGATCCAAGGAGCTCCTGTATGTATCCATGTACTCCTGATAAGCAGTGGAGAGGATGAACCTTTTTAAACTAGCCTTGTACCTGTATAGGCTCTCTAATGCAATAAAATGGGTGGCAAATCTTGTGGGACCCGGTCTGATCAAATCATTACCATCAGTGTGCTGCCTCATGATATGTAAAAGTCGTGGATGGTCATAGATAAATGAGGTGATCAGTTGTCCTTGGTTGACCAAGGACTTGACATTAGCATCCCTACCAATATCTTCTAACATCAGGTCAATAGAATGTGCCGCACAGGGCACCCAAAACAAGTGAGGTCGAGCCTCCATGAGCTTCTTTCCTGCAGCCTTATATGAGGCATCATTGTCTATGACAAACTGCACAATGTTGGCCTCTCCTATCTCATCCACCACAGTGTTCATCAAGCCAAATAGGTAATCTGCATTTTTCACCTGACCTGATGCATCAACCGACTTCAGAAATACGGTACCCTCAGAACAATACACAAGGAAGTTTATAAGTGACCTCCTTGTGATTCCAGTCCACCCATCGCACATTACAGTGCACCCCCTCTCCTTCCAGATGGTTTTGAATCCATCTATCCATGAGGTCAACTCATCGACCTCCTCATCCAAGCCTGTTTCATATATATACTTTGATGTAGGGGCTTTCAACCCCGGCCCAGCCTCACCAATCGCATCAACCATAGTCTGGAAATATGGACTCGTGGCTGCATGTGCCGAGACACCTACAAATTCAAAAACAAGATAAGGGAGAAGAGAGGGTTGTTAATAATAACTAACCTAACAAGAAATTCATATCAACAAGCAAATGCTAACCACAACTTCAACAAATCTTTACCTGTATGTAGAAAGAACTTGACCATATGCTTTAGGGCTTTCTTTGCTGCCCCAGTCGATGCCTTCACCCCTTTAAATGCTTGTTTTATACCCCTCTGACCTCTGCCACTCTCCTTATAGGCCTATACATGGCAGTGTCTCCTGTCGGCATCGGTCGAACAGAATGTGTCCTCCGGATTTCAGGTTCTCGAACAGGGCGTGTGCCCGCCCCCACATCAGATCGTCTGGCAGCCGAACCTCCTGCTCCTCGTCTTCGTTCTTCATCCTCACGGGCCTGAGCCCTACTCTCATGTACGGCTCTCCTAACCTGAGCCTCTTCCTCATCTGATGAAGATGAAGAATCAACTTGGACCCTTTCATGTGCTGGCCCTTTCCCTTTCTTGCTCTTTCCGGCCATAAGATAGGCGTCTCTCCGACCTAGCAACTCGTCATGTAGCTCTTGTCTCTGACCAATTCTCACCTCTCTCTGTGATGCCCTTCCAGTTAAATAACCCCTCATCTCCTCCCTCAGCTCAGCCGGTACTTTATCACACTTCTTTACATTGCCACCCGTCCCGGCTATATGTTACTTGAGCCGATACACACCTCCATTCATATCTTTTTGGCACCACTTGCATTTAACTCTCTTCTTCTCTGAATCAAGGAGATGGCCATGTTGCCATCCAATGTCACGAAATTCCGCGGGACCGGTGCCATGCTCCTCGTCCGACATCTTATCTACAACACATAAAACCATACACAATATTAGGCCAATTAAATCCACCCCCATTTGGGGGTGAATTTCATACCAGCCCCCCCCCCACCTAGGGGGGACTGTCAAAACAGTCACCCCTCCGGGGGTGACTGTTCAACAGGTGCAATTCCCCATTGGGGGTGAAATAATCCCCCCCAATGGGGGGATTTCATACCAGCCCCCCCCCCACCTAGGGGGGGGACTGTCAAAACAGTCACCCCTCCGGGGGTGACTGTTCAACACCCCCGAAGGGGTGATTAGCACCCCTTCGGGGGTGCAATTCCACCCCCATTGGGGGGTGAAATAATCCCCCCCAATGGGGGGATTTCATACCAGCCCCCCCACCTAGGGGGGGACTGTCAAAACAGTCACCCCTCCGGGGGTGACTGTTCAACACCCCCGAAGGGGTGATTAGCACCCCTTCGGGGGTGCAATTCCACCCCCATTGGGGGGTGAAATAATCCCCCCAATGGGGGGATTTCATACCAGCCCCCCCCATAGCGGGGGGACTGTCAAAACAGTCACCCCTTCGGGGGTGACTGTTCAACACCCCCGAAGGGGTGATTAGCACCCCTTCGGGGGTGCAATTCCACCCCCATTGGGGGTGAAATAATCCCCCAATGGGGGATCCCAAACCTGCAGCCGGCCAAGGCCGGGGGGGGGGGGCAAGAGGGGATTTAGGGTTTAGGGTTTAGGGTTTGGGGAGGAAGGAGAGGAAGCAGAAGGAGGGCGCTAGGGGGAGAATCGGTCCGGATCGACCCCAAATAGGGGGTGATCGGGCCTTAAAACAGGTCCGGATCGATCCCGGAATCGGTTCGATTCCGGGTCTTCCGGTTTTCCGGCGAATCGGTCCGGATCGACCAATTTTGGGATCGATCCGGGTGGATCGGTCCGGGATCGACCGATCCGACCAATTCCGGCCGATCCAGCCGGGACTCCCGGCTGGATCGCTAATTCCGACTGGAATCGGATCGGTAGGTACCGATCCGATCCAAGAATCGGTCGATCCCGATCCGGATCGACCGATTCTACAATCCATGGGCACTAGGGGTGTAAACGGAATCCAATATTCCAATATTCTGATTCGATTCCGATAAAAATTAACGGGTTTGGAACTTGTTTTTATATCCTATAAGTTATCAGAATCAAAATCGGATATTCCAGTAACTTATCGGAATCGGAATCAGTTGATTCTGTTTCTGTTAATCTGATTTTGATAAAAATAAATAAAAATAAATAAAACAAAATAAAATAAAATAAAGTTAAATAAATTATAAAATATATTATATAAATTGTTAACATAATAAAAATAAAATTTTAAAAAATTAATATCAAATTTTAGTAATTTTGGAATCACTATGTTCCGATTTCGATCCGATTCCAATTCCCGGATCTGAATCCGATAATTCCCGAAATACATATTAAATATTACTAAAATTATCAATTTATATTATATGTTTTATAATCATAAATATTAAATATATATGATAGTATAAGTGATAATGAAATATATATTCAAACTATCATTAAATAGGTACCCCTTGTGGGGGATATCAAGGAGAAAATCCCCCCAAAATAATTTTTTTAATTATGTAAAAATACCCGGGGCATCTTGCTTGGGTGCCTAGGCAGACGCCTTGGACGTCTTGTAGGGGTGCAAACGGATCCGATATTTCGATATTCCGATTCAATTCCGATAAAAAATTAACGGGTTTGAAACTTGTTTTTGTATCCTATAAGGTATCGGAATCGAAATCGGAATCGGATATTCCGGTAGCTTAACGGAATCGGAATTGGAATCAGTTGATTCTGTTTCCGTTAATCCGATTTTGATAAAAAATAAATATATGTAAATAAAATTAAATTAAATAAAGTTAAATAAATTATAAATTATATTATATAAATTGGCAACATGAAAAAAATAAAAATTTAAAAATATAATATCAAATTTTAGTAATTATATGTGAATTACTAACTCATTTTGGAATAAAAATTACTATTTAATAAGTATTTCGGAAATTATCGAATTCGGATCCGATTTCAATAACGAAATCGGAATCGGAATATAGTGATTCCGAAATTATCAGAATCGGAATCGGAACCCCTTAACCTTTATCGGAATTGGAATCAGATTCTGGTGATTTCGCTACCGAATCCGACCCGTAGGTGGTGCCCCATAGGGCACTTTGGCAAGGCACCCCGGCAAAAGCGTCTTGGCACCTAGGCGCCCGCCTTGACAACTATGTATCTACCCAGCACCTGCTTCACCTGGCTTACTGTAGCAATTCCTTGTCTCATCAGCATAACTCTCCACCACACCTGGCTCCAGAGTTGCTTATGTCCCCATCCCTAGCGCTACTCTGCCATGTACTGTCCTCCTAGCACCAGCAATTTCCCCAGCAAGCTCCTACTCTCTCATTCACTATGCTCTCATCTTCATCCATTCCTTCCTGTCATTGTAAATCAATTCTCCATATCTGGCAGGCTCTCTCCTCTGTTGGAAACCAGAAGCACGAAATACATTCTCACACAGCTGACCTCTGCATTTGCACTCCCAACATTTCTGGTGGAACTGATCATTATCCTGCCCTTTGGCCTTCACAGCCCAGGTAAGACACTCCAGTTCTTTCCCATACTCTTTTGTGAAGCATCCTTTCCCATGGATTTTATTGCTGACCTCTGCATTTGCACTCCCAACATTTGCGGTGGAACTGATCACTATCCCACCCTTTGGCCTTCACAGCCCAGGTAAGAAACTCCAGTTTTTTACCATAGTACTTTGAGAAGCATCCCTTCCCATGGATTTCGTCGCTGAGCAGACCATCCTCTATGAATCCAACTGCCCTCCCATTGAACCCCGCTGCCCACCCCCAATACTCTAGCCAGTGCTTGCCTACTACTCCCACATGCACCAGCAGGCAAATTCCTCCTCTCATCCATCCTAAACTGATCCACTCTATCTTTCCCTTGACTCAAAATATTCTAAATTTCTAATAATTATTTTTCTGATATCATAAAAATATGATACATAATAGATACCGAAACGTGAGTCAAGGCACTGTTTTCTAATATATAATATAACAAAATTTTCTAATAATATGTTTCTGCTTTATGCACTGTTTCCTATTTCGTTTCGCATCATCATAACTATGTGCCCATTCCCTCTTATGACTGGATCAGCCTATGCCGATCCTGATCCGAAATCAGTTACTTTTACAATCCATGTTTCAGAAGCACCTGGAACATTTTGCTACTGTTGCTTACCACAAAGCAGCTTTCAAAAGAAAAAAGCCTATGCATTATGTCCCCAAACAGATTGCCTGGATGTAACGGTGGTGCAGCAGAGAAGAAGAGAATGCGGGTATGGCCTTGAGATAGTGTGTGTGTGGGAGGGGGTTGCATAACTGCAGGCCAACCTACAAGAGTTGCTATGTGCTAATTTCTTTATAAAATAAGTTTCTACCGAGATCAAATGCCATAACAGTATCCTCGTTCTTCACAATGTTTCCAGATGAATACGATGCAACAAGTACCAAATCGCTGATGATCATTGCTAAAATATGAATACCCTGTGTAACAAAATAGACAAACAAGTAAACGAAACACATCAACATGTGCAAACTGCAAAAGAAAACAGACATAGGGTAGAAAAGTAAGGTATGAATTCAAGTATCACCGAATATGTGAACACTGGATACCAAAATACATGTTCAAAAGACAGAGATACCAAAGGACAGTAAATAATAGAAAGGTAATACCTGAACCCAGTCATCACTCAAGCCAAAACTTCTTGCCTTGGATAACAAAGTTGGATATAGCTCTGCCTCCAAAATTCTAGCAAGAGGCATTGGCCTTCTTATGCCATTTATTAGCAGAGGAGGTCCATCAGCACCATGTAAAATCTTTTCAAGCACTTCACTGATTGCATAAATTGGTATTCCTCTAACAAATTGATGATCCTCTAATGAATTGCAGCCATATTTCAGCTGCAAGTATAAAAAATCCAGTTAGAAGGTTTTTGCTCTGTAAAGGTCACAACACAAACTACCAGAATAGTGCTGACTTGAGTAGAAAAGCTAGCCCACAACGCTTGAATTCTTCCATATTCATCTGTCAAGACACCTGAGAAAGTACTGCCGAAATCTGATCCAAACAAAAAAATGAGAGCACAGTTAATAAATTTTGTTCATAACGACAGCCAGTACAAGTTTTCTAACTTTATCAAAGCATTACCTGTATCAAGCTCAATGACTTCCATATTTGTTGCTCTGTACCGTGGGCAGTCAGCAGACCCAATGTTAAGAGCTGCACATGGATTTGTAACAGTTGATTTCCTAGATGTTGCTTGCAAACTCCTACTTAGTCCCACAAGATATACTGAATCTCCCCGTTGCAGTTGTGGCTCTAACAGGAAAAAGAAATTGTTCAATAACCATCAAAGATATTTGGTTCTGTAATCTATACACAATTAATATTAGTGATTGGAGACAGCTTAACAAAGCAGTCACCCTGGAGTAACATTATGCCAAATAATTTGATTCTGATAAATAACAACATTTTTTTCAGCAATTACTTCAGAAAATGACCTATAATGAACTTTTTTCCCATAAGGGCTCCAATGATCGAAGCTGATACAGTCAATCCCATATTTTATGCCTATGCATGTGATGGGGACGAAATTTTAAATTCTAGGAGTCTTTTAAAATTTCAGGCCAAGTTTGTAAATAGAAAAAGGTTAGGGTTCTTTTCTTAAATTTGTCCATCCTCTATATAAAGAGGGTTTGATGTACATATTATTCAGTGGAATTGATTTGGAATGTTTGGTAGGCCCTTCGGGCGTGTCTCCCGTTCAGGGGCTGCGGCCCCGTTCTCCCTCCAACCCCGGCGTCGGAGCACCGCTTCTCCTCCTTCACCTCTGGCAGGTGGCCGGAGTCTCCCTCCTCCTCCTCCTCCTCCAATCAGCTGCGAGCCTTCCCCTTCCATCTTCCAGATCCGGCGAGGTTGCTGTCTCCTCCACCCTCTTCCTCCTCCGGCCTCCGCGCCGTTCTTCCGATCTTCCCCATTCTCGGTTCTTCGACATCGACAGAAGCCTCCGCGTTCAACGTCAGCATCCATTCCCATCCGGAGGCCAATGAAGGACGACGAAGGAGAAGAAGAAGGAGCTGCGGGAGGGGTACAGATCCGGCGGTCTCCTCCCACAGCGATGGCAAGACTGAGGACGAGGCCTCGAGTGCGACGCCTGCAGTAGACGACGGAGCTGCACCCGACGTTTGCGCCATCCCCTGCTCCATCCAGGCGTCCTCAAGGCGATAGGAGAAGACGACGCTGAGGACGAGGCTGCCACCTGCCTCCTGCTCCGACAACGCTGTGGCCGCCACCCCCCTGCTCCATTTCCTCCTCCCGCAGGACGAGGTCACAGCACTCGGACGAAGACGACGACGCGGGCGGGTGAGGGCGGCGCTGTACTACCCCTCTTTTGTTGTGGCTTCGCGCCCGTGTGTTCACCCGGGATTCTGCCATGGCGCCGCGTAACGATGGCAGGATGGGCGGCCACGCGACCACCCGGCAGCGAACGTGCAGACGAACACGACCCCCCACGGGTTGCCCTCGCGCTGGAGAGCGGGCATGCAACTGGTCGCGCGGTCGCCGGCTCGCACGGTCGCCAGTCCGCGAACCAGACCGGCTGGTCTGGCCAGTTCGACTGGGTCCAAGGCCGGTTCAAGCCGGTTCAAGCATTGAACCGGCCGGTTCAAACCGGTTCAGGTCGCTTTGAGCCGGTTTAGACCAAATCAGAGTGGTTCGACTCGGTTTGGGCACGGTTTGGGTCCGTTTTGACCGGTTTGAGCCCGATCGCTTCATTTTGGGTTCGTTTTAGATTGCTTAAGTCATTTTCGGTCTGTTTAGTTCGGTCTAGCTGTTTTTGTCCCGCATCAGCGTGTCCCCAAGGCACGGAATATATGGATTGGTGCATGGAATACATTCTCTAAAGAATTTTCCGAGACCTAATCCCTCCATGCCCAAAAGAATTCAGATCAATGATAAGGCACATTTTGGTACCTGTAGTCCATTATTTTTGTCCACTTTATTTCAAAATATTTCTTTCTACTTACTGTGAAAATGCCTACAAAATTCCAATTCACACATTTTGTCCACTTTATTTCAAATGGATGGTTCTTTTAAGCTGGTCACCTAGTTAGAAACCTTGGTCAACAGGTTAAACAGCTCTATCATTGCACATATCTGAAACCTTATTCTTTTTGCGTCATAATCTTTCCTAGACCATCATTTTTATCATTGTATATTTATAAGTTTACCCAAGACATCATACCAATTCACGAGATTTAAAGAAATCTCGCCAAGATCTTCTCTCAACATTACCCAAAATAAAATATCCATGCTGACATTTATCGGACAGGAGTGGATCATTGTGATCAAGAAAATAAAATAAATAATAAAATAACTAAGAAATGACTAAAAGTTAAATAACAAATCGAGTGAAGAAACAGAGGTATAAGCCTGCTTGAGCAAGAAGCAAGGTTCCCAAAGCATTTGAACCAATTTCTACGTACTGCGTACATGGCATACATGACAACAAGGCCATCTAATCAAATGATTGGAGAAGAGATTTTCTTTGGAAAAACACATTATACTTTTAAATCAAATTTCCACTTTTCGGAGTAGATTTCAGATAACAAGGTAGAATGATTTCAAAATATTTATGTATCCTCTGCCAACAGGTTCTCCCTCCACAAGTTATAAACTTGCATGAGATGTGAACATTTATGACGAATAATATAGAGGAGCAGTGTTAATGTGAACTACCTACTCAGCAAGGCCATCTAATCAAATGATTGGAGGAGAGATTTTCTTTAGAAAAACATATATTATACTTTTAAATCAAGTTTTCAATTTTCGGAGTAGATTTCAGATAACAAGGTAGAGTGATTTCAAAATATTTATGTATCCTCTGCCAACAGGTTCTCCCTCCACAAGTTCTAAACTTGCATGCGATGTGAACATTTATGACGAATAATATAGAGGAGCAGTGTTGATGTGAACTACCTACTCAGCAAGGCCATCTAATCAAATGATTGGAGGAGAGATTTTCTTTAGAAAAACATATATTATACTTTTAAATCAAGTTTTCAATTTTCAGAGTAGATTTCAGATAACAAGGTAGAGTGATTTCAAAATATTTATGTATCCTCTGCCAACAGGTTCTCCCTCCACATGCGATGTGAACATTTATGACGAATAATATAGAGGAGCAGTGTTAATGTGAACTACCTGCTTTAAGAAAAAACAGACTCATCTATATCCACCATTCTCTCCAAACTTTTGGACTTGGAACATTGTAGACTCAAGTATATCCAGTTATCCACGGACCTGTACGCGCTGCTCTAGATGGGCCAAAGAGAACTGTTCACCACAGTACTTACTGTAAAGGCCAAGGTAGGCGGGGTCAGGACTGAGTTGGACGGGCCCAAACTGACCAAGTCGGGATTTGCGTCAGCTTGGGTGGGTCAAATAATTAAAAATATATAAAAATATTAAATATTAATAAAGTATTAAAATTAAAAATATTTATTTGTATTCAAAACTTAACACTGAAGAAAATTTTGGCTCTTGACCTTGCTTGTTCAAAAATATTTTATATATGTAAATTTGTGTTATGGTGTTATTTTCACCATCAATTCCTATTTTCTAATCAATATAACATATATTGACCAGAAAATAAAAATGTTGAGTGATAACGGTACCGGAACCCAAATTTACATATAAAACTGAATAAGTATACTTCAATAACAAAATATCTTCTGTTGGATCTAAAAAATCTATCGAGCCCTAAAAGAAAATAAAAATTCAGCCAAAAATAAGACTGTTGTTCAATGCAATAGAAACTGTCTTTTATGGGTTGAATTTTTGTTCTATGGAGAGACCCCTTGGAGTTATGGAGAAGTGAGGGGAGACTTGGAGTAGCGAGGAAGTGGGAGGAGTGAGTGAGGGTTTGGGAGGAGTGGAGGGTGTGGGGGGAGGTGGGAGGAGTGAGGGAGGTGCGAAGGGAAGGGGAGGCACCCGTTGGGATGTTTAAAATGTCCCCAATGGCTAGCCGTTGGCCGAATTGGTCGGTCATGGTCCCAACCAGGTCACCGGGTCATGCGACCAGGCCCAAATCCGATGCCAGGTCAGGAACCTGTGGTCAGATCTGGGGCAGTCTGCTGGGAATCCAATCAGGTCGGCTGACCCAGTCCGACCTGATCCCGATCTGTTTTTCCATGTGCACAGTGCTGTATGAACCACGGAACTGTCCACCAGGTCTTATTTTTTCAACTTGCCAACTAAAAAGTGGGAATGAATTAAATAATGATTTCCCCAAACAAGGAGATTACTCTAAATAAATTGAACAGAACAATCGCATGGTTCCAAATATTTTGTATTGGGATCCATGAAGCAATAAATGTACCCCTACATACACATATATCTATAGTTCCAAATTATTTGGGGTCAAGCATATAAATTCTCTTTCTCCACTCATGTTGATTTTGAGTTACTTCAAAGAGATTTAACTCACCCACATCATATTGAATTATCCTCCTCCAAGTTAACTTAGATCTACTACGTCATTTTTTTGTTTTTTTTATTCTAATATTTTTTACTTTTCTAACTAGAGCCTCCTTATAACTATGTTTAATATGCTCAAACCATCTTAATCTCTCTTTTTTCAATTTGTCTACAATTATTGTTGCTCCTACATTCTCTTTAATATATTCATTCCTTATCCAATCTAATCTAGGACAACCACACATCGATCTTAACATTCTTGTTTTAGCAACATTTACTTTAGAAGTATATTTTTATTTTATTATCCAATATTCACTATCATACAACATTGCATGTCTTATAGTTGGTTGCACGATAAAATTTTACTTTCAACTTTAGTGAAATCCTATGATCACATAGAGCCCCACAGCCAATTTCTACTTTATCTAACTTTAATCTTATGATTAACATCTTTGTGACATTCTCCATCTTTTTAAATATTTGGTCCAAGATAATTAAACAAAGTTCTTTGAGCTAATATTACCCCAGTCAAACTGGTACCCTCACATTCTCCTTGGTTTTCATTAAAATTACAATGTATGTATTTTATCTTAGTTCTACTTGTCTTGAAATGAAATTCTTAGTATCTAAAGTAATTTTCCACAGTTATAACTTCCTATTCACTCCTGTGTCTCATCTATCAGTATGATATCGTTTGCAAACATCATATACCAAAGTATGATATCATCTTTTATAATGATGTCTATTTATTTTAAAGTTTGCTCTAAAACTTACAGGTTGCTCTCCACTATGGACTTTTTTACCCATACTTAACAATTTATATTTAGCCACTTACATAGAAAAGAAACCTATTACAGGCTTCAAGAAAAGAGGTTTGTAACAAGAAGAGAAACATCACAGGAAAACAAAAAGCAACAAAGACAAAAAAAAACCTAGAATCCACAAAGAACTGACAAGCCAAAAACAAAACAAGTAACATAATAAACACTGATGCCAGACGAAGGAGGATCGGATATTCGGATTAAGTGCCCATCAGCTCTAAATCAAGCTCAGCAGGCAGGACAGACTAAATGGTTGGATCAATTGGACCATGCTGGACCAAGTTTTGAACCAGCCAGAACCAGTTTGGACCAAACTGAACTGACCTAAACCGTTCTAGCTTGGCAGGGCCAATCTGAACGGGCATAAATAGAGTGGATGTACCCGTCTCAGAAAGCCAGCTTTGTTTAGCAGACACTTAGGCATGCGGCTGGAAGGAGTAGATGAGTGGTTGCAACTTGCGACAGGTGCAGAAGGAGCCATGCAGTTGTGGGACGGCAGGTCTCCAGCAGGAGGGAAGCAGGCATGGCACCTGTGCGCAACAGGGGTGAAAGATGAGTAGTGCTGGCAGTGGCACCGGCAGCCAGGCTAGTGATGTCATGGCTGGCTGGGACAGCACACACCAGCAAAGCGGAGGGATAATGACAATGCCCACAGTTGCTATGCGACGGCTCACAGGAACAGGGGAATGAGCTAGTGATTATGGGCTGCAGGGGAGCTGGCTGCCGACACTGACAGGTTTGCAGAGAACAGCCTGCAGGTGAAAGCATGGGCATGGGAGCCAATCGAGGTAGAGGGAATGGGGTGGGAGTGAAAAAAATACCTACTGTGTGGAATGAACATGTGGACTCACAGTCAGTGCAAAAAGCTAACTGCTGCTGAATGAAAAAAGGCCCAAGAGGGTGGGGAGAATGTCAGTGAAGTATGCTGGCATTGAGAATGTGATGGGGACAATTTTATTAGTCTTTTAAATTTGGTCCAAGTTTGTAAATATTCCTTTTATTGAGGACCTTTTTTGTAATTACGTATGGACTCTTCTCCCTATATAAGGAGAAGATGCCCGTGCGCACAAGAACAAGTAATATACAGAATTTTTGGAGCCTTCGGGTGGTTCTCCCGCATGGTTTGGTAGTGTAGTTTAGGTTAGCGTAGCGTAGCCTATCCTAATGGTAATGGTAGTGTAGGGCTGCGGCCATCTTCTTCCTCAGGCGACTAGCGCCATTCCCTTCCTCCTCGGAGCTCTCCCGCAAGGCTTAGCATAGTTTAGTTTAGTGCCGTTCTCCTCCCTCTTCCCCATCCCAGTTCGAGAGCAACTTCTGCACCGATCTCCGCCTTCCGTTCCATCACTACCCGGCTGCCATCGCCGGATCTGGTCTTCACCCCTGCGATCTCCCTCTTACGGCGACGGATCCAGCGGGATCCCCTTCAGACAGCGCAGAGGAGAAGAAGTGGCGGAGAAGTTGAAGCGAAGGGACTGCGGGAGGAGGTAATCCGGCGATCCCCGGATCCCCCTCCCTCCGCGGCTCCCTCCTTCCCGTGCGGTATTCCTCCCTTGCGGCTTCCTCCCACGGTGAAGACGATGGTGATAAAGACGCCTGGCTCCCTATCCCTGCTCCGCCTGCGAGTTGCGACCACTGGATGTCATCGGCGAGGCGTCGGGCCATCCAGGCGGGAACGACGTCGACGCCCCCTTCCTCCGCTCTGCCGGCTCCGTCGTCTACGCGAGGAAGCCGGCTGGACACGCCGCGGTCACCCGCCCCCCCTGCTCCGCCGCATCTGCACGGCTCCCTCCGGACGGCACGACGCGAGCGGCGTTGGCACCGCGAGCCCTCTCCTGCCTCCTCTGCACCGTCGCCTGCTGCGGCTCTGTCGGGACGACGACGCGCGACCACGGCGTTCGGGCGAAGGCGACGCCCACGCGGGCTCATCCCGCCCTCACCCATTTTGTCCGGACGCGGGGTTCACGCGAGGAGATCCTACTGCGGAGATGCCGCCATGGCGACGACGGCGACGGTTCGCGCGTGGCCACGCGACCGCGGCGCAACCCTCCTCCGGGCGCCACGACCCCCCCCGACGAACGCGTCCGCGAGCGCAGCCGACCGGTTCGCCCGGTCGCCGGTTTGCGGGCCAGACCGGCCGGTCGGCCGGTTCGACCGATTTCTGACCCGGTTCGGGCCGGTTCACCCCGGTTCAGTGCCTGAACCGGCCGGTTCAGTCCGGTTCAGGCCGGTTCAGGGTGTCCTGAGCCGGTCCAGCCCATCTCGAGCCCGGTTCGGGCCTGTTTGGACCGGTTTGGATCGTTTTAGGTCTATTTTGGGTTCGTTTAGGTCTGTTTAGGGCGATTAGCGCCGGTTTAAGTCGTTTTCGTTCGGTTTAGCCCGGATTAGCCGGTTTGTCCCGCATCAGAATGATGACAGCATGAGAATAGACAACAGTCAAGATAAAAAGCTGCATAGCAACTGGCCGTGGAGGGCAGCCAAGCAGGTGTCATGGATCCCGTTAAAGGTAGCAGAAACTGAGGATCCCAACCAATGGGCCGTGCCAGGTCTGAGAATCCAGACCAGCATGACCTGTTTCTCCTGCCCTCTGCAGATCTCAACCTAATGGGCTGTGCCAGGTCTGAGAATCTGGATTGGCATGGTCCATCTACCCCACCCTATCACCACAGAGGCACCTCTGGATGCCCCTACACCATCCATCTTGCCTGATCCGAGGTGAGATTGAGAAGCGAATCAGCATTCTTTGGATTTAACGAGTGACCTTCAAACACATGCTCATTAAATTTTACCACAACACAATATTTGACTACCTTGTAAAGAAGGTATCACTTTTCCTGAGCATGCTACCATCTAATCAAAAATGGAAAAAAAAAAGTCTAACCAGGAAGAAGCTCTGCTGCACAAACACTGGCTGCACCCACAGATCCTAGAGCAGAGGGATCATATGCAACCATGGCATAGTTGTGAACAGGATGAAGGAAAACAACCTGACAAATAGAGCTTCAAATTATCCTCATCCATTTTTAATAGATCAGAGTACACAAATACCATTATTAAACAGCATTACCTCGCCAGGGATTTCGATGGGAAATGCAGAAAAGGAAAGCATAACATCAGAAACAGAGACAGCAACGGTATTCTTGTCAACAACTGCCAATCCCATGCTGTCAGAATGATATATAACAACCCCTGTTCCAAAAAAGTGTTGCGAGTGCACACCATCAAGCATACATGAAGCTGGAACATGGACCTACAAGTAACAACTAATTGTCAAAGACCATATGAATCAATGCTATAAAAACAAGAAGTATACAAGTATACAAAAATGACCTACATATACATGCATTTTTAGTTTCTATGAGAGAAAACGCCATCTGAAGACTTCTGTTGCAAGAAAAAAGTGAAGTGCAAGATACATGGTGCGCTGGATTGATCAATCCAAATAGAGATTGGTCCCTGCTGACTTGATCTATGGGGAACCCAATCAAGGTAGCAATTTTACGCTGAGAGGGCTTGCGGATTGGTTGATCACAGACCAATACGTCAAAAAGCCAACAAAATAAAAATTAACATATTGCTGAAACCTCCTCTTTTCTTTTTAAAATTTTGTCTAGCATGGACGACTATAAAAATATATGTTATTCATAGAAGTATTAACTAACTTAGATTGTGGTATTACCATATAAGAACACCGATGGATCGTCCATCACATAGATGATTTGAACTATATTTTTATACTTGAGGTTATATGAGTTCTTTGAAAATCAATCTTTTGATCTCTCCACATGGGATTTTCGAAATTCCGGTGTTAATTACAATAAGTAATTATTCGCACACCCTTAATTAACTATCAAGGTAACACATTGAGTGGAAGACATTCATCCACATAAAACACAAATTGAAAGACATCCCCGTAGCCTCATAAGATAAGATTTAGTTCGACTTAATTTATTTTATTTTTGAGTTTGTAAATTTGATTTATGATTTAGTTTGTTTGTGTCTTTTGTCATTGATTGACTTAGAAAACTTGAGTTAAATTTTTTTATATCAGAATTAATTTCCAATTTTATGTATTTTATTAGCATTTTGTTATGACTTAAGTGAATTTTGCTACTAAGATTTATTTTTATCAACCGTATTCACCTAAATTTTATAATTAAATTTGATTCAACTTAACATGTCCTTGTAGTCTTTAGTAGACATTTTTATGTATTATTTAATGAAACGAATTTGGTTAGATTATGTTAACATTTTGTTAACATTTAAGTCATTTATTTGACTTGGACTTTGTTATGCATACTTATTTAGTTAAGTAGCAATATCCATTTAATGATATGGTTAATTCAGATTAAACTTAACATATTTTGTAAACATTGGTGATCATTTTTTATAAATTCGTTTATGAAGCGAAGTTGTTTCAATTATCATGACATTTTATTAATGATTAAGTCATTATTTGATTTGAATTTAATAAAATTCATTTGTTTATTTAAGTTTTAAGTAATTTAGATGACTTATTTAAATTTATCCATCCTTAAAGTCCATAGAGATTAAATGTCACTTTGGAGTAACACCTCATATCAAGCAAACTTGAATTTCATTCATTTCAACTAGAGTACATGTGAGTACAATAAATGAAGAGGCATGTAAGCCTTGTTCCTCATTGAACAGAATTGATTTACACCATCAATGTCACAGAGTTTTTATACATATTTATTATGCATTACTCATTCTTAACCGTTTGGCAGCATTCCGACGGGATCTAGTTGAATTTTCTTCATATACCAAAAAATAACTTGCTTGCATTTAATATACAACAATTTTTGGCTCGTTCAATTGCAGCAGGATTTTGACTTTACTGAACTTGACGGCTATATGATTTCCGAAATAACATAATTCGCATTTTTAAAACATGATCTATTCGGTCCACTTTTTTATAAATAGGTAGAATCAAAATCAGTTGATTTCGGCAATATTTTGGTAGGACCGAAAGGATGACTATATGATTTCCTTAATAGAAAAATTCACATTTTTAAAATGCGAGCTATTTGATTCTCTTTTTCTAGAAAAAAGGTAGAATCAAAACCGGTAGGCCTACTTCACCAACAAGTGGAGCTCTGCCTTCTTTATAAATTGCCAAAAACTTTCAACAAGGATTGAATTTTGGAGCTTCTTTCTCCTTTTTTTTCTTCAAAATAGGCCTAACACTTCTCAAGAGCCAACCTCTGTACATATGCACAATTAAGGCCTATTTATAGAAAGTTTTAAAAATGTATTTTGGTAATAAAAGATGTCCCCATTAACTCCATTTTCGAGTTAGTAGGGAGGAGGTGACCTGAGTGGAGGTGAGCTTACCACCTTGCCTCCCTTTTTTATTTTAGGGCCTGTTTGATTGGTGGTCAAGTGGGGGTAAGGTCACCAAGGGTGACCGGAACCGGGACATGGGTGCACCCATCTGAGACAACCAGGTGGTCATGTGGTGTAGGAGGCTAGGCTTGACCCGGTCCTCTATTTTTTTGCTTTTTCTTTTTTTGTTGGCTGGGTTTGACTATGAGACCCATGTAACCACAGCCTCTCCATCTCCCCAGCCTTGTCTCTCCCCGATGGTCATGGACGAAACCCTAGCGCAAGGTTTTTTCGCGATGTCTCTTCCAGCGACGGCGGTAGCAGGAGGCAGTGACAACGGCGGCGGTAGAAAGTGGTGACAGCAGTGGAGGACTCCTCCATACCCCTTGCTTCTCAACACGAGTAGGAAGCGTGTAAGGGCTTCTCCCATGGCATCTTTTCTTCGCAGCAAACCCCTCCTTGACAACTCCTCCAGGCGGTGGGGGCGGCAGTGGCAGCAGGAGATAGCAGTGATTGTGGGGGTTCCTCTCTCCTCTCTTCTTCCTCCATTGGAGCAACAGGAAGCATGCAAGGGCTTCTACCACAGTGTCTTTTCTTCACGGCGGGCCCCTCCTTGATAGCTACTTCGGGTGACAGTGGCAGTGGTAGGACATAGCAGCAAGAATTCTGTTAGGCCCGTCGAGGACTTCTTCTTCAGCAGCTCCCCTCTGTGGCGGGACCCTTTTTGTGGCAGTCTACCAGCTAGAGCACGCGGACGGTGGAGGCAGCACCAAAAGAAGGTGACAAAGCTTCCTTCTTCTCCTCCCCCATTCCCTTTCTCTCTGTCTACAAAATAGGACCCATATATCCCTTTGCATTCGCGATTGTCACCTTTTGGGTGGTTCTCCTCGCGGTGGCAACAACAACTCTTGGTAGTGTGGGGTTCTCTCGACAACGGGGCATAACCCGGTGAGGTGTTAGAAAACGATTGTAGCTGACTCCGACAGCAGCGGCGACAATGGTGGTGGGAGGTCTCCAGTTGTCCACCTTCCTCTTCTTTCCCGGTGTACAGGGAGCCCTTTAGGTTTATCTTTCTTCGACAATGGTGGTGCCACCAGTTACCAATGTTAACGGCGGCAACGGAAGACCTTCTTTCTTTCCAGCAACATTGACGTGGCAACAATATCTGGTAATGGTGACAACACTACCCCTACCCTTATCGTTTCTGAAAGTTGATTTCTTTAACCATTTTCTCGACGGGTTTGTGTCATTTTGAGGGGATTTCCTCTTTGAAGGTTTGTTAATTTTATAACGATTTACCGGGGTTCCAATTGATACAATAGAAGTTGCTCCCGTTTAATCGGGTTTCATTTCGACATGCATAGAATGGGGGTGTACACACCCGTATTTTTTTCTTAAGGGATGTTAGAATTTTGGTTTCACACCACACATATCACCTCTTTTGGACCAATCTGGTTTATGATGCTGGTCTGGCATCACAAGATAGGGATGAGAAATCCCAATCCAGGTCTGCAAGCAAGTGCCAGAAGCGATCCTCCACTCTGCCAGTCCCCTCCCTAACATTGCTGCCATTGCCTGTGGTTACTGGGGTGAGTGGTTTTTCATAATTTCTGTTGTATTCTATTTTCAAAATGGTTAAGGAGCATCAAGATCCTCCAGTTAAAATTCCTATTTCTAAACCTCTTTTGAAAACACTAATTAGGATTTACGAATTTTATTGACATGATTGATGCCTTATTTTTGCGTACAATTTTGATTGTCATGGTTCCTAGATTTGTTTTCAATTTTTTGAAAAATTCAATCTTGGACAATCCTGGATTGAATTTTCTTCCTTCAGATTGACTGACTCAGCCAATTCGATCCCGATCCAATCATGCCTAGGGAATCCTTGCTCAAAATGTCAAGTAGCATTCAACAGAAAATTCAGGTTTCAGCTTTTCAGCAAATAGCCGGCCTGCAGTCTTTTGGCACAATGAACATGATGACTCGTGGAAAATTATGACAATTGATTATATACATATCATGAATCCATGAACAAGGAACACTAAACAGTTTCAGATTTGTACTGGAATTGCTGGAAGAAATCAGAGAAGCAAAAATCAACCATGACAGGAGCCAGTTGGTGGATGACAAAATAGATAGACTATCCACAAAGTTTGCCCCATCGTCTCCTTTCCCTTATCTTTTCTTGGCCTGCCTTTGACAGCATCTGCGAGAAGCATAGAATGCGATCTCCCGAGAATCTCTCGAGATCTCCTGAGAATCTCTTTCTCTCCACGCATCCAAGAAACGAGATCGCTGAAATGAGAACATCTATATAGTATCTCTTGTACCTTGATCCACTCCGCCTATTACTACCCCTAACTTGTTAGATGGTCATGTTAAGTTTGCTTCATATACCAATTTTATTATAGAATTCATCCAAATTATCATCTAGACATTATTGTTTTATAAAATTTTCTAACTTAATATTTTTATGACTATTTATGTACAATTGACCCAAACTTAGTGTAACATAAGATTCCTTGTATGTCTACTGTTTACAATAGTTCATTCTCTTTGTATTAAGCTTTTAATTCTCTCACAACTTATTTTGATGTTTAAAATAAGTTCCCTTATCCTTTTTGAAGAGATTACATGACATTTTGCACTTAAATATGCACATTTATTGGTATCTTTGAGATATAATCTCTTAAGATTTTTTCGAGATCTCTTATTTTCAGTCTCCAAAAGATAAAATTTAGATGCGAGATGGCAATCCTCGGGTAAGATATCCCTACATAAATGAAATCCGAGATCCGATCTCTCGAGATTTTTCCGAGATTTCACGAGATTTCTTCTCTTTCACCTTTCCGGGACGAAGCCGAGATCCGAGATGGCAATCCTTGGCGAGAAGGGATTTAAGAATAAATATCAGAGGTTCCAATACAGACTGTTTGGATTTAGAGTAGGAGTGTTCCGTAGGTAGCTTGACATTTTGCTAGTGCATTTCCTCACCCTTTTACAAGATCCCCAAAACTATAACCTTGTATACTGAGGCTATTTAACATTTCCATTTTAACAAGGCTTTAGGGATGAGGCATTCAGGATGTTCGCATAAAACACAATGGTGACAAAGCAATCAGAGTATTGAGGAGATCGTACGGGATTAAATAACACCACATGCTTCAATTTGTGCCATCCTTAAAAAATAAGAATGATAATAGCCTATGGGGAAAAAACAACAGAAAGAAATTTGATAGGGGTCATCACATGCCCTGGATATTATCAAGGTAGGTATGCAGGGAGAGATTGGCAATAGAACTGCTGTTTCCCTCCGGTTTGATAGATGTTGAGGGTGTCACTATTGGAGAGAGTTATCCTTCACTTCTCTGTGTCAATTCTTACAAGGCTCAAGCGAAGGATGACTACTGCAGATTGCACATTGGGGCAGTTTAGGGACCCTACAACTATGTACTCAGAGGTGCGAGGCACATGAGGTGAGGAAGGGGTCACCTCACCTCAGATGCCCTAGGAGACAGCCTAAGGTGGTAAAGGAAATAGAGCAAGAGAAGGATTTTTCAGAGGTATATGCATCTTAGGACGACAATGGGAAGGTTTCTGGAGGTACACTGGTGTTGGGGAGGGTCGTTGGAGGCAGAAACTGCACTGGAGGGTCTGCTCCATGAGGACTGCTTCGGGTGGGAAAGAAGATGATGTCTCTCAGACCTGATGGGGGGGTATGTAAATTAAAAGTAAAACAAACTGCCCCTGAAGTGCTGAACCACCGGGTCATGTCATTTTACGTAACAAATCCCATGCTAATGGGTCCAAGAGACCTTGGCCGAATCGAGGTAGAGAGGGGCTGCCTCTCCTTGCCTCATCACCTAGGTGGTTGCCACGAGCACATTTGATAATGTAACTCTACAACAGTAAAACTCAAAAATGTTGCATTGAAGCAAATGTTTGACAATTGTTAAAATAATCCCAAATTGAATATTAAAAAGAGTGAAAAAATATAAGTATGGGGCATTCTCCACTCAAGTCTTAAGGTTTTGAGTTGAATAGTCCAATTTGTTTAATATGGAGCCAAAGCTCATGGTTCAGCCTGAGCCTTGTGTGCATGCACCCATGCCTGTGGTACATGTAACAAAGTCTGGATAAAAGAAATTGACCGGTATGTAATGAGACGTGTTAGAATAATCCCATATAGGATATCTAAAAAGAATTTGTCAAAATACAAGTATGGTGCCTACTCCACTAATCTCCTAAAGGCTTTAAGTTCAATGGCTAAATTAGTTAAATCAAACAACAATGCAGAGGCAACATGTTTCTAAAACAAATTGTTGTTTAGATAAGAAATTTAAGGCGGATATGCAAATATATCAAATAACATAAGATTCATACAATGTGTACTTTAGAAAGGTATGGGCAGTTTAATTGACAACAAAATAAAAAAGATAAATATCGTTTTCACACATTAGGCTCAGACCTAAGAATCACCGGTCAAAATAGTGAAGTATGCTAAGATATTAGAGTACCAGTGGTAACGAGGATGGGTAGTCCTAGATTGATTGAAGTATGGTAATTTAGTATGATTTTAGGACTTAAAACTCTCAAGTGGTACATTTAAATTGTTGACTAACAGCTAATACACAGCTGACTCCAAACATTTTGGAATTAAGATTATGTTGAGTTGACTTGTTAATTATAAGATAAACAAGTACTCAACTTGATAAAGATGCAGGTAGGTATTGAGACAATACAAATACACACCTAGCTTATTAAATTGACAGCACATCTAGATACCTGGGTAAAAGCACTCTCAGTAAATAGCGCACTAATGATCCACACTTGAAAATACAATGCACAACTTTTGTACAAGCCAAACCAAATGATATCATGAGTTACGAAAGACAAAATATTGATAGAATAAAAAACAATGAAAAAAGATAATTTGGGATGTACCAGCAAAAGGCAAACTATGCAAAATCATCTAATACACCTACAAAGATTTGAATGGATGAACCTTCGATAAGAGAAAGCATGCATTAATGATCATGAAAAGAACTGTAAACTCCCAATTTTGTGCACACCTGTGACTCACAGTGAAGTGCAACAACCAGATATAATAATGCATGGAAACAGAAACTATATCGAAATTTCACTACAAGTCACAAAAAACATGAAGGACCACTTGATGTTTCCATGTAACAGAATTTCTTTCATACCTCAAACATCACTAGTGTTGGTTCAATCACTTGCTCATCGAGTGAAGCATTCTTCACTGCATCACCTCGACCATTGGGAAGATCAATACATTCTTCACTACGTGGAGTGCATGTATTTCCTTTGACCTTGTGCAATTCACCGTTATAATCAATGCTGCCTCCTTCAGCTGATGATGCTGATTCAACTCGCTGTCTCTTCCTACTGGTATCAGAATTTTCACAGCAATGTACCTCCCCATTAGCTGCATTATTACCAACCTGCACTTCGTTACAAGCATCAACACAGTCTACACTACGGCTCTGGGGGTTTGGAAGTGGCAAATCAACATCACCAGCTTGCACTGCTGAACAAGGGATGGCTTTTCCAACTCCATGAGCACCAGATGTCAGTAGCTCAGCATCAGGAGAAACTGCAGGTTGAGCTGACCAGTAACCTGTACGGTCATTGCGAGTATATATCTGGGGAGCAGCATACCACTCATGTCGATCAACAGTCACAAGGACAGACTGCAATTAAAAATGATGTATAAGAAACAGAATATATGAAATTACAGTCACGCTATGTAAGAAGGCAAGTATTTAAAATAATAATCAATAAAAAGTATTTAGAATAATAAGTTAATAACAGATTAAGGCATATCAACTAGCCCGGAATGTGGAAACACTGGTTAAACTTTTTCATAAAAATCATGGAATTTAAACATCCTTGGGAGTAGCCATAACCGTCAAAATGCCCTTCAGTAACAGGCCACAAATTTCAGTGAACCTATTTCTCACTTTTCTGATTTCAGTAACAGGCCCTTAAGCTTTCTGCAAATTTCTGATTTTACAGTTTTCTGATTAATATATTTAGGCACTTTTCTGAATTTTTTAAAATTTAGACAATTTTATGATTTGTTTTGTTCTGTGCTTTCTTTTCAATGCTTTTCTTTTAATTCTAGACTCCTGAAAATTCTGGTTTTTATCAGGTTTCTGAACTGCAGACATTCACATTTTTAAGGTTTTCGGATGTTCTGACTTGTAGAAAATTTCAGATTTCTAGTTTAAGGGAACCTTCAGGTTTCTAACTTTTAGGACTTTCTCATATTCATCATTTTCTTGACTTTCAGGTTCTGTCAATTCTCAGGCTTCCAACCATTTCAAAGAATTTTCAGGTTTCAGAGTTTGCAGATCTCCAGGACTTGATTCTTTGAGGATTCCTGATTTTCTGGCCTTTTCTCAGACCTTCAGAATGTGACACATTTGGAAATCACATTTTGGCAATTTACCAGATTTTCTAATTTTCTGAATTTTTCTGAATTCATATGTTTACGAATTCTTGACTTTTTCAGAACTTTCAAATTTCAAGCTTTTCAAAATTTCTTACGTTCTTTGGGATTCTCCTATACTCTGATTTTCTGTATTTCCCAGTTTCTGAATTACTGAGTTCTGACTTTTCCTGATTTGCAACTTTCCGATTTACTGAGTTTTCGAGAGTTCTCAGATTTTTGGGCCTCTGAGTTCTTCCGGTTTTCAGATGGACTGGTTTCTTGACATTTCGAATTTATCAGATTATCTAGTTTTCTTAACCATCAAGTTTCCAAATTTCTGGACTTTCAGAGTTTCCTGTTTCAGGTTTTTTGGGATTATCACATTTCAGACAGTTTGTGATTTTCAGATTTCTAGATTTCTTTGAAAATGTCAGATTCTGCCAGTTTTTTGGATTTCTGAACTTTTTCAGAATTCCCAGTTTTTTCTGAATTTCAGATTTTCCAGGGTTTTTGTATTTAGTTGTCAGAGTTATTGGATAGTGATTTCTGACTTTAAATAATTTTAAATTCTGCAGAATTTTCACATTACAGGTTTTTTGTTTTGTTATGCTCTTTTCTTTTCTTTTTGTTTGCTGTTTCAGCTTTTTTTACTGCTTTTTTTGTTTAACTTGTTTTAAGTTGTGGAATGGGTAGATATTTATCTTTTGAGTAACTTTTGGTTTATTCATTTATTTTAGTCTTTTTGGCCAATTTTGGCCAGTTTTGGGTATTGCCAGTTTAATTGGTTTAATTTATGATTAATTTGATTTTCCTTTGGTTTATTGAGCTTAATTAGTTTTTAGGCTTAAAATTTTCAAATTAAATGTTTTGCTTATCTAAACATTACGCTTTTAATTATTGTGGTTTGAAAATTATCTGACTCAGTAGACCAAAATTATTTATTTTAAAAATTAATTAATTATTTTTATATCCTCGTTCTTTAGTTGCACCATTTTATACCTATGGGACTCCTTCAAAGTTCCCCTTCACACCAGAAATGCACAAACAAAAATTCTCATTTCTTGAGTGGTTGGGAGGCATGAAAAGCCATAATGCCGTCTCACAGATTCAAGATAGGATCCCACTGTCCTTTAATAGATATTCGGGACTCCTTCCTATATGATTGGCCTCATTAGTTACGTGTGGACTTGTTAGCATGAAAAATCATGCATGACCTTACCTTAATTTAAAGGGCTACATCACTTAGCATGTAGAGTTTTATACTCCATTAATAGGGGTTGATTTGAGTGGTATGAGGACCTGTTTTGATAGGGGTTCCTAACATCTTGTTCATATTTTGATTTTCTCCGTGAAGGATGGGATGACATGGGATCTCTCCTTTTTGGATTGACTTCTTTATCATGCCATCTTTATAAGATGTAGAGCCAGTCTAGGACCAATTCCCAATAAGTCCCCCTTAAATTTCTTTTAAGTTTTGTCAAAGAGTAGAGCCAGTCCAGGACCAACCCCAATTAGCTTTGTTTATTTTATTTCCAAGGTATAGAGCCAGTTCAGGACCAACCCCGATTAGCTTTGCTTATTTTTATTTCCAAGGCATAGAGCCAGTCTAGGACCTACCCCGATTAACCTTCGTGCATATTTTTATTTAACTTTGTTTAATACAAAGAGCCAGTCCAGGATCAACCCCAATAAGCCTTAAAAGTTGTTTGTTTGTTTTAATTTAATGTTCATGGCATCAAAGGCCCGCTTGAGCTTCATCTAGGCCTTTATAGGCCTGCCTCGAGATTGCTCTTCCATCCTTTGAAGTGCCTTTAGCCTACCATGCTTCCATTTTTCTCCATTAGACTGGATTTCTGGTTTTCAGGCTTAATTCCAGGTCCGGAAACAGATTCTGGTTGAACTTCATGCCCTCTGGATTGCTTCTAAGACTGAAATCCAGATTCTGGGTTTCAGTCTGGAATTTTCGGGTTTCTGGTATGTTTTGGAATAGTTCCAGATTATGATTTTCTGGTTTGAAATTTTTTTTTGAATTGGCTCCGTTTTTATTTTAAAATTTTAGGGATTTTACTGGATTGGTTCCAGGAGGTTTTTTTTCTGGTTTCTGGGTTCTGGCACATGGGGCTTTGATAGCTTGTATAGGACTGAGCAGATCATTTCTTTTGGAGCTTTGTGCTTTGGATTTTGGGGTGTCTGGTTTGACATGGCACACAGGTTTGGTGCCCGTTTAGAGGCAAAACGGGGCCTGTTAGAAGGTGTATTTCAGACCTGGAATAGGGCTGAGCAGGGGCTGACATGTGCAGGATTTCTGAAACCAATAGATTTTCACCCAGAGGGGCGATCTGAGATAAAATGCCGGCAGAATCGGTCAGGATTGGATCAGAACTAAAATTTTTTCAAGTTTTTTTATAAAAAGAATTGGGCCGAATTGGTCGGAATTGGATAGGAAATTGGATTTTTTTAAAAATTCTCGATTCCGGATCGGGATTCCTCCTGGAGGATCAGCTGGGGGCTGATACGATCCAATCTGGACACCAATTCCAATCGGGCGATCATCGGGTAGCATAGAACAAAACTAAAGGGATTTCTGGACTGGACAAGTGGCTGATAACAGTCATGGGATACATCAGGTTTCGAGTGCCTGCACATAGGGATTTGATGGTCTGAGAATCAAGGACTCTCAGACCTGATGCATATGGTATTTTGGACCTGAAATAATATAGAGGATCTCAGGGCCTGTACAATGGGGTTAATCAGGCCTGTTATGAAGGGTATTTGCAGCACTCAATGGACCTGTACAAAGGTATAAAAGGACAGGTTTGGGGGACTGTTTGAGGGGGTGTGCAGGTCAGAACAAATGGGAGAGCTTAGGTTGCAGGTCTCAATATATGGGATCTTCTGACCTGATACAAGTGTAGTTTCAGACCAGTATGGGGATCTTAGGGTCTGCGTATGAGGGTTTCATGGTCAGCATATATAGGGCTATGCAAAGGACATTTAAGGGTAAGTTAGTAAGGATTTTGGGACATGTATAGGGCAGGTTCGGAGGCTATGGAGGACTGTCCTATAGACTTTTCATTGACCATTTAAAAGGATAGAAGAAGGTTCAACCCTTAGCATTTTTAGAGGGTGCTTGGGACTGTTTTAAGGGACTGCATGAGGGTTTGTTACAGACCTGTTTATGAACAACTTTGTGGGGGCATCCAGGGCCTCATTTGGGAGTTGGGACAGATTTAAGGCCTGTTTAAGGAGAGAATTGGAGGACTGTTTGTGGCTGAAAACAGACCCAACAGAGCACTGATTTATGAGGTTTTGAGGGCACCGGGACTGGTTTGGAAAAGGGGTATCTCAGACTGTGATTGGGGGCTCTTTTTGGGTGGTTGTGAGGGAGGGGGCTATATTGTTTTGGGCAGGTGTGGAAGGCTGCCAAGGGGGTGGTCGCAAGGGCTTGTTTTGGATCCAAAAGAAAACTTTTCAAAGCGAAAGAGAGAATGGGGGGCACAGGAACCCTGACTTCTCTTCTACACATCTTCCTCTTCATCTTTTCCCCCTCCTTGGCGCAGCAGTAGAAAAGTAGAAAAGCTGCTTGTAACAGCCATATAGCCATATGTCTAGCGCATGCACGCATGGCCACAGCTTCCAATGGCACCAAAAATTTGACAAGACATTTATACCTATATAACCCTTACAATATACCTTTAGGTTCATTGGTTGTAAATGCAGGACTTCCTGTGTCCTGCATTTACAACCAATGATAGGGAGGCAGGACTTCGACTAATCAAAAAGGGCCTTAGTTGCCGACCGTTTTCACCTAAGCAAATGCGCCCGCATCCACTTCAGTTGCACATCATTCCATTCAATGCAAAGTGTCTTCATTGCTGTGGTGGCTAACTCTTTCATTGTTCTTTGTGCTTTTGCTTGCCAAGGTATTGCCGCATCAATGGCTAGGATAGTGCGTGCATCGGCAAATTAGCTGGCTCATGCTAGTGTTGTGGCACGGGCACTGCACATCCTCAAAAGAAAAATGAGTTAGAGGCATGTCATTTGGTATCAGAGCAGGTCAAGACGATGGCAAGTTGGCATTGGCAATGGTGGGAACACGTGCGTACAAGCGGGTGCTTTGAACCTGCCGTAGAGGAAACGATGGCTGTTGCCAACCCTTTGCAGATAGAGGCTCCAAAAGATTGTCACTGAACAAGTGATCACGTTGGTGCTGGTGGCCAAGGAGCTTGCCGAATGCATGGATGCACTTAAGCAATCACGCGATGTTACCGCGCAGGCCCTTGATACGAACAACTAACAACTGTATGACTATGCGGAACAGGCCACAATGTTTTAGGAAACTAGAAGCATGTTGGCCAACCTTCGACAACAGATGAGTGACCTTGCCTTGCATGTGGCCATGCTCACTAAAGCCATCACTTTAACTGTGGGTGGCGGCAACAGCCAGGCTCAGTGCCCAAGCCACAGTCCTTCGATGGTGCAGGGGACACGAAGGAGCTCCAAAACTTCTTATTTGACATGGAGTACTCCCAAGTAATGAGGCCTGATTGGGGGAATGAGAAGCTCAACATCGCAATGATGTACTTGAAAGGAGATGTCAAGTTGTGATGGCGCACCAAATACAAAGCTATGCTCGTGAAAACATATAATATTGCCTCGTGGGAAGACTTGCAAAAAGAGCTACCTGAGGCCAAGATGGTGGAGGAACCTCAAGTGAAGGAGCCCCAAAATGTTCAAGACCTTGAGCCCCTACGGATTGGTACACAACGACTGCTAAATGTGTTGAAGGCCTATGTGGGGGAGTCAAGTGAAGCTAAGCCGGCAAGTGCAAATGAGTCGATGTCCGTGGATGTGACCCTCAACAAGAGACCAACAAGGGCAATGTTCAACATTGGTGCAACCCACAACTTCATCTAAAATGCCGAGAGTTGTCGGCTATGTCTCCGTCTTGTGAATGATGGCATCCACATCAAGGCAGTGAACTTGGAGGCCCAAGCTATTACAGGACTTGCAATAAATGTTAAGATAAAGGTCAAGTCATATGCAGGCCAGAGCAACTTCTTGCCCATGCCAATTGATGACTACACCTTGATCTGGGGGATGAAGTTTATGCACGGGGCACAGGCTGTGTCAATGCCTTTCATGACCTCTGTTTGCCTGATGAGCCCAAAAATACCTTCCATTGTCCCAATTGTGTGAAAGGCCAAAGAGGCACAAGGTAAGCTCACAACAATGGCAAGTGTGGCCAACTGCATGGTATGTCATGAAGCAAATTGGTAAATGCACAAGCAACAAGCGGCTACCATGGGCATACGCATACAGAACCCAAGGCGTAGGCTGTGCCCCATGGGAGAGTTGAGAAGACACAACTTCCCCAAATTGGCAGAGGCCCAGCAGCAGGTGGCGCCAAACCAAGAAGCTGAGGAGATACAGTTCCCTTAAAGCGACAAACATCCTAGTAACATATGGCTATCCCGAACATGTTGAATTGACATGTAGGCAGCAGCGCCTGACCATGGGGTTGATAAGGCACAACTCTATCAACACAGCAATGCAGTGGCGAAGACCATGGCAACAGACAGCCATCCAAGATGGACCAGAGCCAAGGGTGTAGGTTGTAGGTGGCACCTGACCGGGAGGTAGAGGAGGCACAACCTCTCGAATGTGGCAAAGCGAAGGTGGATGCAGCTGAGAAGCCTCACAGAGCATAGAAATTGCAGATGTGAAGGCCTGCTACCCCTCAACGAGTGGGTAACCAAAGGGACCAGATCGAGCAAAAGACAGTGATGATGGACGAGGCACCATGCAAAATGTTTTCGTGTCAATGAGGCCGTCAACACCTTGAAAAAAAATGTAATGACCGTATGTCCAACACATGCATGCATGGCCACAGCCATGCATGGCACAAAAACTTGCCATGATGGTTATCCCTTTATGACCCTGAAAATAAACTTTTTAAGTCCATCGGTTGTAAATGCATGGTCATGCCTAAGGATATATAAAAAGGTAGGGCTTGGACTAATCAAATAGGGCCATAGTTGCCGACCGTTTTCACCCAAGCAAATGCGTCCCGGTCCATTTCAATTATAAATCCTTCCATTCGATGTAAAGTGTCCCTATTGCCATGTTGGCTAACTCTTGAGTTGTTCTTGTGTGCTTCCATTTGCCAAGTATTGCCATATTAGCGCCTAGGTTGGCATGTGCATAGCTGGATTGGCTTGCCCGTGCTAGTGTCGTGACACGGACGCTACACATCCACAAAGGCAAATCGAGTTAGAGGCGTGTCATGCTGCTGCTCCCTCTTTCTTTCAGGCTAGCAGAGGGGATAATTGAAAACCTGTGCAAGGGAGCATCTGATGCCTCTTTATCGAAAAGGAAGAAGAGAGGGTGGATTTGCAACAGCCTGTGGGGTTAGATCCTATACTCTGATGAAGGATTAGGTCAACCAGAGAAAAAAAATATTTTCCAATTTTCTGAGATTTTCTCATAATGTTTTACCTATTTTTAGGTAGTGGGCCCACTCCAAACATAATCAGCTAGAAAAAACAAGTCTGAGAGTGCTATAAAGACTTTATAATTTTTTTATAAAATTACACAAATTTAAAATATTTATTCCCAATTTTATCATTTTTTTAATAGGAAAAGGACTGAGAAGCCATAAAATGTATTTTCGAGACCCAAAAAATACACAAATTTCAAGAGTGTCAAAACTTCAAAAAATAATATTGGCCATAAAAAATATTTTTAGACCAATATTTGAAATTTCTTGTTTTTTAGAGAAAAATGATTTTTAAAATTTCCATAAAAATAGGTCTTGATGAATTTTCATGTGCTCTTTGTGAGTTTAGAGATTGTTTTCTTAATTTTTGACTATTTATATTATTTTTAAAAAAATAAAAATAAGATAAATGAAATTTCTTTAAAAAGTGGGCCGATAAGCAAGTAGCAAGGATTGCCATCTCGGATCTCGACTTCATCTCGGGGGGCTGAAAGAGAAGAGATCTCGGAGAGATCTCGGAAAAATCTCGGGAGATCGGATCTCGGATCAAAATGTATATATGTATGAAATATAACATAATATCTTATAAAAATAGGAGTACATCAATGAATTTACATGAAAATATATAACACATTTTGTATATCAACTGTGTGAATGAACAATTACAAAGCACTTTCAATACTAATAAGATGATATTTGTGTTTCTAAAAGATTTAAACTTGTATACAATCTTATTTAAATATTAATATAGTATTAAACTTGTAACACATTTTTATGTAATAGTATAAGTGATAGTGAAATATATCAAATGTGTTTACACTATCATAAACGGGACGTAGAGTAGTCACGTATCAACCGAGAAAAATTCTTTATGTACCAATCTACATGGGGTGAGATCTCGGCGATCTCGTATCTCGGCCTCTTGGAGAGACTGAGATTCTCGCGAGATCTCACAAGATCTCGGCGAGATGGAAAACCATGGCAAGTAGTGTGTTAGGATGTCTAATTTGGACTTGAATTGAAATGAATTTGTGACTAGTCAAAGAAAATTAAAAAAAAATGAATTAGGATTGGATTTTGGAAGTTTAATCATGGTGTACACCACAATTAGCATAGGACCTCAAAAAACTGCCAATAGAATTTCCTCCTCCCCTATCTTGTGTAAAATTTTGGGTTCAACAAGTGCCCCCCCACCCCAAACCCCCACCGGAGAATTTCCTAGAGGCAGAGAGTTGATTGGGAATGCCCCATGCAAAGTTGACTTCAGTGTTGCTTCTTCCTTCCACATGCACAAACAGTCTGACAATGACAGAATGCCATCCTTGCATTTTGAATATTTGAGTGGATTCTCACTTTGGACCAAGTGTGACTTGGGCTTGGATGAAGTTTGTCCCCACTGACGGCATTAAATGACTTTCCGCCCAACTTTTGCTTTATGTGCCAGTTGTGACCAAATCTCGGTTTTGGTCACTGGTGACCGAACTTGTTCTCAGGTTTTCCACTGAAGTTCAAATCCACTGGATTGGCTTCGGGGCTGAATTTCAGAAGAAATTGGGGCTTGTGGGACTAAAAGAACTCATTATTTCTCTTTTCCTTTTTCAATTTTTTTAGCCGATCTAACTGCCGTTTCAAGTTCTCACACGGACCAACCCCTTTTGCATTTTGTCAAGAGTGTTTTTTAGGTTTTCAACCTAGCCGGAATGTTTAGTCACTCTCTTAACCGATCAATTGTGAGTGATCAGCCAACACTGTCAGACATTTCTCTTTTTAGCCCATCCATTTCACTCCATAGATTGATTCTCAAGGAATTGACCCTACCCTGATCACACCTATATGTAGATCAATCTATGGAGTACACAAAGGTCAAACAAAACCTGAGCATTTGCAACACGAAAAATGCAGCCACAATGAATCATAGTTGACCACTTGGCCCTTGTGGGGTTAGTAAGTGCTTGAAGCCTGAGGCAACCCAACAATCAGTAATAAGTGCTTGACCTCAAAATTCATGGTTGTGAACAACAATAAGTTTCAAGTTACTGGTCTTATCCATTATATCATATGTGGTACTGATATTAACCACCATTTAGAAACAAAGACACATATTTGAACAGCATCCAAAAACAGAAACAAAGAAAAAAGGCACAACAGAGAATGTAACAGCAGAATGTAAAATAATCTTTAACGAAGAGACTCCAAGAACCTTATTACGATGACGATCCATGTAGCTGACATATTCTAAAGGCACTCGAGCTCCCTTGGAAAGTGTAGCAAGTACAGAAATAAAGCCCTCCACATTTGTTATAACTTTACCAGCAAACTTCCTGATTATTGCATGTCTTGGAACACCAGCTCGAGACAGCATGTACCTGCAGTATAAGATAGTGTTTTCCGGAGAAATAATTGAGTATCAAAGACCAAAAGGGTAATGAAAATCACTTTTGTACAAACAAAACAAGTGAGTATAAGAAGATAATCCATACTTACTGAAAATAACCATGTTGGTCAAATAGAATAAATCAAAAGAAAATAAGAGAACCTTATGTAAAACAGAATATACATGTGATGTGGAGAGTTTAAATGATTTTCAAACATGTCAAAGTAAACTCAAAGCCTTAATCTCAAATAATTAGGATCAGCTGCATGGATTTGTTTTTTTTATTCTATACGGTCTTTCACTAAGTGGTGGTCAATATTTATAATCAAAGAACTCAGAAAATCTCACAAATCAAATTGTGGTTTAGATTATCTAAGTGGTGGATGATACCCATATCGACATGTAACCATCAGTGTTCTTATAAAATAATACCACATTAAATTAACTAATATTCCTGTGAATACCAAATATTTTCATAGTAGTCAATGTTAACCCGAGAAAAAAATTTTCAAAAAGGAATTCTAAACTCCATTCAAAAATTCAGAGGTTTCAACAATGACAACTAGCCAAAAAGGAGCAGATCACCTTCTAACCACACCACGTACAAAGGTCACAAACAAGTGCATCTGTCACACTAACTTATGCTGGGATTCCTCTGTCCCCTGCTCCAAATTGCTGAGTATTGCAAGAACTGTCCATTTAACTTGGTGGCCCTCGCCAATGGCTACAAACAAATATTTGTCCTATTACTAGTGTCTTCTTACATGAGGATGGATATGACCAATGCTTTAAATACACATAGGCAGGTCTGAGCCAATAAAAACAACTTGAATGTCTAGGTAGACTGCCAGGGTGGCATACAGACTCCTGGTGAAAGTCAATGTTTGTTCAGACAATTGACTATCTCCCCACTAGAAGGATATACACTGTCAGACTTGAAGAATACGATGCTTTGTACAGTTAACTTGGATGATTGAATTCTTTTAACCAATTCTGAGAAAAAACACTCAACACAAGGAAGCCTGTTTTCCACTGTGGTTATAAATGCACATACCACAGAGTATTTAGCGTGTGAATATAAAAAATTGAAAGTAAAGCATTAGGACAAGAAGTATAACTAAAACTCTGACCTATTCTTACAATTGCATTCATTATCACAAGTAAAGTTACTAAACAACTGCACGATGATAATTGCAATGATGTTAATATTTCTATTCCATCCAACATATTCAGATAAAATGTAGAATTTATTTCAAAAAATGTCTAGAAAATTGAAATTGCATGAGGAGAAATACCGCTAAACAAAACAACTAGTAAAAATACAAGGCATGAACTTACTGGACAGTTGACCCAGTACAATCAGTTCAAACAAGTCCCCCTCTTGTCGCACTCAACAAGGATACACCACAACTCACCTCCACTCAACTTGAGCCTTAGTCCCAAGTTACTTGGGGTCGGCTATATGGATTCTCTTTCTATATTCATGTCAATTTTGAGTTATTGCTTCAAAGATATTTAAATCATCTAAACCATATTAAATTACCCTCCTCCAAGTTAACCTAGGTCCATCCTTTTTTATTTATTTTATTTTAATATTTTCTGTTTTTTACTGGAGCCTCCATAGATCTCTAATATATTCATTTATGACTCTATCTAATCTAGTATGAGCAATCATCCATCTCAACATTCTCATTTCATCAGGACACTTATTTTAGAAATATGTTTTCCTTTTATTGTCCAACATTCACTACAATACAACATTGTAGGTGTTATACTTGTATGGTAAAATTTTTCTTTCAACTTTAGTGGAATTTTACGATCATACAGAACTCCTATAGCCAATCTCCATCTCATCCAACATGCATTAATTTGATGATTAACATCTTCATCACATTCTCCATGTTTTTGAATAATTGGATCAAGATACTTGAATTAAATTCTTTTAGATAATATTACCCCATCTAAATAAACACCATCACCTACTTCTCTTTGATTTTCATTAAATTTACAATGCATATATTTTGTTTTAGTTCTATTTATCTTAAAACTTTTAGTCTTTAAAGTATTTGTTCACAGTTCTAAATTTCTACTCACTCCTTGTGCCTCATCTATTAATACGATATTATCAACAAATATCATTCACTAACATATATCATCTTATATAATATTTGTTAATTCATTCAGAACTAATATAAAAAATAAAGACTTATTGCAGACCCTTGATGTAAGACAATTGAAATGAAAAAATCTTTTGTTTCTCCTCCAATTGTGCATACGCTAGTGGCCGATCATCAAACATATCTTTTATCATTTGCATATACCTAGCAAGCACCATCATTTGTTCAAATACCCATCACAAAATCTCTCTTGGGACTTTATCAAAAGCCTTTTCCATGTCAATACAAATCATATGGAACTCTTTCTTCATAACTTGATATTTTTCTATCAAACTTCCGATAAGAAAAATCGCTTCGATTGTAACTTGACTAGACATAAATCCAAATTGGTTGAATAAAATATTTGTACAATTCCGTAATCACCACAATTACCAATATTTTGAAGTTCCACAATCCCACGGGATCTGAATTCTGACAAAACAGGTAGCATGTTCGTAGACTCACCCATGCTCTTCCGAGATAGAAACCTCACCTTCATATTCAACATAGGTCCCCATATATGATTAAAGAAGAGTACAAAACATAAACCGATACACTAACCTTGAAAAATGTCTTGCAAGTAAACTTACAACAGAGCTTGCTTGTCAAGCACCACTATATCCAATAATCATAACAACATTCCCCCTCTTCACTAGAATACAGGTAGTTCACATAGTCCCACGATATGTAGAAATGTAGAATCAGCCAACCCAGAAAGGAACCAGCCAATCATCCAACAGACAGAATCAGTTGATTCGGTCTAAGTAAAAAATAATTGGGACAAATAAGCCAATCCAGGTCCAGGATCAGCCTCAGTAGGTTGGCCAATCCAGATTACAGTTACCTGATTCCAAACCGGAGTCGGCTAGGATCAATTCCCCAGATTGGTGGAGCCAGCAAATCCAAATCCCATCCCAACCATCCTGAGATCTTGTGTAGTAGACTACCAATTACACCATCTATCAGCTGCCTCGAAAATAGAGCCCCACACAGAGAATGAATCGAGTATGGCTGCAAGCCTGCAACTATATATCCTTTATTGTCAATTGTCACCCACAATCAGCAATAGTGTTCGCTATTTATTTCAACCTGGTGAACCCAACCAAACTGTATCCGGTCAAACCAATGGTCAACTAGGTATGTTTAGGTTGTTAAACCAATCCAAAGCAAATTCAAAATAACCAAAGACATATGTAATATAATTAGTAATGACAACATTATAGACTCCATAAAAATAAATACAATAAATACTAAAATACTTTTAACATAGATATTGTTTTGCATGTAAAATTAATTGCACAGAATAATTTAAAACTTCGATCCAAACCAAACCAAGTAGGGCCATATTTTTTCGGTTTTGTTTAGTTAAAATTCCTCCAGAATCAAAACAAACCAACTTGAATCCATCCCTGCTGCAGTAATCATGAAATGTAATCTCTCAACAATCTCTCTCCACTCCTCCGAGAAATGATATCACCAATATAAGATCTATAAAAATATCTATGATCATTTATTTTCCACCATATGTTGATGACTCCAACTTTAAAGCACAAATTGTCGATATCATTCATATTAGGTCTCATACTGTTTATAATTTATTAATTCAATTATATGACTTTATAAAATTTCCACATCTTAACTCTATAGCTGAAACCTTACCTAAGTGTTGGTGATTCATTTCTATATAATTTATAAATTAAGATTTCTATACGACCATATGTATAAGTTATTAAAATTGTTACACAATCTCTCAATTCTCAAGATCTCTTTTATTGATGACGGTCATAAAAACACCTAAATACATATTGTAATTTGTAACCTATTGGTATATCTCTTATCGGCAACGATCATCCTTCCAATATCTAGATTCCTCTTGTCAACTTGTCCAATCTTGGTTCTTAAGTCTCATGTCCCTTTCGAAAAGATTATTATGTCATTTTACACTAACAAACTGAGATCTAATCTCCCGAGATGTTATCAAAATCTCTCCAAAATCTCCTTTCTCCGATCACTTCAAGATGAAACCAAGATGCAAGACATCAATCCTTGGCAGTAATACAAATCAACTAAAAAAATCCCACAAGACTAACCTTACAAAAAAATCAAGCTAAAAAAAGAGCAGTGGAGCCATCCCCAATCTGCATGCTCACTCCCACTTTAATAATGCCAGCACCTGTGGAATGCTATTCCACAAGTGAACCATGATACAGAGAAGAGAATCTCACATGCCACAAACTACCTCTGGAAACATACTACACTCACGTTTATTTCTCCAAAGTGCCCATTTGTCTTAACCACTTAGCCAATCTTGCAATGTTGAACAACCTGATATTCTATATATCTGTTAAGTTACCGGATGATTAAACTCAAAGCCAAAGGCAATGAGGGAAGTACCTCTCTATATTCAGATAGATACTTTGTGGTCCCTATTTGTGAGTATTCTAACACTACGTTGCATGCAACCAGATTTTCCCCCCCAGGCTCTATTAGCGTTGTTCACAGTTTGGTTTGGTTTGGTTTCAGGCTATTTTTTTTTAAAATGAAACTGAACCAAACCAAACCAATTGTGCTGGACCTTGAGCCGATTGTGAACCGTTCGGTTTGTTGATTTACCAAAAACTGCTTATTTATAAATAATAAAATTAACATAAAGATGAATACTTTATTGGTAAAAAATAAATATATTTTTATATTAATTAACAGATTGATAATAATTTCTATTTAAAATTAAAATAATATATAAATAAATATGGTCAACCTGGTCAACTGATTTATCGGTCCAGTTCAGATTAAAGAGGGGCCAAACCAAACCAACTGATAAAAGATATCAGTTTGGTTTGGCTTACCAGTTCCCAGTTTTGCTTAAACACCCCTAGACTCTATTATACAGACTAGGGGTGTTCATCTAAACCGGTCAAAAACTGGTTTGGTTCAGTTTCAGTTCCATCTTCAGTTCAGTCCAGTCTAAAAAAAATGATCCTAAACTGGACTGAGCCATACCATTTGGCTCTATTATGGACCCCACGCATGGGTGCACAGATAAGGCCCAAACTAAAATGTGGGCTCTTATACAACATTATTGAGCAAGCCAACTTGAAACCTTATGTTTAGCATGGAATGCCATCTCGCCGAGATCTCGTGGGCTCTTATACAACATTATTGAGCAAGCCAACTTGAAACCTTATGTTTAGCATGGAATGCAATCTCGCCGAGATCTCGCGAGATCTCAGTCATGTCAAGGGGGCCGAGAAACGAGATCGCCGAGATCTCAACCCATGTAGCATAGTCCAAAAAAAAATTTCTTCAGGGGGCTTTTCCCCCTTGATACCCCCCCCAAAGGACACTGCCCCCTTGACCCCTGCGACCTGATCACGCAGATCGATCCGCAACTACTCTGCGCCCCCCGTTTATGATAGTGTAAACATATTAATATATCTCACTGTCACTTATACTATCACATAAAAAATGTGCTACAAGTTTAATACCATATTAGTATTTAAATAAAATTGTATACAAGTTTTAATCTTTTAGAAAATAAAGATCATTTTTTTACTATTGAGAGTACTTTGTAATTGTTCATTCACACAGTTGATGTATAAATGTGTTATATATTTTCATATAAATTTATTGATGTACTCCTATCTTTATAAGATATTATGTTATGTTTCATACATATATACATTTTGATCCGAGAATTCAAGGTCCGATCTCTCGAGATTTTTCCGAGATCTCTTCTTCTCCCCCCCCCCCCAAGATGAAGCCGAGATCCGAGACGGCAATCTTTGATGTTTAGATAGATATTTTTGCATTTTAGTTGACACCATATTGAGCCCCTGTCCTATATACCATACCCAGCGCATGCCAACATCTAGATCACCCACAATTTCCATGCCAACGAAATTTGCACCTAATAGAATCTGTAACCTTAGTCATCATAGCAGGAATGCTGAGAACAGATTGATAACCACTCTTTCAACTGACTAGTCTTGTCTCAAACTTGTTGAAGTGCATAACTGATACCAGCATCCAAGGGAATCACTTGATATAGGCAAACCGCACAGAACAGTTACCTTAGTAGACCTTCCAGAACATTTATATAACACAACAATCTTTTACAGCAGCTCAATCTATGGCACATGCATACATTTGGTTACAGGGCCCTAAGAAAACAAAATTGGCCACCCACACATTATGTAAGAAAGAGGTCACAAGTGATGCAATCTAAACTGTCAAAACTTAACCCAGCAAGAAGTCAGACCAAAAGCCTAAGATAACAGAAGCCCTAAAGAGCTAATCCTAACATGGAAACATAAACGAGCATCTGATCCCTAACACCCAACAAAAATGTATATCATTAATTTTCAATGGTGAGTAACTTGTGCCATAGAGTCCCTGACCTACTGGCACAGTGGGCATGTGATAGCACTGCTGTTCAATCCCCAGGAATGGCACTCTCGCACATGCTGCCTCAACCGCTGAGGCACCTCTTCAAAAAAAAAAATTAACAAACTTGTGCGATAGAGATGTTTTCGTGGCATAAAAGAAAGAAAAATCCCAAGCAATCAAGCACCATTAATAGTCTATGTTCAAACTCTCTAAACAATATAAAGCCCCTTCACAGACAAAGTTCTCCACTCACAAGAAAACAAGAAGAATGAAGTATGATTACATGGATGCAACATAGTACAAATAGTAACAGGAAAAAACTTGCAAGAAAAATACTGACCCCGGCTCTGTAACATAAACAAGCCCACAGCTGAAACGAAAATTTCTCGCCTGCAACACAATTTGTGAAGTTGCATTTAACATGTGACTAAAACACTAGTGAGTTGAATTTTGCATCAAGTAACTAAACTCAGCAAATAAAGTTGCAAGGCATGTATCCAACAGTTTTTTTAACATTTTTATTAAAGTAGTATATTATGTTCTGAAACCCATACCCTGCAAAATTATCAACCCCCTTTAACACAACCAACATTTTTTCCATTGATACAACTGACATGGTAATTAATAACAGAAGGAACCACGTGCCATTGGCATGTTGAATAGGTGACTTCCGAAAGACAACAAATGAAGCATGAAATAGGGACAGAGAAATTATAAAGCCCTTGCATACTGCTAACTCTTGTAAAGAACCAGTTTACATGATCAGCCCTTGCAAACTGCTGATTTTGGCAATAAAATGTACAGTTCTCACTGTATGGTACAGGCTTCGCAAAATCTTGCCTTCAGAAGAGCAAGAAAACCAGTAACTGACTAAGGCATAGCCTACGACAATTCACATATCTAGTCTTTATATACAATTGATGCAAAAAGTCGTTGCACGAACCAGATCAGCATCAAGATTTAACTTATGAATTAAACAACAACAATTGAAGGCCACATAAAAAGCAACATGTCATTTGCAAATGCCAACCAGCAAGCAATCTGATCCACCACCCAGTACTGCACATATAATGCTCATTCTGATGGCATGCCTAGAGGACCGCAATTCAAATAACTGCAAAAACACGATGTGGTCGCATCCAATACATACATATCGTATACGTGAAATTTTTATACAACAAATTGGGCATTGAAGTCTTTGAAGACCAGGCTACCATGGACTACCCTAAATTACTAATAGTCTTACCAATCAGTTAGGTTAGAACCTAGTACCCTACTAGTTATCAAAAGAGAAAACATGCCCAGCCTGTAACAAGGGACTATCTGATTAGATAACCTATAAAAAAATGCAGGGTTGGGTTCAGCCCAGAACTGCCAGGACCAATCATAATCCAGATTCGATCACTGCAGCTAGATTAGCCAACCCAAGGGAAGCCAAAATTTGCGCCAATGCAGCCCTGATTCGGAACAACTCTGCCCTAACTCTAGCGAAATCATCTCAAGTTGGGCCAGAATGGGATCCAACTGGGAAGTCATGGCATCGGCCAATCCTAGCTGATTCCATCTGATTCAGGCCAATCCTAACTGATTCTCTCTCTCTCTCTCTCTGAGGGGAACAGATACAAAGCATTTTTCTAACTGGATACTACGACTATAACAACTAGCCAACTTAGTTTTATGTTTGGTTGATATACATTAGAAACTATTTTTCTCATTAGATGTTTTAACAGAAAAATATCAAAATACAAAAAATTTGTATATGGTATTGATCTTCTTAAAATACTTAGAATTACGACAGATATTTTAAATGAGTTACAGAGAAAAAGAGAGTGCCTATAAGACATGCAAGTTATAAAAGACATGAATTACAAAGCAACCACTAAGGTTCACATGATTGGATGATAAACAATATATAATTATATGTATTTCAATATGCAAATATCAAGAATCTAAAACACGTTTTATCTTTTCTACATTAGTTGTAGATGAAATAACAATGGATATATGTTGGCCTCAACTATTGCAAAAAAAAGCCAAAAAAAAGAAAAACCAGGCCCAGGCCAAGTCTGCCCCCTAATTGGGTCAAATCAGATCCAATCAGACCTTAAACAGGTCCATGGGTGTAAATTCAAGCTGGTCCAGACCTTATTTGAATTAAACAAATTGTTTCCAGCCCATCCTAAGGCCTGCCTGCACACAGCCCATTCGAAAGAGGAGTTGGGTGGGCCGTGGCCAGCAAAACAGGCCCAATCCAGGCCACATCAGCACTGCCAGCTCATCAGACCCCACCGCCTAGTCCACATCAGCATCCACCTTATCTTTGACCTACTTATGACATGGGGAAAGCCAAGGGACTGGTCAACATTGGAGAACTCAAAGGGCAGGTCAAGACATTAAAATCCTAGAAAAATTCAAGCAGTCAAGTGAATTAAAGCTGCCTAGGAGCTGGGAAAGACTATCTTACCATCATTTCTGGCTGTCCCTTGATCTCCCCCTCATTTCTATAAAAAGGGAGGTGCGCCCAAGGAAGAGAGGACAGAAGCTTGGACGCCGACAGGCTGCTGGTTGCGCACCTGGTTCTCCCACCTGCCCGTGGCCAAGAAAAGAAGAAGAAGAGGAGAAGAAGAGTGAGCCCTCTTGGCGGCTATCTTTAAGCGTCAATTCCCCTTGGAGGAGGGGTGCTTGCAACCTCCACCTTCATTCCCAATTGCATCCAACATCAAAAAAAAAAGGTAGGGAAAAGCATATACATACTACTTATGTAGCCCTCTAAGGGCACCCCTTCTATCTCTTCCAACTTTCTCTTCTCAACCCGTCTCATGGCCTAAACCGGCCTTCATCGTCATTGGCAACCCATGACCTCAAACAAGCTCTTTGCCAACCTCATTTCAGCCAACTGAAATACCCCCTAAACAGGACCTGTTCTGGCCCCTTGCGCAGCCTCCCTAAACAGGTCATATATCAACCCATTCGGCCCCCTGTTGGCCCACCTGAAAGGCCCTTAAAACAGGTCCCTAAACAGGTCATCTCCAGCCTCTTGTGCAGGCCCACTTCGGACCTAAACAGATCCCAAAAACAGGCCATCTCCAGCACCTGTCCGGCCCCTGTCAGAACCCCTACAACAAGGCCTGTTCGGCCCACCTGAAGATCCCCTAAACAGGCCCCATTTTGACCCCCATCTAGGTCCTAAAACAGGTCACCCCTGGCTTACCTTCAAACCCTTAAACAGGTCACCCCCAGTCATCTCCAGCCCCACGTTGGCTACTCTAACCAGTCCTAAACAGACCCAACCAGCTCCCAAAATACTCTCGGCCTATCTCCTCCTATAGGGTCCTAGGTGAGGGTGATGACCCGGGGATTCTTGAAAACCGTCCGATGGACCAAGTCTACTCCGGGCGGGCTCTCAATCTCCTGCCCAAACAGTCCCTTACATAGCGCCTTGGCAACCTCCCCTTAAAAAAACCACACCTCAGCCCCTTTCCGGCTCTTCAAAAATACTCCAATAAGGCCTGTTTACAGCTCCCTGGTGCAGCCTTAAAACAGCCCCTTATCCCATCAAACTAAGCCCCCCCTGTCAGCTCACATAAAAGACCCCCAAATAGGTTGTTATCTCATCTTCGACATGCCCCTACACAGTTCCATTTTCAGACCATTCAAACAACCCCCAAAACAGGACCAGTTTTGCTCCTTTGCACAGCTTCTAAACAGGTCCCTTATCTAATCAAACTTGGCCCTCTGTCGACTCACCCAATCAGACCCCAGATCTGATTCCCAAACAGACCCTACTTCGGTCCCCTAAACAAACTTCTAAACAGCCCCTCTCTGGCCCATTTAGACAGCCCCGGTACAGGCCACCTTGGGCCCTTCAAAACTCCCACCAAACAGTCCCCTTGCAGCCTGTCAAATAGTCCCCTAAACAGTTCCCTAAACAGCCCCTTTATGGCCCATTAAACCAAAACCTAAACGGGCCCCTTGCAGTCACTTCCCTACCCCTTTGTGGTCAGACCTCAGCCCCTCTGTGGCCTCAAAACAGACCCCAAAACAGGTCCTATTTACCCCCCTTGAAAAAAAAGCTTTCAAGTCCCCTTCAGCAGCCCCCTTGGTGCCTTCAAAGAAGACAGCAGCCCCCCTTGTGGCTTACCTACAGCAGTCCCCTTGTGGCATACAAAATAAAAGGGCAAACAACAACCCCCTTGCAGCTCAAGAAGCGGTACCCTCGTGGCTCCTAAAAGGTACAGAATCTGTTCACCACCGGCATTGGTGGGTGGGGATGATGTCCCAGACCCTTTCGGAATCTGTACGATGGGCCAATCGTTTGTCCAGGCAGACCCTCACGCTAACACCAAATAGATGGTGAAGCAATGAAAATCGAAGCTCCAACAGGCACCTCCGGCCCAAGAAAGTCCAAGGCAGGTCAGCTAAGCCCAATAAGACCGAAGGCTGGCTGGTAACGCTGATGGAACTCAAACCAGCCCAAGCGGCTTTTTGACAAAAAAATTCACAAAACAAAAATCAGAAACATGAAATGCCAAATTATAATAAGGAGTGAAACACCCTTCCGCGGGTACTCCAACTTTTGGACGGCTCCCCCGGGCACGCTCCCGAAATGTTGATCCGGACGATGGCGCAAGCACGCTACCGTAGTCTGTGATCCTTCCCCCGATATGGCAACCTAAACACTTGTCACTTTGGATAGGTAAATTTCATATCGGTTGAAATATGCCGGCACGCCGTCATAATGCCGAAATTATTTCAACCTTATGAAAATTTACATCGGGAGAAGGAACGCCGGTCTTTCCACCCCGTGTTCTATTCAAACTACTTGTACACCGACTTATGAAATGAAATGACGTTCAAGTGTTAACCCGAATAGATGCAACCGGATATTGAATGGCAGCCTATTGGACCAAATGCAATGCAAACTCGAAATTAAATAAATAACATTAACAAATATAAAAACACATGTAAAAAAATCCAATCTGAAAAGTCAATCGAAAGATGCTTGATTCAATGCAATTAAACCCCTAAACAAAACAACAATTAAACCAGACTTTTAACAACATCTAAAACATTAAATAAAACATCAAAATCTGTCCCTAAATAAAAAAATCAGATTTAAAACAGATCTGAATACTCAAATGAAAATCACCCAAGTCCAATAAAAATCGAATCAAGACCAAGAAACATTCACAATATTAAACTTGAAACAAAAATCAAATTTTTACAAACCAGAAAACACACATAAAAATCAGACGTGAACAATCTGAAAGTTCATTTTAAAGTCATCCAACTTAGCCTAATTGAACTCTTAATCAAACAGCAAATGACCAATTTTAAAATAAATTAAATAAACAACATTTCAAACACTCAAAACACATCAAAACCAACCTAAAAAAATCAGATCTGGAATCTAATCTGAAACTTTAAAACAAAACGAGACAAACCAAATCCCAAAAATGCTTAAAAAATATCAAACACTCAAACCCAACTTAAACAAATCAAAACCAAACCGAAACCAAATCGAATAAAAATCAAACAACGCCAAAATCAACCTGAAACTAAACCTAAATCTGAAACTCATAAAACCAACTCTAAATCAAATAAAATCAACCCCAAAACAGTTGGTCTGTATCCCATTGGGCCCAAAAGGCCACTGCCCTTTTTGAGTTCATTATGTGCTCGCTCTCCAAAACAGATTGTTACGATGGTTAATCAAGGGTATTTGAGCTATTGCTCGATGTAAGCTAACGCCGGATATTCACATCATCCGGTGCAGAGGAGTCAAAAATCAAAATTTCAAAGAACCCGAACCTCGGTTCTAATACCTTTTAAATAACACCAGACTATTTGATATTTTATGTAAATCACCTATTTTGTTAAATAAGTCCAGGACATCCACATTCCTTAAAACGTTAAAAGCACTTTTTCCAAAAACAAAAAAGCAAGGTTCACACAATATACAAAATGATATACCATGGAACATGACGTTTGTAGACAATATCATACTGATAGATGAAACACAATAAAGGGTTACAAAAATACAATAATAAAAAAAAGATGAGGTAGATGCAACTTAATTTGTAACAAGGTAATTCAGTATGATTTGAATGAATAAATATCAGTGAAGAAATAACTCAAAATTGATGCAATTAGAATAAAAGAATATATATGGCCAACCACAAATAATTTCATATTACATATAGTAAGAAACACTGCCTCATCTCTTGACCTCACCTTAGATAGGTTGGAGAGGCAAACTCTAGCTGAGATATTGTGAGAAGCAAGACAGATGGCGTAGGTACAGCTGGAGGTGGAGACAGTCAGTGTTGCCTCTCCAATGTCTTCCCCATCGAGATGGGCCATGCCGATCAGGATTCTCAGACCCGATGAGGCATTGGTTGGGATCCGTACAACAGCTAATAGAATCTGCAACTTAAGATGCAGATCCCAACATAACAGGGCCGCACAGGTCCAATGAGCGGACCAATGCAGCTTGTCTTCCCTGCCCATTGTTTACGGAATCGGTGGAATCGGACCGATTCCGACCGATTCCGGAATCGGATCGGTGGCCATGCGGAAGGACCGATTCCGGCATGAATCGGTCCGGAATCGGCCGGAATCGGTCCGGAATAGGAATCGGAATCGGAATCGGATCATTTTTTTTCTTTTTTTGCTATTCCAGTCGGATCGGCCAGAATCGGTCCGAATCGGCCGGAATCGGTCCGGAATCGGATCGGAATCGGAATCGGATCTCTTTTTTTTTTCTTTTTTTTCTTACCGATTCTGGATCGATTTTCTTTCATTGAATCGGTCGGAATCGGTCCGATCCGATCACCGATCCCGATTCCGATTCCGATCCCGCGATCCTTGTCCCTGCCAGATAGGGAGAGGCGGAGAAGACAGCACCTATGGCAATGCTGCCACCTCCATGGCCGTCTTCCGGCTACAGAATGTTGTGGCCGAGGAATCTCACCTCCCTCGGGTCTCAGCAACCTGCCAAGACCGAGAATTTCACAGGATCTCTCCGAGATGGAAAAAAACAACAAATAGAGTGATGTGAGCAATGATTAATAACAGAGAAAGCACATACATAAGAACAGATAAAAAGAATAAGCAACGAGCAAAATATAAGTCATTAAACTACTGCTTACGCCTAATACTACAAACAACAAAGTCAAGTTTGAATGCTAGATGTGCAAAACCCTCATTACAATTATATTGTCAAAAAAACACAACGAACACAAAGATGAGCAAATTTCACTTCATGTTTTCAAATAATTGATGACTGCATCTGTTCACAATGATACATACAAAAAAACAATAAAACACTTCGCCTTCATTATGTATGCAACCGTGAGCATTAACAATAAAAAAACTACAAGAAGTCTAAGCATGGCTGACATGTATGCTTTCAGTGAAAAAGCAGCCACTAACTTTAAAGCCTGTGATCCAATACCATTCAACAGATTGACTTTGATTCACCTTAACAGAATTATGAGATTATGAATATGTAGTGCGATCTTGCCATCTTTATGCAAGCTTGTCTATTATAAGCTAATGCAGACTTCCCTTCACTAAAAGCTAATCCAACAGCAAATTACAACTTCTAAATAATTTGTCCATTGAAAGAATAAAGAATTGAGAAAACATTGGACTGGCACCTACCTACCTGCTGATATGAAAGGGGATGTATCACCGCACCACTGACTTCCAGGAAATAGTCTGGCGTTATTGAGTGTAAATCCTGAACCTACAATGAGTACAATTATAGATCCAAAAAGGTTAATAGCAGCATGCAGACAAGCAAAACAACTGATTAGGTGATGGGTTTACCGTTAATTTTACTTTCATGGAGATCCCACCTCTTTCAATTTCTAGGTCCATTTCTCCTTTAACACTGTCATCAAGTATAGTTTCCAGTTTCAGAAATTGTGTTACCACCTGAAAGGATTCGAAAGATAGGTGTGAAACCTCGAAAATTTTTGAATAAATAATTTTGGTTTAAAATTTTTTTTGTTTGACTTTTGAAACTTTGTACATGACAATTTCGAAATTGATTTTTAAAATTAATTATTTCGAAAAGTTGAAAAATTCATTTTTTGATTTGGACTTAATTGAAAAAAGATTTTGAATTTTTTTAACTATATAAAAGGACAGTTTCTTTAAAAGTCTTTTCCAAAATTTTTATTCGTCGAATTTAGTTTTACAACAAGAAAAATATCGGTATTCCATAGAAGTATAACTAATTCGACGATATACATAAAAATATAAGTTCGAGGTTGGGTTCTTTGAAAATTCGTTTTGACCTCTCCCCATCGAGTGGTGCAAAAACCCGATGTTAATTATATCGAGAACACTCGAATACCCTTGATTCGCCGCCATAGTAATTTCGAAACAATAGCATACATGCACAATCGAAATGAACACAATAGGAACAACGACTCCATAAATTTGGTGGAATGCAAACTTTTTATGTTTAAAATTGGATTTGATTTGAGTTTGATTTTAAAACCTTAATACAATTAATTTGTGACTTAAAAGCTTTTAATGTTTATTTAAAATTTGATTAAAGGTTTGGATTTAAATTGATTTGGATTTAGTCTTTATCATTTAGTCCGAACAAGGCTGAAAACGGGCCTGCAAATGGCCTGTTTGGGATGTTCTGAATGGGCTCAGATTGGGTCACAGGGGACCTGTTCCAGGACCTGGATATCGGCCTGCAAGCGGGCTCGGACTGTGGGCCGGACAGGGGTTGATTGCAGGTTAAATTGGACTGGACATGGGCCAGATCTTGGGCCTGACATATGGGCTCGGACTGGGCCTGAAAAGGGGCCAGCAGTTGGACCGGACAGGTGGTGTTCATGGGCCTGTATTGGGGCATCTGCAGGTGGTTTGGAATGTGGGCATGCAGATGGCAGGTTATGGGCCTAGTGATTGATAGGCCTGGAAATGGGCCGAAATGGGGGTTCTTTTGGGCCTTGATCAGGGCTGAAATCAGGCTGGAAGAGGGACCTGCAGGTGATCCAGTCATGGGCCAGAGCATGGACCTGCAGGTGATCCGAAATGTGGGCCTGAATTGGGCTCGGCTCCAGAGGCAGTGCAGTCCAACTTAGGGGGGTTTAAATCATTGATTGCAGAATCGGTGGAATCGGTCCGATTCCGACTGATTCCGGAATCGGATCATTCCATGCGGAAGGACCGATTCCGGGAAGAATTCCGCGGAATCGGTCGGAATCGGTCGGAATCGATCCGATTCCACCGATTTGTGGAATCGGTCGATCCGACCAATTCCGTCGGAAGACCGGCTCAACTGGACCGGTTCGATTCCCGATTCGATTCTGGACCGGGAATCGAACCGATTCCGGCCCTTTTAGGGCCGGAATCGACCCGCGGCGGTTGATTCCGTCGATCCCGCGGCGGAAGAAGTGAGATCCGGCGATTCCCAGGTGATTCCGGCGATTTCGGCGTCGATCCCAGCTCCTGGCATCGATTCGGGGCCGATTCCAGCGATTCCAGCAAGGATTCCGGCGATTCCGACGATTCCGGCGATTCCAAGCAACGTCTTCAAGGGATTCCGCCGATCCAAGCTCGGATCGGCCTCGAATCAACCTCTTCTTCGATCTTTATATGGTTTTTGCTAAGATTTCTTCGCCGAAAACTTCGTACGTCCAATCTTACGCGTTTCCGACGAGTCCGAGCGTCGTTAAACGTTGTGATTTCCGACCGAACAAGTCCGTCCAAGTTCTGAACTATCCGTTTAAGTCCGTTTTGCACGAGAAAAATTCCGGATATCCCGTACGTCTATTTTTACACGTTTTCGACGACTCCGAGCAGAGTTAAACTCGGTGATTTTTGATCGAACAACTCCGCTCAAGTTGTTTGAACATCGATTGGATGTTCTTTGTACGAGAAAAATTTCGGATACCCTGTACGTTAATTTACGACCATTTCCGGCAAATACGTAACCCTTTAAACAAACCGAATGGTGTGTTACTTGGGCTGCCTGCTTCCCGAATAGCGTCTAAAGCAATTTTTATGTTATCTAATCATTTTTAGTGCATTGTTTACAAGTTTTGCAGATATAAGCAATGGCCGATCAAGGTGATGCAGCACCAGCACGTGCTTCCGACGTGGGTTGGGAACACGGGCACATGGTAGACCCAGTCAGAAAGAGGGTACAGTGCAAATAGTGTGGGAAGGAGATGAACGGGGGGGGGGTGTTCCGGCTGAAACAACATATTGCCGGAACAGGTGGAAATGTCAAGAAACGTGACAAGGTGCCGAGGGAAAAAAGTGAGGAGATGAGAGGCTACATGACAGCGCCTCTCAACGGGCTGTTAGGATCGCGCAGAGGGAGGAGTTGCACGACGAGCTACTCAAGAGGAGGAGGGACCGCGATTTGCCTATCTCGAAAGGGAAAGGCAAGGGGAAGGCACCAGCTGAGCCGGAGCCAGAGAGCGAAGACGAGTCCACAGACTCCGAGCTTTGACATGCTAGGCACGCTAGCAAGCGTGCATTTGCTGAGGAGGAGGACAGGAGGAGGGGAGCAGGAGGGTCTGGGTCCAGAGTTGACCCAGCTTTGGGCCGATCAGCATCGGCTCGCCCTACCCGGGAGCGAGAGACTGACCCCAGGAGACAGGAGCCATACCGCCGTTCCACTTCTACCAGCACTCGATTTACACCGAGTGACGAGTATTTATTTAGGAAACAGAGTGCTGGGCAGATGGGGATTAAACAGGCAATGAAAGGGGTGAAGATAACAGGAACGGCGGCAAAGAGAGCCGTTCGCCACATTGTGAAGTGGTTTTTACATGCAAGTATCACTTTTTAAATTAAAATTGACATTATATGTTTTATTTACTTAAACTTAATTTTACCCTGATCTCAATTTTTTTAACTTGATGTAGGCATCCCAGCACATGCAGCCACCAGCCCCTACTTCCAGACGATGGTGGATGCCGTGGGTGAGACAGGACCGGGTTTGCAAGCCCCGGGCAGCCGACATATATACGACGCTGGGCTAGATGAGGAGGTCCAGGAGTTGAAGGAGTGGATGGATGGTTTTAAGTTGGTGTGGAAGGAGAGGGGTTGCACAATTATGTGCGATGGGTGGACAGGTATCACCAAAAGGAGTATGATAAACTTCTTGGTGTACTGTTCTGAGGGGACAACATTCTTGAAGTCGGTAGATGCTTCTGGGAAGATAAAAAATGCCGGCTTCCTTTTTTCTCTGATGGATGCGGTGGTTGAGGAGATCGGGGAGGACAATGTGGTTCAGGTTGTCACTAACAACGAACCATCATATAAGGCGGCTGGGAGGAAGTTGATAGAGAAGAGGAAGCACATGTTCTGGGTGCCCTGTTCAGCACATTCCATTGATCTCATATTAAAGGATATCGGCAAGGAGGAGGGTGTATCCACACTTGTCAGGCAGGCGCAGACGATCACATCATTTATTTATTCGCATCCACGCCTGCTACATATTATGAGATCACACACAGGAGGGCACGATCTTGTTAGGCCTGGTCCGACTCGATTTGCTACGAATTTCATTGCGTTGGAGAGTCTACACCGGCACAGGCATGCATTGGTTAGGTTCACACAGTCCGAGGAGTATTATAACTATATGGTGGACAACCTGCATGACAAGAAAGATCAGCTGGAGATTCTTGTCAGGTCTGGGAAGCAGATCACTGACAAGAGGTTTTGGGAGAGGATTGCCTACTACTTGGCAATCATTGAGCCACTGGTAGTTGTCTTGAGGTTGGTAGACTCAGATGACAGAGACCAGATGGGCACGTTGTACGATGCCATGGACCGGGCAAAGCTGAAAATAAAAGAAAAAAATCCCAGTGGTTACAAAAAGTGGTGGAAGATCATAGATAACCGATGGGATAAGACCTTGCTTGCACCACGATGTCCATGCTGCAGGTAACTTGGTTAAAAAAATATTTTTGCTGAATAATTGTCTTATTCTTATTCATAATGTTATCTAATAAAATCTTGCAGGATATTTTTTGAACCCCCGCATCCAATATGGAGGCCAGGTGGTGAACGACAACGAGGTGATGCGGGGTACACTTGCTGTTATACAACGTCTGTGCCAATCTCAGCAGGACAGGATAGAGGCTGAGATAGAAGTATGTTAGAGTTCATTCAATACCTTGGAGTAGCCTTACCAGGCAACTAATGTTTTTTTTATAATTTTTTCAGATGCAGAAGTATAAGATGAGAGTCGGCGTATACTCAGATGCTGATCTGAAATATTCAGTTGACAAAGTGTCACCTGGTATAGTAATAGCTTGATGAAGATTTTATTTTCTTTTCATATAATTTATGGAAGATGATGGGCTAATTGTTTTCCTTTTCTCTTCTTGTTTTTTTCTTGCAGCTGAGTGGTGGGTTCAGGTGAACACCAGGAGTGGATGGAATCCACTTGCGGCCATTGGTATCAGGATACTCAGCCAGAGCACCAGTTCCTCCCATTGTGAGAGGAACTGGAGTACATTCAACCTGATACATACCAAAAGGAGGAACATGTTGACCTCAGACCGGCTGGAGAAGCTGGTCTTCTGTCATTACAACATGAGGCTGCGCATAAAGAACATCAAGGATCGACAGAAGATCAGCGAGGAGCGATTTGCACGATTCGCAGGTGGTCCATACGAGCAGAGACATTCCTCCGCCACACCACCACCCGAGGAGGTGGACATGGATCAGATATTCCAGGAGGAGCATGCACTTGCCTCCTGGATAGAGGAGAGGGAAGCCAGGGATTATGCAGCTGAGTTTGATCCCGATGACCGTGCACGGGCTGAAGGAGTGTTGGATGGTGTTGAAGCCGAGGAGGATGCTCCAGCTCCAGCTCCACCTCCACCTACTTCTCAGGCTCAGGCAGGGCCTACTTCTGCCCCAGCAGCTATGGAGCAGCCACCTGCAGTTTTAGCCCCCTCAGCTCTAGTCCCAGCCGCCGCTACCCAGCCCATTCGCAGTCCGCGGAAAACAAAAACAAAAGTGACTGCACGGAAAATGAGAGGATTTGCAAAGTTGAAAAAAACTTTGGGTTCTGGACCTTCTGGTACTTCAGAGATGGCTGAAGAGGTGAAGAGAAGGAAGCTAGAGGTCAGGCGTCCTGTCAGCCCAGATGACAGCACGCAGGCTCCTTCTCACTCCTCAGGTGATGATGACGAGGAGTGCATACCAGCGACGTAGCCATCAGCAGCAGCCGAGTCTCCTGATTCACGGCATCCAAAGCCATATTACACGCTGGATTCGGATACACCTGATTCTTATATATAGGAGCCACATTATCCAGCATTTAGCCAGGCTGACCAACAGTGGATTACACCACCAGCTCCACCATCCTCTGCTTACGTCCCGGTCGTCCCGCAGTCCGATCCATATGACCTTGATAGCATGGCGTCAGCATTATTTTCATATGGATATGGTCCCGGACAGTATACAAGACTGAGCACGAGGTCCGAGTATGGAGAGCAGCAGGGAGAGGAGGAAGATCAATATCTATATCCTAGATATTGGTAGTAGATTGATATTATGTAAATGTATCTTTTTTTCATGATGTATCAACTCTTTGATTTTTGAATCAATGGAATATGTACTTAACTTCAATTGGAGTTCATTAGTATTTATTCGATGTGGTCCTGTGGATGAATGCTAATCTTATTTTTAAAATTTTTTCTAACTCATTTCCTATATTTTTAGAATTTTTTCGGATTTTTTTGATTTTTTTGACGAAAAATTTTTTAAAAAAAAAACGATTCCGGGCCGATCCGGAATCGATTCCCTTCCCAGGAATCGGTTGATTCCGGCCGATTCCTGAAATCCGATTCCGATTCCGATTCCGGAATCCTTGGTTTAAATGGACCGAAATGAGGCATCTTGTGAGAATGGATGGAGGGCAGGAAAGGGCAAGTAGAACAGATAGCAAGAAGGCCCTTAGTGGGCTATAGGGGCATACCCATTATTCCTTCTCACCTTGCCTTCTTCTTCTCCACTTCTCCTCTTTTCTTTTGGCAGCGGGTGGCAGCAGCAGGTGGCAGACCAGTAGCCTGTCGGCGCTCCAAACTCCCTCTCTTGAAGCTGGCGTGCCCCCCTCTTCTGATAGAGGCTGGGGGCAGATGAAGGGCCAGGCCATGCTTCCATAACCGATGGCCCTTGGCCTCCCCTTTGGGGGTTAGACCAGTTAATTTCAGATTAATGGGCTGGCTGACCCTTGACCTCCCCCTGGCCTCTTCAGTTTCTCTCTTCATACACTGACCAATAAATGGGCTGAGGTGGTATGTACGGCTGGAGGAGGTGAGGTGGCAGGCTGTGGCCTGTTCACACTAGAGCTGAAGTGGGCCAAGTCTGATTTGGGCCTGCAGGTGGCTGCGGCCCAGCCCAACTTCTCCTCATGGGCTGTGAGTACGTGGGCTTCAAGGAGGGCTGAGAAATCATTTTTTAAATGAGAAAATGAGCCAGGCCAGCTAAAAAAATGCCAATGAGATAGCCTATGGTCTGATTGGGCCCTAATGGGTGCTTGTCCATTTGAGAATTGGCCCAATGGGGGGTCGTTCTAGCTGGAAATTGGCTTGAACCAATTTTTTCGGTTTTCTCCCATTTTCTGCTGTGCTGCCCTCCTTTTTATTTTCAGAAAATTCTGACGCCAACAATAGGTGTATATCAAAATCAAACCAAAGGATCAAAAAGCTAGGTGCAGATTATAATCGATGGATCTAACAACTACACTTTGGCATCATAAAGCAATTTCCAATATATACCTGCAGAACTAGAAATTTTACATAGGACTACTAAAAAGTGCCAAATTCATTGGATGCCCAGATCCAAACCGAACATACTAGATCCTAAATTGATTGCGAGCAAGTTAGAAACTTAAATAAAAGCTTAACCAGTTTGTCTGAACTAATGTGTCAAAAAGCATGTTTAGTTAACATAAACAAAATGTTAACATAATCAAATTGAAATCATTTCGTAAAACAATAATAAAAGATAACGATCAAAGACTACAAAACATGTTAAATTAGATCAAACTTAATCATTAAGTAAAGTAGACAATGTTAATAAAAACAAATCTTAATAACAAAATTCACTCAAATCACACCAAAATAACAACAAAATGCATAAAAAATTAGTTCCAATAAAAAAACACAAACAAATGTAAAAAACAAAAAGAATCAAACTTGTAAAAAGTTAACAAAGAATAGATAAAAAATATTAAATAATCACAAAAATCTCAGTTCAAATTGCCTAAGTCAAATTAATGACAAAAGATACAAACAAAAAAATTCGAAACAAATTCACAATTCAAACAAAATTTCACAAATTAAACTTCTTGACTTCTTAGTAATTCAATAAAGATGATCTCTAAACCCAAAACAAATCAAAACACAAAATCAAATCCACGAACTTAAAAAATTTAATTAAAATAAAATCCAATCTCATAAGATCACAGGAATATGTCTTCCAGTCTTATGTTTCAGGTATATGAAAAATTACAATGTGTTGTTGTGACAATTAATTAAGGGTATTTGAATAGTTATTCAATGTAAATAACATCGGAATATCGCAAGTCCGGTGGGAAGAGGCTAAAATTTATTACTCAGATAACCTCAATATATAAAAATGTGGTTCAAATCATCTAAGTAATGGGTCATCGCCATGGCAACACTTAAAAAATCTGTGGAACCGTTTGTGTTCCTATATTTAAATACTACACACCAAAATTAGTTAATACTTTTATGAATATCATATATTTTTGTCACTACTAAAAATAAAAAAAACCTTTTCCATAAAAAGTTTCTTTGATAAAAAAATTATGATGTTTCAACTGACAACTTTCAAGTCGCTTTGCACTATACATCCGTGATAAATGCATTTATCCATCTGTGATAGATACAGGTACGAAATGGTACAGCCCATCATCAGGTGGGTGAGGATTGAGAAAGGTCAACAACAAAAGAAGAACCAACTATAGATGCTGAACCCCAAAACCAATCGTGATAAGCAGTGTCAAAGGCTGAAATTAAAAAAAATGGACATAGCTACAATCAGATGAGAAAGCTTCAGGAAAGAAGATAAAACATACTTCCTCATTCACACAAACAAGGACATCACCTGGCTCCAGATGTTTATGTGCAGGACCACCAGGAACCTGCAATGTTCTTGTAACTTGTTAGTTGCCATCATCAATACAACCTTACACTACAAATGAAATGCAATCGTATGCATAAAAACTTACCACGGAATCGACAACAAGCATTCCAGTCTCGCTTGCGGAAGATGCATGCCTCACCATCTATTAAACAAAAAGAAAATTAAAATAATGAGAAATGAACAGAACATCACCAATATCAAAATATACAAATTGTTGAAAGTGACATAAAATATTCACTAAAAGTTACTTAGATAATAAAAAATAAATTTAGAAAAAATGTGTCAAAATAACCTGTTCAGTTTCTCTTCTAAGCCCAAGGCGACGTGTTTCATCAAATCCTTTATGAACAAATGTTACCTATAAAAGAACAGAAGAGGCAGAATAAAAACAGAAAAAAATCAAGAAAAATGGATGCTACAAGACAAGCACATTTCTAAAAGAATAGTTCCTTAATCCTAAGGTAGCCAAGCATTTATATTAGAAATTGCTACAGAAACAATTTATCCAAGAGAACTTAAAATTATGGTCAGGGTTCCCCATTCATACAAAATAATTAAGTCAACAAGGAAAAAAAGATAATGTCACAAAACTAAACAAACATCCCCTCCCCAGAAAATATTAGGGACTTCATTTCTCTCTGTTTGATCAGGGCCAAGCCGGCTGATCCAATCCAAATCAGAATTCGGGATCGGCCATGAGATCGACACAGCTTCCCAAAATGAAGCCAAAGAAACACAAAGCAAATGAGATCAAGAAGAAACAAACCTGAAGCGTACCACGAGAAATATTAGCAGATTCCCAGTCACTTGCAAATGAACTCCAATTTTTCTGTATGAAATTCAAAGCCCTTACTACCTGTCAAATAATCAAGAGGATTTGCGGTTACACATCCATGGTCTGGCAAATGCAAGCGATTTAATAACTACAACCAATAATCTTGACTCAGCATTTCTAAAAGCAACAAGACTCGATGGGAGTCCAGCTTAGATCTGGACTTCTGGTCAAAATTGGATCGGTGCTTGCCGATCCAAAACGAAAATCAGCCAATTGTGCAATCCATGGCACCAAGACAATGTGCTTCCAGTGACCAACAAAATTAGTTCACTGTTTTTGTGTACAAAAAGAAGTAGGACAATGACAGGCAAAATGGCAATGGAGCTAAGACTCCATTGAAGGGACTTTAAGGCCAAAGCTTCATCAGGAAGGAGACATGTAGCTAAGCCTAAATTGAAATAACTCCAAAGCCACCAACCCTTCCCTTTACCTGTCCAATGGTGTACAAGGGGATCTCCTGGACCCTTGCAACACCAAGAATTGTGTAGACCATGAACACATGGAGGAGGAATTCCTGGTTGCTTTATCATTGAAGAAAACACCTTTCTGCATGGATCATGGATTGAAGAATCGGCCGATCCGGATCGGGATCGGCCAATTCCTGGATTGGATCGGCCATGGCCGATCCGATTCTCGACGGAATCACCGATCCGGAGAAAACAACCATCGGAATCGGTGTTTTTTGATAGAATCGGGGCCAGAATCGGCAAGAAATGGCGCTGCAATGGCCCTGCGGCCACCACGGCCGTCTCCCCCGCCCGATACAGGGTCAATCGGGACCCGGTAGCCCAGGAGTCACCGGATCAACTGGACGGGACTGGTCCGACCGGTCCGGTCCGGTGACTTAAGTCACCGGTCGTCTTCCCCGCCCTAGGCCATGGCAGCCGCAGAAGACCAACAACAAGAAAAAGCTAGCTTAAGTACCCTCAGAAGACCAAAAAGGGGTACCTAAGACTTTGTTGATGCCACAACTTTATCCTGACACTATCCATGTCTCAAACAGTTTTCCATATTCACACTTCTTTCTGGTTTACCTATACAAATATTCTGGTTTTGCACCTGGCGGTGGACAACATAAGCAGTACTGCTCATTCTAATACGGTTTTTGAGTGAAATAACGCAAAATGTCAAAAATAGAAAAAATATTGTCAAATTGCTCACAGTCCAGGAAGATCTGCGGATTCTAAGTGCTTTTGGCGCAAACAGTTCACTGTCTCCCCATCCCACCTTAACCAAAAACAAATAAAAAGGTAAACCCTAGGTAACCAGAGCAGGCAACAGCCTGTTCTGTGCTGCACGTACACCCTCATCAAAAACGTGCTCAAGTAAGGTCAACTTTTGCAACCGACAAACAGATTACAGAACCTTCTGCAGGATAGCTACACTCCTTCACAACTAGATATAATTGTTCCTCAATATTCTATAAAATTGCACAAGTGAAAACGGACCTGCCAAACCTAAAGGTGACATGTGGATACCATAAGATAAACATACAGGACAATGCAAATAATGCATTACAAATGCAGTATGCCACACTTTTATGCATGTTTTATCTCTAACGAAAACATGAAGGTCTTCTTACCCGTTCCAGAGGAAGAAAAAAGGCAGAGGCACTAGAAGACTTGCTCCCAGCATTCAAGGCAACAGCCCTCCCTTGACAATCAATAACTGGTGAACCACTTGATCCACCTTTTGTTCCTGATGCTGCCTGAAACATACATCAAAAAAGAAAAACAGACTGAATGTTACAACAAACCCTAAAATATTATGCAGACTAGATACGGTGAAAAATGGAAAAGCACGGTTTAGCAAGATAGAACCTCACCCTGGCCAAAAGGAAATCTAGCTTAAACCATAGTTGTCAAGGCGCCCGCCTAGACGGCAAGGCGCTTTTCCAAAGGCACCTTGCCAGGGCGACTTGTCTGGGGCCAAAAAGGCGCCCAAGACGCCCGCCTAGGCGCCCTAGGCATCCAAGGCGCCAACCTAGGCGCCCAAGGCGCCCAGACAAGGCACCTTGGGTATTTTTACATCATTAAAAAAGTAGTTTTAAGGGGTTTTTCCCCCTTGATACCCCCTCACAAGGGACACTTATTTAATGATAATTTGAATATATTAATATATTGCATTATCACTTATACTATCATACATATTTAAGATTTATGATTATAAACATATATTATATACTTAATTAAGTTTCTTTTCAGCTCTTTCTTCACTCTCTCCCCATACCGATTCCGCGACTACTCTGCGCTCCCCCCCCCCATTTAATAATATTATAACAATATTTTACCATCAGTTATACTATTGCACATATATAAATTTTATAATCATAAATAAGTTATATACTTAAATTTTATAAAAATTTATTAAACTTTCTTCTCTTTCACACACACATCATATTTACTTATATGTATTGATAAAACACTCATATTCAATTATAACATAAAAAATATAATTATATTTATGTTTTTTATATATATAACAACCTCCCGACTCAGCCTTCCTTGAATACCGCCTTGAACGCCTAGGCGACGCCTGAGCGGCCGCCTTGTCGCCTAAGTGGAATCGGTACCCTTCAACGCCTTTGGCGCCTTGTCGCCTTGACAACTATGGCTTAAACAAAGGCAAAAAAATTTCTTACAACGTCAAAAGTGCAATGAAACTAGCACAGATCATCATTCAGCAGATGAACACTATTTTAACTGCATAAAGATAACTAGGTCGCTAGATGTATAAAAAGACTATATATCCTAACAAGGACAATGCAACTGTCTCTTATAATATATGGGCACCCCCCATGCCAAGATCACTTCCAAACAGCACGAGTATATTGGACAATTAACGACATAAACTTTACCAAGTAGACATGCACAGTCACGTTCTGGAAAAGATACAACTTCGGAGGATAAAGTCTTTCTTATCTCGTTATTTATTCCCGCTCAACTATCCGCTGTAAATATAATGTAGTTACTGCTTCTGAAGCCTCTGATGTCTTTAAAACAGTATACTCAACAACACAAATAAACTCCCTCCATACTTCCAAATTAATTGGGGCTAGCCATATGGATTATCATTCTCCATACAAGTCAATTTTCAATTATTTCGTCGGACATTTAAATCATATAAATCATACTGACCCTCCTCCAAGTCAGCTTAGCGCTACCATGACTTTTTCTATGTATACTATTTTAAAAATTTCCACTTTCCTAATCGGAGGTTCTTAAGATCTATGTTTAATATGTTCAAACCATCTCAATCTCCCCTCTTTAGATTTGTCTACAATTGTCACAACTTCCATAAAACTGCATGTGTAAATTAAAAATTGTAGCTGACCAGATAGCCCAAGGGATAGCAAAGAAGGAAGAAAATACAAAACATTACATTTAATAGCCAAAAAATTGCTCATAAGATGCAAATCATTCCACAACACAAGAATATAAACTTCATATTCATCTCTTGCTAAATCCAGTAAATCGATCAACTTTAGAAAAAAAATATGCATCTTCAATTCAAAGTAACCACAGCAGCACAGCTACCTTAGACATCAGGTGTTCTAAAACAAATTCAATATTCACGAATTTGCATAGCCAAGAAAGATCAAGATACTGCATAAATTAGTCAACTACCTAAAAGAGACAGTAAACAAGAGACATTACCTGCATATAGAATGTATTAAAATCATTGTATCCATCCCTATTCAGCAAACATAAAAATAAACAAAAATGTTTCAGATTTCAGGTAAAATATAAATGACAAATAAAACACCAGTGGAAATAAAGAAAATATCATTCCCATATATTGACATAGAAAAACTCCACCTTAGCACAAGTTTGCTTGTGCTTGCCAGTCACAAATGCAGATAAAACAAAAGGGTTATAGTCCGTAACAGCCTAAAAATATCATCACACGACATGATATATATTCAAATCAAATACAAAGGCCCAGATATATTGAAAAAATAATAAAGCTTAGGGTGTTCCTCGCAAACAATGTGCCATATAAGCGCCTAGTGTAGAGCAAAATAAGCAAGAGTTCGTACAACAAGGATGGTGTGAGTAATGAAAACATCTAACAGTACAAGAAAAGAAAAACTTTAAAAACAAATAAATGTCATTATAAAAATAAATCTAAAAAAATATTGAAAAATATAATGATAGGCACTTGAATATTGGGTCCCTTACAAGAGAATTTATGTAATTGTTGATAGTACAAAGAGAAAATTTATTGATATTGATTGAATATTGTCATATTCAACTCCAACCATAGCTCCAACTCGAGTTCCAAGCACATGACCTTCCACTACAAAGAAGAGTGGTGTCTTATTCGAGGCCATAGTTGTCAAGGCGACAAAGCGCCCAAAGCGTTGAAAGGTACCGATTCCGTTTAGGCGACAAGACGGCCGCTTAGATATCGCCTAGACGGTCAAGACAGTATTCAAGGAAGGCTGGGTCGGGGGTCGTTATACATAAAACTAAGCATAAATATAATTATGTTTTTATGTTATAATTGAATTTGTGAAAAAGAAAAGAGTTAAATAGATTTTTATAAAATTTAAGTATATAACACATTTATGATTATAAAATTTATATATGTGCAATAGTATAAGTGATGGTAAAATATTGTTATAATATTATTAAACAGGAGAGTGTAGAGTAACATAAGTGTTCTTATATATGTAATTATGAAAGTGTGGGTATTTATTTTTGGATAAGGAGTTAATCTTGGTAAATTAAGTGAGACGAAGAGAGAAGAAAGAGCTAAAAAAACTTAATTATATACTCAATTTTGGATAAGGAGTTATAAGTATATAATAAATGTTTATAATCATAAATCTTAAATATGTATGATAGTATAAATGATAGTGAAATATATTAATATGTTCAAACTATCATTAAATAAGTGTCCGTGAGGGGAATTAGGGGGCAAAACTCATCAAAATTATCTGATAAATATGACTTGTACCATCATCGAATGAATATTGGTGTTACTTTGTATATATTTGTGTTAAAGTCTCCCATAACTATATAAAGATGGCACAATTTCTTTTCTAACAATATTTATAATTTTTCCTAATTTTTTATTTTCCTGAATTTTATGATTTTTTTAAACAAACAAATAAATAAAGGCCGATCCAGATTGATTCCAAATAAATCTTTGTTCCCGCAAATCGGTCAAGATTGAACCAATCCTATCTTGCAATCCCTAGACCCATGCTGCCAAATCCTTGTCTGATCCTCCAACGTACCATAAAAAACCCTTCAATTTTGAGCAACCCAAATAGCCCACAAGCATGCCAGAAGAACAAGTTTCCACACATCCAGATGATCCCTCCATATCCCAAACAAGCAACAATAAGAGTACATCATGGCCTTGCGCCCCCCAATGTAGCTTAAACTTCTTATTAAGAGTACGTCATGCCACAAGACGTTGATAATGCCACATTTCAGAAATCAGTGTTCAACATGCTTTAGAAACATTCCGCAGAAAACACAACCCACTTGACCTGAAAAAATATGTGAACCATTCTTCTCGTTAGAAATCTTCCCATACAAATTTTTCAAAGAAACAAGTTAACCTTGAGAGAAATAACCAGTCTCCAAACCAGCTTCAACCACACTGCTTCTCTGCCCCCTCCCCTAATTTAGTCTTTGGCAAGCAGATTTACCTGAAATATTATCCTTCTTATACAGGAGCCAACGTAACCTATCCTCACAAGAGTCAATGCATCTAAAGCTCATAATTGTCGGCCAAAAAATAGCAAAATCCCTTATTTCCTCATCTTTGTCTCTCCTGAACCTTGTAACCCAATGCACCACCTCGTACCAAATCAATGACACTTTTTATGCATCTTCCAGCTGACCAGACATACAGAAGACGGATTTGATAAGACACAACATCACCAGTCGAAATCAATCAACACCGACATCATGAGTGCATTATTTTAGTAGTAATAGAACATTATTTAAATATTAGTTTTAAATTAGGAGTGTCAAAGTTAATTATAAATTATAAATATTTTAAAATATTAGTTAAAATATAATTAATTTTGAAATATTATAGGATATACATGCACTTGTTAGGCTTTTTGGGTGTTCTTCAAATTTTATAGCAAGGAGTCTAATAAGCACTCCTATCCCCAGTGTACGAAAGACACAATAAAGAAAAGAATCAACGAAGTGAAGCTCAGTCCCCTCTATGAATTATGGAATCAGCCGATTCCCAGATCGGATTAGCATATGCTGACCGATTTTGGGGGGAGGGGCAATTCACCTTGACTCTCACTTCAGAATAGGATCAGAATCGATCCAATTCCGGCAGGCCGTCTGATGGGGACATATTTTTGATATTTTGGTTTTTTTTCTTTTATTTTTGTGTCCATACGAGGACAAGTATGTAAATAGGTTGCTTAGAGGTCCTTTCTTTAAATTTGTCCATCCTCTATATAAAGAGGGGTCCGATGTACATATTGATCAAGCGATAGTGAATTTTTGGAAGGCATTGGCCTGGTGTCCCACGTAGGGGCTCTGCCCCGGTATTCTTCCTCCCCCCCATGGCGATATCCCATTTCCCTTCCACCTTCCGGCGAGGCCTTTCTTCTTCCTCCTCCTCACCCTCTGGCCTCCGTGCCATTCCTCCCACTTCTCTTCACAGGTTCGACAGCACCCCATCAGCCGGCGATCCTGGTTTTCCTCCTCCGGCGGCCTCCTCCCTCAATGAGGGCGGCGGGGTCTTCCTTCCTCGCGGTTGAAGACGGAAGAAGTAGAAGGAGTGGAAGGAGAAGACGTGAAGCGGGAGGAGGATCCGGCGATCCCCGGATCCCCCTCCCACCGCGGTTCCCTCCCTCGGCGGCACCTCCGTTTCCCTTCTCCGTCTACCGCGAGAGATCCGACTGGCCTCCGCCAGCGCCTCCTCCACCGGCCGGACAACGCCGGGAGTCGCGGCCATCGCCTGGCGGTCCTTCCTCCCTCCGCGCGACCTGCTCCCCACCGCCGCCCGCGCGTGCCCCTTGGCCGGAGACGCCGACGACCCCCCGCCCGCCTGCGCCGAGGACGACGCCCCGGCCACGGCGTCTGGGCGAGGGCGCCGCACGGCGCCCTCAGCGTTTTGTCGTCACCTCGCGCCCTCGCGGGACCCGCGATGTCGCCACGTCGATGGGCGATCGACGGCGTGGAGGGCCTCCACGCGACCACCCGACCGCGCCCACGAGGCCGCCACGGCCCCCACCCCGGGTTACGCTCGCGCCCGCGAGCGCGGTCGACCGCGCGGCCGGTGCCGGTTCATACCCAGCCGGTCCGCGGCCCAGACCGGCGGTTCAGCCGGTTCGACCGGGTCCTGACCCGGTTCACCCCGGTTCAGGCCGGTTCAGCACCTGAACCGCCCGGTTCAGGCTGGTTCGGTGCGTTTTGAGCCGGTTTTGACCGGGTCAGACCATTGTGGACCCGGTTCGGGACTATTTCGACCGGTTACAGTCCGGTCGGTCTCATTTTGGGCTCGTTTAGATCGTTTAAACGGCGGTTAGCGCCGGTTTAATTCATTTTCGTTCCGTTTAGCCGGATTAGCCGGTTTGTCCCACATCACCGCCAAGTAACACAGCGGCACTGCTGTCCCTTCCCCGCCTTGGGCCAGGTAAACACAACTCATGCAACAGTAGCAACAGAACCCAATTCCAATTAAAATCAGACCAGAATTGCACTACGAGTCTATCTAAAGTATTTTGTCAAAGCTTTTTCAGTTTTTTAAGAACCAATCCAAGTCGATTTTGAATATGCTTTTATCCCATAGAATCAAGTGATTTTAGATCCAATCCGAATCAAAATCGGCACCCACTGATCCGGTGGCCGATTCCGCTATCCATGGTCCCCTCTCTCTTTCCCGATGGTCTCCCCTTCCCCCTCAATTCTTCATATTCTCCTTTGTCTGGCTTTCTACTCCCCCAGCGGATTTTCACCTCCCCAACTCTTCTTTTCCAGTCTCAGCCTCTGTTCAAACAGCCCACGAGAGTCCCTCCCACACCTGGAGAACCCGGCACACCCCTCCACCTGTCCAGGGATCTGCCTGGTGCATCCAATCCCCCTTCCCCTTCCCAACACCCCTTAGGCAAAGCCCATGGTCAAGGCCAATCCCCCTCCTCCCTTTCCTGTCCTCCTCCGGCCCCTGGTATTCGCCCCTTCTACCCTTGTTCCTGGTCCTCACACAGCCTCGCTACGACCCCGACGATACCTTGCCACCACGACACCAACCTCATCGGCATCCCCAGATGAAGCCTCCTCCATCTTCTGGGTAGCCCGGGGCCTTGCAGTGCCAGGGACCCATCACCGATTCTCCCTTCAACACCCTCACATTGTCTTCACCTCTGCCAGGTACAGCCAGGCTCTGCCAGCGTCCAAGAGTATGAGCCCTCCCATAGAATGAGCTCTCAGTGTCCTCGAGCCCCGTTGCCTACCGTTGGCCAGCTTGGACGACCAGTGCAGCTATGCCACCACATGCCATCGATGCCAACAGAGCCACCTCAATCCCCCGCCTCCTCCCTGTCGACACCTGGAATTTCAAAAAAAAGGAAAGGAAAAGGAGGAGAAAACGATGAAGACCAACGGACAAAGAAGGGGAGGGGGAGGCGAACACAAACGGAAGCTCGGCAGGCTGCTTTACCGCAGCCGACTTGCGGTTGGGTGTGCAGGAAGGGCCAGCCCCTTTACCAAACCCTACGACGGTGCCTTGCACCGACCGGGAGCTCGTCCAAGCTCCCACGGACAACCGAAGGGGCCACGCGCCCAGACGATGGCTATAAGAAGGAGAGGCCAGAGGGTCCGCAAAAAAAAAAAGAGGAGCGCGACGGAGAGAGTGGGCGACAGGAGAGAAGCTAAGAGAGAGATCGAGGTCGGTAGCCAGGAGAAGGGGTCATCGGAGCTGCCTCTTCCCTTCGCCGGAGCCATTCGACCACCGTGAAAACTCTCTTCCCCCCGCCGGAGCCGTTCGACCGCCGTGAAGCCCTCTTCCCTCCCGCCTCCTTCTTCCGCCGGATTCCGTCGAGCCGTCGTCGCCGGAGGAGGTCTCCCTCTTCCTCCTCCACCGCCGCCGTGAAGCCCTCTTCCTCCTCCACCGCTGTCGGACCCCCTCCCTCCTCCGTCGCTGCCGTTCGCCTCCTACGCCGTCGCCGCAGCCGTTCGCCGCGAGGAAGAAGCCGTCGGGGGGAAATAATATCCCCCCGACTTTGGGCCACGCTGGAAAAACCACCGTGGGGCCGAGCGCGTGAGGCGCTGCCGCTGCGCGAAGGGGAGGTTGACCCGCGGGTCAACAATGATGTGGGGCCCACCAGGAAAAGGGGTTGAAAAAAAAGGCCTGCCGGGCAGGCCAGCGGTCGCGAGGGGAAGGGAATGGGCCCAGGCCCGTTAAGTTGAAGCTGCAAGACTGCGGGAGCTAAAAAAAAAAGAGAGGAGGAATTTTAAAAGAAACAATCAAGTGAAAATGTAAATAAAAATGTACTAACTAATTAAACAAATCGAGACGAGCATCTGGCCGGCTAAAAACCCGTCACATGGTCTCGACATAATTTAAAAGAATCAAAATAAATGGGAAAGCAATAAGCCGACTTTTAAGCACGATTCTTGACCCATAATTCAAAAAATAAAAATAAAACAAACCATAAACAGAAATTAAATAAAATTTCACTAAGTTAATTTCACAAACCAGGGCGAGCATCTGGCCGGCTAAAAACCCGCCACATGGTCTTGGCTAAACTTAAGAGAATTTGTGGGTGGTTCCAAACCTTCCCCCTAACCTTTTAAGGTAGACATACAAAGGTCGTCAAATGACCCCAATGACATATTGTATTCATTAAGTTATATGAGGTCGTGCATGATCAACATGCCAATAAGCCGATTATATATTAATGAAGTTCAAAAAAGAGATGAGGGGGAGATACCCATAAGTCTATATAAGACCGGGTGTATTCCATTCAAGGGCGGACAAGCACTGTATCCATCAAGGATCAAACAGGGGTGTTCTCCAAGTTGCAAAATTATATCTTCTGGACCATGAACGTCATTCAGAGAGTTGTACTTTTGATTATACTATTGAAAAGAATCAATGACCTCATTGATTCGATGGAAGGCAAGCATTTAAAAAAATAAAAAAAGAAAATAAAACAGAACACGAATCTGTAATTAAAATTTTGAACCAAGTTTGAATTCCGTCCAATTTAATTCTGGTTTGCAAACAAAAAAAATTAACTTCATAAATCACACACATTTGAACAAATTCAAAATATTAGAAATCCGAAAATTGGAAGTTCTGAGTACGCAGAAAATCTGAGGAAAAACACAAGAAATCTGAAAAACTGAAACCCGAGCGGCATCTGCAAATCTGAAATAATAAGGAAAACTGTAAAATCTGAAAACTGAAAAATTTCAAAATCCATAAATCAGGGGGTCTGGAAATCTGAAGTCTGGAGCAAAAATCTGAAAATCAGAAGTCGGAGACTGAAAATGTGTAAATCAGAAAATCTGAAGTTGTAAAAAAATTCTGCAAGAAGGCCGATCCTGGAAATTCCAAAAATCTGAAAATTTTTGGACGTAAATAATTTGCAGGAGAGCTAAACAAAAAAATCTGAAATCTGAATTTATATGCAGAACCCATTTAAAAATCTGAAATCCAAAAATCTAAAATTGAAACCTGCAGTCCGTAACATGAAAATCCGAAGAGTTCCTAAACCTGGAATCTGCAGGAGATCCAAAATCTGAACTTCATAAGGAGCGGAAGCCTGTAAAAAAAATCTGAAAATCTGAAGTTTAAAAAAAATCTGAAGCATGTAGATTTTGGGACCTGGGATCTGCAGACAATCAACCCAACAAATCAAACCTCTTAAGAAACTGAACAATTTAAATCATAAACCCATGTTCCGAACAAAAGGAAAATCTGTAGGATTTATACAGCTCTGGGCGTATAAAGCTTGAACTCAAAATAAAAAGCCAAAAAATAATAAATCAATTCACTGAACATAAAAAGGAATCCCAACCTGTTCAAAAACAAACCTGTCCAAATCAATTTGAATCAAACCATAACTGAACTCAATCCCATGGAATGGATTCCATAACAAATTCCCAATCTGAAATTTTAACAAGTCTGAAACATAACATCAGGTTTTAATTTTACTCAACCCAATTTCAATTAAAAGTCCAGATAATTAATGCATGATTAATTTAAAACAAACAGAGGCCCCTCAATCAAAATGGATCAAATCACTTGAACTAAATTTAATCTGTGAGTTTTTGAGCTCACAGAAATCAACACATTTCAAGAAACCTGCAATCTAATCCAACTCACACCGATCATCTGTTAAACTGAAACTAAACCTAAAATCTGCAACCCAAATCCTTGTTTAACTTAAAACACACTCAAGTAAGACATAAACCTCATTAAAGTCCAAAACAGAACTTGTGAAAATAATCTTAATTTAAAACAACAAATCAAATTTTTAATCACAACAGATGCTAGCCGGGTTTAAGCTAAATCAATTGAAGAGCTTTAATCAATCCAAACTGAAATGCTAACCAATTTTTAAACAACTTAAGCTCAGCCAACCATCAAGATAAAAAAAAAACTTAATCAAATCTGTAAGCAGAATCTGTAAACTAATTCTCAGGCAAACTTACAAAATAAAAGTTACAACAGAACTCTCGAATTTAGTTCACACTAGATTCTTAATCAAACTCGAACTAAATTCCGCCCAAATCCAATCAACCTGAATCAATTCCCGAATAAAATTCAAGCCAAACTTAATTCGGATTAAGCAAACAAGCCAAAATTCAAAACAAACTTAATCCAAATCAATTTCTTAAAACCTTAAAACAGAGTAGCTTTAACCAAAAAAATCTAAAACAAACTGAAATTAAATCAAACCATAAACAATCTTCAAACTCAAATTAATCAATCCAACTCAAACTGAATTCTGGTTCAAATTAATCAAACCAATTCAAATCAATCAAATTCAAACCAAATTCCAAACCAAATTAAATGCTTGCATTCCATCAAATTCATGGGATTGCTTTATCCTATGTATGTATGTGAAGGTTTATGTTTATGGATGCATTATCTTCTACTTCAATGGATTGCTATGACGATAATCAAGGATATTCGAGTAATCTCGATGTAATTAACGTCGGATCTTCACACCATCCGACGGGGAGAGGTCAAAACAAATTTCAAAGAACCTAATAACCTCAACATATAATTCTGACCCTAGTTAGTAATTTTATGGAATGCCATCTATTTTCCTAAGAAGTCAATGCTAAGGTCTAATCAAATCAAATCCAAATTCAAAAGGAAAATGAATTTCCAAAACTAAAATTCTTTGAGATTTTTGAGGTTATCTTCTACTTCAATGGATTGCTATGACGATAATCAAGGGTATTCGAGTAATCTCGATGTAATTAACGTCGGATCTTCACACCATCCGACGGGGAGAAGTCAAAACAAATTTCAAAGAACCTAATAACCTCAACATATAATTCTGACCCTAGTTAGTACTTTTATGGAATACCATCTATTTTCCTAAGAAGTCAATGCTAAGGTCTAATCAAATCAAATCCAAATTCAAAAGGAAAATGAATTTCCAAAACTAAAATTCTTTGAGATTTTTGAGGTTACATCACTCCCCCATGCATTCCTTCTTCTGTCAACCGAAGGACTTATCAGATGAACAGTGGCATGCTACAGTGTCCTGTGACTCAAGTTAAACCATGAGCTTCAATACCTGAGAAATCAGGTGAGCAGTGACCTCAACGCTGAAATTATGCATGCCTGATGTGCTGAAAGCATATCGAGGTTTTAGAGGCCCCAAATGCATGTATTTGGATTGGTTCAGTTGCAGGAAGAATTTGGCTCAATTTGCGTTGATGAGTGATTTTAAAAAATGATTTGATCATCTGTTTTAAAGGTTAGAAATATTCGACCTCAATTTCGTTCACATGTCAGCAGCAGAACCCATTCGATTGGACCTGTTCGGCAGTACAACATCGCTGCACAGTGAAAGCATGGTGGGATCAACGTGATTCGGTCAGTCATCGTGGTTGATTTGATGTGCCATGATGGATCCTACCTTTCCGCCCGGCATCATTTTTCCTCGTGGTTGACAGTCAACCTAAACAACCTTGAAAAAAAATCCGCAAGTGACTGGCTGCCAACCTACCAGTCCTTCCAGAAAGAAGTTATTTTGCCATTGTCAATTCTATATGCTAGAAGCTCTGAAAACTCCGAGTTGCTGAGGATGGCCTCCTAGAAGCTTGAATTTTTGTTTCTGGTTATCAATCCAAATGTCCTCCCAGTTCAGAACATAGTTAAAATAAATAATCAGTGCCCAGATAGCATTGCCACTGTGACCAAATCTCCACAACCACTTGTTGTAAGGGAAGCATATCAACCCCTTCTTCCCTCCTGCTCTTGCAAATATGAGTCCACTTACCCAAATGAAGCCCCTTCGCACCCTCTTTCCTTTGCCAGAATAAATTGGCCAAAATGCTCTCAAGCTTCTTACACATCCTTTAGAACTTTAAAAATGTAATAAGAAGGAACACTAAGGAGAACATACTTGGACATAAATCACCTACCACCCGCCAACAACAATCAGCTTTTCCAGCCTTAAAGTTCGCATGCAAACTAACAAATCAAAGATTGCCAATCCCCCGTTTTTTGCCTCTATCAGACAAAGGAATGCTCAAATACCACATTAGAAACGAAAAAACTTAGGCATGCCACATGCCCGATATCTACTGAATGCAAACCATCTGACTATCATGCACATTTATTCCAATCAACTCACATTTTGCCATATTAATTTTCAAACTTCACTATTTTTAGAAAGTATAGTAGCACTATCAACTGGATGCATTTTTATTCATCACTGGAAGCCATAAGAAGCGTATCAACGGCAAACTGCAAATGAGTAACATGCTCCTGCACCTCCACATGTCTCTCTTCAATAAGACCCGCAGTAGATGCTTTCTCACACGTTGTGCTCAACACCTGACTAACCAGGTCAAACGAAGAGGATAATGGGTCTCCCACCTAAGACACCTAGAACATCCAAAAATATCACAAGAGTTTCCATTGAGTTCCACGGAGAATTTAGCAGCACTAACACAATTCATTACCCAATCAATCCATCTCAAGTCAAAGCACACAAGGGCCATTATTATACATAACCCTTTCCATTGCACTCTAGTCAATTTTCCCAAAATTGAGTGTAATTGATATCCCATACTTTCTTTTATTGCCTACTAATCATGAATACACATGCGTAGCCATGGAATTATCTAGGATGAATTTGCCTCTGACAAAAATTGATTGAGCATTGATGGCAAGCCTATCCACACAGCCACGGAGTCTCATGGCAACAACTTTTGTCACTACCTTGTACAAAACATTTAACAAGCTAATAAGCCTGAGGTTTTGGACATCTATGCATTCCTTCTTAGATAGCAAAACTAAAGACGTTGAATTCAAGGATTTAATCCTACTCGGATCCTCCTTGAGTTCTCTCACCATTGCCATAAAATCCTTCTTAAGAAAATACCAACATTTTTTGGACAACACCTATACATCTCGCACGGATTTAGCTTTCAAACCACCTTTATGTTTGGTGTTACAGTGAAAAAAGAAGGTCTATTAGATATATACAAGTGATAAAAGATATGAAGTAATCACTAATGTCTGCATAACTAGAAAAAAAACAAACAATTTTCTTACTCCCATAAGGATAAGTAATAAGTTCATTTTTTTTGCATTAGTTATATATGAATTAACAACAAATATACAAGATGAAACACTGATATTCACAGATGATATCAAATTTAAAAATGAGATAAAAGAAAAAGTAAAAAAACAAAAACTATAAGAAAACACCATAAAATCTAAAGATTTTAAAATAAAATATATGCATTGTAAATTTGATGAAAACTTAAAAAATGAGAACAGATAAATTCAATGAAAGCCTAAAAAAGAAAGATGGAGAGTTAGTTTTGATGGTAACCATAAAATCAAAGCATGGATAAAGTGAAGATTGGCCACAGGTTTTATTTATAAGAAAGATTCCACTCAAGTTAAAAGAAAATTGTTATCATACAACTATACAGCCTTCAAGATGGTAGTACATAATGGACAATTAAAAAAACATAATTCCAAAATAATCTTTGAAGAAAATGGATGAGCGGTCATAGTAGATAAGATATAATACATAATAAATATATTGAGAAAAAAAAACAAAAGAAGCGACAATTGTAGAAAATTTGAAAGAACAGAAATTAAGATGCTTTGAACATATTAAACATAGACTTAAGAAAGATCTAGCTAAAGAGGTAAAAATATACCAAAATAATAGAAAATTAGAAACAAAAAATAGGTAGTAGGACTAAGTTCACTTGGAGGAAGGTCATTCAATATAATTTGAATAATTAAAATATCTCTAAAAAAAGAACTCCAAATCTGTGTAAGCAGAGAAAGAGAATCTATGTGGTTGACCTCAATTAATTTGGAATTAAAGTTTGAGTTGAGCTGAAATCCATATTACCTGCACTTGCAATCATTCTTTTGTAGCATTTTTATGTATGACTATGTAATACACCGCAGCATCAACATATGACAATTTAACCAAAGATTTAACCATATCAATGGAATAAACTTGAATAGCACATGCATGTCACTGACAATTTATGGCCAAGTATATTGCAAACTATGCACAGCTCATATTTAACTTCCCATTCCAAGTGAAACAAAATTTGCAGCACCAAGAAGAAAAGAAGCAATTGTACTTTTTGTAATGAGGAGCATCCCTGTCCAATCTAGCAAGCGTCCCTGCTAGTATTGACACCTGCATGATGGATATTCCAAAAATCAGAAGAAATAGACTTTCATAAACCCTAGAAAATAAGCAACAGGTGAACAATAAAATATATTTATTTCACAATGTGAAAGAAAACATATAGAAACTGTTTTAAATAACATTATAACTTCAAAATTCAAATTAATTGCTCTAGACATGTGACATGTCACAGGGTTTCAGAGTAGACAAAGGGTCGAAATCTAATCCTTTCTTTTATGATGAATAAGCGCTTTAGATGTCGCCCTAGAGTTGTCGACTTCCAGTAACGAAGCTCATGCACTTCAGGTTTAAACTGCTATATATCAATTTTCAATTTTGGCATTTGTCGAAACTGTGATTCCAACAGCTGGGGGGGCATGCTGAGGAATTGAGGAATCCTTTCAACAATAGATCACAATGCAGGCAATCCCATGAAGAGCTTCAGGATTAGCATTAGAAGTGCAACACTGCAATTTACCTTCCTCATCTCCCCACAATGGCACAACCACAATGGAACACGATATGTGCATGGCTTGACTTATTCTATGTTCAACTCAATCACAGGAACTGCCACCATAAAAACATTATGGGATGTTTGATTGCATGACAACTTAAGATTAGTTACAAAAATATGTTTTCGTTAAAAACCTTTTAATAAGGGTGTTTGGCAATCACTATAAAATCATGTTTTACAGACATCTCCTTGGAAACAAAATGACGTGAGACCTTTTCTTCCTTGTGGTCACCATCTTTTTTGGTTATACATGATCCCCATTTTTTATATTATCCTATCTCACAAAACATGACATCTTATATATTTATCTATAATCTTATTTTAATATATTTTTTAGCACAAAATGGTTTAAAAAGTTATTGTGCAACCAAACACCAAATTAGTGTTTTGTGATTGTGATCTCCTTCAAAAAGCTCATAATCCAAGTGACTGCACTGTGAAGTCAATAACTTGGGAGAAAAAGGATCCCATCAAGGGACTAAGATACACTGGATTCATGTACAAACTACAATAAAAAAGTCAATCTCAGAACTGATTTTTGACCAATGCAATTGAGCTTAGTCTGCTGGAGACTAAACTATTTGCTACTGTTAGGTGAAATTCAGATTTATACATTACTGATCAAATCACCTGGAAACTACTCCAGCACACAATGTTCTACGGTTCTACCTGGATAATTTGATTTGGTTAACTGCAAGGTTAATTTGCACATAGTTCATAGTTGAATAGAATCTCAATCTCCACAGTTCAAGTTGATCAAATCCACCATATAACAAAACCATAAAAAATAAAAGATAAATAAAAATGAATGCATAATTAAAAGAAAGCTAATTAATTTGTGTTAGTCTTCACATAGTGTACTTAATTTAGGTTAACATCACAAGAGTGCGATGGGGATAGTCATGTCGTATTAGTGATCAACTTTAGTCTCATAATGACTAGACGTAGAAGGTAAGGTCCCAAGTAGATATAGTTAAAAACAAAGAAGATGGGTACAACAGTCCAAAAATGTGCATAAAGATAAAGGATAGCTGAAGGGCGTGGAAGGTGTGGCGGAGCTAAAAGATTTTAACCTTATGTTCTCTTGGTTTAGACCATTGCTGGTGTAATTAAGCTGCCTTCTACCAACTTCGTAGATGAGTAAGAACTATTTTATTCTTCTTCTTTTCTTATACAATAATCCTTTTCAGTTTAATAAAAAAATGGGTCGTTGACCATTCAAAAAAATAGATAAGCATAGCTATAACTTAAGAATAAACTATTACTTGGGAAGTAGGAGGCGAACTAGTGCTTGTGGTAAGCCTGGTGTGGTACTAATATTATGTTATCAAATGCAGTTGAAGTGACAGCCAAGGCGTCGAGGTGGGGGTGAGGTGGCTCCTCCCTACCTCATTTAAGCACAGATTCTATATGGAATCACCACTGTTGCCACCACTGCCAAGGTGGGTATTTCATGTGCCTGCACCTCAGATGCCTTAAAGGAGGAATGTGGGGCTTGCCAGAGGTACATTTGGGCCGCGTATGGTGGAGGGCCTCATCTGTCACAAGCTCTTATCAGGCAAGAAAGACAGGACCCATCATGGGTACCAAGATCTGCCGCCCTAACTGGTTTTAAACCACCACCTTAAAAGAGTATCCAACTGGTTTGGCAGGAACTGCATAACTTAAGTTGCTGATCCAGTTTAGTCAGATAGCGGTGATGCCAACAAGCAGAATAGTGGATTGGGGGACCCATTAAGGGTCACATCCCCCCGCCTTGTAAAAGAGGCATGGCAGGCACAGCCCCTGGCAGCCTCCAAAGACTTCCTCCGCCTTGTCTCATTTCTTCAAATTACCACCCACCCAATCGATAGGCTACTTCAATCAGAATGCTCGTCCATTTCTCTTTTCATACACCACTTACATTACACCCTCCTCTTGTCAACATCAACCATATGGTCGTATTCACACAATACCACAAAAAGTTGGTGCATCAAGGCCTTCTTGCTAGACCATTCCTCATTAGTCTGCAACATTAACACATTAAAAAAAAACTAAAGAACTTCACCGATTAAAGGAGAAACCAAAGTCGGGAGGGGGGAGTCGGTAAGGGGGCAGGGGGCCAGCAGCCTTACAATCACACGAGGCAAGGAGGCCAGAAGGCTTGAAACACCCCTCTAGGGGCTAGAATCGAGAGACATGAAAGAAAGAAAGGAATTGCCTAAAGAATGCTGGAATTGCTCCAAATCACCACCGGATCGATCCAAAGTGGCAACAGAATCTCTCCAAATCATCAAATTGCCACCGAAATCGTCAGAATCATTACCTAAATCGCTGGTGCCCTAGCCGATTCAGGAAGAAGAATAACTTTAGAGGCCGGTTCCAAGCCGATATCACTGATATAGGGGTGATATCATATCAATATCGAGGCCAATATCGATAACAGATCAGAACTTAAGTTCTCCAAAAAAAATCACTAGAATTGACCAAATCCAACCAATTATGAGAACATCAGTTGATCCCTGACCGATTCCCAATTCCCGCAAAAGATATGTCTAGATAAGTTCTTCAAGCGTAAATTAGATCGAGACCGGCCAATCCTATTCCACCGATTCTACAATCCCTGCTTCTAGTGTGAGAGAAACCGGAGAACATTTAGTTTAATTCATACCAAGAAAAAAATAAACCAATAGAGTGTTTGGTACCAAATTTGTTATTGAGATACTAGATTTTCAAAAATTGATATCCAATTATATTTGAACACAATTTTTAAAAATGAAAAAATAAACAATTGACCAGTTAGGTATAAATGACATATGAATTAAAATTTACATAGACTTTTTTTGGTAACACTTGAAGGTTAACATCTATTATGAAATTATCAATATACATTTACAAAAAGATAAATAAATTGATTAAATACCAATGAAGAATCATTATTGTCCACAAAGCCCCACATATCTTACTGAAAATAACACATACCGATGTCTGTTAATTTAATATGGCATAAAAATAACTATAGTCTGCAACATTAACACATTAAAAAAAACTAAAGAACTTCACCGATTAAAGGAGAAACCGAAGTCGGGAGGGGGAGTCGGTAAGGGGGCAGGGGGCCAGCAGCCTTACAATCACACGAGGCAAGGGGGCCAGAAGGCTTGAAACACCCCTCTAGGGGCTAGAATCGAGAGACATGAAAGAAAGAAAGGAATTGCCTAAAGAATGCTGGAATTGCTCCAAATCACCACCGGATCGATCCAAAGTGGCAACAGAATCTCTCCAAATCATCAAATTGCCACCGAAATCGTCAGAATCATTACCTAAATCGCTGGTGCCCTAGCCGATTCAGGAAGAAGAATAACTTTAGAGGCCGGTTCCAAGCCGATATCACTGATATAGGGGTGATATCATATCAATATCGAGGCAAATATCGATAACAGATCAGAACTTAAGTTCTCCAAAAAAAAATCACTAGAATTGACCAAATCCAACCAATTATGAGAACATCAGTTGATCCCTGACCGATTCCCAATTCCCGCAAAAGATATGTCTAGATAAGTTCTTCAAGCGTAAATTAGATTGAGACCGGCCAATCCTATTCCACCGATTCTACAATCCCTGCTTCTAGTGTGAGAGAAACCGGAGAACATTTAGTTTAATTCATACCAAGAAAAAAATAAACCAATAGAGTGTTTGGTACCAAATTTGTTATTGAGATACTAGATTTTCAAAAATTGATATCCAATTATATTTGAACACAATTTTTAAAAATGAAAAAATAAACAATTGACCAGTTAGGTATAAATGACATATGAATTAAAATTTACATAGACTTTTTTTGGTAACACTTGAAGGTTAACATCTATTATGAAATTATCAATATACATTTACAAAAAGATAAATAAATTGATTAAATACCAACGAAGAATCATTATTGTCCACAAAGCCCTTACTGAAAATAACACATTCCGATGTCTGTTAATTTAATATGGCATAAAAATAACTATTTTACAACATAAATATAGGCATTTTCACTAATAAATTAGAATCTTTAAAACATTTGTAGACAGCGCTGCTGGATAATCTAAACATGTGGAGACAATAGTGTCTTGTTTTTCTGGTTGTCAAAATCTAGTAGTAATGTTTAGTTTTTATTGACCACCCTTTTACGAATGACAATTTTGATAAGTTTTTAGAAAAACATTGTATATATGTATAATTTTATTTGGATCCAAATGACCCTTTAACAAATGAGATAAGATCACATATGCCACAAATTAAGATATTATACCAAACACTCCAGAAATGATTATATTTAAAGCTTCTTAACTAAGATATCATATTTAACAGAGCACCACCAGAGTTCAAATCTGATGATCATACATGACCTGAAAGAGAAATGTTGAGCTTAAAAATGAGTATTTATACAAAATGAAGTCATAACTTCTCCACCTCTAGTCCCAGCTTCAGCCCCAACACCAACCTCGACCTCACAACTAACTCTCACCAACCTGAAGACTAAGACATTTTTCACTTATGAAAAAACTATATCATCATGGCATAAGGATTAGAAGTTCTTCATCCCAAACAGAAGAAGTAGCTAATAAGAAAAACTTGGAAATTAGACGAAGACATGTCAATCCAATAGGCAGTACATAACCACCCTCCACAGATGATGATAATGATGAGGAAGACTTCATTCCACCTACGCAAGTAACACAACAATAAAAGGTCAGAGGTTCAAGTTGACATGTAGGAGAATGAGGATTTTCAAGCAATGCACGCATCAAATGGTCAGGAGCCAATGATTTAGGTCAGACATAACATTTGAGTGAGAGAAATCAATGATGGAATCAAGAATTTCTTAATCAGTACGCTGCAGTCAATTATCGAGAACCCCTACGTACTTCCAGCCATAAAATCCAGCCACACCACTAACACACGACACTGTGCATAATTTTTCTCAATTACTTGAATCCTTCTTTTCATATGCTCCAACAGCATGCAGAGAATGTTGAAGATGAAAGGTAAGTCCAAAAAAAATGTATAACATTTTATTGTATGTTAATATAACATTTATATCATATTACCTATGTTTAATAAATGACTATTGTCACTGAAGTACATCTAATTGTCCTAAACTCTTTTAATGCCATAAAAGTGCATTTCATAAGTAATTTTTATTTCTTAACAAATTTTAAAGGTATTCCCATTTTAATGTTTTTTATAAATTTTTAACAATCAAAAATAAAAATGATTGATCAAGACCGATTCCAGATTGGCTTTCTTGCCAAAAAATTGATAGATTCTGACCAATTCGATCCAATTTGGATCGAATCAGTACCCACCAATTCAGGTACCAATTCCAATTCCGCAATCCATACTTTGCCTATACATTGTTGCCCATCAGTCAAACTAACTGCAACTAAACGGAACTCACTATCTCCGCCTGACAAAGATGTAGGGTGAATGCCTTCCAAATCCGACTATCTACTCAATTTGTATCTCCATCTATGAAACTCACTCAGTTAAATATGACATCAACTCTTCTTTCAACTCAACCGATACCTTGTCACATTTCTTGATATTCTCACTCACCCCGCTAGGGGTGGGCACGGTTCGGTTTGGTCAGGTTTAGACCATTTTTTTTCAAACCGAACCAAACCGAATCACCCTCTCAAACCGAACCGAACCAAACCGAACCAAACCGGTTCGGTTTGGTTCGGTTTAAACCGAAAATAAATAAAAATATTTAAATTAATTATTTTTTACATTTATATACTAATTTTTAAGTTAAAAATAATGAAAATAAATATTATTTTATTATAAAATTTATAAAAATATTATTTTTATTAATACTATAATAGTTTTTTTATATTTTTTTGATTAAGTCGGTTTAAACGGTTTGGTTTGGTTTAAATCGGTTTGGAGGTTTTCCAAACCGAACCAAACCGAAAGGGGCTCCAAACCGAACCAAACCGAACCGAATGGGCTGGTTCGGTTTGGTTTCTCGGTTTGAACCGTTTTGTGCCCACCCCTACACCCCGCCAATATGTTATTTGATATAGTAAACATCTCTATTCATTTCTTTCCCAAACCACTTACACAGTTACACTTCACCACTTTCTTTTCAACATCTAACGTATGTTCGTGTTGTCATCTAATGTCACGATGTGTAAGAACACCACGCTCCTCTTTCGATATTTTCCTACATAGAAAAAATATAAAATTCATAATAAATAAAAGTATCCAGCAGTAGGAAGACAACCGGACAATACGGACAAAGATCATGTTTCAACTCCCAAGAACCAACTATAGGGATGAAGAAACTAAACAAGTCACCCCAAGAGATGACACTATGATAGTCACCCCTTCAAGTGATTGTGTAGACCCCCACACGATCACCCAAAAGAGTGACTAATTCTCCCCGAAGAGGGTACCACAAGGTTCCCTAGGGAGAACCCTATATATAGAGAAAATCCCCCTCCCCCGTTAGGTTTAAGTCCAACCGGCCATCGGGGAGGCAAATTTGGAAAGAGAATAATGAGGAGAAGAAGAAGAGAGAAGGGAGAAAAGAAAAAAAACACACATTGGGAATGCCCGATTTCCCAAATCAGATTGGACCCAATTTTAGTATCTCTGATTTCCTGAAGAATCAGCCGATTCTCGGCCAATCTAGAAAAATCGGTTCTCTCGGTCCAAATTGATTCCTCTAGAAATTGATCTTAGATCAGTTGTCCAGCCGGTGAATCAAATTGGGTTGATCCAAAAATCAGCTGATTCTAATCTAGATCAACCAATTCTACAAACAATGGTCTATACCCCTTCAATTCTTGATCTTGAAACAACATACAACGAATTGTGAGTATCAAACCTCTCAGTCTTGCAAAAGAGTGATTCTGGTTTTAGGGTTTTTGGAGAGTAGGTTGCACCGGAGCTTCATCCTTCACTTAGCCTTCTGCAATTGTGCCTTCTACTGTGATAAACATACTTTAACTGTTTTTTTTTCTTTTTTCTAAAACTTCTTCACATCGTTCCTTTTCCTTTTTAGTTTTTTCTTCTTCATCTCCCGTGTTAGAAACAGGTTATTGTTCAAGTATTTTAGCCATTGAACACTAGAAATGCAAGATTACGTTTTTTTACCTGTTTTTTATTTTCTTATTACAAATGTTTAGATCGACTACTCAAGAAAACTATCTTGAAGCTTGTTCATACTACAAAAATGATAAAGTTTAACTTGAGCTACAAACTTAGAGCTTAAAGTACAAATTAAATACTTTAAGTTTGGACACCTTCTTGCAACAGTGCTTAAGCATGTGAGAAGCTTCATGTTTGATTATCTTCACGACTGCATTTTTTTCTTAAAAGTGGATTACACCACAATTGATATAGCATAACATTACAAATAAAAGTACACATTATGAACAAGATATATGCAGTACGGTGATAAATAAAATATTCAGGAGTAACACTTTCCCAGTGATAATTTGGTAAAACACAGCTCAAACAATGAAAACAAAAATCTACACAGCTCAATTACGTAATAAGCCAGGCAGAGAGTAATAAGCATCTACACTAACAGCATGTATCACGACACTACACCTTTTCACCACTATCATTTCCAACTACTCTTATCTCAAGACCAACACATGCTGCTTCTGGCGCCAAAGGAATCTCCTCATAGCTTAAGAACTTGATTGCTCCAGGATCAAAACGGAAGAAGCCAAAATCATGAATCTGAAGTAAAATAAAGAACAGCGTCACCATCAGGGTTCAAATGAAACAAAATAAAAAAGCTTACGGTAATTTGAATAGCCAGCAAGCTCCAAGCTGAAAAGGTACGATTTGCAAAACGAACGGCAAGTAAAATTCTTAAAATTGGTGCACGATATTTGCCCCATCCATGAAGAAATAGGCTGGGCAACAGTGATATGGGACTCAAAACTGCTGAAAATGCAATAAAATCAAATGGCTTCGGAAAAAAGCAAGCTATTTAACAAAAATGACAAGCTAACCAAGTTCCTGGTGATCCTTCAAGAAGGCTCTTCATAAGGTTAAATTGTAATTTTTACCTTTTTAGGGTAAGAAAACAGACTACAATTCATTAAATACTAGCAGAAGGCAAACAGATAACCAAAATAGAGAAAAACCTACTCCATTAAGAAAAAAGATGAAGAGTAATCCAAAAAACATCACATACAGATACTGAAGAAAACAAAACAGCAGCTTTCCAGGAAAAAAGAGCTACAAGAGTTTAGAATAGGCAGCTAGGTCAAGATGGAGAAGTTCAGAACAGGTGATTTCAATCAATCTAACTATCAACATTCATATCTATCTTACATCCAATTCTACCACTTAGGCAATGTCTCCTACGCTAAAATGACCCCTTTGAACACCTTCAATGTCTTGTCACCTAGACAATTATGAATGCAAATTTCAGAAACAATTAACATCAAATCTGCACACCATGGTGACTATAGCTAATTATATCTTGTTGGGAGTCTTGCAATAAAGAGAAAAGCACCTCCTCCTTCACTTCTTTCCCTTATGTTCTTCCTCAGCACAATAGACCACTAATATATACCATTAGCTAAGACATAGTTTCCAGCAATTTTACCACACCCGATACTGAATACTTTGGGATACTTTTCTAGATACAGAAATGATCATCCCTCTTTTCCCTCCATAATATAGTGCCTATAATATCCCCAAATTGAAAAAACCTTATTTGATCCATTTTGCAGCTTTCATGATGCCATACCATAAGGGCAAAATATAATTTCCACTTATCAATGGATCAATTATACTTGCAAGCAATTTCCGCAAGCTGGTAAAGAAATGCCACAATTATTTCAATGCAAAAGGGCAAAAGACCTTCACCTTAGGGTTGATGGCAATAGAACAGCCACAAAAGCAAGTAGAGGGGCAAGAGCCGTGTTGCTCTGCACATGGTGAGGAGATTATTCCCTTTGATAAAAGGGGGGCATAAAACAAAGGAAAGGACTAAAGAACAAAAAAAACCTACAAACTACATTAAAAGAAAAACTTCCTCCAGTTAAATAACTTAAATAAGTTCATGATATGACCTAGAAGAATGGGAGAAGAAGCCATCAATCACTGATAAAACAAGAACACTTAAAAAGTAATCAAAGGATCATCCCCTATGGCAAAACCTTGCCCAAAAATTCTGACATTTTCTCCATTCAAATGGCCCAAAAAGTAGAGAATAAGATTTAGCATATGCTTGTAATCCTTCCATGACCCCAAACTGTCCCACAGAAAATAAGTTCTCTAATACTATGCATATATGTTGCTATACGCAACCCAATAGGGAGCAATTCATTCATTGCATAAATGAAAAGTTACAATGCGAAAGAATAAACATGAGGGGCAGGTCTATCCATGGAATAGACAGACAACCCTATCATATAAAAGTCCGCAGACATGCAATGACCACAATAGCCATCTATCAGAAGGTGAAAATGTAGCCCGCAGCAGAAATCAGATAAAAAATCACTTCCAGCCCTTTAGAATGTCTATAACAATGCCTACCTCTTGCTTAACTAGTCCCCAGAAACTCCATGGTTGACGAGGTTGCAGCAAGCATGCCTGAAGATCAAAAACAACTGGCTGAAAACAACCTCAAAAATTTAATGACTCCAAGCTAGTAGAATAGTCCATAAGATATTTGGCAGTACACCATCCCATAATCCTTTCTACACAATTGATGGTCATAGTCCATTCCATGCGATCTCCCGAGAATTTCTTTCTCTTCACACATCCGAGAAATGAGACCATCGAAACGAGAATATTTATATAGTACCTTTGATATCTTGATTTTCTCCGCCTATTACTACCCCTAACTTGTTAAATTGCCTTGTTCACTTAGCTTCATATATTGCCAAATTTATTATAGAATTCATCCAAATATTCGTCTAGACATTATTGTCTAGTAAAATTTTATGATTAAATGTTTTTATGACTATAAATGTACAATTGACCCAAGATGTCATCTATCTCCTATCCATATTGTTCAAGATAAAATTTAGGTCCAACACAAGATTCCTTGCATGTCCATGTCTCCTGTTAATAACAGATCACCTTCTCTATATCTATATTTCCTTTTTATTTTTTCACAACTTATTTTGATGTTTAATATGGGTTCTTTTGAAGAGAATTTTTTGAGATCTCTTCTATTCAGTCTCTATGAGATAAAATCGGAATGCTAAGTGGTAATCTTTGGGTAAGGCATACCCTACATAAATGAAATCCGAGATCCAATCTCTTGAGATTTTTCCAAGAATCACAAGATCTCTTCTTTTTCACCATTCCAAGATGAAGCTGAGATCCGAGACGACAATCCTTGCACACCTTAGGCTCCAAGTGAGAGCCTAAGGTCAAAAGGAATCTTCGTATTGGTGTGGCTTTCATCCAACAGGTTCTTTGGTGACATCCTGCAACGGATAATGCATATGTGCCCTGAAATCTGACATCTCTGTTATTACTTCCGCCTGGCAAGAAAACACTGAAATAGTTGCGGCTTTCACCTTTCTGCTCACCCCATTTTCAATTTCATAGACTGGCAGTGGTATAAACCATATAGCAGTTCATTATTGCGTATACATAAAGCTATATTTCACCCCCAAGTTTCAGCATTTCATAATAACAGCTAATATTTTCATATAACATCAATTACATTAAGCTGCTTCTTATGAAAATGGTTATATGGGTATGTCATATCGGAAATAAGATACCGTGGCACCATTAATTCCTGAGCGCAAAATAAAGTAGAGATAATAACACATAAACGAAAGCTCACTAAAGTAACTGGTCAATTTTATGGTCCAAATCAATCCCTGCATTGTACTTGAAGGTGTAATCAAACAGAAGCCAAAAGAACGCCACTCATTTGTTAAGAACAGATGCTAGTCCTTCGGTTAACCTCAATTTCTTGCAATTGAGATCAAGAACCTCGAGCTCACCGGATCCCTGTACACAGCAAACACCGGGATCTCCTCCCGGTTCACGAACATTGCCTCAGCCACAACCGGCCCTGCATAGATTCATCGAGAACAGAGCAGAGAAAGGCATCAGCGAACGAACCAAATAGTCACCATGCCCGCCCCAAAGCTCTCGGCATACCGGGCTTGACGACGTGACGATTAGTAAGAATAATCCCGCGGAGGCGGTCGACGACGAAACCCGTGGCATAGCTGGCGCCAGCGGACTCGGTGTCGAAGGCCCGGGTAGCCGTGGTGCGGAGGACGACCACGGCGGGCACCACACTCGCCAGCGCCTTCCGCCAGTCTTCGGCCGTCGCCGCGCCCTCTCGGAACGGGGGCGGCTCGATCTCCATAAGCAGGTCGCCCCCCTTCCCGCACGCATCCATGCTCCCCGACCCCTGGCTCTCCAGCTGATCCCCCATTATAGATAGATACAGAGAAAGCGATGAGTGGGGTGGGGGTTAGGGTTGGAGCCGCGGAGGCGAAGGAGACGGCGGAGGCGAAGGGAAGATAACATGGGGAAGCAGGGTGATGGTAAGAAACTTTATGGCGAGCGACAGAACAGAACCCTAGAGAGCACGGATGGGCGGGGCCGTGTCGGTTACGGGGGAGAGGAAGACGACGAGATTCCGAGAAGCGGAGAGACGTAAGTGGGGTCCACAGAGAGGAAGACGCCGGGAGCGTTCTCCAGGCGGTGGATGATGGCGGAGCGAAGTACCGGCCGACGGCGCACGCGCGGTGTGATCACTCCGGGTGACCGTAAGGGGCTCGCGCACGGGACCGGATCCTCCTCGGTGTGCACCTCAATGCACACCACTTCTTAAATTCATCTAATTATGTGATCAAATTAGTTATTTTAATTATTTTTAAGATCATGAATATACATATATAATATGTGATGTTATATTTTATGAAAATCAACATTAAATATATTTTATACATATATTATTTAAATTAAAAATATAATTAATTTATAAAATAATATAAATTGAAAAAATATTAATATTACTTCTTTTTTATCAATACATAATATATATTTATATTCACAATCTTAAAAATGATTAAAATAATTAATTTGATCACATAATTAGATGAATTTAAGAAGTGGTGTGCATTGAGGTGCACAGAGGATCCGGTCCCCTCGCGCACCGTTCGGTGTGGCCACCCACACACGGTGAACGTACTTAGAGGTGTCAATGAGCCGGGCCGGGCAGCCCGGCCCGAGGTCGGCCCGCTTAGGGCCCGGTCCAAAATATATTGGCCCGACCCAACCCGGGCCGCAGTATATTGTTGGCCCGGCCCGACTCGACCCGCAAAAATTATTGACTTGGCCCGTCCCGTCCAGGCTCGGCCCAACTATATATTTTATAAATAAATATTTATTAAATATGATAAATTTAATTATTTAAGATAACATTATAAAATTAATAATAATTTAATTTAAATATATTTTTAATAAATAAAAATGATATTTTTGACATAAAAAATTGAAAGTTATTTGGCCCATTCTAGCCCGCGTCGGCCCGCTTCGGCCCGTATGTCGGCTCGACTAAAGCCCGCGAGCCAAAATATTTGACCCGTCAAATGACCCGCAGCCGGCCCGGCCCGCGAACCCGTGGGCCGGCCCGGCCCATTGCCACCCCTGAACGTACTTGCCCATGCTGCGCTGTTTAAGAATCAGCGCGGTGCGTCGTCTCGAGTCTCGATCATGTATACAAAATGTCAATATAAAAATGGGTAGAAAGTAATACTTGCATTACTTGATGTGATGTGGTCAATGACATTTTAACTAAACTTTTTTTTGGGTCACAAAATAACTCATAACATTATATAAAGCATAAAACAACAGTTCAGCAAATTACAAACTGAAAATACAAACAAGATGCCCATTCATCTGGGCATCTCAGACAAAAGTTGATTCAGTACAACTCCAGGCAGGGATACAAGGGAGTTCGACCAATCTATGCTCTTCTGTGAGTGCAGTGCCCATCTAGCCAACAAATGTGCAGCAACATTCTTCGTCCTGGGACAAAAGACAACTGTTGTAGGGGAAGTCTCCAGATGTTGTCTACACCTGTTGATGAAGATAGAAGCTTTCCATACAATGGGGCCTTGCTGGTTGATCGCATTCACCACAGTCAAAGCATCACCTTGTGATCTCTAATAATTATTCCAATGGCCCCCTTTGAGTAATCCATGGCAGCATCCACATTAATCATTACCTGCGAAGGAATAGGAGACTTCCAACCTACATCCTTTTGAACTGAACTATTCAGCCTATTAAGCAAGAAATTAGTATCTTTAACTGCTCTATTCAAAATCCAAACAGGATTTTTGTTGATATTTGTAAAATGTGTTTCACATCTGTGTTTCCAAAGTCTCCACATAATCGAAATAGCCAAAGTTGCATGATATAAGACATTCCTGTCTTTCATAAGTATCCAGTCAATGAAAAACAAAATGATTTCATAAATACTTTGATAAACCCACTGCTCATTGAATCCCAAAGAGGATGCAAACCACACTGCCCTACTACGAGGGCAAAGAAATAGAATATGCTCAATGTTTTCCTTGGGGACTTGACAGATGTTACAATTGCTAGATACATAAGAACACCTCTTTGCTATCGCTTCATTAGTTGGCATGGCCTGATTTAAAATTTTCCATAGAAACATGACAATTTTGGATGGAAAAATCTGGTTAATATATGGATGCCATAGCTTTTTCCAAATAGATGTGTTGGAACAACTCAGAGGAAATCTAGATTGTATGAAAAAGGAGTAAGCTGACTTAGTAGTCAAATTGCCATCCTGTGAATGCTTCCAAACTAGATTATCATGAGCTTCATCAGCATATATAGGAGTTCTTTGAATACGATCAATTGTAGTTTGATCAAAATAAGTCTGTAATACAGTTAAGTTCCAGCACCCATTATCATTATCAATCAAATCAGAAACTAGCAACTGATTATCTTCATTATTTCTGGTCAAAACAGGGGGGCTCCATCCATCTAAAATCCAGTTTTGCTTGTTAACAATAATCTCGGATCCGTCTTTAATTTTCCAAATACATCCTTTCAGCAAAAACTTTCTAGCATGAATGATGTTTTTCCGTGCTTGTGAACTTGTTACCCTCAGTTGATGATCCCAAAAGTTGTCCTTAAACAGATACCTATTGCTTAAATTTTTAACCCACAATTTTCCTTTATCTTTGATAAACGACCAGACTAGCTTAAGTAATAAGGCCTTGTTAACCAAAGCAAGATCTCTAATACCCAAGCCCCCTCTGATCTTGGGTAATTTGATAAGATCCCATCTCCTAAAATGAATCTTTCTCTTTACTTCATCTTGATGAGCCCACCAAAAGTTCGCCTGACAGGATTCTAGTTTCCTTATAACAGTTTTAGGAATTTTCTTCAAAGCCATAATATGAGTAGGCAATTGACTAAGAGTGGACTTAATTAACGTAGTCCTACTAGCTGTTGAAAGTAAAGAAGATTTCCAACCAGCTAATCTTTTTTGAAAATTTTCAATCTGCCATTTATAATGATTGATTCTATTGTCAAGAATGCCGATTGAGATTCCTAAGTATTTCTCAAAAGGAGATGCTAACCCAAAACCAGTGATAGAACAAATTTGCTTGATCAATTCCGAAGACACATTTTTGCTAAATATAATACTTGATTTCCCAACATTAATTGATTGTCCTGAAATATATTGATAAACCTTAAGAATTTCCATCATATTCTTAGCTTCTTCCACCGAGGCTATTCCACACATAATAATATCATCTGCATACATCAAATGCGTAATAGTGGGACCTCCTCTCCAAAGAGTGATACCTTGAAAACTACCTTGATCTCTAGCTATTTTAACAATAGCCGATAAAGCTTCCGCACATAAGATATATAAATAAGGAGATAGCGGACATCCTTGTCTAAGACCTCTTTCAGGTTGTAATATATCAGAAGGTTTACCATTCAGACTTAAAGAGTAAGTCACTGATGTAATACAATTCATGACAAGGCAAATGATTTTTTCTGGAAATTTATACTTCTCAAGCATAAACTTCAAGAAAGACCAATTTAGCTTATCATAGGCCTTGCTAATATCTAGTTTAACCATAAACTGTCCCTTTCTTCCTGTTTTAGTCCTGAAAGTATGAATGATTTCATGAACAATAATGATATTGTCAATAGCAACTCTGCCTGGCACATAAGCTGCCTGATACTCATAAATCAACTCAGGCAGAATAGGTTTAATTCTGATAGCTAATAGTTTAGACAATATCTTAAAAAGGACGTTACAAAGACTAATTGGCCGGTAGTGATCAGGAGCTGTCGAATTCTCCCTTTTCGGAATAAGAGACAGAATTGTATGATTTAGTCCTTTGGGAATAGTGCAAGAAGCAAATATGCAAGAAATAAAATCCACTATATCTCCTGAAATTTCAGACCATAGAAATTGCAGAAAACTTGGAGGAATTCCATCCGGGCCAGGAGCCTTGTCTGGAATCATGGAGAAAAGAGCATTTTTAACCTCCTCTGCCGATGGACTAGTACTCAGAGCAGTTCTATGACTATGTGAGACCTGGGGAACCGATAGGAAATCATACCAATGAAGATTAGGATCTCCATCAGAGGCACAAATCTTAGAGAAATGATCCAGGAAAACCTGATGTATATCTTCCCAATTATTGGACCACTGTCCATTCTCTTTGTAAACCCCTGAGATCCTATTAAATCTTCGTCTATTAATTACTTTCATATGAAAGAACTTAGTACATTTATCACCAAAAATATGCCAAAAAGTTTTCGCCCTTTGTTTCCAATACACCTCTTCCATAGATTCCAGTTGCTTCAGCTTATCCAGAAGAAAAGACTCATATTGAAGTTGCTCAGGAGAATACAGGTTGCTTGAAATTTTTTCTAATTCATGCTTAATTTCCACAATCTGTTGAGATAAATTTCCATAGACTTTCTTTTTCCAAAAAAGTAAACGATGTCTAAGTAAACTCATTTTTCTATCATAGTAAAGAGTTAAATTAGGTGTGGAACACCATGCTTGCTTTGCAAAACCTCTAAATGACCAATGTTGGTACCAAGCCGATTCAATACGGAACCAGCTCTTCTTCGATTCATAAAAGGAATTTGTAAAAAGTAAGAAGGGAACATGATCACTATAATAATTAGGAAGCAGACACACCTTGGCATTTTGGTACATGAAGATCCAGTCCATCGAAGCTAAACATCTATCTAATTTCTCACGGATATGGTGGGAAAAACTTCTTCTATTGGACCATGTATAAGCCAGTCCCTCCATTCTCACATCTACTAATGCATTGGATTGAATGAACTGTTCAAAAAGATCAATATGAGAGTGAATAGGAATTGAACCACCCCACTTTTCCTCTCTATATCTAATACAGTTCCAGTCCCCGATCAAACAAACAGGTGCTCTATAAGACCTCAAAAAAGTTGAAATCTGATTCCACATTTCACGTCTTTGCTGATGCCTAACTGGAGCATAAACCGTAATGAGCAAAAAGGAAAGATGATCTATTTGATCTGTAACCCAAGCAGCAATCCAAGACTGAGAATTAACTAACACTTCCAACTTGACCCTAGCAGACCACCATAGCTACATTCCACCAGCTCTACCCCTCGCAGGGGAAACAACAAACTGACTAATGTTTCTAAGCTTAAAAAATTCTGCAGCTGTCTCTTGACTTGTTTTAGTTTCTGCCACAAAAAAGATATCTGGTTTAACTGAATGGGTTAACCTGTCAATATATCTAACTGTCGGGTGCCCATTCCCACCCCGACAGTTCCAAGAAATAATCTTCATTTTTTCCCTTGCAGCTGTTTTGGGCCAGCTGCCAGAGCCCCTTGTAAGTGATCAGCTAATGTAGAGGTATGTAGATTTTCTAAACTCAGTTGTTTAAGAGACAACTTTCTTTTGATAGACCTCTTGGATTTATCTATAGAACTGGCCTTTTTAACAGCTATAGGAGATATGTGCTTTGGAGATCTGATCATCTTTGTATAAGCTTCTTGCTGTGTGCATTCAGAACTCATTTGCATCTGATAACAATTGCTTGAAGCATTCTGTGGAATCGAGCAAGAAGTGCAATTAAAGACCTGCTTCAAAAAGGGTAAATGTTCATGAACCTGATTTACTGATGAATAGATTTCACTAAGTCGCTTGCCTTGTGTCAACAAGCTAGAAGGTGATTGCAGAGAAAGCAACCAGGCTGCCTCTAACTCATCCCGCGATGAAGAAGAAAGTATACCAGAGCTCATATTCTTATTTGATAAGTCATCTATTAATTTAGAAGGAATAGTAGTTGAAACATGCACTTCCTTTCCTTTAGCACATATTTCCTTTTGAGTAGACAAGGATTTATAACAAGATATCCCAGCATCAACCGGGACTAAAGCTGAAGACTGAGGAATATTATTATAATGAAACTTTGTTTCCTGACTTTTGCCTTTCTCTTCGCTTCTACCATTCACAGTCAACCGATCGCCATATCTTAAAGTCAACTGCGCCTGTAATTCTTGCTGCGCAGAGGTTGATAAAGATGGCTTAATCAATGTTTTCAGCTGATTCAGAACATCACAATTTGCATGTTTGTGACCCAATAACCCACAATAATAACAGAAATTAACTATCTGTTCAAAAGCAATATCAAAAGCCACCAAACTTCCATTCGGTAGTATCACAGATATTTCCGTTGGTAGTGGATTGTTGACATTCAAAGCAATTTTAATACGAGCGAATTGACTCCAAGAATTCACAATATCCTGATGGGGTGTATATGGATTACCAACTTGGGATGCCATCTTCAGTACTGTATCCATACCAAGCAACTCTTGAGGTATATCATATATACGCATCCATAAATCAACAGAACTTAATGAATAAGCAGAGGGGAGCATATTGGGTCGAGCTCTTTCTACCTGAACAAGATCATTGTTAAAAAACCAAGGAGTTCTTCGGCAGATTTTATTGACCTCATCTTCTTCTTTCAGAACTAGTAAAAAAGCTCCCTTGGGATAGTCAAGCATGTACCAGGGATACGTTGGAACCCACATTCTTTTAATCCAATCTTTAAGACCAGCTGGTCGAAACCGTTCCTTGGTTAAAACAGTAAGAACTAAAGATCTTTTCCACTTTTGACTATCCAGATCTGGAACCTCCTCAATAGGAACTGGCTGCGGTTTCACCGGGACTTTCAACATATCTTGAAATTGCTTGATGATTAACTCTTCTTCTAATAGCTGCTCTTTCTCATTTTCCTCCATCCGGAGGCAGAGAACTTAACAGACAATAGAAGGAAAAAACTTTATCTGATAGAGAAATATTTCAGAGGCTAGAAAGACTCTAACCACTAAAAACTTTCAACAGCGTCTGCTCCAAGATACGCCGGGCGCACAGATGCCTCGCCAGCGTGAAGTAAAGACGATGAAGGGCAAGAATAACGACACACCCAGACCTACCGATGGATTCAGAGGAGAAGATCTCGCCGAAACGAGGCTCACCTCTCAAATTCCTGACACTCCGCGAGAAGACTCGCGCGCGTCGAGAGAGTTCCCGAACCTCCTGTCCGGAGCCTCCGCGGGGTCAGATTTCCAGAGAGAAGTCAACATTTTAACTAAACATGCCGTTAAATAGTCGATAGTTGAAAATATATTAAAAATTTTATTTTTGAATATTTACAAGTGGCAAGTAATATTTTATTTTTGAACGTGTATAAGACCGTCTTCATTGAGGAGTTTTAAGTTTCGAGATGGGGTTGAAAATCATATAATTAAGATACAAATAGGAATAAAAATGATAAGATACGTAGAAGTCTTCGCTACTCGGATCAAAGATGGACATTTGGGTTTTATTTACCACTGACAAACTGATCTGGTCTGGAGGATCTTTTGAAGCCAAATCAATCCAATAAAAGTATTTGTCATAAATATTGATACTATATTTTTAGAGTAACGAATGATATTGATGCTACACTATCACGTGTAAAACGACATTCAAATTACTATATATTTCAATTTATCTACCAGCGCGTAATACATTTAAAGTAATATAGTATAAACCATCCAAATTAATAAATAATAGGGTATCCATCTTTTTTTGTTTTGTCTAAGAAGTGGATTCAGATAAAATCAAATCAAACATTAAAGTTTCTCAATGACTAGCTAGATCCGTTCTCTTTTAGATATTACTCAAAATACATTCGATCGAAACATATAATCGTGGAATAGCGCAGGTCCCAGCATACAAAAAAAAATGTTACAAATTATTTTTATATGAAAAAACAGACACCCAGAGTTTGTTTAAATCATAACTACTAATGACGTAAAAATCTCGCTCAGACCGTACGTCTGATTGTAGAAAATCCATAACTCCACCACCTGCGAAAATCCATAACTCAACCACCTGTCCTTATTTGGATGGTTGTGATTCACATCATGACTGCATAAGAAAATCTGAGCTAAGAGTGTAAACGGGGCCAGATTAGATAACAAAATCACATAGATTCGATTCTGATTATGATAATGACTAAGGTGCTTCGATTCCGATAATTTTGAAATCACTCTATTTCAATTTTAATTTGATTCCGATTCTGTTATCGAAATTGGAATCAAATTGGATAATTTTTTATTCTGATATTAAATATTATTTTTATTAAAAAAATAAGTTAATAAATTTACATATAATTACAAATAATAATAAAATATTTTATAAAATTTATTTTATCATCTTATTAATTTATATATTAAATTTTATAATTTATTTAATTTTATTTTAATTATTTTTTATCATAATCGGATAAATAGAAACGAAATCACTTGATTTTATTTTCGATAAACTATCAGAATATCCGATTTTTATTCTAATAACTTACGAGACACGGATACCGTATCCAAATCCGTCGATTTTTATCGAACTTGAATCAAAAATCCAAAATATCGAATTCTATTTACACCCTTAATCTGAGCTTGATTTCATCTATGCCCACAATCAAGATGGTTCGAAGTAAGGGTGTGGCCCAACCAGCTAGGCCCGGCCCACTTAAGGCCCAATAATGATACGTTGAGCCGGCCTAGCTCGACTCACTTCATATTGACGGCTCGATCTGACCCGTAAAAAATATTAACATGCCCCGACAAATCCTGATCCATTTTTCAATTCGGAATCAAAATTTATAAGTTTAGTTATTAAAAAACGACGCTATAATATTGATAATAACTTGTCTTTATTCTTTTTTTTGTTGAAAATTGAAACCTGTCTGATCAGATTTGGCCCAATTCGGCTGCGTTATTGACGACTCACTTAGGGCTTGTGACTTACCATTGCCACCCCCTTGATGAACAAGAAGCTGCATGAAGGAGACTAAATAGTAGTATCATAGCATGTGGTCCGAGTTAGGAGAGATGTCAACCAGCATGATATATATTACTTGGACAACGACATTGTATGCATCCGTAAAGTAAAAATATGTACCCAGTTACGAACTATTCGCTAATTATATTGACGAACTATATTTTTACCCTGCATTTGGGAACGATAGAGTAAACGGATACATAAAGATAACATATATAAAGATCGGCAAGCCAGCTCGAGAAATTAATAAGAATTCAAATCCAAACTCCAACAAAATCTAATTTTGATCGCAACTTTAGATCGATATTCATATCGATTAATATTTGATGTAAATATTCGGACAACCTTAATATAAACTGCAACAAGGATAACACTAGTCTAGTAAAACTATCTTACACCCTGTTTGGTAACACTATCAAATACCTTTATCACTATCAATTTTAAAATTGATATTGATAGGAATCATCAAGAGGTGTTTGATTGATTGTATCAATTTTAAAATTTGTAGTGTAAACAAAATATATTATATATTACAATTGTCCACTTGTGTTACTTTTGATATTGATACTCCAACGTTTGAAAATATTAATATCAATATTGATATAGTACCAAAAATGAAACTCTAACCAAACAGGGCATTAACTCTTGAGATCTATATTCTTAATTTGGGTTTGAATTAGTTGAACTATACGCCGACAACTTTGGTCCTAGTCCATTCCGATCGATGAATAGATGGACAACTCCATTCCTCTTCTTTCTCTCCTGCCGCACTCCCTCTCTCTCTCTCTCTCTCTCTCTCTCTCTCGCACTCTCTCTTTCTTTCTCTTGTTTAGCCCTCTCTCTCTAGATTATTTTATTAATCAAATTGAGTATTTTAATTAATCTAGTTATCATTTTTAATACTTTTAGGATTGGAGGACAATTCGGTATCACAATTGCCTCGGTCACCTCGTGAGTAATCCGGCTTGGGTTCTTGGACGTGAAAATTTACCGATCTCTTCAAGGTAGGCATCCCAACTTATCCTTGGCATACCGATATGTTAATTAACATGTTAAAATGTGTTTATTAGATAAATAGTTAGAAATTAGTGATAAATGGTAGTTTAATTATTTAATTGTCTGTATGAAATTATTTAAGTGTCATTCATGTCATTCATGCCTAGTTTTAGTTATTTTCATGGAATGCATTAGATAGTGGTAAATATATATGATCATGTGTTAGTAACTATCAAAAATTAGTTAGATATGATCATGATTAAATGTATTAATTATATTAAATTAAGGAAATAAAAATTACAATTCTTTTATGATCATACTTATATCCGATCTATGTTATGATTGATCTTGAAAATTATTAATAGATAAATTGAATTGAAAAATGAATTGATATGATAATTCTTTAGCATAATTAATTAACTTAAATTCTTAATGGCTTAAAGTTGTAATATGTATTATTTGATGAATTGATATTAAGTTATGTCTAATTAAAGTTTGCTTGACCATTTATGATGCATATTGTTCTTGATTGGGTAAATTGCATAAATTTGAGTATAATTGAATTATGTGCATGATTACATATTATTCGATTGGGTTTGTTGCATTGGAAATGTGAATTGAGGAATTGTTTCCGCATGACTTGATATTATGTATATCCGGTTCAAGTGAAATGGCAAATGTGTTTCGCAATTCTCGGTTATTTGTTCGTTGAATTTATAATGTCTGAGTAATTATATGGCTTTTACTTGTGAAATATTATTGATGTTGTGATGCACATGATATAATATTTACTCCTCTGGCCTATTTTAGTGGTCCCAAGCAGCGTAGGATGAATTAGATTGATCCGGTGCATCCTTTTGATTCTCGTATACACGGCTTATCCTAAGTACACCATGCCTAGGTGTGCTATGGGATTTAGCTTACTATATGGTACTTCTATATATATTTAGAGCTGGAGTGGAGTTCTGCCAAGTGGAGCATATGATCTACTCAGAAAGATGGAAAGAAATAAATACATGTAGGTCCAGGGTGCATGGACATGTAGAGTAGATCAGTTGGTTTAGTATAGTTAGTTTGGTTCATGTAGAGTCAGTCTCATTCGGTTAATTGATTTTGGAAATGACCCAATTAAGTAATATAATCTTGATAATTAGTTTAGTGATTATGATATAATCTAATTTGTGTTGATTTTATAATTTATTACTACCATGTAGGTTGATTAATATAATAGGAAAGCTGGATATAAGTCCTACTGAGTCCGTATGACTCATTCCAAATCGTTTAACATTTTTCAGGAAAACAGGTAGCGCAGCAGAAGCGTAGTGGATCAGGTTTAGTGGAGAAAAAGTTTAGAGAATTGGTTCATGAATTATTTATATGGAATCGAGGTATGATTTATTTGTGGATTGAACGATTTATTTTAATGAACTGGGACATGTTAGTCTTCAATTTTTCCCAAACCGACGTAGTTTAGGGGTTAATTCCCCAGTCTCGTACCCGGATTTATTCCGCTGCGCCGGTTAGAAAATCCGGGGCGTGACAGGTTGGTATCAGAGCAATAACCCAGCCGGAAGGTCTATTTTGACCTGCCTGGGTATAGGATGTCGGTTTGAATGAATGAAAATCGGTCCTTTTGGAAATTGATGATCTAATTATTGATCTTGAAGTTTGGATTATTGTTTATAGAATAAGATTCTTAATTTGGATTCGTTTGATTTCAAACATTAAATGGTAACTAGATCATTAGATATTCAAATTGAATAATTAATATATGATAACCGATTTTTAGAATCAGTCAATCTTTTGGTTTAATTTGATGAAGAATTATTTTTACCAATTTTGAGACGAGTTCCTTGAATTAGATATATATATATATATTGGATTGTGAAATGTTTGATATGTGAGGGTTGAATATTATTAGATCGGTGTATGATTGATGTTGAATTTTCAAATGTATCATGTTTAGTATTTTAAGTGGTTGTGAGTTCAATAAGTGTAAATAGAAGGCGCGGGTGGCACACAGCGTCTGCTGGCACAGGAAAAAAAAAGAAGAGAAAGAAGAAGAAGGCGGTGGTAGACAACGGAGATTTTTGAATAATTCTAGTAAGGTAATCCGGGGAGATTTTTAAAAGGGTAATCCCGGGAGTAAGGTAGACAACGGAGGGGACATCAAAGTTTATTTTTGATAACGTTGAGATTTTTTAATAATTCTAGTAACAGTGGGACTTTTTTTAAAAAATTGATCTCTAACGGGATCTAGAATTTAATACCCCATATATATACATACGGAGAGAGAGAGAGAGAAAGAGAGAGAGAGAGAGAGATGGAAAAGATTGAGATCGGAAACAAACTCATCCCAATCAGAGACAGATCAGTACATATGAAGTTGGTCTGTAACAACAACTGCTCCATTTTATTTGGAGGATCCGATGAAAGGTACACACATGTAGTTTTGACTCATATATATGATAATAAAGATCTTGCTAAAAGACGGTTTGATTTATTTGTGGATTGAATGATTTATTTTAATGAACTGGGACCTGTTAGTCTTCAATTTTTCCCAAACCGACGTAGTTTAGGGGTTAATTCCCCAGTCTCGTACCCGGATTTATTCCGCTGCGCCGGTTAGAAAATCCGGGACGTGACATTATAAATATAAGGGAGGACGATATAAATACACATACTCTGTATTATTAAAATTATTCCCCCCAAGTTTTCTAAACCGAGTACTGGCACGGTCATGTTTACAAGGAGAGGGAGCTCCCGCCGCAGCCACCGTGACTCGTCCAGCTCGGCCGGTGGGGGTGACGGCTCTTATCTAGCTTGATTTTTTTAGTTTTTTTTTCGAACCAAATGAAATTAAAATAAATTTCAGATCGAATTAAGTTAATTCAAATTAATTTGGATTGGTCCGACTCAAGTTATATTTTATCAAGGTAAAATATATATGTTAATATATAATTTTATTTTATTTGTTTTAAATCACATTTTATTAAAATTAATGTATTTTTATACATTTTATCTTATTTTTTCAAAAAAATTATTTTTATAAGAATGGGCACATAAATATTATACTGTGTATAATTTAAAATAAAATATTTAATTTAATTAGATCATTCGATTTAACGATATAAATTAATTTAAAGTACTCTAAAAATAAATTAAATTAATCGATAATTCAAATCAATAAATTATTAATTTGATTTAATTTTTTGAGCTGAATGAAACAATAATGAACAACCCACCAGGGAGGGAGGGAGGGAGTTCAGCAGCTCCCCACGGCGAACGTGGAAGAATCGGAACCGGGCGTTCGAGCTGACCAGTAAGAACAACGCCTCGTAGACAGCCGAAGAAGGCGGGGGGGGGGACGCAGCCCACTCATGATTCATGCCCACTTGCCCGAATAGGAATGAAAAGGTCGGGAATCTCGAACACAGCCTTTCACTCTCGCGTGCCCCGCGCCGGACTGAGAGAGCCAGGGGGGGCACGGCGACTCCTCTCTCGAGCTGGGTTCGTCGGAAGCTCCGGGCTCCGGGACCGCCCACGTGCGACTGTTCGCGGGCGGCGGCGGCGGCGGGGCTCTCGTGGGATCAGACGTGGAGGAAGCACCGCCGTCGGACTCCGGCGGCAACCAGCGGGGGCGGCCGGCTGCCTCGTCGTGCGCACGGAAGAAACGACGCGCCCTCCTCCTCCCCCCCGCCGATTCTGACCTCGGGCTTTGTTCAAAAAAAGAAAAAGAAAAAAGATTCTGACCTCGGGCTTCCCCGACTTGCGGGCAACGGCCGCGTGGAGGGCGCTCCACCGCCCGTTGGCGGCCTCCGCGCGTCGTACAAGTAGAGGGCGGGCGGGGGCGGAGATCGCCGCCGCGCGCGGAGAACGCGCTTGGGCCGGCCGTTGTCTCCGTGGCGGCGATGGTGTTGACAGAAGATAGAGAGCACCGAGGACGGGTTGCACGGAGGCTCCCGCATCTCGCTTCTCTGTGCTCTCTGTGCTTCTGTCATCGCCATCACAATTTCTTCATCTCCCAGCTCTCCACCGCTAGCTAGCTAGCACATATATATATATAGTTATATACACACACATTTGGGGATTAATTTCTTTTGCCGGGATCGTTTTGATGGAAAGAGTCGTCCGCCGTTTGCTTCCTCTCTTGGCAGGGGCCAAGCGGCCGGGGAATTCAATTCAACAAGGGCGGCCGGCGGCGGGCTGGACGCTTCCTCGCCGGCCGACGGGCGCGGGTCTCCGTGGCGCCACCTGCCGGCCCGGGCTTGGCTCTTGCTCCGCCGTCTCGAGCAAATCCTATACTTCCGGTTGCCTGAGATGCCGGTCTGGACAAAATATATATCTCAGGTTGCAAGGTACGTAACCACGAAGAATATTGCTCTCATCTCTCTCTCTCTCTCTGCAAGTTCTTGCTGGGTGTGCACGCCAGTGAAGCGGAACAAGTAGTAACATATGAGACCTGTCGAGGTACTCTTTTGTCGACACTCAAATTATGATAGATTTCAATTTTTATGTTTAGTCAGAGATATTTTCTTCATTGACCTTCCGAACTAGCAATATATTGGTCAAAATCACTCGTCTTGTAGGAGAACGAGGAGTTTCAAGTACCTCTTTCGATCTTCTTATGCAAATATATTAAAAACATATTTAATATTCTGTCAAATCATATCAAATAGTCGTATATCTAATATATTTTTACGAGAGAAGTTACAGAATAAGTCTCGAGAATTTTTCTGAAACTTTTCACTCTCTCTTTTCAAGTGAGTGCTCGGGATCATTCGTAGCATTCAAGATCGAACTGGACGCAAAATATTGTTTATAAGATAAAAAATTAATCAAAAGTAATATGTGAGATAATAATTTTAGTTTATTTACGAAACTTGATATAGATATAAATGTTGACTTGTTTCTCATATTTAATCAGTCACGATATAATTATTAAAATTTATGGTTTATTTTTTAAAACATATTTTTAATCAAAATACTCAATCAAAGTACTCAAACTTACCAAGTGGGGCGGGAGTTTATTCGAGTCAAGTTTAATTTTTCTTTGTTAAATTTTTTTTGTTTAACGTAATAAACAAGTCAAATCACATTTTTATCCGACTCCTAAATTATTTGTACCGGTTCTCGCTGACATTGTGCAACATTTCCTCACCCCCCCTCTTTTCTTTCCAGTCGTAGTTTCCTGCAACTCGTTGCTTCGAAGGGACGTTGTTGGTTATATTTTATTTTTTCTATGATTTCGGGACAAATTAAACAAGTACGAATACGACAATTTTTAAAAAGAAAAAATTGCGAAAGTACGGCCTTTGACAAAAGAACAATATACTCGTGACCCCCAAAAAAAAGACAAAAGAACAATATTATATTATTTTAAATTAAAACTTTCATAATTTCTCTGATCGGAGTCGCCGAACGCTCCCGTAGGCTCTGCAGCTGTGGCGTCCTCGGCTGTGTTGGAGGTGCTCGGTGCTTCCGCTCCTTTCCCGCCATCCCCTTCCTCCCCCCGGACTCTTTTGTTTTTGGCATTCATGAGATGGGGATCATATCTTTTTTTTTTTTTGGTCACAAGAAACAAGAGATTCATTCAACATCCCCATCTTTTGGATAGATGGGGATCATATCACATGATAAAAAGAAAGAAGGCCTCACCTCTCTTTTGTCATAAATCAAAATCAGAAATTTCTTTAAAGATATAATAGTTCTCACTTTTTTTTGTTATCACATATCCAAGACACGACATTAAATTTATGTTATTGGTTAGTTCACAATAGGAAAAAGGGCTATTGACGATGAATTATTGGCGACGACTTTAAAGAGTCGTCGCCGAAAACGTTATTTGCGACGGCTACGATTAAGCCGTCGCCAATATGAGGTGAACTAGCGACGGTTTATCAAGCCGTCGCCAAAAAGCTTTTAAGCGACGACTCTAGCTGTCGCTAAAGTGTTTACGGATCCTCTTTTGACCGTTCAACGGTCGGGAACTAATGGCGACGGCTTTGAGCCGTCGCCAATACCTTCAACGGTCGAAAGTTATTGGCGACGGCTTATCAGTGCCATTAGTTTTTTTCTTATATCGCCTAAACCCAATACCTTCAACGGTCGAAAGTTATTGGCGACGGCTTATCAGTGCCATTAGTTTTTTTCTTATATTGCCACGACGCTCCCTCCTCTTCCTCCCCCCGCCGTGCCTTGCTCCTGTGTCCTAGCCGCTTGCTGCCGCCATGCCGTTGCTGGCATCGCCCGACGCCGCTGCTGCTGCAGCATCCACCGCCGCCAATAAGAACTGTCTCCACCGTCGGTGCCGCCGTGCTGCTGCCAGCGCCGCCCGCTGCCGCTCCTCTTCTAGGCGCCGCCCGCCGCCGTCATCGCCCCTGCCGCCGGCGCCGCCCGCCGCCGCTCCTCTTCTAGGCGCCGCCGTCGCCCCGCCGCCGCCGCTGCAGGTGCCTCTGCCCGGTGCCGCCGCCGGTGCCACCCGCCGGTGCTTCCACTGCTAGTGCCGCCGAGCGCCGCCACTGCTGCTGCAACCCCCACCGAGCGACCTCCTTTTAGGTAACAACATATTTTTTTTAGATAAATGTAATATTTATTTTAGATAAATTGATTAGAATTAATGTGATATTTATTAGTTAAATGTGCTAGTTATTATTTAGGTAACCTCAAACAATCAAACCAATTTACTTTTAGGTGGTAATTTGAGGTGTTTTTTACTTGATTCAAAATTTAGAACAAATGTGGTATTTGTTCAATATCTTTTTAAGATGACAAAAATAAAATAGGACAATCATGTATCCGTTTGGGCAATACGGCATAGGGGTGGGGCAAAAATCTCCAAATCTCAATCCGAAACCGGATTCGCCAATATGAAGCTCATTCCGGATTTGAATTGGGCAATCCGGCTTCGGGTTGTGCTAAAATCTCCAAGTCCCCAATCTGAAGCCGGATTTGCCAATCGAAGTCCGTTCCGAGTTTGGATTGGGTAATCCGGCATCGGGTTGGGCCAAAATCCCCAATTCCCCAATCCGAAGCCGGATTCACCATTCCGAGACTTATTCCGGGTTTGAATTGGACAATTCAGCTTCGGGTTGAGCAAAAATAACAATATGAGAGTATTAACCTGGCGATACTGGTTGAGCAAAAATAACAATATGGATTGGACAATTCATTTTGCTTCACTCGATCGAATCCGTCAAATTCGACGAATCTGCCAAAATCTGTCGAACCTAACGAACCTGGCTCTGATACCACTTGTTGGGAAAAACCGGTGTTAACCGATCTTTTCCGCCGAGTGAACAATCCTGTAGACGAAACGACACTCACGCAAGCAAAGAAATAGCACAATAGACGACACACCGGATTTACGTGGAAAACCCCAAAATCGGGGAAAAATCACGGGACAAGTCCGATCCACTAAGCAATCAAGAAGTACAACAATGACCACTCTCAAATAACAATATGAGAGTATTAACTTCCATAAGAACGGTGAAAATCACACGCCTGGGCTTTAGGGAGAAAATCCCTAGACAAGACGTAAATAGACGAAAAATACCAAGAATAGATGTCTAGGAAGCCTGGAGACGCTGCTGTCATTCTCCCTTCTTCTTCTTCTCTATTTCCCCTCTATTTTTCTCTCTCTTTCTCTCTCTTTTTCTCCCCCTGCCGTAGCCTCTAGGGGTGAGCATGGTTCGGTTTGGTCCGGTTTGGGCCATTTTTTTCCCAAACCGAACCAAACCGATTCAACCCCTCAAACCGAACCAAACCAAACCATTTCAATTCGGTTTGGTTCGGTTTGGTTCGGTTTAAACCAAAAATATATAAAAATAATTTAATTAATTATTTTTTACATATATATAAAAGTTTTTAAGTTAAAAACAATCAAAATAAATATTATTTTATTATAAAAATTATAAAAACCTTATTTTTAATAATATTATAACAGTTTTTAAATAATTTTTTAATTAAATCGGTTTAAACGGTTTGGTTTGGTTTAAACCGGTTTGGAGGACTTCCAAACCGAACCAAACCGAACATGGTTCAAACCGAACCAAACCGAACCAAACAGGCCGGTTCGGTTTGGTTTTTCGGTTTGAACCGTTTAATGCTCACCCCTAGTAACCTCTGCGCGCAGCCGCCTTACGTCGCCGAAAGCCTCCTTCCCGACGTGCTGTTCGCGTTCGCCGGATGCTGCAGCGCTACACCCCATTTTTCTTTTTTCTTTTTTTCTCTATTGTTGTAAAATGCTCCCTCTCTGACGTACCTGTTAAGATGGCACGTGAGAGCCTCTTACGAGACTAGCACATAATAACTTGGTACGTAGCACCGTGTGTTCAACATGTAGGGTTTGCTTGTTTTATCATAATTCTTTTGTTTCAAATTATTTTAAAAGATAGCTTTTATTTTCAAACAAGAATTTCTGTTTGGTTAACATTGTAATATTTTATTTGATAACACTGTTAGATATTTCTATTATTATCAATTTTAAAATTGACGTCGATATTAATCATGTAGAAATGTAATTTGACTAATAATATCAATTTTGAATTTTATAGTACAAACAACATGTGTTACGTAATACAAGTGACAACTTGTATCAATTTTAATATTAATATTTCATCTTTTAGAAATATCAATATCGATATTAATATAATATTATTTTTGAAACTCTAATAAAAAATACTATAAACCATGAAAAGTAAAATAGGGGCCCACACATGATTAACTAATTAATTAAGATGATTTTCACAACTATGATGTGTTTTCTTGTATTTATTCTTCCATCCTCTCCTCCTCGTGTCGTCGTTCGAAACAAGTTTAACCTAAACAATTCAATGAACTTCAAAATACAACAAATGCACTATTTTGTATAATTTTACAATAAAAAGTAGATATTTAGATATACGTACGTGCTGCCCTCTTTGGAAACACCCTATAAAGGTTCACTCCCCCTTCCCCCACAATTCAAGCACACGAGAAGAAGATCAAAGATGGGAGGGTCTGCGGTGCCTGATAAGGTGAAGCTGATTCTTGGAGTGCTAGCTCTCCAGCTCTGCTTTGGAGGGTTCCACATCGTCTCCAGAACCGCACTCGATCTGGGAATCAGCAAGGTCGTCTTCGCAGTCTACAGGAACGCCATAGCGTTGATCTTGCTGGCTCCTTTTGCCTACTTCTTAGAGAAGTAAGAACTCACTCCCTGTTCTGTTCCAAAACTTCCTTTTGATCGATTCTGATGAGATATAGATAAAGGGAAATAATATAATAATAATACTAATCCGTCCGTTCATCCTTTTCTTCCTTCATCTTGCACCTTGTAACACAGGGAGGAGAGGCCGCCTCTGACCTTCGCTTTGCTTGTTGAGTTCTTCCTTCTCGGATTATGCGGGTAAGTATCCCAAATGTTTGCCACTCCCTCCATGATATCTCCTATCTTAATATTACTCTTCTTCCAGCTTTCTTTTTCTTTTATCCCCAGGATAACCTTAAACCAAGGCTTCTACTTGCTGGGGTTGCATCACTTGTCTCCAACTTATGCATCTGCAATCCAAAATACAGCTCCTGCAATAACATTTGCCATGGCCTTAGCTCTAAGGTGTTTTGGGGCATTCCTCGCAGATCTTTCTTCTTCTTCATTTTTTGGGGTTAAGATAATTAGATAACCACATCCTCCATGTATTCCCGAGCAGGCTCGAGCAGCTGAACATTAGGAGGAAAGACGGCCTAGCAAAGGTGGTGGGAACGCTCGCCAGCATAGCTGGAGCCACCGTCATAACGCTCTACAAGGGCCCTCCTCTCCTTCGTTCCCAGACCAGTATACCAGCTGGCCTCTCCGCGTCTCCATCGCTGTCGTCACCGAACCAGACCTTTGAATGGACTCTGGGATGCGTATACATCCTTGGAAATTGCCTTGCGTGGTGCGGCTGGATGGTACTTCAGGTCAGTGTGTGGAGATCTACCTGAGACGGATGAGTGGCTGTTATCACTTGATCAACTGTGGATCATATCATATAGAGATCTTCCTGTTGCAGGTTCCGGTTCTCAAGAGGTACCCCGCAAGGCTGTCCGTGACTGCCTTCACCTGTTTCTTTGGGTTGCTCCAGTTCTTGGCGATTGCAGCCTTTACAGAAGCTGACATCGAGCACTGGAAAACCCATTCAGGAGGGGAACTCTTCACAATTCTCTACGCTGTACGTTCCTCTCTCTCTCTCTCTCTATACATATATATTAATTTTCTGATCTGGTCCTTGATAAAAAAGAATATACTTTACTTGTCGGAGAGCTGTGAAAACCTGCAGGGCCTGGTGGCATCTGGAATCTCCTTCTCTCTTCAGATCTGGTGCATCGACAGAGGAGGCCCGGTCTTCGTGGCCGTCTTCCAGCCTGTGCAGACGATCGCCGTGGCCATCATGGCCTCTCTGATCCTGGGTGATCAGCTGTACACCGGCGGGTATGCGCTTTCAGTTCTACCACAGCTGCATCTCATTAATTGGGGCTGGTTTGTTTTATTGTAAAATTCTACAAACTGGTGCACTTGATTTATTTTGCGATGTTTTCAACTGTTTGTGTTAATGTACAATTTATGTTTTGTAAAAAAATAATCCAGATTTTTATTGCCTAAGTAGGGAGATAAAAACCTGAACAAGAAAAGATTATATATATAATATAGTTGCTGAATCATCCTAAGTATCACTGGCTTCTGATCACTTTATAGTTCCTAACCGAACAAAAGTTGGTGTTTCATAACCCTAAGAGATTCTTGTTTTTTAAATAAGTGACGGTTTGAAACAAGAGAAGTACATATAATAAAGCAAAACAGGGCCTAAGAACACTGTGAAATGCTGAATATATAGATCCTTCTCCCAGACAACCGGGTTTCGCTGTTTAATTAAGTGTGTCATCTCCGAATATATAAACCGAGCTCAGTTGAATGAATTAATATACAGAAACCGGTGCAAATAATACTTTATCATGGCCGTGGAGTAGCTGGAATTACTCATTTTCCTTTCTTTTCTTCTGTCATTTCCAGAGTTATTGGAGCTACTCTGATCACGGTTGGTCTCTACTTCGTCCTGTGGGGCAAGAACAAGGAAAGGAAGGCTACAGTTCAAGAGGCAGACAACAATAATCTGACCAAGTCTCTACTTCACGGGCAACAGGGAAGAAGAGAGATCAGTAACGCCACCGCGATCGACGTTCCTTAGCATGATATACACAGCGTTCGACTATAACGTGTCTTAATCAAGGATCCTTGACCATATATATATGTTCGTAATGCTGTGTTCGATCCCTATCTGGTAATAGTGACATGCTGATGTCTTGAGAGTGGTGGAGTTGCTGAGTACAAATATATATCATCTAGTGGGGTTCATAATTTCTTAGTTCGTGAACTATATTTGATTATCAGCATAATATTTACACCTTACTTACACGTACCTAAGCGGAGCACATTGTTAATCAGAAGAAATCATCTATGAAGATGGGTAAGATCAACAATTTGACACAAAAAATATAATTAAAAAGTCGATCAGAATACAATTGTATTCTGAATAACTTAAACAATTAGCAACATCCTATATCTTCTTTCTGTCAGTTGATTATTCGTAATTAATAAGTGAACCCATGTTAAGAAGATGGTCAAGATAAAAGGGAATCCGATTCCCACATATTGAATAATACACATATGCATGCCAGATAGTGCGTATAGTAATGTTTAACAGTGTTTACCAAATCTAGCTAGCAGGAGTTTTTTTTTTTTGCAGTCTTATGATTTTTGATAGATGTTAAGCAAAGAAACTCCACGTATATATATACGGTCAAACACCTTCAATTTATTCTATTACCTTGCGTGTGTATATATATATATATATATCTAGAAGATAATTATATGGCCCACAGGAGATCGCTTAATATATACTCCTCTTTCCTCACACCCCATATTGATCTTAATTTTAGTTGAGCATAAGCCAAACCCCCATAAGAAGGGGACGAAAATTAAGTTATACTCAGGAGACAAATCCTAGTTAATTTCACTGTCATCAATTACATGCATATATGTGCACCTTTGAGTGGGATTGCAAATGGTTCAGTTTCAACAGGGACATCGCGTTGTGAGTCCGTTTCAGAATTAGATTCTGATAAGGGCCGGTTAAATCGTTGTGAATCCGATTTCAATTAAATTAGAAACATGATACTTCGAAATTTCACAAACAAGCCGATCATTCTTAAAAATATGTATCTTTTATATTAATTTTTATTAAAAATAAGCCGATAAATCTCGTATTTGCTACCAAATTTTGATCTAATGTCTTTAAAACTATATTTTTGTTTTACATCCATATGTCATATATATCATTATCGTTATTATATTAATTTATATATATTATTTTTAAGGATCAATAAAACAGATGCCAAATTATATCTTTGTAGACTATCGAAAATCTAATTTCAATTATTCAACATTATATAAAATGAGTTTCTTATTAATACATCAGTTCTCATTGAAATCCAATCAGATTATCTCGGAATCTCAGATTTAATGTGCGCGCACACCCTACCTTCGAGTTACATGAGAGGAGATATATATATATATATAATCACTACAGAATGGGCAGACGGGTCATCGAGAAATTAGCTGGGGGGGGACCAGCTGAAGTCGTCTTCTTCTTCTTTCTTCTGAAGGTACGTTGAAAGCCATTCAATCGACATAAATATAAATGCGCCATATATGCATGCTTGACAAAGCTGATACACCCCCGCGATCTTCCTGTCGTCGTCGTGCATTTTCACGGCTGGGGTCTCTCGCTTATGGGCATCGCGGCCAAACCCACTTTCACGGTGCACCCAACTGACAGCAACCGGGGAGGAGAGATATATATATACACACACACACACATACACACTTACATATATATATATATATATATATATATGTATATATAAAAGGCTAACGCATCTAACCTTCATAAATTTCTAGACAGAACTTGTCATAACAGTTGAAACTTGTGAGATCTAAAGTTGAGAGGAGATAGGGATATGTCTGACGCCCTGTCCATCAAGTCCAAGAAAAAAGGTCCTAATCTGGTGAAGAGATAAGAGAGAGGACGGAGAGGGGCGCGCGTCTGACCACCCATTAATTAACTCAGATGATGTATGTGTGCACATGGTAGCATGGTCCTCTTCCGGTCTATATATATATGGAGAAAATTTTCGAACTAACACGGTTTGAAACATGATTTCCGGAAGTAGCACACTAAAAATTTTATTTCCGGAACTAGCAGGGTTTGGACGAAGTCGCTGAGTAACCCAGCGACTTCGGGGCGAGGAGGGCAAACCCGCTACGTATTTCAGCGACTTGGTCGAAGTCGCTAAGGAATTCAGCGACTTCCGCCAAAGTCGCTGGGTAACCCAGCGACTTTGGCGTGTCCCTCGGCGCTCTCTCTCTCCCTGGATTCTCTCTCTCCCGGCGATCTCTCTCCCCCTGATCTCTCTCTCTCTGGGCTCTCTCTCCCCCTGGTCTCTCTCTCTCCCGGCGATCTCTCTCTCTCTCTCCCTGGGCTCTCTCTCTCTGTCCCTCGGTCTCTCTCTCCCTGATTTATTTTCTCTCTCTATTTCATTTATATAAATATTATATATAATTATATATGTGTCTCAAATATATTTATATTATTTTGAATATGTTTATTTTATACGTAAGATATGTATAATTTACGTATAGTATGTTTAAATTTATATTTAAGTTAATTATTTAATATATATTATTATGAGATATAATTAGTAAAAAATATTTTTACTGATTAAATATTTTTAAAAAATTAAAATATAGTATAATCATATTATAATAAAAATAATTTTATATTTTGCAGAAGATGTATATATAGTTTAATAATAATATAAATAAATTTATAAATTTATTATATATACATATTATTCTATACAATATTAATTTTTTATAAATATAATAAATTATTGAAATTTATTTACTATGAGATATAGCTAGTAAAATTATTTTTATTATAATATGATTATACTATATTTTAATTTTTTAAAAATATTTAATCAGTAAAAATATTTTTTACTAATTATATCTCATAATAATATATATTAAATAATTAACTTAAATACAAATTTAAACATACTATACGTAAATTATACATATCTTACATATAAAATAAACATATTCAAAATAATATAAATATATTTGAGATACATATATAATTATATATAATATTTATATAAATGAAATAGAGAGAGAAAATAAATCAGGGAGAGAGATACCGAGGGACAGAGAGAGAGAGCCCAGGGAGAGAGAGAGAGATCGCCGGGAGAGAGAGAGACCAGGGGGAGAGAGAGAGAGAGTCCACGGAGAGAGAGAGCGCCGAGGGACACGCCAAAGTCGCTGGGTTACCCAGCGACTTTGGCGGAAGTCGCTGAATTCCTTAGCGACTTCAACCAAGTCGCTGAAATACGTAGCGGGTTTGCTCTCCTCACCCCGAAGTCGCTGAGTTACCCAGCGACTTCGCCCAAATCCTGCTAGTTCCGGAAATAAAATTTTTAATGTGCTACTTCCGGAAATCATGTTTCAAACCGTGTTAGTTCGAAAATTTTCTCATATATATATAGGATGGAGAGGCGTCTTAATCCACACAAAATATATATATGTTTGTGTATATGGTAGCATGGTTTTCCGGTCTATGTGGTGGACAGAAAAGCGCACACAAAGATTAATATACATATGTATGTATAATATCTTTACGTGTGTATTCTGGAAAACCTAGGGTTTTCATGGGTTACACGCAACAGCGATAATCATTCATGCTTGATTAGCCCTAATCATCCCATGTATCGTATACGTCCATATATATATCACACAGGTATTGATGAGAGGGAGCGTCGTGTACATAAATTAATAACCATAATATATCTTGCATGAATGATTGCACTAGCCGATCAAAGAACTATACATACAGCCTATAGCTCTATCTAGAGAAATAAAAAAGTCCAGGTTTAATTGTGTAGAGCAAAATTGAACCAAATATATATATATATATATTTGTATGTCGGAATCGGCGGATCAGGGCTCCATGGAGACGCAGGAGACACAGCCCCATGCACGTACGCGTCAAAGGTTAATTCAGGGATCACCAGTAGTAGCTTTCTGACGACTATACACTGTTCAGCTAGCATACCCGCGGGCCCGAACATACGCGCGTGGAGGGGTGTGATCGCGCGCGTGTGCATGTCTCTTTCGGGGCCCTCCATACATGTTTAGCAGGCGGAACGTAATGACCACGCGTGTGGCTGGGGCCGTACAGTTGTACCGCCAGCAGGTGCTGCCGCCACCGCCGTGTTAACCAACCCAAAACCGCGGTACTGAGTTAGAGAGGCCCAGGCTTATAAGCATAGGTACCTCCCCTACCTAGCCAATATGGCACTATTCTAACTCGCCCCCTCACGTGCAAGCTCTTCTGGCTTTGACACGTGTACACTGTTTACGGGTGACGGTTGACGGAGGGGGGTCCACAGCCCTTGGCTCTGATACCATGTTAACCAACCCAAAACCGCGGTACTGAGTTAGAGAGGCCCAGGCTTATAAGCATAGGTACCTCCCCTACCTAGCCAATATGGCACTATTCTAACTCGCCCCCTCACGTGCAAGCTCTTCTGGCTTTGACACGTGTACACTGTTTACGGGTGACGGTTGACGGAGGGGGGTCCACAGCCCTTGGCTCTGATACCATGTTAACCAACCCAAAACCGCGGTACTGAGTTAGAGAGGCCCAGGCTTATAAGCATAGGTACCTCCCCTACCTAGCCAATATGGCACTATTCTAACTCGCCGGAGCGGATCGTCTCGTGGTCGCCGGGCTTTGAGCTGACTCCAGCTGTGTCGCCGCCGTCAAGAGTTCAGATCACCCCAAGACGTTCAGAGAGCAGACCATCTCAATTCTCATGCGGAGAGAGTACCTTCGGTTCACAATGAAAAAAAGTCACGATATTAGTCACTTAAGTGATAAGTAGTGAGTTGTAAGACTTTGGTAACGGTTCAACTCTCATCGGTAATAAGTTAACAAGTCAGTGAACTGTTACTAAATTGCTACCGACGTCTTACGAATTCGCTACCGAGCTAATACAACTCGCTACCGATGGGTGGTGAGTTAGTAAGACGTTGGTAACGGTTCAATTCTTTTCGATAACGATTCACCACTTAAGTGGCCTGAGGTCATGGCCGATTTTTATTGGAGATTGAGAGTACTCTCTCCACTTGAAAACTTAGCTGATCCGCTCTCAAGACGTTCAAACATTCAAAGAAGTGGACGATCTCAATTTTTAATAAAAGATAGTCATAATTTTTAGTCACTTAAATGACAATTTAGGGTGAATTAGTATAATCAGCATGAACTATTATTGGATAGGATTTCATAACGAATTATACTATAATCCATAATGAATTAACCGTAACGGATTACACTATAATTCATGACGGATAATCAAATTCTCTTCTTCGAGCATCCGAGGCGATTTGAACTCCACCATGGTGCCGCCACAGACAATCCACTCTGCTTTCCTCGATGGGTGACTGCTCTGCCGCAGACAGTCACGGGAAGATGAACGAGTAAGACCGGTTGATAAAGATTTAGAAATTACATGTATGTTTCATTAACATAGTTACCATGTTATTAATTCATATGTTATTTTCTGTATAAGTCGATGTTCATTTATTTACTAGATTGTCAATTTTGCTATGAATTAATAAAGGTGTCTCTTAGCACACCTCACCTTATCAGCAAGGTGATACTCTCTGTTGCCTTGATCGCATTAATGAAACAACACTAAGTGCTGCACTGATTACAACTAACATGCGTGCGATCAAATGGACGCATGCCTAGATAACAATGCTCATAATTTCATTGAAACCAAATCTTTCAAAGCTGGTTCTGCCTAACTTTTCACATGTTTGGAAAAAAAAAATCCCAGCTGATTAATCGAAGATTTCCATTATGCAATCAGGGCCCATTTATATAGCCTGATCCAAGTCAGTCCAAACTGGGATTGTCTTGGAGATTGAACCCCTTTGCCCAGACCAGGTGCCAAGAAGTTCTAATATAATTGAACCGAATTGGAAGTTGGAACAGTGCCCAGATCTGGTGCGCCAAGATGTTCTAATGGAACATTTTAACCCTTCTTATTACACAAGGTTTGGTTCTCGTACAAAAGATAAAAGCTTTTTATTACACCTATGACCTTGATTTTATTGTTTCAAAAATTGTCCATTGTGCAGCACACTGAGCTTGGCATGACTTCCTTCCAATTCGGTACTCGCTTATGCACCCCTCTTCTTTCTCCACCCCCACCTAAGCACCTCAAACTTCTTTTTCTACTCCTTGACCGTCCAGCTTGGTCTCCCTTTCTTTATCAAATCTCTTCTAGTTACCATTTTTTATACTCTCAACACAAGGCACAAGCACCACAATCTATTAAAGCAGAAAAAGGTGTGCCAGCACAAATGCTTGAATATAAGGGAGAAGAAACCAAGCACGGCAAGGAAGATGTAAAGGATAAAAACTGAAAGAAAGGGAGGAGGAGGGTAGGGTCCTACTGAGAAGGTAACTACCCAAACATACGCACCCATTTATAGAACCCGGAATCAAACACTTTGTGCATGAAGATTGGCGAATGAAATGGTTTGCAGAATCCCAATCTACATAGGATTATCATCTGACCTGGCTCAGCTAGGATGATCCAAGGGCCGCCTTCCTTTTAGACTCTTTTTATATATTCCAACATCTTGAGTGCTCCCAAGTCCCAACAATTCTGTCGCATCTTTGCAAGAACCTCTTCTCTCCCTACCTATGCATAACTTTCTTGTGTCACAACCTGCTACAGAGTATGGCCAGCCAACAGCATCTATCACCAAAGCCAAATTTACCCAAGCAGCTTACCTTGTCATCCTCCATTGTATCTGGCATCAACGAAGAACTTTAGCAGCTTTAGCTCCATTGTCCTCGAGTCCTTTGTTTTTTCCTTTACTTCTTCTTCTTCTTCGTCATCATGTACGTGACATATATGGGTGCGTATGTTTGGGTATGTTTGGGTGCGTATGTTTGGGTAGTTACATACTTCAGGCTTACAAGGCCAAGTGGCTAGAGATTAAAAAGGGAAGGCAGTGTCTAGTAGAAGATGTGGCGGTTGCAGGAGTAGTGGGTGCTGCAGCAGCAAAGATGGAGAAGTGGTAGGGGAAATTGATTGTCCTATCTAAAGAACAAATACAGTTTAATCCACTCATAACCGATGCAATGGATCCTAGATATTGAGTTGCAGACTGGGGATTGCAAGAAGATGATGAAAATTTTGATCTTATTGGCCAATTGGAGCAGACTTCACTAACTTGATTCAATAAATCTCTACCTAATTAACATGGTGATTGCCTGGGTGCCAAGGGCAAGATGAACCCATTTCTCGCCTCAAGTATCTCACCCTTTTGACTTCACAGGTTTGTAAACATCTATGATACTGATGTCAGCCTAACACAAAAATGAAATCCACTACTTCTCCAAAAGCTCCGATGAATAAGCTTATCAGTTCTTGGAATATCACAATAAGTCATATGGGACACTTCACACCATTGGCAATGGTAAATTTACCATCAAAGAGAAATGCACTTTGACATTGCATTATGAAAGAAGACAGGAAGAGAGGATATTTGATTTGATTTAATGAAATGTTTAAGGTCTTAATTTTATATATAATCTTTTTTCATGGAACACAAAAATCTTAGTTATCGACATATGAAAATAAGAAATTACAATGTGTGATTTTTAAGAGGTTATTATTGTATTTAAACATTTTACTAAATGATTAGAATACTAACTTCTGACCAATTCAGACATTGATTAAGTCAAATATTATTGTGCAAGTTTCAAACAAAAATATTTCTTAAAAATATGTTGCCCTACATTAACCCAAACATTATGAAATATTATAAAGTAAGCCAAATACATTGCTTTGCAGCATATTGCGCTAAAATGAACTTATTAAATTTAGCATGCATGTGAACTCAACATTTTGTAGGAATTAAACTCCAACAAAATAGAGTAATACTCATATATTTTCTTCTATATCCACTTCTTCGAACGGTAACATTAGTTTAATCTTTTTGAACATGAATATGTAATTTGACTTTTTAAAGTATTTTTTATCTGGGAAGACAGAAATATATCGTCATCGTGATCGCTAATTAACTTATGAAGAAATATAAAGAGTTACATGGCTCTCCCTTAAGAAAGCAGCTTTAAACATTGAACTATTTGAATCATATCACTGAAAATTTCAAAATATGTCAAAAATAATCATACAAATAAAAAATGCAAAAAAAATATTTTAAAATCTCTTGTTCACGGACCTTTGATGTAAAATTAAAATCAAATTTCTACTTATTTCATTATCTTAGTGACGATATATAATTATTAATATTCATAATTTATTTTAAAAATAAATATTTTATCAGAGTATTTAACAGTGAGTTTATGAAATAGAGCACAAATCTATTCAAGTTCAGCTTATTCAATAAATCTAGATACAGTTTTATTTTTTTTCCAAATATATTGATTTAACATAATAAATAATTATTCCAGTGTATTGGTTCGTTCGGCCGGTTGGTGGGGGGACATCTTCGCACCTAACCAAAACCGAGACGTCCGACTTCCCGTGTCCCTCGGGTACATCCTAAATTCATCTACACACAACACGTGGCGGGGCCTGACGTCAGCTACCCTCGGTTTTCCGCTGCATGCATGTGAATGGCATACGCACGCGGGCGAACTTCCTCTGCTCCGCCGGGACACCTTAACAGTTGCACCTTAGACCTATGTCCTCGCTTCGCTGCCCGCATCCCTCAGCGCACCGGAATGACTTTCTTACCCTTCTCTTTTTCGCCGACGGACTTGTATCTCTTTTTCGGAATCCAACAAGCGGCGAAGAGGGAGATCCTGTGACTAGAGAGGGAGAGATGGCGACGGCGGCGGCTACCCCGTCAACGAAGTGGATCGGCACCACTCTGAATCGTGGGGTTGCGCTGTCGAGGGCGGCGCCGCGGCGGCTCAGTCTCTCGGTTCGATCTGGGGGCTACAGCGATGAGCTCGTCCGGACAGCCGTGAGTTATCGATCCTTCTCCGATGAAAGTTTTTTTTTTTTTTCGTATTTTCCTTTTACTCGACCTTGTTCTCTCCTTAATTTCCCTTGCTGTTAACTTATGGCGGATTTGGTGATGGCGCCATTGCAACCGGCAAAGAGTGACGGTGCTTGGTGCATTTGGTTTCCTTTTTCAGTGGTTTGGATGATATTATATCGGGATAATTGTGATTTTAGACTATTTTTATGTTTTCCATGTTTGTTTCTCGTTTCTAGCATGTGGAGAATGGGTCCTAGTCAAATGTGACATTGATTCGTCCTACGTCATATCTTATGCTTTAGGTTGTATTTTGTGATTCTAGAGTGTAAGTTCGGTACAGATCATGCCCATTCGTCTGTTCTCCACCAAAGACGTCGACCGAGTTTTGGCGCCCACTTCTGGTGTGTTTTGGTATGTAAAGTTTACCGTAGATTGGATGGAACGCGGATCGGAAGCTAATCACCATAGTGATGAGTTCCTGACCCTGGAACTTCCCAATCCTGATCTCAAAACTGAGAAACTAACGATGTGAATCCTTACTGCTGGTTGTTGGTACCTAAATTGGCGACGAAAATTAATTTTCCCGTGATCAAAGTGATCCGCTGTTCCGTAGTCGACTTATTTGTTTCGGGCACTTTTTTTAGAGTTTATAATCTTCTCTTACCAGCCAATTTTCTGGCTGATTTTCTTGGCGAGATCTTAATTCGACTGCATGAGCTGATTGGCATGTGTTTTTCGTTTCGGTTTAACATTGCCGCGCATCATTGATGCTAACCCCCATGTTAAATGCTGTTTATGAGCAACGCTAACTGCTGGGTGCTTGTGGTTTCTTTCGTTTGATTTGTGATTAATAGAAATCTATTGCATCACCTGGACGTGGTATTCTCGCCATTGATGAATCCAATGCTACCTGCGGTAAGAGGCTTGCCTCCATTGGCTTGGATAACACAGAAGCCAATCGTCAAGCTTATAGACAACTTCTATTGACAACGCCTGGCCTTGGTGAATACATTTCTGGTGCAATTCTTTTTGAGGAAACACTGTATCAGTCCACTGTAGATGGGAAAAAATTTGTTGATTGCTTGCAAGAAGAGAAAATAGTACCTGGAATCAAGGTCGACAAGGTATTGCTTCACTACAAGTTGCATTACTGCCATTCAATTAAATAATAGATGCTTCTGCAAGCAAATAAATCGTTCTATTTCCATTTTCATCTGTGACTTACTTGAGGTGGTTGCACTTTGAAGGGTTTGTCTCCTTTACCAGGATCAAACAATGAGTCATGGTGCCAGGGATTGGATGGTTTGGCGTCAAGATGTGCTGAATATTACAAGCAGGGGGCACGTTTTGCTAAATGGTTAGTCTGTGTGTATGTACCTTTCAAGGAGATGAATCATTTGATACTCGAGAGATTTTAATTGATTTCTAGAATTTATAAAGTCTTATATGCTTATCATCTGGGCATTTTTTGGTCATTCAATATAAAATCTTAATGGGCATGTTCTTTCCTTAAATATTCATTCTTGTTAAAATTTCAGGCGCACAGTAGTTAGCATTCCTTGTGGTCCATCTGCCTTGGCTGTGAAAGAAGCTGCATGGGGGCTTGCACGTTATGCTGCCATTTCTCAGGTACTCCATAAGTTTTTACCCTAATTTTAGTTGTATCAAATGCTCCAGGTGGATCTTGACATTTATTTTTATGTTTCTTATTCCAAAAAGAAGTTAGTTACATTTGCAGGTTATAAAATTTTTTATGCTGTCATGGTTTAGAATTTTAGCCCCTTTTTTGTTTGTTCATTTAAATGCGGTATTTTTTTTTGACACTTAGCTTTAGGGCTGTAAGTGTTGCAGATAGCTTGATTTAAAAGTGGTGCAGATAGCAGATAACTGAAATTGACAGACTTCTATCTATCTGCTTATACCTAATCCTGTGGGTTGGGGATAAAAGTGCATGGAAGATAAAGTCATAACTCTGGGATAACTCACCTTTTCTTTAATTGAGGGTTGATGTAACCTGGAGTGAAAAGTGGGCCAAGACAACTGAGTTGGAGCAGTGAGTTCCAAATGGTGAAGTTGCCTCAGATTAGAGTTACCCTTTTCCAAACTAGTGATTTTTTTGCATTAAAAAATAAGTGGAATTGTATATACTAAATTCATTTGACAAAAAAAGTACTGTCATATTGCTCCTGTTTCGGTTGCATTCTTAAAGATGCACTTCACATGGCGCAGGTCCCTCACCAAAACTGCAAAGATCTCTCCAATATAGTTTTCCTTAAAACTGATGCAAAACTTGTGTATTGGATAGTTGATTAATTTACACTTTTAGTGACAAAAGAGATAATTGGATATTTTTCCTCAACTTTTCTATATGCCTTTCAAAGATCAGGGAACTGTCTTAGATCTCTATCTATAGTTCAATTTGTCAGTCGCTTGAAGGGGAAAAGTAGATTTTACATGTATTCTTTGATGATAAGCAGTACGTTATCCGAGCTATGATTAGCATGACGTTGGTGCTTTCCTTAAAATGCAATACCTAGGATTAATACTTCAAAAAAGGTAAGATATATTTCCTCTTGTCTTAGGACACTTATTTCCCTCCAATGATGTTTAGTTTATGCCTTTTTATGTTCATCTACAGTTTGAAAGTTGATTGTTGACTCGGGCACACCGGCACACTAACTTCTTGTCTGCAACCTTTGTCTGTTCTCTAGTTTAGAAGTTGAAAATTGTGGTTGTTGGAGAACAGGAATCTAGTGGGTGATGCATTTCACATTGGAAGAAATAGGTTGTTATTGCTGGTCTACTTGTCTTAATTCTACGTTGTGACTGCACAATGAGCATAAATTTTATTAGTTTGGTGATGTTTGTTTTGGCTCAATCTGAAATTCTGAACTCTTACTCTCATGTTTAAACCTCTTAGTTTGTGGTAAAAATAAGTAGTTAATTTGATTAAGATGTTTACATGTAAATCAATTTAGTGTTTACAATATCATATATGTTACTACTCTTCCCTATAAAGAGATTGTCTGAAAATTGAAAAGTTAAATCACAGTTTATTTTTAAGAGATATATTAAGATATAAGATATGTAATTAGAGTTTAATTAAGACATTGAATCAAGGGTCTGCATCTTCCAACCTCTGACCGAATCAAATGGCACCTTAATTTTGGAAATTCTTTAGTTTTCCAACCTAGGTTCCGGGCTTACACTTCCTGAGGCTGCTTATTGGCCTTTCAATATGTATTGGATATTCTCTGCCGTTTCTTTGCATATTTCTTGCTGCCTGATTAATCGTATCTCTGTACGTGTATGATCTACGCATTGCAGTTTAAAGCACTCCGTGATTTTGGTTTCTCTCCTTAGCATCTGCTGTCTAACACCTAATTCTGATGGCATTGCAGGACAATGGCCTCGTTCCAATAGTGGAACCGGAGATTCTTCTTGATGGAGATCATGCGATAGAAAGGACCCTCGTGGTGGCCGAGAATGTATGGGCGGAGGTGTTTTACTACTTGGCGCAAAACAATGTGTTGTTCGAAGGCATCTTGCTTAAGCCCAGCATGGTGACCCCTGGTGCCGAGCACAAGGAGAAGGCGTCGCCCGAGAAAATTGCCGAGTTCACTCTCAGAATGCTTTGTAGGAGAGTGCCCCCTGCCGTTCCAGGGATCATGGTATTTTCCTCTCTTTCAGCACAACACTTATGTTATCTATCTATGATTTATCCCCCCCCCCTCTCAACGTACCCGTAAGAACCCATTCTCGAGGAGTAATTTGCCGTGGCGTTGACATCCATTTTCACATCGCAGTTCCTGTCAGGCGGCCAGTCAGAAGTGGAGGCGACCCTCAACCTGAACGCGATGAACCAGTCTCCCAACCCGTGGCACGTCTCTTTCTCCTACGCTCGAGCCCTGCAAAACACCGTGCTGAAGACCTGGCAAGGACGCCCGGAGAACGCGGAGGCAGCGCAGAAGGCGCTCCTGGTGCGAGCCAAGGCGAACTCTCTGGCTCAGCTTGGCCGCTACTCCGCCGACGGCGAGAGCGACGAGGCTAAGAAGGGCATGTTCGCCAAGGGGTATACCTACTAGGGAGGGCGGTGTCTAGTAGGTACCCCCGAGGTATCCTTATTACTACGGCTTCAAGAATTGCTTCTGCACAAGGATTATTTTTGTTTGTTTTGTGGGAATTTATACCTCCAATAAAAAGTCGTTGTTGAGCTGAGGGCTGAAGCTGTTACGGGTGATTTCCATGTACCACTTGTTCAATTGTTTTAAACCCGTCCTGAACTTACTCTTTTAGCCGATTAAGTAATTTATCTTGCTCGGACCTTTTTTTCCCCGTACAGTGCAATATAGAGAGACGCAGCATGCACTGCTTCGTGCGTGCAGAAATTCAATTTTTAGAGAGAGATTCATGTTTTTTCTTTTAACTTTGAAAACTAAACAACGGATTAATTTGTGATGATTAACAATTATTACAAAATTGGAACTTCTGGAAGGTGGGGAAATTATTTTATGATTTCTAATATAATTTCAACCAAATGTATTCGGTATCTCACAACCGTCGATACACCGGTATTTTTATTTTTGTTTTGGACAAAAAAACTCCCTTTTTCTAGAGAATACGAGATAGAAGCGAGGCAATAACTGCACGACCGGTGTCATCGTAAAAAATAAATACTAGTTAACATATATTATTTTATGAATTTGCAAGCGGCAAAGACTTTTTTTATTTTCTTACCAACCAAAGATTTTATGGATTGTCCACTTTTATGACGACGATCAAACGTGCGAGTAGTCGTAGGAACCAATGCTTTTAAAAACCCTAAATAAAAGACATGGAATTTGCCGACGGATATCGTACAGTGATGGGAATATCCCAGTACGAGGTGGGTCGACTGTCGAAAAGACTGACTTCATCCCTAAAAAGTGCAGTGAAAGAGCATCATCTTCATTGTTCTAGCGTACGGCTGATGATTTCAACAATTTTAGGTGTCCTTCTGGATGTTTCTTCTCAATTATATACGCTGCGGTCCACTCATCTGAACACACGGACGCCAAAATTACTATTTCAATATCAGGATCTTTAGTCAGCCTTGTGTCCGAGTCACGGGACCAAGATAGGCACGAGACACAAGAGTTGTGCTCATCTGAATGACGAAAGAAGAAATCGCGCCCATTGATCTGAAGAACAAGCAAATACATGTCCGCGGATTCCTCACATCGCTCTGAGAACCCTGGGAGCTGACAAGATGAACAGCAAAATCAGAAAGACAATTGAATTGAACAACTCAAAAGAAGAACAAGTAGAAATAACCTGTAGCAACCTTTTCGCTGACTCTTTTCCTCCCAGGCAGTATCGACGAGGGGAGTATCATTTATAGGCTTCATGATCTAGCAACTTCTGAAGCAGAATCTGAGGAAGAAAAGACACTTCAATGAAATATTTCTGTGTGGAACACAAAATTCTGATCTCAATGTGATCATCTGCAACAGCAAGGTTTTTTAGCACATTTGTGTTCAATTCGGTAATAACCATTGAGCTTACAGGGCATGAAGGGTAAGATTTCAGCGCTTGGTGAAGCTCATGTGCTGACACCAGGATTTTCACAGGGCGAAATTCAATAGACAGACACCCTCTTTTGTTGTCGACAAAACCAACTAATCCTCGCTGTAGAAGACGCTCGAAAGCCTAGAGAACATGACCACTGAATGTTAAGATATTTGGGGTGATTAGGTACCATTCTTTCATGAGAACATTCCACACCTATACATACCCGTAAACAAACATTTTGTGTGCGGTAGTCGGATGTCCTATAAGCATCATGTATAGATCTATATTCTGAACATTAACGAGATGGGTCAGCATCTGTGGCCTTCAATTTTCAAACACACTGGATAAAAAACTAAATGATTCATCTTCACCTTTCATGACGGAATTGAAGTTGTAAGAATTTTGCTCCTTAGTTTCGAGTCTGTGCATACACACAAGAAGATAGAGCTCTAGGATGGAAGCACCTGCATGTTACACAAAATTTAACATACCAACAAAAGATTCAAACGGGGAATACAGCCATGCAGCTTCAAACAAACCATAACAAACTGTCCAACTAGTTAGTGAGATAATCATATACTTCCATGCAGAAGCATAAGAAATACGTTCTTAGACTAATTATCGAGCATTGATCATATGAAATCGTTATAACCATCTTTATCTTATCCAAAGACATCCATAATTAAAGCCCAAGCATCATGTTTTAGGTGCCATTTGAGTTTGCTTAATTTAAATGTTTAAAGTATTAATTTCACCTATATGCCTTTGTGAAAAAAAGTAACTATCTTATCCCTAAAAATAAAAAGGCTAATTAAGTGATTTTTTAAAAGGTAATAAAAATTAAGTGGGTTTTTAAGAAGTAAATGTCACATTCAGACATTTTACCAAACAGCCAGAAAATACAAACCTCTAAAAAATTCAGAGGTTAACATTTCACCAAACAGTCTGAACTATATAAACCTCTAGCCGAATTAGAGGTTAAACGCTGGTTCAGTTTCAGCCCAATCAAATGCGCCCTGAGACATAGAGAACCCATAGTAAAATGCTAATCTAGTTGCAGTGTAACTAGCATTAAGATTGGGTCAAGAAATTTTGCATGCTAAACTGTAAGATCACATTTTCTCTTAAGCTTAATGAAAATAGGCACTGTAACAGGACTACTATGTATAAACATTTTATGCAAGAATCTTACTGCACATACATCCTAGCATTGCCATTTATTACACAAATTTCTATATGTTTTCTTTTCAAAGCCCAAGATTAAAACGCATGAAAAATACCTCATTTAATGCCAATCAAATGGGCCCTTAGACATAGAGAACAGATACTAAAATGCTAATCTAGTTACAGAGTGTAACTAGCATTAAGATTGGGTCATGAAATCTTGCATGCTAAACTGTAAGATCACATTTTCTCTTAAGCTTAATAAAAACAGGCACTGTAACAGGACTACTATGTATAAACATTTTATGCAAGAATCTTACTGCACATACATCCAAGCGTTGTCATACATTACACAAATTTCTCTGTGTTTCCTTCTCAAAGCCCAAGATTTGAACTGAACACAAAAAATACCATATTTACTGCCAAGTACATCACAAAAATCACCGCTTCTTCTTCACTTTAGACAATGAACTTTAGTGCAATGCATACTACCTTTTCACGTTATACACTGTTCAGTCATGGATCATACTATGAAAATTGTTTAGTTCATAAATAAGCTACCTGTCCGTATAATTAAAGCAAATGTTCATATTGCTAAAATTACAATTAACGTGTTCTTTTCTATCTCAGCCCAATAATCCTAAATCCTTTAGATTCTAAAGTGCCTTCAACTAATGTAATTTATTAGACAATGATACTTGTAAGTTGTAACGTTTAAATCAGGCTTTCCTACAAAAATGTTAGCCACAATCAGTGCAAGTAAAGCAACGTTCTGTCCCTTCAGCTTGTAGAAACCTGCTTATATATTGTAACAGTAAACTTCTCATTTCTGTGTTTCATGATTATAGAAGCTAGTGTTTCAGAACTTTTTGAATTAACCAAATCACATTCCATGGTACACATCCCAGGCTTTTGAACTTCAACACTGGAGAAAGCTACTTAGCTGAACAAAGACCAAATTCAGCCGCTTATATCTCTTTTTGAGGGCTATAGTACTTTTTTTATTAGTGCTCCCAGACTGGTACTGCTGTGGTGATCTTTTGTAACTGGGTTTTATTGACTGGTCATGGAAAGATCTATACTTGTCAATATATCTTTAAATGACCATGGAACACTTATGTCACTTTATTGCTGAAATGCAATTCCATGTGATTGCCATAAAAATGGTATTCATCCCAACAGGAAATGCCAACAAGAAAAAATGATTTTTCTAAAAGAAGTGTCAGATACCATGTGATCTGAAGAAAACAAACAAAAGGGGGGGGGGAGAGAAAGAAAGAGAATATAAATGAGAATACCACTCTTGAAAAGCCATATACTTGAGGTGTAGGCATGTAAAAGCCCTTGCCGCATTGCAATCACCATCTAAAAATTCTTTAAAAAAATAATTTGTTTGTCATATTTCTTACTATCAAATGGCAGGAACAAGACTGCATTTCTTTGGGTGAAATATTAGCACTAAAAGATCAATGGAGAACATACGAAAATTTATAAACTTTAAAGAGTAAGATTAGGTAACATTTGTTATCGAAACATACTCTGAATGCTCTCTAACTTTGGCTGTCTGTGAAGACATGAAACTGCATTCTTGAAGTTCTCCAATGATAAGAATCCTGATTCCATATCCATAAAAGATACAGCACGAAAGCTGAATGCAACAAAGTAGCTTGGTTATGTAAAACGGCATGGTTGATACATAAAAATTTAAAATCTGTATTCACTAAGAAAAATTTTCTTACATAAATCTCAAAGTGTTGCTGATGCTGTTGTCAACATTTGACAATGCACCAAGAATATCTTTGAACTTTTTGTCACATAGTATATTCTGCAAGGCGTTAAGGTGTACTATAATAAGATCAAAAGATGACAAGAATTATCTAGGATTATCCGTTAGACATAAAAACATGGTACCGCCTATTCCAAGAACACAAATAAGAAAAAGAAAATAAAATAATCTGCATGATATTTTGCAGTAACACATCCTCTCTCACCCATCAATAAACTTTGTCAGGAGAAAACCTGAGCACCAATGAGCAGCAGCTTGAATAGGGCGATCATGTTAAGACTGCAAATGAGACAGACCTTGCTTCCGCAGGTGACAAATTGGATGCCATTGAATCATTCCATATTGGCTACACCCTCCTTTTTATGACTAAAGCAGGTTTCACATACATAAGGTATGCCTAGGATTGGCTCATCTTCTCACATTCCTCAGATCTCATGCTTTTTCCTGTATTAGGATGACAAGCATCAGAGTCCTTCCCTTAGAGAAAGGCCTGGGTGTTTATATATTTTCTCTTACTCAGTACAAAGGCTAATGGTGACCATCCTTTCTACTCACGAACTTGCCAAACTTGGCTTCCATTTTTCATCTTTCAGCCTTTGAATGAGTTCGGACAACCATCAATTGGTTAATAGCTTGGATACCTGTCTTAAGATACATCATATGCTGAAACCAAGGATCGCGGGATCGGAATCAGAATCGGGATCGGTGGGTACCGATCCGATTCGGATCGGATCGGACCGATTCCGACCGATCCAATGGAAGAAAATCGATCCAGAATTGGTAAGAAAAAAAAGCAAAAAAAAAAACAGATCCGATTCCGATTCCGATCCGATTCCAGACCGATTCTGGCCGATTCGGACCAATTCTGGCCGATCCTGGTCGATCCGACTGGAATAGCAAAAAAAGAAAAAAAAAGATCCGATTCCGACCGATCCGGCCGATTCCGACCGATTCTGCCGGAACTTTTTTCCGGATCGGTTCTTCGGCCAAGAATCGGATCGACAATGGTTGATCCGATCCAGGAATCGGCCGATTCCGCGATCTATGGCTGAAACCCATTTGTCACTAACAGTACGCAGTATACATGAAGACTAGGTAGAATGGTCCAGCACAAGTTCTTCAAAAAAAATGTTAATCAGCCGATTAAATAACAGTAAATATGCATCTTCAATAGTAAAAATGGATGTTTAAAAATGAATAGAAAAATAATACAATTTACCAGATGAATTGTAGAAAAGTAGAAACCTCAAAGTCCTCATTCCTCAACAAATGCACTATCAATTATTTAGAGAAAAAAATAGAAAACACTTAAAGCAAGAGATTGTGGTGAATAAGTCATAAAACAAATTTTGACACGAGGGATGTGAAAGTCACATATATAAAGCCGCTACAAGACAAAATGTTTGATAGTTTTAGGTTGGTGTTTATCAGGTGCAGGATATTGTCCTGATTTTGTTCAGCAGAATTACTTCCTTTTCTCAAGAACAGTGTAACCATAGAGTAGAAGGATACATGAATTCTAGAATTGAATTCTGCAACAAATTTCTCCGGGAAGCTAGAATCTGTTGGTAAATATAATATGCACTCCACCAACCTGCATAATTCAAAACTATAAGGCTATTTTTCTAATAATTCATGGCATAAATGAACACACTAGAACAGATGAAAAGATCTTACGCAAAAAAACCCTCGGTAAAAGACAAATTATACCTTCTTACATCTTCATCAGAGGGAGGGGCAAACAGAAGCTTCCTATGTGAGAAACGAGACCTTACTCTCTTCTCCAGAAGCTGGTCAGCATCCTATTATTCATATTGTATTTAAGGAAAAACAATAAGCAGTAAAAAATAATAAAAAGAAGATACTCTATAGAGTATGCTACGATGATGAGTCCATCTCCTTGACACCTCACATTCTACTGCCACTGACGTATAGCATGTAAGATCAAGAGAGTAAAACATTTCAGGAACATATGACGTTATCTTCAATTTTCAGAGATAGCTGTTCGTCTATTCTATTGATTGACATGAAAAAAATATTCAACATATTACAGATAAAGCTTCAGTGAGAGCTTTTACATTGTGTCTATTGGGGTGCATCATGGAACAGAAAAATATGCAACAATGTTATGAAAAAGCTCCATACCAGCCGGCAGCTGACACCTATAACAACAGCCTGTGAAGTAAGGGATTGCATTGCATCAAGCAAACCATAGAGCAGCCGTTGTTTTCCCTACAGCAATTTCAATGGAAAAGAGCCACATGATTCAATCTAAAGATAGACCGCATGCTTGTAAACATTATATAATATGCATACAAACCTGTGCAAAGAGATCAAACTCATTGAGGACAAAGATAATTGTTCTGTGAGCTAGACCACACTCCCTGGAAAAGCAAAATCCAGTTTCAGTGATAAAATAGTAACCATAATAAAGTTGAAATAGTAAACTGAATATACATTTGAGCACCTGTCTGAACTGCAAAAGCTCTAACTTATCAAGATATATTACGAACATATTTAGTGTCTACTTACCGCAACATATCTATCAGAAACCGGGAGTTGTCATCTGATGAAGCCTAGAAGATGAAAAAAGAAGAGGAAGCATAAAAAACCTTCCCTACTGTAGTAAACTATGAGAACATAGGTAAACAAGATGTACCATTTTTGAGAATAGCAAGCCATGATCCAAGCATAATTGTCTAGCAATTTCCTGCACACGAGAAGGAATTCAAGTGAAGAAAAGCTCAATCGTATTACAAAGGACATATATGTACAATGACATACAACTCAACTCATAACAACACCGAATCTAAGTAAATCAAGTGTTATCACAGGGTATTGTCATAGCAAATCTCCTAACCATTCCATGATCAAATTGATAAACAAGTGGTCATGTCTTCCAATAGTTTCTAATTTTCCCCACGATGAACAGGGTTTCTCTCCAACTGGAACACATCATTGCATAGGGATAGCACTCAACCATCATTATTTTGGACAAAAGGAATGCACACAAAGTCTTCAGGACTAAAAATAAAAGCATTGAGTAATTTGATTTGCTAGTACTTGGCAACAAATGTAACACTATTAATTGAACTTCAATGGACACGTTCCATATAGTCATGCATGCAGTAATTTTAGAATAAGTAATGAGGTTGAAAAGAGTGCAGATATATTGACATATGGAGGAGCATTCACAGCTTGGTTGACTTACAGAAATGAAATAGTAATGTTGGCCATTGAAAGAAATTAAAGGCTATATAGATCACTTCAACCACTTAAAAAAGAAGACCAACAATATTTCATTAACTTTTTATTTTGAAGGTCATCAAAAAAACAAGATTGAAAGCAAAGAAATAATAAAGGGAACACAAACCACAAATAACGAAAACAAATAATAATGGATCTATCCAGAAGACAGAACAACAGATAAACAAAATTAGCTCACAGCCCATGATGGGAAGAAAACAAATGAGAAAGCAAGCAAAACCAAAGAACAAACATAACATTACATAAGAAACAACAACCAGCACGGAGAAAGTTGAGCACATAAGAATAAAATTTAACCCAACTCCAGTCTCCAGCTGCCAACCCCCACCCATGACTGTTCCATGAAATAAAAAATGATTCAAGCTGAAGTTCACCATCAGCACAAGTACATAATATTCTTGGGGCAAATAGTCCACAGGATTTCTACATTACCACTCTTGAAGAAAATATTGTGTCTTCAAAAAGTACCACGCAACCTGCAAGCCCTCCCTAATTGGCTTTTTAATCCACACTATTCTTCCACTGTAGGAAGTTTCTTCCAAGCAATTTCCTTCAGAAAATATGAATTTTAAGGGTCACTTTCATTCCAGACTTTTGTGATGCAAAACCACCTTACAGCTACCCTTGACAGCACTTTAGTTTGTTACATTTTTAAGGCAACCTAATAGGGTGCATTTCATTCATTGCAGCCAATGTGACAGTTTGAACAGTAAAGATAATACAAACATAAAAGTTCCACAAAGTGTTCATTAAAAGGTCAAAAATGTGAAAAATTCAATATTGTGCCCTATTAAAGAGAAACTTAATATTAAACCTCGTGTAGACTAGACTAGGAACATAGGACAATGTTAGTACCTTAAGGTGCTGTTTGGTACAGGGATAACTTGGGGATAAACCTGGGTTATCCCCTAAAGAATAAACCTGGTTTATCCCCAAAATTTTTTGATACCAAACAAGCCCTAAGGTGCTGCTTGGTGCAGGGATAACTTGGGGATAACCCAAGTTTATCCCCAAAATTTTATGGTACCAAACATGCAGTAAGTTTTTAAACCATTCACAGGAATCCCATAATCCTTCGATTTAACAATAGCTCGCCACATCCTCACACTTGCTTAAAAATGGACCTTTTTGACAGGACCTTTTTTCTAGGAAGTGAAGGGTGTATCATTGGACATTATCAATATTGCCATGTTTTTTTGATAACCTACAAGAATGCTAATAAATAGCTTATTTATATGGAGATGTTCCAGTGTACAATGGCTAGAAGCTTTAAAAAGTAAAATACCCACTAATGAGCATCATCATCATATACAAAAAATATCACCAACATTAACCATAATGCACTTATAGGTTGTCTCATGGGTCCAAGAACAGCTAATTAACTTCCAATTGTATGGCTATGTTCATACTTATAGCCTCAATTCTTCATATGAATTTAAAAAACTAACTTGTGATCCCTCCATAGATTAAATTGACTTAGATGTAGACATTGACCAGGAAAAATTGTTTAAGAGGATCACATGGTTAAATAATTTGCATACACCAAAACATGACATATTGCGCACACACACAACAACTATCTAGGCATATAAACTAGAAGCATAAAAACATGCCAAAACATAAGAAATGGTGTAAAAATATCAAACCTATGCCAAACTGATAAAATGTAACAATACGAGCGACCTTTTGGCTTTTACTTATGTGATGATAGCTAAGTATATTAGCACAACAAAAAATGCAAGCGGTACATGTAGCATGAATTCTAAAGCAGGAGTAGGAGCAAAGAAACCTGTGTGCTTCAACCATGACATGACATCTAGCGGGAAAAAACAGACACCACTGAGAATTTAACAACATGAAGAATATACAGAAGCTAACCTTCATACCACAGTTGTCATCACCATGCAGCATTCCGTTCAGCCTGACCTGAGGTTGGTGACAGAAATATCGAAGCTCAGAAAGTTGTGCCAAACAGTGAGTTAAACCAAGGTGAACATTCCGAGAAGCATAGTGATGTATTCAGTTAGCTACTTGGTATGATTGTCGAAAGGCCCCTTTACGAAGTCAATCATATCCGGCAAGAAGGATCAATCGGAAGCTCTTCCCTTGTCAGGAAGTACTCGCTATATAAACGTGAACCTGCCTGACTTCACCATCCATTCGACCCAGAGGCCCGATCTAAGGAACCCTTAAAGATGCTACTTTTGTTCAAAGAACAGTGTGTGAAGAAAGGTTTCTTGATCATTGTCGGAATATTTCCAAAAAATGGGGCTCAATAATTTAAAAGTAAAAAGGGGTATGTAACTGATTACCACGGTGATCATGTCGGGAAATTCAACTTTTAGATCTTCAAGCACGAGCTCCAACACCTTCAAATCAACAACTGTGAGCGTTTAAATTGAGGAAAAGGCATCGGCACATCCCATGTACACGGAAAGGAAGTGCAGCACTACCGAAATCTTTCCGGACCCACGTGGCCCGAGAAGCAGGACGGAGTTGTTGCATGCCTCGTTGATGGAGCTGGAGACAATGAACTTCAACTTGCTGCGGGAAGGACAAGAGAAGCCAAAACAACTTTAAACACGTAGCCACCCACTGATGGAGATGCTGCTTCTCCGCAATCGAGAAAAATGGCAGTGGTTCGGTACATAATGGAGAAGAAAGGCAGCTTCTTGAGGCACGGAGTAGAAGAATGAGACCTGTAATTACTGTCTGTTGAAGACTTGAATGGGGTGAAGACGAAAGCGGGGTCACAAAGCCTGCGCCGAAGGAGGATCGAGGCTTCCACCGCCACGGCAGCAGGGAGCATTGTTGCCATCTCCGCTCGAGCGTGCAGTTGGAAGACGGAGGGAAGACGAGAGGGGGAAAGATTGGCGGGAGAAAACGGTAGTGAAGGACGGAACTTGCCCAAGGACTTCGGTAGGAGATTGACTGTCAAATAATTTTTATAAAGTTTTTTTTAAACTTTTAAAATGTTGAACAGTAACGTTATGCAACAGCCAGAGGATACGTAATTACAAGTTAATTTCTCCTATCAAAATAATAAAACTAGGCTTCTGTGAAAGCTCTCTTCATCTCATGTACGCCGAGTAAAGAATAGAAAGAAGATGAAATTGCACGAGCATCGGCTGTGAGACCACAGCCTTCCATCCACAAGTTTCTCAGCGTGTCCACCGACTTCAAAAGCTTTGATCCTGTCTGTATCAAAATCGATCACAGGAACCTCGCACGCCCTTCTTACAGTTGTTGCGCGAAAGAACTCTGTCGGAGAGTGGCGTGGCTACAGCTCTTGCCTTCTCAAGCTGGGAACGGATAGGGGACTTGATAGGCGACCTGATTCGCCCGTTTCCAGGCCTGAGACTGGCCAACAAGATGGTGAAGCCACACGACCAAGCCCAGATGGAGGAGGACGACCGTCGCCGCGGCGGCGCTGCAAGCTCCTCGGAGGAAGTGAAAACCTGGGCCTAGGGTTCGACGAGGAAGACGCGCGCTGCTGCCCCTTCCTAGGGGTGGGCATAAAACGGTTCAAACCGAGAAACCAAACCGAATCGGCCCATTTGGTTCGGTTTGGACCCCCTTTCGGTTTAGTTCGGTTTGGAAAATCTCCAAATCGATTTAAACCAAATCAAACCGTTTAAATTGATTTAATCAAAAAATATAAAAAAACTATTATAGTATTAATAAAAATGATACTTTTATAATTTTTATAATAAAATAATATTTATTTTTATTATTTTTAACATAAAAATTAGTATATATATGTAAAAAATAATTAATTTAAATATTTTTATTTATTTTCGGTTTAAACCGAACCAAACTGAGCCAAAGATTCGGTTTGGTTTGGTTCGGTTTGAGAGGGTGATTCGGTTTGGTTCGATTTGGAAAAAAATGATCTAAACCGGACCAAACCGAACCGTGCCCACCCTGGCCCTTCCGCCGTTAAACCGAAGAAGGGCAAAGGGGTCATTTTAGAAAAGTTCAGACGGTGTCGGAACGGATCTTGAGATCGATAGAGCTGTTTACGGGTCGGTTCGATTTTGAATCTCTTCTTTTTCCGAAACAGAACCCGAATCGATAATCGAACCGAACTGAACCAAACTGGTTCGGCTGGATCCGAACCGAATGTGAATCCAATCAAATGTGAACTGAATATTCGGTTGGGTACGGTTGGTCAGCTTAACATAAATTTATTATTAATATCTATGTTTATGGATCCTAAAAGAATCAATACATTAATATCCATGTAAATAAATTTTTATTTGGTGTACGTAAGTGAAGAAAAACAATTCAAATAGATGATTAACAGCTCAACATCTACACGAATTTAAAATAAATCAGTATTTTATAAAGATGTGATTTATTATTATAAATGTTTTTTTTGTTGTTAATAAGTTTAATATGACTCCGTCGGATCCCACCCATCCGGCCGCCACGTTTCTAGCCGACGGGAACCCCGCTAACGTCCTCAGTCCAGTCCTCACTCCGCCGACGTGGCCGGGAGACCTCCCGCTCTGCCATTTCCATCCCGGCAGCGTGACCGAGCGAGGAGGAGAACCAGAGAGGCTCCAGATCGCCGTCGCATCTAAGCCCTAGCTCCGCACTCCAGTGAGAGGGGCCATGGCCTCCCGCAGGGCCCTCTCCTCTTTCCTCCGGTCCTCCGCCCGCCGCTCCCCGGCCCCGCCGAGGGCGCCCTTTTCGGGGTCGAGGCATCCGGCGCGGTCCCCGATCGCGCGACCCTCCCCCGCCGGTTACTTCCTCCACCGCGCCCTCGACTATGCCACCGCTGCCGTTGCCCAGGCCCCGCCGGCGCCGGCACCGGCGCCGGGGAAGGCCTCCCCCGTGCCCGGTGGAAAGATCACCGACGAGTTCACCGGCGCCGGTGCCGTCGGGAAGGTCTGTCAGGTTATTGGTGCCGTGGTGGATGTGCGATTTGACGAGGGGGGGCTGCCGCCGATCTTGACGGCTCTGGAGGTGCTTGATAACTCGATCCGGCTGGTGCTGGAGGTGGCGCAGCATTTGGGGGAGAACATGGTGAGGACGATCGCTATGGACGGAACGGAGGGGCTGGTGCGCGGGCAGAGGGTGTTGAACACTGGATCTCCAATCACCGTAAGCGTAGTTGGCATGCCTTTATCTCTTTATGGATGCATGAAAATGGATATGTTGGCTTTTCAGATCAGGACGACGACACATCTGCTGTCTAGATTCGCTAGATCCTTGCGCGATGCACGTTTCGATTCTACGTCTCTTTTAGATGTACACCTTTTACTAGTGCCAGCGCCATTCTATTTGTGGCGATACTCTGATCGGTGTCTTAGCGCTCCATTTTTACGATGAAATCCATCTATTACTCTTCAGTTTTCCACTTTTGAAAGTTGTCTGCTGAGGTTCATTGACGATATCTGATGAAAGGATTCTCTATATTTTGATATTGACCGCGTTTTCTAGTGTCGTTTGTAGTGTACCTATTAGGTGGAGTTCAAAATTAATCGTGCAAGTTTCTCATTTTCTATTTATGGTACACATCAACATGGAATTGGGCATCTCAAAACTATAATCCTAATTTATGTTTGACATTATTGCTCATCAAGTAAAGACTAAAGAGCAAAGCATCATCTTGGTTGTCTTTTGCTCACCGAAACGCATCAGGATTGATGAATAGAGCAACTCGTGTATCTTTGTAATCATTTCATGGGTGCTCTATCGCAGGTTCCAGTGGGTAGAGCCACCCTTGGACGTATCATGAATGTAATTGGTGAGCCCATTGATGAGAAGGGGGACATAAGTAAGTTGACTGAAAGAGTCTCGAGTTCTGCCCTCATGAAATTCATGGCTGATATGATCTTTTTCTTGGTGGTTGATGCTTTACGTAGGTTCCATTTTAGCTTTTCCCGAACATGATACATTTTCTTCCTCTTGCATCAGAAACTGATCACTTCCTCCCAATCCATCGTGAGGCACCTGCATTTGTTGAACAGGCAACTGAACAACAAATTCTTGTTACTGGAATCAAGGTTTATGTTTTTCATCATACAGGCATAAAAAGATCTAATTTTCTTTATGTTTTATGGCGATTCAAGTTCTAAGATTGTTGTTATATAGGTTGTGGATCTGCTTGCTCCCTACCAAAGAGGTGGAAAGATTGGGCTATTTGGTGGTGCTGGTGTTGGAAAGACAGTGCTCATCATGGAACTGATCAACAATGTTGCAAAGGCTCATGGTTTGCATTCAAATGTACATTGACTCTTTCATTTTTTAACCTTAGCGACTGCCTGATGCACTTGTATTTTGTTTTATTAGGTGGTTTCTCTGTCTTTGCTGGTGTTGGAGAGCGAACACGTGAGGGTAATGACTTGTACAGGGAGATGATTGAAAGTGGTGTCATCAAGCTGGGTGACAAGCAGGTCTGTTCATTTTTGCTTCATCTGTCTTTCTTTGTAGATTTGGCACTTCGCTTTATGTACTAAGCGATCGGTATCTTTGTGTTTGCAGAGTGAGAGCAAATGTGCCCTTGTTTATGGTCAGATGAATGAACCCCCGGGTGCTCGTGCCCGTGTTGGTTTGACTGGGCTGACTGTGGCAGAGCATTTCCGAGATGCTGAAGGGCAGGATGTGCTTCTTTTCATTGATAACATTTTCCGCTTCACACAGGCAAATGTCTTGGACATGATTAGAATGTTCGATGGGATCATTTTGTCAGGCTTGACGTCTAATCATATCTGCTGCTTTTCCATAGGCAAATTCAGAAGTGTCTGCTTTGCTTGGTCGTATCCCATCTGCTGTTGGTTACCAACCAACACTAGCTACTGATCTTGGAGGACTTCAAGAACGTATCACAACAACGAAGAAAGGTTCCATCACCTCTGTTCAAGCTATTTACGTGCCTGCTGATGACTTGACAGACCCTGCTCCTGCTACTACTTTTGCCCATCTTGATGCCACGACTGTATTGTCTCGACAGGTAGTTCTTAGTTTTGTATCCGTCATCCGGTAGAAAGGTAGTTTATTTTTGTGGTACTTCATAAACTTCTATGTTTTCTTAATAGATATCGGAGCTCGGTATATATCCTGCTGTTGATCCTCTAGATTCAACATCCAGAATGCTTTCTCCCCACATTTTGGGACAAGAGCATTACAACACGGCACGTGGTGTACAGAAGGTCCTGCAGAATTACAAGAATCTTCAGGATATCATTGCAATTCTTGGGATGGACGAACTGAGTGAGGATGACAAATTGACTGTTGCCCGTGCCCGAAAGATTCAACGTTTCCTTAGCCAGCCATTCCATGTTGCTGAAGTATTCACGGGTGCACCTGGAAAGTACGTGGAGCTGAAAGAGAGTGTTAATAGCTTCCAGGTAAAGAATTAACTATTAATGAAGTTTTTGTGAATGCCATCTTTTTCCTGTTCTAATCATCCCAGCGCCTTCTATTTCCTGCTCAAATTTCTGTAGGATGAAGTTCCTTTTGTGATGTTTGACATGGTAATTTTAGGAAATTCTCTTCCGGGTTTTTTATCAGAACCAGAATCGGATATTATTATTATTCTTTACGATATCTTATCTTTTATGATAGGGTATCGAATTTGAATGCCCCGTATGCGTCATTTGTAATTGTTATTTACATGTTATGATTCGATCATCTCTTTGCAGGGTGTTCTTGATGGCAAGTACGATGATCTTCCCGAGCAATCATTTTACATGGTTGGCGGAATAGACGAAGTCATTGCCAAGGCTGACAAGATCGCCAAGGAGTCTGCAGCCTAGATGATCCGTCCCCCCACACCCCCTCTTTTCCTTCTTTTGTTGCTAATCCAAATAATTTAAGCGTTGCCTGGTCATATCCGCATGTAAACTTTAGAGAGGATCACCTATGTCTATGGATCTTTTCAAGCAGATCCCCCCGCGTTAGGTCTTGCCTTGTTTCGGCATACTGTTCACATGCGAATTGTCTTCCGCCGTTGCTTTTTTATGCTAAAAGTTGTTCCCACGAAAGGTACATGCCATCCTTGACAGAGTATCGAGAAATTTAATGTTGACAGTTTTGGAATATAGGTAGGAAGTTTAGCATCGCAACAAGCTCTTTAGAATAGAAACAAACAACAACATCGAGTTGCTTCTTTGGATATCGTGGTCGATGTTTAAAACAGCACCGCTGCGGGGTATTGAGGCTTTGCTTGTGGGAGTCAAGTTTTTGAAAAGAAACGGGCAAGTTTTTTATACTTGTATTTATCCAAGTGTTTGAATCGAATCCAATAGAGTTACGTAGTAATGTAGAAAGTTCAGATGTTTGATGTACAGTCAGTGGTCCGAGCTTTTCTTTCATTAAAGAGGATGAATTGGAATTTTTGTCTCAACTTCTGACAAAATCATCGAATAGTCTATAAAACTTGTTAAATGGTGATATTAATTTATATTTTTGGATATTTTTTGTGTGCTTTTATTCATTATTAATTTATAAACATCTATGTGTAAATCATCAATTGCTCGAGCTTATAAGATCACTACCCATGTTTTTTCTTCGTTTGTTTTTTGGTACCTAGAGAGAGGGTGAAACCCAAATGTGACTAATAACATACTTTTAATCTTCAAAAGCTTAAAATTCTGAGGACTTTTTACCACACTCGTACACCCGCGATAACTATTCTTTTAATCTGACAAAATGTACCTTGATACATTTCTCAAAGAAACATGCAATCCAAATAGATTAAACTAAAGAAGGCGGAGTTAGAGGTAAGGATCGAGTTAGTCAAGTCTAAAATCGACTTTAGCTGGTTGGGGTCGCGATCCAGGTTAGGCTGGGATCGGGTCAGAGTCCGGAAAAAAATCATTTTAATTTAACAATCGAGTCTGGGTCGTGAGGACCGAGTTGGTCAACTCAAGAATCGATCGGGTCGATTGACCCGCGGGTGAACCATGGTTTAAACCAGAAACTCATGAAAACATCCAATTCCCCACCACCCCTCCGAGCTGTATCGGTATCATGTTGCTAAGAAGATACTAGTTTACAGTTCGTGGTTTCGTAGCCACACACGCTCTTGGCTCTTCCTCGAAAGCCGCCGGTTCGTGTAGAAGGTGCCCGCTCACCCCACCTTTGCGTACGCTGATCTTCTGGTGCAGCGTAAGCTCTCCTTCCCCGCAGCGCCCACGTTGGTCGCCGCCCCCCCGCCGACCCGAGACCCCGTTATAGCCAGCTGACTGAAGCCTCGCTCAAGATGGCCGCCGCCGCCGCCGCCGCGGTTTCCCTCTCCCCCTCGCGTCCCCTCCTCAGCCCTCTTAATGCTTCTCCTCGATCTCTCCCATCCACCTCCTTTCTCCCTCCGCCTGTCCCCATGGGCGCCTTCTCTCGCCTTCGTCACCTCCCCGTCCCCCGCCTTCGCCGCGGCTTGCCCTCCCTCGCTGTCGTCTCCGCCGCCGTTCGCCAGGAGGCGACCACCTGGGCTCAGGCCCCTCTGACGCTTGTCCGGCCGGCCGCCGATGATGGCTCCCTCTTCCACGTTGTCGTCGACGTTTCCGATCACTCCGACCTCGCCGCCGCCTTCACCGTCCCCGGGCAGTACCTCCAGCTCCGGGTGCCGAACGCCCCCAAGCCCGTCTTCCTTGCCATGGCCTCGCCGCCGGCGCTAGCCACCTCGAAGGGGGTGTTTGAATTCCTGGTGAAGAGTGTGCCGGGATCGACCTCGGAACTGCTTTGCGGGATGGGCATGGGGGATGTGGTGGAGCTGAGCGGAGTCATGGGCAAGGGCTTCGAGGTGGATAGATTCTCGCTGCCTGAGGCAATATCCACGGTTCTACTCTTCGCCACCGGATCTGGGATCAGGTAGTCGATCGTACTCTTCGGTATCTTGCACGAACACAATTAATCATCAAATTTTTGCTCTTATCCGTAGATACAAGCTTTGGTGAGGGATGTAACAGTTCGGGAGGTTTGTGATGGCTACTCGATCATTGTATGGGTCCAATTTTCTATGGCAAGAAAACGGTGGTTAACATGCATTTACACGTACAGGATTCATTTGGATTTTGACTTGTATATGCTGAATAACTATAAGATTCGGAATGTTTCACGGACAATATTTTGATGCAAATGTAATTCTTATAAAAGTCTTCAACCTCCTCGAGGATAAGGGTTGAAGTTGCTTTTGTAAAGTTTGCAGTTCGTGAATAGGTTCACTTCTGTTAAATTTAACTAGGGGGCCCTTGCTGTATGAACCGTTGGACTGTACCTGGCAACCTTCTTTGGTTCTTATACTCGTTATCCTATCTATTGATTGTTCATGTTCCTTAGAAACGGAACTGTGGAGACTTTTCATACCGCTAGTGCTGGAAAATTGATTTTATGACTGTGTTTCTCTATCATGGATAAATAGGCTTCCCCAGGTATTCAATCTCTTAAATTTACCATGAATTGCTATTATAACAATCTGATCCAACTCCTCTGGCTGTGGCTCTTTTGGCCCAAGCTTAGATCACTGTGTCCAAAAAGACATCTTATGTTGCAGAACCATTCCCTTTCTCCTTGAAATACTTTCTCATTTCCCGATATGGATCGTTCCAAGTCATCTTCCCTAACTGTTTTGGTGAAATGCTCTGCACTCTTCCACTATTTCACAGTTATCCTTTCTCTTTTCGCTATAAGTACTGGACTGTTACAGTTTTCTTTTGCTTAGCTACTTACAACCTTTCCTGTTGAAACTTTGATCTCCATGATACATAATTGTGTCTTATTTTTCTACCATGTAACAGCTGCAAGTGAAAATGAGTAATGTACTGCTAGCGAAACTATTTCAGGCCGTGGCTTTTTCAAAAGTACATACTGCAGTCTAGAGATCCACACATGTTATAACTAGTTTCATATTCAATCATGTAAGCTCCATGTTACGTCCTTACATAGACACTTTGCCAGATGACAATTTAGCACTGACCTTGAATAAGTTCTCTAGGACTTTATCTGAACATGATTTTATGCCAGTATCGACCTTGAAACTTGACCCTCGATATTTTCCTCAACAACGGGATTTCTACAAGATCAACCTCTGGATATTCACACCATGGACACCTATATTGCCCGAGATGCAAGTTCTAGTGGCAAGGTGGTCTTGCCTAGCCTTTGGTGCTTGAGGTGGGCACCTCATGTGCTCAAGCTGATGCATATTTTTTTCATTACATATATAATTTTATATGTATATCTACAAGTCACTGATAATAGCATAAATTTAAAAATGAAATAAACATGCAAAAATATAAACGTGAAGCCAATTTTTGTACCAAAAAGTTGGTCAGGAGGGGCTGAAGGAGAGAGAGTGAGAGGGTCAAGAGCTTATCAAGGAAGGAAGAATCCATGGGAACCATGTGGGATGAGGCTGAGGCAGGGTTATTAGCCCTGGTTTTTACTCAGTTCAAATGGCTTTGGGGCAGATGAGGCAGGCGAGGTGACCACCTAGGTAGGCTAGGCGAATGATTGCCATAGGCAATCACAACCAAAGCAAGAGCATCCAATCATTGCCTTGCTTCTCCTCATCACCTAGGTGATTGGCAATCACCTCTGATTGCACGGATGGACACACTTTTTCATTTGTTCTTTTACAAAGGCTACCCCACTTATAAGGATGCTGTTGCATCCCTTATGGAGAAAAGGTGCATAAAATAATCTATATCCATTATTTTATTACTTTAAGGTTACTAAAAGTCTAAAAGGGTGTCTTCCGGCAACAATGTTAAAAGGCATATTTCTTAATACAACACAATCCAGCTTTATCTTTTGTGTGCTCCAATCATCTTTCTCCTTTCTGTCTTATGTATGTTGTTCCCTGCAGCAGTAAATTCTAATTCATCCTTTTTGACTGACTATTATTTGTTGTCTAGACCATGGTTTACAAGCCAGATTGGCTGATCTTGGAACATTGGCACAAGCTGATCCAATCCCATGAGGGAGGCCAATCCTGGTTTGAACTTCAGCTAGGACTGGTAACTGGACTTGGCCACATAAGCCAAAATCAGTCTTGATTGGTCCATACCGATCTGGGGTCGGCTGTTCTAAGCATTGTTTTCGAGGCGTCGCCTAGGCGACAGGTGCCCATCACCTGTCAAGGCGAGGGATTGCCTAGGGGAGCAACCTGTTAGTATCTTATTTTGTCTAATTTAGTAATAATTAATACCTCTTAAATATTGTTACCACTTAATTGAGTAGTTTTGAAGTAAAAATAGCTGGTTTTAATAGTTAATTTGATTATAAATGAACATTTTGATGGGACAATGATTAAGATTAAGTAATTTAATGTTTTTTTAATAGTAGTCAATATAGTTAAGTATTGACATTAACTTGATTGAGTAGCTCTAATCAGGTATTCATGTTATTTAGTCTATTTACCTATGCACTTGTATACTATTAATTGATTTACATATTGACATATCTTTTTATTGCTTTTTATGTATTATTTGTCATCATATATATGTTATTCTACACTGCTATGTCGCTTTGGTCACTTGAAAACTATGGTTCTAGGCAAGGATTGCTATCTCGGATCTCGGCTTCGTGGGGGGGGGGGAGATGAAAGAGAAAAGATCTCGAAAAAATCTCGGGAGATTGGATCTCAGATTCTCGGATCAAAATATATATAAGTATGAAACATAACATAATATCTTATAAAGATGATAGTACATAAATGAATTTACATGAAAATATATAACACATTTGTATGTCAATTGTGTGAATGAACAATTACAAAACACTCTCAATATAAAAAAGATGGTCTTTGTGCTTCTAAAAGATTTAAATTTTTGTATAATCTTATTTAAATACAAATGTGGTATTATGAGTATTTTTTATGTTGTTGTTCTTGATTGTTTATTACAAATTGATGATTAAATATTTGTGAAATTGAATTGATATAAATTGTTTATTACATAAAATATGATCTGTGTACAATAAATTGATGATTAATATCTAAATCTAAATTTGAATAGATTAACAACATTATTTTGACTTGGGTTATAATTGAATGGGCATGTTTATGTGTTCATACATTTAAATGTGATTTCATTTATGTAATTATGTATGGATATGTATATATTTATTTTGGAAAATAATTAATCTTGACAAACTTGACGTGTGTGTGAAAGAGAAGAGAGTTAAAATAGTTCTTTATAAAATTTAAGTATATAACACATATTTATGATTATGAATTGTATATATGTGATAGTACAAGTGATAACGAAACATTGTTATACTATTATTAAATGGGGGGCGCTGAGTAGTCGCGGATCTCGGCAATCTTGTTTCTCGGGGCCTTGGCGAGACAGAGAATCTCGCGAGATCTCGGCGAGATGGCATTCCATGGTTCTAGGTCGGGTCCAAGCGGATATGTTTGAATGGCTTGGCCAGTCTAAGATCAGTCCGGATCAGCTGATCCTGAGCCTGTATCATTAATCCTAGTTTGGAATCAGGTGGATGTCTCGATCCAGCCTGCCACTGGTCCATGGCTTGTAGAGTAACTAGGGTTGGACAATCTTGATTGGGAATTGGGATAGATACCTGCTGACCTGATCATATCTGATATCCCAATCCTAGAGGAAGCTTCCACTGGAATCATGCTATAGTCTGTTGGAATTGATCTGACCCTGATCCCATTGGGATCTCTGTAAGTGAAGGCTGAGGGATCACCACCGCCACCAAACATGAGGGTCTATAGGTCCTATTTCAACCAGCCAGCTCAATTACTAGACTGTGGGACCCACGGTCACAGAATTGGCTGATCCCTCCCATAATGTTGGATCAAATTGGCCATGGGTCGAACTGTTTCAGACAGAATTGGCTGCTGGTGGAGGTGGCGGCGCAAGGTGCCACTGCATCTTCCCTGGACCTGATAGGAGCTGGATCTGATGACTATCCAGAGTATCCTGTATCCAACCTCTCCAGAATGTGTCCATGCTGTTATTTTATATTTTTAATATTTTTATGCTTTTTAGATAACCGATGTAGGCCAATTCTGGATCAAACTTTCTTTTCTAGAATCTGCACTAATCGATCCGATGCATCCGATTCCGATCCCGCCATTCTTGTTGGAACCCAATTATTGGGTGTTGTGGATCCCCTAGAGATCAGAAATCCCTCCACTCTCCATGGTTGGGCCTGAAATGTCCAGCACCTGCAGATCTGATATTGTCTATTCTTTCTTCTGATTTTTCCTTTTTTTCAACTTTTGGAAGAATATATCCAGGCTGATCCTGGAACACACTTTCTTCCCTAGGATTGGCTGAGCTTGTCAATCCAATCCCTATCATTCAGCCCTGGCTGATTGAAGAGCCAATTCTAACCCAAAATCCTTTCTCTTGTTGAGTCAGGAGTCAGGACAGAATTTGGCCTGATTGTGGGCTTCTGGCAGATTGGCTGATCCAGCTGATCCAATCCTGATCAAGGTCAGGGTAGACCCCAGCCAACTTAGGGGCCAATTCCAATCCAAAATTCCTTCGTTCAGGTCGAATTAGCTTGCCTTAAATATACCAATGTTTACTCATTTCTCAGTTCTAATTACAAGGGTTTATTGATTAGTATGAGTGTGCATTTGCAGTTATGCACTTATTCACGAAACTTAGTCTGGTTTCTACAACCACAAGCTTTGCAAACTGAAGTCTATTTAAATTTTATATTAGTTGACTTCACTTATTGAACAAAAGCTTTGGTCGTTAAGGTTCAGTATATTAAATGGTTCAAAAGCAACCAAATGTGGAATTTTTATTTTGGTTATATAACTTTCATATTATAAAAAATTCAATATTTTATTAGACTGCTTCTGGCCTGTTTTATTTTGGACAGTCCAATTCGTTCACTTATCGAGTCAGGCTTCGTTGTCAAGCAAAGATCAGACGTGAGGCTCTACTATGGTGCAAGGAATCTTCAAAGAATGGCCTATCAGGTTAGAAAGATGTTGCTTTATGTTAAAAGTTTGTTACTTACGTTTGGCTGTGATTCATATAAGTTCTCCCTATCTCAGGATAAATTTGGGGATTGGAAGTCATCTGGCATTAAAGTTATACCCGTGTTATCACGACCAGAAGTTAAATGGAAAGGCGAGCATGGCTATGTGCAGGTTGGTTTTTCAGTATTTGACACATTTTTATGTGTATTCATTTTATTCTTGTATTTTCTTCCCTGACCTACAAAATGTTCCTACAGGCAGCCTTTAATAGAGTGAAACAGATCCTGACTCCTTCCTCCACTGGTGCTGTGCTTTGTGGTCACAGACAAATGATGGAGGTATCTTTTTATGATCCTCTGTTCGGTATACTTATTATGGTATTGGTTCTACTTTAATAGAGTGAAACAGATTCTGAATTTGTCATCCACCAATCCGGGTCCCGATTTCGATACCGTGATTTTTTCTCCTTAGGTCAATGTTTAATATGTTTAAGCAATCTCAATCTCACTTCTTTCAATTTGTCTACAATTGTCGATACTCATACATTCTCTCTAATGCATTCAATTTTTATTGTATCTAATCAAGTATGATCACTTGTCAATTTTAACATTCTCATTTCAACAACACTTATTTTAAAAATATGTTTTCCTTCTATTGTTCATCATTCATTGCCACACAACATTGTAGGTTTTATATTTTACGATAAATTTTTTCTTTCAACTTTAGTGACATTTTACAATCACATAGAACCCTTGTCGTCAATCTCCACTTTATCCAACTTGTTTTAATCTCATGATTAACATATTAATCACATTCTTCATATTTTTGAATAATTAATTGAAGATACTTGAACTGAATTCCTTGAGATAATGTTATCCCAGCCAAACTAACACCATCACCTACTTCTCTTTGATTTTCATCTATTTTGCAATACATATATTTTATTTTAGTTTTGCTTATTTTTAAATCTTTAATCTTTAAAGTATTTTTTATAGTTATAACTTTCTATTCACTTCTTCTTATGTCTCGTCTATCAATACAATATTGTCTGTAATATCATACACTAAGATATATTATCTTGTATAGTATTTGTTAATTTATTTATAAGTAAAACAAAAAAGATAATGACTTATTGCTGACCCATGATGTAAGTTATTTGAAATAAGATAATCTCTTGTTTCTTCTTCAATTATGTATAAACTAGTGGTCGGCTCATCGTACATGTCTTTTATCATTTGTATATACCAAACAAATACCATCTTTCATTCCAACACCTACCATAAAACTTCTCTTGAAAGTCTATTATAGTTCTTTTTCAAGTCAATAAACAATATAGGTAAATCTTTCTTCATATATCGATATTTCTCTATTAAACTTTTAATAAGAAAATTAACTTCAATTATAGATCAACCAAACATAAATCTAAACTACTTAGCATAGTTGTTAAGGCGGCCAAGGCGACATAGTACCGCCTTGGCACCTTGGCGATAAGGCGAGGCGGTAGGCGACGCCTTGTTTTATATAGTAAAATAGATAAAATAATAAAGATATATGTAAAAAATGATGCAAAATAACTTTGACACCATGCACATCAATCAATAATGTGGGAAGTGCTAGTTACATAGACTAAATAACTTGACAAATTAGTTAATTTTACTATTTAAATTATATCATCTATTAGTAAACACTTAAGAAATCATTTAACCCTAGCTATTATTTCATCAAAATGTTAATTTATAGTCAAATTAACTATTAAAAATAGTTGTTTTTACTCTAAAACAACTTAATTATATGATATTGACACTTAATTAGCATTATTTATTATTAAAATAAATAAAATAGTTATTTAAGGCAACGCCTTGCCCCCTCTGGGGGCGCCTTGTCGCCTAGGCAACGCCTTGAAAACAGTGCTACTTAGTTAAATTATTTGTACAATTATGTAATTACTGCACAATAACAATTTCTCATAAATTCACATTATGGTCTGTGTTTGATCCCTCTACAATTTGCATAATGACTCCTTTTTTTAAAAAAAAGTATAATGGTGATATTTTTCTATTCATTCGACATTTTTTTATATTAAAATTTTGTTAAAAAATAGAGTTAATCATTCCACCCCGTAATCTTCCAAACATTATTGGAATGCTATCTAGACCACATGTCTTGCTTTTAGCTTTTGAAAATTGAATTCTCTTAATATGATTCAAATAAACTTTGTTACGTCCTCTATGTGATATTTTTGCTAAGTTTTAGTCAAAGAAGAGTATCAAAAATAATTTTATCATATATCCACTATTGATGGTCAAATTACTCCTTCCAGGAAAAAAAAAAGATAACCAACATCTGGAGCGTTATCACTTAATTAACGAGTGATGCTAATTGGACATGAATCTTTCACCTTATTATTGATTTGTTTTGTGTAGTGTTTTTCCTTGTCAGATATGATACGCAAATTGGTAAAACCCACATCACTACTGCTAGGATTTTAATGTGGCCACTGATTGGTTGTGTTGTGGAGTTTTTGCTGAAAAGTTTTTATTTCTCCCGTTTCAGTTGTCCTCGTTTTTAGAATGTAGCATAGAGGTCTGATCCCAAAGGTTGGTGTTATGACAGGATATTACTTCTGTTCTTGTGGCGGACGGTGTATCTAAAGACAACATACTCAAGAATTTTTAGTTGTTCCGGAGACTAGGCTTTCATTGTAACGTTGCAAAGATGTCAGCAAATACGCTATTCTTTTCTTCTTCTTTTTTCAAAAGCCAGCTGTTTGTGGCACAGGGGGATAATCTCGGCCCCTAAAATTTTGGCCCATAGACTGTTCTCACTATTTATGCATCATCGAAGCCGAAGGGACACGGTAACGACCCTCTCGTGAAGTCACCTCCCCTGCAGGAAGGCTATTATCAGCTCGGCTGTTAGAAACTTAGAATGATCAGAAAGTGCCACCACAAGAACGCACCACACGTTCTCTGCCTTTTTACTGACAAAAATAAGCTTCAAGTGCAATGTGTTTTAATCGATCCATGATATATTCCAAGCTAAGATTGTTCTCTCCCCGTCTCCCTACAATTTTTTCTACAAGTTATACTATTCCTTTCTGCACCGAGCGAAGCTTCACAGATTCCATTTGTTTCTTACTTGTTTGTACCATCGCATCGCTGTCGACGAAGATAACAAGATAGAAATATGTATCCTGATGCTGGAGTTCGCCTTACGATCCAAAAAAAGAAAAAAAGAAAGACTTGAGCACCAGAAACAGGGACCGGGGAAATGAATCATGCAAGTTGCAACCGAGCACAAACTTCTAACAAGGCAGCGTCATGTACGTAGATCAAGAGCGGATCGTCAAGAAAGACGACTCCTCCATGGTTGCTGAAGATACATCCTGTTTGTAATCTGTATTTAATTCAAACAACATAGTTGTGCCCGCAAATAAATATGAACTATATATTTTAGTATTTTACTAAGTCGTGCTCATATTTTATCAACCTCCGTATTTTACAAACTCTATTTATACTCACGGATGACCATAAATATCTTTCCAAGTTAAACGAAGTTTAGAAACGGGGTGCCGGTCGGAAAACTTCGGCTCAGGTTTCTTCCGAGGTAATATCTACGGGGAGACTACGATTCGGACGGAGGTTTCTTGCCGGAACTCGACATGCAATGCTCACGTATAGGAAGAATTTCTGGACAATAATCCAACCTTTTCCGCTACAAAGAAGTGAAAAATCTAAAATTTCGCATAATGTGATTAACCGGGTATTAAAACCATGCTATTTCAGGCAGACAGCCAAAGATTGCGACAGGTTCGCAAGTGTGCTCTGCTACAAGCAGTCGCTAGGCTCCCTTGGCTTTGCGCTTTGAAATCTGAGTCTTGACACCCTAGGATGACATATCAGTGATCACGGAGGTCTGGAGAATCAGGTCAAAACATGGTTGAACTTGAACAACAATTAGCACGTTAGATAGAACAAGAAGAAAAGGGCAGAGGAAGACCATAGTAAGAGTAAGTCTCATGATACATGCATTACACAGCACAGGGCGTTTGTAAGAAAATCTGTAATGAGCAATCATACTCAAAACGTTCCCTCTAGAAAGAGATCATTCTTGCAAAGTAACCTCATCCAGATTTTAACTGGTTTTTCCTATTTTTTTCTTATGATGCATGCAACACTTTTTTTATTGGGAAAATTACTATTAGGTCCATTTAAGAAAATGACTTTGCTAAAAACTCCGTTGACCACATTTTGTTACTGTTCAATCCGTTGACACCGAATTTCATTATCACATTCTTCTTCCCGTCATTTTTAAATTCCACTTTTACCCCCCAAGTTCAATCGCCCAGTCCAGCTCCTCTGCGCGGAGGCCGGGCAGGAGCGCGTCTACATCGCCGGCTGGAACGACCACTTCTTCGTGCTCAAGGTGGAGGAGGCGGCGATTTACCTGATCGACACCCTCGGCGAGCGGCTGTTCGAAGGCTGCCCTCAAGGGGCCTCACCTTCTCCCGGAGGACGGTGTCCAGGTCGAAGTGCCGGTCGGAGAACTTCTCCAGGTGCGTCTCGTCCTCGCACAGCCGCCGCCACTCGCAGGACCCCTCTCGGATCAGGCCGTCGAGCTGCCACAGCAACGGAAGCTCCCCGGGGATCCGGTCGGTGGAACGGGTTGGTACTTCTTCCCGCGGGGGCTTCTCCATCGCATTTTCTCCGCCATTTTCGCGCCTGCTATACAGGCGGAAGCTCCGGGGAACCAGCTCCCGGCCGGGGAGTCCTGTTTCGCCGCCAGACGGCAGGCCCGCTGAAGGTGTCATCGCGACCAGCCTCCCGTCCAGCCGCTGCCGGTGCCATCGGTAGCCATCCCGTCCAGGTGCTGCCGCCGCGAAGCCGAGCCATCCTGTCCAGGCGTCCAGGCGCTGCTGCCGCGAAGCTGTCCAGGCGTCCAGGCGCTGCCACCGTGAAGCCATCCCGTCGGTGCTTCCGCCGTGAAGTCGTCCGTCCAGCCGCCAAGCCATCCCGGTGCCGCGACCACCATCGCGGACGGGGAAGAAGAGGGCCAAGGGTAAAAAAGACATTTCAAATCTAAGATGGAGTGGGTGTGATGATATTTAAAAAAAAACGGACCTAATAGGAAAGTGTTTTTGAAAACGGACCTAGTGGCAAAGTGGTTTCCTTAAAATGGATCTAGTGTGCATTTACACTTTTTTATTTCTTAGGAAGTGGCATGCCAAACCTAACTCATGACAGGTAAAGTGAAGTAACTCAAAATCTACGTGAGCATTAGAGCTTAAGTTGGGATTAAAACTAAAGTTTAGTTGACAGGCCAAGAGTGACCCATTAACGAAAAAGCAACAAACTAGAACACCAAATTAAACTAATTCTATTGAGGTGGTAGAAACATGGAGCCAGGAAAACAAGCAAGAAAAGATAAAACCTTCGACACAATCACGTTAAGAGGAGGAAATAGGAAAACAGCCCACCTGAAGATGATAAAAAAGAAAGGAATAATACCACAGGGTCCCTGATTCTACAAGCATACATCCAAAAACACCCAAACAAAAGGCACATCAAAGAATTCAAACCACGAACACCACTAATCGCTGGATTCTAAAAAATTTAGCAGATGAGCCAGCCAGTTACCAGACACAACAGAACTAAGATCAGACATAAGGGCACTGAATTGTTGTGCGGATACAATAGGGTCGGAAGAGATTGCGCACAATTTGATAGGATAAGGAACAATATCCCACGAAAGTTCACTACGTTGATTCCTGAAACATTGAAACAAGCCATACAAAATATATATATATATACATGGAGTTCCAGTTCCTTCCAACTTATTACGAGCAGAAGAGGCAGGCACAGACCGCAGAAAACATGGCACTCATCAATCGGACTCTCTCAGACATGCGAGAGCAGCTTGAAGTAGGTAACGAGATAGAAAGAAAGGGAGAATACCGCACAGATATGCTGCCAAAACAAGAGGGCCGATGCTTCGCTCACGGCATAGCCTCGCAAGCTTGCAATGGCCCCCAGGAGGATGGCGCTGGGTGTCGTGTACTGCATCAGGAGCACAAAGCGGTACATTTCGTCGCCTTCGATCAGTAGATTCATCCGCCCAGCCAAACCCACAATCCCAATCCCCGCAAGCGGAAGAACAAGGAGCCTTGCGACGACAATCCCGATGGTGGTTCGGAGGCCGAGCCCCGAATTGCGGGGACCCTCGGCAAGCATTCCACCAAGAATCAGCATGACGGATGGGACCATCGCTCCGGCAAGGATGTCCAAGCTGTCCGTGACGAAGGCAAGCGGCGCATCCGCTCCGAACACGAAGGATCGAAGCACGGGGACCATGCCGATCACGATGGCCAGCAAAGAAGCGACGGTGGGTGGCTGGAGGATGTGCTGAAGAGGGGTCTGCTCCGCCACAATCCGCATCCGTCGGACCACCTTGGGCTCCGCCAGGCACCTGATTGACTTCGGACTGCAGCTGGGTCCGTGGCTCGCCGCCGCACCCTCCTCGGACAGATCGATGTCGGGGAAATTGCTCTGAGAGGAACCCGAGATGCTCGTGAAGACCCTGGCGATGAACGGCGTCTTGCAGTGCACCGTCTCCTTGGCCTCCATGCCGGGCCACTCCGCTTCGTGCAAGAGAGGCCTGCTGAGGTTGCCACCGCTCACGCTCCCCGGATCTGCCTCCTCGTCCTCCGACACGATCTCGTAGTATCGCATCGGCGGCTCCATCATGTGATAGACGAGGGTGTAGACGAGGATCACGGCGACCCACTGGGCGAAGGAGACGTAGGCAATGCCCTTGCGATGGCAGTCGGGGCCGAAGGGGTGGTCGGGGGTGTGACAAACGGAGCCGACGATGGCGATGGGGAGGTTGCCGGTGTTGCCGAACCCCACCATGATCACCGCGAAGCGGAAGAACTGCGGGGGCGGGCGGCACAGCAGGGCGACGGCGTAGCCGAGGACGCAGCCGACGGCGGTGCTGAGGAGGACGTTGACGGGGACGAACCACCAGAGGAGGGCGCCGCGGAAGGTGATGGACCCGCCGAGATGGACAAAGATGAGGCACGGGAGAAAGAGGGCGAAGACGAGCTTGGAAAGGAGGCGGAAGGTGGCGCGCGGGACAATCTGGGTGCGGGGGTGGGCGAGCACCAGCCCGATGACGGTGAGACAGAGCAGCTTCATCAGCGGCACCACCGCGCTCAGCAAATTCTCGCTCTCCGTCTTCATTCCGCCGCCGCCGCCCAGCGAGGCCAGCGAGGGGAGAAGACCAGGCAACATCTTCCCGGCCCCGAATCGGAAACTGGACGACCGACCTCCTCTTTTTTTTTGAAGCTCGACCTTTCGCGAAGATGTCTGGCCAGCAAATCAGGGTGCAAGCAAGCGTAGGATTCAAGATCTTCGATCGCGAACGAGCACGAAGACGGATTCTTCCCTTTCCGCCGGCTATTTCTCGTCGTTGTCTCGTGCTAGTTTTGCACAAGTCCGACTCCGACGGGGGGATTCGAAGAAGCCGAGGGGAAGATACCGATCGAATCGCGGAGACGAACAAGAGAAATCGAGGGAAGATCGGACCTTTCTCAGAGGATTCTTGCGACTACTCGGCCGTGACGAAAAGAGGGGGGGAATTGATTGCACGGCCGCCCTGCCCGGCAAGTCGCCGCCGCCGCCGCCGCACTGGTGCCGTGCCGATCCTTTTGTCTGGTAAGTACGGTAGCCACGTTCCAGCGCTTATCGGGATTCCTCTGGTAATTCTGGTGTCTTGCTCGGACAGCTTCCTCGGCCTTTCTCCGGCCGCTTATCAAGGGGTGTCAATGGGCTGGGCCCGGCCTGGCCCGAGGTCGGCCCGTTTAGGGCTCGGTCCAAAATATATTGGCCCGGCCCAACCCGGTCCGCACTATATTGTTGGCCCGGCCCGATTTGACCCGCAAAAATTATTGACTTGGCCCGACTCGGCTCGGCCCGGCCCAACTATATATTTTATAAATAAATATTTATTAAATATGATAAATTTAATTATTTAAGATACTATTATAAAATTAATAATAATTTAATTAAAATATATTTTTAATAAGTAAAAATAATATTTTTGACATAAAAAATTGAAAGTTATTTGGCCCGTTTTAGCCCGCGTCGGCCCGCTTCGGCCCGTATGTCGGCCCGACTAAAGCCCGCGGACCAAAATATTTGGCCCGTCAAATGACCCGCAGCCGACCCGGCCCGCGAACTCGTGGGCCAGCCCGGCCCATTGCCACCCCTGCTTATCACTTCGACTTATTTCGAGCACTTACACTTTCGTTTATACACAAAACAACAAAAATAGGATTGTTGGCCGATCGACCGTCGATGGGCATCACGCCCTGCTCCCCGTCTGCCCTATACGATGGGCATCCCCTTCAAAAAAAAAAAAAAACTTGCAAATTATTTAGGTTTGCTTACTTCGAGGGTGGTAGGTAATTAAGAATATTTCTTAGAATATATGATTAAGGTGCACAAGATGCAAAGAAAAAAAAAGGGAGGAGGAAAACAATGGACAGAGGTCTATTAATATCTAAATCTTTAACATGATCGCAATGAGAAGATGCGGAAAAAAAAATAAAACTCCATCTATTATGTGTGTTGCATAAAAGATGCATGTATATTCGGATAGTCTGGAATGTCTAAAAAGAGAACAATTTCAATCTTTAATAAAGAAATGGTCGCAATCTTCCGGTCATTTAAGTGACGATTTAAGATGAATCGATCGAATCATCATTGAAATAGATTTTGTAATAAATAATAACATTGTTTATAACAATTTATTTAATTGATTTGTGATTCATAACGAATTATTTCTAATAATTCACCGATTACAAACAACTGTATAACTTATTATAAAATTTATAATAATTTAATTGATTCGTAACAAATTATATTGTAATTCATAACAAATTATACTGCGATTTCTAATAATTCATCGATTAGAAATTACAGTATAATTAATTATAAAATTCAATTTATCATCGTTTATAACGGTTTAATTGATTCGTAACAAATTATACCGTGGTTGATAACGAATTATAACGTGATTTCTAACTATTCAACGATTACAGAGAACGACAGTACGGCCTATGATATATAAAGCTCAGTTCAGCACCCGGTTTCTGTTGTGACTATTTCTGATCGAAGCGACAGAAATCGTTTCCTTCTTTGACGTCCGACGCGATCCGAGCTCTATATATGTATATCGTTCATCTTCCTCACAAGAAAACCCCAATCACAGGCTTGTTGGGTCGTCTACCTGAAAATCGACAAAAAACACAACTATACGAACATATTAAAATTAAATAAACGAAGTTAGAAACATAGCCTGTCGGGTCGAAACGCGTGATCGCTAGAACTAAGAGTTCTATTGCCAACCGACGTGCGGTTCTCGCGGCAACGTCCTCCTAGAGATACGACGACCCTCGGGTAGGCAAAACCCTTCTCTCCCGTCAGCACGTCCTTCAGGAGAGCTATGCGAACCGATCTTGCTTTGAGTGCTTCTAGCAAAGAAGAAGAAAAAGAAAAAGAAGGAGAAATCCTCGGAGCGCTGGAAGCAGGAGCCGAGAGAGAGCGAGAGCGAGAGCAGGCATTTTGGGCGAGAGAGCGCGCGTACGCAAGAGAGAGCCAGCCTAAAAAGAGGGATAAAAAATATCCTTTTTAACGTTGGAAGCCTTCCCACGGTAGGAGGCTGAAAACTGGGAAACCGCCGCGCGTTTGACGCCCATGCAGGAAGGTCACCCGACGCGTCCGTTGGGTGACACAACCCATTCTATTTTTTTTTTATTTTATGAAAATATCATAACAATCCCCCACATATTTTCTTAAAACTCGCAGAAGTATATCAAATCAAAAGAAAATAATATCAACAAACAAATACTAGTGAGCACTCTTATACTATGTAATAGGTGAAGGTACCTTTCGGTTTGAACCCCACTTAGTGATATTTGGGATTGCCTGTAGAACACTCGATGGATGTTTCACCTTGAATCGGGTTCCATGATTCAAGTTCTCCCAAATCCACACATAGTATAGCAAGATCAAATTCATGCGGGTTGCGCTATTAATGGCCTTGCGCAGGTATCTCATTTGTGTTTTAGAAAATAGCCCACATCTCATAGTCGCGGCCTCACGACTCACACATGTATCGGTGAATCCTCCAAGGGTGAGAGCAAGGAACCACCTGCCACTTGGGTCTTGGATTCATTAAGAGTTTAAAACTCATCCTACCACTTGCTACTACATGAGCACTATCGCCATAGGGATGGGAGCATTATATATAAGTGCTCCACACATAGTTACCCATCAGCTTGTTTCTACCCATTGAACCTCTGTGAGGTTGGGTTGCCACCGTGGTAACTTTTTATTTATGGGCTCAATCCCATCCCCCTCAACGCTTCTAGAACTACTGTTCTAGGCAAGCCTTTCATGAATCCTTCTTTTGATTTCACAAATTTTAAGGCTTTCAAATGCAATCACAATTTTGTCTTTTGTAGACTTTGTCTCTCTTACAAGTACTTGTTGAATTTGACATCTGCATGATCTGCACTCACATAAAATATATGAGAGACAAAAATTTGTGGTCATTAGAACAACTTAAAATATATCTCAGTTTATTCAAGTTGAATGCAATAAATATCAACTACAATCATTTCATGGCCATGTTTTGAAATGATTATTTCAAACTCAAGTAAAATGCATACTAGATCTAAAGATCAAGATTTTACCAACATATAAAGACAATATAATGATTTGTCTACCAAATATTTTATGCCACATATATGTACCAATTTGGCCAACTTTCAAGTAATAAGAAAGATTGCATTCTACAAATAATTTTCACGTCATTATTTAAATACTTGCATGGTTCAAGCATACAATATTCTAATTGACTTACACACTTTATTATTATTTAACTTTGAATAATAGAACCTCAAATCTATCCACATAACATTCTTAGTCTAGTATGATCAAATAATTTTTATCTCATTTCAAATATTTAATTTTGCAAGACACCCCCACACTTCAAGAAAATTTAAATTATGCATCATACATAAAGTGAGGTAACCATTTTTTAGCCTAGCATATTTAGCTTATAACATGTAGAGTCTCCCCCCACAAGTTCTTGAACACTTATAAATCATGGAATTAATAGTATCTATTAACTTTCTTTTTCCTCTCAACTTCATCAATAATTTGTGAGTGATAAAAGCAACCATGTCATGTATATAACTATATAAAAAATAAGATCTACCTTTTTTTTTATTTTCCTTTTGAACTACGTAAGCTTGTTAAAGGAATGATTAACACGCATCACACAACAGGACATTAACGTAATGCATATATAAAAATCATCATGAGATATTCAATTCTTTTGTCACAACTTTTAAAGAATATCACAATGTGATTAAAATACACAAATGAGTAAAATAACTTGATACTATTACGAAGACATAAGATCTATATATAGTTTTAATCTCATGAACTCAAAACTTAAGTTAAGGCTTAAGGACAATTGTATCATCAATTTCACAAATACACTAATCAATTGATGATTGAAAATACAATAAACAATGTTAAACCATTATGGAAATTAAATGGCAGGTAATAAAAAAAAACTTAAAAACATATAAACAACATAATGATATAAATTCAATAATATTTTTCCTCCATGTATAACCATGTGAAATATCAATTAATGATGTTTGATGTCAAGATTTTCATAAAGGCCATGATTAAATTGTTAATGGGCCTAATAATAACCATTTTAGTTATTAACAAATGATTCTATCAAAATATGGCACATGCATAATAAAAGATCATGAAATTAGAGTATATGCATGGATCAACAAGAGATATGGTCACATGTAATTACAAATTCTTGATCTAAAGATAAATGAGTAAAAGGTATGAAATATAAAACTCAAGATTTACAAATCTTTAAGGGGACTAGATATTAAAATCCAATAGATATGATTTTGTATTTTAAATTTTTGAATCCAATTAGTTGAAGCACTTGGATACTTCAATATCTATTTAAAATCTAAATATTAAAAAACCTTGGCAACTGAATTTAATAGCTTGCATGCATAGATTAGGGATATGCAAATCTAAAGAAATGTAAATAGTGAAGTTTCAAATCAATGTACTGTATACATATATATATATGTACATTTTTAATTATATATGTAACTACGTGAAGTAGCCAATTTTAAATATAGAATAAAATGTAATGATTTCTATGTATTAATATCATGAATAATTTCTATAGACAAAAATGTCTCTCAATAAGATTAAGTTTTATTTTTACAGTTCAATCCAATTTAATGAATTGAAAGAATGTAGTTGATCTTTGAAGTGCATTAAAATTCTTAATACAATTAAAATCCATAATGTATTAAGGATTATTTTTCAATTGAAAATATCACTAGTAAAAGTTAATTGATATTTGAGACACTATCAATAGTTATAACATACTAAATACTTATGATCAATCACTTACAAACATATATATACTCATCATATTAAATTAGACATCTTGGATATAAATAAACACACTGAATGATCAAAGTCTTAAAAAGTTAAGACCATGCACACTCATGCAATTTTAAGCCTTATTTCTAAGGTATCCAAGTAACAATCATACACATAATATATCAATAATACATTTACTAAATATAGATGAATGTGTATATTAGAATCATAATACATTTATATGCATAATCGGATCCAATAATGGGTAATAGTTTGATCCCATGGTAGATTATCATATGACCTCGAGAGACCCATTAAACTTAATGGGATTATATGTCAGATTTTAAAAATCTGGATTTAATAACCTGTACGTGGATATCGTTTTCATACCATAACCGGCCATATTCGATTTGTTATATAATTGGATCCTTAGGTATCTATTAAGGATCCAATCGACAGAAATATGAATGTAATTATCTTTAAAATCTTTGTCCTTTGAATGTGCCCATGTGTGTCGAAAGAAACAACTGTTTCATTATCATTGGGGTAATTATATGATTTCCTTCCTTTCTATCATTAGGAAGAGTCCTTGGCAACATACAGCACGAACGTGCCTTACTACTTTGGCTCTCCTGTTGCGGAGATTATAAAGTAGTACTTCTTTTGACAATTTAATCGATGGCCATTTAGAAATACCACAATGTGTGATAGTATCTGGTTGGGCTTGCAACTTCTCAACTTTCTTTACAACAGTGAACTAACAATAGCATAAACGGGGTCAATTAGTATCACCTAGCCGATGTCTAGACGAGGCCAAATGTTGTGGCCTCTCACCTACGAGAATCGGCTATTGATAAAGGCACTTATGGGGTGATTGAGTGCTACTCCCAGACTACGGAGTTTAATAAAAATTCCATGCATAAAAATTGGGCTAAATAGGAATGTCTAAATAAGAATGCCTAAGCACGTTTAAATAAGAGCATCTAAATACGTCTCAACAAAAAATGCTCAAACAGAATCGTCTAAATATGTTTTAACATGAACGTTTAAACAAGAACGTTCAAATAATAATGTCTAAACACCAGTGTTTAAGCAAGAACGTAGTACGTTTAAACAATAACATTCAAATAAGAACGTTTAAAGATCAACGTTCAAGTAAGAACGTCTAAATAATAGCATTCTAATAAAAATGCTTAAATAATAACGTTTCAAAATCAACGTTCAAGTAAAAACATATAAGAGTTTTTCTGGTTATTAAGCTAGCCATGAGAATGGAGAGAACAACAATCTGTAAATGAATATATCAAGTTGTTTGTCAATATTTTAAATCAACAAAGAATATAATTAATTTATGCTGGCTAAACTGAAACATCTAAGCACGATTAAATAAGAACGATTAAATACGTCTTAACAAGACGTTTACGTACATCTTATCAAGAACGTATGAATATTTAAACAACGATGTTCAAATAAGATTTAAAAGACAATATTCGAATAAGAACGTTCAAATAAAAATGTTTAGACAACAACGTTTAAATAAGAACGTCTAAACTACAACGTTCAAGTAAGAACGTCTAAATAAGAACGTTCGAACAAGAACGTTTAAGAAAAACGTACGTCGTATATATGAATGACTACGCTTTTTTTTTTCCACATGCATAGATGCTTCTAACACAAAAATAATATGCTGGTAAAATAGAACTCTTAGATTGTTGGGTCGTCTACCTGAAAATCGACAAAAAACACAACTATACGAACATATTAAAATTAAATAAACGAAGTTAGAAACATAGCATGTCGGGTCGAAGCGCGTGATCGCTAGAACTAAGAGGTCTGTTAAGCCGACGTGCGGTTCTCGCGGCAACGTCCTCACAGAATACGACGGCCTCGGGTAAGCCGCTTCTCTCGTCGGCACGTCTCTTCGGGAGAGCTATGCGAGCCGTCTTCTGAGTCTTACAGCAAGAAGAAGAAAAAGAAAAAGAAGGAGAAATCCTCGGAGCGCTGGAAACAGGAGCCGAGAGAGAGCGAGAGCGAGAGCAGACATTTTGGGCGAGAGAGCGCGCGTACGCAAGAGAGAGCCAGCCTAAAAAGAGGGATAAAAAATATCCTTTTTAACGTTGGAAGCCTTCCAACGGTAAGAGGCTGAAAACCGGGAAACCGCCGCGCGTTTGACGCCCATGCAGGAAGGTCACCCGACGCGTCCGTTGGGTGACACATCCCCTTCTATTTTTTTTTTATTTTATGAAAATATCATAACAAGGCTTTCCCCTCCTCATCCGAGATGCGCACCGGCGGCCATGCTCTGAACGGCATCCACCAAGCCCCCAAAGGCCACGGCGGCCGAAGCCGGCAGGCTCAGTGCCAAGAGCGCGAGCACGCCCAGGGCCACGGTCGGCCGCGTGCCCATCATCGCCCGCTGCCAGAACCCGGCGAGCCGGCACACATCGGCGCTGTAGGCCGCGTGGTACCGCTTCTCCCAGTCCGCCCAGTCGTCCGGCGCCTCGTAGTTCCTCTCCGCCATCTGCATCTCCCGCATCCGCCGCCGCAGCACGATCATGCCCTCGTCCACGAGCCTCCCTCCGGACTCCGACCCGCCCCCGCCGTCGCCCCTCCGGGCGGCGTGAGCCACCGCGCCGCGGGGGCGGGACGGCCCCGGCCCCGGGAGGAGCCCCAGCCGCGCTCGTCGTCCGTCGGGCGGGGCAAACGGAGCCGGCGGCGGCACGGGAAGAAGGCGCGAGGATGAAAGCAAGGAATCCATGTCCTTCGCTCGGGGGAACGAGACGGAGCAGGGAGGAGAGTCTTGTACCGCTCGGGAGGTCGGAGATGCCCCCTTTATAATTAATAGGGTTGGAAACCGCGTTCGGGACGCTGACTAGGGCTGTAAACGGATCCGGATATTATCCGGATTCGATTCGAATTCGTATTCGGATAGCCGGATATTATCCGTTTAGGTTGCTCCGGCGGATATTTATTTCGGATTCGGATATTATCCGAAATATAAACGGAGCGGACTCGGATTCAGTGGATCCGCTTCGATTAAGATCCGGTTCGATATGAACCATTAGATGTAAGAAGCAACGGCCAGGATCATTCACCCCCGAATCCCTAATCTCTCCGGTCTCCAGCCGGCCAGCCCCCGACTCCCCCCCGCAATCCGCATCCTCACTGTGCCTCCCGAGCGGCGAGCGCCGCGTCTCCGTCTCCCGACTCTCCGAGCTCCCGAGCGTGACGGAGCGTCCCTCTGCGGCAGACGGCGACGGACCAGCGGCGACCCTCCCAGCGGCTCTCCCTCCCTCCCAGCGGCGCCGGCGACGCTCTCGGCGACGCTCTCGGCTCTCCCTCCTCCGAGCCTCCTCGTCCCTCCCTCCGGACCAGCGGCGGCTCCCAGTCCCAGCGGCAGCGGCGGCGGAGCCTCCCTGCCTCCCTCCCGAGCCTCCCGGCGGCGGCGGCGGAGCCTCCCAGCGGCGGCGGCGGGGCCTCCAAGCCTCCCTCCCTAGCGCCGGCGGCTGGACTCCCCCCCCTCCCCGCTTGGCCGGCGCCGGAACATCTCCCCGTTCGGCCTCCCTCTCGGCCCCTCGGCCCCCCCCCCCCCGTTCGGCCTCCCTCGGTCCCTCCCGGATTGCCAGGCGGCACTCGGCAGGCGCCCAATCTCCCCCCTGTTCGGCCTCCCTCTCGGCCGTCCGAGGCAGGCGCCCAATCTCCCCCCCTGTTCGTCCTCCCTCTCGGCCGGCCGGGGCAGGCGCCCAATCTCCCCCTCCCCCTGTTCGGCCTCCCTCTCGGTCCCTCCCGGATTGCCAGGCGGCAGGCGCCCGTTCCTCCCCCCCCTTCCCCCCGTTCGGCCTCCCTCCCGGATCACCCCCCCTGCGAGCGAAGCGGATATTATCCATATCCGCTCCGTATCCGAGAGATATCCGATTGTGAAGATCCGCTCCGTATTCGAATTCTAATCGGAGCGGATATCCGATATCCGAATTGGCTACCGGAGCGGATTCGGAAATGGCATATCCGCTCCGTATCCGCTCCGTTTACAGCCCTAACGCTGACTGTGTCCGCGGGCGGCGGAGATGCGGCGCGGGGAGCAGCGGCGGCTGCTCTTCGGTCGACGAAGGGGGCTGGATACTAGTATTAACTACTTGGGCATTATGAGCGGCACATGAGGAGACAACGAGGGGCGGCGCCGTCCCCACCTTGGAGATTCGCTGCCATGGCAAATCTCCATTAAAAAAAAGAGGAGAGAGACGTCCTCCTGCGGCTGCGGGTTTCGACGGCTGATGAGGATGGAGAGACCCCTCAAAACCCGGCAAACCTGAGGATCGAGGACGACGAGGACCTGTTCACGCTTGGACCTTCTTACGTAGAGAAGAAGCGGCGGCGGCGCCGCCCGTTCGTGCTCGCGCGTAGGAAGCGCCTCTCGCGGGGAGAAGGGAGGGTGCTTCGCGGTGAAGGCTTCCGAGGGATTGCATCGCAGTTGCCTCCGGCTGCTTCCCGGCGGCGCCGTACGCGGAGGAGAGGCTTTGCAAGGGAGGATTTCGGCTTCCGCTCGAGGGCACCGGTTAGACTTAACGTGTTTAATATTCTGATGGAACTCTAAAAAAAAGTCAAACGAATAATTTAGTAAACTAGTGATTGATTTTATCAAAATGAGCATTTAAGTTAAGTTAGATGTATTGCTAGTATTTATAATTTCCATGGGAAAATAAATATTTCAAGAGTTATTAAGATGAACCTGATCGTATGCATAAATATACATATATGTTATATTTTAATAAAATATAGTTTAAATAAAATCATAAATAAGCATGAACGTATGAATTTATGACTTGGTTTGGGAAAAAAATCGCAAAAAGATCAAATCATGATTACCCCTTGTTTGAACTAATGGTAATATAGGTTTGATTCGGACCAAAATTTATTTAAAACCAAATTAAATCATGAACACCCCTAGTCACCCCCCGTGAAAAGTTGACATCGGAGAACCTTGCATCTCATTCCGTGAATTTCAATCCAATAAACATCTGAGATCATGAACGAAATCCAAGGCTTTAAAGTGTTTTACTTATTTGTAAAAGAAATAATGAATTTAGGACACATTAATCCATCTTTAGGGCCCATTTACATATTCTGTTAAACACTTCTATCGATGGCGAATCTAGAATTAAATAATGTCAATTTCGATACGGAGTCGGGACGAAAATGTGACATGATATTAAATCTACCATTACCACGAAAGAAGCCATAAGTTGCGAAAATGAAAATGGATATTTGAAATCGGTCGATTTAATATATAATTATCATTATAAAATAATATTATTATCCAATAAAAGATGATTATAGATAGTATAACATGCAAAGGGACTATAAATAAAAATATCGAAATGATTAGATCAAATATGATAGTCATATAAAATCTACCTGAATTACTTTATACAAAACAGGTGATGATCTACATAATCTCTACTTCTTCTATCCTCGAAGCAAACGTCGCCGGGGGGCTGTTCTGTCTAGCGCTTGGGAGTTCACATTCTCCTTCAATCCTGACTTCTAAACTCAGTTCCTGTCATCCACCTTCGGTATTATCATGGGACAGCAACACTTTCTAATACAAAGATGAGAAGACACTTCTCTGGCATTTTTCCAATTTTTTTCTCAAGACTCTAGTTGATTGGGCTTGTTTGATTTCTAATGGGGTGTTTGGTTACATGATAATGGGGGTTTTATTTTAATTTCTAAAAATTGTAAGAAAATTTGTCAACAAAAGTGTTTGACAACCTTGAAAATTTTATATTTTGAAAGTGATTTTCTTCTTAAACAATAAAAGAGGTCTCATCTCTTTCTTTTTTCTTGTGGTCTCTTACTTTGTTTGGTCATGAATGGTAATTACTTTTTTTTGTTATCACTCCCTCCAAACATGATAATTTTATGTAATGAGTTGGTTCACTTTTTATTTTAATATAATTTTTATCATGAAAATGTACAAAAAAATATCATGTAACCAAACACCCCATAAGCTTTGAAATGGTCAAATGTTAGACATACGGACCGTTTGGTTGATAAAATATATAACCACCGATTCATTCAAGGGTTAGGTCAAGGGTTAGATATTGAGACCGTGTGATAAAATAAAATATCTGAACTAACATCTGAATACGTGAGAAATCTCTTAAAAAATTACTTAAGTGATTCATCATAACTAAGTTTTTGTGTTGGACAAGCTGAAAGATTAGATACAAAATTAAGAGTTTAAATTTTCGAATCAACCCATTAATACGTATTTGTCAGAATTTAAAAAGAGATTTCAATCGTTCAAAATCTTTAATATAGTCACGTGTGTTACCAACAACATGTTGCACAATTTTTGGAAAACGTTAGATTTATTAAAAAAAATATTTGACTAAAAATCTTCCTCATGCCCAATTAATTTGCCAAACTAAAATTCTACCACTAATCAAATGTTTACCTAGAATCAGTGGAGTGGAGTGTCCCCCCCAAAAAAAAGACATCCAAGAAACCTTCATGAAATCCACCTTCTACCAATCGCTACTAAACGCAACCTTAGACCATCATCCGAAAGGTTGTCCATTTTTTTTGGCAAAAAATATATGCAGATCATGTGTGCTTTAAATGAGGCTTTTCCCGATTACAATAGTTTTCTGATTCATACCATATATCCAAAGACTGCAACAGATGGCTTTCGCCCATCTTAACTAACAGGTTTACTTACAGACTTGCAGGGGAAGGCGGCTCCGCTCTTGCAATTTGCAAATTCACAAAAATGGGTTCATGGTCATGGCATATAGCATAGAAGCAACTGATAATCAAATCTCGTTTGGTAAGATGTTGGGTTGAGACCACGATTTTGGTGACTTTCCTCTTTTTTTCTGTGGAAAACTATATGAACAGAACGATAGAGACTCTCTCCTGATAAGCTTTTGATCGAAATAATTATCGGTTGCAACAAATTTGTTGGAGCTTTTTTCAGCTTTTGATTTCCGTTCCATTCTACATTAAGAACATCCATGGATTTATTCATGCTTCATTGCAAATATTAGCCTTCTAATCTTTGTACTGGACAAGAGATCAACGGAAGCACGGATAAAACAAAAACTACTTGCCTCGATCCATCTCAGGCATGGAGCGATCGCCGGCGGAATGCGCTGCGCACCTCCGCCAAGGCGCCGTCAGACGTCGTCGTAGGAGGCGTGGGGGGCGGCGGTGCAGCCGGGATCGAAGGGGTCCTCGGAGCCGCAGCAGTGCCAGTACTGGAACACCTTACCGGAGTCGGGCGTATCCATGGTGCCCCCCGCGTACACGCTCTCGAACTTCCTCTGCGTCTCACCTGCCGCGATCCCGCAAGCCCCGCGGTGGAAACCGATCGATCAGCACTTCGGAGACCGGAGAGCAATGCGAAACTGAAGATCGGGGGGGGGGGGAGGGTACTTGTGGTAGAGAAGTAGCACTATCAGTACCGCCGAAGTGGGCGGTGTGGAAGCGGCAGGCGGCGGGATGGTTGAGAGCGGCGTCGAACTGCTTTTTGCAATTCTTGCAAGTCCTCAGACGGGTCGGCGGCGCGGAGCCGGCGGAGGCGACTCGCCGCCTCGACCGAAAGGGATTGGATGAGCGGAGCGGGGCTCTTCCACAAACCGCCTCTGACGTGCGTAGCAGGGGATTGAGGCCACGGGAGGCGGAAGGAAAGAGGGGGGAAGAGAGCGGCGATGGCGAGGTCGACGGGAGAGGAGCCATCTCCCTCCGCAGGTTCGGGTCGCGGCGGTTCCTCTGCTTATCAAGAAACGAGGAAGAGCGTCCGTAGATGCTAAGGGGGCCGTATGATGATGGTTGAACGGCAGCCGTCGAATGGATGCTGTTGATTGAGTAGAGACCTCATAGATCCAACGGTTCACATAATAATATAACCGACTCCACGTAATTACCTTAGGATGGCATTAGTTGGATTAATTTAAATATATTTTTTTGAAAGATAATTTAAATATCTAAAATTTTAATTTCAGATCTCTTGTCTTATAAAAAATAAGTATGAATTTATTAAAATAAAAAATTATAGAAGGCCACTTAAAGTTAAGGCTGCGTTTGCTTGGTTTTGACCTCTGATTCGGTCCGAGATTGATGGATTTATTAGACCATTTAATTTTATCTTAATTAATGCCTAAACACACCTGATATGCCTTAAAAAAATCTTTTGAAAATAAGTGGTGTGATTTAATTTTTTCCGTTTTCAGACATAATGTCATTATGAAGGACAGAAATAACATATATAATGTATCTTTGAGATAAAACTAATTTGACTAAGAAACATTTTGATTAATGCATCGAAAGGTGCCTAAGGTGGTGGGGATCATCCAACGGCATGATTGTAAACAAGCATGAATGTGTATGAATGTCATCAAGCAGGAATGCCTGGCATTGAAAGCCTAAGTGTTATATAAATGATAAAAGATCAACCCCCCCCCCCCCCCAAAAAAAGAAAAAAAAAGAAAACGAAAATCCTCCCTTGCTCCCTTGGACCTAGTTGCCTTCAATGTGATCTTCGACATGTCCTACCAGGGGATGAAGATAAAGAAATACGCTCCAAACTATTTTGCGAACTGTATACGGCATCAGGCAGGGGATGGTGTCTCCTTCGCCTGTTCTGCATCCTTGTCTCCACTGCTTTCCCTACCGTTTCCATATCCCTTCTGAACGATATTGTGCTCCGAAGGCAAGTTCTTCTTGGCCTTCCTGCTGCCTTCGATCCTCCACAGGTCCCATACGCGTGTTTTTGGTGGAGGTGTAGAATCAGCAACAGGAGCAACTAACCCTGGCTTTCCATCATCTATGACAACATCTACCAGGCCGTACTCTATCGCCTCCCATGGGTTCATAAAGTTGTCTCGGTCTGTATCTGCCTCAATCTGCAAAGCAAGAAAATGAGAAGATCGCCTCCCACTCGCACGAAGAACATACTACTTGGAAAAATGAAGTTCTCGGCTTACCTGCTGCTCTGGTTTTCCGGTTATTCTTGACAAGATTTTGTTCATCTTAACCTTGTGGTACATCATTTCTCTGATCTGCAACCCCATCTCAGTTGTCTGGGGTCAAAACAAATAAATGAAATTTCAGAAAATGGTTGATGATCTACAGGGGAAACAGTTTGGTCTTTGATACTTGGCATCTAATAGAGGAGGGCAAAAGAGCTAAGGAGAGACATTTCGCAGCAGGCATAGGAAAAAGAACGTTTGGACCGCCAGACTCCAAATTGAAGTCCATAAACACATTCTAACTTCCGTCATATTTTAAAAAGATACTAGCAATTAAACAGGAAAATTGCACTTTGATCCTCTTTGAATAGTCTAAACTTCTAGCATACTTGGTTACACCGTTTTTCAACTCACGAAGGAGATAACAGTGCCTAGACAATCATAACGTCACATGTTCCCATTTCAAAACGGAACTTTGTGGTCATTCTATGTAGTAAAGTTGCCTGAGGTAGAAATAGGTTCGCCAGGTCAACGCAAAAGTGGCCGACCTTTTCTGACCCTCTTCAACTAGTACAATATACTGCAGACGGCTTCACTCTTCACTTTTTACACAAAATAAATAGTCACATTCCGCTATACACAAAGTAAATCTAGTCACATTCAGCCCCATGAATGTAAGAACTTCATTCAGATAGCTAGCTGAAATGGCAACAAAAGTGGACATTCATATTCAAATATACCAGAGGGTACATGTACATTTTAAACCAACTTGGTGAGTAGGTGCAGAAGCCTGAGTGCCAAATCTAATCTACCTACAACTGGATGCTCCTTTATCATAATGGTCCCACTGTTTAAATGCATGATCACGCTCACTATGCATCCTATCAGATATCCTCTATGGGGAGTTAGATATAAAATAGAAAAAAAGAGAGTAAAGCAACTAGACTAAAAGTAAAGATACTCACCTTGCCTCCAGCAGTTCCTAATGGTTGATGTATCATCACTCTCGAATTTGGCATGCAAAATCTTTTCCCCTTTGTTCCAGCGGCAAGTAAAAATGCACCCATAGATGCTGCTAGACCAAAACAGACGGTTGATATATCTGCCTTGCATAACTTCATGGCATCATATATCCCCATGCCTGCAATAAATAATGCAGAAAAAACAACATGAGAGTAACAGAAATGTCCGATAAGAACATAAGGGTGGTAGCAACTACTAACCACTTAATTGTACATTAAAAAATCTTTCCCTTAAAAAGTAATCCTGATTTTGGAGGTAGGCACCAACATTTCCCATCTAGAGGAATCAGTTGCCAACATTTAGAATAAAGGCTAGCAGGTCTTATAGACTGCATACTCAATTTCATAGCATTAAAGGCCCCCAAAAGCTTCTCAACAGAGACAGATGTCACAAACATTCTTACACGGCTAATGGCGACTTTCAACAGTATTCAACAAACATTGACTACATGAGAAGTAAGAAAAAACTATCTGGTGCAGAAAACAATAGAATTTTTTAGAGAATGAGATTAAATAAAATAAAAATAAAATACAAGAAAAATACTCTACTAAGACAGTAGAGGAAAGGGGGCTATCTAAAGTTTGCCTTCCACTTAGAAATCTAGAAACAAACATCTCCACATCAGGATAAAAACCAAAGTAGGCAAAGAGCAAACACTTCACTATCCCAGAGGCATTCAAAAGGATAGACAGAGCTCTGGCCGCAAAACCCTTGTGAGAATATCCTTCTATTCCTCTCCCTTCAAATAGCCCATAGGATAGCAGGGAAGAACAATTTTCACTGGGCTTTATCGTTCTTCCATGGACTTAGATAGTCCCACTCCTCAAGTAAGTGCCACATATCCTGAAAATCAGTCCATACCAACTTAAGGCTCTTAAAAAACACTGACCAAGCTAAATTTATGATACCACACTGCCAGAAAAGATGATTAATGTATTCCTTGATTCTTCCCCGAAAGATGATTAATGCATTCCTTGTTACATCTACAAGCGAAATATGAAGAATATAATCCCACCTAGGTAACCTCTTGCACATTAGTTTCCACAAGAAAATTCTGATTTTAATTGGAAAGACTGGGTCTCTGACATTCTTCCACCACTGCACCTCACACGTCCATAGAGCAATATAGAACAAGCTAACTTCACCAAGAAGCTTCTCCTCGACTCAATTAATCACTGGATTTGGCCATGGTTCACTGGTTTCATATGCGAACTAGAATTAGAATTGCAAGCTATAATTCACTATGTAAAATAGAGATCATCTGGTTTACATTATTGAACAAACTTATTAATGAAGCTTCATTGTGATGATAAGGCAGCAACAAATACTGCTAACAATCTTGTCCAAAATTACGATACCAAGCATAATGAATAGTATAGATGTTTTCATGAGAAAAACTTGGCTCTACAGAGAATTATTTTACCTTGACCCATGGAAGATCCTGATATCAAATTGCAGATGCCTTCACAAAAGACAAATTGCAGCCTGGTTTCGTTTCAAACAAGGTTTGTGTATGATCGCAAAAGACATGTGCATTTCATTTCCTGAACATAGAACTTCTTCTCTATCCTTTGATTGTACAGATCATTATTGAAAATGTATATTGAAGTGATGTGTTTCTGTTTCCATTTTGATGATTATGCATATGATTTGAGGAAAATGTGATGCACACAGAATTTGATAAATAAGTAAATCAGCCACTTGCAACTTCACAAGATGGCACATAGAACTGTCTATTGCCACCTATAATGAGTTGATTAATTTCAACAGAACTAAATGTATTTCAAGAATAAAACTACAACCTCTACACGATCAAGGCAACATTTTCTTGTTTTTCTTGTGAAATAGATGGATTCTTCCCTCTAGATATGGCAAAAGGTCCGCTACCAAACCATACGGGAGCACCCGAACAGTTAGAACAATTTCGACTAGACCTACTATCAAGCAGATACGTACCAGCCGTCACAGAACCACCAGGAGAATTGATAAACAGTTTAATGTCCTTCTCTTTGTCTTCTGCATCTAGAAGCAAAAGCTGGCTGATAATCAAATCTGCAGTCTCCGTGTCAACCTGAACAAAAACACCGACGACTGATACAACAGAGCAGCAAGCAGAAATGCGCCCTCACCGTTCTATTCCCTGCTTGGTGGCAGAAAATGTTCTCCCTAACCACACGGAAACCTGGAAATCGACATCTAATCGCCGAGGAAATAAATCCTAGAATTTCCAACCACCAAGTGCACGTCAAGAAGAAAGACTTGGAGAAAAGGAGGGGACCTGGGAACCAAGGAAAACGATCCTCTGCTTAAGCAGCATGTTCGTGGTGTCCAGCTCTTCCATCCTCGGCATCCACGGCCTAGCCGAGGCCGCCGAGAGGTCCCAGCCGCTAGAAATAGTGCTTTTGCAGCGGACCTTGCTCACAGACGCTCTAACCATCGACCTCCCAGCGAAGAGAGTCGCTGCTGGAGCTGGAATGTGGGTAGGCCTGCAGGAGGGATCGTGAGGACGGCAGGGGAAGATGCGGAGCGAGGCGGAAGAAGATGCTGCAGACAAGCGTGAGACGGCCGCCATAGCTGGCTCCGTGTAGAGAGACCAGGCGGAGGAGCGCGCCGATTCCGGGAGGGATTCAGGAAGCTAGAGCCGAAACGTGAAGAAACATCACGGCGGCGCTCGGATCAGGCGCTGCCTTCCGAGGAAGCACTTTTCTCCCTTCTGAAGATTTTTTTTCGAAGTTTTTATTTTTTTCGTTTGGATAACATAGTCAAGCATTTCAGAAAATCTAAACAGGCGTTCTTGATTTATGTTTAGTTCATAACGTATCTAAAATTAAATCTAACTCTCTATATTAGATATTTATATTCCAACTCCTTTTCCTATAGGAGTCCCTGAATGAAGATTTAAATTTCTAGTAATAGCTTAATTAATATGTCCCTTGTTGAGATATAATATGCGATAACAGAAGTAAAAATAAAAATATTAGAAACTGTATTTTTTCTTTAAAAAATAAAAAACCCCGATGCAATTAGTTTGTAGAGAACTTCAAAAGTTACACCCTGATCTGAATAAGTACCACAATCAGAAGGTTTTACCGGTGTTTAATTGTGTTATAAACTGCCTTTCTGGTAAATTATATGTTGAGATAACATTTAAACAACTACAAACATATAACTACCATAACCATGAAAAAGTGATAATTTTTAGAGTGAAGAGCATGCATTAAGTTTAAAAAATGTTCAAACCTTTTTAAGGAAAAAAAGAGACTTACATTAGCTTTCCAAAATTATGTTTAAGGAAATCCTCCGCAAGATCCAACCTTTACCAGAAAAAAATGATTCGAAACTTATCAAATTGGCCGCAGCCGTCCATTTGGACCTGTTTGTTTTAAAAAGTAATTTTATTAATTTTAATTTTTCAATTTTAAGTATTATCTTTGAGACAAAATTTGTAAAACACTGCCTTATAGATTTAACCACAAATGTTAATTGAAACATTCATAAAAAGATAATTAATATCCATAAAATATAAAAGGGTTTTTACCTATAAATTATTCGAAATTCTAAATATAATTTTATAATATCTATTTTTTTATTATGATACATACGATTGAACCATACTGTTTCCGTTACTTTCAAATTTTCAGTCAGTAAAATTACTAAAATATCCTTTATTTCTTTTAGAGAGAGATTTAAACGATCATGTGTGCGCTTTGAGAGAGAGCAAAAAAAGTTGATAAAATCATTTTGGACCAAATTTAGATTTAAGTCAAATTTAATCAAATTCAACCTTTAGAGTTGACAAAAAACACTATTTTCAAATGTAAGAGTTCAGAAAGTTTTTAAAAATTATCAAGATTATATGAGCATATTTAAAGTCTCAAATAATTATAGGTATGAATATGTAACATTAATACATAAAATAAAGTTAATTCATAAACAATTGTATTATCCACACGTTTCCAATCTTACCTTCTACTAAATTAACTTAGTCGTCTTATTCTTTCTCTATGTAACATAAAAGAGACCCAAAATGTAAAAAAGACCTAAAATATAATCTTTCTACCTTCAATATGTACACAATAAATAAAAGACCTAAATGTAACCCACCACTAGTTTCTTTGCTTAAAATAATAATAGACTGTATTTTTTGGGTATTTTATACATTTTTATTATTTTAACACAAAAAAACAGTTTGTTAAAAGTTGGATCCCGATCACCCGATACAGAGTCGGATTCTCTCCGGATCAAGGAAGGTGGGGTCGGGAGTCGGGACCGGGTCGGTTTGGGGCCAAACCGACCCGGGTCGGCCGGGGTCGCGACGGGGTCGGCCCGGGTCGTAAAAAATAAAAAAAAAAATCAAAATGGGGTCGGAGTCTTGGGGTCGCAACCGGGTCGGTCGGCCCCAAAACCGACCCGGTCGGGGTCCGGGTCGCGACCCGGCGAACCATGCTCCGGATCATGTCCATCTTTCTTAATGCAGAATTCCATATTTTACAATAAAATACTTTGTAAATAGGCTAAACAGTTTCAAATATTCTCTCCTTTCGGTACTCCACATAACGAGTCGATGCACAACAAATGAGAAAACCTGCTTGACAACAGGTTATAATACTGCAAAGAAAATGAGAGAATCCGTAAAAAGCATCCCCAATATCAAAATCCTATGGTACCAAAATAACCAATAAAGAATTATGATTAGGCAGGCAAAAAATGAAGTCCGTGACAAGTTAGAGTTGCCCTGGGTGAACTAAAAGACGCATACTTCTCATAAAAAAAAACACTAGAAGCCAATGCACCGGTCACACCTGATGATAGGTTCGCTCTAAGCCTCAAACTACTACGCCTAGAAAGAGAGGTCCTGCACGACACCCGATCAAAGATCACCTCCATACTCAGAATTCGTCTCTTCCAAAATTATCTGTTTTTAGTCTCCTGAAACCACGAGAAAAATAATTTTGCCCCAAAGAATCAAGATTTCTGTAACCCAGAAAACGACACATGCACGAACCATTAAAGTGTTTGACTAGTGGTCCTGTACCATCATCAGCCATGTGAATCCTTGTAAGATAATGTAGCTGTAGCCTGTAGTAGCGTTGCACCTGCTGAAGTCTTAATGTTTCCTCTGGCAGCAACGGTTCAAGTGTATTCTTGTGGAAGGCGCTGATATCCAACACCTAATCTGTCACACAGGATGAAATTCAGATAGGACTTAGGAGGATGTAAATTCAAGAAGTTTAACTTGAAATGCTTTTGCTCGTGGATACCTAGCTCCTTCAATGTCATTTCTCAAATAGCACCAAGGAGGAAAAGTTCATGATGAACATTCAGCTGCCTGAACTATGTGGTCGATGTGATCACAGCAGCTCATTCTTGTTCCGCCAGGACTATAATTGAAGTTGATGTTTAAGTGTTATATAGGAACTGTTGTCCTCTTTGATCTGTTTCAAGAGAACAGGATTAATAGAGCTGCCATGATGTTACTCCCAGTTGATCAATCTTCATCTCAAACATCCAATTCATGTCGGTTCCAACAACCAATATGTAACAAAATGGTTGATGATGATCTCTAATGTTTCTAGTCTACTCCAGATTTTGATTTCAAGATATAAGCTATCTTCACCCTTGATTTCCATCCTGAACAACAACAGACGTCAGTAACGCCACCATCTTCAGATTGACCAAATCCATCATTGAGGGGGAGCTTACAGGACTCCGACCTCTCTTCTACTTCCAGTTTGCTCTGGTAGCTTTTCCTGGCCGTTAGTAGATGAATTCCCTTCCGGTGTGGGCATAACCACACAATTCCTGGAGATTTTAACAAGTGAAATTGGTGTGATGAAAAATTAAGCATGAAGGTTGCATAAAGACGGGATAAATACGTTACCCCGAGCCATCAGCCCTTTTTTTCAACGTCAAAGTGCTTTGGTTGATGTCATCAACAACCCCTGATACAGAAGCACCTAAAATAGTTCCACCTATTGAGCTTTCCCGATGATTATGCTCCCTACTCAACATGGTAGCCTCACCATCTGAAATTGTGCTGACTGACCTCTTCCTCTTCCCGGATCTGGAAATACAAACAGAGGATTCTTCCATTCCATTCCTAATAAGCTGGTTTAAGAATGATTTAGCCTTAGTTTTACTACTCCTTGTGTAGGACTGTCGAAGAGTGGCACTGCAGCATAGTTAAGCAAAAGATAACAAAAGAAAGCCATTAAAGAGAATTTAGTGTCACAAAAAAATATCAAATAAAAAAATGCAAGTTACCTACATTGATGAAGAAGGCACGATGTCTGCAGTCGAACCTGCAACATCTGATAGCATGGCTGGTATGAAATCGCCAGATGATTTAGATATCTGTTTACTTTTTGAACGGGAATGATTGTCCAATTTTTTATGCTGCCTATCAGGTCCCTTTGTCCGCTTCTTTGAAATGGTTCTGTGCTTAATAACCTCCAGACAATTGGCTATAGTTTCATTGTCCTTGAAATGTTCAATTTTACCTTTGAGCTTTCTGGGGCAAACTGCCTGATCACCTAATGTTGCATTTTCCTTCATGATTTTAGGCTTGTGCTTTCTGGAGCCACTGAAAGCCACTTGAAATGGTCAGATGAAAATCACTAAAAGATTCAAGAAGCACCGTTATCTTCCAGATCTTCTCTTACCTAGGGGTCAAATCACCTTGGTTTTTTGAGTTTGGCTGCTTCCTGCATTTCTCATGGCATCAGCAGAATGCAATTTCATTTAACAAAGTAACAATTATTAGTAAAGATGATAGAATAATTATGTTCTTACCTCATTTTCCTCTTTCTGGTGCTGGCATCACAAACATTTACATCAGCATCGGTGTGTACCAGTGAATGATGAAAATCACTAGGACCAATTAAAGGCCTCTCTGATTCTCTATCCACAAAGTTTGTTATAAGAACAGCTTTCTGCATCTTCCAGGTAGCTTGACGCAGAGGCACTTCTTCCCGGTACAACACTTTCCACCTTCTGAACATGTAAAAAACATAAATAATGCTGCGAAGTTCCTGAAGTGGATAAAAGTTTAAATTCTTCATACATGGATCTTTGCATGTACAGAATCATCTTACCTCCAACACTGATTATCAGTGCGTGGTGGCACAAAAGAAGCGATCTTAGACCAGCAATATCCATATCTAGCAATCGCTTCTGTTAATTTAATATCTTCTTCTTCTGTCCAAGCTTGGAGATTTAAAGTTGGGTCTAAGCAATTAACCCACCTAAATATTAAAAGATGAGTAAATTATTGCCAAATTAACAAATCTCCTCACTTTAATTAAAAGAAATTATCTGTACCTTTCCCTGCACTGAGATTGAGTACGTCCTGAGATAAATAGAGATATTTTGTTCCAATTCTTAGCTCCGAAAAGCATGACGGCAACTTTTAGACGCTTGTCTTCATCTATAGACCACCTCCCCACCTTTCGCTCAATGAGGGATTTTCTCCACCTTAATTTAAAAATCATGAATAGTCAAATTGACAGGAAGCTAAACAACCGATTATCAAAATTTTAAGACCCGTTAGAACAATGAAATGATGAGTAGTGTATTTTCAAGCAATAGTACAGAGAAAACCTCTTATTGTGAAGTACCTTAACTTAAACATCATCTATATGTGTAACAGCAGAAGAATCCCCTTGGACGATAAAGATGTAACATCAGATGCATCAAGCTTAAATTCAAGACAAAACTGACTTACCTATTTGAGCATTGAGGACCTGTCCTTCCTTCTAGACTAGAAGCTACTAGCTGCCAATTATCGTCTCCAAAAGCTTCCACAGCCGCACGGAGCTGTGCATCTTCCTCTTTTGTCCATTCCTTCTTTATGATACATGGATTAAGACTCCTCTGATAACGCAATAAACACTGAAAAGGAGTTCGGAATGTTCCAAGTAAAACTACAATTTCTATCCAATTGTAGATCCCTCTGTTTTGGACAATATGCAGAAGCTTCTTTTCCTCCAAAATGGTCCATGAAGAGTGATTGATCAGAGGATCGTCATTGTTTAACCACCTGAAAATAATGAAATGAGTATTTCTAATCCCATTCAAACAGCTGAAATCTTCTATTATCACTGAAACGAAAATAGTTTCAAGATGCATATGGCACCTCCAAAGTTTACAGTATATTAGAAGCATGAGAAATATTGTAGATGCCGGTTCTCATTATTTTACAAGGAGAACAAGGGGCATCCAAAAAATAAAGAGATAATCAGTAAGGCAGTGACCTATTGTTTGAACCAAGGTAGGCTGGGAGGTCAGGGGTCAGGACGGGTCGGTTGGGCCCCAACTGACCCAGGTCGACTGGATACGAAAGGGTTACCCGAGAGCCATTGGGTTAGTTGAAGCCAACTCGGACAACCTGGTTGACCCTGTCCAACCTTCGGATTTAGGTCCAGTCACCCGACCCGGCATTCCATGGTTTGAACTTATAAGATTTACACCAAGTGTTAGATAACCAAGGATCCCAGAGGTGGCGATGGTGACACATTACTATATGTCCAGTCATTCAGGCTATTAGCATCTATAATTCAAGTCACAAACAAAAGGAAGGGTAAGTGATCCAAACCCAGTAACAAAAGGAAGGGTAAGTGATCCAAACCCAGTAACAAAAGGAAGGGTAAGTAAAAAATGTTTTGCATGATTCATGGTAGTTAGTGGCTATCGAGTATAACATGTAGCACAGTATGTGGAAATAATATTTTTTGTGGATTATTTCTTCTAGTTAATTCTATCTATATGTTTTTTCACTGCAGATGAATGAAAGTCAGGTAACTTAAAAGTCTCCTGTCTGACAAAGGGGGAAAACAGTTAAAAGTAACTGTCATAGTAAGGGGAGATAAATTCTTATACATGATGAAAGATAGAAGACTTCAAAGTTTCACACCAAGAGAAAAATTGAATTGTTAGAAATTTGAGTATGGGTGGAGACGTAAACCTATTACAACAAGCTGATTGAATAATTGCGAGGATACAAGGACGTGCAGTTCAGGGAACCAAGATGGCATATCCCACTCATACCAAATGACCTCTATACCCATAGCTTTGCAAATGGGTAAAGTTTTCACTTGAATCAGAGGATCTGTACACCAATAACAAACCTCAAGACAGAACTCGCCATCAGGAACTACACTCCAGATAAAGAAACATCTGATTCATAGCCATTACCCTACGGAAAAAATTAAAATGCTCAAATCAACAATTTAGGGTGCTGTACGGTATGAGTTCAAATTTTGTAGATTGCAGCAGACTATTTTCCATATGGCCTAGAATTGACAAACTCAAGAGAGATAAAAAAATTAGTACTTCATTATGTGTTTCTGAATCAACCGTAGTTTAAAAGTTGACGGAATTCTATAATTAATTAATCTCTATATGAATGACCAAGTAATAATTGTTGGGACCTAGTAAGTATGATAAAATGGGAAAAAACACATCAATTGGTAATTACGTATTCAGAATAGCAGTGAACCAACAAAGGTGTATAAAAGCAAGTAAACTCAACTTAAGCCTTAATCTTAAATTATTCCAGGTTAGTCATGTAGATTCTCTTTCTCCACACATGCCAAATTAAAGTTATTTCTTCTAAGATATTGAGATCATCCAAATCATATTAAATTACTCTCCTCCAAGTTATTTCAACTCTAACACAGCTTTTTTTGTTTCTATTAGTTTGATATTTTCTACTTTTCTAACTGAAACTTCCTTAAGTCTACGTATCAAACTATCTCAATCTTCACTTGGTATGCTCTGCATAACATCATCCCTATCCTCCCAAAATGTTTCTTTAACCTCACTTTTTAATCCAATTTGTGGAGCATATGCACTAACTACATAATAATAATCCTATCTCTACTTGAAAATAACAAAATAAGAATTCTAATTCAACAAGGTTATATGCCTAAATATTAATCAAAAGTATAGACCAATCATATCAACAACTCAAATGTTGACAAAGTCAATTAATCATATAATAATATGGTGCAACTGCCATGACTGTATAAAAATATTCGATGACCGGTTGAAGTGAACTAAACAGTCCCTATTAGAAACACTTTTTGTAGAAGGAAGTGACAATAAGGTGTCTGAAACCATTGGGAAATGCCAGGAAGTATTTGAAAAATGGCTATAAATTTTAGATATATTTTAAAAGGAAAAAGCATCTATGGAAGGAATCAAAACACTTACTTTAGCTGGCACCAAATATTTACAAGCATGTAAGATACAGTGCTTGCAATTTTTCTCTTTTAGCGTAGTTTTTTTTTTGGGTTCTCTCTTTGCTCTCCATAGGAAGATAAATTTTTGCCAACATACTCTTCTTTTAGTGATGATGTATGTGCGTATATTCACATATATCACCTTACCTTATCTCAAAGTCATTTGACACTTCTTCCCAATTTGGTAACCACACATCAACTAAGCATAGTGGCCGGCTTTATCTCCAAATTTCAACACAGTGGCTTAAAAGTTTAGATCCTTGCTCACATAATTCCCTAGATACTCCAGTATGTGGTTCTTAACAAAAAAAGGTCGTTCAGATGACTTTCCAATGGAAGCCTCCAGCACACTGATCTTAGGCCAATTCAATCTTGAAACTAGAATTAGTCTGTCCGATCCCATCGACCCCTGGCTGAAAATCCCAAAATACATTTGCATATAAGTGAATCAAATTCACTTGGTAATTGTTCTTATTATATTTAAAGTTAAAACAGTGATGTTCTTCAAATCAACTATTTTCAATGATCAACTAATTTCCTGGACCCCAATTTTTATCAAGAGCCAATCATAAATCATGATCTAACATTCCAAAAAATGTTGAGATGCACAGACACAACATTCATCTCAAATAAAACACATGCTCGAGTAAGTTGAAGCAACTTTTATACTCTTTGCCTGGTTCTGCTTCTTGTTTACAGGATTGCTCATTTTGTTTGAAAAAGAAAGCATGAAGATGTCTTCTTCCCATTTCTTTAAATTCTACAACCTGAAATATGCAGAATAAACAATTAATCCAAATACTTGACCTCTATCCATGGTGTGGAACCCTATAAACCTAAAGATTTAAAAATAGACCAAGCAGATCCCCGTAAACCTGAACCATTTAAAAAAAAATAGATTCCCTTAAGTTTGGTTTCATTAAGAGCCTAAGAGGTCAGTGTGACTATCACATAATGTGATAATGAAAAGAAGATCTTCTTGAAGCTTGACCTATCTCTCTAGCCTCCTTACTGTTGTGGGTCCCTTCTACAGCACTATCAACGGCTGCAATTCATGCTGCAGCAATCTCTTTAGCCCATTATGCCACCAGGTTATAAAAGCTTTCTTCACCTCTTTACCTATTTTGGAATCAAGGACTCAATTTAAATTTGAACAAACCAACCGGAGAAGGGAAAGGTGACAAACACAAGTGCATGTGCATCTTTCAAAAATCAAGACACCAACAGATAATAAAACCCAAATTTAAAGACAAATAAGTCATTCAAAACCAACGTTCATGAGAAGTAGTTTTATATAAAGACGTCTGTTAAAACCACCACTTTTTCCCGTCAAATATATCAGCAATTACCGCACCATAACAAACATTTCCATGCTAATGCTCACATGATTATTTACAGCAATAACAAGCAAAATGAGTACACATTCCAAGAAGCTGCTAGTGAACTGACTACTAATAAATTATTTTTATAGTGAAAGAAATGCTGATAGTTCAAAAGCTATACAGACAACATGATGGAAAAGGCTACCAAATAAAGGATCTTGACTACTTCATACCGTGCTTCACATTCACGACCAGAACGGCCTGGAAGATACATGGAAGCCAGCCTTTCCCAATTGACCAATGGTACAAACGATCTAATATCCTCCGGGGAAAATTCAAAATTATTCCTCAAAACAATAGCAGAATCTCCAACAGGTTCCTCCAAATGACTGCATTTAGATCATGTGAGAAATGTCACGTCTTCAAAGATAACCAACAGTGAACAAAGAAAACTAAGGAGTCATCTCAACCATCTCCACATCAAATGTTTAGATGATGCCATAAGGTAGGTAGCACAATAAAGTAAGAGGTAATAGGGCATCTATGAATATCTACTTAAACATGAAGAAAGCATGTTACACTCAAACGTGCTAAACAGGGCATGCCCATACAATAAAATAATTAACAGTTACAGACAATTTGAACATGTCAATGAGATGCGATTATTGACTCCTTAACATGGTTGTCAAGGCACCCACCTAGGCAGCACAGGGTCAAAGGTGCTATTATAGGACCAAGGTACAAAGAGATGCAACTATTAACTATTTAACATGTTTGTCGGCACCCACCTAGGTGGCATAGGCTCCAAGGTGCTTCTGTAGGAAGTAGGAACCAAGGAGAAAGGGAACTTTTGTGAGGGTTCAAAAGGTGTCCAAGACCCGGTCTAGGCAACCAAGGTCAAATCACCAACCATGGGCTCCCATTTAATGATAGTGAAAATATAGTAAATTCTTTCATCATCACTTATAGAATGATAAATATTTAAGATTTTTAATTTTAAGTATGTACTTAAAATCCACTCTAAACCTTTCCTAGCTCTCTCTCTACATGTCTGAGTGAGTAGCATTAAGATATAATCACACCATGGTGCCTTGACAACTATGATTTTAGTGTAACTCAATAATATATAATTTAATTCTAAACACATTCACTGAGACAAGAACTGAATTCTTAATGACTTCTCATTTACTCGCTAAAGATGACTTGTAAGGATTTAATCTTAACATAACAATATAATCCAAAGGATTAATTACATGTCTCACTAATCCCAACTCATGGGTGCCAATAGAATCCAGATCCAGGATTCCAAAACTTTGATTCAATTTTGATAAAAATTAACGATTTCGAAACCCATTAATGTATCATACAAGTTCTTAGAATTGGAAACAAATATTCCTATAGCTTATTATAATTGAAATCAAATATTCCCACAGCTTATCATAAAATTTATATATGTCACTGGAAGTATCATATTCTCAACTCAACTTGAGCCTTAGTCTGAAATTATTTCGGTCAGCCATATGGATTCTCTTTCTCCACTTATGTCAGTTTTGAGTTACTTCTAAAAAGAAATTTAAATCATCTAAATCATATTGGATTACCCTCCTCCCAGTAAACTTAGGTCTACCACCTCTCTTTGTTTCTATTATTTTGATATTATAAAAATTAATATCATAATAAAATAAAAATAAATAAATCATAAAAATTATGACATATAGAATAAGAAAAAAAACAAATACAAATTAAAAATTATTATATCAAGAGTTAGCAGTTATGTAAAATTTATTTGCTTATTTTTAAATAAAAAATAATATACAGTGCATGTTTTCAAATTTGTCAAATTTAGTAAATCAAAGTCAGAATGCTTATCATAATTGAAACAAAATTAGAATATCATGATTCTGATTTAATTAAAATCAGAATCGAAAATAGCCAATTTCGCTACTGAATCCAAGTTGTTTGCAGCCCTACCCCCAACAAAACAAGTTTATTGCTATAAGTATCGCTGCTGAGAAAATGAAAGAAATATAAGGCATGGAATTCTCGCTCACAACTCCAACTCTCACCACTTACGCAAGTATGGCAATTATTTCCTCAACAGAACAAGGAACGACGATTTTACCTTGTTGGTTCCATCATATTCAAAAAAACCATCTCCTGATATTGTTGTTTTATTCCCTTCAAAAGATTTTCTTTCTCTGCCTCTGACCACTTTCGCTTGTATAAGGAGATGGGAAACCTAGATAATACCATCATGTACTTGGAAACGTGATGATTCTCAGGTGGTCCACATTGAGAAGGCTTCCCTGCAATGACCTGTATGAAGATATAAGTTTACTGTCATGTATTAGTTAACTATAACATGATGGGAAATGCAAAGTTTTTATCAACAAAGTTATAGAAGCTTCAAAGACACATGATCAGCGTGAAATGTCGAAAATAACTGTACTAAAACCGAAGAAATGTTCCCCTTACCTAATGATCACTTTCTATGCCTGGTTTATGGATCTGGAAACACACATAGCATTAAACATATGAAATTACTTGGTAATACCTTGCATGATACTGGAATACACATGCTATTACATGACAAACCACGTATACGTTGGCATTGCCTGCCATATTGGTGATTGCCATCCTCCTGCTCAAGAAACAAATTTGATAAACAAGGCAAACCTTACAATATCTTTGCATAAGATGTGCTCATAAAAAAAATTTATTGTTCTGCTGGACATACCACCTCCTACCACAACAACAGCCACAATCTAAACTGCATCATGGTAGTCATGAGTTACAATGGGCCAAAATTGGGCCTTTGAGGTTAAATCTAACCAGTTGCTTGGAAGAAGATTGTTATATAAAGCACCATGATTTCTATCTTTATGTTTATAGCTTTGTCAGAGACATGAGATGTTACAAAAGAGAACAAGAACTCTTGTCCATTAGAGGGAAAGGCTAAAATATCACCAATAGGAAAAGCCACTGAACAGGGCTAGTATTATCTCATCCTGGGTTAAAATGAGTAAAAGGTCACTAAAATGCACTTCACAAGTTCACCAAGGACATTTTAGATGCATTACTTAGTATTTATGTGCCAGATTAAACCATAATTCCACAAATGGTCAAATTGACCAAGTGAAGAGTTCAATAGAATAAAAGTAATAACCAAAAGCCATTGACCACCTAGGCAATGAGATGATGTAAGGGATTGTCACCTCAAATCAAACGTTATATGAGCTTGTCATGTCTACCTCACCATGTTTAGTTTTAGTCTCGCATTGAAAATATCAAGATTCCATAGGTCTTTAGTCTCGCATTGGAGATATCAATATTCTATGGTATTTGCCATAAGGAATTGACCCTCGACCTCTAAAATACCCCTTTTGAGAGAGAAAATGAAAAGAGAGGTGTTTTCCTAGCTGTAGTTAACTTTGTTATCGAAGGCATTTGAAGTGATCCTTGAGGAGAGTCGGCTCTTCTCCACTTCGATTCGCCAAGGTCGCATAGGCAATGAGACCCATTGCCGCCAAGAAGAACTAAGGTGCAACCTACAGCCACAGGAGCGTTCTCCACCTATTTCGGGTGGAGAAGACGGTCAGACAGACCCATTAAGGATGGATCCAACGACAGACAAACTCTCCCCCTCCAAGACTGGGTGGTTCAACACCTCGGGGGGGCAACCCAGTTTGTTTTAAGTTCGTGGATTCACCAAAATTGGATCCACAAGAACCAGTAGAAGCATCTTCCCTGCCTGACTGGTTCGCCAACAGGACTGCAGTGGGAGCAGGCATCTGGTGATGTGTCCACCTCCAGCGGCCCCTTGCCACCGGCATCATTTCCACCTCTAGTATCATTTTCACCTCCAGCAACGTTTTCTCTTGGTTGAAGTTCAAGAAACCTCCCCCACCTCCAGTTCACCTCTACCACCTGGGGCACTTGAGGCAAGGCAAACCCTTCACCTCACACCTATAACTACATAAGAAGTTAACATATCTCGTGTAGGCTGACTCAAGTTACCAACATGATAAATGAAGTGAAAAGCTAAGCAAGAAACAAGACTCAATCTAAAATGTAGAATTTTAAAAGCTTACCCTAAGGACAAATAAAAAATATGAGAAGCAAAGCAAGAAAGGAGGAAAATGAAAGCATTTACATGCACCTGTAGATTGATGTCACTTGTTACAGGTAAGGTCAGAGATGAGTGAAAAGCATGGATCGGGATGGATCATGCACACAGTTCTACTACTGTGTGGTTTGTGATGAACAACTAGTTGATCCATGAAGCTCAAATTCTTTTAAAAAATAAGTCAGAAGCTACCACTTCAACATACAACGTGCTATTCTGATAAGAAATAAAAGTTTATAGTACCTCAATAAATTGATTCATTTTATTGCAAGACCTTATCAAACAAAACAATAACTATTAAAGAATACCTTCGAAGCACTTTTAGACTTTGTCTTAGGCAAAGAAATAAATCTGATGCGAGGATCCTTCTTCTGATTTAAAGCCTGATTAGTCCTTTTCCTGGAAGCAGCCTGAAAATCCATAAGGCACTTGACTCGCTCTTTCAACAATTTATTCTGTTCAACCCTTGCTTCAATCACCATCAGTTTTTGCCTGATAAACTTTTGACATGATCTGTTTGCTTTAAGAGCATTGACAAATGTCTCCGCACATTTAGGAAATCGGGAATATGCTGGTTCTCCGCTAGCAAAATGGCATGCTCCCTCCTCAACCGCATGCTCCTCGGCAGAAATATCTACTAGGTTCTCTAGATTTACTATGGGAACTGAAGTGATAGCCTTATCTACAAGCTGAAGATTGTATTCCTGATGCAAGGGCATGTCAGCCCTGTTATTTGACAATGCAGCTTCACAAGAAATACCTTCTCGGTGTGATTTTACAGAGTCTGCAGAAGAAATGCAGAAGAAAACAGTAGAGTCATTACCAACTATTCCCAGATTATCCACATACAGAGGTCAACAATTTTTGTTGACTACGCAACTAAGAAATGAGAAGAGAATGTAAGGTCACAAGAATTACTTATCCAGTTAGAGATTACTGATTGCAAAACCACAAATTAAATATAAAACTATAAGTAATAGAGTAACACTTTGCAGACTCACTCCACCATTGTGAACATTATCTGTTAATGAGAGAAAGGTGATTGCGGCATTGCAATGTAACAAGAATAACTATTGCATGCTCCAATAAATGGTAGAGTACAAGGCGGAAAGTTAAATATATTAATCACTTACAATAAAAAAGTAAAATTAATAGGGACCAGGTAATTCTGAAAGAAGCAGGACAGCTACTCCTACCATTTGTGTTCTTAATTCACAATTATATCACATTCCAGAAGGTTAAATTGGCAACCATGAATTCGTCAACAAAACCCTGTGAAACAGTTTACTAGAGAAGTGAGAGATTCGCTTACTTCACTGTCCACTATCTACCCTGGTCTCCAGCTTGACAATGGTAATTGCCATGTTCCTCTTGTAACAGTTGCTCGAGAATGAAAACAAGGAAGAGCTTGTCCACAACGATATCCAGATTGAGACATTTTTATCCAAATTTCAAAATTACACGACCTTGACATCACCAATTCTTTGATGTCAGCCATTCCTACAAGGCATGTTTACCTGATTAGCTTTCAGGTTTGACATTTGGCAAGTGATTGAATTGAAGTATAATGGTGGGTGATGATATCAAGTGACGAGTAATTAGGTAATGTTTGGATGGCGTTGGTGAATGGAAGAATCGTATCACAATCTGGATGAAAATTTTGAAGCAACACGTTCTGGCATAAGGTCGAATCAACACGTTCTGGGATGTCGGAGCCAATAAAATAGTTGAATGTTCACTCCTCACCTACGATGTGTCGTTTAATGAGGTCCAATCACAACATGAATTCAACCGTATACCGACTGAGAATTTCCAAATGCAATCACAAGCACCAGATTCAAATACGCTACTGTTAACGTCGTCGGGTAATGCAAATACATCCGAAAATAGTGAAATTATAGGTAAGAATGAAGAGACATTCAACAAAGTTTCGAAACCTTGGCGCTCAAGCGCTCGGACGTCCAAGCTCGTCCACATCAGTATGAGAGTCGAGCGCACCGTTTTCGTAATGCATAAACCGCCTCTGAATAGCCCGGAGCGTCTCAAAGTCATCCTCTTCGTCGGAGTCCGTCGGGAACATAAAGTTAAGTGGCCTCGATGGCGACAGGTCATCGACGGCGTTGACGGACGGGAGAGAGAACCGCCGTTGGATGCTGCGGAGTAGATTGAGGTCGTCCTCGCTGTCGCTGCTTTCCCCGCCGTTGCGGAAGTCAGTGTCGCCGGGGCTCGTCCCGGCAATCGAGCAAGCGCGCCTGAGGGCCTCCATGTCTTCGTCCATGGAGTCATCCCGATCGCTGGCGCCGGAGTCCTCCTTGTTCTCTGGCGCAAACGACTCCATGGGGAGGGCGAGAACCGTGAGGGTTTTTGGCGAGAAGGATGATGGAGGATGGTCGGAGAGGAAGACGATGGGTTTATGCGAGGTTTTGAGGAGAAACGAGGAGGGAGGCGGGTTCGCGGGAGAAACTGAGAAACGGACGCGAACCCCCCGTCCCGAAGACGCCGGAGGAAGAAGGGCCGTTTCTGCGGGACGGGGGCTTCGCGGCCGTCTAGCTTCGTATGACCGGGTGCCGCCGATCGGTTGATGCTGGAGGCTTTTTAGACTGTAGTCCAGTCAATTTTGGTAATTGCGCATAAACCTTTGTAATATCACCGATTGGTTCAATAATTCTCTCGTGGCATAGACAGGTGAAAGTCGCGAAAATTTATGTAATATGTAAGAGATTATACGATAAATATAATTATGTAATACTGCGTATCCCGTTGAATAGTCTCTTGATCATACTATTATTTAATACTACAGACGATATATGACTAATTACTTGTATTGTTATATATGTTATGAGTGTATTATTGTGTGATGTATGACTTGTTGATATTATATATGTTTTATATTGCACGAGATTACACACGGCGTTGGTATATTAATCTGGTGTCATTTTTCAGATAATCATAAATAATATGCTATCAATGTGATGCTATATAACAGTCATGATACATGCTTATAATTGTGATACACAATACATGTTTAATGTTTATATTTAGTAACTACTTCCAGTGATGTACAAGACATACCTTAAAACACCAAATTTAATATCATATTATTATATATCGACGTATTTAGGGTTCGTTTTAGAATACGCTGGATGGAAGTTTTTTTCTTACTTCACCTTCTTGGAAATACCTTCATATTTGAAAGTAAAATGTTTAAATGCCAGTAATCATATATCATAAACAACATTGTTTTATGTAATCGCGTATATCTCGTTTCATGTGTGTGACTTAGGGCGCGGTCCAAAATATATTGGCATGGTCTAACCTGGCCCGCACTATATTGTTGGCCCGGCCCGACCCGGCCCGCAAAAATTATTGACTTGGCCCGACCCGGCCTGGCCGGCCTGTAAAAATTATTGACTTGACTCGACCCGGCCTGGCCGGCCCAACTATATATTGTATAAATAAATATTTATAAAATATGATAATTTAATTATTTAATATAACCTTATAAAATTAATAATAATTTAATTTAAAAAATTTTAAAAGTAAACAAATATTTTTGACATAAAAATCAAAAGTTGTTTGACCCATTTTAGCCCGCTTCGGCCCGTATGTCGGCCCGACTAAAACCCGCGGGCCAAAATTTTTGGCCCGTCAAATGACCCGCAGCCGACCCGGCCCACGAACCTGTGGGCTGGCCCGACCTATTGCCACCCCTAACTAGAATAATTAAAAAGCAGACATACTTGAAAAGAATATTCGAAAAATAATGCCACTAAATATTTTAGGGATTTATGGGCTACAGGCCTGGTTCTTTGACCCGCCTCCATTGTCATATTTTAAAAGAAAAACACACATAATCGTATTGCTTCCTCCCAAAAATTACTCCCCTCAGTTGTACAAGTGTCCACGTGCCTGTCAGAGAAAATGTAAATTAAATTAGTATTGTAATAGACGAAGAGATAGACTCAAAGTTGATTTGTAATAAATGCATCTAATATGATTTGGATGAGCTGGACATAAAATAAGAGTCAGTGAAAAAACAAAAAAAAAGTTGATTCATGAAACGAACCCCAATCATACAGGACTAATGCCCGGTTTGGTTAGAGTTTCATTTTTAGTACTATTTCAATATTGATATTAATATTTTCAAATGTTGGAATATCAATATCAAAAGTAATACAAGTTGACAATTGTATTACATAATGTGTTTTCTTTACACTATAAGTTTTAAAATTGATACAATTAACCAAACACGTTCTTATCAATATCAATTTTAAAATTGATAGTGATAGAGGTACCTAATAGTGTTACCAAACGAGGCATAAGATTTTGAGTTCGAAATAAATACTTGTTAGATGTTTATATTTCCGTCTTCTCAAACTTTCAAAATTCGAAAGTTTTTATTATTTTCAGATAGTCAAAGTAAACCGAAATTTCGCGCAAGGCGGGCGGTCGCCAAAATATTCAAAATATCGCGGGAAGCGACCGGAGTAAATAAATAGGTTGGGGAGGGGGGGGTGGCGGCTCTCGCTCTCAACCCTTCTCTCTTCTCTGACCTAGTTCCACCTTCACCTTCGTCGCCGCCGCCCTCTTCGGTCCGTCATTCCATCATTCCACGCAGGTCGATACTCCACACCTCCGTAAGGGTGAATTCACGATGTAAAACCATTTCGATTCACCGTTTGCGCTTTAGATTGGACTGGCTTCAGGGGTGACAAGGAGCATTTCCGGGCGATCTTCCGGAATGGGCATCCAAAATCTTCTGAGGCTCGTGAAACCCTTCATCGAGCCGATCCACATCAAGAAATATGCCGGCAAACGGGTATGATACACTCCCCGAGGTTCATTTTCTGTCGGTCGATCTACACTCTGCAATGATCTGTGGGCTGTAAAGGTCTGTTCTTTCCGGTGCTCAGGTAGGGATTGATGCATACTCATGGCTTCACAAGGGCGGTATGTGCATCCTTTCCAGCTTTCGCATGTTCGGGAGCTCCACTGTTTGAATTTTATGGCTGCTACATCGGTTATTGCTCTTGCAGCTTATGCCTGCAGCATGGAGCTCTGCCTCAACACACAAGGAGAGGCTTCCAGGCGCTATCTTCGCTACTTCATGCATCATATCAACCTTCTCCGTCACCACAACATCACTCCTGTTGTCGTCTTCGACGGGGGCAACATTCCCTCGAAGTCCGCTACCGAGGATGCGCGCCGCAGGCGAGTTGTCTACCCGTCGTATCGTATCCATTATCTTCGCCATCATCCGTTTCTCTTTTGTCATCTTTCGTGGACGAGTTCACATCAAGACTTGAACGGCGGCACCGTGTTCAGTAGACGGGGATGTTAAAATATAGTAACTATTGACAATTTACCGTGATAACACGAATATTTGTATTTGCTATGTAGGAGAAATGGAGTTTCCCATGCTTTACATTGTTTCTTCCTCTATATTCATTACTGAGACCGATAGTGTACCATTTCAATCAGGAGGAGACGAGAGAACCTTGAGTTGGCGAAAGAGAGGCTCAAAGAAGGCAATGGTAGTGCCGCAGTTGAATATTTTCAGGTATTCGGTGTGCCAGACTGCCAGAAGCACTGGTTCTCTCTGCATAGGTGCATCCCAAGCTTAAAAAACATATGCCATTTCATTATGAGCACAGCCTTGTTGTTATTGGATACTTCAAAACCCAACTACGTTCATATATAATGCCTATTTATTCAGAAAAAATAAAAAAAGAGCATTTCGTGCATTTTCTGTGGATATTTAGCGAAAGCAAATATGATAAAAGACAGTCTATAGATTTGTCCAGCGCTTTGTACTGTTAGTTTTTACTCCTCTTATCGTTGACTGCACGTCCCAACTCATACAAGTCGTCTTTGACTTTAATTATCAACTTATCAGACGATTATCTCTCGCGCAACAACCTTGAATCCAATTTCAATTTTGATTGCATAGTATTCCTAGCGCTTGGATGCAAAGTACATGATATAAATGCAGAACACGAACATGATGATGTTCATCATATATAAGCCCGCAGGCCTATTCATAGATATTCTGTCTCCTAGCTGGAGCTGTTGTTGTAGAGGTGGCATTCGTAATCATGTAGTTATTGACTTTCCCGTTCAAAGCTCAAGACAACAAATTAAGTGGGCCTAGATATTATCTATTTATGCCCTCTCCTCAAGAATATGCAAATTTGACTGACAAAACTATAAGCATGTAAATCCACCTGTAAAAAAGTCCTTACCGGATCATGCTACCTGTAAAGGCAATTTGGCCATGCAACTAAAAAACACAGCCTGTTAATCGAAGTTGTTGGGTCGTCCATCTCAGAATTTAAGGAAATGTGTGGCACCTATCATGAGTAGATAAGGGCATTAGCACATATAAGTAGATAGCTTGTAAATTTGAGAACGGTTTGCTAGCTCAATAGGTGGGATAGATGGGGGGGTTATCATGCAAATGAATTGAGTTAAATTCACGAATTCATGGTTGTCTAGGCCACAAGGTGACCAAGAGGTCTTTGACTATTTATGGGACAAGGCGTCCACTTAATAAGTAAGAGTGGTAGGGTCGAAGACTCGAAGTGTCCTAAGCTCTTAAGTTATCTATAATGTATTAATGTAAAACTTGACATGCCATACAAAAATGGATTTATTAAAATTATTCTTAATGTTTAAGAGAATAAAATTTATATGTCAATGACAAAAAGGAAGAAATCAGGGCATAGAGGATGACGACTGACTGCTGGAGAGGGGGAGGGAGGTTGAGACTTGGACCAGGGAGTGGGGAAGGAGGTCAAGTGGGTTTTGGGTACTGACAGCCCGAAGGGAAGGCACCGACTGTTTAAGGTTAGACTAGCACCAGCAATAGGGAGGGGAAAGGAAGATGCTGATAGATTGGGATGAGACAAGCATCTAGGAGACCGGTGGGGTGAGCCTGGTAACCTAGAAGTGAAGCATACAATGGGCTCATGGTCATGTCAAGAGATGCACGAGATATAAGAATTGCGGGAGGAGAAGGGAAGAAGTCAACGGGTTCGGAGGACACTGGTGGTTGGTGGGGATTAGAGTGATCGACCAGGAGAAAAGAAGGTAACTTGTGATGTTGGCGAAATGATGATGAAGGCATACTGGCACAAACGTTGCAACAACATGATGTATGCAAACCCTACCACAGAGCAAATTGAAGGAAACTTGATTAATGTTATGGCACAACTGAAGAGAACAAGCGGGTTTTGGGGGGGGGGTGTGGGACAGACATTGTTGACTCTCTAAACTAACTTTCACATACAATCTAATTCATGACACTAGATACTCAGACTCGATTTGAGAATAACAGACCGATGTATTTTGGAAATTACAATATAGGTTAATATGTTTACCTATGCAAGATTTATGTGAAAGAAGAATAATATCTAACTTGGAGTTTGGCATGAACATTTATGACCGCATATGGAATGAACAAAATAAATAATCAGATGGAAGATCAGAGATATACTTCTACATTTGCAAGAGAGCTTGGTCAATATGTATCTTGAGAACTATAGTCTAAAAGAATAATGTACAAAATTATCGTGATGCTCACCTCTCATAGGAGGATAATATGCTACGTGCAATGTATTCTTAGGATCGTTCAATTTGACGGGTGTCAACTAAATCAATCACTTTGCTTGCTTGCTCGTTTTGAGAATCTGTTGCCGAAAATCAAGGTGGAAGTTACTTGGTTGGCGATGGACAGACATCAGAGAGGTGTTATGATGTCCAAGTGGATGGACTCGGTGTTGACTCGGTGTTGGAGGCTCCAAGTGGTGCTAGTATTGTTGATGATGGAGGTTACAAGTAGTGGATTAATTATTGATGTTGGAAAGACCGAAGTAGGGGAAAGTTGGAGGAAGGAAGCAGAGAAAGAAGAGGGGCAAAGTTGTCTTTTTCGGGGACGTCAAGTTGGTGATATTGTTGACCGATCAATGTACTTAATGCAGATGATGTTCCTCACGGGTTTTCAATACTGGACGATTGGTACCCCACAGTTTTCTACCTCACAAGGGCGATATAAAGTAAAAAGAACATTCTTACTTCAAATTTAGATTTCTTCATCATAATATAACGAGGAAACATGGGGGCTTTTGTAGCTAACAAAGTTCCTTTCAAAAATTGATTTCCATCCAAACACATCTCCACCTAGCAACAACTATCTATCAACTTAAATAATTACTAACCCTTAAAAGATTACATTTCTTAATGCATGAAATTAAAAAAAACTGCCTATCAACTACTAACTCTAAACCTCTTGATTAATAAAACTAAAAATAGTTACCTACCAATTAACAACTACTAACATTTGTAGTCAGTAAAAACAAAATTATCCAAGGCAAGAAAGGTTGTGTGAGCCACTATTCATAGGAAGAAGCAAAAGTGAGACAATCGAATCTGAGTCAGTTGGTGTGAACCACCCAATCTTGGTATTGGACCTAGTCGGTAATGCCAACATGAACTGGTGTCTCCACACAAAGGGATGAGAGGGGCTAAGTGTATCCATATTTGGTTGTGGATCACCAATCTGCCGATTGGATCTGGTTGCAGATTGAGATCTGGAACTTTAAGTGATAAGCAATCCTTTGTTATGATAGTTTGTTTTAGCTTCATGTTTTGGCATTTGCTGATTTCTTGTAACTAACTTCTGCAGACAAGATTGCTGCTTACCTACCTTATACTTTCTTTGTTTACTAAGCAATCTAATCTAGTTTGTGATGATCTTGAGTTATTTTTTCCTCTTTCAGAAAGCAGTATCCATCTCTCCAAACATGGCCCATGAAGTGATTCAGGTACACTACGTAACAAATGATTATTAAATGGCTCATTCAATTTTCACCCATCTAAGTGAACATGGGAATATACTTAGGTTCTGAGGGCTGAGAGTGTTGAGTTTGTTGTTGCTCCATATGAGGCTGATGCACAGCTAGCATACCTGTCCAATATCAATACTCAGGATGGAGGATTGGCAGCCGTAATCACAGAAGACAGTGATTTAATGGCATATGGTTGCCATACGGTAGGAAGTTGCGAGACACTAAAATATTTGCATGTTGAAATCTGTGATGCTACTCAGTATCTTACACCTATTTTTTGGTATTTCTAACCATAACTTGAAATACTATGTAATAGATTATATTTAAAATGGATCGCCACGGAAATGGTGATGAAATTATGCTGGAAAAGGTCATTGGTTCTTCAAGAGATGGAATTTCCTTTCAGCACTTCAACAAAGAACTGTTCACAGGTATTATGCTTTAATCCATTCCTTTTATTACTCTCTTGAATGTTGTAAAAGATGGTTGGCTTGCATTTTCTTTTACTTTTAGTGACCTCATAAGTGTCAGATATGACCTTTCGAAGAAATGACATCAAAGTCTCATTAGATAATATAGAAATTATAAACCTTTTAAGCATTGATTGCAGAACCGGCCAGATCTGATTGGGATCAGCCAATTCCAGGATTGGATCGGTCAGTCTCTATCTGATTTTCACATAAAGGACTGATCTAACCCGATCTGCTGGAATTGACCGAAATCAGTTGAATTGGGCCGAATCGAGTCCTCTGCCGCAGGGCTAGGGCAGGGAAGGAGGCCTTACCAGACCTGGCAAGGCCATAAGTCATCAGACCCAGTGACTTGGGGCGGGGAAGACTGCTGTGGTGGCACAGCGCTGCCACAGCAGCCAATATGATCCCAAAATGGGACTGAAATCGGCCCCAAAGGGCCTAGATCAGATTTTTTTGTGATTTTTTTGTGATTAGAATCTGATCTAGGCCCATTTTCAGTTTTTTTTTCATTTTAGGATCCTTTTAAGAACTTATCCGGACCAACTCCGGATTGGTTTTCCTCCCGAAAAATCAGCTGCTTCGAATCCGATCTGGTGGTCGTTGCATTTATGCCATTTGTTTTGTTATTGTTGAGCTCATTCTTGGAAGCAATCTTGCTACGTGTGAAAGAACTTTATGAAAGTTTTCTTCCATTGAAAGGCTGTAATTGGATTCTTATTCCTAAAGGAGATGGTGGTGCATCTGAGTCTTGGCTGATTGAATAGCATCAACTTTTTAAGATCTTTAGGTTACGATGTTCCTGGTTAGCTACAACACAGAAATTCTTGATGGGAGGCAGCCTACTGAGTTCAGACTCAGGTTTCTTGCCCCTTAGTAGTTAATTTCCTTTTATTTGAGATAATGTCAGTGTGAGAACCTCGTTTTTTTTTTGTTCATTCAAAAATGGATTTTCGTATCTCCTTTGAACTACTTAGGAAAATAGGTGATAACCTATAAGTGTATTAAATAGTCCGACGATACATTTAAAAGTATTAGAACCGAGGTTCGGGTTCTATGAAAATTTAAATTTGACCTCTTTCCGTCGGATGGTGCGAATATCCGATGTTAACTTACATCGAGCAACTACTCAAATGCCCTTGATTAACCGCCATAACAAACTAGTTTAAGAGAACGTGCACATCCACATAACAAAAGATAACTCAATAGGGACCTAACCTTTCGGACCTGATAAGATGCGAACAAGTTGTCTTAAATTTGTTGGACGTTGATTTTATTTGTTTTGGAATTGATTTTTTTGATTTAATTTGAGGTTGATTTTATGTGGTTTAAAATGTGAATTTTCATATTCAATTTTATGCTGATTTTTGAATTGTTTGATTTTGATTTCGGTTGCTTTTATTTCAATTGGTTGAAAATTAATTTTTTTGTTTGAGTTTGAAATTTGATGGATTTTGATATTTTAAGCAATTTGACTTATTTAACTTGATCAACATATGAATTAAGATATTTTTGTTGTTTTCTTATGTGGGTTGATATTTTGGTGTCAATTTGAATATGTTCGGTGTATTTTAGATGGTTTGAAATTTTGATTTGGTTTGATCAATTTTAACTTTCAGATTGTTAATTATCTGATTTTTTTGTTTTTTGTTTTATGACTGCTTTTTAGTGTTTTAAAATATTTTTGATGTGATTTGTTTGATTGTTTTGAATTATTTAATTTTCAATTGATTAAGAAGTGGGTTTCTATTAAATTAAATGATTTTAATTGAAAATTTTCCGATTATTAGAGATCTGATTTTTCTTTTATTTTTCAGATTTAATGACCTGTTTTGAGGTATTTTCAGATTTGTTTTATCTTTTTTATTTATGTTCGGTCCGCATCTCATCAGGCCCGTCGGGCTAGCATCGACGCCCGGTTGCAATAGTCCACATCGGCATCTGAATTTCATTGCTTTCATTTTACCTCATGTCGGGGTACATCATGTCGGTTTACATTGGATGCATAAAAATCTGAACTTTGGTCTTGTCCTTCCCTTAGGCAATTCCCATAATATCGAGAATAAAATTCGACATTACAACGGCATGTCGACCAATTCTCGATACATGGAATTTACCCGTCCTACATGGTTGAGTCTTTCGACTTTTCCATATAGTGGGAAGGGTCCGTCTGCAGTGAGAGCGTGTCCCATGCCTACGCCCGGGTCAACATACCGGAAGCTGGTCCGGATTTGCCGCCCAATTGTGGAGTGCCCACGATATGGTGCTAACTCCTTATTTAATTTTGCTTTCGCATTTTAAAATTTATTTAAGTTTATTATGGTACAAGGCCTAATGGGCCAACTGCATGTCTCATGGCCCAATAGGGCCGGCTTCATGTCTTATTGGCCCAATTTGTCTGTCTTGAGCTTCTTGGGCCTGATGGACCTGTTTTTTTGCTCCTTGGCCCTGGCGGCCTGTTTTGCACCTCGTTTGGACCAGAATTGAGAGCCGCCCTTTCAGCCCTTGACCCGTCTTGCGAGCCAAGGGGGCCGGACCATTGCCCCCAACCCGGTCCTCACAAGGACCTGTTTGTAGCACCGCACTGAGGCTTGTCCTCTAGCCGAACCAGCACCTATTTTGGGGTTGGACCGGCACCTGTCTTGCACCGAGCCAGCTGTTGCTTTTGCACCGGACCGGCACCTGTTTTGACATCGGTCCAGGACCTGTTTTGGGACCGGTCCAGCACCTGTTTGGGGTGTTATACCGGGCTGAAATGGGCTGAATTAGAAGCCGGTTTCAGGGGCTGCTGTGGGACAGATTCAGGACCTGAATTAGGCCACCCAGGAGGCTGCTTTGTGGGGCTGCGAGGGGCTGTTTCAGATTTTTTTTATTTTTGAATAGGGACAAGAGCTTGCTAAGGGGTAGAGAACGGGGGCCCATTCGGGGGGTTCCTCAACCCATCCCGTGGGCAAAGGGTCCGAATGTCGACCCTCTTCTCATCCCCTAGCAAGGCAGGACAAGGGGGACGCTGCTGATTTTCTTAATCGACCAAGGGACCGAATGTGGAGCTGAACAGGGGGTCGCACAGGGATCTTAGGAGCCTGAATGAGACCTAAACAGGGGCTGATTATACTGGACAAAGAGAGACCAAATAGAGGGGCATGTGTGGAGACCAGTGGAGAAAGTAGGGGTAAATAAAAGAGAAGGAAGAAGGGATCGGGGGACTACATGGTGGGACTCCTTTTTCTTACCTTTTCTTTTCTTGCACTCTAGGTTCCACCGGAGGAAGAAGACTGGTCTTCCTCTTCTTCTTCTCCTTTCTTCTTGCGTACCAATGGGGCAGGCTGGAGGAGGAGCTGGCTACCGCTGCTGTTGTTGGAAGAAGGGACCACCTTGACTGCTGAGGGAGAGGATCACCAGAAGAAGTCGCCTGTGGGCTTCTGCTGACGGGTGATCTCCTCTGAAACAAACCGCAAGGAGCTGTAGGAGAGAGGGAAGACGCTGCTGCCTATGGCCCCACCCCTCCTCTTTCCTTCTCGCCTGAAAACGCAGGAGGGAGAAAAGAAGCTGCTGGTTGCCCGAACGGTCGTCTCCCCTCCTTTCTTCTGTTCTTTATTTTTTATATATATCCAATGCTGTAAAACCAGCAAGGACAGATTCCCTCGCTGGCAGAATACGTGGAGAGAGAGAACCCGAGAGAGGCCCCTGGCTACGGTCTCTTCCTTTAAATGAATATCCGAATGTCCCTTATTTTGAGAGAGAAATCCCTGATTTCCCTCCTGATTTTCTGCCGAGAGAAGCATCCGGGACAGCCTGCTCGTGGCCTTGCCTTTTTTGGCAGTTTTTTATTTTACTAGCCACCACCTTCCTTTCCCTCTTATTTTCTTATTTTTTCTTTAATGCCATCAAAGATAGGATATTTGTTCTCCTAAATCACGGGAGGAAACCGGGGGAAGGAGCTTGGCGCGCTGACAGGAGGGAAGGGTGGCGGCTGATCTTTTCAAATTGCTTTTGACCTAATCCTCATCGGGATGTTCTCGATCCAATGATTTATATTAATTCCAGTCGGAATTAATTTAATTAAGCTTAAAAAATAGTCAGAAAAATCCAGAAGATATTCTTATAGCCGTTGATCTTGTGTACCATCAGATCTACGGTTAATGACCCTCTAATTGTCCGAAGATCATCGATTTGACAGAATTTCCGATCGGTACGATCTCGGCCTTCAAAAATTCCGAAAATCGCACTTAAAATGCAATTAAATAAATATGCACCAGAACTTTGATCTTCACCGCAAACAATGCTATCTGCGAGCGGGTTGGACAAAATTGCCCTTATCTCGAAGTATGTGCCGACTTCGCAAATTTTTGAATTTCATCCATAACTTCCCGGATATAAATCGGATTGATGATCCGATTTCGACATTGTTCTTCTTGATTCCGGGCAGACATTTTGATGGCGCCGGTTGTTAATGGGCTTGCTTGGATTTGTCTAGGCCCAATAGAGGCAAAACGGTCATTTTTCTGTCTAGAGTCGGATTCCGACATTCAAAGTATCGTTGTAAAGCTGGTGATTGAGACAACACCGCGGGCCCACTGACTTGGTCATTTGGGCTCATTAAGTCCCACAAAAATTGTCCAAAAGTTCGCTTTCACTATTTTGCCCATATCTATCTGGATATGAGTCGGATTTCTGATCCGACTTCAATGTTACTCTAGATGGAGTTAGGCGGACCTAATGATGCGCTAACATGTTACCGGACTTGTCCCGAATTGTCCAAACCTAATAAGGGTGAAAGACACCATTTTACTGTTCGGGGTCCTATCGAAACCGGATTCTGACAATTGGGGTACCGTTGCGAAGGTCTCGACTGGTACAGTCTCATGAACTCACTTGTTTTGTCTTTTGGGCCCAATATGCCTCCGATAAAGCCACCTGAAATTTGGTTTTCAATGTTTTCCCCATAACTTTCTGAATATGGGTCGGATTTCCGATCTGACTTTGGCATTGTTCATTTGGAAGTCAAGTGGACCTTCTGGTGGTGTCTGATCATTATTGGGCCGTCATTTGGTCGGTCGTATCTAATAAGGTTTATTGGACTTATTTGGCCCATTGGCCCTAAATGCAATGAAAAATGGATCCAATTTGCTTGTTCGGTTTTATTCAATGTATTTCGTTTGAAACTTGTCATCTTGGGTGCGGTGACATTTTTAGGTGCCAACAGTCGGTTAGGAGGAGTGACTAATTACAAATCAGACATGAAACAGGAGAGACTGTTGTGATGAATTTGCTTATGAAAGAATTCAGGAAGGGATTTAATGAACTGAAGAACAAATACTTCTATGTGCATCAAGGTGCATTGAGACTTTGCTAAATAGGTGCTGACTGCTGGAAAATGCTTTATTGTGGACCGTACTTTCATAAATGTTCTTTTGCAAGTAAGAAATAAAGTTTTGGCAGCAGTATACCGTTCACCATGAAAGTTTGGGATTTTCTTGCTATAAAAAACTTCCAAACATACTGGGATGTTTGGTTGCACAATAATTTTTTATACACTTTCATGAAAAAAATTATATTAAAATAAAAATTCTAATGGGGTGTTTGGTTGCATGATAATTTTTTGTACACTTTCATGATAAAAAATTGTATTAAAATAAAAAGTGAACCAACTCATGACATAAAATTATCATGTTTGGAGGGATGTGATTACAAAAAAGAGTAAGTACCGCACATGACCAAACAAAGTGGGGGACCACAAGAAAAAAGAAAGAGGTGAGACCCTCATTTTTTGTTTAAGAAGAAAATCACTTTTAAAACATAAAATTGTCATGGTTACCAAACACCTCTTTTAACAAGTTTTCTTACAATTTTTAAAAATTAAAACAAAAATCTTCGTTAGTATGCAACCAAACACCCCCTAAGATAGCTAAAGACAAATTATCATGTTGGTGAGATATGATGACAAAAAGGTGAGGAGCATGTATAATTATAAAGGTGGGGAGATCGCAAGGACCACCTCTTTTTTTCCAAGAAGGAATCCTCTACCAATTTTTTTTTTTTGTAATGGTCACCAAACATCTTTTTTAACAAGTTTTGTTACAAAAACATAATTTTGTAACAAAACTCAAATTTTCTTGTAACCAAACATCCCAAAAGAGAATTTATTTACATATGCATAGATGGCTGCCAAATGAAGTGGATATATTTGAAAAGCCTCAATATGTTGCTGATAGTAGTGTAACAGAGTACAAATGCATCCACCTTTTCCCCCTGTTTTATTTCCTACTTTTTAGTTATGTGAGGGATGCACTTTTGTTATCCAGGAAGATTACCGTGAGAAATTGATTACATCTGTCCTTATCAACTTAACTTATCCATAATTTTAAATTTTCTGACAGGTATGTGTACACTAGCTGGCTGTGATTTTCTCCCCTCTGTCCCTGGGATTGGTATTAAAAGGGCTTACACCCTTGTTTCAAAGTACAGAAATTTGGATCGCGTAAGCCTTATACCCAGTTCATTTGTATTGCATTTGTCTTTGAGCATTGAATCACTTCATTGGCAAGCAAAACTCATGGTTTGAGCATTGAAAAAAGAACATTATGTTCAATACCATACATTATCATATCAACCATACATTCATACATCTGTTGTCAAACTTTGTCATTATCATTCAAGTATAGCCTTCTACTTTGATGGGCATACTTCCATTTTAACGATTATATTTTTTAGACCTTCACTTTAAAGGCCATACCCTTGTCCAGGACTCCAGGCATATGATCTTGCTTGATGTTTTATATTCAAGCTTAACAATTACTCATCTTCTTGGTTCCTTTGACTCATTAAATTTATTCTCATTATTTTGTGTCCATTGGATTGTGTTTTTTTCCTTATAAAATGTCCTCGTTTTCATGATGCTTATCAGTCTGAGTTTATGTTTTGGCCAGTTTCATTGAAGAGCAGGGGATGGAACTATGAAATAGTATACACTGACTCTAGTTCTGCTCATGCATAGATTCTCTCAGTTTTGAGGTTCGAGAAGGGCTCTTTGATGCCAGAGGACTACTTCAATTCTTTTGAGAAGGCTGTCACAATCTTTCACCATGCTCTAATGTAACATTAACTTGTATAAGGTGCCTTTATCTTTCAGTCACTTTCTTAGCGGGATGATTTAGCTTACTGTTTTTTGACTAAGCAGATATGATGGAGAAGCCAACAATGTAAAGCCTATGAGACCTTTGCCAGATGCTACAGTGCAGTCTTTCCATGGTGAACTGGATTTTCTTGGACCGTATCCTTTTAATGATTCAAAATGAGTGGATGAAATTTTTTTCATCGATTAATCTGCTATGTTGGAGAAAAGGAGTTATTTTCTACTTTGCATGCCACCATAAAGTTAGAATTCAGTAATGCTCCAATGATATTGCTTCTGTTTGTCTAGGTGTCATCAGCAGACAGTGGTAACCATGATCTCTGCCATAAATGGTCGGTGTCATTTACAAGTCATGCTTACTGATGCAAGGCCTCACTTTTCTTGAAAGTCAGGATACTTAGTATTGACTTAAAATTACTGATCAACATGGAATCATAACATTTAGTAAAAAGGGTCTTCCTTGATTACTATTTCTTTGCATTAGAGAGCTCCTGCCATCAATAGCTACTGCTATTGCTGAAGGGCATATGAACCCTGTTACAATGGAGGCATTTGAATGCAGAGAAGCTAGGAATCCCTCAACTTCTGTTGCTACCAAGGATCTTGACGGCCTTGGCCTAGGAAATTCAGGAACAAAATCCTCACAAGAAAGCTGCTTCACCCTCTTTTCAGCTAGAAGCGTTAAAGAAGAACATAGTCCAGGCAAGTTTGTTTTCTGACTTATTCACACTGCCAATTAATACTACAAGGCTGTCAGTTGAACGTAAGATTCACTATGGTCTGCATGTATTCTCCTCTGCACACCGATTACTTATATTGGGTTTCCCGAGATTCTACTTCTCCTATTCATGACCAAATACTTCGCTTTGTTTTCGTGGAAATTCAACCACGAAATGTAAGGATCACACAATCATGAACACTATGTTCAAGTGGTCTCCATGTCATAAATGTAACGCATGTAATTATGCAAAATAGTATTGGATGATTGAGCAATGTTCATGTGCCCCATGCCTGTTCTTAGGATGGTGATTTTCAGTCTTTTTTAATATACCGAGGAGTGTAGGGCGGATGTTTCGTAACATGCCCCTTGTTTCTAACTTGTTAGGACTCCCAGCTTCGATCGACGCATGCTCGGACAGCAAATACTCCAGCGAAGCCCTCGCTCTTTGCAAGCTGGCAAAGCCAGCAGAACACAGCCACAAAGCGGACGGCACGGAAGAGATCCGGAAGGTACCTAACAATAACCCGTTCAAGAAGAGGAGAGTAGAAGATGGGCACGTACCTGTAAGCGCCTGCTCGCAAGTTGGGGTGTTGACAGAAGACTTTGCGCGAACAGAGGAGGAGATCGCATTCCCGTTTACAAGCTCAGATGAGGTTTTGGAGCGGAAGCGTTGCAAGGTATTGACGCTGAACAGGGACCTGAAAAAGGTGACCGCCAAGAAGAAATGTAACATCCGGGGGAAGGAGAATACCGGCATCCTTAAATTCTTCAACCGTGATTGAGTCGAGCTTTTGTTTCGCTTTACATGATTCAAAGCATGTTCATTTCTGCAAGTTCATAAATCTTGATTTCTTTCTGGATCTGGGCGTTATTCGGTGGAGAAATCGGCTGCTAGACAAGGGTCTTCGAGTCAATGGCGAACCCCTTTGGGCGATGTCAGGGTTTAGTTCTGCGGTCATCACGTCAAATGTTAAAACTTGCAAGGTACAAGGGAAATACGAGATAGATCTACCTAGAAATAATAAAATCATATGGAAGCTTGGAATGGAGTTGGAAGGTGACTTTCATCTTATGTTACATTGTTCGAATGCTTTGTCCTCTTTCATGTTTGCACGTAATGCAAATAAGTAGAAGTAGAAGGTTTAACTTAACTCGGAAGTATCATAACTTAGTACATCGCGAAAAGGTTTAAATTGAGGTTTAAATGGCATGATAAGATGAAAGGGTTCAAGTTCTGATGGCACATGATCAGAGCAAAATCTCACAGGTCAGTTTGTCTTGATTCGTAGGGTATTTAAATAATGTTGATGAATGCTTTGATCAAGATGCGTGGACTAATCATATCTTTAACAGTATGGTTTATTTCATGCTTTTACTTCGAATTGTTCTAATTTGAATCTTTTTGACAGGAAATATGAACTAAGCCCGAGAATGCACATCCAGAAAAGTACGAGTTTAGAAAGAAAGAAAGAAAAATCTGATTTTTCTTTATGGTTTAGAGGGTCAAACAAAGTAAAGTGTAGTTTAAAACGAAGAAATGCAGAACGGACCTATTGTTAATTTTTTTAAATCTTAGTATACTTTTAAGAAAAATTTCATTAAATGATATTATTTTAAAAATATTTTCCAGGTCACCTACGAGAAAAGGATCAGGCGACTACGGAAGAAGTAGGCCGACGCGCAGGGTGGTGGGAAAGGAGGAGCGGCGGTTATCCCGCCGCGGAGAAGAACAAGTACAGAGGTAGAAATGTCCTTGTCCGGCATGGTCTTCCGGCGATTCCTCTGTTGCGGCAGCGGCAGTTCTGTGAGAGCGGCTCCTGCCACTTCGGCTGCCATCTCCACGGATGCCACCGGAAGGAAGAAGCGCCTAGTTTTTATGGGTTCTCCGCAGGTTCACTCTCTCTCTCTCTCTTCCTCCACGCATCATGTACAAACACAAACACACACACACGCCGTGAGTTAACGTCGCCCCCAACAGTTTGTGTCAACTGCTTATCGTGTTGTATAGGTTTCTGCATCGGTTCTGGAGAAGCTGTTTAACGCGTCCGAGGCGCAAGACTCCGTTTTTGAGGTACTAATTCTATCCCCACGCGTTAGCTCGTGAGGATTATATTGTATCAGACAAGTGCTCTACCGGTCGGTGTCTGTTATCTTTTGGGTTTGACACTTTGACTCGATGCGTTCTGTCTGCTCTGCGAGTTTCTTCTCTGGTGTGTACTCCAGCGGATGTTTGTGATATTTTTTTGTTATGAGGCATCATGTTTACTGCTTTTAAGTTAAAACGAGAGAGTACATTGTTTTTGCGGCACCGTTGAATGAGATACGACTATTTTAGATCTAACTGGACAGAATGATTTGCTCTAGGTCTAAAATGTTCTCAGACAATTATTGCTACCTTGACGTTCCTGTAAAATGTGGTTCTTTGCCATTGATGTAACCTCAAAATCTCCAAAAGAATTTATTTCTCTTGTTTTGGAAATTCATTTTTTCTTTTGAATTTGAATTAGACCTTAGCATTGACTTCTTTAGGAAAATAGATGGTATTCCATAAAAGTACTAACTAAGGTCGGTGATTTTTTAAAATTATAGTTTGAGGTTGTTGGGTTCTTCGAAAATTTGTTTTGACCTCTCCCCGTCGGATGGTGCGAAGATCCGACGTTAATTACATCGAGATAACTCGAATACCCTTGATTAAGCGTCATAGCAATCCATTGGAACAGAAAATATGCGTCCACAAAAATAAACATTCACACACATATGGACACAGGAAAACAGCCCCATGAGCTTGATAGAATGCAAGCACTTAATGTGTTTTGAATCTGACTTGGGTTGAATTGAATTTGAGTTTGATTTGAGTTCAGTTTACTTGTTGTTTTGGTTTGATTTGATTTTATGTTTGGGATTTACTGCAGGTTAACAATTTCGGTTTCTGGTTTGGATTTTAATTTTAATTTGGACACGCTGAGATTTCAATCATTTTCAGACTTCTGCAAAATTGGCAGATTCTACTTGGCGCATGCATTTTCTGATTCAAATTCTGCAGATTCCAAGCTTCTAATTTAAGGGATCTGATTCCTTTTTGAATTTCAGACTTGGCAGTCCCTAGTTTTCACATTCTTAAAAAAAAAAAAATTCAGATTCTGGATTCTGCAACTTCGGCTAGCCAGCTTGGGGTTCAAATCCTACGCATCCAGATTTTCCAGTTTGGAGCTTCCCAAGTTGTTTCAAACTTTGGACCTCAGCCACAAAGTTCAGATTTCTAGGCTTCTTCAAATATCAAACCTTAGATTTCTGCATTTCATATTTACAGTCCTCCAAACTTCCAGATTTCTTACTGATTTCAAATTTCAAACTCTAAATTTTGCACTTTTTAAATATTTCCAGATTGCAGATTCTTGTGGGTTCGACACAAATTCAGTTTTTCAGATCTTATGGTGCATTCATATTTTCAGTCCTCCGGATTTCAATTGCAGATTTTTGGTGCTTCAAAATTTCAGCTTCCAGATTCCTCTCCTCCTAGACTCCAGATTTTGGACTTCAGACTTTTCATGGTGCATTCAGATTTTCAAATTCCAGAGTCAGTTGCAGACTTCACGCTCAGCATCTCAGCTTTCAGATTCCAGATTTTGGCCTTGAATTTCAGAGGTGAACTCAGACTATTTAAATCTTCAGATTTCGGAATTCTGCAGATCCTACCAGCCTCGGCTCCTGCAATGCCCAATTTTTATTTCTTCAAATTCCAAGCCCCAGACCTCTTATAAATTTCAGTTTGCTGTACGTCAGAAATGTGGAGTTCAGACCTTGAAACTCCAATTCTCAGATTTTGTTGAAAGCTTCAGTTTTCAGACTGCAGATTGTAGTGTTCGGATCCCTCCAGATTTCAGGCCCTTCAAATTTTCAGAGTTCCTATTTCGGATTTTTAATCTCTGAATTTCAGAGGTGATTTCAGCTTTTTACAGGTTGACAGATTTCAGATTTTTAAAGTGTTCAGAACTTTTTATACTTCATGTTTGCATTCCGAACATTTCATGAGGTCATTGAACTCCCTTTTTTTATTGAACTTGCACTGAACATATTCTCCACACTGTCTGAAATACAGCATCATGACATGACATTCATTCTATCCACTTGGTATCAAGCATATGTCGGTCTTGAGATCGGCTTGAATTTGTTGTCTTGAACATATCCCAGCCTTTAATAGGCATCCTGGAATTTGTTTTCAGCATTTGAGCAGTGTCCTGCCTTTGATAGGCATAGAAGTCTTCTCCCGACCGGTTCAAGGTTGAGCATACCCGGCTTTTAATAAGCTTGTGGGCACTCATCCCATGGTTGGTCATCCTCATTAACCTATGGTTTGGGCATGTTGACATGTTGCTCATGCACAGCCTCTTCATGGCATAATGGGCAAAATAACTCCCTCGTGAGGGATGGTAAGACATTGGGGTCTTTTAACTAGACCTTTATATGTCCACCTTAAAAAGAGGGTCAGGAGGTGGGTTTAGAACCGGCCTCCTGGTTTCCCTTTGTTTTGAATTCTTTTAAGTTGAGCCGAGGCCATGAGGTGGGTTTAGAACCGGCCTTACGCTTGCCTCGGTTTGTTTAATTAATTAGATGCATTTTTTATTTAATTTCCATCGAGGATATCTTTTAAGAAAAATTAACTTTTATTAAGCCTCCTTCGGACCCTTGCATCCAGGCCTGGTGGGCTGAAGCAGACCTGCACATGGGCCCACTTCTTGCTGGGCTGAAAGGGGCTGTATGACAGGCCTATACGGATCTGGTCATAGGCTTGGGCAAGGGGGCCTGTTCAGGTGTGTATTTGGGCGGCTGCAGGAGGGCCGAGATGGGTCTGCGCAAGGGCATTTGGCTGGATCAGTGGACTTGTAGGGGTCTGCTAAATGGGCTGAACAGCTCCCAAATTGGACTGGGCAAGGGCCAGATTTTGGGCTTGATGTGTGGGCTCGGACTGGGCCTGTAGAAGGGCCAGCGGGTGGGTGCGCACAAGGTCTGAACTTGGGCCTGGATTGGGGCTGAACATGGGCTGGTTTGGAGGCCGGCTGAGGCCTGATTGATGGGGCTCTGGTTGGGCTAAAGCAGACCTGCACATGGGCACCTTGGGGACCTGATTTTGGAGCCGGTTCTGGGGTCTGACGAGGGGACCTGCAGGTGGTCCAGTGAGGGTTGAAAATGGGTCTGCTAAATGGGCCGTAGAGGGGCTTGAATAACAGACTGTGTTGGGGCCGGATTTGGGCCTGTTCTGGGGTTTCTGTTGGACTGGAATAGGCCTGCACAAGGGGGTTATTAGAGGCCTGGTTTGAATCCGAACATAGGCTGTACAAGGGGATTTTTCTGGAGGCAGACCAGGGGTTGGAGACGGGCCCTAGAACAGGTAGAGAAGAAGGCCCTTTTGAAGGACTACATGGGCGCACCAATGAGCCTTGTTTACCTTGTCTTCTTCTTCTCTTCTTCTCCTTCCTGGTCGCAGGCAGCAGGTGGCAGCAGGTGTGCAGGAGACCAGCAGCCTGTCGGCCTCCAAAAGACCTCCTCTTTTGCTGGTGCGCACCCCTCTTTTTATAGAGGCTGGAGAGGAGGTGAGGAGTCAGCCAGGGGTCTGCACATGGGCCTGGGGCGGCTGCATGGTGCGCAGGGGGCTGGGGTGAAGGATGGCCGAGGGCAGTCGCCGCAAGCCCTCGCGGGCGTCTCCTGTCGGGGAGAGAGAAGGGCCGAAGGGGGGCAGCGGTTCCGCGGCTGGCCGCGATTGGAAAAGAAAAAAAATGAAAAAAAAAAGAAGCGCCGCGCGGGCGCGCGCAGCAGCGCGCAGGCCCTGGTCAACCCGGGGCTGTTCCCGGTTGACCAGGGGGGTTTTCAAAAAAAAAAAAAAAAAAAAAGGAGACACGACTGCCGAGTGGGCAGTCGTGGCCCACGCGCGCCCACGCGCGGGCGTCTGTCAACCGGGGGGTGAACTTACCCCCCCGGTTTGACTCTGGTCAAACAGCACCGAAAAGGCTCAAAAAAGGGGGTAAAATGGGGGTAACTCCACCCCACTCCGGTCACCCCCCACTAACTCGAAAATGGGTTTAGTGGGGCCTGCCAAATGACCAGAATGCCCCTCCAAAAACCTCTATAAATACCCCCCCAAGTGCCATACGTACATGGGGTTGGAGAGTGTGGAGAAAAGAGAGAGTTGGGAAGAGAGAGAAGCTCTACATTCTCACCTCGGTTTTGCGCTACCTTTCCATAAAAAGGGGCTGGTTTTTGCGCTACCTTTCCATAAAAAGGGGCTGGTTTTGCGCTACCTTTCCATAAAAAGGGGCCCAAAATAGTAAACTATTTTGGATAGAAAAATAGCCAACCCAACTCCGGTCTAGCCGAAATGCTGCCGAAATTATGTGGTTTTGCGCTACCTTTCCATTAAAAGGGGCCCAAAGTAGCTTGCTATTTTGGATACAAATAGAAAACCCAAATCGGTCAAATCGAAATGCCGGTCAAACCGAACGGGAATTCTAAATGAAAACCCAAGTCGGTCAAACCGGAATGCCGGTCAAACCGAACGGGAATTCAAATAGAAAACCCAAATCGGTAAAGCCGAAATGCCGGCCAAACCGAACGGGAATTCAAATCGAAAACCCAAATCGGTCAAACCGAAATGCCGGTCAAACCGAACGGGAATTCAAATAGAAAACCCAAATCGGTAAAACCGAAAAGCCGGTCAAACCGAACGGGAATTCAAATCGAAAACCCAAATCGGTAAAACCGAAATGCCGGTCAAACCGAACGGGAATTCAAGATGAAAAACCCAAATCGGTCAAACCGAAATGCCGGTCAAACCGAACGGGAAATCAAGGCCAAAACCCAGATCGGTAAAGCCGAAATGTCGGCAAACCCGAACATGCCCCAGAAATGCCGCATATCAAATGCAATCAAGCCATTCTTGGATATATGAAGACAATCAGTTCGGTAATACGAAATGCCGAAAAGGCGAAACCCAGATCGGTAAGCGAAATGTTGGCAAACCCAAGCCAAGAGAAATGCCGCATATCGAATGCAATCATCGTATTCTTGGACACGTGAAGACAATACGGTTCCCTGAAGGTAGAAATGCCGGAAAGGCCGAAAGCCAGATCGGTAAAGGCGAAATGTCGGCAAACCCGAACATGGTCGAATGCCGTATCAAATGCAATCAAGCTATTCTTGGATATATGAAGAAAATGCAGTTCGGTAAGGCCGAAATGCCGAAAAAACCGAAACCCGGATCGGTAAAGCGAAATGTCACAAAACGAAGAAGCTCGAAATGCGCATATCAAATGCAATCAAGTCATTCTTGGACATACGAAGAAAATTTAGGTTCGGTAAAACCGAGATACTCCAAAGCCAGAAACCCAAATCGGTAAAGCGAAGTCTTGGTCAAATCGAACAAACTTTGACATGTGTTGAGGAACAAAGCTCGAATGCCCCCTCATTTATTGTACTTCCATGTACTCGAATCGACATGAAATAAATTCAAGTTCGATTGACCCGATGTGTCATCCAAAGATGACATCTAATCCCCATGGACTTTGAGAGGTGGATAAAAATTAAACAAAATTGTCTAAGTCAACAAATGACCAAAGACATAAACAAAAACAAATCAAATCAAATCTTAAATCAAGAAGAAAATCAATGAACCCAAACTTAAAAGTTTGAATTAAGTTCAACCAAATTCCATCTCATAAGGCCATGGGGATGTCTTCCAGCTTTCTTTATGTGGATGAATGACTTCTGATCAATATGTTGCTGTGACGGTCAATCAAGGGTATTCGAGTGTTTGCTCGATGTAATTAACACCGGAGTATCGCAAGTCCGGTGGAGAGAGGTCAAAATTTATTTTCAAAGAACTCAGATAACCTCACAAATTAAATTGTGGTTCAGATCATCTAAGTGGTGGGTGATACCCATATCGACACTTAGCAAATCTGTGGAACCATCGGTGTTCCTATAAAATAATACCACATCAAATTAGCTAATACTCCTATGAATACCACATATTTTCATAGTAGTCAATGCTAGCCTAAAGCAAAAAGAATTTTCTACCAAAAAAAAAAGAGAGAGAAAATTCGAGGTTCCAACAGGGGGCTGGGGTGACAAGTGGCAGGTTGGGTGTGCAGGTGGGCAGGTGGTGCCCAGCTTTTTCTCCCCCCCATGAAGGGCTGGATTGGCTGCATGGGGGGCTGGCAGCTGGGGTGACAAGTGGCAGGTTGGGTGTGCAGGTGGGCAGGTGAATGGCAGGGGGCTTTTTAGGTGCTGTTCACACCTGGCCGCATGTGGCAGCAGGACAGGTTGTGGGCCTGCAAGTGGGCCGCGGCCCAGTCCCCTTCCCACTGTTGTGGGCTGCGCAAAAAGGCCTTTTCATGGGCTGTATTTGTCTGGTTATGGGCTGGCCGACCAGGGGGAGATGGGCTGCCAATTGGGCCCATATATTGGCTGAATTGTGGGCTGTGCACCTTACACTTAAACCCATTTTTCTTTGGCCCAATTTTCTTCTCTTTTTTTTTTTGAAAAAAACCAGACGCCAACAGCCATCTATAAGGAGCGAGCACATATGACGCTCCATTGTTCAGGTTCCATAATGTGTAATACCAGATGTTATACATTATTTACTACCTTGGTATTTTGACTAATTTGGGATCGGTTCTTCTGGTCAAGGTTCTATGTTATTTCTACTCAAGCATTTTGAATACTCATTTTTTTTAGCTTGCAGCTATTGTTACTCAACCACCCACAGGAAGGAATAGGGGAAGGAAGGTTCTTCCGTCACCTGTTGCACAATGTGCATTAGAACACAATTTCCCACTTGATCTGATCTTTACACCAGAACGAGCTGGTGAGGTATGTACCATGTTACATATGCATTCTTTTTATTTGGTAAATATTGGTTCTATAATTGCACATTCTGTTTTTAATTGGTATAACTGCTGGAAAAAATACTGTTTGGTGATTGCGATTTTTTATATTGGTTAGTAGACAGAAAAGAGCATTATAGACTAACAACATATAGCCTTTTGGATTACAATGAGTGCTGCTCTAGTAAGTTCATTTTTTCATAGACATGTCATCTTTTCCTGATTGATTGTCTTCAAAGAATCATTTGCATGGATAATGGTGCTAGAAACATAGGTATCACATGTTCTCTTTTCCGCTTTCATTGAGCTCACTCTTGTATGTGGTATGTACTAGAAAAGGGTAGTTATACGTTACATGCACCTTAAGTGCAGTCCCTTATGGCAGAAAATTATTTATTTTCAAAGAAAAGAAACAAATATAAATGATATATTTTTTCTGCTTGGTTATTGGTATCAGCACAGGCAAAGCTGTTGTCCTGTACTCCATGCTAGAAATACTAAAGTTCGGTTGGAGTTGCATGCTTCCTTTATGCACACGTTCTTTGGCTTTATGAACTATTATTGGACACACATAAAAGAGAGTTCTCCATCTAGCTTGATCGTTATCCTTAATTTGTTTTTAATAATTGCCTATTGTGCCTGTTGTGCAGAGTTCTGGTTAGTTTTTTGAGTTTCATTTCCAGTTGGAAGAGGTGTAAGATCATACATCATTATACTTTTATCCTTCTTATGCAGGCAAATTTCTTGGCTGAATTTAGGGCTTTGAATCCAGAACTTTGCATTACAGCAGCATATGGAAATATTTTGCCAATCAAATTTCTTGAGATTCCAAAATATGGTTAGTAAGATCAATGATATCTTTAGCATAAGATGCTGGTCCACCATTGGCTAATATGAATACCCAAGGCTATGCATTAGGTGCAAATTTGTGCAAACTATGGGTTGAGGATCCTGTAGTATCTTCGTTAAGAAGATTGGACTGGGACCATATGTGTTCCCTATCTTTACTTCTCATAACAACTGGTCTTATATCCATGTATAACGTTCAAGCTTTCCCTTAAAGTGATTATTAAGTTGTTCCCAATTGGACTCAACTAATTCTATAATTATAAACTTCTTATTTTTCTGAAATGGTAATCATTGTATTTCTATAATTATAATCTTATCATATTTCTGAAAAATGTAATCGTTGAGAATTCTATGGTATTGAAACATGAAGCCTTTCTATTTTAGTTATTGCTCTTCTCTTGGCCTCTATCAGCAATTTAACTCTGAATTTGTTTACCCAGGTACAGTAAATATACATCCTAGTTTGCTGCCACTTTACCGTGGTGCAGCTCCAGTTCAGAGAGCATTGCAGGTTGTTGATTTTCACATGTATTCTTTGTTCATCTGGTAGCAATTTTAAGCTGAATATGGTGTCTTAAAAATTTGTTGCTCTAGGATGGTGTCAAGGAAACTGGTGTATCTCTTGCATATACAGTCCGTGCACTTGATGCTGGACCAGTCATTGCTTTTGAGAGAATGGAAGTTGATGATCATATAAAGGTAAAATTGTTGTTGCTGTCACCTTATTACAAGGTCATAAGCACTTCATCATGAGTGCCATTTTGAGTAAAATGACGTATTTTCTACAAGCCAACCATTTGCCATTTGGAAACAAACGAGAAACCTTTTCGAGCGCACTTTTGTTTGTCAGAGGAAAATGTTCCAGAGAGGCATTTTCTAGTCACTTATTACCTCCTGCAGTCACATTCTCTGAAGTCTAAACTAGTTGGAAGTAGCTTTTTGTCTGTCATTAATCTTATGTTGATTGGCCCTTATTGTTCCAGATTTAGTTAAATTCATTAGATTGTTCAAGAAAGACTTTTCATTTTGTTCTAACACTCTCAAAGTTCTAAACCTATCACATGTTTGCAAGCTTGTCCTTGAAAACTTTTACTCACCACAGAGCTTGTATCCTTATTTTTAGTTCTTTGTTCAGTGCTCTTTCTTATTAACAGAATTTGTACTAATACACATTTGATTACATTTTAGGCACCAGAGTTACTTGAAATGCTGTTCAATCTAGGTATGCGTTGGCTCATTTCCAACTCCAGCATACCTTTGTTTCATCTAATTTGAAATCTGTGACTCTTCTCCACGGCCTATTATTTTTATGCACCCTTTTCATTACTGGTCTTGCTATTCATTTTTACTAGTCAAAGTTGGGTTGAGAGATTATATGGAGAACATCCTCTTTTTGGTTGCAGTTATTGATGCATATGCCTATGTTTTATTGATGTCTTTGGCGTAGAACCTAGTTGAACATTGTTATAGATCAACTATATAGGGCATGATTCAAGCCTGAAGGTTTCATATGTTTATTTTTATAAACCTTTTACATATTATGGGTGTCTGTGTGATCTTTCTGTAGGACTAAACATCGCATCCAACCTCCTCCAGTTTTGTAAACATCATTTTAGTACGTTATTTGCATGAATCTGTATTTTGTATATCTTGCTGGCTCTTAGTTTTAGTCACCATTTGATACTAGTGCATCAGTCTGTTTTTTTGCTATTTGTACTGTATGTTTTATTTCCATTCATTCAATGAATAGATGATGCTAATGTAAGGGAAGGTATCTACTTTGTAGTGAAACCATCTCACCTGAGAAAAAGGAACAGTGAAATCATCTAGATGCACTTATTTTCAAAGCAAATGTCTATTGGAATGCCTACTATATTTTGCATTTGATAAGTTGATGTTACCACTTTTATTGATGAAAAAGGCATCTATAATCATAAGGATTAGAGTTCATGTTAAACAAGATCCTACCTTTTTCTTCTAAGATAGAATCATAGAAGAAATGGAAAAGTAAACTCATGCACATTCTTTGCTTCATTCTCTTGCCAGTATTCAGTGAATAAATGTATTCAATTTACAACTGAATGTTTTTCTTTTACGTTACTTGGATAGGGCCATTTGTAGAGGCTGGACTGGGTGCTGTAGATCGTTGCTTATCCAGTGTGTTTAAATAAAAGACTTAATATAATGGTTTACCATAGAAAATTCCTAGCAATTAAGCCTAGTATTTATATATAATCTTTTTTTCTTTAAAAGGGTGTCATAAATATGATGTCTATCTAATTTATTGAAGTAGCGTTCTGTGTGCATCTGATTAGCTTGTATGGAGTGCCGGATTTTGAAGATTTTGAACAACCATCCCCATGAAATGTGCTGCTTAGTTACTTTCCAGAAAGAAAAAATGTGCTGCTTAGGGATGCTAATGTAGCATGGAATATCATATTTGCTCGCTGCATGTGCATGTTTAACATTTGCACTGAAGACAACCTGTTGTAGCTTAAGTATCCACTTTAGCTCTTTTTAATGTTGACAAGACTGCAGGATCTGAACTCTTGTTACATGAGATCCCCTCTATTTTTGATGGTTCTGCAAAGCAAAAAGCGCAACCCCAAGATGATTCTAAGGCAACTTTAGCACCTAAGGTATTTCATATGTCCACACATGAGGAATGGAGTCATTATTAGTTAGTTGGTCTACTTCACGCTTTATCCTCTTTTGCTCCTTTGGATATTGATAAATCTGTAAGCTTGAAGTGGTACGAGGAATTATCGGTGGAGTTTTAGAATGTTTGATTCATGTAGAAAGATGGATGAAATCTTTCATTGGGTAGTGAATTCGTCTAATATTTGGTTGCATAGGCATAATAATTTTAGTCTCAACCCTTGGATGAAGGTCAAAATAGTTAAAGAAAAGCATTGCTTCCAACTTTAACAAGCAAGTACTTTGATGATGTTTCCATTGTTACTCCATGACCTATATTCTTAAGATTGTTACATCCATAATTCATTGCATTAAAGGAATTTGGATTTGTTACATCCTTTTTGTACGTTGTTTTGTGCCAAGATGTGGTGACTGTTCTTATCTCATGCACAGCTCAAGCCTGAGGAGTCATGGCTGTCGTTTGACACAGATGCTCTTGTTCTGCACAATAAGGTAAATTCTAGTCTTTCCACAAATTTATGTTCAACTAAACAGAAAAACCACTTCTTTAGGTTCGGGCCTTCTCAGGGTGGCCAGGAACAAGAGCAAGGTTGCAAGTCGTTGGTAATGGTCCTCCTGATATTATAGAAGTCAAGATCATCACAACTAAGTTTCTCAATTTTCACAATGTTGGATGTGATAAGAATGAGATAACATTCAACAAAGATGCATTAATGATACCATGTTTGGGACAATCGGTGCTTGAGGTGTGTCCGTTACTTGAGTGACCTATACCCTAAGAATTCACTGTGCTTGTACTAAAGTGCTATATCTCTAGCTGACATTTATTAATATTTTCAACCAGGTTTTGGAAATTCAGCTGCCTGGAAAAAAAGTAATGACTGCCCGAGATTACTGGAATGGTTTGAGAGGTCATAAGCTAAAAAAGCTGACCTAATAGGTGAATTAGTTGGTTTATTGTATGCTGTATAGGTGGGCGGTAAGTGCAACTAATTGGAACTTCCCGTTTGCTTTTTGGCTACATTTATTCTTTAATATTGGAGGCAACTTCTTTATCTCTGTTTCCTAGGTTTCTCTTGAACTATGTTTTTCAGTCATTTAGTATTTATCAAGTTCTAAGCCTTTTTTTTCTTGTTGTGTGTGGGTGTTGGGTTGGGGGGGGGGGTTGGGTAATGGATGCCGGAATCGGATTCAGAATCGGTGGGGACCGATCCGATTCCGTGGAATCGGAATTGGCCGGTCTTGAGAAGGAAATTGATTCTGGAATTGGGTTTTTTATTTTTTTCCTTCAAAAAAATTGGCCGGAATTCCGCAATGAATCAACCGGAATCTGATCGATTCCAACCGATTCTTACCGATTTCTCCGGAATTTTCGGAAGAATCGGTCTTTCAGCCCTGGATCGGATCGAAATCGACCGATTCGATTCCGATCCGATTCTGCAATCTATGGGTTGGGGTGTAATATCAATGTTGGTCCCGCTGTGACCTGGTAGTAATGGATCAAATACAGAAAGCATCTTGCTGAAGAGAAAATTCTGCCTTTCACCTATCCCCTCCCCTGAAACGCCAGGAGCAAAAAATGTTACTAGTCCAATGTCTGATGGGTCTTCTTTCAGAGCCCTCCGAGAAGCCCTAGTAATTTTTCCTCTTTATCTAGAAGTAAATGCGCATACTTTTTGGAAAACATAGCCTGCTTTGCCCTTATTTTTTTCGGGACGCATTGATCTTAAGATGCATCCGGACATCCCAAGATTGTTGTTACATCATGCACTGAATTCAGGGTTGCAAACTACATGGATTCGCCAATGTTATTCCCAGAAGATGTGGCCTTGAAATCTTTTACCAACAAATTAACGCCACTGAATATCTCCGTTTGATGGTGTGCCTTGCTCGTCAGTTCTCATATTGTGTCAAACATTTCATTACTCCAACAGTGTCATCTAAACCGAGTGCTTTCAATGGATTTTGAGCACAGAAGTTTTTCTTATTGATCTTCGGAGTTCAAACTTGCCCATCATCTACAGATGCCAAGGCATCGTATCAACCAGGTATGCTCCTTTCATCACGCAATCATATTGCAATTCACCCATGTCCTTAGATTGGAATGACCTGCTTGGCCATGTTAAGTTCTGGTTGTCATATCAAGTTCTTACCCACTTTAACGGCATCTTTAATGTATTAAAACTGGTATATAATTATGTTCTACCATGCAGGGCTCATAACATATCGCAGAAGAACATGTGGTATCGCGATATGGCAAAGAGATGTGACCTCTTTTTCTTTTTTTCTTGCACGGGCCTATTTTTTCTGTCAGATCTTTGGAAGTCATGTGATGCCTGTTAACAACTTATGCTCTTCGAGACATCCATATTTTTCAGGAGCTCTTCTGAAAGATGCCCATCAAAGAAACGTCAACAGCATCGAGTTTTGAAGGCTATAGAATAATATTATATTATCAACAAAAATGATATTTATATAATTTTACAGTGTCATGATGTTTATCTCAATAATTTATAACTAAAAATAAGTATATATACGTAAATAATTGATTAATTTAAATATTTAATTGCCTTTTAGTTCCAAACTGTATCAAATCTGAACTGCATCGGATCCGCTCCGGTTATTATTCTACCAGAGACGATGAATAAAGACACAGGGCGTGTTCTCGTTGGTATGCAATTTTACTGATATCTGATGATTTTACATGGTTTAAGTTTCAATTCTAGTTCCTTCGACCTATGTGTTGCCAAATATTCTTGCTATATTTCACGTTTATATTGGGTTACGTATATTTCGGATCCCCGGTTTACTAGGAATTTTCACATTTATTTTATTTGTTTAACTTGGGGGAAATTAAGGCGAGGGGATCGTGCTGACGCACCAAGGTCTTAGGGCGATATATATATATGTATTATATATATATATGCCATTCTGTCCCCCTTTTTAGCTGTAAACCTTCATAGAAGGATAATTGGGTGTTTCGTTGCATGATAATTGATAAGGCACATTTTCATGGTAAAAATGTTTTTGTTAAGAATAAAATTTATTAAAAGTATGTTTGACGCTAATGATAAAAAAATACTTTCATAGAGAAATTCTTAGGCAAAAAACGATGGCATTCCCCCCTTCTCTCTTATAGCCCTCACCAGTTTTTTTTTTTGTCATGTATGATTTTAATATTTTTTTATCATCACATCTTTTTCACTGATCATGTTTTTATGTTTTTAGTCATCCGAGGTAAAATACATTTAGATTAACGGTGTATTATCCGACGAGGTTGTTAAGTTGAGGAATAGTCATGTAACACTTTGATAAACTTCAAACTGAGAGGTTTTATTATCTGATGATTCTTGATTTAACAAATATAAAAATAGATGTACATCAAACCAACTTTGTTATCTGATGGTCATACAGCAAAAGAGCAAAATGAGTAAAAGAGCATCAGAGCAAGAGCCCTCCCTCTTTCGACAAGATAAAAGCATAAGAGCAAAATTCTACTTCATCACAATGGAAAGGCAGTTTTGTGAAATATAATGCAAAGATTATAAGCTGAGCAAGTTAGGAAGAAAAAAATCATTGGCATACATTTAGAAAATAATATATTTTAAGGAATTCATTGCAGTTCTGCGTTGTTGGTCATGCTCAACCTCTTACAGAATGGCAATAATACATTTTAAGTCAATTCATCATCAAATTTATATGCAACATGAAATTTTATTGATTTTCATATTATTTAAATAATTTTACGATAGAAATATTACTTATAATAATCCCGTAGTTTTGCATCTTTTGTAAATATTTTTAATACGTATTTTATATCATAAATTTTGTCACTTAAATTTTTTATTTCAATATATTAAATTGTTGCATTTGTTACATCTCTAAATATTCATTATATTGACCCTTCTTGGCAAATACTATCTCTTTTTGATAATTAATAGAGAATAAATAGATACTGTTACATAGTGCCACTAACTTAATTTGGATATGACAATATATTCTTAGAGATTTTCATGATTAAAAACTCTTATCCAATCCTAACTAAAGGCATCCTTAGTTTAAGATACTTGAGAAAATAAACCTTTATTAGGACAAATAATACAAAGTATATTGTAATTGAGTGGGAAAGTTGAAGTCTTTTAACTTCTATCTAGCTGTGTAGGCCCAGTTGCCCCCAAAACCCTAACTTTGCTTCTTCCCCAACACTAACAGCTTGTGGGTGTCATCCTCGCCGCTTCAGCGCCAAGAGCTCTTCCTCTGTTCTTCTCCCTACGCCTCCCCATCCGACCACCTCTGGGTCGGTGCTAATTGCTTTCACCTCCTAGGGATTTGATATGGGAACGGCCTTCCTTCCCAGTGACAACATCAAGTTTCTTCGGTGCCGTCATATGACCCTTGTGCGTTGAGAGAGCTGCATATCCTTGCTGTTGTTGGTTGCTACCATCGTCCCCTGGAGCTGCTTTCCTTATGGTGTTGTTGGTTGCGCTTGCATCGCGTTCGTATCTGTTAACGGGTTGACATGTTTGGCACCGTCAGACCAATTACCGAGGGTAAAGACTCAATTTTGAAGCGACAATGCGGTAGAAGGAAGTATTGCGTATTTTCGAGAAGGTGAAATGGTTCGGCAGTTTTGTCGAATGTCACTGTGCTCTTTAATCCATGGCGTTAATATTTCATTGGAGGCGTCGAATTCTGGGAGGTCGATTGTTCTTTGTTCTCCTAAGCTCGCTTCAAATGTTTTGTATCCATTCGTCGATATTGATGCTGTAACGGTTGCAGGTTAAAAACCCCATTCAGTTCGACGAACAGAATACTACAAGGGTATAGGAGCGAAGCGGCACCGCTTAATGCAAAGGGTTGGTTGTTGTTTTTTATAAATTTTACTACAATATCTACCCTTTTCTTTTGACTAGGTTCCGTTTCTTATATGGTTGCTAGTCTAGTATGATCTGGACCATCACTCTCTTTGCTGATATGGTTGCCCTTCATGGATGAAGGAGGGTTTAGAAATGTGGCCCCCGAAGTTTCCTACTGTTTGTTTGGGCATCAAATCCCTTCTGGCTTTAAATTTAGTATCGACATTGGCTACATGACATTTTTTTTGTTTAGATGAATTAGAGGCAGTACACAACACTGATAAGTTGGGCTATTCAGGCAGACCTTATATTGCCCTTTGTTTATGATTCAAAATTGCAGAAGTTGTCTTGGACTGATTCAGTGATAATTATGATTATTATTAATTTTAAAACAATACACCAAGCATAAGCAACAGTCACTAAGTGCAAGTTTAAGGTATCCCTGTAAAACAAAAAGTAGCGCCCTGAAAATTAAATAAGGTCAGTGCCACTCGGGTTCCCTATGCAGAACTCCCAGCGCTGGAGTTGATCTGCTGTTGAATCTTTTTAATCAAACAAAAGCTTGTTAACCTGTTAAAAGCAGCTTCCATTTTGCTTTTCTCAATTAATAAAATGTGGCTGTCTAAGATCACCTTCAGATTACTTTGCCATCTGCCTCTATACCTTTTCTCTTTTGTACTGAGGCACATACAGCTTGCTCACTGCGTGGGATTTCCCTGGACAAAATGACTTAAGTGAAGTAACTGATAGATGTGCCTCACAAGATCTAGTTTTCGAAGTTTAAACATGTTCCATCCTTTCTGATTATCAAGAGTGCAGACCTTTTGTTACAAGTTCTGGTATATTTTTGCTGTTAATCTATTTTTGGAGGTGTCTGGAAAAGAGGGGCCGCTATTCTTTTTCCAGATGCCTGGTGTATGCATTCCCAGTGCCGCATTCAATGGGATAATTCATAAACTTCTGTAGCATCTTCATACTACTGTCAGTATCCATTCTTAACGATAATCATAGGGTACAGAGCTTACATCCTGGGTAAAATTTTATTGAAAGTTTGCTGTAGGTTCTTAAAAAGTTGATGGTTGCTTGTCTTTTGCGGCATTTTCTATATATATATATATATTATACATATAAACATGTATATATTTATATAAAATCATGGAAGCACATATAAATATATTCATGAGCACAACTTTTATATCACCAGATGCATGCGGACAAATGCCTAGTTTACTTGTCTCTGATGTCCATTTATGTATTTTCTGGAATCTTAAAGCAGTAAGATGGTACAGTCGGGACCACAAACATTATGACCTTTTTGGTGGGGGCAAGCCGGGTGATGAAGATTTCAGAAGAACTTGGAAGAAGGAAATGAACGAGGATAGTAATTTGTGGACAGGAAGCGATGAAGATGAATCTGATCAGGATGATGGCCATTTAGCGAAGGAGATCAGAAAGACGAGAAAGGAGGCGGAGAAAAATGCAAGGCTCATCGATGCTGATGACAGTGACGAATTGAGAAGTGTTTGGTCAGGGAGTGACGAGGAGAAGACCTTGTGGACTGGTAGTGAATGTGACGACGACGACGACATTCCCACCGAGGCCCACCCTAACGAACGCAGTGATCCATACATAGACAAGATATTTGAATTCGAGGATATGCCAAAGTATAGAACAATTTCAGAGTTGTTGAAAGCCGAGAACGAGCCAGAGGAACTATCCCCGGGGAAACAGGCTAGAAAAATTGCTGTCGAGAATGCATTGAAGAAGTTGAAGAAGGGGCCCGATGGGCGTTATATCAATGTTTGGGAGGTGATCAGCGACATAGATATTCTCATTGGGGCCTTTGAAAACATTGTTTCGGGGCCAGAGTACAAGGAACTTAGGGAAGGGGGTCCCAAGAAGTTGAACATGCAGTTCTTCAAGGACATACAGGCACGCATGAGAGATCCGAGTTTCCGGTTCTCGCCCGAGATAAAGCTTAAACCAAAGAAAAAACTGGTTTCACGGAAAAAATATCAGAAAGTTCAATCTAGAAGAAGAAAGGACGAGAGACGTTGATGGGTGGTACTCTCTCCTTCATCATTCATGTCTGTGTTCGTACACTATGTGCTTGGGTGTATTTTTCGTTCGATGGGCTGTAGGTACCGCACATGCTGGATGGTGAGAAGGCAGATTTACTATGGATATTGTGAACCTTGCATGACATGTTACTGCCACCGGAAATCAACCACCAGTGAAAACTTTTAGCAACCGTGTGGTACATGTGGATGCCTGGTTTACACAAGTAAAGCTGCTTGGATAAAGCAAATCACCCAAAAGCCAAGCTGAAAGCACAGTTGCAAAGTCTTCAGTCTGGTTTACTGCAAATTTCTCTGGTTGAATTTTCTTTTTTCTTTTTTAAAACCAAACATTTGAAAACTGGGAGGAACAAGGGACATGAATGACAAGGTAGCCATGGTTTGCCTTCTGAATCCCTGGGGATCTGAGTTAGGGTTATATCACCTTTTTTTTTTCAGAGAACTTAGGTGTTGTTTGGTACGAGGATAACTCAAAGATAACTCTGGGTTATCTCAAAATTTAGGAGATATCCCAGATTTATCCCCAAAATTTTATGGTACCAAACATAGATTTCTATGAGGTGAGAATTAGGCCCGCACTTATGCTGTACAAGTTAAAAAAAGGAGGCCTTCCCCACGCACCGCAACCTACTCACGCTCATGCTTTCGTTATCCTACTCAATTTCGTGCTCCAATCAATCTCATTCGAATAATTTGCTTCCCTGGAGAATAATAACAAATGCCACTGTATTAATTTTGACACTGATAGTTTTATTATAGACTACGTAGTCACGGTATAATTCATGACGTAATTTGTACTGTAAATTGCAAAATTGATATCACTCAATATGTATGCATAAATTATACGTTTCCTTGGACCAGACTGTGTCAGGCTGGACAAATTATACACCTTTCTGCCACGTCACCGTCACGTGACAGCCGCGAAGAAGTACAAGATCTTTCGCCGGGTCATAGCTTCCACGGGAGTCGACCTCGGGATTAAAAAAAGAAAAAGATGACTCCGGGGCCTTCCTCGAAAAACATATCCCAGTAGCGCGACGCCCAGGGGTGACCACAAAACGATTCAAATCGAGAAATCAAACTGAATCAGTCTATTCAATTCAATTTGGGGATAAATTTGGATCCCCTTTCAATTTAGTTCAGTTTAAAAAATCTTCAAACCGATTTAATCCACACCAAATCGTTTAAATCGATTTAATCAAAAAATATAAAAAACTATTATAATGTTAATAAAAATCATATTTTTATAAATTTTATAATAAAATAATATTTATTTTTATTATCTTTAACATAAAAATAGTACGTGTACATGAAAATAATTAATTTAAATATATATTTTTATTTTCGATTTAAATCGAACCAAATCCAATCAACTTGATTCGATTGACCGTGGGAGGGTGATTCGGTTTGATTCGATTTAAAAAAAAATAGTCTAAATTGGATCAGATCGAACTATGCTCACCCCTAGCGACGCCCGTCGGATGCGATCAGCGGCTAAAAAAATTCCAGAGAAATAAAATAAAAAATAAAGGAGAAAAAGAAAAACAGTTTGCTGTACGAAGGACCCGCCAAGGGATCCGAAAGGAACATTTACAAAGGAGGTCCTTCATCTGAATCATCTCGTCTATCCAAGTCCAACTACGGCCTACGGGGGGGGGGGGGGGGGTGGCCAAAAGTTAAATAAGGGACGAAAGAGTAAAAAGGCGGCCGCCCGGTCAGACGGCCGGCAGGGACTCCGACCGCCAGGAGAGATCAGCGACGACGTCGGACGGTGCAGGTTGCGCCACGCCGACGGAACCAAACAGGTCCCCGTCGAGCACCCACGCCTCGTCCCCTCCGAGCGTCGCGTCCAAGCCCACGAGCCCGAGCCCGTCGTCGTCCAACGCCCACAGCTGCCCGAACGCCTCGAGCGCCTCCCGGACGCTCTCCGGCGGGCCCGCACCGGACGCCCCGCCGCCGTCGGGCGGCGGCGGGAGACCAAGGACGTCGTCGGAGGCCTCGAGGAGGAAATCCAAGCCAGAGACCTCGGGCGTTGTCTCCGGGCGGGCTCGCTCCGGCGCCTGCTGCCGGGAGGCGGGGTGACGGGCGGCGACGGCGATCTCTTCCTCGAAGCTCTTCATGACGGTGGCGAGGTCGCCGGCGGGGCCGCGGAGGTCGACTTCGTCCACGTCCTCGAGGATGTCGAGGAGGCTGAGATCGACGGCGCGCGGGCGCTTCTCGCGGGGGGACTCGCCGGCCTCCGCCGGGATGTCTCGAGGCCGCTTGCCGCTGCCGGTAGCGTCCATGGGAAGCAAGAAAGTGACCACAGAGAGAGAGAGAGAGATGTACTGAACTCGGCGAAACGTGAAGGGCGTTTTGGGCAGGGCGTGGGGGGATCGGGAGGGGACTTATATAGGGGGTGCGAAGGGGGGGGGTTATTTCGGAGGATAAATAAAAATAGAAATATGAATTTTCTGGGAAAAGCAGAAGAAAACGTCAGGAGGGTGACAGCGATGCGGGGGAGCGCCTCCTCGTTCGGCGGTCACGGGCTGCGACCGGTTTGTCCGGTAGCCACCGTCCGCCCTTTCCGTGCCCGGGGCCGCCGAGGATTTAAACGAGGTTGGAATCCGCGGGTGGAGTCCGTCCGCCCGCGCGCCACGTCAGCGGCCCGGCCGACGACGGGGGGCGGGATCCCGTGGGGCCCGCACCGGCGGACAGGCAGGCCGGCCGGCTGACCGTCGTATTTCCGGACCGGCCGCTTTTAGAAGCCTCTAGAACGCGAATCCCCGATGAGACCGGAGGAAAATAAATTATAGACCGTTTCGTTTGGACGGACGCGATTTGATCCGAGGAAAAATTGCGGGGATTTTTATGGGGGCGTGGGCCCGTATCTTTTCTACGGTCGATGCGGCGGGGCACGGGGATCCGACGGTATCCGCGCCGCGGGCGCGTGGCTCGGATAGAGGTCAGGGGAGGCAAGGCTGCCGGTTCGGGCGGTTCTTCTGCCGCGGGCGCCACGCGTCGGCACGTGGCGGCCAGGCGGACGTTACCCCCCAACCCGACACGTACCCGGCGTGCGGACGGTGAGGGCGGCGTCGCCGCCGTGGAAGGCGGATGAAATGAGGAGGAGCAAAGCAAGACGGCATTTATATAAAAAGATTTTTTTTTAAATTTTTTTTTCGTTCCGTGAAAAATCTTTGACCTCAGCATGTCGGGCCACGTTATTTGACTGACCTCCTAATGTTTTTTTTATTTTACCCTTGGGAGTTATTAAATTCATTGTCTCAAAAACATGATGTTTTAGTCGGAGATCACGTATCCCGAAGGAAGCATGATATTGTAAAATAATGTCCCCAACACGTCTGCATCACGAAGAATATATACGCTGTAGGCGCCACATATGTATGTAGCATCGATCCGTAGAATAATCAACCAGAGAGGTCAGTGTTTAATTAATTTAATCTCTTATGGGGTGTTTGGTTGCACCATAATTTTTTATATATCTTCGTAACAAAAAATTCTATTAAAATAAAAACATCCAACTCATAATATAAAATTATCATATTTAGAGATATATAAAAACAAAAAAGAGTAACCACCGTGCATGATCAAACACAAAATAGGAGATCCCAAGAAAAAAAAAGACAAAATCATATTTTTTTGTTTAAAAAAATTATTTTTAAAACATAAAATTATCGTAATTGTCGAATGTTTTTTTTAACAATTTTCTTATAATTTTTAAAATTAAAATAGAAACTTCTGTTACCATGCAACTAAACACCTCGTCAACAATTGTTTTGTACGTGTTTAATAAATTAATCTGGAGCTACGTAAGTCTGATTTATTCTCAGATAATCTTATGCCAAACAGTTGTATTTAAGATAGTTTTAAAGTGGGATATTTTAATCTATCTCGCATATATACGTACTCGACATGCACGCGAACGTCGGGAATCACACGCACGTGACATGCAAGAGTAGTGCGGAGGAGTGCTGCTAGCTAGCTAGGTCAACATCTGACCTAATCTTGAATGAATGTTTATTATTACATTATTGCTGTCGGCGCAAAACACTCCATGTCGAAATCCATTTGTATTCAAAGTCAAGCCGGTGATGCTTGATTTGATCAGATAAAATATTTAAAATTTTTATTTTACCTTGAAACACGAACTCTTAATTAATCATCTCTAGAAATACAATATATATCTATATTGAAGCACTTGAATGAGATGTTTGGTTACTTACGGCCTAAGTTTAGTTTTTGTTATAATTTTATGTTTTCGTAACAAAATTAGTTAAAATAGGTGTTTAGCAACTAGCTACGTATTTTTATTTTTTAAGAATTTTTTTCTTGGACTAAAAAAAGGTGAGACGTTCTTTTTTATCCACCTCCATCCCTTTTGGTCATCATAACTCTCACTCTTTTTCGTTGTCATATCTCACCAAACATGTGGATTTTATGTTATTAGTTAGCTTATATTTTATTTTAATATAATTTTTTGTTTTGAAAGTGTACAAAAAATATTGTGCGACCAAACTAGATTTTTATGATATTTCTGTCATATCGAGACATTAGTTTATAAGTTTTGACGTGGGGTGTTTGGTAACATGATAAATTGATTTTTTGTTACAATCTCATATTTTTGTCACAAATCGAGTTAAAATAGGTGTTTAGTAATTATTTAAATATTTTTATTTTTAAAGAGATTTTTTCTTGGAGAAAAAGAGGCGAGACATTCTTTTTTATCCCGCGATCCTCCACCTCTTTTGATCATGCAAGACTCTCACTTTTTCTCGTTATCACATCACACCAAACTTTATAGTTTAAAAGTTTTGATGTGAATAAATTGAGTTTTTGTTATAATTTTATGTTTCTATAACAAAACTTGTTAAAAAAATATTTGGAGATTATTTCATAAATTTTTTTAAAGAGATTTTTGTCTTGAATAAAAAGGCGAGACATTCTTTTTTATCTAGTGATCCCCCCTACTTCTTTTGGTAATAGGTGGTTCTCACTCTTTTTTGTTATTATATCTTACCAAACATGACAATTTTATGTTATTGATTGGCTCACATTTTGTTTTTATACAATTTTTTGTCATAAAAATGTACAAAAAATTATCATACAACCGACTAATTTCTTACGATATTTCTATCACACTCGGACATCAGTTTAGAAGTTATGATGCGGGTGTTTGGTTACCTGATAACTTGGTTTTTCATTATAATTTTTATGACACAACTTGTTAAAAAGATGTTTTAAGATCATTGCATAATTTTATTTTTAAAAAAAAAATTTGGGCAAAAAAAGTGAGACCCTCTTTTTTATCTAGTGGTCCCCACCCCTTTTTTTGGTCACACATGACTCTCACCTTTTCTTTGTCGTCACATCTCACTAAACATAATAATTTTACGTTATTGGTTAGTTCATATTTTATTTTAATATGATTTTTTTATCACGAGAACTTACAAATATTCATTGTGCAACCAGACTAACTTTTTAGGATATTTCTGTCAAACTCGGACATTTAGCTCACAAGTTTTACCGCATTGTCTGGATCCCTATAATTAATAAATGATTGGGGGGGGGACAAGGAAAAGAAAAGATGTTCACCTCTTCTTTTGTGTCCTATAAATTAAGAAAAGTGCTCCGTATGAACATATTTTTGTAGTGAGCGCTGAACACCTATTTTTAACACTCGATATTATTTCCCCTACACGCTGTATATATATACTGATACACCATATATACATGTATGTGGTTAACCTGACATGTACATTTTATTCTCACACATGCATATGCATATAAAACATGTGCAGACAGACAGGGCTTAGTTGCAACAATTATCACAGCTTATGAGGCGTAGAGTTTGTTGGTGATTAACGAAGGGTTTCCTTGTGACATTGTTACATGTATTTTTGAAATTCAAGTCGTCATACAACTATATATATATATACATATATAATTAATTTGTAATTAACAGGACGGACGTGTGATATGAAATTCAAGTCGTAGAACTATATATATATATCCTTAATTTGTAACAGAATCTGTGATTTGAAATTCAAGTACTCATGAATGCTATTACTGTTTGGTGGACTCTTTTATTGTCTCTCGTATTGGAATTCAGGAGTACTATTCAGGAGTCCTTCTAAATTTGGTCCCGATTATCTCATTGCCCGAGTCTTGAGATTTCCCACAATTATATATCGTGGAAGGACGGGCCGGGTCCGGTCAAATGTCGACCGAGTTGAAAAATCGACCGGCCACCCCGAATCAACTCCCGCGAAACCGGTGCTTCTTGCACGGGCAGAGCTGAAAAGCTTGAAACTGTCCGGACAGCATTTTATAAAATTTTTATAACTTTTTATTTAACTAAAAGATTATTGATTTTAAAAAAAGATCCGATCTCGACCGATCCGAGTGGATCGGGAGCGTTTGGATCCGATCCGACCGGATCAACCTAGCTGGAGCCAACCCAACGGACATGCACTAGCGATATGGCATCGATCGGCATCCGCCCTCCACCATCGTGAATATTAATTAATTAGCCAGTGGCGGAGACATATATACGTGTATACCCCCTTTGACTGCTTTTTTTTTCTCTGTCTCTCTCTCGCGCTGTGCGGAATCCAAGTCGTCTGTACAGATTAGTTGATTAAATCAAAGTCGGATGCATCCGGCATCATAATAATATTGTTTGGGGTCGTCCTGTCGGCGACCGTGTGTGTGTGTATATATATATTACATCCTGATCTTCGAACCAACTTGAATAGCCTCGTATATATATGTATTTGAGTTCGAGTGGTCTCGGGAGATCGCAGGAGGATTTATGGATCCATTTGGATCCACGTAGTTAAAAGAGGTTAATTGCATATGAACTTTTCCTGAAAACTATTTCCAACTTGTCATTTGTTTGCACGTAAATTACGAGTCAACCAAAAAGTTGATGCATCGACTCCTCCAAAATCAGGATTTTGGCGTCCCACAAAATTACCCGGATGCCGTTTTCGGCCAGTACTTGCTACGGAACCAACCCACGTGGAACTATATACACGGTAGTTAAGTTAGATATAATTCAAATAAAGTAAATTTATTATTAGTCACTCATATCAAATTTAATTTTTTAAATTGACAAATAAAACTAGTTAATACAAAGGATTATTTCTAATTCCTAGTGATGCTAAAAAATTATTTATTTAGATACAAACATCTACAACATATACCAAATAATGTTAAAGATAGAATAAAAACACTAGTAGACTATACTAATACACATAATAATAATTATTATTATACAAATAACTTTTACCAGCAGCCAAATAATTATCTTTTTAAATATTATCTTAATCAGTATAAAATAGATGATTTAAATTTTATTTTTTAAAAATTTAATTATATGTTTCTTCTTCTTCTTTTTTACTCCAAACCAATTGCAACCTTAATATTTGATATATTTACTTGCAAGGAGTGTTCTTGATAATTATATTTTATTATATAGTTATTTTATAATGAAAACTAATAAATTACATGGTTAGTTGTCAAGAAAATAGTTTATTTTTTCATCGTGTTATTCTTAACTTGAAAAGTCAGTAAAGAATTTTAATAAATCATATAGCTAAAAAAAGTCTTCATATAACTTGTATATTAAAATGATTCGAAAATGTTTTACGTAAAACTAAATAGTTAAAAGTTTTGTCAAAAAAATTTAATTCTAAGTATACCAAACAAGATATCTGTATTTCCTTTTCCTTGAAAAGTCTATGCGGTGTAAAACATTTTCATCGTTTTCACTATTACACCTAGGGGTGTTCACCTATCGGGTCAACCCGAGAAACCGAACCGGTCCAACCCGAAATTGTCGGGTTGGGTCGGGTTGACAAACTGCATCGGTTCATTCGGGTTCAAAATAGCATAAACCCGAAGCTCCCACGGATGTCACCATCAAACCTCTACTATGCCTGTAGCTTTTACGTACGTGGTGGAGAAGATACATATAAAGAAACGGTCCACCACTTGAATATTCGATGTGGGATTAACTTGCGGCCTTTGGCCTGACAGGTAGCGTTGTATGCCAGGCTGTCACTGACCATCAATGACCTATTTAGTCCCATATCGCACAAGTGAAGATTCGCTGGGAAAACAACTTTAAAACCGACTCTATGGCCAGCGTTAGAAGTTGCTTGGTGACGTGCAAGGTCAAGTTTCAATGTTTTATTGATTAATGTCATTTAAACGTTGGATATGACTTGAAATAAAAAAGAATATTTAATTAATCATTAACAATTTAAGTAATCATGGGTTACTTCGGTTCAACCCGAACCAACCCGAAATACAATGGTTCGGTGCGGTTCGGGTTAAAAGATTCAATCGGTTTGGTTTGGATCAAAAAATTTTTGCTATGAACCGAACCGACCCGACCCGTGAACACCCCTAATTACACCAAACCAAACGAACCCTATACTTTCTCTACTTAAACATAAAAAAATAAGATTCATCGCAATTTGAATATTGATTTCACTCGTAAAACTTACGATGAATTTCGCTGATATTTGTGTCTGCACGCACCAGAGAAATGTGTGTGTGTGTAGACGAACCCAATATATATAAATATAAGCGTGCATCGCGGTGCACCCTCTTCACTGCTGCACGTCATATCTGACATCAGAGGTTCCGGCGGATAAGATTCTTCTTCTGATCAACGTTTTTTATTGGGAGAATTACTCTTAGGTCTATTTAAGAAAATGACTTTAGTAAAAACTCCGTTGACCACATTTCATTACTGTTTAGTCCGTTGACTTTGAATTTCATTATCACCCAGTCCATTTCTTTGTCCCGTTATTTTCAAATCCCACTTTTGCCCCCCCCCTCCCCGAGTTCAATCGTTGTCCCCTTTCTCGCCCGAGACGCACACCCTAGTTTCCTCCCGTTGCCGCCGTGAAGCCCAGCCCCTGCCGCGGCAGCCGCGAAGCCTTTTTGATGGCGGCCCCGCGCACACCCTAGCTCCCTCCCTTCTCCGCGGACCTTCTTGATGGCGGCCCTGACGGAGGCGACGGTGGGCAGGAACGTGTAGCCGACGCCGGGATCCGTGATCACGGAGCCCGTGATGCTGGCGAAGCGGTTGCCCATCACCGGCACGCCGGAGAGCATGGCCTCCAGGAAGGTGTGGTCCAAGCCCTGGGCTCGGAGCGTCGGGTTCAGGAAGACGTCGAGCGAGTTGTAGAAGCTCGCCAGCTCGTTCTGCTCCAAGGGGGCCCAGCACGACCACATTGGGGAAGAGCTCCTTGTACCTGAGCCCCCACGGCCCGTCGCCGGCGACCAGGACGAAGACGCTCTGGAAGCCCTCGTCCTCCTCGAGCAGCTGCTTCAGGGCCTCGAACACGACGGGATGCCCCTTGTCCTTCAGCGGAGCGCCGGCTTTCAAATCACGTTACCATTAGGGCAAAAACGACATTTCAAATCTAAATTGTAGTGGGTGTGATGATGTTTTGAAAAAACGGACCTAATGGAAAGGTGTTTCTGAAAACGGACCTAGTGGTAAAGTGGTTTCCTTGAAACGGACCTAGTGTGCATTTACACTTTTTTTTCCCCTCGAGTGAGAGAGAGAGAGAGAGAGAGAGGAGAGGAGTGAAGAGAGAGTTGGTCAAATCGGCAGAAAAACTTTTGATTTTTTTTTTTGCCCCCACATAATCACAGGATCTCCTCTCCTCCCCCGGAACCCAAAAAGGGGGGGGGTTGGTACGAGGTGGGTACCGACCTCTCTCTCTCTGTGTAACGTCACCGTTTTAAAAATAAAAGATTAATAGATATTTATTATTATTTTACTCTCTGTATTTTTTTATCCCTCCCATTTATCTCTCCTTCGGTTACCTCCCCCCTCCCCGCCGAAACCACCGTCCGCCGCTTTGTTTTTCTCTCCCGCATGCCCTATTTTCTTCCTCTCTGCACGGCTGCCTCTCCCCGCCGCGTTGACCCTGCGCGTCAGCACAAGCCCGCGGCCCCGCCGCCTCCTTCCGCACGCCGCGCCCGCAGCCTCCGTCCCGCGCAGCAGCGCCGCCGCCGCCGCCAGCCCCGCCGGCACCACCTGCACCGCCGTCCGCCCCTCTCTGCACCCGCGCTGTGCCCGCATCCCTTCGCGTGGCCGCAGACCCGGCCCCCTCCGCGGTAGCCCCTCTCTCTCCTCTCTCGTATCGCCCTCTCTCTCTCTCCTACCGCCGCTCTCTCTCTCCTATTATATTTGTTCCTCTTAAATTATTTATCCTCCTTTTTCCAACAGTTTGTCGAGATATCGTCCGGATCGATTTTTCATCGCCGTCGTGACCACGGCAGCACACTCGTCATCCGGTTTGATTCCCCTGCAATTTCGTGCGCTGTTCGTCGTCTCCGTTAAGGTAGGCGTCTCGGCTATTCTTAGCACTCCTATATGATGGATTAAACTGCAAAAACATGCTTAGATTACCATGATTAATAGAGTATAATTAGTGGGTTATTTTTTGATTTATTAGCATGATTAAGAGAGTTAGATTAGCTTGTTCAACTATGCATGTTTAGGTTGATTTAATTATCCATGTATGTTAGTCAGCATGATAGGTTTTTCTAGGTTTTAATCCAGTTAGTTTAGTATAGTTGCATCGCGATAATCTTTAATATATATTCTGATTTGTTAAAAAGCCGATGTGAGGAGTTAAGTATAGTGTTATTAGAATGTGGTTTGGTTTCATATATAGTAGATAGTAATGGTTGCCAATGCATGCATTTAATATGATTGATTTGCAACTTGAATAGCATGTTTGGTTCATATATTGCATGATCTTAGGGTATATGCATTGGGGTTATTAATGTGGTCATGTATAGTTGTGTAGTTTAGCATGTATGTTGTGAGGCATAACATTTGCTTAGAGTTATGGTGTAGGATTGCATGATTTTAGAATAGTTGTGTCACTTTGATAATTGTTATTAGATTAGTTAATCACAACTTAGTATGCATGTAGTATGTTTATCTTGCTAGATTGCATTAAGTGCATCATGTTGATGTCTAGTTCTAGTTTATGTTAGATTGTGATTTGGCATGCATATATGTAGTACATAGAGCCATGGTTGTTCTTCTATGTACTTCATATCGTGACTGTCATTTAGATGCATAATGTTGTTAATTGGTCTAGGTGTATCATTTAGTGATGTGGTATGCATGTATGTGGTGCATTGATCTATGGTTGTCCATAGATGTAATTGACGGTTAGATTATCAATTGGCATGCTAGTTAAATGGTTGGTTGTCTGAGTTAATTATGTGCTTTCATCTTGAGAAATGTAGTACGCAGAGGGCTGCAATGTAATGGAATTCTACTTCACTAAACTATAGTTCGTGACATGTGGGCAGCAGATGAATTAGAACAATCCGGAGCATCTGTCGATCCCGGACACCGCGGTTTATCCTAAGTACTCCCCTGCCTATGGGTACTATGGGATTTAGCTTACTATATGTTACTTCTATATATGGTAGATCTGGTGCTAGTTTTGTGACATTTGCTACAATGTCCAAGTGGAGCATATAACTTACTCAGACAAATAGTTTATTTATGTATTATTGGCATGCATGATAGTGGTTTAGATGTGTCATTCTTATTATGATAGGTGTATGTGGTGTATGCATACCTAGTTTATTAGATTTGTGAAGGTTATGTAGGTTTAGTGCATATAGAATCATGTTAACTCATGGGGTAGTAGAAAGTCACTTTAATCAGTCTATTGAAGATATATAATTAGTTTAAATCTTATATATTATAACTTGGAATTTTTAGGTTTAATATATTTAATATCAATAGAGAATCATTATTATAGTATGGTAGTTCGGGTGTAAGACCTACTGAGTCTGTGGTGAGTCACCCCTTTCGCTGTTAATATTTTCAGGAGTGCAGGTTTAGCGCAGCAGAAGTGTAGTGGTGTTTTAGAATTCGAGGAGCTAGTGGATTATTTATTCAAGGTTGGTATTAAATTGTTTAGATAGATGTTTGATTGTAATGTTAATAGGATGTAATTTTTGGAAATGGTGAATCTGGATTGTGATTTTAGTCATATTTTGTTCCAAACTGATATTCTTTCCCGTTTCGTCGCCGAATTATCTTCTGCTGTGCATGTTAAAAATCCGGGCCGCGACTCTCTCTCTCTCTCTTTTGTTTTTTGGGACTTAACAAGACGATTCTGAAATTTCATCGAGCGAACTCTCGGTCGGCTCAGCGGGCGTGTAAAATTAGTACGATTAAATTAGTCTATTGACCTAATTAATTGTCGTACGTGTTGATTGGCAGAAGAGATCATTTTTTCGTTGAGACCAATATATTTTCAACTCAACTTCGGGAAAGAGAGAGGTTAATCGAAGTTTCATTGATTTAATCTTCTAACATCTTTGTCGAATCGGATTGTCACGAGAAGAGCTGCTCAAAGACGAGAGTCCAGACCACCTCAATTTTAATTTTTTTGGGGAATAGTGCGGTCTCATATTTCAACAAAAAATGACCACAATTCCAGATCACTTAAGTGGTGCTTAAATAACAATCGTTATCAAAAAGGATTGAACTGTTATTATCAGTAACAAGTTATATTGAGTTCAACAATAATTTAGTGAGAAACGGTTCTCTTACATTTACCATTACAAAAGCATGAACGGCTGAATTTTTACTAACATTTTACTAAATCATTATTGAACTCAGTGTAATTCATTATTGACAGTAACAATTTAACCCTTTTCAACAATAGTTCATTGAACTGTTATTGAATCGTCATCTAAGTAACTTAGAGGTTGTGGCTATTTTTAATTGGGGACGGAGGCTGTTCTCTGCACCGGAAAATTGAGGTGATCCGGACTCTAAAGACAAACGCCAGATGTTAAGATTAATGCCCGCCCATCACCTTAATTGCATAATGAGTGCTCTTCATTCTTCTTCTTCTTCTTCTTCTTTTGAAAAGGAGAATCTCATAGACATATAAGATGAACCATTTATGATTGAAGTCTAAGAGAAATTTTTAATTCTTTAATACGAGATTAAATTTGAGTAAGATCCGTCGTTATGTGCTGCCACTACTCTGGGCTTAACTTATTTTCAGGAAGAAACAACAGAGAAGAAGCCCACCAGTTTGATTAATGAAGGAACCCATTTTCTTATCTTATTGTCATGAGACTATCGGCAGTGAGGAGGGGGGGGTAGAAACATTATGGTGGCCCATATGGCATTATCTTCTTAGTTTTTTAGAATAGTTGACACCTTGATATATGTTATAAAAAAAATCGATTTCAATGTGCCACGTTATTGGGCTCGTCAAACTCTTTAGGCCCTGTTTGGTAACATTATTTGACACCTCTATTACTATCAATTTTAAAATTAATATTCCTAGTAATCACTAAGAAGTGTTTGGTTAATAGTATCAATTTTGAAATTGATAGTGAAAACAAAGCACATTATGTGATACAAGTGTCAACTTGTATCAATTTTGATATTGATACTCCAACCTTTAAAATTATCAATATTAATATTGATATAGTATCAAATTTGAAACTCTAACCAAACGGGCCATTAGGTAGCCCATCTCCTCGTAATTAGAAGTGGCTCAAGAGGACGCCAGTCTAATGTTGTCTGAGGGGGTAGCCCTGTTGCATATAATCACATTTTAGAGAAATGTCATAATCTGTTTTTATGACAACCAAACCGATAAAAGTAAACAACTCAAATTAAATTAAAGCATTTTATCTTAAATATATACAGAATAATTTTATGATCAAATAAGTTAGTACTATAATATTAGTAGTTTCGTCTTATCCGAAGACTACATGCAAAGGCGTCGTGAGATATGTTCTTCCATGGGTCTGTCATTAATAAAAGACTTTATTTATTTTTTTGAACATGCTGGTCTAGTGGTCACACAAGCGCACAACGCGACGCGCTGAGAGGGATCCCCACGGGTAACGTCCCCCCTAGTTAGGGTGAAGGGCGGGCTCTGATGGCTCTCGATCCCCGCCCGCCCAGAACGCTAGGACACGCCAACCGCACCAAAGACGATCATGATACCGTCATGAATAAAACACCCCGGAAGATTTATCACAAAGCTGTCATATAACAGACCTTGCCGTAGTCTAAGGGGGCGTTTGATTGGACTAATAAAATGTGCAGAGTCTTAATTTTATTGTTAATCTTGAAACTTGAAATCTTAATTATGTACCTCCAAAAATAAACAATATATTGAATCGTTCAAAATTACGTGATTTATCAAAAAATTACAGTTATACTTAGATACTTTGTCAAAAAAAACTCCAGCATCCGATAGATTCAGAGGTTAAATGTCAATTAAGCCAAAAATAAATGGGGGGCCTAACTTACGTTAGCCTCTCAATCAAAATTGACTGCTTCGTACCAACCCGATTCATCTCTAGGGAATAAATCTTCTAAATATGTGGCCTATATATATCGCCGCAGGTTTATGTATCAACCATATTGAAATAATAACTAGTTTTTCTTTTATTTTAAACGTAGCTACCGATTAATTATTACATCCGACCTGGAGCTGACGATAAGGCGTCACGTGCGTAAATTACCTTGACGTCACCGGTGACGCCATGCTCGGCTGACAGGGACGGCTAGAGCCGCCGAAGAAGGGTCTTCTAGGTTTGAATGTACTTGAAGATTATCTTTCTCGTCCCGGCGAAAATAGTTTAATCATGTTTTGGCGACCATATTACAATTATTTGCGTTGTATTTTCAGGGAGGATGAGCTTTGTCGGCACAGGCCCGCACAGCAGCACAATCTAATTGATGGAGTACTTACCGTGTCAAATAGGGCCTGAATCTCCGATTCGTAATCTCAACCAAATACAACCTTCAAAGAATTCCAAAGGTGAACATATTTAGAATATATATATTTAAACATGTGTAATTTGCTTGATTTTCTCAAAACTAATATGAAACGTGAGTAAGAATATTGTGTAATTGGATTTTTAAAATCTGAAACTCCATTTAACGTGACATTTTAAATCCCACCTTTAACTGCAATCGTTAGTTAATATCAAGTCGGCGAGCGCTCCTCATTCAGGAAGGTTAAAGATACAATTACACAAGTATCATGGGTCGGCGTGAAAACTTGCATCGTCTCGACCAAGCAGCAAGGAACTTCTCCTCGTCTTCTTCTTGGCACCGATCGCCGACGCCCTCCTCCACCGCCGCGCCGGCGGCAAGAGAGGGAAGAAGCCTCATAACGACAGGTTGAGGTCGATGGCCTTCTCCTCCTCCTCCTCCTCCACCACCACCTTCTTCTCCGCCCTTCGTCTTTCCCTGGACTCTAACGAGATGGGGACGGGCGCCGGTGGTCTGCCGCCGGACGGCGCACCCCCGGCGAAGTCCGCCAGCACGAATGCCGGCGTCCACGCCTCCGAGACGAGGATCTTCGCCCTCTTCATCAGCTTGCTGCAGCCGGCTGCGTTCCTCATGTCCCTGACGCTCTCCAGCAGCCGGTGAAACTCCTCCAACTGTTCTTCCTCCGGTGCCGCGGCCGGGAGCCGCCTCTTCCCTGCCGCTCCACCTTCCATTCTCTTCTCCTCCTCCTTCCCTCCTTCGTGTCTGATCTCCCCTCTCTCTCGGCGGTGCACCGACGGTACTGTTGCCCGGCCTTATGGTGGTCGGGCGGGCGGAGAGACGCCCACCGGTTCAGCGCCCTCAGCCCCGCCGTATGCGTATCAACGAGAAGTCTATCCGCCGGATCGATCTGCCGTGGGCCACGCGCGGCGGCGGTCCTCCGAGCCGGCGGAGTACAGCTAACCATGTGCCAGTCGAGAGCTGAAGAGAGGATAATAAGATACGGCGGCACCATGACGCCGCCGTGGCACACGGAGGAGCGCCGAAGCTAGGAGCATCTGGGTTGCCCATGCCTTTCGCCGTCGGCGGTCAGAACGGGTGGCCGCGCGGCCGCCGCCGGGACCCGATCCTCTGTATGCTTGAATGTGCACCCCCGTGCACACCGCACGGTCATTGGTCCATTTACTTACGTGAACAGTTGGGCTGCTAAATTGGAAGCGCCGCCATTCGAGAGAGAAATAAAGTGCGGCGTTGTAAGAGAATAAAAAAAATAAAGATGTTATATATTTTATCATTTTATAGATATTAATTTTATTATTTCATATAATTTTTAAATTGTTTACGTTAGGAATCATAATATTTAGATTGACACGTACGCATACATCTGCTACTTTTATGGATTACTTTCACCAAATATTTTTTATCGATCACATGGCGATCATGTATCGAATAATGTCCATATGATTGATATAATGAATAATAATATTTAAACTTGTTAATTAGACAATCAACTTTAGATCCATGTTTAAGATAATTAATTCCCGTGTAAAAAATTGTTCTATGGAATAATAATTTTATTTTTACTTTTCTAAAAAATATAAAATTTATAATAATTTATGGTTTAATCTTAATTCGAAAATAAATTTTTTTTCATATAATAATTTTACTGAATTATTAATTTGGAGATAAATTTGTTTATCTATGTATTAGCTTTAATTATTTTATAAGATTATAAGATAATTATACATTTTTTCTATCACATAATTCTATAACATAAAACAATAAAAAAATAAATAAAAGTATCATTATTTTTTTGTTCTTTATTCAAATTGAGTATCGAGTGTTTTTTCTAAAAAAAAGATATTTTAATTTAAAGTTTATGACGTCATCTTCGCTGACGTCAGCGGTGGGTGTGGGCGCAGCCAGAGAGGTTCATTAATAATGGCGTCCTGGAATTGACAAGATTACCCCCCGGTACAATTTAAAGCTCGAGGCATTGACTGTCGGATAAATCCAGATTTCTTCCCGACATAAAATAAGTAATACTTACATTAATTTATTGTGTTGAGTTAAATGCAGATTAACGTTGCTTCTTCTACGGTTTAATCAACATTTTGATGTCTACCCACAGCCTCATCATTTGGTTAATTACATGCAAAATATGAGTCAAGATAAAAAAATGTAAAAAGTTAACTCTTTGAAAATTAGAATTTAAGCATTTCGAAAAGTTGTCCAAATTTCAAAAGGTGGCACCTAAGTACCCTAGTTTAAGCAACTTAAAATAAAAAAATGCATATTTATGTATAATCGTGCATTAACCCCCATAAAAAATAGAATTTAATTTTGCAAAGAGAGGGACAGAATAGAAACACCTAGTATTTCCGATTCATAGAGGTATTTAAAAAATGAATTTTAATTTCATACACATATACATATACATACAATTCTGAGAGCAGAACTTGCTCGTACCACCACACAAATAGACATATTAACAAAAACATGAAATCATAACCGGTGGTCAAATAGAAAATTAATTTTAGAGGTGGCGTATTTACCAAAATAAAATATTTATTTTTCGTAGAAATTAGTTTCAAGTAAATTGTTTCTTTTCATCGCGGCAGAGCCAAAATGGGTGGGGACTCCAAAATTTCGTCTTAATCGTTGATAATGAAAACTGGTTTGGTAAACCATGGTAAATTTATTTTATTTTTTTAGCGACGGGAGGGGCGTTTCCGTCACGCCACAACCTGTCCAAGGCAGAAGAGACGAGCACGGGGCGGCGTGCACCTCGACAAATACCGCGGCAGGACTCAGGCGGCGGAGAGAGGCACACGTCTTCTTCTCCGGCGAGGCGGCGGCCTGCAGCGCGGCGACCCCTGCCCGTCCCTCGCCTTCGTAGCGTGCAGAGGCGAGGGCTCCGGCGGCGCGCGAAGCAGGCGAGTTTGGCAAGAAGAAGAGGGGGAGGAAGGGAGGGAGAGAGAGCGAGAGAGAATGGACGACGACGGCGAGAGGAAGGGAGTTGGGAGACGGGGCCGGGCGGAGGGCCCCGCCGGCGGCCAAGGCAGGCTGGACGGCGAGGAGGAGCAAGTGGAGGAGTTCTTCGCGCTGCTGAAGCGTATCAGGGAGATGAGGGAGCAGATGCTGCCGAAGGGGGCCGGCGGCGGCGGGCCGGCGAAGAGACCGAAGGTGGACGGGCCGGCGTGGACGCCGACGTTCCACCCGGAGGACTTCGCCGTGTCACCGGCGAGTCGGGGTCCGGCGGGCCTCCCGGCGGTGCCGTCGGAAGGCGGCGCCCGACGGAAGGAGGCGGTAGAAGAGGAGTCACGCGTGGATCTCCGGCTATCGCTGTAGTCTCGTCTGTGTTAATTATCAGTCATCCATGAAGAACACCCCACAGCCACAGGGATGTTCTTCTTGTGCCAATCCGATCAGTGCGCAGGTTAATTTACTTCCATCTTCTACATACATACATACAAATATATATATATTTATCGTGTGTTCTAAAAAAAATAATTAGTCACGGTTGTTTGTTTGTTTATTTAAGTTAATTTCCTGGCATGTGCTTAAGACAGTCTTGGAGAAGGAACAGCCAAGGATGATGCCATCCTAGTGAATTGAGTGCACTACCCATGCATGCACAGATAGAGAGATGGCACAAAGTGCAGCAAAAGGCTGCTGCCAGTAATCAAATCCTTGGCGGCTGCGCTGATACGAAGCCATCGTAAGCAACACATGAACCTGTCGGAAGATTATGATTACCTCGGCGACTGTGTTATGCTCATCCGTGAGTTGCTGCAGCAGCCATCAATGTCGATGGAGATAATCCAAACAAAAAAATTCAGATCGATCGCCAGAATACAAGACAGAAAAATGCTTTACGCAGACAGAGAAGAAGAAGACTAAAGAGATGGCACCAGAGAGAAGATGAGACGACAGAAGAATCGACGGTATCACACCGGAGAGAAGAAAGAGCGATAGAGGAAGGAGACAGTTATCGAAAATTTTTCTCCAAAATAACCAATACCCTCTCATTAGAGTTTTGTCACAAATTTAAACGTCTTCACTTTTACAAATAAGTCCAAACACACTAACTAATTAAAATTCTAACAAGCACGATGCTACGAAATAAAATGCTCTAAATACTTTTGGTTAGGCTTCTTGGACCGTTGGCTTCTTCGTGAACCACGTTCGTCATCACTTGTACATCACAGCTTGTATTGATGAAGTTATTTTGGAACATACTGAGTGGGTGTCTGATAGTGACGCAAACCCAATCTCGAGAGGGTTTGAAGAAATTTTAAATTAATACGATGATTTTTTGTAAAAATTCTAGTGCATCTATTAATTAGTTAAGATAACTTACCGTAGTTAATGTCGTGTTTAATAACATTATTAAATATATCTATCACTGTCAATTTTAAAATTGACATTCATGATGATCACTTAAAAGTATTTGATTAATAATATCAATTTTGATAATGATATTCTATTTTCTAAAAATATCAATATCTATATTTATATATACTATTATTTTTGATATTCTAATTAAACAGGTCATAAGCAAAAAACATCATGTGCTGCACATTATAAGTATATTGGCAATATTGTTCCCAAACCTTTTGGACAGGGCATTAATAGGGCTGACTTTGGGTTGGGATGGGCTCGTTATATATAATAGCACCTATAACAATCCACTTCAGGCAAACAAATATAAAATCAGTTGCATTTGACAGGATCAACATTAAATATCTTTTAAGTCGAGTGGAATGAGGTTAATTGATCCTTAAAAGGATGGGGTGGGTGCTTGTTGGCATCCAATTTAATTTTTTATTTCAAATATTGCCGTAAGAAAACTTTAAAAAAATAATGTTTGACAAACATAAAAACCAATATATATTGAGTATTAAACACTTTTCTCGGAAAAGAATGGAGGAAGATATCTTCCCTTTTAATGTTATACATTTTTCGCTTATTTACTATTCTTACCTCATGATCATACTACTTTCTCACTAATCTCAGTACTCTCTAGTCATTTGTTATTGTCATTTCATCTATTGTTTGATTACATTATGGTGGGTTTCTCTCCAGAACTGTATTCTTGTAGCAATACCATGACATAATAATGAGTTCGGATCACCTTAGTTCTCGGGTGAAGAGAATAACCACAGTTCTCAATTCATGACCCCAAATCATTTAAGTGATAGTTAAATAGCGATTTAGTGACAATTAGAGCTAAACCGCTACCATCTCTTTTCAATAGCGAGTTAACAAGTTAATAAATCGTTGTTGAACCGTTATCGATGCTTCACTAATTTGCTGTTGAGTTTAATACAACTTGTTACCGACGGGTAACGAACTAGTATGACATCAGTAGTGATTTAACCCTTTTTGATCATGGTTCACTGAACCATTATTGAACCCCACTTATGGGATTGTGGCTATTTCTAATTGGAGAACAAGACTGTGCCTTTCATTTGGGGATTGAGATGATTCGAACTCCATAATAATACGTATGGCAATCATCTTAAAAGTATTTCTTGAAAATCGCTTGATCAGAAGGTAAATCTCTCTCTCTCTCTCTCTCTCTCTCTCTCTCTCTCTCTCTCTCTCTCTCTCTCTCTCTCTCGTAGCCCCTCGCCTTTTTCTTTTCGATGTACACCTTCCACACCGCTAGATTACCTGTTTATTAGATCTCGTAGTTATACATTTTCGTTGACCAACGTTTGACTTTAAATTTTTACAAAATTTTGAAAAGTTGCTTCGAAATAGTGTTCGGCAACTATTAAGAATATACATTTTTACAAAAAAAAAATCACCTGCATACAAGAAAAGAAGAAGGGTGAGACCACAGATTTTTTTTTTTTTTACAATGGTTGTACGGAAATTTTAGTAGCCGATATTTTCCATCGTCGAGTGTGATAAAAGAGAGAGAGCATTTAGTTGATTTGTGTGTATCGGACGACGCCCTCTTGAGACGTATGTCAGGCAAGTCGAGATCTTGGTATAACTACTACTACTACTACTAGTTCAGAAGAAATAGAAAATAGATTCAAGTTAACGTGGTGTGAATGAATAGAAAGGGTTAATCGTTGTAGCCAACTTAGATTCTTTGGATTAAAGATTTGGAAATGTATAAATAAACACATTAAATTTTAATAGAATATGATTTAAAATAAATAAAATAAAATGAGATGTTTACTCTATCCTGATAAAATATGATTCGAACTTGATTAGATCAAACTAATTTGATTCGAGAGATAATTTGATTTGATTCGAGAAAGATATTTAAAGATTAATTCAAAGTAGACCATGGACACCCGGGATGCATCTTCGTTGTCTTGGATATTTTTAAATTAGTCCCCCGTGCGTATAATTTTTCTCTGATGCTCCTGCGTGAGGAGATTGAATTGCGCGAAGCACGAGAATATCCGCACTCGCCGCCCGATAAGAGACGGTCCGGCGGATCCGACGATGCCAGCTGCCACGCGTCAGGGCGGCGCGAGGAGCGGCTGAGAGCGCGGGTCCTTGTCGGCCGCTGACTCATCCCGCTTGGCGCGGGCCCCGCGAGGTGACGCAGCGGCCACCAACCCATTTAAAACCCGGATCCGCTGCAGGACGTTCCCCGATTTGGGTAACGCAACTACGCCAGGGCGCACTACGCCGCTCATCATCCTTTCACTCGCCTCCGTCTGCTGCCCTTTGTTGAGTCCCGGCGGCGCACGGCTCGGTCGTCCACGGGGGAAGACGCAGACGAGGAGCTGTGTCAGAAGGGCACCACCTGGACAAGATGACAAAGCGGGAGATGAAAGGCAGACCCCGCGCAGTACGGCGTCAGCCTGGCGCCGGCGGCGGAACTGGTGGCGCCGCCCGGCCCTCTGTCGTCGCCGCCTCGCTCCGGCGGAGCAGCCCCACCCGCTCACCAAGGGAAGGGAACGACCTGCTTTGGGAGTAGCTGGCAAATTTGCATCGTTTGACTCAGGAGACGTGCAGGGACAACCCGCCGTACACGGATCCGGTAAGGGGGCCCGATTACTCCGATCTGATTGCTCGGGGGATGGCAGATCCGGAATGATCCGGCGGTTCCGGAGATCCGTCCAGCGCGCGCGCACACACACGTACACACGACGACCCGGTTACCGGATCCGATAGACCGTTCTCTGAAGACCCGGACGGCGTTCAGATCCGGAAAACACGGTTAGTTTTTTAATTCCGGTGAGCTCTAAACAGCCTCCGGTGGTCAGAGAAACACCTGAATACGTCGAGACTGACCTTTTATCACGTCACCTAATTCACAATTTTTTATAGAAAAGGTAAATTAAATTTCCTTCGGGGAACTAAAGGTGGAAAAAATAAAATCAAAACTTCAGATGCCCAATCTAACAGAGCCCGAATCTCAAGCAGATAATTCGTGAAACCATAAAAAAATCTACTTCACTATCCTCATAGTTTTAGATGAACAAAATACATTAATCTTATTTTAGTGACAAAACTCAAAAAAAAAGTTACTCTACAAGAGATGTGATGATATTATTTGAAATCGTCGAGAAGATGTAAAAGCACAGAGTGCTCGGCAATTTCGTCGGAGTCCTTTTAAAAGTACTGTCTACGAAAAGTTGCTTCGATAAAAAATATTTTTATCATATAAAAGTGGAAACAATTTGATAACAATTTCGATCATATAGCCAAAATTCTTCTCTACACATGGAACAAAAATTTAAACAATATAAAAATCAAATTATAACAATGATTTTATAAATTTCTCATTATCTTAAAAAATGACTTCATACCCCTTTAAATTTTTATATTGTATTTAATGTCATATTTAAAATAAAATACATAATACAAAATATAAGATAGATACGTAAACTTTTATATTTATTTTAAAGTACTGATAAAATTCTACTTAATTTAAATAGTCCATTAAATCAAACCTCTTTTTAACTAAGATAATCTCAAGTTAAACATGAGTGATTAATTTTATTTTTAGACAATCTATTCATTAAGTTAAAATAATTATCATCTTATTTTAAGTTCTCATGATCTTGCAATTATTTTATATGTATACCCATCACTTCTCTCTCTCTCCACACACATGATCATCTACATCTAGCAAGATACCTCCCGTTCAGACGTGCGTAACAATCGGAAGAGCTTCTTTGCGATGGAAGGAGAAAAAAAAAATCTCCTTCTGACTTCTACTTTCGACCAGTGATAGTGTATACTGTTATGAAACCAAACAGCTTTTTTTAAAAAAAAAAAAAAAACAAAGAAGGCCTTCCGTTGAAGTTGAAGAAGTGGCCAAGAAAAACTTATCAGACACTCCCCAAAACGCGCACCCGCAGAAAACTATCACCTTCACCTACGATCAGAGACACACCCGGTAAATTCAACATTACTACTAACATAACAAACCCTTCCCGAAAATTTCACTAAAACCCCGATAATCTCTTCTGATAACGCGGATGGGCTTCCTTTGGGCACTAAACCGACGCCCACGTGCACGCAACACCGCTCGCTCGAGGCCGAATCCCGCCAGGGTTATAGGAAGCTGCACGGAAGCCCACCGGCCATCGACCCGGGTGGGGCCAAGTTGCCGGTCATCGTACACCGGCGCACCGCCACGTGGATACCGTCCAACGGTTCACAAAACTTTCAACCAAGGAAGACGGACGAGAGATGCCTACCACCCTCCACCGCACCACGTATCCTCGACGCTTCCTGCCGACTAGACTAGGAATGCAAACGAGTCGAGCCTGAGTAATATAGTGTTCAAATTCGACTAATTTAGTTTACACGAACTCGAGAACTCTTGTTCAAATTTGATTCATTTATTAATCTAAGTCGAGTCGAACTCGAGCAACAGGTAGACTAAAATTCAATTCATATTCAAACTTAAACTATATATAAATTTCTTTATAAACTCAAAATCAATCAAAAATTATTTGTGAAATTTTAAATATAAATTATTTATAAAATTCAATCTAAATTTAAACTTAATTTTATATTATTTAATATATTTAAATGACAATATATTAATATTAATATTTAAAATTTAATTTTTAAAATAAATATATAATATAATATTTAATCGAGCCATCAGCGGATTTATCGACGACTCGTTTAATGAATCGAATTTTATTTTTTATTCAAACTTGTTCATTAAACGTAATAAACGAGTCAAACCGAATTTTTATCGAGTCAAACTTCGAACTACTTGCCTGAGTGTATTGATTTGTTTGCACCCCTACTGCCGACCCATCCGAGGGACCGATGGGGCCGGTAAGATGCAAAGGAATGGTGCTGCTTGATCGGATCGGGCGATGATTTAGATATTATCAGGGGCAAAATTATTTACATATAAGTTACAACAAGCAGATGACCCCAAGGCATCATCAGAATCACAAACTTCCTCGCTTCTTCGTCTTGCCGTTGCTTGAGCCAGATCTGGGAAGTAAAAATCTGTAAAATCCTTCTCTTCTTCAATCTTGAAGAACGACCAGCCTACGGAACGAACAAAATGGGGAGATACCTAAAAAAAAAAACAAGGAGAGGGCGGAGAGATCTCCAGGCTCGTCGCCGCCGCCCTTCCCACCTTATTCCAAAAATCTCAGAACTTATCCGTTTACAATATACAGATTTGCTTGTTTTAAATTACCTTCGGCTTCGGATTAGAGCTGCAAAAAAAAAAAAAGAGACCCAACCTAAGATCTAAGCAACATGCGCATGTACAGTGGCAACACAGACTCCCTCCGGTTGCGAAGAGATTTCCGTCCCAAGTTTTTGCTTTGTCCAGAAAGCTGAATCCTTGAACTTTCTATGGTGTGGTTTGTTTGTTTGTTTTAATAGGGCGCTCTGGTCTCTTGTTGTTGTCAAGAGCAGATCGTCAGGCCACGGCGGTGATGCCGCGCCGGCCGTCCCTGTCGAGGCAGTCGAATCCTTCGATCCGAACGGCCGCCGGGCTGGGCGAGAACTTGGTGCGGACACAGCCCCCCTTGCGGCCGATCGCCGCGGACGGCGGCACCAGCGGCAAAGGGGTGCCCTTCTCTTCGCGGAAGCGCGCGTCGAGGACCAGCGGGTTAGTGGAGCGGCTCGGCGGAGAGCCGCAGAAGTACGGAGGCGAAGATGCGAAGGGGGTTTCCCCTGCTTGGTGCTCCGTGTCACCATAAGCTCCCTGCGTATTCGTGGAAAAAGGCATGAGGAACAAGCGAGATGATGATGATCTTGTGCCGAATCTGAAAGACGTAAAGATCTCACCTTTGTGAGGATGATATTCAAAACATCAGTCTCATGTTGTAAATCACACGGATCCGCTTGATGACTGCAGCACAACAAGCATATAACGTTAGCTACCACAGGAGGGGGGGGGGTGAAAACGAGGAGGAGATCGCAGATCTTAGATCTACAAAGACCGGGAGTTTAAAAAATAAATCATTTCTTTAGGAAGAAAGCGGAGCTGGTGAGAGACTGGAACCGAGGGAAGGGGGAAAAAAACGGAAGAGATGGGGATCGCAGCAAGCACAGACACACACCCAAGATGATGCCGTCGAAGGGATCTGATTGGGTCGGCGCCGGAGAGGCGGGCGACACGCCGTGGCTTTGGGCAGAAAACGGGGTCCATGCGGTCGGAGACGATGGAGGCGAAGGGGCTCCTCGCCTCGTCGCAGGCCGCCGGGGAACCCTGGTGGACCGCGCAGTAGCTCATCGTCGATTAGATGACGCACCGGAAAACGGGATGGGTCGTAGCAGCGGCGGCTGCCCGGCGACGACCCTCTTTACCGGCGGCTGTTAGGGTTAGTGGCGGTGGGGGCGTTAGACGGGAGGAGGAGGAGGAGGAGGAGGAGGACGACGACGACGACGAGGGGAGAGAAAGCAGCGGCGCCCCCTCCCGTGTATAAATAGAACCTTATCACCACCGCCGGACAAATCCAACGGTCCAAAACTCGTCTGGCCTTCCATCGAGAGAACATTACCTCGGGTTATTACCGTACGATCCTACCGGCAAGGTCGAGCGAGCGGTAGTCGGAGAATGGCGGTCACTGCACCGCTTTTAACTTGGGATACTCTCCTCGTCACGACGCTCTCTCTAACTATTTCCATTCCTTTTGCAGTAGCACGCAACTGGCGCCGCTGAAACAGCGACACCACGCGGATGACCCATCTCGGGCACCGCCCAGTGACCTTACCGCTCTCGGTCCAGTTAATTTGACCTCCTCCTGCGGGCCCACGCAGTTCACGGATGTCCGTCCGGACACGTCCTGCGCTGGTCTAGAATCATGGGGCCCAGTTATTGGACGGCCGTGATTAACGGAAACGCGGAGAAGGGAGAGGGGGTCCACGAGATCAGAAGGTCCCGAGTCGACGACGTAAAGCACGAAGGGAATGGCACGGCGCGGTAAATTTCGACGGATCCGTGGGCAGGAGAGGAACCTCGGGATGCTCCACGTGATCACGGCAGCTGGGCCGGGGGCGGGTCGGGCTCTCAGGGCCCATCAACCACGACAGGGAATATGAATCATACCATACAAAACTTGGTAATTCGCATAAAATAAGGTCGATGCACCGTTGGCCCTCGGACGTGGCGGGCCCACCCAGGGTCGGGGAACATCAATAAACATAATAACGGAGGGCTGATTTGCAATTCTTCGCCCGACGTTAGTACAACGTCGCGTTATGTCTGAGTAGGTCGCTCACGTGCTGCGTGCGGGGAGTGGGCCGTTGGAGGGGGTCCGCTGGCCCTTTCTTTGACAGGGCGGGCTGGCGAGTCGCGACTCGGACGGGGACTCGGCCGGCCCGCCTCGGACGTTGACGTGGCAGGTCAACTGCGACGGAGATCCAGGCTGGACTTTGACCAATTGCACGCCTGGACCCCACGCGGCGTTTCAGAGATGCAGGCCGGACTTCTTTATTCGTTTTATTCGGCCAATTTGGGGATAAGCATATTTAATTTTAAATATTAGAAATAAATTAAAATTATTGTGTTCCGTACAAAACATGCCCCCCCTCCCCTTTGAAACAGTCTAGCGTAAAATATAGCAAGGAAGGCGGGGTCGCGGGTCGGGAGTGGGTCGGTTGGGCCCAAATGGATCCGGGTCGGCCAAAGTCAGGACCCGGGTCGGGACTTGGGTCGGCCGGGATCGGAATAAAAAATAATTAAATAATAATTAAAAAACACCTATGGGGTCGGGATCTTGGGGTCGGGATCGGGTCGTTTGGCCCAAAAACCGCCCGGGTCGGGACCCGGATTCCGATCCGGCATTCCATGAAATATAGTTTAACCTCTGGTGTCCCCTTGGACTAGTGGGCATAAGTGGGTTACGGATGTTTAATTGCAAAATGTGATAAAAAATGTGGAGACCGTATGTATAACTAAACAAGATGAATGACCGCAAAGAGATCTGATCTCTTTCTTTATCCAAGAAGAAATTCTATAAAAAAATACTTAATACCAAAGGCATCATACGTTAATATCTCTGAACTCAGAAAAAAATCAATAAGGGATTTTACTCAAAAATAAGCCCGCTTTGGATGGCACCAGGTAATTTTGATAAAGTTTATAAAAGTAATTTTAAGATCTCTGCTGGCAGAACTCTGTTAAAAAAAAAAAGTTGGTGACCACAATATGGGAAGAGATTTCATCAGTCTTTTTTTTCCAAGAAAAAGTTCGCTTGGAAATTATATTTTATCGTGATTGATCGCCAAACCCATTATCTGACAAGCTTAACATGCTTTTGTAAAGATACCTATTTTTGACGCAACCAAGAATTCTATAAACACAAATGCCATGACAAAATATCTCATCGCACGATTTGGGCCGGCCCAGAATGTATACAGATATTGGGCCGGTCCAAACTAATTTCGTGCTCTGGTTGTTAGAATAGTCACGGAGGAGCTGTGTGTAAGTATGTCGGCTTGGTAATCTCTTTGGTAGCAATATTGCTGAAAATCTATATAAACATTATTTGTTAAATTAACATTTGACCTGAAATCATCAGGGGGGTGTTTGGTATTAGTGTCAAATTCGAAACTACAGCTTCGTTTGGTAACACTGTATAATAGACACACGCGTCGACGTTATCTATTTTAAAATTGATATCGAAAATAGTAATCACCGACAAGTATTTGACTAATAACGTACATTTTAAAATTCATAGCACAAGCAAACGTAATCCAGGCGTTTGGCCTGTGCCACCGTTGATATATGATATCCATATTCTAACCGAAATATTAATATCGAAATCGATATAATATCATTTTTATTTGACACAGAATGACAATAATTATTTCAAGACCGTTGTGATGAGCGTTGTGTTAAATACTAATGGGGTGTTTGGTTGCGTGATAACGAAGGTTTTTGTTTTAATTTTTAAAAATTGTAAGAAATCTTGTTAAAAGAGTTGTTTGGTAACCATGACAATTTTATGTTTTAAAAGTGATTTTCTTCTTAAACAAAAAAAGAGAGTCTCACCTCTTTCTTTTTTCTTGTGGTCCCCCACTCTGTTTGGTCTTGTGTGGTAGTTACTCTTTTTTTGTAATCACATCCCTCCAACCATGATAATTTTATATCATGAGTTGGTTCACTTTTTATTTTAATATAATTTTTTATCATGAAAGTGTACAAAAAATTATCATGCAACCAAACACCCCATAAATGTATATAAATACGAAGCAGAAGAATTTAACGAACTGGCCGTGTGGTATATAATGATTATTTGTGGTTGTTTGATAAATACTTTATTGTGTCAAATAAAAGAATGTGATTCAACATGACTTGTCGTCCTCTACGAAAGTCAATATATATATATTAATCTATATATATGTATATATTGATCTATATATATATGTTCTCTATTTACGACAATCAATATATATATATATATTGATCTATATATTGATCTATATATATTTATGTTCTCTATTTATTCGTCCTCTACGAAAGGATTCATGTACTTGTCGTCCAACTTCATATCATGCAGCATGGATAAAAAAATCGGGCCCAGAGAGAGAGAGAAGATGACGTGAACCTTGCCGTAGTGTCCTCGTCAAATCACAAATCTGTCCACTAATGATTTGTTTTCATTTCCTTGTACTCCTAAATGCAGTGGCTAAAATAATGATGATTTTCCATCAGAAGCACAATTCCATCTTCTTCTTCTTCTTCTTCTTTTATCGAACAACAACAGCACCCCTTTTCTTTTTCTACAAGCTAAACGGTTAGTGTTTAAGCACCTCCGCCACTGGGCCTTAATAAAGTTTTCATGGCGAAACTGGGCCGAGCCCATTTAGAGATCACACTCGACGTACCCCTGGGAACACGCACGCTCTTCTTTGGGGATAGATTTATGCAAAACTTTAGATGTGACTGGGGCTGCAGAGACCATGTCCTTATATTCGTTACTACATCTTATAATTAAATAAAAAAAACTGTATCTATTCATTGCTTGTTGATAATCAGAAACGAGTGTTTAATACATCTATACTATCTATTAGAAGTGGGAGTCTTTGTTTCATCAACAAGCATATAGCCTCCCTTATTGTCTAGATACATCCTCTCTCCTCATAGTTTTGATTTATCGATATTCAATTGATTGGTGGTGTATACCATTTTATTATACCTTAGAAAAATAGTCTTTTATTGTCCATATTTATCATGGACTCGTCGTGATCTTTTTCTTTGAACTTAAATAGCATCTTAGGTTTGTGATAAATAACTATATAAATAGTTACAATTTTGTCATACAAAAGATACAAAATAAAAGTAAATATCAATGATAGTAAATTAGATGTAATAGTAATACATTCACGGTGAATTCATGGTCAGTTAATAGTATCTTAGATTTGTGATAAATAAATATATAAATAGTTACAATTTTGTTATATAAAGAATACAAAATAAAAATAAATACTAAAGATGCTAGATTAGATACAATAGTAATATGATATTTATTAATTTATTTTTGTATAGATTAATGTAAATTATATTTTCATAAATAAAATTATTTTTATTTTTATAAAAAACCAAAATTATAACAAAGTTTCAATTTATTCAAAATAACTTAACCCTTTTCATGATAATAGAAATATCTATTACCAAAATCCACTACCCTTGTCACATTTTAAAGTGATATTTTATTATATTGATAACTAATAGAATGTACCTGAACTCTAAACTTAACATCTGACATCATTATTTTTCTTTATACGGTCTCATTTTGTGTGTGTGTAAAAAATGTAATTTTAATAACTATTTTTACAAATTTTGTTTTATAATAATTGTCAACATCACATCTTTAATAGTTGATATTATCTATTTTTTAAAATAAAACTAACATTGCATTCTATTATTTTATCGGTTGGTATTATAAATGTATTTTGTGTAAATATAAATGCTATATCATTATTAAAGTATGACATAAATTTAAAATATCTAAATATGTATTTACTAGAAAATTAAATAAAGGTAAAAAATGAAAGCATCTAAAAATGATAAGCTTATTGATAAATCTATTTATTGCTTGGTACTTATTGTTGTCAAATAAGATTCAACAATATAATATGACATCAGGATATTTTTTACAAATGTGAAATCAACAATGGTTGAATAGTTCTAGGACATAGTGATGATAAATTACAAAATATTTTACTAATAGATTCTCGGGTAACATGAAATGAAATTTTAATGACATCTTAATTATATGCATTCATAAAGTGTTTAGACTTGATTTTTTATTTGTGTAGTTTTATTTTTAAAATTTATAATCTACATTACGCTATTATAAAATGTAAAAATTTGTTTGGCATGTATTCATTCACGTCCTAGCTTTGCTCTTACATCACGTAGGGTGTTTGGTTGAACAATAATTTTGTGTACATTTTCATGATAAAAGATTGTATCAAAATAAAGTCTAAGCTAATCAATAAAATATATTTATCAGGTTTGGGAAGATATGATGATAAAAAAATAGTGGATACTATATATGACTGAACAAGGTGGGAGATGACAAGATAAAAAAGTATCACTTGCTTTTTTTGTTCATAAAGTAAAACTCTTTAAAACCATAAAATTATAATGATTGTCAAACACCTCTTGTAAGAAGTTTTGTTATAAAAATATAAAATTGTAATAAAATCCCAATTTGTCATGCATACGAACATCCCATTATGATTAATGAATTCAATAATAAAAATCTGTTGGTTGGGTTAGATTAAAATTCTTTCTTTCACAATTTTTAGAATCTTACTTTTTACGGTTTAAGAATTTCAAACCTTTGGGATTTTGAACTTTTCAAGTGTTTAATTAGTTGTCATATTTCTAATCTTTTCAAATTTCAATTTTCCAATCTTTTGATTTCCAAGTTTTCGGAGTTTCCATATTTTGAATCCCTACCCTTTCTAATTTTTTAGATTTCATAACTTTTGATGTTTCTATAATATATATTTTTTTATATTTTTTACATTAATTAAAATTTTCTACTTTGCAAATTTCTCTATTTTCTATCTATTAATTAATCATTTTTTATTCATAAAAGTAGGAGTTAGCTACTTTCATTAAGTACTACACAACATTATCTTTGATATCCATTATAATGACCAAAGCATATTTGACTTATACCATTTCACTTCATGTAAATATACATGTTTGGTTTGCAATACAAAATGTTATCATTTGAGCAAATCTCTCTCTCTGTCTCTCATATTTTGTTGAAGATGTTGGCAGTTGAAAGAGTCAAATAAATAAGAAAACTTTATATTGCAAACCAAGTCATCAAAGTAGTTACTTTAAATCTCATAATATTTTAATGATACATATTGTGAACTAAGTCATCAAAGTAGTTACTTTTGGACCTTTCACTAAATTTTCAAAGTCTCTCATATTCAATTAAAAACCTTTAAGTGCTTTCTAATTCAAACCTAGCTAATACATTTAAATAAATAATCATAAAATCTACAAACTATCTAAAATATTGCCTTCAAAATAAAATACATCATGTTATTTAAACTACGTGAACAGAGGTGTTGTCCCCTCGTCCAATCGTCCGATTTTCATTTGTGTTACAAGTGCCTACTGGCATCTCTAGCCGTTTTCATCTCCACCTCTCAGTGCCATCTCCGCCCCATCTCCTCGCCATTACTACCTCTCGCTCCTTGCATTGGCATCTCTAGCCGTTTTCATCTCCACCTCTCAGTGCCATCTCCGCCTCCATCTCCTCGCCGTTACTACCTCTCCCTCCTTGTCGTTTCTCTCTCTCTCTCTCTCTCTCTCTCTCTCTCTCTCTCCCTTCTTGGTTGGTTTGCTCGGGCGAATGCTGTTTGTTCATCATGTCTCCCCCGATTGTCCGATCAACATTGAGCCGCTCGATTCGTCCTCCAATTCTTCGGTAACTTTCTTCCGTCGGTCATCCGTTCTTCTGAGAACACATCGCATCTACATAACACCATAGGCCCTGCATTTATGGGCTTGGTGTATGCATCGGAAGGCAATGACACCTCGTCCGTATAGAAAACACCGCTCTCCTCTCTATGCAAGGCTACAATGTTGCCGTTCTATGGGAGAATTTGCTAGAGTGAAGTAAAGAGGATATCTGCGGCCTATGAGACCCCTCCCCTACCTCTCGCCGGTTCATGTCGAGTTTTCACCTTCTCTGGACTCGATTGGCTTCATGATTCTCCTCTTTCACATGACAACGTCTTAACTTGACACGATAAGAGGAGTTGTCGCTAGACCCCTCAATGGTGACAATGGTTGGCCTTGGAGTGCAGTCCATAGAGTAGCTTTACCCCTTCCCCTAGGCTCCTATGCTTTTTCTTTTATATATGTGATTATATTTTTTATCTACACTTCATCGTCCATTTTTTCATGGAGCAACTTTACTCTCTTTTCTAATTATCCTTAATAGGTTGGTCGTCAACTTTTGTACTCTACATGAAAAAGAGTCTTGACACACCCAAATACTACTTTTTAAGTATATAAGGAGACTTCACGGTAATGTTAAAAATGTTTTCTCATTCTGTATATTTTCTTTTTTTCTATATGCAGTTATCTTTTTATGTTCTATTTGTTTTTCAATACCTTTTCTCTTTATGTGTACATTTGACAATTGAGATGTCTTTAGTCACATATTACATTTCTCGTGTTTTTCTCTTTACATACGTTGTTACATTTTTTTTATCTTTACTTCTTCATTCCTTTTCCACCATAGGTTACTCTCTTTTCATATTCCTATCCCGCATTTCTCATTATATATGAGAAAGAAGTCAAAGAGTGATGGGTGGGGAATATCAATTTATTATTCTCTTACCTAGCAAGAAGTGTAATAGAATTAGAAGTTCTAAAATTGGAAATAAATGTCTAACAAATGTGACTTTATTTTTTATAAATGCCAATCCAAATGCACTAATTATATACTATGATTTAAGCTTAGTTTTGTACCATAAATGACCTAGATATTTTATTGAAAGTTTCACACAAAAGAAGGTAGCCATTTCTTATAATTAGTATTTTTTAAATAAATGAATATTTTTAATTTTTTTGGTGAATGTAAGATAAAGCAAGTTTGTATTAATATAATTTATAAAATTTAAGGAAGGACTTGAGTTGATTTGAAATTGGTTCAAAATATGATTAAATCAAATTCATCTAATCTAACTTGCCACTTCTTGATTATGACCAAGGTAATCATATACGAAAATTGAAAAATGTCGATTCGCATTATAAATCTAAAATGTCAAAAGTAAAAATGAAATAAAGTAAGATGTAAACTCTTAACTAAAAAGAAATTCTCAAATTTAAAATTTCTATCTCCGAAGTTTAACTGAAAATTTGAATTAGGCTTTGTAGACTCAATTAGGATTTGGAGCAATTTCTGTAGGTCTCGGTAGCGGACCAATTCGGTGAATTAGGCTTTGTAAACCCAATTAAGATTTGGATTAATTGTTATACCTAATCCAATTGGGATCGGGTGATGTGTCAAAAGATGAGTTTAGTTTAAGTAAAAATTAGACTAGATCTGAATGTTCGTTCCCATTCAAGTTCTTTCGTGTGCCAAAAACATTTGTGCATTGTTATTGTTGACGCAAGAGGATCCCACTTTCTTTCTTTTAGGATTTTTTTTTGTGATGTGGAAAGTTTGTTGGTCAGGTGGGACACATTAATGTTGTCAATTCGGAATTTGACTTGCTATGAACAAAGTAAAATTTGAAAACATATTCCTCACTCACCTCTTTATATAACTTATTTGAGATGTATATGCATGGATGATAGCTTATCGTGACTCGGATTTTTGATGACTAAGTAAAAATTTTGTATCAAAAGCATGAGTGGCCTTTTTGTTACTCCGTGTCTAATTGACATAATATTTTTCTCCTACCTATTTTAGATTGATTTATGATAATTTATGTTGTAATATTTACTTCTCGCTAGGTTGTGGTGGATGTCTTCATTCTCCGCATCTTATTTTGCTTTCAAAATTATGTTTATTTTCATTTGGAATGTATAAGTCTAGAAATATAAAAATATATCATAACTAACTAGAATCAATCAATGTTTACATTGGTTGCAAATAAATAAATATGATAATAATAATAAAAATAATAATATAAAAAAGTGTTGTTTATAATATTATAATCAATCTTTATAAATGAAAGTTGTTAAATTCATATAAATGTCACTCAAATCAATATCAGTTTGATTACCGGTTTATGTGTATATTTGAAGAGTAAACTATAACATTTATAATTTAACTAATTTTTTATAATGTACTTATCTATCATAAGAATTTATCTCAATTATGCTATAAATTTATATATAATCGGTATATAATATATCACTCGAACACGTGCGAAGCACGTGATTTGACTAGTACATACATATATATATATATATATATATATATATATATATATATATATCTACCATCCACATGTTTGACACCTCTATGTGAGACGATGGGTAGTCCGGATTTGACCGACTAGAGCGTACGTCCCCAAGCAAACATGACCGCTGCCAATTAACCACGCATATAAGAAAAATATATATATACACACATATATATAGCAACCAACGAGGAGCACCAAACTAGTAGCGGATGGATGGAAGAGGTGTGCATTAGACGATCCAAATTGACAAAGCCAAATCGTCCTTGGGCTTTTGGTTCGGTTTGATTTAGTTTGAACCCCACTTTTGATCCCATGTTAATTTCCTAAACCGAACCAACTCAGGCAAAATCGTTTGAATCGATTTAAATAAAATATTATTATACTTTTGATTAAAATTATATGTATACGAATTTTACACTAAAGTGGTATTTTGATATTTATTTAAATTATTTATAACGAGAGAGAGAGAGAGAGTCGTTACCCGTGTCAAGAGCATGACCGGGTGGACATTATATAATATGATACGCGTGGGGGCCGGACTCCAGCTACCGCAGGCTATAAAGTATTGACGACAGTTTCATAGCCGCTGTTAATACCTTTTTCTTTTTTTTCAACGGCGATTCTTTTTTATTAAAATGGCTTGCGACTAGAGAAAATGGCCAATAGTTTCTATTGGTATATATATATATATCGATTAATGTGTAGGTATCGTAATCAAATCAAGTACTGTTTTATCACGAAAATGAAACTACGTACTCAGAGACGCGCGTGTTTTCGTATAATTAACTTTGGAGCCCGCTGACCGCAGGCTGATCATATGATGCATCGTTGTACGATAATTAAGAGTATAGTCGGTTAAATATATATTACTCCGATTTAAAGTCGGAGTAATATATATTAACCGACTTCAAAGTCTAACTATCATACAACGATGGATCATGGTCGTATCTTTGTAATTCGAATACGATTGATTGTTGAAGTTGAACATTTCACAATAAAATCGTAGTTTTTGTCATTCGGATATCATTCGTTCTTAAACTTTGACATTTCACCCTAAAGTCGGAGTCAAACGGTGTTTAGAAGGGGAAAAAAGAGTGCTATTTAATGGGGTGTTTGGTTGCACGATAATTTTTTGTACACTTTCATGATAAAAAATTGTATTAAAATAAAAAGTGAACCAACTCGTGATATAAAATTATCATGTCTGAAGGGATGTGATTACAAAAAAGAGTTACGGTCATTCATGACCAAATAAAGTGGGGGACCACAAGAAATTAAAAGAAAGAGGTGAGACCCACTTTTTTGTTTAAGAAGAAAATCACTTTTAAAACATAAAATTGTCGTGATTACCGAACACCTCTTTTAACAAGTTTTCTTAACATTTTTAAAAGTTCAAACGAAAACTTTCGTTATTATAATAATGCAACCAAGCACCCCCGTAAGGAAAGAAACCTCTCCCCGCCGCTGGTGGTTTTTTCTGGCCCGGCCGGCAGCTTTCCGTCCAGACTCCGGGAAGATTTATGAAGATGATTTACAAACTGACACTATCACCAAAGGTAATTACATTGAGAAGCATCATGGGGAATATCACGGGACCAGCTCTTCTAGAAGCTTCATGGGATCGTGCGCCGCCTGATCCTGCCTCTGCTCTGGCAGTCCTGCACAATTGTACATTTTGCTTTTTCACCACCAAATTATTCTTTTGTAACTTTCCCTGGTTGCCCTTGGCACCACTTTGTACGCATTGGTTTTTATCTTATATAAGGCCCACTGTTGAACCAGATGGGTACGCTCGATTGAGCATACACACTGCGTCTTGTTCCTCCATCCATTCCTGTGCTCTCTCTTGTGCTCTCGCAGGTTTCTGATTGATCCAGCACCTAGAGCCTCACATTTGGTATCAGAGCGAGGTTTGCGTTAAGGGATGGAAGGAGGATCCACAGTCGCTTCACCCCAAGGCAACTCATACGCCGATGTACCGGTGCAACATGGAAATGCGTAATCCTTTCTACCTACAAGTGCCGACCACCTGTCTTGTTCTTATATCTATTCCTCTCGAATGGTGACAACTATATTCCTTGGCAAAGAGGGATGACGGTGGCCCTCTACGCCAAGAACAAGATGGGCTTCGTCAATGGAGAAATTGTAGCCATCTTTAGAGGATCCCAACTACAATGCATGGGAACGTGTTAATAACATGGTCTTGTCGTGGATTCTCAACTCCATTCACAAGGACTTGATTTCTTCGGTTTTATATTGCCAAACTGCTCAAGAGGTCTGGGCTGATCTCAAGGAGAGATTCTCACCCTCTGATGGGCCGAGAATATACAACTTGGAGAGATCGATTATGAATCTCAAACAAGGTAATGACCAAGTGTCAAAATATTATAACACTCTCAAGGGCTATTGGGATGAGCTTGCACAGCTAAGTATTATTAATGATCCAAGGAGACAATTAATTCAATTTCTGATGGGGCTCAATGATGTCTATGGAGGAGTCAGAAGCTCCATATTGCTTATGGATCCTTTACCAACAACCAACAAGGCCTATTCTCTCATTCTGCAAGATGAAACACAGAGGCAGATCCACATGATGAATTTACATGAAGCATCCGCCATGATGGCCCAGAATTTTCAGAGAAACCAGAGGAACCAAGGGTCAGATGTGAAGAAACTATGGTGTAATCACTGCAACATCTCAGGCCATACAAGAGAGAACTGCTACAAAATAAATGCCCCGAGGTGCACATATTGCCAAGTTCCCGGACACACCAAAGAAGTCTGCTACAAACTAAATGGATATCCTGCAAACTTCAAAAACAAAAAGGGGAAAAGACCCCTTCAACAGAATTTGACTGATCAGCAGTATGCGAATCTAATTAAGCTCTTAGATGGAGACACGGATGAGAAGATACAAGCTAATGTTGCTGTCAACACAGAAGGACAAGGAACATGGATTCTAGATTCCGGGGCTACTTCACATATTTCTGCACATCCTGTGCAAAGGATCATGAATGAAGGATCACACCGACCGACAGGTATATGTTTGCCAGATGGCTCCCTTGTCAAGGTTGAGCAAACAGGTTCTATTAATCTCAACAATGATTTTACTTTAACTAATGTTTGTCATGCACCTGGATTTAAGTATAACCTCATGTCTGTCAGCCGAATAACCAAAGAAAAAAACTACAGCATAACCTTTTATCCTACAAATTTTGTGATACAGGATTTAGTCTCAAAGGACAAGATTGGGCAGGGCCTTGAATCCGGTGGATTATATTATTTTTTGGGAAAAGAAGGAGCTGATATATGCCTGATTTCGGAGGAAGACCCTTCTTACCTTTGGCATTGTCGCCTTGGACATATATCCGAGAAGAAGCTTAAAGAGCTTTCATCTTTTTTGAATTTTCCTTTTATTTCATCTACGTGTCATGTATGTCCCTTAGCAAAGCAAACGCGTTTGCCTTTCAGTCGTAGTTGTATTAAAACTCATCACACTTTTGACATAATCCATTGTGATGTTTGGGGACCTTATCACACTCAAGCTAAGAATGGATGTCATTACTTCTTAACTCTTGTGGATGATTACTCCCGCTTTACTTGGGTTTATATGTTTAAGTACAAGAGTGAGGTGCCTAGAATTATGATAGAATTCATAAACTACATTTAGAATTTCTTCTCCACAAATATTAAAACCATTAGGACTGACAATGGAAGTGAGTTTCTTAATAAAGAATTGGGTGACTTCATCAAGGATAAAGGAATTGTTCATGAACTCACTTGCATTTACACACCACAACAAAATGGTATAGTTGAAAGAAAGCATAGACACCTCCTTGAAACCACTAGGGCCCTAAGATTCCAATCTCACCTTCCCAAAACATATTGGAGTGAATGTATTCTCACTGCTGCCTATTTAATAAATAGGCATCCTAGCAAAGTATTAAAAGGAAAGACACCTTATGAAGTAATGTTTAATAAAAAACCAGATTACAATAGATTAAAGGCTTTTGGGTGTCTTTGTTATTCATCCACTTCACACCTAGAAAAGGATAAACTTGAACCACGTGCTAATCCTTGTGTCTTCATAGGGTATCCACCACATCAAAAGGCCTACAAATTGCTCAATCTTAATACTTATCAAATATTCACAAGTCGGGATGTAATCTTCCATGAGAAAATTTTTCCCTACAAATATCATGAAGAGAATGGTGCTCATACACCCATACCCCATCCTGTCTTTCAACCAGAACAACCGGGCAATAACATTTCTCTGGACAGCATAACCCATCCTGTCCTCCAACCAGAACAACCTGGCACTCACGTTTCTTTGGATAGCATTTCTGAAGAAGAAACCAGTACCAAACCTCATGTTGACTTCCCCACAACTCCTGAAATTGATGTTCAACCTGCTCAGGGTCCCTCTTCCGAAAACAGGCAGAGAATCAGAAGAATGCCGAGGTACCTAAATGATTATGAAACCGGCTTCAATGCCATGCCCAATGCCTTGAGCAAAAGTCTTTATCCTATAGAACACTATCTGCCTACTGAGGGTTACACTGAGAAACACCTTGTTTTCTTGAGTAAAATGGATCAAGATTATGAACCAAAAAATTATGATGAAGCTAGAGGGTCCGTGGGAGAATAGCTATGATGGAAGAACTAGATGCCTTAGAGAAAAATGGAACCTGGATTGTCACTGATTTGCCGCAAAGAAAAAGAACAGTTGGATCAAAATGGGTTTATAAAGTTAAGTACAATGCTGATGGAACAGTCTCTAGATATAAGGCAAGGCTTGTGGCGAAGGGTTACACTCACCGTAGGGATTGGACTACCATCAGACCTTTGCACCGGTAGCCAAGCTTGTGACCGTGAGGTTGCTGTTCTCCCTTGCATCTATAAATGGGTAGAGAATGATACAATTAGATGTTAATAATGCTTTCCTCCATGGAGAATTAAATGAAGAAGTCTACATGGATCTACCACCCGGATACAACAAACAGGGGGAGAACCAAGTCTTTTTTTTAAAAAAATCTCTGTATGGCCTTAAGCAAGCATGTAGAAACTGGTTCTCAAAGCTCACTTCAGTCCTTGAAGAAAAGGGTTTTCAACAGTCTAAGGCCGATTACTCACTTTTTATTCGGTCTAGCAGTAGATCCCTCACTGCCATACTAATCTATGTTGATGACATACTTATTACTGGGAATGACTCAAAAGAGATTGATGATATTAGAATTGCTCTTGAACAAAGTTTTCACTTAAAGAACCTTGGAGTCCCCAAATATTTTTTGGGAATTGAAATAAGTAGATCCAAGACTGGAATCTACTTGAGTCAGAGAAAGTATGCGCTGGACATCATAGATGATTGTGGGCTTCTTGATGCCCGGCCTGCTGATATTCCTATCAGTCCCAAACATAATCTGTATGAAAAGGGGACACCACTCACTGATCCGAAGCCCTTCAGAAGACTGATTGGTAGACTTCTCTACCTAGCTGTTACTAGACCAGACATACAATTTTCTGTGAACTTACTTAGCCAGTTCATGAATGAGCCCACTCTAACACATATGGAGGCAGCTAAGGGTGTTGTTAGATATTTGAAATCCAATCCTGAGAAGGGCCTGTTTCTGAGCTCAACCTCAAAAATGGAGCTGTCAATCTTCACAGATGCAGATTGGGGATCCTGCCCCATTACACGAAGGTCCACTACAGGGTACATCAGTTACCTTGGTGATTCTCCTATTTCTTGAAGACCAAGAAGCAACCAATCAAGCTTGTGTCCTCAGCGAAGCCGAGTGCGAGCTATGGCAGCTTGGGGGCCGCTGAATTGCAATGGTTACATCATATACTCAAAGAATTTCGGATTTAAATTGGGACTGCAATGCTTTATTGTGATAGTCAAGCAGCCCTGCACATAGCTGCTAAACCCGTTTATCATGAAAGAACAAAACACATTGAAGTTGATTGCGTTTTTATTAGAGAGAGAATTCAATCAGGGACTATTACAAACCGCACATGTTCCAGGACAAAGACAGATAGCCGATATCTTCACTAAGCCTTTACCAAAAGAAATTTACAAGGTTCACGTTCGTAAATTGATGTCGATTACAATTGCCAGTTTGAGGGGGAGTATGAAGATGATTTACAAACTGACACTATCACCAAAGGTAATTACATTGAGAAGCATCATGGGGAATATCACGGGACCAGCTCTTCTAGAAGCTTCATGGGATCGTGCGCCGCCTGATCCTGCCTCTGCTCTGGCAGTCCTGCACAATTGTACATTTTGCTTTTTCACCACCAAATTATTCTTTTGTAACTTTCCCTGGTTGCCCTTGGCACCACTTTGTACGCATTGGTTTTTATCTTATATAAGGCCCACTGTTGAACCAGATGGGTACGCTCGATTGAGCATACACACTGCGTCTTGTTCCTCCATCCATTCCTGTGCTCTCTCCTGTGCTCTCGCAGGTTTCTGATTGATCCAGCACCTAGAGCCTCACATTTTGAGAGGAAAGAACGGCAGCTGGGAAACCAGCTGTGCTCGCGCCTCGTGAAAGAGAGGACCCTTTAATTTACTACTCTCTCTCTCTCTCCTTCTCTGCATGCAGCTTCCTTCCCTCATAATTCCTTTCTAAATTTCGAGGGACCAGCCAGAGCAAGTTGCGGAGAAGCACTGATCGACCACATCTTGACTCCTTGATTGGCCTGCAGGTCATATATATATATATACATATAGTAAGACTGGCTACTAAGCTCTCTCCACCACTTCGGCATATTTAATTGTTTATTTGAAATCACATAGATATATATCTATCTATCTATCTATCTAGGTGTACGTAAATATATATATATATATATCGTCCCGCATGTTGAAGGCCCTGATCTCTTATACCTCGATCATCTGGATCAACAACATCTTAATCATGATAACCACATATATATATACACGATGATACATAAATCCTGGATGAGAGTCTCTCTCTCTCTCTCACTCACATCTGCTTTGCCCCGTACGTCCGCTTCTTCGTTGGAGATGATTTTGTTTGGCCCAACAAACGAAGTATATGAAAAATCATCGTTGTAATGTAATAAACACAGTGCATTGAAATTGAACGCCACTCTTTGTTGCGTACGTCTGGATTGTTGAATTCTTCTCATATTCTTATGGACTCCGAAGTGATCTTATATATATATATATATGTATAATATGTTTTGTAGGACAAGATATATAAAAACGTGTGAACTAACTAGCTAGCTAGTTATTAAATATACATGTCGAAATTAGCATATATACATGCACGTAGATCTATATATGTAGGCAAGTAACGACTAACTATGTATGTTAATTACATATCGGAGAAGTATGGTATAAATTAAAAGAACGTCGACGCAACTAGCTAGGACGACATCGTCGGGGGGCACAGATCGATTTTATACAGACAGACCCAAGTGGAGATATATATATTGGGGGCTGACATGAGATGGACGGCATCCGGAATGAGATACTGATTATTCGAGTTGATTTAAAGCGGGAGACAATTAAGGGAGGGAGAATTACAACTCACTCCATTTTAAAAAAAAATCAGATTAACAAAGACTTCATTGATCGAATTCCCGTCCCATTTAATTCGTTGACTCCTATTTCACTTACCACCCACCCGTAGCCCTGTTTTGCCCTCAAAATAACTAGAAAACTCAATGGAGTCTTAACCGTGATGCTTCGTCATTCAAGATATAATAATATTTTATTGTTAAAATATTTATATAATTATCATGATAGATTAAATAGATTATTCTTAATATTTTATAGTCAAAAATTATATTAAATATGATTCGATAAATAAAATTTTAGTTGTCATGTTTTTTACTTAAAACAAAATAATGTCACGCAGTTAGAATAAAATATGCTTAACTTGATGTAATGAATAAGTTAATTTTTTATATTAAATTTAAATGTCGATAAAAACAATATGTGGTAATTAACTGTCTTAACCATAATAATAATTTGCATTTATAAACTAAATTAATTAACACGACGTAATAAATAATATGACATGTAATAATTTATGTCATATTTAGATTTTGATATGAATCGAATATGTTAAATTTTTATTCCGAACACATCGATGTTTTACGGTCGTAAATCAGATAAGAATTATAAAGTAGCTCTAAACGTTGAAAATAAGATTAGAGAATCTAATTAACCATTAAATTTTAAAACTTTTAAAATCTAATATCAAGAGGAAATACTAGGTACTTTGTTTGACATGAAAGAGTAAAAAAAAAAGACATCTCCAGCAAGCGGATGTGATGATATATATTTTGAAAGAACGGACCTAATGATAATTAGGTGTTTTTTGAAAACGGACCCGGTGGTAAAGTGCTCCCCTTTACAACGGATCCCGTGTGCATTTTGCCCATAATTGATTGACATTCAATTCATCTGCACGCATGCACTAAGTAAACTCTCGACCAATTTCGTTCCACTTTCTTCCCTTTGGCCGCCCGACTTGTGACACACAAAATTATGCACCATATATTGCATACATACGTACATATAGGCCCCGTCATTTCCTTCTAGAACCTTCTAGAGTCAATAAAGAAGAAGGACGTATAATTAAGGAGAAAGCATCTATCGGTGCGAACTTGCTTTGCTCTCCCCCAGTGTCGTCTTCTTACCGGGGCACGCTTATATATATATAATCACGAACAGGGAGACTGACTATCTATCTGTGTGTCCCAACTTTAACCTCTCCGAGGATTAATGTAGATGAACATATGAATAAGACGACCAAGGTGGGCGTGTGAAACACGGTCCTCGGTATTAAGATATATATATATATATATATACCATGTCCGCAGCGCAAACCGCCGGAGAAAACCCAGGAAAGTGGAAACCGGGGGTGGCCGCCCCTTGGATTCCTCTCTCCCGCCCACCTGCCAACATACATATATAAATATGTATAGGTACGTACCCACTTGAAATTCTTTAACGGGAAGCAATGTGATGCTAAACAAAGACAGGTGCGTGCACCTCCCCGAGTCCTTCGCTCTCCTTCCTGTTCCTTTCAACTTACTCTTCCTATAGCTCCCAGTGGGATTATATATATGAGTGGACGGTGAGAGAGAGAGAGAGAGAGAGGGGTACATCTATATATATATATATATATATGGACCCCATGCGAACCGTGGACCGGTGAAGGAAAGAGGAGGGCTGGCTAGCTGGGTCCTTATCTGGTTCAACCTTGCGGCCGACTGATTAGCAATGTCTGCCCACAAGTTGGTCCGAAATAATTGATAGCGGGAGAGGAGGAAACGATATGATCATGGTGGAGGAGGAGGAGGGGACTGCCATGGCGCAACCCCCACTTCTGCCATGGTCTTTGGAGCATTCCCGGCCCCCACCATTTTGTATTTTGTCGGGGGGTCCGCGTGGGGACCGGATCCTCTGTGCACTGTGCACCCCAATGCACACCACTTCAATGATCTATCTTTTATTACACTCAAAATAATTATTTTTAATATTTTTAAAATTGTGAATATAAATAAATATCATCTAATATTATATTCTATATAAATTAGTATCAAAGATATTTTTTACATATTTATTTGAATTAAATGCATGATTAACTTATAACAAAGTATAAATGTTAAAAATATTTGATAATATTATATTTTTATTGATATATAATCTTTGTTTATATTCACAATTTCAAAAATATTAAAAATAATTATTTCGAGTGTAATAAAAGATAGATTATTGAAGTGGTGTGCATTGAGGTGCACACCGCAGTCCACGGAGGATCCGGTCCCGTCAGCGTGTGGCTTCTCTCTTACAAGTCTTTTTTTTTTTTTTGGAAAGACGAAGGGTTCATGTTCATATACTAGTAAAACAAGGAGAAACATGGATAATACAAAGTGTCTCTTCCAACTCTCACAGCCAGCTAGTTAGCTAGGTTGAGTCGCATCACACATCTCCGGAGATCACCTCTCTCCTCTTCCTTCGAAGCGAAATATATGTATATAAATGACCGGATACCAGAGACTGATCAGTTCCGATATATGTGTTTTTAAGGAAAGTTGTCAGTCTTAAATAAGAAGACCGTGATGGACGATAATTCGGTCGGACATCCATCGCGCAATAGAGAAGGTTAGGAGAGTCGGAGTGTTGCGAACCCCGTGATTCTACTACGTACGTACGTCGAATCAGTTGACCATATAACTCAAGAGAGTAACCGCGTTGATTGACGGCTCTTTGATCAAGAGATCATCGTCTCGAAAATTGAGATGTTAGTGTAACCCATCTGTCTCAATTTAAGTAAGAAGTACCATTTTCTTTTCCTTAAAAGACGGCCGATAACTTGCATGGGGACTGGAGGGAAGCCCATCGGCATCCCCCCTCCATGGAAGGTCAAGACACAACTTCAGAAACATGAATTTTGCCATGAGATTTGAAGGAAGATATTCGAAGAGGCGAGACGAGATTTTTTCGGGAACATTCAACCTAGTAGTGCCTCTCTTCCGTACGCCCCCGGCCGCCATGCTCTCCCCGGACACCCGTCGGGATTCTGGCTAACCAGACCGCAGGTTTAGCCGACCCTAGTCGGCGGTTAGGTTACGCTCCGTCGCGGCGTCGCCTACCGCAGCAGCGTCCTTTGCGAAAGAAAGGGGCAATCAATGCAGTTGGACGCATGCGGAGGCGCCGCTCCGTGCATCTCCCCCGCCGCCGCCTGCTTCCGCACCCTCGCCGGGGGGGGGCTCCGACCGACACGGCCACGGCCACGGACAGACATGGGAAAAAAAAGAGAAAACTCTGTCCGAGTACAGACCATGCGTGTACATAAAAGGAAAGACAGACAGGGCGGGTGGGGGTGGGGGTGACAGTACAGAGGGTGGACGACGGAGACAAGAATGATGGTGCAGATGACACAGTCTCCGTTTATGGCGGTAGGCCTGAGACGAATGCGCCTGCTCTCTCTCTCCTGCCGGAGCTGGCCGGCTGCCTGGGGAAAGCTAGCTAGGTAAGCCTGTTGGTCCACTGCGGCGGTCCAGGGAGCGGGATTGGAAGAACTGGCGGCGCCGCCCCCACCTCTGTACTGTAAGGGGAGGGCGGCGACGCGGTCTGACAGTGTGGCCTGGCCGTCACGCGGTCAGCTCGAGACGTAGCTGCACGGGGCAGGCCTCCCCGCCCCACCCCACCGGCTGTCGTCTGGGGTTGCGTGCCGGACTGTGACTGCTGCTGCTGCTGCTGCTCGCACGCGGGCTGTGGTGGTGGTGCAGGGGTTCGAAGCCCAGCGTCAGCTCCAGCTCCACCTCGCCGTCGTCACCCGCCGTCCGCTCGCCCGCCTTCGCCTGCTCCGCGCCGGGACTCGTCACCATGGACCCCTCCGGAGTCGTCTCCGCCGAGCACATGCTGCTCCCATTCTCTCCGTCCGCGGCCCGGGATGGCTCTGCCTCGTTCGCGTCGACGCTCGGCGCGGCGGGGTGGGTGGCGGAGGAGTCGGCGTCGGCGTCGGCGTCGGCGTCGCTCGTCTCGGGGTGGAAGCAGAGCGGGCGGGAAGCCGCCTGGGCGGAGTCGCCCGCTGCGACGGCACCGACGCGGTGGGGGTTCCCGGGGCGCTTGAAGCGGGGGAGTGTGGCCTTGTGGACCCTGTGAAGGTCGTCGCCGGCAGATTCACCGCGGGGATGACCGGCGGCGGCGAAGCACTTGGAGACGTGGCGGATGTCGTAGGAGGCGGCGCCCTTGTTGAGGAAGGGAACGGGGGCGCTGGCGGCCGCCTCCGTGGGGATCTGCATGATGGGAGCACCCTTGAGCACGGCCTCGACGGCGGCCTGGCAGAGCTGCCAGTTGCCGGACCACAGCAGCCCCACGGAACCGTAGATCGGGTTGACGATCCTCCCGCAGGCCTCGTACAGCAGGGATCTGAAGATGGCTGAAGACGACGGACGATAAAATCGAGATCATCCCCCCGAAGGAAGAAGAGGAGAGACGTACGAGATCCGGCCACCACTACCTCATATATAACTCACCGGGGCGTAGGTTCTCGGGTCCGGCGTTGATGAGGTTCATGAGACCGGCACGGCCGTAGAACTTGGCGAGGAAGACGGTGGCGTTGGCCTGAGACTCGGGGTTCTTCAGCCACTGCAAGCATGGGCGGATGCTGCAGCTGTCGCTGCACCCCTTCCGCAACACCCGGCAGCCATTGCAGCTCATCCTCATGCCTTCCGGCCGCTGGATACCTAGCTATCAACTCCCTCTCGGAGATCTCCCGGTCGCCGGGAGTTACAACCGCGGGACAGGAAAGGAACGGGTGTGTGTGATGCGTGAAGAAGACGCAGAAGAAGGAGGAGGGCAGAGGCGGACGGAGAGACGAGACGAGACGGGTCTCGGAGGCGGAGGAGGAGGAACGTGTCTTCCGGGAGGAGACGGTGGGGGGGAAGCCGCTATTTAAGCCGGGCGGTGACGGTGGCCGGCGGTTTGGCAAAACCGGAATCTGGGTCGGGGGGTCTGTATGAATATAAGCAGCTTTTTACCGGCGCTTCTTTTACCCGGAAAATCGTTTAATTTCTCGAGATTATTTTTAAAAAAAAAATCTTGCAGCAGGTGAGCACGGCGGCCGATTTTATTACGTGCCCGCCCCCACGTGCGAACACCCGCCCAAATTCGTCGCATTCCATGTCGGACACATTTGGATTCCATTTCCATTCCAAGGGTGAGTTTGCCAGCGACGGACCAGAGGATTTTAATCATCGAAATTTTTTAATAGATCAGGAAAAAAAACTAGAGGGTAAAGGGGGGCGACAACTTTCTAGGCCGGAGAGGTCAAGATTAGACCTGCAAACGGATTGTTCTCGGGTTAAATTTTTTAGAATTCAAATTCATACTCAATAAGATAGATTAGAATCTAATAGCAAATCTTTAGAATTCGAATTCAGATCTAAACCTATACCTGGATTCAAAATTATTTTCGGATCTGGATCCATGGGTTGATAACTTGGTGACAATGGTCGAAAGTGAACCCTAATAATCCGTTATTGTTACCCCACTCTCTCTCTCTCTCTCTCTCTCTCTCTCTCTCTCTTCGTTACTTGGCTAGGAAGCAACGAAGTCACTGCCGGGCGGGGAGAGTCGCGGTGCTCGCGGAGGGTGCTCACTAGCGGAGAGGGCTTGCCAATGGCGGGGGCTCACCGGCAGGATCTGCATAGGAGAAAGGGATCTTGCCGCCCGGGGGGGAGGGGCGCTCGCCGGCCAACTTCCACTTCTTCAACACCGACTCTGGCACGACAGTTGACTTCAGCTGTACCATATCCCCTTCTTTGTCCCTAAGTTCGCCGACTTCCTCTCCCTCGTCGGCAGCAACAACTGGTGTGTCTTGGGCCTCGTGTTGTCGGCTTGGTTCCACCTCCGAGGGTTCTGGAAGGAGATGAGCCTGCTTGACTTCACCTCAGATGTGGCCATTGTTGGGTTGGGCGTAATCTTCATTGTCTTTGGCACCTGGTTCTCCCTCTCCTTGCGGTCTCTCAGCACAAAGTTGTTCTAGCTCACCGGCCTCGCACGATCAGGCAACGAAGATTGGGAGCGGGGAAAGGAGAAGGTAGAGATGAGGAGGTGGCAGCTGCTTGCCTGTGTTTGACATGCTTGTCCTCCTTGAGGTTCGCCTCGTGCTCCTCCAGGGTCTGAAAGCTGGATTAGTTCTTCTAGCCAGTGGGCTCTGCCGTCGGCTTCTACTTCTCCCTCCAATCCTGCAAGGACGGTGTGGCAGGCAGAGGCGGAAGGGAAAGCTTGCTTGAAGGTGCCACCGGGGGGCTCCGAAGGGGGAAGGGGAGCTCGCTGCCCAGGGGGTCGCAGAGGGTGATTGCTAGCGAAGAGGGATTGCGAAAGGGGAAGGGTGCTCTCCGGCAAGTGCGCATGGGCGAAAGGAGCTCACGAGGGGGAGGAGAAGATTCCGAGAGATCGAGGAGACTTGTCATGCATATTCTTTCAATTCATCCACAGGTACTGCTCAGGAGGGGGGACCCGCCGCCGGCCGGCTGCTTGCATTCTTCCAGGATGGAGCTGGTGCCACCGGGCTCGAAGGAGGCCTCGACGGCCCCTGGAGGTTGAGTGGACGAGGAGGCAGTGGAGGTAATCAGGTTCTCAATCCCCCGTTGGGTTCTCAAATATTACCTGATATGTAAATTTTGGATTTCTTTCAATTTGGGTGTAATAGATCCCGAAACTATGACCTTTTAGGGGCATCAATCAAATGCCCTAACCCTTTTTTTCAAAATCGGGTTCAAGTTGAATGACTGGTTTACTGCATCCATTAGATGTTTTAATTTTGGTTTCGATGATTTTGAAATATATGAGATATAAAAAAATTAGTTTACAATTTAAGTATATTTACTAAAATATGATATGATGCCTTAAAACTTTTTTATCATTTTATACGCTTGACATATCAAATATTTTATAATTTAATTCAGTTTTAAATCAGATTCTCGTGACTTGTAAGATAACGCGAACGTAATGTTTACCTATTTTTAATCTTGCTCGATCCAATAAATTTTTAAATGTGTAATGTATATCATTTTTATTTTAATAGTAAACTAATCTCGTTTCAACATAAATATTTTATGAGACATGTTTAAATTTTTAATTTTAATTTTTTAACATTTATGTATCATGTTTATATTTCCTACTCATCATAATATTGATTTATACATTTATATCGTAATTTTTATTGAAGTGAGATAAACGGATACCCAGCTACCTATTGCCGATTGCGGCCATATATCAAATTATCCGATTTTAATAAATTGTAAATTGTAAAAAAAATGAGCCGATCCGAAATCGGAGTGAGACGTCCGTTTCCCGGGTCTAGGGTTCAGACTCAGAGGCCTCGTCGCCGGAGATCCTCCTGGGAAGTGGGGGTCCGGACGCTCTCGGTACCCGTTTTGGGTTTCGGATCTTGACAGGAAGTACGGTGCGGAGATGAGGTTTTTCTTTTCTTTTTTTAGGGGGGTGGGGTGTTTGAGAACCTTGCGGAAATAGGAAACGACACGTTCAATGGCTCAAGAGTCGAGGATGAACCTGCGTCGAGAATAAAACAAATATGAAAAGAAAATCATCTCAAAAAATTCGTTATCAAAACAGATATTCACACGTGAATATTATCCGAATATTAATCGACGTAGACACAGAAATATTACATTGAGTATGCTTCGTTCAAGATTTACTCTGAATCATAATATGTATTATCGCATACTCAGAATCATTACATTCAAAAATATAATACAACCCTCCCCCGGGCGGAACCAGAAACCGGCGAAGAAATACTGGCGGCTCGTGGCGTCCTCGTTCGGCTCCCCGCCGGAAACCAGAAACCAGATGCCGACGTCACCCGCCAGCTGGGTCTCCGAGCCGACGTGGCGTCGCGGCCACCCCCCAACTCCCGGTTTTGTGGAATCCACCGAACCGGGCGCTCGGCGGTTTCCCGGATCTGTGGGCGTTCCGCGGTTTCCCACCCCGCACCCCGATCGACGGGACAGTCACAGGTTTCCAGCCTTGCGATCCGTCGGGTCCCGGATCCTTCTCGGGGGCCCGGGAGCGGTGGTCGTCGGATCGACGCTCCCGGTTTCGGACGCGGGGGCCCGCCCGGGCCGGTCCAAATCCGGATTCCCGCCCGCCTCCGCGCAAGTTGGATCAGATCGGCCGACGCCAACTTGGTCCGAACTTGAATTTTGCTAAAAAAAAAACGTCCGCTCCACCGGCGTGCGCGCACCTCACCCCCCACGATCTTGCCGCGCCGGCGCCTTGTAAAGTAAGATGTTGACCCCGCCACCCCCCTTTTTTTATTTGCATATATTGTTTTTCTCCTTGGGAATCGATCGGTGGCGCCGGTCTGTACGGGGTTTGGCTCGGATCATACTAAAATTCGATTTCTTTACGGGCATCGAGGAGAAAGTCCGGCGGTCTCGTCTGATCTTGCGAACCGGCGATTGATTGGCTCGTAAGATCAGATAGCGACGGTGTAACGTTACCGTTTTTATAAAAATAATAAAGAAAAAAAATTAGTTAATAAATATTTATTATTATTTTAATCATTTCTCCCCCCTATATATATATATCCTCCTTCTCCCCACCTCGATACCCTCCCCGTACATTCCAGCGGCGCCGTTTTTCTTCTCCCCGAAGCCCTAGTTTTTTTTCTCTTTTTCCCCTCCTCGGTCGCCACTGCCTGCACCCCCGCCCGCTGCCCGTGTGTGCGTCTTCCGCCGCCCGCCCTCGACCCCGCGCACGTCGCCGCGCGGCCGCGCGCCGTCTCTCTCCCCGGGCGCCGTGCCGTTGTCGGCCGCGCGTCGTCACCACCTCGGCCGCCCGCCGCTCCCGTTTGACCGCCGCCGTCAACACGTGCGCGAGCGCGTTGTAATACCCCGATTTGTGAATATGTTAAAAGATTAAATCAGTGGACTACCAACAACACCGGTTAACCATTTTTCGGAGGTTGAGTTGAAAGAACTCCGAAGTTAAGTGTGCTCTGTTGGGAGTAAGCCAAGGATGGGTGACCTCCTGGGAAGGCTCTTAATTAGCACGATTGTTGGGCCAGTCAGCTGATTTAATCGGTCGTTACATATGGTATCAGAGCATGACCCGGTAGGAAGGTCGGTGTGACTCGCTGGGTATGTGATGTGTGTGATCTTGACGAGGGCGTCAAGTCTTTAAGGGGTAGATTGTAATACCCCGATTTGTGAATATGTTAAAAGATTAAATCAGTGGACTACCAACAACACCGGTTAACCATTTTTCGGAGGTTGAGTTGAAAGAACTCCGAAGTTAAGCGTGCTCTGTTGGGAGTAAGCCAAGGATGGGTGACCTCCTGGGAAGGCTCTTAATTAGCACGATTGTTGGGCCAGTCAGCTGATTTAATCGGTCGTTACACGCGTTGTCGCGGTCGCCGCCTCGAGCCTCCCGCGCGCTCGCGGCCGCCCGCCACCCCCGTTGACCGCCACGCCAGCCAGCGCCGTCACGCGCTCGTGGCCGCCCGCCGCCCGCCGCGTCGCCGCGTGTCCCGTAGCCGCCGTCTCCCGCCGCCCCGACGCCACGTGCCATTGACCCCCTCGTGCGCGCCGCCGCGTCACCGTCTTGCCCGCCCGCCGCCCGCCGCCCGCCGCATGGACGCGCCACCTACCGCCCGGGTGCGCCGCCTACGCCGCCTGCACCACTCGCCCGCCGCCGTGCGCCGGCCCTCCCCTCCGCGCGGTATCTCTCCTTCCTCTCTCCTATCGCTCTCTCTCCTATCGCCCTCTATTAAACTTCCTAGTTCATGATTTTTCTTCTACCAACAGATTTTGATATCACCTATCCGGCTCGTTTTTCGTCGCCGTCGTGACCGCGGCAGTTTCGTCGCCTGATTCACTTTCCTTGGAATTCCGTGCACCGTTTGTCGTCGCCGTAAAGGTAGGCGTCTCGGCTATCCTTAGCACTCTATATATTTAATTAAATTGTAAAAATTATGTTTAGATCATCATGACTAATAGGTTGGAATTGATGGGCTGTTTTTGATTTATTTGCATGTTTAGTTAGAGTTAGATTAATCTGCTTAAACCGTGCATGCTTAGATTAATTTGGTTATTCATGTATGTTAGACATCATGATAGGATTGTATATGTTTAAATCTAGCTAGTTTAGCATGTTTGCATCACGATAACCTTAAACATGTATATTCCGATTTGATAAAAAGCCGATGTAAGGTTTAGGCATAATGTTGTTAGAATTTAGTTTATTTTTCTTTTATGTAATAAGTAGTTCTGTTTAAGCATGTAATTGTTATGTTTAGGTTATAAATTGCATGATCTTATTTATATGCATTAGTTTGTGATAGACTGTGGTATGGTATGTAAATATGGGGTGCATAGAACCATGTGTGTTTATCTATGTATTTCATGTTTGATTTGCCAATTAAATGTTCATGTTTACTGTCTGAGTTAATTATATGCTTGCATGGTGTGGAATGTGGTTAGTGCAGTGAGCTGCATTGTGGTTGAATTGTACTTCACCAGACTATATTAGTGGCCCGTGGGTAGCGGAGATTAGTTGAATCTGGAGCATCCTTCGATCCCAGATACCGCGGTTGATCCTAAGTACTCCCCTGCCTAGGGGTACTATAGGATTTAGTTACTATATGTTACTTCCTACTATATGGTAAATCTGGTGCTAGTTTTGTGATATGACTACATTTTTCAGATGGAGCATGATATTTACTCAGACAGGTGTTTAGTTGTGTATTTTAGCATAGATGTTAGTGTTTTAGATGTGTCATTGATTTTATGTCAGGTCATGTGTGTTATGAACATACCTAGAGTAGCCTAATGTGTAGGATATGTTGGTTTTAATGCATTTAGAGTCTGGTTATCATATGGGGTAGTTGAATGATTTTGTAATCACTTAATTAAAGATATATAACGAGTTTAAATCCTATGTATTAAATCTGATTTTTAGGCTTAATATGTATGGTATACCACTAGAAATCACTAGTATAGTATGGTAGTTCAGGTGTAAGACCTACTGAGTCTGTGGTGACTCACCCCTTCCCATTATTAATTTTTTCAGCTGATTTTGAGGAGCCTCTTCCTGAGGACTTTGGAGAAGATTTCGAGGAAGACCTTGGAGTTGATCCAGAGCCGTTCGAGGACCCAGAAGATGAGGAGTTTGGTGACGAGTGATCACCTCATATCATTTAGGTTGCTTGAGTTTCCCTTCTGTTGTTAGTTTGGTATTGGTTTAGTGTGATTTTTAGAGGTTGGTTGGACTATGTGTTGAGTCCTTCTTAGTTGTTTGGTTGTGGTTATTTATGGTATTTCTTGGAGTTTAAGTTTGATAGGATCAGTACATGTTGTTTTTCAATTATTCAGATTTGATGGTGTGAAATGGATTTTGTTTGTTCTCCTAAACTGTCCCGATTTTTCGGATTTATTCCGCTGCCCATTTGTATATTCTGGGTCGTGACAGATGGGGGGGTGGTTTCTATTCGGCAAGTCGATCGGTGGCGCCGATCTGGACGGGGTTTGGCTCGGATCATATTAAAATTCAATTTCTTTATGGGGATCGAGGGAGACCCCGCGGTCTCATCTGATCTTATGAACCGGCGATCGATCGATTCAGGGAGAGAGAGAGAGAGGCGATCATACCACACGCCAATGGTTGTAATTGTTCGGGGATCCCCTGAAGAGGAGGATAGATCAGAATTCGGTCACCAGAAAATGAGAGAACAAGGTTCGGGACTAGATAGATAGAAGCATATGATGAACTTCCACAAGGAGTATTCATCAAAAATTGATAATTCGGTGAACTGAATCAACCGAACCGACAAGTTTGGCTCAAAAGATTGTCTATTCAGTTAATTAAATCGAATCGAAACGACAATTTTTTATCGATTTGATACAGTTCGACATCTTCTTGAATCAAACCAAATTGATAAACTAGTTGATCCGATTTGACCCACTTTATTTATACATTTTATTAATTAAATACATAATACATCAACTTTAAAAATATATTATTATAAATTTAGGTAAATTAATATAAGGATATAATTATATACCATAAACAAAACATTAATCTTCATTTTAACTTTAATTACTTATTATAATTTAAAATTTAATTTTAAATTTAATTTATTTAAATATATATTAAGTCGACAAATCGAACACTTTCAATTCACAATCGGCTCAGAGTTCAATAAAACCGATTTGATTCAGCTCAATTCACTTTTCGATTCAGTTTCGAAGAAAAAGGAGTCAGAGCCAAATCAAATGGAACCGTTTACACCCCCCATACGAAGTCAAGAGTCAAGACAACTCTCTCAAACCTCTCATTATATATATAGCTCCCTTGTCCTACATTTTATACGGGGGGTTGAGTTGCTGGTTTTTTTTTTTTTTTAAATCTCCCAGTTGCAAGGCTGTGCTTTGTGCTCACATTTCATAATCATTACCCAGATTAATCTGGTCGAAATATTTCAGAAAACTAAAGGGCCTTGGAGGTCTCGACTGGTCTACATCTCCCAAGGGGCTTCTTCCAATTTTCCAAAGGCTTTAACAGGATGGACAAAACCTCGGCAATCTTGCAAGTTGCAACCTACCAAGAGTCCGCATCAACGTTTCAATCCTCGGATTGGTAGCAACAAGTTCATTTGTGCAGGCAATCTTTATTTAAGGGGTTTACACAGATGGGCTTCAGAGGGTCCTACTCCTACCTTTTGACTAACTTCTGGAAAAATAAAATGCAACTGCATGAATATGTAAACCAGTTCCTACAAGTTTTTTGAACGAGGGGAATTGAAGATGGTTCTTCTAAATCCCACTGTACAGGAAGAAATCAGCAAAACGCAGCATGACTTTAGAGAAACTTATGTATTATAAAAAGATTCAAAATGGAAGAATTGTTCTCATGAATCCATCCATGTGACCCACATCACAACATCTTTGCCAAAATTTTGCGAGACGGAATTCAGAGGTCACTATTGCAATTAAACCTTCTTTCTACTACAGGGCAAGGTTACCTTAACACGATCCATGGAAGGATCACAGGAATTACAGAAAACCAGATATAGGGATCAGGCTCATCATATAAACGCAGTGGAAGGCATGCCATGGCCTGGCTAGGCTGAATACCAACGACACAGTTCTCACAAGAAAAGGTGTGCCACAGAGGAAGCACGCTTCTAGCCACACCGGTCACCTGGCACCGGAAGAGATCAAATGCAAGCTAAGGGGCATTAATAAGGATAAGGATGGAGACCTTGAGCGGATTTGCAGGTGCTGTCTGCCGGGCATCAAACTTTGCCTGCTCGGGGCCACGTAAGATTGGGATAAGCTCTGTGAATCATTCCACCGCGCGGATGAACCCCGCATTTCAAAACTGTAATCTGCATTAGCAGAAGATAGAGGATTGTACAATCTTGAACTTGCCCCGGTTATCTGCGAGTGTGGTTTTAAGAATGTTAGCAAGGCAGAAGGACCAGGGATGTGTAGCATGTAACTGCAACTACAGGTTGAAACCAGACTGATATTCAAGAGGGAGATTGCCTAACATTTCATGCTAAAGATGCAGTGGGCAAACCAGACTGTATTTTTTCCCTTTGTGCTTCTTGTTGTGTTGCTTTTTTTTTTCTGCGTATATCGAGTAATCTTCACACCAAGATTTTCCTATAAATGAATAAACCCACGTTGTTTTCTTTCTCAGATCATGTTAACTGTGCGACTCCACATATTGTGGATACAGGCACCGACTGAGAAAATGATAAAATTGCCATTCACACTTCTAAAGTGCATTAGTTAATACGTATAGATTGATTGTTAATGCGGGGTCAATACTGGAATTTCGTACATGCATAAGAGTTCATTTTAGTTTCTTTTTATGCACCGATCTTAGTTTTTTTTTTAAAGTCGTATCGTGATTTCTTGAGTAAAAGTATGTTTGATTAGGAGTCAGAATCACAATTTGGTAGCGGTTGAATTTGTTGAGTATGAGCGCAGCACGTAGGATTCGAGTCCAAGTAAATTGAGAAATATTGGCCTTTATAATTTTATATTCCTATCCGCATAAAAAAGAAAACTCATATCGGCCACCCAAAAGAGATGAATTGATTATTAGAAATAGAGATTTACTTGAACATCTCCTTTGCTGCGTGTTTCTCTACATGGTGGCTGCCAAAATTGTTCTCTTCTCTTCCATGTTGAATCTCTCTTCCATATTGTTATCGCGATTATTTTGGCCATTTATCGATGACTATTTAAAATTCAAGTTAGAGTTATCTCAAGATAAGGGTAGAGAGAGTATCTTTTCACTGTTTAATTTATCATGTTTAAATGATTATTTAACTTGAGATGACCGTGTAAATCTTATTTTTTCATGACAAAGCGAAAGATGTGCTCACCACCATTAGAAAGATACTGCCGCCAACAGAGGAATAAAGGACCACAGAGGAACCATAATCAACCCACGGTCGCTAGATCAAGGCAAAGTCAGCCATAACCCTCAACCTTATATGACATTCATATTGCGATCGAAGCATCAGACAAGCACAAGAACAGAGGACGACCTTCGACAGGGGATTCCCTCCTGCACGTACAATGAAATGCATACAAATAGTAACCGATTCGATCATGGTCTCGCTCCCGCATAAATCTCGCCTCGGTTGGTCAGGCATCCAGTCAGTCGATCAGTATGTAATCCGCCCGCGGGATCATGTCCGCGGCCGTGGGCGGCAGGTTGTGCCTGGAAATGCGATCTCGCACCTTCGCATGGGTTTCTGCTTCGTGCTGGAACATCGACACCAGCTGCTGGAGCTCCAACTTCCTCACGTGAACTTGCTCTTCGTTCACAGGTTTCTTCAGACCAAGATACAGCATGCCGAGACCGATCAAGACGATCCCAGTCAGGAAAAGTAGCCCCGTGAACAAGCCAAACGCGTAAGGTGTTTGCGTGGCTCCTGGTATCCCGTCTACGTTGATTCCGAACAGCCCGGTGATTATGGAAAGAACCATGCCGCACCCGCCGAAAACTGCTAGGTTATGAGTCACGCGAAGGCTCCGATCCTAGGTCACGATTGGCAAATGGTACCCCTGTTAGTAAAATATGAGAAGGCTTCAAGAAAATTCATGTTATATATTTGCATTCTGAACGACTTGTGGGCTGGAAAATAGAGAGAGAGAGAGAGAGAGAGAGAGAGAGAGAGAGAGAGAGAGATCAAATACCTGTAGCCATGCACGAACAGTGCTCTGCATAACATCCTGCATCGTAAAGAGCCGTCCACGTACAGCTTCTTGCTCAGCCAACATCTGTCTGGTGCTCTTCTTTATTCCCTCCATCATGATCTTGGCACTGATTCCTCTCAGATGCTGGAGAAGCTCAAAGATGATCTCCTCCCTCGCATGTAACGACCATTTCACTCTAATAACCTGCAATAGGCATGCCGCAGCAAATTGGCTTGGCTACTGGTTAACTATCCTTGGATGCCGCTAAATATTTGATAGGCGGTAAGGCTTTTTGAGAACATGTAAGCATTTTCAAAGGGTTTCAGAGAACATCAGAATGAAAGGAATTCTGATTCACTCGGACACTTGACAACACATACTTGAGATGATAGCCGCCTAATCTCTTGGTTCAGAATGACACTTAACAAATTCATATCTTCGTGATTTCTCCTGAAAAGAAAAAGACGTTCCGTAATCAGAGAGCAATCAGAGAGCAATATATAATACAACCGACCTTGTCACGAAAAATTAAAGCGTGTGCCTTCATTACCAGGAGCATGCGTGAATACCTACCTATTTACGAACTTCAACTCGATTTCATCCGCTGCTCCAAATACATACTTCCGAAACAACCTATATTAAGTATGACAAGCTTAAATCCTGTTAACTACGGTGAGCACAATGTAATTAGATAAGACTTTCAAGACGACGAAGAAAGCTGCTAGCTCCAGTATTAAATATTTTTTTTTCATTTAAAGCTTATAGTCAAAACCAAGGAAGGAAACCAAAAAGGTCGTTGCCTATGAAGTTAGTTGTTTTACATAATTGCACGGCATAATTTGTCTAATGCAACGCGAGACCTACGCTCCCAGTTTAGCAAATACGCTTTAGGTACTTATTCAACAGGGGTGTTACACAAATTGGTGAAAACTGAGCATGGTTAGCAACGGATGCCATGGATCTCATATCATGAAAGAATAAGTTAAAGACAGCATAGATGTGACACTACCCCCATTATCCTTGAAAAGAAGTATGAAAAAGGAAAATAAAATGGTAAAAAAATAATAATTTTGGAGGATAGTCATCAAAAATCTTGCACCAGGTAAGGTACCTTAAAAGCTAAAAGATTGTAGTGATATTGTCAAGCAAAAAACTAATCTACCTTAATTTTTGTAGTGAATAAATTCTGCAAGTATGAATCTACTTAAGGCTTAAAAGTTTCCGCTACTCACAACTGACCACATTATGTTGCTGATTGATGGCAAAGGTAGATAGGCTTTAGATTTTAGGCACCAAAAACTAAATAGTCATAACAAATTCACAACCAGGAATACCCTACCTGTCATCCCACCGAGAAAGGCGACAAGCAAGATGTGCTATGACTTCATGAACAGACTTGGGAGCAGAACTTCCTCCAGCATAAAGGAGCTCCTGCAATTTGTACAATGACATCGAGGAGTGATTCTAATGACCAGTAAAATGCAAAGAATCAGAATAAAATTATGGCAAGTTTACACTATTGACATAAAGATTTATCATTCAGATTGTTAATCCACCTTTTATCACATTAACAGTGAAGACAAGACTGAACAAGGAAATATTTGACTAAAGACGTAGCAGAAAGTTCTCATCATTGGTATCAGTCTTGCCATTGTTGATATTCTCATTCCTTCTTCATCCCACTATATCATGTATCATGTTAGAAGTAGTCTACAAAAAGGCAGCATGATGTGAAGAAGATGGCAAGGCAATACATAACTAACATGAACGCATCAAGGAAAAAGCTACTGTGAAACATTTAAGCAGATGTTATGAAAGAAAAGTCATATTATCGAAGATTTGTTCATAGACATTCTAGAACTAGAAACAATAATCCACAAGAGAATGACTAAACAACATAGTAAGAAATGGTAGAGAACACTAGGTCATTAAAAGAATTGGGTTTTGTTAAAAAAAATCTCGGTAAGCATTAAAAACTGAAGAAAACATTCTGAACAGAGCTTCAGGCTTTTGCACATATGCCCCTATGAACACCCAAAACTATATATACCCTCTTAGATCACTTTTTAGATTATACCCACTTGATGAGTTTTAAAAGGATTAAAGAAACCCAATATGGGAAAATACACATCAAATGTCCTAAGATATGATTTCTTATCCGACATTAGTATGAACCTCTAATGTTGCGGTTAAGATAAAAGGGAATACATCTGATACAAAGGAGAAAGAAATCAACTCAAAATTGTTATGGAAGAGAGACCTGCTGCTAATGCAGTAAGCCACAGACCTGAAAAGTATTCAGTGTGAAGAATTTTAATAAACCCAGATTTTTATAGTTTTCTTGCATATATAGCCCTCGCACACACAACGTCCTGCAGAACACCTATTGGTTTGTATTCCCACAACTTCTCTTAGATGTATCAGTTGCGCTCCTATCATGGTTTTTCAAGGTACATGTCAACTAAAACTTGCATATATACCCCAACATTTCAAAAATGTTGGAGACATACAATAGAATCAAGTATTTTGTGAGGATATAAATAAAGATATGTGCAATTTTGAAGGGTATATATGAAAAAACAACAAAATTTAATGCTGGTAGTAGGTCTAGCACAAGCACATGTTGTAAGTATGACTTGGAACTTGGAAGTAAGCGTCTCATACTCATGGCTCACAACTTCTTCTGAACCAAAAGGAGGTCGAGTTCATCAGCTACCAACTAGCGTATAAGCCTAATATAGATACAACTAAAATTGTCACAACTAAAATTGTTCATCATCTGCACCTCAATGATATAGAAAAAAGAATTCAGCAGCATAATACATTTCTGAATGTTGTTTATAGAAAAAAGATTAGTAAATTTTATTTTACAGCTTAATATAACGTCCTGACAAAAGCCATTTTATGTTGTTAAAAGGTATAAGCATCGGCATACCTGAACTTCCGTGATGCCCAAGACATTTATGTTTTCAGCATATCCTTTTACATGCAATGTGGTGACAAGAAAATTTTGTGCATACCAAGACCGAAGCACTATTGGTATGTCATCCTCGTCCCGGAATGGGTCACCAACAGACTGACCCAACAATTCAAACAATAAGCCTCCAGCAACCCGAACAGGGACCTGGAAGTACACATTTTCAATACAAGTGCAGAACAAGAGAGGAAAGGCAGCTCCGCAAGAAAGATGCTTTAACAGAATGCCCACCAACATAACTGAAGAAACTAAGAGTTGAAGGAAGAACACATCACTTAATTCATAAATCATACAACTGGAAAAAGTGACATCAGCTATTAGACTTCTAGAGCAAAGTTTAAAAATGAATCATGTAGCAGCAGTTATGAGAAAATGTACTACTTGTCAAAATTACTAATTGTAGATGTTTTGGCTCTTAACCTTGAATGATTTCGGATATTTCTCACTTGATTGTTACTTTGTCTAAGCACATTATCCTCGTTTACTTTTTGAAGCTCAGTAACAGGCTAACAGCTGATTGCATCATCATGCAGGATTTAGATGGTTATCTTTGTGCCTTTCTTTTTTGGCATGTAACTGGATTTCATTGACCAAAAAGATTCCATTATCAGCCAACCACCCACTCAAGATATCAAGACCTAAATGTGTTTATTGGTGGGTGGAAATGAGGTAACAACATTCTTAATGATAACAAGGATGATTCCACCTTGTTAAAACATTCCACGAATATGCATGAAAACAATATTTAGTTCATTTATCATCCGTAAAACAGTTAGTTATGTTCATTGGTATCTTAGATTAGTGATATTTATGCTAGGTTTTAATCTTTTAACCCTGAAAAAAATAGAATTAGAATTAACTCTATCTTGTGTGCCACATCTTCAGTTGTCTCTTGTCAACGTAAAATATCAAGAGTGATTTAATTGAGCAACACGGAGTATGGAAACTCATTGTTTATTTTAGTTTGACAAGAAGCGTACAAGTAAAGCAGGTGCCTGCAGTGTAGAAATCATGCTTTGTGAAACCAATGAATGCAAATAATATTTTGATCATGTAAATAGAGTAGTTTCAAGGATACACTTATGAACACTTCATAAAAAGAGGATGTAAGAGTAATATTAAGATTTTGAAGAATTACTTCATATAGAAGGTGCTTCATGCGCTCACTGATCAAACGGCTTTCATCTCTCAGTGCAACACTAATTGCTGGATGCAGCCATTTTGCGTTACTCAACCATGTACTCACAATGTCGTGATTTGGATCTACATGGCACCACCAAGTAGGACCCCCAGCTTTTTCCCAATATGGAGAAGCTAGATCTGCAACAGTCATATCCTCCTCCCCCTCACCAAAACTAACTGGTTGGGAAACCCAGCTACCATCAACTTTAATAGTTTGCACCAACTCTTTAATCCTTTTCCATCCAATAGGCACCCAGTGACTTTTGGATAGCTCAATATGTCTTCTATCATTTTCTCCGCGGTCATCAAACTGAGATAGTTCACTGACACCAAAAGGTGATGTATCGTTAAGCTCTTGAAAAGGCAACGAGCCTGATAAGTTCTTATCATTTGACTTTTTAGTAGAAATGTCAAATGGCACATGTCTGGTTGCTATATCACCCCTGCGTTCATTAGACTGTTTCTTGGGTCCCCCTTTTGATGGATGACCTCGAACAAACTCAAATGCACATATCAGCCCGTCCATCCAAAGCTCACTACCTGGCAATGGTTCTCTACCTGAATTATACCTTGTCCTGCTACTGTAGAATAAAGTACAATTGCCATCCATGTTATTCGCTGAATTCTCATCCATGCAGCTTTAGTCTTGGGGAAACACCTGTATCCAAGTGACATGAAAGTTTATGAGACTTCGAAAAGAACAAAAGAAGGTGAAGTTCAATTAAACCTTCGAGAATGCTAAGGTTCTGCTCAAAGGAAGAATACGAAATCCCTGCAAAATGCTCTAAAGATGGTTTAAACCTGCCGTAAGCCTCGGCTCTGTGGTCTTAACAGTTTACCGAACAATTATGAATGACAGAGTATGAGGATCTCTCTACAAGCTAAGCAACATTCTTGCGCGGTTATGCAACTCCTCGTGAAACGACTAATCAAATCCTCCGGCTAAAAGCATGGATTTTAGAACAACGAAGGAGCACCGGTATGAAAAAAAAATCGATAACGGATTTTTTGAAAACCCATTTGACATCCACGCGTCCACTTACCGCGACAGCGATCAAGGATAAATCAGTTAAACATGACACGAAAGAGCCCTTGATACATCCAAATGAGAAATTTTATGCAACCCATGTACCATTCACTACCTCTCAACAACCAAATATTCAAGGAATAACGCTCAATCATCCATATCTCTCGGTCATAAACATCCTAAGAGAAAGTGATAGTAAGATGTGGTGATGATGGTAGACTGACAGAGGAGCCAAGTTCGACGACGGCAACACAACGCGGCAACCAACGACTTGAGGACGAAGCAGATCGCACTGCTGGAGAGAGGGCCGTTCAGACAATCACATAAGAAAAAGCAGCATCGCCGTTGTCAAGGCTCGTTCAGGACAGGGACCGGAGGTGAATAACCGGCGCAGACGCGGGCGCCGGACGGGCGCACAGAATTGCCGGCTATGAAGGTCCCTCGGCTTCCACAACAAGAATTATGAGCAAATACGATGGCGGTGGGTGGGGGTAGAAGAGCACGGGAGAAGAACCTTCGGAGACAGCCCGACGGCGAAGAAGATGCGTCGATCGAGAATCGTGGAGGTTGCCCGCAGCACCGGCGCCACCGATGCCTCGGTAGTGGTGACAAAAAAGACTATAAAAATGGAGTACGAACGGGAATGGAGAGCATATGTGAAAACGGAGTATCCGCTGAAACGACTGTTTGTATTAACTTTCATATGTGTGGATATGATTTATATTGAGATAAACCATACGTTGGATAAAGATATAAAACATATCATATTCGGCAATAAAAAGGAGTGAGATTATGTGTATAACTATAAAAATGGAGGTCACGAGAAAAACTGTATCCTCTGTTTTTTTACCGAAGAAGAGAATTTGCTCATGCACATTTATAACGAATCGAGTGATATATAATAATATGTTAGACATATAAAAATACACTTTAAACTGTGAACTTAATATAAATGTATTATTAATGTCAACTGAATATACTCATGTACATTGGATGATATTGGAAAAGGTGTTTAAATATATAATTGTATGTATATTAATTACATGTCCTAGCAATTTTATTGTGAGCAGCACTTAAATGAACCGGAGTGATATTTTCGTAGCCACCGTAGCTTGTTCATTCGGAAGCATTCTCAGATGGATGGCTTTTAATTACATGAAAAAGTAAAATAGCAAGGATGCTGGTTATCCTCTCCTACCTTGGTTCATATTGTTTCGCACATGTATCTTTTTGTTTATTGCATGAACAAATTAAATAAGCAATGTGTAGAAAGTAGACAAAATCAAGTACTATGTATATTCACTCCGTTTTTTAGTGCACCGGATGATTGTACTCAGTGGCGGATCTACGTCGAGCATAGTGGGGTCAAGTGATTCTACTAAAATTTGAAAAATATATTACAAGTTTAAATGATTTTATCAAAAATAAAATGAATTATAAAGAATTTATAAATAAGTAACCTCACTAAAAATTTAAGGTGACACTACTAACCTAAAATCTTAGATTCGTCACTGATTGTACTAAAAAAATTGTAGATGTTTTGTATTTTATTTCTAATCGCGATGCGGATTCTACTTGTTTTGTCTTTTTCGAAAAAGAGTCCTATTTCAACTTTTAAAGTATTACTTTTGAACATTAGCCCTCTAACCATAGTATATTGATCAAGATGTTATTAACAGATATCTAATATATTTAGACCCTATCTGTCTAAAGGATAAACTTAGTTTATTCTCTAAATCTCGGAGATATATTAAATTTATTCTTAAATCAATAATATTGCAGCCTTGTACTTAACAAGAGAAAAGCCATACTCATATATATTTATATTTATATACAGACACATATGCAAAAAAAAAAGTTTACTTTTCAGCCACAGCCAAGAGCAACACCTTTGCCAAGAAGAGTAAACTTTCCGGTCCCCTAAAATTAGTCCCACCGGTGTCATATATATTTGTTTTTAGGTCCTCAATTCGGGAAGAGCAAACTTTCCGGTCCCCTCCGTCATCGCTCCCCGTCGCAATTTGTTCAATTCCCAACGAACCCTCCTCCATAAACCCTAGCTCCCCGTCACGACGTCTCCCCATCTCTTCACCGCGTGACGGCCCGCCCAGCCGCTCTCCTCCGCCGTCGCGAGTTCTTCGCATTCCTCCTCCTTCGCCGAGGGCGCCGTCTCTGCCGCGGGAGTCTACCCAACGAGAGATCCCGACGAAGCCCCTTCCGCCGTCATTCTCCTTCTCCGAGGGTGCCGTCTCTGCGGCGGAGCACGACAGGGCTTGGGTCGACACTCCTCTTCGAGGATCATCCCCTTCTCCTTCGCCGTCCCTCTCCTTCCCAACGAAGACCCTTTAGTCCTTCCCCGACGGAGCGCGACAGGTCTTGGGATCAACGATCCGTGATTCTCATTCCTCAGATTCTTTCTGTGGTGTTCTCTCAGATTTCTGTTTTATTGTGACTGCCGACTGGACCCTTCCCAGCCTCATCGGCAACGACTGGAGCATGATCCGTCTAAATTTCTTAGTCCGGAGTAGGGCTGCAAAACGATTTATTCTGCCTGGTGTTCCACAAAACGGAAGGGGGAAAAGGATCGCATGCCAGAATAAATAGGCATTCGATGATAGCAACGAAAGGAGACGAAACAAAATCAGATCCTCTTTCTACGTCAGATTCTACGGATATCTGTTTGCGGCTCTACGCGGAGCATTTTCACCGACCTCGGAATTTTTTTTAAAAAAAAGAAAGAACGAAGGGCCGGGGACAAAAAAAATAAAAAATAAAAATGAAGGGAGAGGTTGGGAGGGTATTAAAAAGTTCGGTTAAATATATTTGATTAAGATTAATCTCACGATCTATGTTACACTTACAAAGTGTGCCACGGCCTACATATTAATTTATCACGTGATACTTGTAATTTGTTGTCAATAAAACTAAACTTGCCATGTAGCCAGACAACCCCGTAAAATTGTAACACGTACGTCATTTGATACAAGGGAATATATATAAATCATAAAAAGTGCAGGAATAATAAAACTTTATGCACAGGGAAAAACTACAGGGGCAAGTCTACAATATATTGTTTTTTTTCTTCTAACGCTTTGCTAACACGTTGTGCGTATAATAAGTTATTCGACACACTATTGATTTAGAGATAAGTTTGGTAGACCTTCAAATTTTAGGACATGAAATCAAAGTTATCTCGCAAATAATCTGGTGCCAAACGGGCGGTAAATAATAGATAGCCTACCGACTTGGGGTGCATAAATGTTAGCGGAGATCATCTGTGTCATCATGTAACAAAAATATATTACCCATGCATATATAAATGTGTATATAAATATGCACACGTCACGTGACGCGACTGCCCGTTCGCCGCCGAAGCGTCTTCTAGCTCCTCCGGCTGCCCTCCTCCGCAAGCACGCCATCGAGTGACCCGTGAGTGACGTTTGGCGATTACCGTCAACGGAACGTAACGGAACGGAAAAGGTGCCGGCCCGCGGAGGCCGTCAAAAGGCGATCTCATTTCGGGAATTTTGCAGGCGAGTCCACACAACTATAGAAATGTGATTTGAAGGTATCGCGTGTTCCCGAACGATTGCTTCGGTATTACAGAAATACATTTACCGTGCCTGTCTATGAGTTTCCCGAGCATCGTGTTGAGAATAACAAAAAAATTGGAAACATAATTTAATTTTTGAAATTCAATGTCTCGGGGAGAAAATTAATTTGACGGTACAATTCAATATCATGGTTTTATTTTTGGTTATGCCAGGGTACGAGCTACAAATTGCTGTAAGTACCGGGGTCGGAGTTTTAAAAGCGGCGAAGACTAAAATAATAGTCTGCAAACTATATATATCCTGACAGCTCGGCACTACGATGATTGATGATATTATAGCGTATTTAATAATATGATCTAACAGGCCTTCACTTTCACCTTGTACCGTGCATATTTTAAAGTTCACCAACAGCCATCGGTTTTCAAGCGTACATTTTTTTCCCTCGATAATCTTTTCCGAAAATGGACATCTCTTTTATAATAACTTAAGAACGACAAGAAATCCGGGGAGAAAAAAAAAGAAAAAAGAAAATACTTCGAAGGCAGGGAAGGCCGGTCGACGGAACCGAACGGGGAAGGACAAGAGATCGTCGGAGATACAACACAACGCGGGCTCGCGGTGTTCTCTTTGCTTGTTGCAGCGGAACTCTCTTTCTCTCGACACCGCGCGCCGGAGCCCAGCGGAGCAGGCCGCGAGATTCCTTGGGGCCCGGGCACAGCGGTTCTGCCCTCTTCACTTCATCGGGGTGCGCGGCGCTGGGCCGCTACACAGCGACGCTCTCCCGGGCTGCAACGAGCGCGTCTCCCGGCAATGGCTTCCTTAGATGCGCGCGGCCTGCTCTTCGCCCACGGGCCGCTCATCACGGGGCAGAAAGCTGTCGCCGCGGCGCGCATCGCGGCCGGAAGCTGCATCAGGGGCGGGTTCCGCGCGGGAGCGTCCTCCCTTGCCGCTGCCGCTGCCGTCTCCCGCTGCCCCGGGTTCTTGTTTCCGGTGTCCTGCAGGAAGAGGCAGAGGAATTTCAGGTTTTCTCGATTGGGTACTTCTACCGTGTCTTCGCGTTCGATGCTGTGGGCTTCCCATCTACTGCGTCCTACGTGATTTCTCGGTGTTCTAGATTCGTTCTTGTTTCAACTAGCATGCTCGTTACTGTGGCCCAACCTTCCCTATCCTTGGACGGCATCTACATGTGCAGCATCGTCGTTCTGGAATCTGCGGCGTGACACTCTTCGCCAGAGAGCCACTCGGGCAAAAGTTCTCCCAACTTATGGGTTTTTTTCGAAAGTTTATCCCACGATTATCTTTCGAATTTCTTGCAACTGCATTACCAACTACTCCATAAGTGGTACTGGTTAGATTCATATGCAAGGGTTATCTCGTAGTTGCGGGTAAAAAGGGTGCACGGAAATCACCTCCTAGTCTCATGATCCAGATATGTCTTCTCCTAGTCTCATTCCGCGTTGTATCGTCGAGATGTTGTATCCTTTATGCTGTACCTCTATGGATCATGTTCCTAAACCGTTCATCCATCGAAGAATGTACACATCGTTACTCTTGTGTTTCATAATTTCTTTGACCGACTTGCCAGTTTCGCTCAATCCAGATCATCTCAGTCGAAGCAGTGCCTTCAGAAGCTATACACCGTACTTCCTATACATCGTACTTCATGCCATCTAACTAGAAGTACGGTGTCATAAACACATAAGTTGTTGCAGCGTTGTTCTCAGCCTGCTTGCTTGCTTGCCGAACCATATGAAACTGTTTTTTTATGACATTTCATTGTAGGGTGCTCGCAATTTAGTTTGATTCAGTTTGACTGAGGTTTGTTTTATTTATTTATTTTTTGTTTCAAACTAAACGAAACTGAATCCACATATGAAAATATGATTAGGTTTGGTTTGGTTTAGTTCAGTTCAGACCATTTTATATCAAGTATGATATGTGATCACATATATATATCTTTCTCTATATATAAATATATGTCTAATTTTACATCAAAGCATTAAATATTTGTTTTTATATGTGGAAAATATAAATAATTTAATATGTAACACAAATATTTATGTTAGCTCAATTTATTTGGTTTATTGGTTTTGTTCAATTACAGAATTTATCCATGCCAAACCAAACTGATAGTTGGTCCAAACTGAACTAGGCCTGGTTTAGTTTATTTTCTGGTTTAACCAAAATAGGGAACATTTCTACTTAATTGATAGGTTTACTTCTCCATCCAACCAGATTTTTTCTCCAGAATACTTGTCATGGTCGGTTATTTTTTGCTCTGCCATTCATCCTCAACTTCAATCATTCACTTGGCTCTTCTTTACAAAGAATGATTTTTGTAAGCTCCAAATCCCACATTTGCAAGTTTCCATCTCTAACAAACTAGTAGTATCAACAAGGATAATCCTATTCTCTACTCTTTTCACTGATACCACTATACCTTTCAGTATTTTACGAATAATAATATTTATCCCATTCTTATTTCTCTCATTTCTTATGATAGTTTATAATCTTTATTTTCTACTTATTTACAATTTTCTTATATTCATTTGGTTTCTTGAATGCAAGCAATAATTTTTTTATGCTCTTCATAGTTTCAACAAATTTCATCAATTTTCTACTAAGTGTTCCGATATTCTACGTACTTATTCTTTCATCTTTCTTTCAGTATGTTATTTCCTAGACTTCTTTATATTATAGTGCCTATTTCTTTTTAAATTTGTTTTGAATCTTATGTCTTGTTCTACCCTATGGACTAGCTTTTTTTTTTACCCACATGCATCTTTGATGCGAGAATCCTTATTTATTTAACACCACATTTGGATGTTGATGTGGCATGAGCTGCGTAACACATTAGGGGAACACCTTCCTAGTCGGTGTATAACTACATTATCAAAATATTATGTTCACTAAAACCTAGAATGCATGATGTGCAAGTAAAGTATGTTCAAGGATAAAGCTCAAGCATCTGGTTTCCTGGACATTTTTCGTTGGTTTGCAAAAATGCAACTATCTCTCTTAGATGCTTGGAAAGAAGAGCTGAAAGCATGGCAACTTTTTCTTGACCACTTTTTAGGACTAATTAAGAAAATAATTCTTCCATCTTGAAAGGTGAATAAAGTGAATATTATGTACTAACAAGTAACTATGTAATGCTTTTTTTTTCTCGGCAGGGGCACGCTTAATTGTTTTTTTCACCGGTCTCTAAGTTGCAGGGTGTTTTTGATTAGCTTATGTGATCACTTTTGAGTTAGCATACATCCATGTACTTATTCATTCACATATTTTGACTGGTAGGCATTTCATTTAGGCACATTTAAAATTTGATGGAGGATTGATGAGCATCTTTCTAATTCTTCCTGTGAAGTTTGCTACGATGATACCTGATTCTATTGTTGGTTGCATGCTTTGTAACATTTTTTTTTACATATTTATGATGTGCAGTTCACAGAACAAGAGGCAGCAAGCAGAAAAAAATTTGTCTGAGAGATTGTTATCGAGTGAGAATATTTTGCTTGATGGGGAAGAAAGCACAGAAATCCAACATGCTACTGCTGATAGTGACATGCATCCTCAACTTGAAACTTCTGGAAATAGTTCTAGTGTGAAAACTGATGCTGAAAATATCAGTACTTTATCTTTACAAAGAGATAAAGAAGATGAGGTACCTCTCTGATCAAACCCTCTTGTCTTTTTTCTGATTGTTTTCGTATTTTACATTTCTCTACTTGTCATAACATGCAGAGATATTTGGACTTGAACATAGTTTTAAACTTTTTACTCTTTTTAGTTGGTACTTTTTCAATATTCTTCTATTAGTACGCTCTTCACTATTAGTTTCTTAACTTGTACTTTTGTCTAAAAGTGAAATTTCTTGTTGTTTACTAAATAAATGCAAGGTGTATGTAACCGGCATGCTTAATTTTATCTATGGGACTGATGTGACCTCAAAATGACTTCTCCCTTTTTGGAAACATAATTTAATTTTTGATTTAGCTTTGACAACTATGAAAATGTATGGTATTCCATAGGAGTATTAGGTAATTCACGATATATAAAGTATGTATTGAGGTTATTGGATTCCTTGATTTTTTTTTAAATTTGATCTCTCTCCATTGGACTTTTGTGGTTCCGATGTTAATTATATGGAGCAAATATTTGAAAACTCTTGATTAACCATCGTAGCAATTCATACATATACCCATATACAAAATAAACATGTAGGGAGGATGGCCCCATGAAGTTATTGGAACGCAAACTTAATCTTTAGAATTTGATTTGGTTTGATTTGAGTTTTACTTGGATTTTAGTTTTTTTGGGTCTATTTTATTTTTAAATAAGGTTTTTGGTATCTTTTATTTTTGAGGTTGCTTGATATTTGGTCTTGATCTGATTATAGTCTCATTTTTTTGGTTTAGTTTGCTTTGGGTTGGTCATTTATTTGTTTGATGTCATTTGATTTTAGCATTTGGTCTTTGTGTTTTGGTTGAATGCCTCCCTTTTCTTTTGTTTTTCACACCTACTGTATGAGGGAGGAGGAAGATGAAGGGGTAGGAAAATGGAAGGGGCGGAGTCACATTCTTTAGGGATGTCGATTGATCGAGGTGCTTGATGCCGATGTTGCTGCTCACGAGCTTTCGATACTGGACAATTAGGTACCCTTCACGGGCACCTCCCTCGTATAGACAATGGAAAGGGAAGAGAACACACTCTTACTTTTAAGTTTTAGATTTCTTCATCGTAGTATAATGAGGATACTTGAGGAGTTTTTATAGTTCACAAAACTCCTTTCACAAATTGTTTTATATCTACATACATTCCCACCTACCAACAACTATCTATCAACTTAATTACTAACCCTCAAAAGACTATATTTCTTAATTCAACGACTACATACTAATTTAAAGCTATTACTAACCACCAAAAGACTGTACTTTTTAACGAGACTAAAAATAACTACCTACCAACTATTAACTATAAACTTTTAATTGATAAAAGGAAAAACCAATTACCTACCAACTAATAACTTAACAACTATTAACCTTTCTAATTAATGAAGCAACACTCTCCTAGGAAAGAAGGGATGAATGAGCCACTATTTTTAGGCAGAAGTAAAAAGTGAAGTGGAACCGGATCTGAGTTAGATGGTGTCGATCGCTTGATCTTGGCGTGAACCGATCTGACCCATTTGGTAATGCCGACTCAAACAGGTGTCTCCACCACTTATTCTTCATATTTTTGTCTTGTGACATATTTCATACCCCAGACCCCTTGACTGTGGTAGAAGTTGGAAGTTTAAATTGACTGTGCCGATGATATAGCTGACCACTCAGTCTTCATATAGTCTGAGCATGCATATGTTTGTGTACATACACACACACACACATATATATATACATACATATATAGGCTGGCCGGGCACAGTCCTAACTCCCACTTGCAAATGGTTTCAGCTGTAAATTAATGCCTCTAGGCTGCCTAAATCCCATCTTTGTTTCCCTCACCGACTTCAACCTTTAGTTTGCCAGATGCTTTCCTCTTGCTAATTTCTATGGATTCTGGACTCTTGTGATTTCCGTGGGATTTTGAGATTCTCTTTAAAACTTGCTAATCCTGCCTGAGATTAGGCCTAATCTTCACTATGCCTTGTTCTCGGTAATCCCGTTGTGAAAGTTTAGGTACCAACGGGGAGATTGTAGGCTATGTGAATTTTGCTAGTCCTTGATGAGTGTGTTGGAGAAAGATTGTCACAGTAGTATCGGTTGACAACAAACTGAGATGAAATCGAGGTAGTTTGGACATTTGAAGCATAAAATTAGCAAGACCCTAGTTGGAAACTGTTGGCACACAAATTTGTCATACAAAAAATGGAAGTAAGAGTCCTTACGTCAGAAAAAAAAGAGGAGAGGGAGCTGGCGGACATGGCCCAATAAAACTAGCCATCCACGGAGGTAGCTATAGCCGGCCCATTCACGCCCATCTCTTCTGACTGGCCCATTCAAGATGAGTTCAAAAAAAAAAAGAAAAAAAAAATAAAGGAAGAGAAGCTGTCGGAGTGGGGAAGGAAATCGACTCCCCATCGGACTCTATCCCGGAGCCCATTACAAGCCAAACTCCTCAAAGGGAGGGAGTCCCGTAAGGAGAGGAAATCTACCGAAAATAGGTAGGCCGGTGAAGGAGGGAATCGATTCCGAATATTTTGGGAGTCCTCCGATTCCGTATCAGAGCTGGATGCCATGTTCGGAAGGTATCTAAATGGAAGAAGGGGTCTTTGAGGCCTATAAGAGAAGAGGCAGACAGAGGGAAAGCAACGGGGGGATCCAAGAGAACGAGCGCAAGAGACCCCCCCCCCCCCCGGAGCAAGCGAGAGAAAGAGAGCAGACCGGAAGTCCTTGCGGAAGCCGTCGGAATCTTCCCCGCTGCCGGACCTCTTTCCCGAAGCTGCTGCGTCCGTCGGGAGCCCTCCTGGAGTTGCTGCGATCGCCGGAAGTCTTCCTGCGGTGGCTGCGATCGCCAGGCACCCTCCGGAATCCCCTTTGAGGCTTGCTATTGTCGCCGGACAAGCCTCCAGACCCTGCCGTCGCCGCCGGAATCTCCTCTGGGAGCGGCCGGAGCCGTCGCCGGAGCCCTCCACCGGTGCCGCTGCCGCCGAGAGCTGCCGCGAAGGATGCCCGCGCTCGAATGATGGCCGAAGAGAGAAGCCGTCACCGGGAAGACACTGTAGCCGCAGGGGAATAATACACCCCCACTTTGGTCCACGGTGGAAATGGGCGGGGCCCACAGGAAAAAAAAGTGAAAAAAAAAGATAGAGCGGCCGCGGCCAGAGGCTGCGCGCGGGCGTGAGCCGCGGGGAGGAGCTTTGACCTTCGGGTCAATGCTAGACGTGGGGCCCACCAAAAAAAGGGGTTTAAAAAAAAAGAGAGGCCCGCTGGACCAGCCAGCGGGCGCGCAAGAAGGAGGATGGGCCGGGCCCTTTAATTTGAAGCCTGCGGACAGAAAAAAAAGATTTTTTTTTAAAATACACCATTAAGTGAAAATCTAAATAAAAATCCATTAACTAATTTCACAAACCGAGGCGAGCATATGGCCGGTTAAAAACCCGCTACATGGTCTCGGCATAACTTAAAAGAATCAAAAGAAATGAGAAAGCAATAGACCGGCTTCAAGCACGCCTCTTGACCCATAAATCAAAAAATAAAATAAAACAAACAATAAACAAAAATTAAATAACAATTCACTTAATTAATCAATAAACCGAGACGAGCATCCGACCGGCTAAAAACCCGCCTCATGGTCTTGGCTTAATTTAAAAGAATTCAAAACAAAGAGGGAAAGCAACGGGCCGGCTTTAAGCACGCCCCTTGACCCTTTAAGGTGGACATACAAAGGTCATTGAAAAGACCCCAATGTCTTACCATGCCCCAAGAGGGAGTTACTTACCCATTATGCCATGGGAAGGCTGTGCATGATCAACATGCCGATATGCCAAACTATGAGCTAATGAGGTTCATGAGGTATGAGATGAGTCCCCACAAGCTTATCAAAAGTCGGGTGCGCTCAATCTCAAATCAGTGAGTTGATTGCCTACAAGTTTATCAAAAGCCGGGTGTATTCAATCTCAAAACAGTGGGGGATGCCCATAAGTCTGTCAAGACCGGGTACATGCCGCTCATGAATTGACAAGTTCGTCAAGAACTCAAAGGACCGGATTGCTGGTCAAGTTGTAAATCATGTCTCATGTTGAGAAAAACAAATGAAAATTCATATTCGGTGCACATGTTGATGCTACAAGGAGAGAGCAATCACATGAAACTCCTGAAAGGCAAGACAAGAGAAATTTGAAAACTGTAAAAAAATTGGAATCTGAAACCGAACCTGTAAAATTGAAATAAAAATCTCTGAACTTAAAAAAAAAAAAGTCTGCAGTTTAAAATTTGAGTCCGGATGCCAGAAATCTGGAAATCTCTGAGCATGCAGAGGATCTGAAAAGACATAAAAATCTGAATTGCTCAGGCCGCACCTGTGAGTCTGAAATAATAAGGCTGAAAATCTGGAAAAACAGAGGTCTGAAATCTGAAGTCTGGAGCATAGAAGTCTGAAAAATCAGAGGTCGGGGACCAAAATGTATGAATCAAAAGATCAGAGGTTTCTGCAAGATGGTCGATTCTGGAAATTCCAGATATGAAGGAAATCAAATTCTGAACCTGTAGGTCCGAAGCTTGTAAAATCTGCAAAATCTGGGTTGCTGCAGAATCTGGAGGTTGAGAATTTGGAGAGAGATCTGAAAATCTGAAATTTGGAGTGGTGCAGAATCTGAATTTTCAAATCTTTAAGGCCAGACTTAGACTTGTGACCCAAATCTGAAGCAAACCGAAAATCAGAGGCCAGAACCCATTTCGGAAATCTGAAATCTAGAAATCTGGAATAAAAGCCCTGCAATTTGAAATGCAGAATCTGCAAGAAGTCTGGAGTCTGATATCTGAAAAGGTCAGTTTGTGAATAAAAATCTGAAAGTTTTGAGGGAGTCAACAAATTGAAATCAGAATATTGCAATCATGAAACTCAGGCCCGTCCCAAATTTGAGCCTCTTAAATTTAAATCAAAGCAAGCCAGGAACTGATCCACAAATAGGTGGTCCCAAACCATTCGAACCCATAAGAAAATTCAAATTCAAAGTCGTCCCAAATCATTTCATAAAATCTGAAAATTGCATAAGAGAGAACCCAGAAACTGTCAAAATCTGCAGATTTAACTGAAATCTAAACCAATCAAAATTGAATTCAAATCAAGCTCAACTCTAATTCAATCAAATCAAATTTCTCTAAGTAATCCAAATTCAAGCAAATCTGGAACTGTAAAAAAAAATCCGAAATTGGAAAACATTCAATCAAACTCTTAAACTCAAGTTAATTCCAATCAAACAGAATTCAACCGGAAGTTTAAATCACTTGAACTAAATTTGAATCCAACTCACAAATGATCACCTGTCAAACTTAAATTAAAATCCGAAATCTGCATGAAAACACACTCAAGCAAAACACAAACTCAAGTAAAATAAAAACAGAATCTGAACTGAGCCATAAAACAAATCACAAATTAAATAAGTCTCAAAACAGAATGTGAACCAAACTTGATAATTCAATAAAACAAATTCAAATTGAACCCAAATTTCCCAAAGCCAAACCCCATTCCAGCAAACCATAGTCCGTAGGTTAAACCCAAATCCCACTCAGATCAATCCATAAACCAACTGTCTTTAACCCAAATCAAATCAAACAAAATTCAATTCAAATTCAAACCAAATTCAAATTAATGCAATTCAACTCCAATCAAACTAAAAATCAAACAATAAACAAATTAAATCAAACTCAGATCAAGTTTAAAATCAATCAACAAATTCAAATCAAACTTAAATTAATAAGCAACTCAAAAAATGAATAAATCAAATTCAACTCAAAACTAAATTCAATTCAATCAAATTCAAATCAACCACTAAAAACAATTCAACCAATTAAATTCAACTCAAACCAAATCAAATTCAAACCAACAAATTCAATTCAATTCAAATCAATTCAAATCAAAACCAAGTTGAGTGCTTGCATTCCATCAATCTTATGAGATTGTTTTCTCCTATGTCCATATGTGAATGTTTGTTTATTTTTGTGGATGCATGTTTTCTGTTCCAATGGATTGCTATGACGATTAATCAAGGGTATTCGAGTTATCTCGATGTAATTAACGTCGGATCTTCGCACCATCCGACGGGGAGAGGTCAAAACAAATTTCAAAGAACCTAACGACCTCAACATGTAATTTTGACCCTAGCTAGTATTTTTATGGAATACCATCTATTTTCCTAATAAGTCAATGCTAAGGTCTAACCAAATCAAATCCAAATTCAAAAGGAAAATGAATTTCCAAAACAAGAAGAATAAATCTTTAAATTCGAGGTTACATCAGAAACTTTGAGCATGTTAGGGTAGTTTAAAGAAAATTGATGTGATAGACCTTGGAGAATGATAATGATATAATATGTTTTTAGGCATTTAAACATGTCTACAAAAGTAACTCAGCTGAACTCAACTCAAACCTTAATTCCAAATTGTTTGGGGTTGGCCATATGAATCCTCTTTTTCCAATCACGTTGACTTTGAGTTATTTCTTTGGATATTTTTAAAGCATCCAATGATCCAAATCTGATTGAATTGAATTATCTTTTTCCAAGTTAATTTATGTCTACCACGTCTTTTCTGTTTCTATCATTTTAATATTTCCTATTTATCTAACTAGAGCTTTTTTATGTCCATGCTTAATATGACTAAATTATCTCAAATTTTATTCTTCCAATTTATCTACAATTGTCGCTACTCTCACATTTTCTCTAATATTTTTGTTTATTTTTTATCTAATCTAGCATGACCACTCATTGATTTTTGTAACATTCTCATTATTAATATTTACTAATTACTACCATACACCATTACAAGTTTTACAGTTGTATGATAAAATTTTTATTTCAGCTTTAGTGAAATCTTTCGATCACATGGACCCCTATAGCCATTTATATGGCCACAAAAATGTTTTAATATTATTTAAATTGGAGATATCAATTCATATAGTTTATTCCAAAATTACTCAAATTAAGATGTTGGTGGGTTTGATTGAAAGGGTTTTTCAAGTGTGAAGTATGTTATCTATTAGTTTTTTTAACAAATTAGTCACCAAAATCATGCTTAATTTCATATATATCCATGAAATTCTGTAAAAAAATTAAACTTTTTGAAATTTTACTCTGTTCGAATATAAGTCCTTTTGTTAACTTTTAACACCAAACTTAGCCCAACCCAAAATGATTTTATTAACTTATATCTTTTTTTTTGTCAAAACATAGACATGCACACACACACACACATCTCTCTCTCTCTCTCTCTCTCTCTCTCTCTCTCTCTCTCTCTGAGAATGAAAGTGCCAGTGCTCTATGGGTGCTGCTGAGGCTCCCCTTGGTTTACTGAGGTGGCGGTGATGGTGATGAGTGTGGGAACTGCACTCTTCTTGGTTGCGGCAGTGATGGTGATGAGTGTGGGAGCTGCACTCTTCTTGGTCTTGCAACTTCTGCTTCAGGCGGCACTGTCACAGTGGAGCTTTTTAGAGGCCTGGGTGCACAAGTAGCTTGAGGTGGTGAGTGCCTCCTGGCACGTGGTGCAGTTTTATATCTTTTATTGTTGAAGGCTGTTAACTTGTGATATTAAAATTTTTAAATTTTAATAATTTTTTGAAGAGAGAAGTAAAAAAGAGGGTTTATATGACTTATAGAGGAGAGGAAAGATTGGTAGTTAGATCTTTATTTACTAAACTTGCTAATATTGTGTTAAATTAGTAATGAAAGCCAAGGTAGATATATGCACATACATTATTTTGAAGTTTATAGAGTTATTCTGGGAACATGTGCAGCAGATCCAGCAGAAGCCAGTGATTGGCCAGAAGTTGGCTGGAATCTGTCTGAGTTGGCCAACTTGGCAATGACTCGTCTAGACTCGAGTCAAGCTGGAATTGGGTGATTCCAGGCTGAGATTGGCCAGTCTAAGCACATCACCCTATCCAGGCAATCTAAGTCTAGTCAAGAACTGCATTGTCTGATCCCGATCCTGAATCCTCCAATTCTGCCTGATTCCTGCAAACCCTGGCCAATTCCATCTAATCATCAGGCCGTTCTTGTCAAATCGGGATCAGCTATGTCCAAACCAATCATGATTGATCGATTTGAACCATGGGTATTTTGAATGTAACGACATTCTATTACTATGTTTTGATGGTTCCCTTTCAGAGAACTTGTACTTGTTTCCTGGTTTTTGGAGAAAATGCCAGAGGCAGTTGAATAATGCAATCCTTTTAATGCAGGTGGCAAGAGACCATGATGAAGTACCTTCTGCGATTTCTCGTCCAGAGGATTTGACGGGCATGATCAAGAACACTGAAAAAAGTAGGAAATGATCATCTTTAATCTGACTTTTTGTGATACTTATTTTTATCTTTTTGCTGACATTCTTGATTTGTTGTTAGATATTATACTTCTGAATGAAGCTAGAATTCGTGCTTATGAAGATCTTGACAAAGTTCTTGTTGAAAAAGAAAACCTTCAGGCAGAAATAGGTAAACTGCAAGCAAAGATGGCTGAGGTGGATCTGCAGAATAAGGTGGTTGCTCAAGAAAAGGTACATATGGAGTATCATGATGACCAAGTGAAAACTGAATTCTTTTCAGCAGAAAGTATGACCGAAACAAAAAATGACATCAACTACTTAAAGTTGAAAGATTCCTCACCTGTTGTCCTTGCCCTTCCCTTGCTTAGAGAGGAGCTAAATGCTTTGAGAGAGGAGAATGCATCTCTAAAAGATGATATAGAGATGCTTAAGAATAAAATGTCTGATGTTAAAGAAACTGATGAAAGGGTCCTTATTCTTGAGGAAGAGCGTTCTTCATTGAAAGCTGCTATCTCTGATTTGGAGGTTAAGCTTGCGGCAGCTCAGGAAGATGCTTCAAAACTTGCAACACTAGACATGGAATGCAAGGACTTACTAATAAAGGTAGACAATCTGCAGATGTTGCTTGATAATGCTACAAAACGAGTTGATCAACCTACCACAATCTTGCAACAAAATGAAGAACTTCAAATGAAGATTGATCAATTGGAGTCATCATTGGAAGAAGCAAGAGCATATAAGATCTCACTGGAAAATGCAAAAAAATATAATGACATGTTGAAACCAAAACTGGAATTCTTGGAGGAGCGTCTTCATGTTTCTGATCAAGAGATAAATTCTCAAATTGAACTCTATCAAGCATCAGTTAGAGAATTTCAAGATGCACTTACTATTTTGAAAGAAGAAAGTAAGAGGAGGACTGAGGAAGCTGCACATGATATGTCCTCAGAATTTTGGAGTCGTTTAGTGCTGACTATTGATGGTTGGTTTCTTGAGAAGAAAATATCCGCTGATGATGCAAAATTGTTGAGAGAAATGGCATGGAAGAGAGATGCTGGGATTCGTGATGCATGTCTCACCGCTAAGGATAAAGAAGAGCGTGAAGCTGTGGCATTGTTTCTTAATTTGACATCATCTTGGAAGAGGTCAACCTTTCACTATCTCGAAATAGATCGGATGGGCTTGATGCTTAGTGGTGTTTGTATCAGCTAAGCTTTTAGTATTATTGCTTGATATCTGTTTCATTAGATCTTTATTTGACACAACTCTAAATGATTGTTACAGTTCCAGAATGCACATTGTTCATATTGCAGCAGAGATGGCACCTGTTGCTAAGGTTTGTTATATCAAGACATTTTATCTTTAAATGTATACAATGTGAAACATATTTCTTGACAAATGTGAAGTTTTTTTTGAAATCTCGTCTTTTATAACCAAAAAATTTAGAAGCAATTTATTGTTTGATATCTTGTAATTTTATCTTTCATTTAAATTTGATTTGGAATTCAGCTGTGAAATGCATATAAGATCAGTGTATATATGTTACTGGAAATTGATTACCTTAAAGATGACCGGTTTTACTATCGGTTGCCACTTGCCAGCCAATTGTTACTCTGTACTTGGTTTTCCAGGAATAAACATATCATAGTTCTTGAATATCTTCTTCTTCTTGGTCATGATCTCCCTTATAATTTGCATAAACTCTTGCATGCTTCGCTGGGTGAGTTTTTAGTTCTTTCAACTTTCTTGTAAGTGCTACATTTACCATTGAAAAAAATGTAATTATCATGTTTGACAATCTTGTTTACTTTTGTGGAACCTAGCGTTTGTTACCTTTAAGAAGTTTACATTTTGAATTTTGAATTTTGAATTTTGTGCAGTTTCATGTCCTAATTTCTTAACCTTTTTTTTCTTTTTTAAGGTTGGAGGTTTAGCGGATGTTGTTTCTGGTTTGTGTAAAGCACTGCAGAAGAAAGGGCACTTGGTGGAGATTATTCTCCCGAAGTATGATTGCATGCGACTTGAACTTATCAGTGACCTAAGGGTATGTAAATTGTAAACAAAAGGGATCTCAAGGCACTAACTTTCTGATATTCCACTTTCTCTTCTCCAAAAAATTACTTCCCATCCATGGAGAGAGATAATGGTGAAGTTTTAGTGACATGGATAACGTGAATGTGAGGATCATTATGTTATTTCTCTTTTGACAGTTGGAGGACTAAATCCTTTGTCTTTTTGATTACTTTCTTTGTCTTCTACTTTGTTCTAGGTACTCAACGTTGCAATAAATTCATACTTTGATGGCCAACATTTTGAGAACAAAATCTGGGTTGGGATTGTTGAAGGTTAATATAAAATCACGTTCACCATTTTCTTTCCAAGTATCAAGAAAAGACGTTCAGTGATATTGTAGTGGTACTGCAGGTATTCCAGTATATTTTATTGAGCCTCATCATCCATGGAAATTCTTCTGGCGAGGGCAGTACTATGGAGAGCGAGATGATTTCAAACGCTTCTCTTTCTTCAGCCGTGCCGCACTTGAGTTATTATTCCAAACCGGAAAGAAGCCAGACATCATCCATTGCCATGATTGGCAAACATCATTTATTGTACGTTATTCTACATGGGTTATCACTTACAAACCCGATAAGTCTGCCTTATTACCTGAGCATACTAGTTATGTCATCTCATTTTATATGCCTTTTTTAGCCACCACTTTACTGGGATATTTATGCGGGCAAGGGATTCAACTCTGCTAGGATTTGCTTCACATGCCACAATTTTGAATATCAGGGCATAGCCCCTGCTTCAGAATTGGCATCTTGCGGCCTTGATGTTCAAAACCTAAACACACCCGACCGTATGCAGGATAATTTATCACATGACAGAGTCAATCCCGTCAAGGTTTGCAAGTTGCATGACTTATATTAGTAAGGTAGTGTTTGCATGTTTTCCTTCCTATTATTTTGTTGGACTGAAAGTGACTATCGGTTCAGGGGGCGATTGTGTATTCTAACATTGTTACAACAGTGTCACCAAGCTATGCTCAAGAAGTTCGGATGACTGAGGTATGGTGGCATCACATAAAGCTTACTGCTTACATGAATTTGAATCTTCTGAAGTTATGTGAAACTGTGAAAGATGTGGTTCCTTCTTCCCGTGCTGACAGATCTTCCGATCTATGTTTCTTATCTACTAATAACAGATTGAATGGATTCAAGCTTTGAAGCCATCACCTCTGTGTTCATTCATTTGAGATATTGTCTTTACATGATGAGGAATTTATCCTTGTTAATTGCTTAAAATTTAACTACTCCACCTGGTCGTATTAATTTGCTGTTTACTTTTCTTATCATCATGGTACTATTTTTCCGGTCCCCTATGTGTATAATTGCTTATATTTTATCTATTTTTTACAACATTTTATGAGAAAAGCAACCTTAAACATGTAAGACATGGACTACTTAAATTATCAAATTATATTTATATCTCTGTACGAAAAAGTTCCTTACATCTTTATCTTGAGATCTGAATGTCTTGTAAGATAGGAATGGAGTTTAGGGGTCACGATGGGCCTATACTATCTTTTCGCTTTATTTTTAAATGAAACTTATTTTTTTATGCATGATTGCTTACTGTGTTTCCTCTCCTTTGTGAAAAACACGTACCGATGCCTACAGGCTCTGCTAGTATATTTTCAGTGCCAAGTTTGATAATGTAGGGCCTCCATTTATGCCTTTCTTTTCTTTTGCTCTAAAAGTGACTCTATATATTCCATGACCATTTTTTCTCAGTACTAACTATTTTTTCTTTTGTAATACCGTGCTTGTGAATAAGTCGAGATGGACTACTAATACCAATGACTCTGGTCAACTAGTTTTCGGAGGTTGGGTTGAAAAGAACTCCGAAATTAAGTATGTGTTGGCGTCAGAATTTTCAGAAAAGAAAAACAGGAGGGAGGGCAGCAAAAAAAAAAAAGAATAGGTTCAGGCCAATTTCTGGCTGGACCGACCCTCAATTGGGTCAAATCAAGTCCAGTCATACTCAAAACAGGCCCTAAATTGGGCCCATTGGCAGCCCATTTCCAGCTCTGGCCGGCCAGCCCATAATCAGGCCAATTTCAGGCCTTGTGCGCAGCCCATAGGAGGGCTTGGGCCTCCTCTCAGCCTGCTGGCCCAGAAACCAGGCCCAATTGGGCCAGGCCCACTTCAATTCCAATGAGAACAGGCCCAGCTGCTGTCACCTGCCACCTCAGCAAGCCCTGTACGCACTAAACCAGCCACCTGCCACCTCAGCCCATTCATTAGTCAGTTTATGGAGGGGGGAAACCGAAGAGGCCAGGGGGAGATCAAGGGACAGCCAGCCAATAAATTGCAATAAATGGAGTAATTGCATGGGGGAGGCCAAGAGGCCTACGTACAGGCCACCTGCTGGCTCTTCACCTCCCCCTCCAGCCTCTATAAGAAGAGGGGGGCGCACCAGCCAGAGGGGGGGCTGCTTCAGACGCCGGGAGGCTGCCAAATTGCACCTGCACCTGCTGCCACCTGCTGCCTGCAACCTGCTGCCGCCAGAGGGAAAGAAGGAGAAGAAGGAAAGAAGAAAAAGGTAAAGAGAACTGCTGGGTGCGCCCATACAGCCCCTTGATGGGGCCTTCTTTTTGCTTATTCCAGGCCCATCTCCTGCCCTCCATAGGCCTGTAGGGATCAGCCTGTATAGCCCACGTTCGGACCCAGGTCAAACCCTCTAAAAAACTCCCTTGCGCAGGCCTATTCCAGCTCATGGCTGACCCATAATCAGGCCCATGTACAGGCCCCTTCTGCGAGCCCATGGCCTATCCCTGCTCAGGCCCATAATCAGCCCCTGTTCAGGCCCATAATCAGTCCATGTTCAGGCCCCTAAAGCAGGCCACCTGCTGGTCCAATCCCAGCCTTGGCCGACCCCCAGCATAGGCCATTTTTAGGTCCCCAAACAGGTCCATTCCCAGCCCATGCTCGACCCCAATCCAGGTCCATATACAGCCCATGTTCGGCCCATAACCAAGGCCCAAAACAGGTCCCTAAATCGGACCCCAACCAGGCCCTGTCCGGTCCCTAAATCAGACCCCAACCAGGTCCTGTTCGGTCTCCAAACCAGACCCCTACACAGGCCCTGTCCGGTCCCTAAATCAGACCCCAACCAGGTCCTGTTCGGTCTCCAAACCAGACCCCTACACCCTAAATCAGACCCCAACCAGGTTCTGTTCGGTCTCCAAACCAGACCCCTACACTGGCCCTGTCCGGTCCCAAAATCAGACCCCTACACAGGTCATGTCTCAGCCTCTACCGCCCACACTCCAGGCCGCTGCAGCAGGAGAGAGAACTCCCAAAACAGGTTCTGCAGAGGTCCAATGAAGCGGTGGACAGCAGCCAGAAAGTGGGCCGGCTTGAAGGTGACAGCCCGGCACCCCTTGGAAACCGTCCGACGGGCCAAGGGCATAGCCGGGTGGCCTTCCAAGCCGGTCCAGCCAAGCAGGGCCAACAGAGCAGCAGCTTCCCAACAGGCCCATCTGGCCCAAAGACAGTCCAAGACAGGCCCGGCGGGCCTATGAAGACTGAAGGCCGGCTCGGAACGCCGATGGAATTGAACCGGCCTCCATGGCCTATGTTTCAAAATATGAACAAAATAACAAAAACAGAAATAAAACTAAAAAGAAATGGACGACTCCCCCCGGGTCCGCCCCGGAATGTCGATCCGGACGGTGGCGCGGGCATGCTCCCGTAGCCAGCGGTTCCTTCCCCCAATATGGCTAAGCTAAGGCTAGCTATTTTGGATGGGTAAATTTTCACTAAGTTGGAAAAATAGCCGGCATACCGTCGTAATGCCAAAATTTTTCCAAAGTAGTGGAGATAAACTTATATTGGGGGAAGGAACAATCACATTGTACACCGATGTACTTCATCCCAATCTTTCAATGAAATGAAGCTTTGATGTCCATATCGATGCATGAAATCGGGCGCTCAAAGTGGCCCGATGGGTCGGAGGCGATGCAAACCGCCAAACCAAAAAATAAAATCATTTCAAACCCAATCTGGGAATTCAAACAGAAAATCAAATCTGAAAATCAAAACAATAAAAAATCAGAATTAAAATAAATCTGAAATTCAAACTTGAACTCACAACCGATCTTCAACAAGATTGAACCGGTTTTTTTGAAGCAAATCAAACCGAAATCAGATTTCAAACATAAAAATCTGCCAAAACAGAAAATTCAGATTCAAATTAAATCTGTCAACAAAAAAAACCAGATTTCAATCTGCAATAAAAAAATCAGATTTAAGCAATCTCCCAAAACAGATTCTAATCAACTTCAAAAAGTCTGATTTTAGCAATCTGAAAATTCACTTAAAATCCACAGAACTTCACAATCAAGTGCTTCTTCCCAAAAGGAATCAAATAAACAACATTCCAAACACCCAAAATGGATCAAAACCAACTCAAAACTAAAAAATCCAGAAATCTGAAAAAATCCAGAATCTGAAAATTCAACAAACCAATCAAACAACAAATACCAAAATTGCTTAAAACACTTTAAGCACATCAAAATCAAAACCAAAACAGATTCAAAACAAAACAACTTGAATCAACCAAATTCAATCCAAAACAAATCATAAAACAACAAACAAATCAATCAAACAAATTGATTCAAAACCCAAAATCAACAAAACTGACTTTCAAGTCAACCAACAAAAAATAAAACAAACCCGAACAAAGCGGTTTGCATCTGATCGGACCCAAAAGGCCGCTGCCCTTTTGAGTTCTTTACTTTATTTTGTGGATGTGCGTATCTCCAAACACAGGTTGCCACGACGGTTAATCAAAGGCGTTCGAGCCGTTGCTCGATGTAAGTTAACGCCGGATACTCGCACCATCCGGCGGAGAAGGGTCAAAAATGAAATTTTCAAAGAACCCGAACCTCGGTTCTAATATTTTTAAAGTTATCACCGGACTACCTAATATTTTTAGGATATCACCTATTTTCCTAGAAAAGTCCGGAGATGTCTTTCTTCCTAAAGAATAGACGCAGAAAAAAGAGGTTCACACAGTATGCTTTGTTGGGAGTAGTCTGAGGATAGGTATCATCATGGGAAGGCTACTAATTTGGACCATCGTTGGGTTAATCATCTGATTCAATGAGTACATTTTTTCTTTTGCTCTACTATCGGGTGCTTTTGTTGACCGTCGGTGTATGTTCAAACCTACTAATTACACTGCAAATTTTTTCCAAATGTTTTGTTAGGCATATTCCCGATTCTAATTCTTTCTTGAATTTTCATCAAGGATTAAGCAATTTCTTTTGTGTTTGCTAGGGAGGACGTGGACTTCATGAAACACTGAGTTTTCACTCAAGGAAATTTTTTGGAATCCTTAATGGGATTGATGTTGATGCATGGAATCCTGAAACAGATACCTTTCTTCGTTATCAATATGGTGCCGATGATCTCCAGGGAAAGGCAGAAAATAAATCTGCTATAAGAAAGCACCTCAAGCTTTCTTCAGCTGACACCTTTAAACCGTTGGTATGCTTTGGATGAGTGTGTAGTGGTTCATAAATCATGGATAAATTGTGATTATTTCTTCTACATCTAACATTTGCTCGTTAGTTATTGTTTTTAATCTGAATTACTACTACCTACTTGCTAAATAAATACGCAACACTTGACATCCTTATCTACAGGTTTTATATGCATGTTTAGTACAGGTTTGCTATTTTTGACAAAGTATTGTCTATGAAAGAACTTTTTGTTCCACAAAACAAATAATTTGTCTCATATTTGACACCTTCCAGATAGAAGATTTATTCTTATTTTGCAGAAACCTTTTTTGATTTGATCCAAAATTGGTTGTAGGGGTTTTCTCAGTCTAATTAAGATTTGAGAACATGGATCAGTCCCTTGATGGTGAAGCAGGACTTCATGACTGTGGGAACCTCAATTTCTTTTTTTTTAAAAAAAGTTGGCTTGAAAAAAGATTTGTTTTGAATGTTTGAAATATCATGTCCGAATTATTTAGTAAAATAGGTGATAACTTGTAAAAGTACTAGATAGTCTAGTGATATTGTAAAAACATAGCGCTGATGTTCGGGTTCTGCAAAAATTTATTTTGACTTTTCTCCATTGGATAGTGCGAATGTCTAACGTTTATTTACATCGAACAACTATTTGAACACCCTTAATTAACTTTCCTAGTGACTTTGTCTGTCGAGTGCATGCACATCCACAACATGTAAAGAACACCAAGGGCTCTGACACTTCGGGCCCGATGAGATGGTAACAAATTTGTTTAAGTTTAAATTTGTAGGAAGTTTGTTTTATTTTTTGTTGTTTGGATTTGGTTTAAGTTTTGATTTGAAATGTTGATTTCAAGTTTGAATTTGGTTTTGTATTCAAGTTGAATTACTTGATCTTAACTTAGTTAAATTTTGAATGGATATCTGTTGTCTGCTTGACATATGTTAAGTCATTTTTATGTTGTTTCTGCATGTTGGTTGGTATGATAATACTGATTTGAGTGTGTTTGATATATTTTAGGTGTTTTTGGACTTCAATTCAACTTGATTAAATTTAAGTTCAGATTGTTATAAAATCTGGTTTCTCATGTTTTGGAATATATATTTTAAGTGTTTTGAAATGTTTTACTTATCTTCTTTAAGAAATTAACTTTCATTATATTGAATGAGTTTTAATTAGATCTCTCGGATTATGTTAAGTTTTGATTTGTGTTACGTGTTCAAATTTGATCAAGTGTATTTTTCGATTTAGTTAATTTTGCCTTCAGATTTGGTTAAGTGTTTTTAAACTTAGATTTTATATTTAGTCTGCATCCCATCTGGTCCGTCGGGTTAGCATCAAGACCTGGTCACATATAGTCAAGTTGGCACTTGAAGTTCATTGCATTTGTTCATGTCGAAGTACATAGCTGTCGGCAGTTCATGTGCCATGTCCAGAATTGTGCAAGCATGCTCTTGACCTGTCAATGTGAAGTTTTCTTCCCATGGTGTAAACTCTCACGGGATCAAGAAAATTTCGACTGTATGTCGACTTGTTTTCCAATCAGTTTGAAAATTTATCTATTCTACATGGTTAAATCTTTTGACTTTTTCCACATAGTGAAAAGGGTTGGTCTACATAGAAAGCATGCCCTATGCATATGCCCGAGTAGTGTATCGGTAGTGTGTTTAGACTAGCCACCTAATGGAGCGTCTAGTTGTGGACTAACTCCTTAACTTAGTTTTTTTTTAAAGCCTGAGGCAGCGTCCAGTGATGGGGGCACCCTAGATTTTTTTTTTTTTGAGGTTTGAAGTCTGAGGTAGCACCCAGTGATGGTCGAACTCTTTTGATTTAGTTTTTTTTGAAGTTTGAAGCCTGAAATAGCGCCCAGTGGTGAGCTAACTCCTCAGACTTAGTCTTTTTTTGGGTTTGAAATGTTCAGGGCCCATGGGGCTGGTTCATGTCATCATGGGCTCAGGCAGCCAGCTTCATGTCTTTTTTGGACCCAGTTGGCCTTCTTTGCATCCTTGGGCCCGGGTGGCTTGTTTGTGCCTTGAACTTAACCTTTTAGCACCTGTTGTGGGTTGAAGAAAGTGGAGGGCCCAGTTTTTTTTTAAAGGGAAGGTAAAGGAAGGGATATTAAGGGGCTGTTTGGGTGTGTTTTGGATAACAGATGGGCCGAACATGCTCTGGACAGGGGTCTGTTTAAGGGGACTGTGTAGGCCAGACAGGGTCTGAATGGAGGTCGGTGTAGGACCTGTTTAGGGGTACCATGGGGACCGGTATATGACCTGTTTAAGGGTCAATTGATCAGTAGAAATGTATGCCGTTTGGGACGGTTTCAACACTGTTTTGGGATGATGTGAGAGGTCAGACGGGGTTTGATTTTTGGGTATGTTTGGGTTTGAATTTAGGGTCTGGTTAAGGATGCCTTAATAGGGGTTTTGAAGGGTTGGCAGGTGTCTGTTTTAGGACTGGGTACATGGCTGATTAAGGGACAGAGGGGTTTGATTGGGGGTTCAAACATGGGCCTGCTGAGGGGTCTGACAAAGGTCTGATTGAGGTCACACAGGAGCCGGTTCAGGGGTTCGAACAGTGGTCTGATTGGGGTCAAATAGTAATCTAATTGGGTGTTAAAACAGGGCTCAAACAGTGGGTTAATTGTGGCCAAACAGTGGGCTGACTTGGGGGTTGAACCAGGCCTGAAAGGGGGTAAAACAGGGGCTGACGTGAGGGTCAAACAAGATCAAACAGATGGGTCCAGGGACCGACCAGGTGGGGTCAAACAAGGCTTGCCAGATATATATTTTTTGTGAGACTTTGAGAGGGATTTCAGAGGGGACTTGAAGGGAGATTGAAGGAGAAAAGACAGGGAATAGAAGGAGGAAGGAAAGATGCAACCGATGAAGCCCTTTTCTTACCTTTTCTTTCTTTTTCTTCTTGCTTTCTTGGCGTGACAGCAGGGGACAGCTCTTTCTCTTCTCCTCCTTGCCTTTTCTCCTTCTCCTTGACCCCCCCTTGGGCTGCCAATGCTGGTACGCAGCAACCTGGAAGGCTGGGACAGCTTCTCCTCTTCTTCTCTCTCTTCAAAGGCTGCAGCGGCTGGAGTAGGGCATGCACGTATGTGACCATTTTCCCTGGTCTGGTAGTCCTTTTATAAGAATGAGGATGAAGACTCAGCATCGTGGGATGACTTTTGAGTCAAGGGATATCTCCATTGGGAGATAATATAACTTGAAGAAAGAATAGGAGTTGATTTCCTATTTTCTCAATATTTTCAGCGCGAATTTCCTTTTTCTTAGGTGGTGGACCCCACCTCAACAGCATCCAGCGTAAAGAGATAGATGTGGGAAGCTTCTGGATATTCTCTGACACGAAAAAAAATCTTCCATAAAAAGGAATGGCAATTTTCTAATATTTTTTAATTGAGGTATTTCTTTTATCTCAATTAAATATCCAAATTCAATTGAAATTAAAATTTTCACTCACTATTCTTTGATAAATCTTAAATTCCTTAGAATTCAGGCCCACATAGAACATCTTGGCCCATTGGGCCCACTTTTCAGAATTTTTTTTTTTATTTTTATTCTAAAAATAGGGATGCATATTAAAAAATTCAAGAAAAATTTATTTAGTCACTCAAATTCATGAAAAATACACAAAACCAGTTTTCTGGAAATTTCATATTGTCCACAATTTTTCCAAAAAAATTTAGAAAGTCATTTTCTCTCTTCAAAAAATTCAATTTTGGATCAAATTTTTTTATGCTCAATATAATTTTTGAAGGCCCTTGCATATTCTCTGAAATTTCCATATTTTTGGGACCCGAAAATACATTTTTCTGATCTTTCTGGGTATTTTCTCATTGGAAAAATCAGAAAAGTGGAGGATAAATCCCATAAATTTGTGGATAATCAATTAAATTTTAAAAAAACTCAGTACTTCCCACACTTATCTCTTCACGTTAGATGGGTTTGAGGTGGGGTCCACCATCTAGAAAATAGGAAAACTGCTTTGAAAATGCCCAAAAATTAGATAAAACCAATTGTTCTTATCTTCCATAGCAGATAAGATTTCACCCCAACAGCGTCCTACCATGCTGCCTTACCTCCTTCCTCTTATAAAAGCATCCTCTCAAGGAAGAAAATGGCTACGTACGTGCTTAGGCCAGGTCCAGCTGCGACCAGCCATAGAAGAGGAAGACAGAAAGAAGGAGAAGCAGGAGGTGCATTGGCCAGTCTTGCAGTTGCTGTGCACGAGTCCAAGGTGGTCAAAGAGGAGGAGAAAAAGCAAGGAAGAGGAAGAGAAGCCTGCTGCAACGCCAATGAGAAGAAGGAAAAGGAAGTAAAGGTAAGGTATCTCACGGTCGTATGATCCTCACTGCCTTCCTTTTCCTTTTTCCTTCTTCTCTACTCCTTTCTTAGCCAAACCTGCCCCATCGGTCTCCCTTTCATCTGATAGTGGTTTGACTTTGTTTGTCCTTTAAAACAGCCCCTGGGCTCCCTCCTTTTCATGGCCAAAAGCCCCTGCGCACATACGCTTACAGCAGCCCATAAATAGGTCCTTCGTAGCCCCTTAAAACCTTATGTTTGGGGCCTGATCAGATTATTCTCCAGCAAGCCCCAAATGGCCTTCTCTTCTGCCGTGACCTTTAAACAGGTCATAGACCAGTCCCCACGGTACCCCTAAACAGACCCCTGTTTGACCGTTATACAAGCCTTGGTTTGGCCTCCCAAATCACCCCAATTTCAGATCCTAATTGACTCACACAGACCCCCCCAACAGGTCATAAAACCCATCTGGTCGGACACTTAGATGTGTTACAAACCTGGTCCAAACAGACCCTGTTCAGGCTTCCCAAACAGACCCCATTCCAGACCCTACTTGACCCTAAACAGATCCCTGACCAGACCCCATTCCAGTCCCCGTTTGACCCTTAAAACAGGCCCTCCTGGTCAGCCCCTGTTTGACCATGTCAGACCCCATATGAAGTCACAAAACCAGATCCAATTCAGGCCCCTGCCGACTGCAATCAGAGCTCTACACAGGTCCCCTTTCGGCATCCCCAGATAAGTCACCACCAATCCTTAAACAGTCCCTTTACGGACCCTGTTTCCAGTATTGCAGATCCCCTTGTGCAGATCCAAAACAGCACTAAAACCAGTCCTTAGAACATCCCTGAAGACAGCCCCTTGCGTAGTTCCAATGGTCAACCGAAAGAGCCCCAAACAGGACTTGTTTTTAGACCACAAAATAGAACCAAATTTCTCTTTTCCTCACTTCTTTTTAGAGCTTAAGGTGAGTTGACGCTTTGAGATTCTTGGAATCTGCTAGATGGGCCGATTCTACTCGGGTGGGCCATCAACTTCCTAGACAAAGCAGTGAGCACAATGTGGAGTTCAAAGCACAACAGGCCAACTGGGCCCAAGGAAGCACAAGCCGGGCCAGCTGAGCTCACAAGGACGTGAAGCCGACCAACCGAGTCATGAATGACATGAAACCGGCCCAATGGGCCTTGGACATAAAAATGAACTTTAATTAAGTTCAGAACACAAAATGAAAATTAAATTAAGGAGTAAGTTCACCATTGGATGCTCCACCTTGGATGGCTAGTCCGAGCCCACCCCGATGTTGCATCTTGGACGTAGGCGTGGGCTGGTTTCCATTGTCGACGGATCCTTCCTTCAATGTTGTTAGTCAAAAGACTTAACCCACAAAGGAAGTAAATCTAATTTGATTAATGATAGGGCATGCATACCATCATGCCAACCCCTTTCCTTGGATCTTACGAGGATAAACCCATGGGAAGGAATTCCACCATCATGTTTGTCTGGGACCAACATCATCATATTCATGTCAATGGCGTGCACGCCGCACACCAATGTACTTAAGTTGAACATCAATAAAATGAATGACACATGCCGACACCAATGTGAATCTTGGGCATTCGAGTGCTAGCTCAATGAACTCAATGGAATGCAAACTTGAACTAAAATAAACAAGATATAATAAACATAAAATAAATTTGAACAAATCTGAAAAACACCTTAAAACAGGTCATTAAATCTAAAAACATCATGATTGAGCTATCTAAACCATGTGATTAAATCCTTAATCATATAATAACTTAATCAATTTAAGATAGACTTAATAAAACATTGGAAATCAATTATCTAAATTTGAAAAATCAGATTTTAAGCAAGTCTAATCAAACCAAATTCATATTAAAAATAAACCGAACATAAATTCAATCCTGAAAACAAACTCAAATATAATCAACATCAATCTGAAAATAAAACCAAACTAAATCTAATTTGACATCAACCAAACCATAATTTAAATTGATTGCATCTCTTAAGCCCATTGGGCTACCGCCCCTTGTGTGTTTATTTTTTATGTTGATGTACATTTTCCATCAAACAGATTGCTACGATGGTTAATCAAAGGCTTTCGAGTTATTGCTCGATATAATTAACATCGGATATTCACACCATCCGATAGGCAGATGTCAAAAATCAAAATTTCACAAAACCTGATAACCTCGATTCTATGCTTTTACATATCACCCGGACTAGTTAGTGTTATTAATATGATATCACCTATTTTCCTAAGTAGTTTAGGATAAACGACATTCCAAAACAAAGTTTCCAAAATTGAGGTTTCACAATGCCTAGAGTGGGTGTTAGGGCTACAAACTTGTCGGATTTGATAGCGAAATCACAAGGATCCAATTCCTCGAGTTAAGATATTCATATTCTAACTTCGATAATTCAGAATCATTATATTACAATTTCGATTCCATTATCGAATTTGGAACCGAATCTGTTAATTTTAGAAATATATGTTAAATATTATTTTTTATTTAAAAATAAGTTAATAATTTACATATAATTACTAAAATTTGATATAATTACTTTAAAATTTTATTTTTATCATTTTATTGATTTATACATATATATCTTATTTTATACTTTATTTAACTTTAGTTTTATTAATTTTACTTATATATACTTATTTTTTTATTGAAATTTGATAAACGGAAACGAAATCAACTGATTCTGATAAGCTATAGGAATATCCAATTCCGACTCTGATAGTTTATAGGAGACAAAGACAAGTTCTAAATCATAGTTGTCAAGGCGACAAGGCATCCAAGACGTCGAAGGGTGATAATTCTGTTTAAGTGACAAGGCGGCCGTTTAGGCGTTGCCTAGGCGGTATCATTATATGTGCATATATATATGTATATACATATATATATATATGAATATTTACAATTATATATGTAATTAGATATTAATACTATATATATTTATGCAAAGATACAAACAATACATAAATATAATTAAATTTGTATGTTATAATTGAATGTATATGATTAGGGCTGTTCACTGTTTGGTTTGAACTACCGATCGGTTTGGTTTGGTTTCTATGACCCTTCAAAGCAAACCAAACCGGTAAACCGAATAACCCGAATTGGATTAAATATTTTAGTTTAAGTTATATATAAGATAGTATTTATGCATCTTTTCTTATAAAACTAAATTTGTTTCAAGAGTTTTTAAGGTAAAATTAATGTAATGTATAAACATATACACAAGATTTTAATAGAATATGATTTAAAACAAACAAAATAAATTTATATATTGATATATCTACTACATCTTAGTAAAATATGGTTTGAACCGAACCAAACCAAACCAAACCGAACTAATTTGGTTCGGTTTGGTTTGGTTTGGAAGATAATTTGGTTTGGTTTGGTTTGAGAAAAAATACTCAAAAACCAAACCAAACCAAACCATGAACACCCCTATATATGATTGTGTGTACATATATATAAATGTGATTTTATATATGTAATTATGAATGCGTGGGTATTTACTTTTTGGGAAAGGAGTTAATTTTGATAAATAAAGTGGGAGGGAGAGAAAAGATAGCTAAGTGAGAACTTTATGAATTTTAAGTATATAATATGTATTTATATTCATAAATCTTAAATGTATATGATAGTATAAGTGATAGTGAAATATATTAATATATTCAAACTATCGTTAAATAGGTGTCCTTTGTGAGGGATATCAAGAGGAGAAACCTCAAAAAATTATTATTTTTTAATTATGTAAAAATATTCAGGGTGCCTTAGGCGTCTTTTTGGGTGCCCCATAAGGCGTTTGGTAAGGTGCTTGGGCAAAAGCGCCTTGGTGCCTAGGCGGCACTTAGGCGCCCGCCTTGACAACTATGTTTTAAATCCATTAATTTTTATCAGAATCAAATGAAAAATTTAAAATATCAGATTCTGTTCACACCCTTAGTGGGTGTTCATGGCTTGGTTTGATTTTTTAAAATTTTTTCTCAAACCAAAACGAAGCAAACTACCTCCCAAACCTAGTTTGGTTCAAACCATATTTGATTATGGTATAATGTATATGCCAATGTATAATTTCATTTGATTTGTTTTAAACTATTTTCTACTAAAATTAAGTGTCTATACCAAGGATCGCGGGATCGGAATCGCAATCGGGATTGGTGGGTACCGATCTGATCCATATTGGATCGGATCGGACCGATTCCGACCGATCCAATGGAAGAAAATAGATCCAAAATCAGTAAGCAAAAAAAGCAAAAAAAAAATCGATCCGATTCCGATTCTGATCCGATTCTAGACTGATTCCGGCCGATTCAAACCGATTCTGGCCGATCCTGGTCGATCCAACTGGAATAGCAAAAAATGAAAAAAAATGATTTGATTCCGATTCCAATTCCGATTCTAATTCCGATCCCGACCGATTTGGCCGATCTGATTCCGACCGATTCTGCCGGAACTTTTTTCCGGATCGGTCCTTCGGCCAAGAATCGGATCGGCAATGGCCGATCCGATCTAGGAATCGACCGATTCCGCGATCTATGGTCTATACTTAAACATTTCATTAGTTTTATTTCAAAAACTTTAAAAAATTATCAAAAATATATAAATATTGTTAATATATTTAATTAAAATAAATATTAATTTAATTCCGATTATTCGGTTTACCTACTTGGTTTGGCTTGAAGAATCTTACATACTAAACCAAACTGATCGATAATTCAAATCAAACCGAACCGAATCAAATTACTGGTTTGGTTTGATTTTTCAAGTTGAACCGAATAGTGAACACATTTAGCCTAGACTGGATAAGTCACTGGATTCGGCTTGAACCGGGAAGATGCAGCTACAGTCTTGTGCCGTTGCATTTTTCGGTCGATTCCAGCCTGGATTCCGGCTCCCAAAAGTATCAAATATGACTAGAATTTCATTAGAAAGTTTCTTCTAGAGTTATTTTTACGTCTAGGTTATAATATTTTTAACTTATAAAATGATATTTTAAATATATATAGTTATCTTAATATATCTTATTTATTTAATTACAGTTTAAAGTGGGCCAAACTGAATTTGAACGGTTTGGTTCAGGTTTGCTGCCCTTTTCGGTTTGGTTTGTGTTGGGAAAAAAGCTCTCCTACTGTAGCTGAAGGCTGATTTGGAGGCATAGATTGTGGAATCGGCCGATCCGGATCGGAATCGGCTGATTCCTAGATTGGATCGGCCATTGCCGATCCGATTCTTGGCCAAAGGACCGATCCAGAAAAAAGTTCCGGCGGAATCGGTCGGAATTGGAATCGGATCGGCCGAATTGGTCTGGATCGGAATCGGAGTCAGAATCGAATCATTTTTTTTTTCATTTTTTGCTATTCCAGTCGGATCAACCAGGATCGGCCAGAATCGGTCCGAATCGGCCGGAATCGGATCGGAATCCAAATCGGATAGATTTTTTTTTGCTTTTGTTTGCTTACCGATTCTGGATCGATTTTCTTCCATTGGATCGGTCGGAATCGGTCCGATCTGATCCGATCCGATCCGGATCGGTTCTGTACCCACCGATCCCGATTCTGATTCCGATCTCGCGATCCATGTCTAGAGGTGACCATGGTAGAAACACCACTTTCTGGTGGTGGAGGGATGTTGGCAATCTTGCTTGATCCGGGCTTCCACTCCACCGGGGATTGAGCCAGACTGATTTTTTAATTTTTTTTTAATTTTTTTGAAGGACCATTCTATGCTGATTTCGAATGAGTTTCCTTCCACCAGATAGGCTGAGTCGGCCAATCTGATGAACGAGATCAGCCCAATCCTGAAATATCTTGCTACAAATTGGATCAGGATTGTCCTGATCCTGATCTGGAATACCTTGCCCCAAACTCTCGACTTATAGGAGATGCTGCATATTTTGTTTAACCAGAATTGGTCTTTATAAACATAATCAATGGGGATGATTATGCATAAGCATGCTAAGGGAAGGTTTTGGCCTGAGATACATTGTACTTAAGTTGCTGCTCTCTCCAGACAGCTATGGAAACTGTGCCAGGATGATGGCAGCTTATAGGCGGCTTTTGTTATTTTTAAATATCGTAGAGATTAGCACCGGGTACAAGAGAGTTTGCAGAGATTATCACCTATGAGAACTAGCATATTCTCTTCACAATTGTTTGATATCTTGAAAGGGTGGGTCCAGACTTGTGACATAACCAATGTGGGTACGAGGGTTTGCATTGTCAACAGCAGTGAATAGCTTTATTATTTTTTGTTTGACATATGGATTGCCAACTTCATCCATGGTGAGAACTTCTGTTATGGGAGCTTCTCAGCTTGACAAGCCAGGCACAAATGCTTGGTAGATTGTCTTGCATTATATTTTATTTGGTTTGTGTATGGAGGAAAACTGGAGCTTTTGAAGTAGTTTCACTCTGGCACGAGTTGCCCGTTTTCTTTCTTCTTAATAACTACCCTGAACGACTTTCTTCTTTGGTCCTAGCTTGGCTTTTTCTTCAAGTCTGCAAGAGCCTCCATTACTTTTTGACCTTTTGTTTGGGAGGCTTTCTTGTCCTTGTTGGAGGGGATTTCTGTTGTGGGTGTTTTCTTCTATTTTTTATGGTTTTTGTTTTTAAATGTTGATCATTTGTTGTTAATTCCTTTACTTTTTGTACATTTTTCTTACTTGTAAACTTGTGATACCATCTACTTCTGAAAAATAATTTTTGATTTTCAGGCTAAGCATTTCAGTCCTGTATTGCCATAGGCTATAATGTCTATTGCCAAGTGCGCCAATGGCTACCTTACGTGCCTCGTTACAGTGTTGCTTCTAGCAGGAACAAGGGTCTCAAACCCTCTCTTCTTTCTGGAGGCACAGCTTGGGCAGCACAAAAACTTCTTAGCTTCGATGAACATTCTTTGCTCAGAAAAGTCAATTACAACCATATTTATAGAGAAGAAAAATGGAACAGTACCATTTTAATAACAAAAAACAAAAATACCCCCATTACTTGGTGGGCCGCAAAATATTGTAAGACACAATGTTTTGGCTTGACAACTCTTAAATGACTTATAAACTAAATTAACTCGACAAGAGGTAAACACAAATAAACCAAAATAAAATTTGAACTGCTGATAAAATTTCAAAATATTAAATATTTTTCAATCCAAGAAGCAATAATGCCGAGTTGCTGTCAATCTCGATTTTCTCACATCAGAAGCACTGTGATTATTTGCCTATAAATATTTGATGTTTCTTGCTTACTGTAGCACTTCTTGTACCAAAGCATTATTATTACCTTGAATTTTATTTTGTTTCAAACGTCTTTTACCTATTTTTTGTCTTGATATTTCTTCTTTTAAATAAAATTTCATTTTCGATTTTATGGTAGGTTGGTTGCATCACGAGATTGGTACCTCAAAAGGGTGTGCACCTTATAAGGCATGCAATATATCGAACGTTGGAGTTACAGGGGCAATTTATTCTTCTAGGATCAAGTCCAGTTCCTCACATTCAAGTAATGCCTCCCTCTCTTTTCCAATATGCACTGAAGAAATTTTGTAGATTTTATTAAATAAGAACTTAGCGATTGCCCACTAGATTGAACTAAAAGATGATGTATCTACTTATCTACATATTGGGGATTTAAAAACTTGATTTTGCATTTTTTTTGTTGAAAGATTTTAGTGCTTAATAGTTGTGATTAAGAAAAGCGTTATGGCATCCTTTGCAACCTTTGCATATGCAGAAGAATGAAGCTTGGTAACTGATGTACGTGGTACATATAATATGGATAGGAATATTTTAGGGACATTCTAAGGGCTTCAGATGGTAAATTGAGCCATTTCCCAAGGAAAAGCCATTTTTTGCTAATGAGTCAACAACACTTTTGTATATAATGAGCATTTTTGGATTTCAATGTTATATTGAATGAATGTTTATACTCAGAGGCACATTCAAACGAAAGACCTATTTGAGTAAGTAGTATCCCAACATGCAGCTGTTGCTCTTGTTTCCTAATAATTCAGTCAACCTGGTTCTATTTTAAAGAAAAAATAGATCCAGAGAGCATAAATCAACATAGAAGAGTGATGTAACCTCAAAAATGTAAAAATTCTCATGTCTTTTTTTTGTGGAGAAGAATTTGATTTTGTTTAGCTCTAAACAACTAGATAAATATGTGATTTTCCAGAAGAGTATTAACTATTTCATGGTATTTTTAAAATATATATTGAGATCATTATATTTTTTAAAATGTTTTATTTTGGCCTCTTCTCATCAGACTTGCAAAGTTTCAGTGTTAACTACATCAGGTAGTGACTCGAATACTCTTGATCATCCGCCATAGAAATTTATTGCGTAGAAGACATACATCTACAAAGTAGACACTTGGGAGCAACAGCCCTATGAACTTGTCAAAATACAAACTTTGTGTGTTGATTTGGTTTGATTGAGTTTGAATTGATTTTGGGTTCATTTGTTTTGTTTTGGGTTGGGGCTTAGTGTCTTTTATCTTTGAGATTATTTTGGACTCATGTTGATTAAGGTTTATTCAGGGATTTAATTTGAATTGGTGGTTCATTTTATTAAGACTTGGTGTCTTTTAGATTCATTTTTTATTTGATTTTGATTAAATCGAATTTTGTTTTGTTATTATGTCTTGAGTTTGGTTTGAATGCATTTTGGCTTTCGGGAATTCATTTTAAATTAAAGGTTTTAGTGAATTTTCAAAACTTGAGGTTTTCAGATTTTGGATTTAAAGTTTTTTTTTATTTGGATTTGAGGATTTCAAAAGTTTGAAATTTATTTTGGTCTGAATTTCATGGGCTTGGGTTTGATCGATCTTGGATTTAAATCCTGCTATCAGATTTGTTTTTCCCTCTTATTTCCTTTTTAGATTTTGATTTGACATTCCACTTTCAGATTTTGTTTTCTTGTGTTGTGGGTGACTTGAGATTCCAAATTTAGTGTTGGAATACTTTCAGATTTGAGGCCTTAACATCCGTTCCCTTGGTTTTTGATGTTTTGAGATTTTGAGTTTATGTTTTAAATCCTCAGATATTGAGAACACTCGTCTCAGATATTGAGTTCGGGGTTTGAGATGATTTTTTTTTTGTGAATTAAAGTTTCGAATCTTTTTTAAGTTTCCCTTTTCAGACATGAAGACTTTTGGGTTTGAGATTTCTAGATTTGGTATTTTGAGTTTTCACATGTTTGATTAATTGATTAAGACAGAATGCTGTTTTTTGGATTTGGGCTTTTCTTTTAAGATTAAAGGTTTAATGAACTCTGAGTTCAGAAGTGAGGTTTTTTTATTTGGATTTGACCTTTAGTGAATTATCAGATTTTTTAAATCTTCAGGTCTTGGGATCTTTGAGTTTCAGATTTCAGATTATTTTTGTTTTTTTGGTCTGAGAATTTGAAGTTTGTCAAGATTTGAGTTGCATGAATTGTATGAATGTGGGTTTCATGTTTCAGACTTTGAGATTTTTAATTAGGGGAAATTTATCTTTTATTTAAGCATCTGATGTTCATGTCTTTAGGAACTTTAGGATTTTATGGGATTTTAAACTTGAGATGCTTGATTTCTGTTTCAGGTGTATTTGTTTGTTTGTTTTAGGGTTCTGCTCTTTTTGGAGGTGGAATGGACTAGAATAAGGTGCTTTGAACCTAATTTCAGATTGGATTTCAGACTTGGGATGCATGGGTTTGGTTTTGATACTTTGAGAAGTTTGATACCAATTTCATATTTAATAATCTTTAACTGCAGTCTTCAGGCAAGAGGATTTAGTTTGAGATTTTCAAAATTGGAAATTGCAAAGTTGGATAGCATTTGAAGAGTCTGATTTGTTTGAAATTTTCTTGGCTGTTAGAATTCTGATCTGATTTTTATCTCCAGACCTGTCAGTTTACAAACTTTGCAGATTTTTGGCCTATTCAGATTTTTTTATTAAACCTCAAGATGTGAAGACCCCTTTTCATGGTCTGTTCGGAGTCTTTGCAAGCTATGCCTTCACTTTCATTCTTTTTTTTTGCATTTTTCTAAGCTCATTGAGCTATTAAGATTCCCTTCCACATGAACATCATTGATGAGCATTGATCCTTCTTTATTGCTTGTATCTTTTGGACATACGTATGCATTGTGGAGGTATGAATGCCATAGTCCCTTGATGAAATTAGGATAGAATTTTCTGTAGTCTTTGATAGACATTTGGGATTCTCTTTCCATTGAATTGATCTTAGGATAGGATCTCCCTTGACTTTTGATAAGCATCAGGGACCCCTTCCTATTGGTTGATTTGGATAGAGTTCCTTTTGGCCTTTGATAGTCATTAGGGTCCCTTCCCCTTAATTGATTCCCTCATCGACCTATCGAGGGGCATACTAGCATATCTATATGCATTGCCTTCCCATGGCATGATGGGTTTGGACCTCCATGGATTGATTCTATGCCATAAGGGATGGAAGAGGTATAGCATTGGGGTTGTTTTTCTTCGTGGAATTGACATTTGGATGCCATCCTTAAGTTTAGTTTTTATTCTTTTATCAAAGCGTGTAACTCACAATTCATAGGACCGGCCCCCATTTAGCTTTGATTGTTTATTAATTTGATGCATTCTTATTTAATTATAACTAAGACTAAAGGGTCTAGCATTGATCCATTCCCGCACTGTCTTAGCTAAGGTTTATTTTATTTTTAACCAAGACAAAAAGGCCTAGCACGAGGTTATTCGGGCACACAGTCATGGTTAGACTTATTTGTTGATTTTTCTTTGTTCAAGAAGGTGGCTGATCAAAACTCCTTGCCTCTGTTTCCATCAAATTATTTTTTACTATTCTCATTGAACTCCACCATTTGGAGCATCTCCATGTCCCTGTGCTGCCTGCCATCCCTCTTGGGCCTAGGATCTGCTATATTTTTGATTTGATGCCTCATAGGCACAACAGCAGACAGCGGGACTGAGAGATCCTTCCAGCAGGCACGTTACTGTTCTTTTTTTTTATTGCCGATTGCAGCAGCGAGCAAGAGCTCCAGGCCGATGGAGATCTTATCGAGGGGGGGGCTTCTTCTTTTCCTTCTTACCTCAGCATAGCAGCGACGAGCAAGGTGTGTTGCTGATTTTTTATCTCCATGGAGCAGAACCAGTTGCAGAGCAAGGTGTGGATGTGGGAGACAGGCAGACAGCAGCAGAAGGATGGCTGCTGGGTCTTCTTCACCTTACCTCTTACTTTCCTAGCTCAGCAACAGTAAGAGGAACTGATGCTTCTCCTTTTTCTTTATTCTCTACCCCTTCTTTCCTTTTCACCTGGCGTGGGGTAATCAATAGCACAGCACCAGCAATAGGTACAGATGTCCAGGAGCAGCAGCAGGAGTGGACAGATATGATGTCTGCCCTCTTCCTCTTTCCCTCCGGGAGCAGCAACAGATGGGAAGCTTCTCTTGCTGATGCAGAAAACAGGCTCTGGTGGCTGGAGATTGGATGGCTGAAGGAGGCTGATGGGAAGCTAAGAAGGGTGGTTTGGCGGCTAGGGCTGAAGGCAGGTGGATCCTTCATGTACTGGCAGGAAGGGAAGATCCAAAGAGAGAGCTGCAGGCCAGCAGGCCTTTAGGGCTGGATCGTAGGTTCTTATGGCTGGCTGGCGGCTTACAGCTATGGTTTTTGAGGTGATGATCTTCTGCTGGCAGCGCCAGATCCAAGGGCTGAGAATGCCCAAGGATCTCTAGATCTGATGATGATGGATTGCTTTAAAGAATGAGGAAAAATTCCTCAATAAATGAGCATTGATTGAGTTTAATTGGGTTGCTATCTTGAGAATCTAATTTAGGAAACCAAGCACTTTCCATTCTCTTGTATGCCAAAGCAAGCGATTTGATTCAAATTTCTTAGCTTTCTTGATGGGCTATAAGATGACCTCCTTAGAGACCCATATTGGGCTCATTTTGTGCCCTTTAAGTGCCCCAATAACAGGACCATTAGGGAGCTGCGAATTGACCTGAATTGTGCTCCAAAAATTGCTTTGGAGTTGGCTTCGAAATTGGGTCATAGTGAGCCCTGAAGAATAATATTTTTGGTACATTTTCTCATCTGACTTTTTTTACTGAGAATAAAATTTTAGCAAATCTGAAATTCGCTATTTTCTTATCTTCTGGTCCGGAACTTTGTCTGTAGTGGAATCGGATTCAAGGTTTGTTTTGGTTTCTTTTTGGTGTCAACAATGAGAAAATTCAAAGGAGTGGAAGTCAGGAAGGTAAGAGACAACACAATTTGGTGGAGAGGAAACTGGTTAATGAAAGGTTGATTGTGACTAACAGATTCAGTCATTGAAAAGAATGCAATCTACCGTGCCTAGTAGTTAATGTCCATACCGGTCTATGGCAATTTGATTGTAATTCTTTGATGTTTTACCTGGATTTCAAACAGTCTTTAGGCACCATTCATTTTGGAAATATGTATAGATCTGAATATTAAAATTCAGATGCAATTTGCAGTGATATTCTTATCATTGTTACTTTTGGAAAACCGGATTTGAAAGTATTCCCTGTTTCTTTCTATAGGCTTCTTGTTCTATATATTATGGAATTGAGGATAACTTGTGCGTTGCTTTTAAAGTAGTTATATGGTAGTCAATATGATTTAGATAATTTAAATATCTTTGAAGCAGTAACTCAAAATCAACATCAGTGGAGAAAGAGAATCCATATGGCCAACCCCAAGTAATTCGGGACTAAGGCTTAAGTTGAGTTGTATTTGGTAGTCTTCTCGATTTCTTTTCAAATTATGAGCATTTTAGTAACTTGATATTTTCACCAAGAACATTTGCAATTTTCTTTTACTTGTGGCTGAAATCATTCCTATGTGGACCATTAACATTCCAGTAGAGTATGATGATGGAGGTCAGCTCTGCTCTAGAAGATGGTTCAAGTCTTACTGCTAGAAATTTTAGCATCGACGCCTGTTTTTGCATTATACAAATGCTTTTGTGAAACAATTTATCTGAATGGTATACGCATGAATTTTCAATTGCCCATGTAATCAGAAACTTGGAAGTTTTATTTTGTCTTCTAGTGATAAAAAGCAAACATAAAAACAATGTTATAGTCACTATTTTTACTGTCTGATCTGCTTGATGCAAAATGTAATTGTATCTTTATTTTTTTAAAGAGGGAGTTTGAAGATATTTCAAAGCATTTCCAGAACCATCCAGACATTCGATTGATATTAGCATATGATGATGCCCTTTCTCATGCTATTTATGCGGCATCAGACATGTTTGTTATCCCCTCAATCTTCGAGCCATGTGGCCTAACACAGGTATTCATCTGGGACTCGTTGGATCTACAGTTAATGGTTGTGAATGTGAAGCTTCAATTCCATCATTTTCTTTCTATTAATATATGATCTTTTTGTTCCATTCACTTTAAGTTGGAGAAAGTAAATATTTATTACTATTACCTCTGAGCATTGGATAAAAAATGCAGGCAGTCGGTGTTAAGTTTTAGATGCAAAAAGGACCTTGCGTGATCATAAAACTAAATATATGTGATTTCCATTGATAAAACATGTCTTTTGACAGTAAAGTCAGCTGTTCTAATCTGCAAATACTGAGAAAACGAACAGAAACCTGGGTGGGTTTTAGAAGTTAACAAAAATTTAGTAGGCAAACAACAAAATGGAAATACGTGCAAAGTTCTTGAGGAATGAAATTTTGAAGGATCTTGCAATTAAAACCTGATAATAGCTAGCTAACAGGGATGCTCTCTCTCTCTCTCTCTTTTGTTCTGTTATATCAAGAGTAGGTTCAAGGAAGGAATGATTGAGGATCGGGGTCGGTTCGGTCAGATCAGCCCGGTCCTGATCAATCCAAGCTATCCTGATCACTAGAAAAAATGATTAAAATTGAAAAACTATAATTTTATTTTTATTCAAAATTTACCTGATGGACTTATTCTACAGTATTATTATACTCATTTTAAGATATTTGGTTTGAGTACATGACATACAGTACACTTGTTCATTGTGCTCTTGAATTTTGATTCCATTGTTCAATTATCTTAGGATTTAAGCCGAAGGTATCTAGATATGCTCTTGCTGGCAGTCTGATGTTTCAGTTGAAAATTTTTACAGGACATAATCTTTTTACAATACTTACATTATACCTTTCTTTGTTGCATATTAATTAAGTTGTAATGTGTCCAAGCCAGATTATTTTGGGTTAAGTCGGTAGTTTAGTCATCAAGGTTATCAGTCGACATTTGATTAAAAAAAAAGAGAATGACAAATAAAGTAAAGAGAATTGAAGAAAATAGTAACTAGTAACACAATTAACTTTAAGAAATGCCTTGAGAACGTTGTGAGTTTTGTGAAAACTTCGAGTGTTTTGGAGAGTAGATAGAGAATTTTAAGTGCTTTAGGGGGAGAGAGGGGGGGGGGGGGGAGAGGCCCCTGGGGGGCCTTGTTGCGTCACCAATGGCTTGCTAACTGCCAACTATAAGCAGAAGACACAAGGTTCTTTTGTAAAAGTTATATGGGTGCTTATCTAGGAAAAGACAGTATCTGTATAAACTTTCACTATCGTACACGTTTATTAACATTTGCTCTTATTAAGAGGACATATATATAGGGCACTATTAGTATCTGTGGACGTCCCAACATGCTATCAAAGTTGCACATGATTCTTGAATTTGAAGGACTCCAGACAAGGATATCTGGGTTGGGACTCGGGATCACTTGGCCTGGCTTGGCCAATCAGAGGAAAAATGATCCCGAATCAGATTTTTAAAAAAATTGAAAAATTATAAAAATTATGAAAGATTTTAGTAGAAAATAAAAATAATAAAACACAGTAAAACAGGAAAATATATTTAGCATTATCATTCATTTAAGTTGTTTAAACATCTACCGTGCCAAGCAAAATTATTTTGTGGTCACTTTTTTTTGTCTTTGCTGCTCTATCTCCTTGGTGTTGTTGCTTGTAGTTCTCTTTCTTTTCTGTCTTCTGGTACCTTTTTAGTTCCTAATGCAGCTTAGTTTTTTTTTTTTGGATAATAGCTGATCATGGGCTTGCTTGGCGGTCATATAGTCTTCTTAAAGATGTTCTAAAATGAATAGGCACGTACTGCTTTGCAGTGATGCACTTTCCCCAAGTGATGGGGTTGCCCAAAACCTGCTTGTTCATTTTGAAGACCTAAGATAACGATGAACTTTCAATTTTAGATTTCACAAGTCTAATAACATGTCCAATATGATCTGCTGCAATTTCAGATGCTTGTCTTCGTGTGATTTCAAATAAATGACCTGATCTAGAGCAATATGTTTGGTACTGGAAAATTGTTTGTATACTTTACTGTTGCAGAGCGATTAGCAAATGTGGTGTGTGAATTACATTTTCATGTTGCAGATGATTGCAATGAGATATGGTTCTGTGCCGATTGTAAGGAGAACGGGAGGACTAAATGATAGGCAAGTGGCTTTTCCAGCATCGTGTTTTAAGTTCACCCCTTGATCATGTGTTAAGATTCTCATTAATTGTAATGACCTTGCAGTGTTTTTGATATGGACGATGGTACAATTCCAGTGCAGTTGCGCAATGGTTTCACATTTTTATCACCTGATGAGCAGGTAGAAGTAGAACTTTCTACTATTCATACTAAGTATTGAGTTTCTTAATGAAAGTACTGTTCGGTTCTTTTATACCCTGAATTGGCTTGCTGACTTCCCATCTGTGTTAACCTTGTTGCACAGGGACTTGGTGGTGCAATGGGACGAGCGTTTGATCTTTACATGAAAAGACCTGAGGCTTGGCTGGCTCTGGTCCAAAAGGTCATGAGAATTGATTTCAGTTGGGATTCATCATCTGCACAGTATGAAGAGTTATATGAGAAGGCTGTTGCCAGAGCACGAGCAGTAATTCAACAACAACCTTCATGAATAACTTTTTGTCAAGTGCTTGGGGCTGTAGTTGATCAGGGGCATGTATTTGTTCCGATATGTTAATCGGGAGGATGTTCTGTTACTTCTTTTGGATCCAAAATGTGGAGCAACTTCAATGCAAAACAAATGCTATCCCAAAGATCAGGATTGGTAGCATGAGGATGTTGCGTATGATGTATCAGAACAACCAAGTACGTGGTATATTTTATCGGTGTTGAGACATCTGTATGTCAGGATCATCGAGTTTGATGCAGAGAAAGCAAGCAAACCAAAGGGCACCCAATATGTATATCTTGTTTCTCATGTAACTGTCATCGGCGCAAGTTCTGATCTTCAGATCTTGCTGTCTGACAATGTGCATTCTTGAAGATTCTTTGTTCATAAGTGTGGGTCATCAAACCAGCTATTGACCTGCATCATGTTGTGTATCATACGTTTTATAAGGCAATCTGGTTGTATGTTGCCCTTCTACCAGATTGAATACAGCTGGGGATGAAGAAAATTGGTGCCACTAGGTAAGAACCCTATTGGGGAATAAACTGTGCAACGGAAATAACCTGCAACAATCACTTTATTCTGCTTTGTAATTTCCCCTCTTGTTTGGGTCAAATGGCACATGGTCCAACTTTTCTCCGACTCTAAACAGGAGATACGCACGTTGAAGGGCGCATTCGGGGGAGGACATTTAAAATAGACATCGGCAAAGCCCGGAAATACAGAGACACGGTTTAGCATTTTCGGGTGATCGGGGTAATAACCATCGCAGGGAGAGATATCTCCATGCTTCTCGGCAGAAATCGGCCGCCAGAAAAGGGTGACGCCGGCAACCGGTGACTCGAACGTGAACAGCGAACAAGTCCTGACTATGGAGGAGGTCAAGCGTTTAGAGACTACAGAAAAAAAAAGGTTCTTACATCTCATGTTGAAAAAGATGTTCATACACACAAGAGAGAGGCCGTCGTCTGTTGATTTAGAACCGATTTATCTTTTTTTTTAAATGACACAACTTCACCTATATATGCTCTTTAAAGGCTATCAGTGGCATATATGACACAGGTAGCTAGATCGAGAAACTTGAACAGTCTCGGATTGTAGTTGTGGCTGTGAGACATTGGGATCGCATCCATCTCTTGGCCTACAAAAGATGCGGAAGTGGTTTCACTTCAGCTCGGAGCTAACGATCCTAGGAACGTTGGCTGGGTTGAGCTAACAAAGAATAGCGTTTAGACGGAAGTCCCAAGGAGGCTCCAGAGTTTAAACAAGGAAGATTGGGTCAGGAGTCGGCTTGGTGTCGATTGGCTCCGAATCCGACTCGGTCGGATGGGTCACGACTCTAGTCAGACATAGTCGGATTTATTTATTTTTTTAAATAATTATAAAATTTACATAAAATAAAATAAAATAAAAATATATTATATAATATAAATATACTTATTTAGGTACACATAAAAATATATAAATAAATATAATCATATTTTTATGTTATAAAACAAATAAATATGATATCTTGTGATTATGTTGTTAGTATACGTTCGAAAAAAATTAATCTCAAGTGATAGTATAAAGATGATTAAAAAATAATTTTATAAATATTAAGTATATATAATATATTTATAATCATAAATTTTAATTATATATAATAATATAAATGATAGTGAAATTAATATTGTTAATTTAGGGCACATGCTCGACCAGCCGCAGCTATGCCAGCTGGTGGAAGGGAGAGAGAGAGAGAGAGAGAGCGAGAGCGCACGGCGGCCCCGACCAATCTGCGGCGGAGCCCGGCGTTACCCGACGGTAAAAAACCCGTCTTTCTCACCGCGCGGGCATCCCGGCGGCGCTCGCCGCCGAGGCCCGTCGTCGGAACAAGAGATCGACGGCATGTATACATGTATACGCGCGTCTGTGGGCACGGTAACGACAGGCTGAAAGCGCAGCCCAGCGCGGCAGAATGAGTTGTCCATGCCTGTCTCCGCTTCAGTGTCATGTCCGCTTCCGCCCGCCACCCCATGCAAGCGCTCGGCCGGCCCCCGCTCTGCTGTGCTCTGCTCTTCCCTCCCAGCTGTGTCCCGAACACCGACGTCGACGGTCGCGGTGCGGCGCCATGTCGACCGTCCGATGGCCGGGCGCGAGGGCAGCACCCCTAAATCCGACGGTCACGCGTCCGCTGGGGTGCATACAGCATATGATCTTCCTGGTCGGCGGGGCTAGGTTAGGCCGCCGGGCCATACTAGCTACCTGCACTGCCGGCCCCGGCTGCGGCCGGCAGTACGTCCCCACGGATCTTGTCCTCCAGCCCGAGCTGTCGTTTCTTGACTTTCTTCTGCGATCTCTGGTTCCGGACTCCTCCTCTTCTTCTTCTTTCTCTTCCTCCCGGCGCTATGGCTGCCGCTCTGCCACTGCATCCCCCACAAGCAAGCAAACGACGCTGCAGTACTGTTTTATCTGCGTGCTCCACATCATTACGATACCAAGACAAACCGACCCCCCGCCCCTCCCCTTACGGATGCCCTTATCTTAGATCATCGACGGCGCCCGGCCCCCCTGCCTGCAGTCTTTTTTTCCGATCTGCAAGGGAGAGGAGGGAGCGGGAACGGCGGAGATCGAGGAGAGATCGAGCGAGACATGGCGGTGATCGGTGCGTAGCAAGAGAGAAGAAGAACGTACGTCTATCTACCATATATATACCACCGCCGAGAGCCCTTCTGAATGTCGTCCATCAGGAGGATACTTCCGGCCGATCTCTCCCTTTCGGCGCCCGGCGCCGGTGGCGCTGCCGGCGAAGGGGGCGCCGCCGCCGCCCCTTCCACGCCCACTCTCTCTCTCGCCACTCGTCCTGTTTTTAATGCCGTCAGCTCGGATCAGGCGTCCGCCGCGTTACCACCGTCTGTGGCTCCGGCTCCTAAACACCTTCACCGCCATCTTCTACCTGCGTGGATGTCTGCCCCGACGTTGCTGCCGCCGCCGCCATCCACCTCATCATCGCCGACTGCTGCCGGCGCAACCGGCCCGCTATCCTGCGGCGGCGGCGGTGCCTCCACCACTTCCAGCTGTTGTTCCCCGTCCGTCAGCCTCTCCCTCTCGCCCTCCTCCGCCGGACCTCGGACGCCGTCGGATGCTGCGCCGGGGGCCGCCAAACTTCCAGGGCGCGTCCTGCCTCTGCACCAGGCGGCGGCGTTGGCGCAGCTGTGCATGGATCTCGAGGAGGGACGGCAGGCCTGGGCGCAGCACCGGAAGGAGGCGGCCTGGCGGCTGAGCCGTCTGGAGCAGCAGCTGGAGACGGAGAAGGCGAGGAAGCGGAAGGAGGTTTCCGACGACGTGGAGGCCAAGATCAGGTGCCTGCGCGAGAAGGAGGCCGACTGCCTGGAGCGGCTGGAGGCCGAGTACCGCGAGCAGCTGGGCGCCATCCAGCGCGACGCCGACGCCAAGGAGACGAAGGTGGCCGAATCATGGGCGGCCAGGCACACCAAGCTCGCTCGCCTGGCGGAGCAAGTCGCCGGTGCATCTGTTGCCGCCGCCGCCCGTTTCCCATCACATCACTAACAACTGTAGCTAAGAAAATGCATTGAACTTTCTGTTTTTTTTTTTTTTTGTATTCTACGATACTGTTCATCTCATCTCTGTAATATTCCGAGTTTTTGTAATATTATTTAGATTGTTATCGTAATGTTTTTAATTATTTTCCGCAAGGTACTTAAATTATTTTTTTAAAATGTTTATATAGATACGTAAGTGTTTTTATTTATTTATATTGTGTCTTATTAATTTTGTAGATAGTTACATGTTAATTATAATAGGTGTTAATTATTTATTTAATATCTCCTTAATTTTATCTCTCTCTTTCTTAATTATGTGCAATCTTATTAATAATAATTATCTATTGTTTTAGTTGTATCCCCTCAGTCTCATGTCCCCCCCCCTCATGCTTATCTCCTCACGTTATTAAATTTATATCTCTTTAAAACCGTTTCTTATTAAGAATTTCTCTTTTCTGCACGTTTACCTTCCTTACGTACGCATTGCCGTTTTCTTCTCTTCTCGTCGAAACCGCTTTCTTCTTCTCCACCTCGCCGTCGCCTCATCGTCTCTCTCTTCCTCATCTTCGCTCGGCTCGTCGTCTCCACACCAACCCTAGTGCGTGCAACCGTGGAACTGCGCAGCCCTTGGCATTGACCTGCGGAAGCCTCCGGCGGCCTTGGCCACGCACAGCTGCGGCCATTGTGGCGCCTCCCTGCGGATGCCCCCCCCTCCTAGCCGTGGCCCCGCGGACGCCTCCCCCGCAGCCTTTGGCGATGCTGCCCCAGCAGTGTTCGCGCGTAGCCGCGCAGCTGCCTCCCTCGGCGCTACACCGCGCAGCCGCGCGCGGTTCTCCCTCCCTCCCCCCGGGATCTCTCTCTCTCTCTCTCTCTCTCTCTACCTCTCCATCGCCAGCGCGTTGGCAATGCCCCCCCCCTCGCCTTCGCGTGCCACCCGCGAGCGGCCAACCCTGCCGGCCGCAGCCCGCCGGTCGCTGTCCAGCAACGCCCCCCCCCCTTCTTGTTGTTGTCGTCGCCCATCGCTGTATCCCGCCGCATGGCCACCTTGCCAGCACCGTGCAACCGCGTGGATGCTGCTAGCATTGCCACCCGCATGTCCACCTGTTGCCGAGCCTCATCAGCCTTCGTGACGTCGCCGCGGTCGCCTCCTCGCGTGCTCCTGCCATTGCCCACTGCGCGTGAGATGCTGCCGTCCTCTCCTAGGCCCTGCCTCCCCATCGTCGATGCTGTCCATCTGCGCGCCGGCAGCGCCCCTGCGCCCACGTGCGTCGCCGCTTGGCCGTTCATCTCCGCACCGCCGTAGACACCGCAGTCGCCGCTATTTGCTAACGCCCCGCCGATGTTAGCAATCAACCCCTCCTTGCCAGCCCCCTGTGCCTGTGCCGCCTCCCCTTGAGTGCCGCCGTGTGCCCCAGCCCCCCCATCCAACGTGGTAAAACTCTCTCTCATTCTCTCCTCTCTCTATTATCATGAATATATATTTATATTTCTCTTTTATTTCTTATTTCTCTCTCCCTTGATCCGATAGCATATCTCTCCTATTCTATATTTATTTTTCCAGCAACCTTAGTGGAAGGAGTTATCTTATCTGAGTTACTTGGATTGTGCACCGCGTCGCCACGTTCGATATTGTTTTCGGTTGCCGATTCCCGACTTTCTCCGACGTCGATCAGGTAGGCATCCTTGACGTGGCTACTATCATTAAAAATTCATATTTAATTCTTCATGATACATATAATTGACCTTCTAATTAAAGGGATGTGTGTAGTTATGTTTTTACGTAATTTGTGACTTAGCATGGGTTAATTAGATAGATGTGCGTAGTATCATGTGATGATATGTGTTTATGTTTCTATTATATATATGAGATCTTGGTTAGTTAGTAGTGTATTATTGTTCATTTTTAGCTAATCACCTGGTTTCATATTAGCTTGATTATATTATGTTAACCTTGTTAAATAATGGTGATAGGTTAACCGTATTGACGATGTGGTGAGTAGTTTTTCCATGACTAGTTATATTCATGTTCAATCATGTCTAGTTAGTTGTATGTTGATATTGTCTCGTTCTAGTTCATTTTGAGCATGGTTGTCTAACATGGATCAGTTGTGTATTTATTCAAGTTAAATGTTCATAGTCTGTGTTGTTATGTCATGGCATAGTATTGTTGATGTTTATTGATCTTGCATATTGGTGATCATGGCATGGCATTTATTGAGGTGGATGCGTACGATGCATTGAAGCTGTGAATGGAAAAGGCGAGCTACATCGTACTAGTTAGTCGTGACTCGAGCGGCGAGGGGGTTAGAACCGTATGGTGCATCCTTCGATCCCAGATCCCGCGGGCATCCTACGTGCCACCACTGCCTAGGTGCACTATGGGATTTCGATTAGTATATGGTATTTATATATGATAGATCTGGTGGTAGGTAGTTGAGGTGGCAAGACGACGCATTCCTTGCCAATGAAAATCTGTGTACATGATATGTGCATCTATTAGAGGATAGGTGCATATGTGTGAATGTGATTCTTGTTGGAGGATAGATGTATTTTGCATGGTATGGTATAGATGGTCTAGTGATGTGTTTTATTTTGTCAAGTATCAGGTTATGTAGCATGGTGTATGTATGGTGTGTCTCATTTGTAGTATATCATCATATGGAGCATATAGTAGGTGTCTATGCATATGTTCATACCATCTTTCTAGGTCATGTTATGATGCATATAGGTGCTGGTCGGTGTGATTACAGGCTTTGGTTGGTGGTGTAAAACACATGGATTAAGTCATATATCTAATATATTGACTAGTCTATATTTACATATAATTGGTGTAGGTCTGGGTACCTATTTAATTAACATATAGGGCCTTTTGGCTATCCGATTTGGCAGATGATGAGGTGTCTCGAGTCGTTCGTACTCATCCCAATCCTCTTATCAATTTTCGAGTGTAATCAGGTTTGGCGAGCAGAAGCGTGGTGGATTGATTCCCAAGAAAGCAAATTGGATGATTCTTGTAATTTAGATGGTAATTAGATTTGTTTAGATTATAGCATAGCAATGTATTTAATTTGATTCTGTGGATGTATAAACTGGGACTTAGTTGTCTTCTTTTTTTCCAAACCGATATTTTTACGGGATTAATTTTTCCCGATCGCGTCGTCGAATTATCCCGCTGTGCAAGTTAAAGATCCGGGCCGTGACACTCGGTGGAGAGTTCGGTCGCTGTTCTTCGTGTTCTTGTAGCCAGGCTAGGAAATCACCTACAAGGGGGAACTCCGCCGACAACGCCCGCTGTTATATATCTGTCTGGTCATTTACTCATCTACGGCAGGAGACCGATTTGATGTATCCGACTTCGATCTCTGTCCCTCCCTCCTCCTACGCCATGGCGACCGACATGATCGAACTATCATCAATCCATCACATCAACGAGCCGTGTGAAGGAAACCACCAGAGGTTCGGTGTTACGTAACTAGGTGGTTACGTAGACTTAATTTTCAAGTGGAAATAAAGATTCGATATATTAATCGGATAAGAAACGAAATTATTCAAATGGATTAAGATTTTGAATAGGAATTAAGAGAATCTTAATCGAGATGAATTTTCTGGAGTATTCTCCTTATAAATAGTTCAGGTCGGCGACGCATTCAAAACGTCGGGTGCCAAGAGAGTCACCGAAGATGTTGGACGTGACAATTTAGTGAAATTCGACTTATTTGAAATTTCATCGCCTTCGTGCTGTGCGCGTCTTACTTAGTAGGTGTAAATCTAATGTAAAATGTATACGTTTTGTTCCAATGTGGGAGTGTCCAGGTCACACTCGTACCTAACAAATATTGATACACCGACCACGTCAGGATCAGAGTGTTCTGCATATGATGCTCTCGGAGAAGATAGAATGACTGCTCCTGGCTCGGCAGAGAAAATAATCAAAAATTGAGAGAGGAAGCAAGTTGATAAACCTCGAATATTTTCATCATGGGATGCTTAATTAGTTGCACGATCGTTTGAATTTTTATTACATTTTTATGTTTTTGTAGCACAACTTGTTAAAAGAGATATTTGCAACTATTACAACATAACTTTAAGGAGATTTCTTTCTTAAACAAAAAAAAGAGTCTCACTTTTTTTATATTGTCGTACCCATCTTGTTTGGTCATATATGCATGGTACACACTTTATTTTAATACAACTTTGCATCATTTAAGCGTATAAAAATTATTGTGCAAACAAACACTCTATATTGGGAGATCTATTTTACATGCAACGAAGATAAATATATGATTATCGATTATTCGCGTCTACTTACAACAAAAGGCATCAAATAGATTATAATTATACCCCCACGTGATGTCATGATTTTTTTTTTTGAAAGGTGGCTGATCCACAATTTTGGTAGAAAAAGATCACAATAAGACTACGTATGAAAAGAAGAAAAGAGAACTATTTCTCTATTACTATGGAAGAGATATATGATGTAGACAAGAACATATAAAAAACAGAAATTAGCGACATGGGTTGGAAAAGGGCCATACATAGAAACGGGCTATCCCAAACAGGGAAAGTTCCCAACTCAGACCTGCATATTTGAGCCCAATAACGATAGGCCCAGTCAAGTTGCGGATGATATATGTATGTTATATTGCTATAACTGTCATATTGCTTTTGATATTAGGAATTATGAAATCCAATTGTGATGTATCCACTAAAAATATCAAAAAAAATTGTATTAAATTAAATACTCTAACAGTTATTTTTCCCTTATGTGAATGTTCTCTTATTCTTGGTTGCAAAATTGGTTCTATATCAAGTTAGTACCAAGAAGAACCACCGAAATAAAATGCATTTTTAGGGTGTATTTGTTCATTCTTGATATTCTTGATGATTATATTATCTTAACTGTCTACTTTGTTATTTTTAGGATGTAGAAAAGTTATAATAATTTAAGGTTAGAACTTTGCTTGGTGCAAAACTGAACATCCTTATAAAGAGTATGGTTACGTTGATTGAATGGAATTTGACTAGACTAGTAATTCTTGATATTCTTGATGATTATATTATCTTAACTGTCTACTTTGTTATTTTTAGGATGTAGAAAAGTTATAATAATTTAAGGTTAGAACTTTGCTTGGTGCAAAACTGAACATCCTTATAAAGAGTATGGTTACGTTGATTGAATGGAATTTGACTAGACTAGTAAGTTTATGTAACAAAACTTGTTGAAAATGTATTCAGAAACTATGATAAAGAGTTATTTTTATAGAGAATTTCTTCTTCAACAAAAAGAGGTGACCTTTCTTTGTGCCCCCTCATCTTTTTGCTATACATTGGACCAACATTTTAGTATCATCGAAGTCACCAAAAATGTCATATTTAAATTGTTAGCTATCTTAAAGGCCCCTTTAGTTAATTATAATATTGAATATAACATGATATTACTTTTAAAATCTATAGTAGATACATCAATATTATAACGTGTTTGATTGCACAATAATTTTTTATACATTTTCTTAATAACAAATAATATTAAAATAAAGTTTGAACTAGTCAATGACGTAAAATTATCACGTTTGGAAAGATGTGACAACAAAAAAGAGTGGGTATCATGTATGACCAAACAAGGTAAGGTGCCACAAGATAAAAAAAAGAAGTCAAATCTTCTTTTTTGTCAAAAAATAAGGAATAATTTTTAAAAAAAATTGTAATAATTTTCAAACACCTCTTTTAACAAGTTTTATTATAAAAACATAAAAATATCATAAGAACATTAATATTCTATCTAAACAGGTCTCTTCTATGTATTTTCATGGTGGTTTTATTACACGATAAACTACTATTAGAAGAAAAATAAGATTAATATTGCTCACCATTTAGTTTTTCATGTGAATCGTTGTAAATGTCAAATATGTAAACTAAACCATCATATATAAATAAAAAATAAAGTCACGTAAATGTAGATAAGAGACCATATAATAGTCTACAATAATATATCTACGGCAAAAATGGGCACAGCAAATTATTAATTTTCCGTCTATGTTTTTCCCAAGAATATTTAGATATTCTTGATTCGTACAAGTTAAATATTTGATATTCTGTTCCTAGTTGTTTGATGGTAAAGGTAAAACCACTGTAAATCGAAACCACCAGTAATGCCTAAGAAGGCCTGTCCTATGATTCTGTCTTAATTATCTTTGGCGAAGATATTGATACTAATAATGTCAACCCGTTAATTTCAGATTTAGCGAAACCCTATCGAAGAGGTTGAAGTAACCTTGAACGGAATGGTCCATGCATCGAGTACCCAATTTAAATATTCGAGTTCAATTTTATACATGGACGGAGAATGTGATGAGGATGTCAGCCATAAGATTAAATTGAGATGATTGAAATGGTGACAGGTGACAGGAATACTTTGCGATCGTAAAATCTCCTAAAATTTGAAAGAAAAATTCTATCACATGGTTACAATACCTGCAATGTTGTATGGCAGTGAGTGTTGAGCTACTGAGAAGAAGTGTACTATCAAATTGAGTGTAATTGAAATATGGATGTAACGGTAGTTGTGTGGCTACATTCTAATGAATAGAATTCGTAACGAGTGTATTAGGGGCAAAGTGAGCGTTGCGAGAATCGAGGATGTAGTAAAAGAGGGAAGATTTGTTGGTTTGGGCATATCTGACGGCGTCCTCTTAAGACACCTATCAGACAAGTTGAGACCCTGATTTTATCAGTGTAGAAGAGGTAAAGAGGTAGACCTAAATTAACTTGGCGTAGACGTATCCAATATGACTTGGATGATTTAGGTATATGAGAGGAATTAACGAAAGGCGGTGTAGAACGAAAAATACGGATCCATGTAGCCGATCCCAATTATTTAGGATTAATGCTTTGAGTTTGAGTTTGAGTTAGTTAATTTCGTATATGGTGAACCTAAGTAATTGGATGGTTTGAGTTGTTTGCCACCAGGCATGTACCTTAAGTTAATGTTTGTGCAACAGATATTCCTAAACACACATGGGTTGCTTTGTACAGTTATTAATATGAAGATAAATTAACATGATTTATCTCTAAAATTTAAGAGATAAATCAGGTTTATATCCAAAGTACGCCGGTACCAAAGATGGCTTCATAGATTAGGAAGAAAATCCATTCCATTGATCCCCTTGTTTCTGTGCAACTAGTGGTGTAAATGGGTAGAGTCCGACCCAACCCGTAGTTGGCCCAACCAAGGCCCACTCCAATATATAATGGTCTGGCCTGACCCGGCCCAGTTTATGTCATTAGTCCAACCCAGCCCAGCCTGTATAAATATAGATTTGACCCGGCCCAACTCAACCCGACCCGATTTTTCAAATTTAAATATACACCATTTTTTTAATTTTTAAAATATGTCCAACCAAATTCTTGATATGACATCCAAAATCAAAACAATCTTACTCAATTTTTTTTTTTAAATATTAGACTGATAAAAAAGAATCTGAAACATGATTAAAATAAGAAGAGCAAAAGGTGCAATAACTGCGTTTGTTGCTGTGGTATGGGAGGTGAGTTTATTGCTCCTTCCCTCCTCTCGCGTGCCTACCTCTGCCTGCCATATCACCAAAGATGCCATACGCTCTTGTTCCATACCCCTCCTCTATAGTTCTCCAGAGCAATGCAACAGGCCGACAGAGCTCCGAATGGCGATGGAGATCTTGTGACCCCTGTGAAGTAAAAAGCTTTACAAAAAGTAGCTGGAGACAAGGGTAGTCCAAGAAGCAAAAAGCTTCCATTGCCCGCTTTGGAAGTAGCAACGATGGCTGGAGGAGAAAGGAAAAAGGCTTTGTGAGGTGTTCTTGGGGGCATTTTCGTTTGTGTTATCCATGGCGGACAGTGAAGACACGAAGGCGGCGGAGTTGGAGGGGGGAAAGGAGATGCGGAGCAGAGCTTGCCCATTTACAAAGTGTTATCCTCTGCGAGCCGCCTCGACTGGCTCCTCATGGCCGTAGGCACCCTAGGCTTCGTCGTTCTTCTGCTTGCCCAACCTTGTAGTTTTCCTCCTCCTCCTCCTCGTTGATTATGTTGCCTTTTGTACCGACCAGAATAGAGCTACCACTGACAACATTGCCATTCTCGTCGTCGATGAACCGCCTCCTAGCACTGCCGCTAGTTGTGCATCTGTGTCCAGATTGGGAGCCTACCTGAATTGGTTCGATGTCGGGATCCAAGGGGGGAATCAAGATGCACCGAGGCATGAAGACAAGGACTCCCTTGTCGATCGGAGACACTGCACCATCGTTGATGGCGGTGGCACCAACTCCACCATCCTCTCTAACTACGCCATGTTCCTTGTTGAAGTAATTGCCGCGGTGGATGCCAAGGATGACAAAGATTACGTGGTGGTGCAGAGGTCACCGGCGGCTTGGGCTCTGTTGGCGGTTGCAGCGGCGTTGAAGAAGCTGGGATGCAGTGGTGGATGGGGCAAAGTGAATCTGCACGAACCCAATCTTGTGTCTTGCTCGGTGTTGCGGGTTCTATGGTCAGCCCAAGGATTGGCCCGACCTCAGCCCGTAGTCTACTTATGTCGGCCCGAAACAAGGCCCTACATTTCTTGAGAGCCCATGGATAAACCAGACCCATTGCCGCCCCTATGTGCAACATTCCTAAGCACATAGATTAATTAGCAGAAATTAATCTATGTATATTGTTAATAGACATACATTTTGATATAGATTTTAATTTGAAACTTGCTACCAGATATTTTTACCAAACACATTGAATCTATGTTGACGCAATTTTAAAATGATTCTAGCATACAAGATAATCTTTACTTCAAGAACAAGATTGCCCGGATAAAAAAATACCAAACATCCAATTATATTCCTAGAGCAAGTTAGCTAGATTTGGTTTGTATTGCAGGTTGGGTGTAGGCGTACGTACACGTGCTATAGCGATGAACGAGTGAGTAGGGGTGGGCACAAAATGGTTCAAACCGAGAAATCAAACCGAACCAACCCGTTCGGTTCAGTTTGGACCCCCTTTCGGTTTGAAAAATCTCCAAACTGAGTTAAACCAAATCAAACTGTTTAAACCGATTTAACTAAAAAATATAAGGTATTAATAAAAATGATATTTTTATAAATTTTATAATAAAATAATATTTATTTTTAATATTATTAACTTAAAAATTAGTACATATGTAAAAAGTAATTAATTTAAATATTTTATTTATTTTTTATTCGATTCGATTCGAGTGTGATTCAATTTAGTTCGATTTAGAAAAAAATGATCCAAATCGGATCAAACGGAACAGTGCCCACCCATGCGAGTGAGTGGCGCTTGTCCCTGCTCCAGCTGGTGACTGTGGTAAGGCCACGTGTCTTTGAGGACGAAAAATGTATCTTCAAAGATACACGTGGAGGCTCTGGGCCAATGAGACGAGAGATTCAGATCGTCTTCAAGATAGGAAGTTCTGACGAATCCTATCCTTTTCGGCGCCATCCGATCGACCGCCCGCAGCCCGAAACTGTTATTTATACCCCCGAAGCGAGCTCCCATCTGCTTCACCGGCAACGGCAGAGCCTGAAGAACGAACGCCCCCAACACCGAAGTCCCCCGTCTCTCCAGTCTCGATCAACAATAATATGGCAGCCACCATGGCCCTCTCCTCCCCCTCCTTCGCCGGCCAGGACGTACTGAAGCTCGCTCCCTCCACCTCCGGGGTCCCCGGCGAGGGGGGAAGGGTCACCATGAGGAAGAGTAGTACTGCCGGGAGGCCTAAGCCCGCCGCCACCGCGGGGAGCCCCTGGTACGGCCCCGACCGCGTCAAGTACCTCGGCCCGCTCTCCGGCGAGACCCCGTCCTACCTCACCGGCGAATTCCCGGGCGACTACGGGTGGGACACCGCGGGGCTGTCGGCCGACCCCGAGACCTTCGAGAAGAACCGACACCTGGAGGTCATCCACTCCCGGTGGGCGATGCTGGGCGCTCTGGGGTGCGTCTTCCCCGAGCTGCTCCTCGCCCGCAACGGCGTCAAGTTCGGCGAGGCCGTCTGGTTCAAGGCGGGCTCCCAGATCTTCAGCGAAGGCGGGCTGGACTACCTGGGCAACCCGAGCCTGGTCCACGCTCAGAGCATCCTGGCCATCTGGGCCTGCCAGGTCGTGCTGATGGGCGCCGTCGAGGGGTACCGCGTCGCCGGCGGGCCGCTCGGCGAGGTCACCGACCCCCTCTACCCGGGGGGCAGCTTCGACCCGCTCGGGCTGGCGGACGACCCGGAGGCCTTCGCGGAGTTGAAGGTGAAGGAGATCAAGAACGGCAGGCTGGCCATGTTCTCCATGCTCGGCTTCTTCGTGCAGGCCATCGTCACCGGCAAGGGCCCCTTGGAGAACCTCGCCGACCACCTCGCCGACCCCGTCAACAACAACGCCTGGGCCTACGCCACCAACTTCGCCCCCGGCAAGTAGTCAGCTCTACGTACATATTGAAAATATATGTACGTAATCTGATTATCATCCCTGTATCATTATCATGAGAGAGATCGTATGAAAGGATTGCAACGAACTGAACCATTAATTAGCATGGCATGTAGTTATATATATAGCCAGTGGGACAAATGTTTGGCTTGAGCGGACGCCCACCTCATCTCTCCAAAACCACGAACAAATCTATTTGGGAGGAATCATCTCTCCCTCTCTCACAATACGAACAACACCAAATTAAAGGGGCTGTCCGTTGGTCAGTGAGGTGTGGTAGGGGACGAAGCAGATATATATATATATATATGTTGATGATTTTCGGAAAAACTTTTAAAACTAACACATCTAAAAATTTCAAAAATAACACACAAAAATGTTTTTTTTTCCCGAAACTGATAGGGTCCGTTTGGTTGGGAGTGACACACTGAAAATAGTTTACATAGGATCTACTTTTCAAGGGAAATGATATCCAAAGCATTTATTGGCACTCAACTGAGAATGATTTTCATGAAAATAATGTTTTCAACCGTTTGGTTTCATTGTAAAAGATTTACACGTCATCTTGATAGGCAAGTTACAAAAAGACTTTTTTTCAAGTCAAATCAAGCACAAGTTCTGATATTTCAAAAAATATATGTTTTCATAGTTCCTAACTATAACATTTATCGCTTATCGTTTCAAATAAATATATACTAAAGTATAACATTCAAGGACAATACATAAAATAGAATATGCAGGTTCCCCGCCTGCTCCATCGCTCCTACGTATTTAAATTAGGTTTAATTATCAATAAAAAAATACATATAATAATATTATACTTCAAACATGATAATATTTTGTAGTCAACATCTTATTTTATCAATGTAATAATTTATGATTAAAATATATTTATTACATAATTTATGATTAAAATACCATTAATCTATTAAAAATATAGAGTATCAATTTATTTATTATGATAGGTTAATTATAATTTATTTAAAAAATAAATAATTATTAAGTATAATACATAAGTGATAAAATAATAAGAATAAAAGTTAATGAATCAGATCAAAATTTAGTAATTTTATGTAAAATATTAACCTATTTTTAACTGAAGATAAATGAACATGAGGCATATTTTAAATTTTATAAAATTCCATCGTTATCCAGTGGAGCAGACCACAAGGACAGCAAAAAATATTAACTAGATCCGACTTAATTAGGCCAGATTTTTGTTTTATACATTATTATCGGATGTAATGAATTCATCTATTTGATATAATATTATAAAATTTATAATAGCTTGTTTAAAATGAAATTCTTATTAAGTAAAAGTGAAAGATGCTTATATCGACCAGCAGCTGACCCGCCGGCGAACTGTGGCTCGGTTGGCACGACGCCACCCCACGGGGGGGGGTGGCGGGGTTCGAACCCGGCTGTGAACAGCCGGGACCACCTCCCCAGGGGGGAGGTGGTACCTAGTGAGGATCGAGCGCTGCACCGGCACTGAGCTGCGCCCTCTTCCTGGCCACCGGGCCAGGGTGTCCAAAAAAAAGACCAGCAGCTGACCCGACATGCACGCCTGTGGATGTGAGAGCCTACCCCGCCCATTGCGCAGCTGCCTATTATAGATCGGTGGTGTCTCCTTCTCTTCGGCACGGGGATTCATGGATTCCGGCTTCCAATGGCGTAAAGGGTGAAAACAAAAATTCAAGAGATCGATGAACTATGTTACTGGTTCTGAACTACACCTATTTGAAACGCTCCAAATTTTGGAGAAAAAACCTGTTAAAATTCGGTTGACTAGGATCGTTATGAATATTTACCTCATTCACCCAACAACCCCCTTGATATGATCAGCTCAAACTTTACGCACTGTTGCCTGGACAAGGAGTCAAGGACCATGCCGAAGAGTAGCCTCTTTTTTTCTCACTCCTGTCGATATTTTAATCCATTGTTTTGGTTGCATGATAGAATATTTTTTTATAAAAAAAAACCTGTTGAAAAGAGTATTTGACAACAACTTCAAAATTATGCTTTTATAGAATTTGTTCGTAGATAAAAAAAGATGTGAAACCCTTTTCACTAGCCAGGCTTGTCCATCTCGATCTCTGTTTATAGTTTTATATGGCGCGCCGCACTCATTGTAAGAAAATGTTACGTTTTAGTTATCCTATATTTTATTTTAAAATATAATTTTACTACGAAATTGTATAAAATTATTATGCGACCCAAGGGTATTATTATATTCAATACGGTGCAAGGTCTGATACTAGCTCGATCGTGTTGGACACCAACATCAAAAAGGGTACGATCGACCAAAATACCGAAAGTGACACCTTAATGATACATAGCTATATATATGTAGGGCTTAATACCATAACCAAACAGAGACCTTTATATATGTGAGCTAATTTTGAGATTAAAATTAGTACATCTGTTCTACTTGTAACGATGATTATCTACGAGACAATTTACGAGACTGATACGAACTGAGCGACGTCGCCACCTTGGGTACGTAAAGATCATGTCCTCGTTGGGAGGGACTGGCCGGCTCTCCCCTCTCCTTTCCATATGACCGTTCGTCACTCCCCATACAGAGAAGAACCATTTTAAGGTAGATAAGCTTCGTCCTGCTCGGTCGCGCCACACCGCATAAGCGCGCGCCATGTATATATGAATAAAAGATCACCGTCTCCCTCCTCCGCCAGGATGAGGGTGGCGGCGACGGCAGCTGGTGGGGCGTCGTTCCCCAAGACTGACCAGCTCCACCTACGTACCGGCTAGCTACTACGACCTTCTTCTTGCTTTGGACTTCCCACCGATCTCCTGCTCTTTCACTACTCTCTCTTCTTTAGTAAAAAAAATAATAAAAACTTTCTTTTCTTCTCCAAGAGAAGAATGCATGGAAGCGATATTCTGATTTTTTTTGACCATGTTGGGGAATGTGTACGTGGACACGCGCGCCTTTCTGGAGGGAAGTTCTTAAGCATCAAAGGAAATGAAGAGGAGAAATATATGCATACTGAGATGGATGATGTGCATATATATGACTGCAATGTAATTAGGGAGATCTTTGATGGGTCACAAGAACTGTATCATATATACACGTTTGCCTCCATCTTCTTATACAGTATTCTTAGTTCGGGTTTGTTAGCACTGAGCAAGGGAATCCATTTGATTGAACCCCAATGCTCTTCTATAATATTAAGTTGCTCATGATGCTTAATATTGATGTGGCCGTGATATATAGTTTAATTAGTTCTCATTAGATTTATTTCATCCATATCCCCAATGACATTTCAACATCTCTCGTATACTCAATCTGAGGCTGATTTTGTTTCAGGATAATCAGGTGGACTTCTTGAGTAACCTAGCTAATAAGTAATTAAGAATATGCCTAGCTTTGAGGTTAATTTCTTGACTTTTGTCACACTAGATAATTAATGGGAATAGGATCACTTTAAAGAAGAGGGGACATAAAGAAAAGTTCATATGGTTTTTAATCGATCTCAAAGATCTGGATCAAGAGAACTTTGGGATCATGGAGGGTGGAGATCTTCTATATGAGCTCAAACAAACAAGTCCCGACTCCCAACAACAAAACGAAACTCAACAGAAGAACCGAATTCAAAATATACATGCACCTTTCGGTTCCAGAAGAGCAACTTGCATGATACAATTAGACGTCGCATGAACTCTCCTGCGATCTAACTTAATAGTTTCCATTTCAATGGATTCACAAAGTTGGGGGAACCGACAGATTGCGACACTCGGGGGGGTTCTTGAGATCCCTCCCAATCGCCCGAGCCTGACTCGCTTTCTCCTTCCTCGAACGCAGTCATGCACGCTCTTTCTGGGCTTTTACTCTCCGGTGGAAGCAGAGAGCTGCAGAGGCTCGGGAATCCACGGAGCAGTCTGATCTCGTCTTTCACCAACTGGCTTGACCGGACCGGCCCTCCTCGGGCGGCTCGATCTCAGTCGCCTCGGAGCCGCGCCTTGGGTTGTGATTCTGCTCTTCCCTTTCCCTATGTGTCTCAGCCACTCAGCCAGCAGCTTCTGGTGGATCTCTCATCCTAGTAATAATGCTCTTCGGAGCAAGTATGATGGTGTTCGAGGTTAGAGATCCGTAGGCGTGAGACTGTCCGGGGGAAAAATGCCGTCTAGATTTGGACACTGAATTATGTACCCAACACAACACAACACAACAGTGGGGGGGGGGGAGATATTTGACAAATTGTTGAAGAAAACAAGCTAACTTCCTTTTAAAGTGCATGGCAGTTTGATGCGCTTGTGTGCGGTTCAATTTTCTCCGCATCGATCTCTTTAACAGTACGTCAATTGCTTTAATTCGTTGATCTTACCAGCCGATTGCATATTCTTGAGAACCAAAATATATTTTTTGAATTAGGTGAGTTTTAGTTTTCAAATTTTCTACTTGCCGATCACCATATGCCCATATGAATCCTATGTAAATCTCATTTTTTTGTCGGTGGTATCAGAGGGAGAGTAAGAGAGAAAGGTATATATTATCATACAAAAGGTGAGATCCACATTATATTAAACAGGACATATTGAAAAGTATGCCCATATGAATCCTATGTGAATCTCATTTTTTGTTGGTGGTATCAGGGGGAGTTCCCTCCAAACACCTAAAATATATCTCACCAGCTTCATGTTGTTGTTACCAAGTCCTATATCTAATAATAACCCCCATGCCCTTCCTTCTTCGCGTTTTTTCTGAATGCTCAACTCTCTGTGTACAAGTCAATCACGTACGCTTCTATCTCATCGTCATCAAACACATTAATTCACTGTATTTGCCCACATAAGATCATGCTTGGTTAGGATATTGAAATTAATACAGTATATATAATTAGTTTTTATCAAAGGCACATCAACATTGAAAATGATACTATCGAATTATAATAATCAATCCGAAATTAGATAAATTTGTGGTGTGTGAGTTCATAGGGCTATGAATCATACGACATTTCGGTCCGGGTCCACGTTCAAACGTTGCTGTGCTTGTATTTTCGTCGGCACCATCCTTCGAACGTCTATTTAAGTTACGTTCTAATACAGGTCACTCTCGATGAGATGCTGGCGGGCTTTAATATTGATACATATAATTAAGTGTCAACATGAAATAAAAAACTCCATAGTAAAATACAAATACATCTCTATATATAGTAGCCAAATGAAACGGCTTCTCTCGTCTCCCGTTCCACCTATATATCCATGAAAGCAGCCAGGAAGGTTTAGAGAGAGAGAGAGAGAGAGAGAGAGAGAGAGACTTCAGCATCTGCATGCTCAATCAGCGCACGGCATCCGCCATGCAGCTATGCGGCAGCGACTGCAGAAAGATCCGCTTCACCGACACACACACGGACGAACTGCTGTCTATCTGCAGCTTGGCTCGAGGTGATAGCTCCAACGCCGGAGATTTCTCCATCTTCTTCGCCACTGACGGCGACGAAGAAGATAGGGACGGGTACGGCATCAGTGTCTTCCCGACGGCGCCGGCAGTGGACTGCACCCTATCTCTCGGGACTCCCTCCACGCGCTACCACACGAGCAGGCCGACACCGGCGGCCGCGCCCACACCATCGTCGTCGACCGATATCCAACATCCGCAGCACCACCTTCCCAGCTTGCAGGGGAACGGTGCTACTTCTTGCCAACGGAACGGCAGCCCGAAGCCATTATTATCTGAGACGGCGGCAGCTAACACCGCCGCAGCCCGAGCAGATCAGACACCGGGCGGCGGCCGCATATCTAACTCGCCCGGAGATCCTCTGCTCGCCCGGAGATGCGCCAGCTGCGACACGACCTCCACTCCCCTGTGGAGAAACGGCCCTAGAGGCCCCAAGGTATAATTATATTAGCTCCCCCCCTCCTCCTCCGCCTCCTTGTGCTTCTTCTTCTAAACCATGCCATTAATCGTGCAGTCTCTCTGTAACGCATGCGGCATCCGCTACAAGAAGGAGGAGCGGCGCGCGGCCTTCTCTGCAGTCGGTTCCCCGTCGGTATTCTCGTCGTCGTCCCGGCCGCCCATGCTATTTACGCTGCCGGCCGGCACCGTCTTGGATCATCAGCAGCAGCAGCAATATCGTCACGATGTCTACGGCCACTCCTGTGGTTGTTCTCTGATTCGGACGGCAGTTGCATGCAAGTGGCCGACTTCCGCCGCCCCTCTCTCCTCCGTGGCTCAGAGCAGAGTAGACGAGCTGATAGAGGTGGCGGCTACCCAACCGGATCCTTCCTCTCGGAGTAACGTGCCGACTGCACATCGCTGGCCGGTCTCCAGCTACCCGCCAAGCCTTCTCCAAGACAATACCTGAAAGCACCACCGGCCAGCTGGGTCTCTTCAATCATATATAAACTCTATTAATATTAGCAAGATAGTGAACAATCAATATATATGTGTTTGTAATATCTAGCTAGCTTGTTGTTTACCTGGATGTCTGGTTTTGGTTGTAACTCTCTTAATATGTCTCGTCTTCCTGGGACTCATATTTCTGCGGCTCTCAGAAATAGCCCGCTGCTTCTAACTCTTTCCCTTCTGCTCTTTTAGAATATTTGTAATGTCGTATGAGATAGTCCATCTGTGACGCGTATTATATAAATATATATATATATATATCCCAAACGTTCGAATGATCCGTTTGTTTCTACAGAGATAATCTCATTTCTCATCTACAATAATATTCCAATGAATAGAAGAAATTTGCCAGGAAAAACAAGCATTGATATGCTTGTTTCTGAAGCTTCATCCTCCGAATCATCTGATCCTCCGAATCATCTGCTGAATGACAAGTTCACTTTCTATCAGGTCCATGTTCTGTTCTCCGGTGCACCAATATCCAACAGGATAATTAATACATGTGTAAATGCACACTAGGTCCGTTTTACGGAAGCCACTTTACCACCGGGTCCGTTTTCAAAAATACCTTTCCATTAGGTCCGTTTTTTCGAAATAGCATCACACCCACTCCGATTTGGACTTGAAATGTCATTTTTGCCCCCTTGCACACTGGTCTTCGTGGCGGCGGAGGGCATCGCAGCGGAGGGCTTCGCGGCGGAGGAGGGCATCGCGGCGGCGGGCTGTCGCGGCGGCGGAGGGCATCGCGGCAGAGGGCTTCGCGGCGGAAGAGGGCAACAAGGGGGCGGAGGCGGGCTTCGCGGCGGAGGGCTTCGCGGCGGAGGAGGGCATCGCGGCGGCGGGCTGTCGCGGCGGCGGAGGGCATCGCGGCAGAGGGCATCGCGGCGGAGGGCTTCGTGGCGGCGGAGGGCATCGCGGCGGAGGGCTTCGCGGCGGAGGAGGGCATCGCGGCAGAGGGCTTCGCGGCGGAAGAGGGCAACAAGGGGGCGGAGGCGGGCTTCGCGGCGGCGGGCTTCGCGGCGGCGGAGGGCATCGCGGCAGAGGGCTTCGCGGCGGAAGCGGGCAACAAGGGGGCGGAGGCGGGCTTCGCGGCGGCGGGCTTCGCGGCGGCGGAGGGCAACAAGGGGGCGGAGGAGGGCTTCGCGGCGGCGGGCTTCGCGGCAGCGGCTTCTGCAAGGGCATCGACGGCTCACAGGAAAGGCAAAATGGGGATACCGGGACCATCGCTTGGCAAAACGGACCTAATGGTAAGAAAATGTGTTGTCAACGGATTAGAGGGGATGAAAAAGTGGTCAACGGATTTTTTGGTAAACCGATTTTCTTAAATGGACCTGATGGTAATTTTCCCTTAATACATTTAATAGCACCAAGCACATCTCCCTGAAGAACCGGCATGCAGCCACGGCGCCATGGTGCAAAATTTGAAATGCGTGGTCTCGACTCCGGTTTGACTCAGTCAATTTTTGAGTTGATTGACCGGTCTCGACCTCTACCCGGTAATGTTCTAAACTTATTTTTTTATCGTGACTCGGCTGATCCTGACCCAACCCGACTGAGTCTCGACCCCGACTCCACCTACCTTAGTGCAACTCAGTTGCGGGGGTGAAGTAGCATCTCCATCCATGCCGTGGAATCCATCTTATTAAAGAATTAAATAAAAATATTTAATGAGATGAGTATTAGTCTCGTGGGAAAGGACAGAGAGACGTCTCCTCCAATGCAAGCGATCTGCACACTCGCGGGCATGGTCAAGGGAGTTTTTTTCAGAAATAACGTAGTTTTTTTTTAAATTATAAAAATAACGCACAAAAATTTTTATTTACAAAACTAACACACTTTGACCCAAGTCGGTATATAAAATACCGACTTCAGACCAAAAATTACAAGTCGGAGTCAAGAAGTCCGACTTTGCTTTAAAGTCGGACAAAAAAATTACGAATTTAAAAGTGGTAAAGTGCATCTACGACTTTTAACTTAAATTTTTTTAAATTTTTTTTTTGCATGCAGAGCATTAAATGCTTGTATAGATTAGTAAATTTCCGGTTATAGGAATTGAATTTGTCCGATCCACTTGGACAGGTGAATTCGTAGCACTTGATACTATAACATTAGATTTTTAAATTTATCAAAATAATTAATTTTTTACAATGGACGGTCGAGATTGTTTTGAATTATTAATTTTTTGGAGTCGAAATTCAAAAATTCAAAAATTTAATCCTATAATTTTCAACATTTTGAATTCATTGAACCAAACCGATCGTTAAAATTCAACTCCAATAATTAGCAATTTATGAATCTATACAAGCATTTAATGCACTGCATGCAAAAATAAAAATAAAAAAATTTACGTTAAAAGTCGTAGATGTCCTCTACGACTTTCAAATTCGTAATTTTTTTGTCCGACTTTAAAGTAAAGTCGGACTTCGTGACTCCGACTCGAAATTTTTGGTCTGAAGTCGGTATTTTATTTACCGACTTGGGTCAAAGTGCGTTAGTTTTGTAAATAAAAACTTTGTGCGTTATTTTTATAATTTAAAAAAAAACTACGTTATTCCAAAAAAAAACTCCATGGTCAAGGAGACAGCGACACCTGTAAGGTAGGATCTAACCAGCCTCCTGGCCTTCTCCTTGTCAGCCTTGTTAGTTCTTCCATTCTCGCAGTTCCTGCCAGCTCAGTGCAGTCCTTCGGAATATTGGACAAACAGTATCGAGTCCTAGAAATTAGCTTTTTCTCGAGAACCATGAAGGAGAACTCTTTTTTCCATGTCTGCCGCTTTTCTCTCGATGAAGGAGAACTCTTTTTTCTACATATGTTAAATTTACTGTAATAGATTTATCATCGCAGTAAATCTCATATGACATACCTTTTCTAGGCGGGAGAATCCCACTACTGAGTACTGGTGTTAGATGGTTCTGTCAGGTGATGGTTCACTCAGAAGCTATATATATGCCGATCTCAGGAGTACGTGTCCAAAGCCCATGTTATACCCACACAAACCAAATTTCAAGATGGACCGGGCTATAGCTCGAGGGGTTTGGTGGTGAAGACGCAAGGTTCTGAACATCCCGTATATACTTGTTGACTTTATTATTTAACATAAGCGGCAGATGATACGTACGAATTGAGACAAATGTCATGTAATAAATTCAAGAAGCTGGTGTGTGTTGCAACAAGCAGTTTGAAAAACCCCAAATTCGTCAAGTTTTCAGATGTCTAATTTATAACATATTCAGTTGTAAAAAATGGAACCGAACGAGTTGAATCACCTGACAATATTAACCAAATGGTTGTCAAGTTGAATCAGAATCTGAACGAGCTGAGCTTCACCGGTTTCCACGATTACGCAACTCTTAATCGTATAACTGATTCTAGGTGGAACCACACTTTGATCTATATATTGCATCTAATTAATTTGAGCTTCGCTAAGTATAAATCTTCTGATAACTAACAGCTTCTTCTAAACTATTAGATACGTGATTATTTTTTTCATTTTAAATGACCCAAAATGTTTTAAACTGCTTATCATTATGAGCGTGCAAGTTCGCATGGTTAGTAAATAAGACAAAGTAGATAGGTTCTGGATAAACGCTGGTTATGAAAATTGCAGAGCTGAAATATAGAGTTAACTGTTTATCTCTTGCTGTCGCGTCCCGTAGTTTTAACTTTTAATTTTAAGTAGAGATTATATCCTGCTCAACTTTGTCAAAAATCTTTTGTGCTATATCGATCTTCCTTAGTTGAATTCCGACTCCGCGGATGCCCAGAAGAGCAGATCTACTTCGGCTCCTGAAACAGAAGAGAGCTCGGGAGGAAGAAGAACAGCAATGCGGGAGAATTGGGCGTAAGGAGCGTGAGCGCTCCACAGTGTCTTATTGATGATATATACCTCCCAATGAGGGGTAAAAATGTACATAGGAGATTACAATGTAATGGGCCGTGGCCCATGATATCAGAAGATCAATGTACTTGTAAAAGTTACATTTAACAAACATACAATTCTCAACATCCTTTGGTGAAAATCTTCCTTAGGTCAAAAGTCGATGCAACCCTAGCTAGCTATGTTCATTGGCACACACTTTTAATATCTTGTGAAGACTACAATTATTAAGACCCTCCAAAAAAGTGATCCAAATGAAACCATAGATTGAAATTGATATCTTCAAACTCGATAAAAAAACTTCTGACCTTTTAATTTTCCGGAGGTTGAACAGTTTAGGTTATTTGATGAAACATCTGAACATCTGTTTGCATAGATCATTTGAGATTCCTAAAGAAGCGCTTATTTTTCTGTAAAAAAAAAAATCAAAGGTGAAAGCTATTAAACCAATTCAACCAGCAACACCTTAGTCTAGTTAACCTAAACTTGAAGTTACGATTCATCATCGTTCAAGAAATTACACAGTTGCATTCTTGGAACAGTAAACGGACTTTACAATCTTCTTGGAACCCACCGGGACTCTCACCAAGATGGATTGGCATCGGTGCAGCCTCTCCGCAGCCAGCTGGGAGAAGAAAATGAAGCCTCGGATTCCTTTCCCCATTAAAGCCCGCCCTGCTTCCCCTCTACAGCTATACAGTGATACAGGGTAGCTTACCGGTTAACTGTCCGCCGGCGGCGATGCCGCAGCAGACACCCGGGCCGGGCATCCCCAGAGGAAGCTCTCCGCCGCCGGCCCGGCCGCCCTGCAAGGCGACCGGTCGTGCTAGGGATGGACTGATTTGATGGGACGCTTCATCCGTCCAAATCGAAGTAGCCACAGCCTGCGGTTGATAGATCAATTGCAGGCTGGTCATCGCTCATCTACCTGAGGGCGGCGACGCATTAATGATCTCATTATAATCTACGTCCGGCCGGTGCGGTTACAGGCGGTGTTATTTCCTTACCTAATTTCTTTTTCCTCTTCTCTACTGCTACGGAGATGGACGAATCTGCTATAAGTGCATCATCCACTGCTGTTCCTGTTTCATCGAAGCTTCCTTTTGCAACGGGATCTCTGTTTGCCTCTCTTCCGAGTATTTCACACCGGTTTACTGTCAAGCTTAATGCTGATAATTATACAGTGTGGCGTGGCCAATTTATTCCGTTCTTAAAGACTTACAAATTGATGGGGCTGGTGGATGGATCTCTTCCATGTCCACCAGAATTTGTCTCTGATCCTGATAATTTGTCATTGGAAATTCCTAATTCAGACGCTGAAATGTGGAAACAATATGATAATCTCATCATTACGGTCATTATGTCTTCCGTTAGTGATACTGTTCTTCCCCTCATCGTCGGTCTTGAGACTTCTGCTGAAGTCTGGACCGCAATTGCTTCAGTTTATAGTTCGACTTCTGCCACTAGATCTCTTCAGTTGAGGCTTCAACTTCAACAGCTCAAGAAAGGAGCTATGAAAATTTCTGAATATTTGCAGAAGATGAAGAACCTTGCTAATGCATTGAGTATGGCAAATGATCCGGTTTCCACTAGTGAATTGCTTTTATATGTTCTTAACGGTTTGGGATCCGAATATGATTCATTTATCACCGCTGTTACTACTCGGTCAGATGCTGGATCTCTTAGTATAGACAACATTCAGGGGTTACTGTTAAATCATGAGATTTTCTTAATGCATCGGCAACAAAGTGTGAATGATATTACAGCTAATATGGCTAGGACAAATTTGAATGCTCCACAACAGAACACTCAGTACAGTCAGTATAATCAAAGAGGTAGGGGCAGAAATTTCAGAGGGAGAAATGGAGGAAATGGAGGACGTGGCAGGTTTGACAGAACTCAGAATTATTCCAATTTTGACAGAAATTCAGTTCCTCTTATTCAACAGCATCCTGGTCAAGTTTACAATTCCAATTCTGGACAGTTTCAGTCTACTCCGGTCATATGCCAACTGTGCGAGAAACGTGGGCATACTGTGCTTAATTGCTGGAAGCGCTTCAATCAGAACTTCAGAGCTGAAAATAATTACTATCAGGGATATAATAACAGCAATTCTCAGCCATTTTCTGCTAATGTAGCAACTACCAATAGTACTACTCAGTATGATCCGAATTGGTATCCGGATACCGGGGCAAATAGCCATATGACGCCTAATGCTAACCTGCTTTATAATTCTGTTAATTATACAGGATCTGATAAAGTAGTTGTGGGCAATGGAGACGGCTTACCTATTTCTCAAGTGGGGTCTTCAGGTTATAAGAATTTTCAACTTCTCAATACATTGCATGTTCCTACCATTGCTAAGAATCTCCTGTCTGTATCTCAGTTTGCTAAGGATAACAGTGTGTTTTTTGAATTTTTCCCTCATCATTGTCTTGTTAAGGATATCAAGACCAGGAGGGTGCTAGCCAAAGGGCACAGTATTAATGGACTATACTGTTTGCCGACTGAAAATTCCTTCACTCCAACTGGATTACTTGCAGAACGAGGTGATGTCTGGCATCGGAGATTGGGGCATCCAGCTTTGCAAACTGTTCGGAAAGTCTTACACAGTCTTGGTGAACCATCTAGTTTTAGCCATAGTTTCTTTTGTTCTCACTGTGCTCTTGCCAAGAGCCATAAACAGCACTTTACATCATCTGATTATGTTTCAAAAGAACCGTTAGAGTTAGTTGCTTCTGATGTGTGGGGGCCTTCCCCAGTTGTTGGTAGAACTGGATGTAGATACTATGTGATTTTTGTTGATCATTACAGCAGATATTCATGGTTATACCCTTTGGTTTCCAAAAGTGATGTTTTAAATGTTTTTGTTCAATTTAAGTCGCAAGTGGAGAATTTGTTTTCACGGAAAATTAAATATTTCCAAAGTGATTGGGGTGGTGAATTTCAGTCTTTGTCTAGACTTCTTTCAACAAGTGGCATTATACACCGTGTCTCATGTCCATACACACATCATCAAAATGGTCTTTCCGAGAGAAAACATCGTCATGTGGTTGAAACTACACTTGCTCTACTGAGTCAAGCTCAACTACCATACAAATTTTGGGAGGATGCTAGTCAATGTGCTGCCTATCTTATAAACAGGCTTCCTACGCCTGTTTTACACAATTTGTCTCCATTTGAAAAGTTGTTTCAAAAACAACCAGATTATTCATTCTTGAAAATTTTTGGTTGTGCTTGTTACCCTCATTTGAGACCCTATTTTTCTCATAAGTTCAATTTTCGGTTTGAATGTTGCATTTTTCTGGGCTACAGTGATAGACATAAGGGATACAAGTGCTATTTACCTCGGACGGACAGAGTTTATATAGCTGTCAATGTTATTTTTGATGAAGTAACTTTTCCTTATAATCTTCTGGTTACTACAGCATTGCAAGAGACTGATTCTTCACAGACTGTCACTTTGCCTAATCCTCTTGTTGTTTCCAACCATCCTGTCACTATTTCATCTAATAAGTCTTTATCTAAACTGCCGGTTGATATTTCTCCACACACTGCTGCTATGAGTTCTGCGCATTTGGATTCTGTTACAGCTGATGATTCACGGTTGCCTTCTGCACATACTTTGTCTCCTAATTCTGTTCATCATGATTCTGACAGTGATGATACTATACATCATCCACAGAAGTATAGGTCCTTAAAGGATATTTTGGCTAATACCACAGCTCTCAATTCTGTTTCTACTATTAAACCTGTTTCTGCTGCATTGGATACTGTGCGCTTGGACTCTATTAAACCTCTTTCTACTGCACTGAGTTCTGTCCATTCAGATTCTGTTAAGTCTGACCCGGCTGCATTGGGTTATACAGTCAAGCAACCGAATAAGGTTAGTAAATATGCCTTACTTGTTAACAAGGAATCACATACCGAACCGACATGTTTTACACAAGCCAAACAATCTCTTGTTTGGAGAGAAGCAATGTCACAAGAGTTTTCAGCTTTACAAGCAAATGGAACTTGGTCTCTTGTACCGCCTCCATCAAGTGCTAATCTCGTTGGGTGTAAATGGATATATAAAATAAAAAGGAACAGTGATGGCACCATTGCAAGATATAAAGCTCGGTTAGTGGCAAAGGGATACACGCAAGAACATGGTTTGGATTACAATGAAACATTTAGTCCGGTTGTTAAACCGACTACTATTAGACTAGTTCTAGCTATGGCAGTTAGTCACAATTGGGTAATCAAACAATTGGACGTTAACAATGCTTTTCTACATGGTCATTTACAAGAAGAAATATACATGAATCAACCTCCTGGATTTATTGATGCTGCTATGCCTCATTTTGTGTGTAAATTACACAAAGCTCTATATGGACTCAAACAGGCGCCTCGGGCCTGGTTCTATAGGTTGTATGCTCATCTCTTGAGCATTGGGTTCAAGGGATCTATTTGTGATCCTTCACTGTTCATATATTCTGACAAGCGTGTGCACATTTATATGCTCATCTATGTAGATGACATTATTGTGACAGGTACTGATCAGTGCAAAATTCAGAGTATTATTTCCAGTCTTGGTTCTGTTTTCTCCTTAAAAGAACTTGGAGATCTGCACTATTTTTTAGGCATTGAGGTGTTGCGGACATCTCAAGGCATTCATTTAAGACAAGAGAGATATGTTTTAGATCTGCTTGACAAAACTCAACTTATACATTCCAAACCTTTTTCTACTCCGAGTGCTACCAAGACAGCTTTGTCTATGTCTGATGGGCAACCATTAGAAGATCCTACTCTTTATAGGAGTATCGTTGGCTCCCTTCAGTATGTGACCATGACTCGTCCGGATATTGCTTATTCCGTTAACAAAGCTTGTCAATTTTTAGCTTGTCCCACTGTCTCTCATTTTAGCTATGTTAAACGGATCTTACGGTATCTCAAACTCACTTTCAGTTTTGGTCTTCATCTTCGACCAAGTAACTTTGAGCTAAGTGTTTTTTCAGACTCTGACTGGGCTGGATGTCCAGATGACAGAAAATCTACAAGTGGTTTTGGAATGTTTTTAGGGGATAACTTGATTACTTGGACTGCTAAAAAGCAACGGACTGTTGCTCGGTCTAGTACAGAAGCAGAAATGAGAGCCATGGCCACTGCAACCACTGAACTATTATGGACATTTGATTTGATAAAAGAGTTACAGCTTCATATTCAGAAGATACCTGTCCTATGGTGTGATAATGTTTCAGCAATTTATCTCACATCCAATCCTGTATTCAAGGCTCGAACTAAACATATTGAGGTAGACTTTCATTTTATACGGCAAATGGTATTGGATAGAAAATTGAGGATTTGTCATATAGCCAGCAAAGATCAAATTGGAGATATTTTCACAAAATCTCTCCCAACTCAACAGTTTGAATTTTAAGGAGCAAACTTAACGTTGTACCCCGTTAAGTTTGAGGGGGTGTTAGAGATAATGTACAGGAAATTGACAATGGGTAATCTTTTGCTCATAATTGGACCACCTGTAATCATACGTGGCAGTTTGCCACATCAGTTGTACACGCTGTAACTCATGTTATATAAATACAGTTGAGAAGAGGAGTGAGAGGGTGACCTTGAGTCACTCCCGCTCATTTCGTTCACTCTCTGCTCTCTTCCTATTCTGCTGTTCTGCATCCCGACTCTTCTGCTGTTGAATCACTTCTGGATCTGGTCGATTGAAGATTCAGTTATCTGAGGATCTGATTCGGCCAGTGCGGTTACAGGCGGTGTTATTTCCTTCGAATAATAAATCCAGCTGTTAGCTAGGTTGTCTGGACGACTAAAAATCATACAGATCGGAAGAGCACATTCTAAGAAGACTCAAATATTCTTAGAAGGCTGGTGAGGATCAAGCATACTCCAAAATTAAAGCTACGGCGTTGAAGTTGAAGACCCATGATCTATAAACAACTTACCTCTTTATGTGTCTTCGATGGATGTTGGACAATTAATATCCGCCGTTCCCAACTTATATTCCCCCTCATATATTATATAAAGAATGTTTTCATATGTTGTATGGAGAAGATAGAAAAAAGATGAGAAAAAAGACAAGAAACTACGCAGCAAAGATCAGTGTATGTATATATGGTGCAATAAACATATATAACATGAATATGCAAGAAGTAAGTGTTTTGGGTGGCTGTATATATACATATGTGTACAAATATTTAAGCTGAAGAATAAAGGTGTATGTGTGCACATCCTGGAACTTCCGGACGGACCCACGACTATCAAGGTAATCAACAGGTCTCGTTTGATGGCTAGCAGTCCGCCCCCCAACTGCACATTGCGCGCTTTCAATTCCTCCCGAACGTCTTCGATTCAAATCCCTTTCGTTATTAGTGGGGTGTGTGGTTGAGTGTGGTTGAGTTTTCATTATGTTAAACATAATGATTGATAATGAAAATATTTTTATATTTTCAAAGTGATTTTTTTTGACAAAAAAATACATGAGACTCTCCTTTTATGTGATCCCATACCTTTTCATAGTTATACATGATTTATGATTTTTTTGGTTATCACCTATCTTCAAATGATGGAAAATTTATATATTTAATTAACTTAATTTTTATTTTAATATAAATATCTATAAAAAATTATCTAATTCCAGCCAAACGCAACCCCAACTCGTCGTATCAGGCTCTCATCCTCTTGAGGAACATCATCTTCTATCTTATAAATATATATAAATGTATATATATATATATGAGTTTGGGCCGTCTCGAAGGCGCTTCTTCTGTTTATACAAAAAAATGAGATTCATATAAATTTTAAATAATAATTTGATGAACTCGACTCTTTTCTCAGGTGGACACATAAGGAGAGCTCTCCAACCCCTCTCACATAAAAATTGATGAGATAATGATTTGATGATCAAATCGATGTCTCATCAACTATTTTATGAGAGGGTTGAGGAACTCTCGTCAAATGTCTACCTAAGAAGAGTCGTCCTATAATTTGATTTATGAAAACCACAGAGGTGAAACTTGCGGATATTTGTGTCTGCGAGGTCAAAAAAATGAGATTCGGGTAAGTTTTAAATAATATTTTGATGAACTCACTCTTCTCAAGTGGACACATAAGGAGAGCCCTCCAACCCCTCTCACGTAGAGATTGATGAAATAATGAATTGATGACCAAATCGATATCCCATCAACTGTTTTATGAGAAAGTTGAGAGATTCCCATCAAATGTCCGCGGAAGAAGAGTTATGTTATAATTTGATCTATGAAAATCGCATAGAGGTGAAACTTGCTGATATTTGTGTCTCGAGGCAACCCCAACTCTACTATATATATATATAATTATATATAACCAATTATAGACCGCAGGTCCGCAAGTTCCAGGGGTCGTCCGGGAGGCAAGGCGAAGTACAGACGCAACTGCCGCGCCTTCACGCCGGAGAGCAATGGTGAACTGGGCAGAGGCACAGAAGCCCATCCTGAATGGCTTGGTGAAGCTCGCCGGCCTGCGGCGGCGGATGGTGGAAGTGGAGCCGGGTACCGTCATGCACTTCTGGGCGCCCAAGAAGAGCAGCCGCAGGCAGAAGCCGGCGGTGGTGCTCGTGCACGGCTTCGCGGCGGAGGGCATCGTGACATGGCAGTTCCAGGTGGGCGCCCTGACCAAGAAGTACGCCGTCTACGTACCCGACCTCCTCTTCTTCGGGGACTCGACCACCGGGAGCGCCGAACGCTCGCCGGGCTTCCAGGCGGAGTGCCTGGCGCGCGCGCTCGGGCTGCTTGGGGTGGAGCGCTGCGCGGTGGTGGGTTTCAGCTACGGGGGGATGGTGGCGTTCAGGCTGGTGGAGAAGAAGCCGGAGATGGTGACGGCGCTGGTGGTCTCGGGGTCGGTCGTGGCCATGACAGACTCCATATCGGCGGAGACGCTGACCCGTCTGGGGTTCAAGACGTCGTCGGAGCTGCTGATGCCGGACACCGTGAAAGGGAACAAGGCACTGCTGTCCGTCGCCACCTTCGGCAAATACTGGTTCCCCGATCGTCTGCACAGGGACTTCATGAATGTATGTATATATATATACACATAGGTATCTAATATATATATATCGACATTAGCTTCTTACTTAATTAATTGCTAAAACGAATTAATGGAACGAAATTAATCATACGTACTGTTTAATGTGCTTACAATTAATATTATCTACTGCGGGAATATTGTTAAGGCGATGATCAAGAACAGGAAGGAGAGGGGAGAGCTTCTGGAGGCGGTCGTCATCAGCAACAAGGACGCCAAGGTGCCCTCCGACCTACCACAGGTAGTTACGTACGTATATATGCATGCGTACACGTCTTCTTCTTGAGTTTCCTCGCCTAGGAAGGACGAACACTCTCAGTTTCAGTTTCAGTTAGGAGACGTTCGGGGATGAACTAATATGAATTGTTACTGAATCAGAATTCATAACAGGTTAAATTGTGATTCTTAACGGTTCAGCCCCTATTTGTAACGGCTCAGATTGATTCGTAATGGGTAACACTTTAGTTCGTAACGTATTACATTGTAATTTGTAATGGACTGAACTGTTATGAACCCCGTTGAATCGTTATGAGACACAGTGTAATATGTTATGAATCACTGTATAACTCATTAAGAACCAGTCTGAGTTGTTATGAACAAGGGTTGAATCATTACGAACTACAGTGTAACCTACTACAAATTTTGATTTAGTAATGATTCATACTTGCTCACCCTTGAACCGTCACTTAAGTGACTGGGGTCGTGGCTATCTCTTATTGAAGACTGAGGATGTTCCCTCCTCTCGTCATCTGAGACGATCCAAACTCCTCCTTTCGAGTCCGGCCGGATCAGCTCGCTTTGTCGAGCAGCGCGGAGAGAACTCCCTCGCCTGACCGTTAATTTTGTTTTCCACAGAGGATCTTGTTGCTTTGGGGTGAGAACGATCAGATCTTCAACATCGAGTTAGCAAAGAACATGAAAGGGTAAGTTAATTAATCCCTTCCATAATCTGCTGAAGTGTTTACTTCCTAGCTATACATACGTAGACGACTATATATGCAGGCAAGGCATGCATGTGGTTGTTTAGTGATACTAATTAACGCACCTAATTAATTGACCTTCTCTATGGTCCCAACTATTTCTATAAGAGTTTGGATCATCTTAATTTCGGGTGGAGGAAACTATCTTTGTCCCCGATAAGAAATAGCCACAGCTCTTATCTTACTTAAGTGATGGTTTAATTATGATCACGTAAGTGACAATTCAGTTATTAAATTGAATTGTCAATTAAGTGAGAAAAGAGTTGTGACCGTTTCTTATTGACAATTGAGAATGATTCAGACTTTTTCTATAAGAGTGCAAATCACCACTTCTACAATGACTATAAGAGGATGGATGGACCTTGCACAATAATTAATCTTCACATACTATTTCTATATAAATACGTACGTCGCTGGAAACTGAATGTACGCTCTCAACACAACGCTAAACTTAATTCTTAACACTCCAGAGAACGAGACAAAGTGCATTTATGAATCGGCTAATTAGAACCTAATCAAATAGTTGGATTAATAAGCTGAACACAGTCTACGAATTACGAATATTAATGGATATCTAAATCTGGTGACCGACAGGACGAAGAATTTATTGTGTCTATGCATACTGATCTCGTATATATGCATCCGCATGCACACACAAACGTATACATGAACACAAAGAGCTCGATTTCCGGGAGAACTCCCCTTCTAGGCCCCATGACAAGGACATCTTATGAACTTACGTACATATATATCTAGCAAAAGGAAACCACGAGGGCGGCTTCTCGTTTGGAGTGGGAACCCACATAAAGAAGCTGATCTCGATCGCCCAGAAATACCGAGATTTCTCTTCAATGAAGTTGTGTTGAGAGGTTGGTGGAAGGCGTTAATGAGAGAGAGAGAGAGGTTTTTAACGAACACACTTTATTCTTTTATTTTTAAAATTAACATATTAAAATTTTAAATTACAAATATTTAAAATTAAAAAAGTGTGTGTTAGTTAAGAAAAAAAGTTCGATGAAAAGAAGAAGAAGAAGAAAAAGGAGGAGGAGGGAACATATCGGCAGCTACACAGTCTAACGTTATTAATTAAAGGGGTATTAATAGAATTAAGCTGTGGTCCAGTTTGATAGGGCCGGTACGATGATTAAATTAATATATATATATACATACTGATCGATGTGAGTTGCAGGCAACTGGGAGAGAAGGCGACGCTGCAAGGCGGGACCGGATCCTCTGTGCACCTAGGTGTGCACCTCAATGCACACCACTTCTTAAATTCATCCAATTACGTGATCAAATTAGTTATTTTAATCATTTTTAAGACCTTGAATATAATATATAATATGTGATGTTATATTTTATAAAAATCAACATTAAATATATTTTATACATATTTATTTAAATTAAAAATATAATTACTTTACAAAATAATATAAATTGAAAAAATATTAATATTACTTCTTTTTTATCTATAAATATATATATTTATATTCACAGTCTTAAAAATGATTAAAATAACTAATTTAATCACGTAATTAGATGAATTTAAGAAGTGGTGTGCATTGAGGTGCACACCGAGGTGCACAGAGGATCCGGTCCCCTGCAAGGCATCCCTAAGGCGGGGCATCTGGTCCAACTGGAGCGCCCATGCGTGTACAACCGCCGGCTCAAGGAGTTCCTCGCCCTCGTGCACTCCCCCGACTCCGAGCAATGATCTCTCACGTATGATACATATATTCTGAGCAACATATATATATATATATACCCGCAATAAGCTATTAAATCATCGCCACACATGTCTCTGCGATAAGCATGTGCCTTCGATCTGCAGCTAGATCGACCTATATATATTAATTTGTGATCAAGAAAAGCGCTAGCTTTCATACCCTTCTTGTCTTTAATTTCTTGCCATGTGTGCTAGCTGTAACCAATATATTCAAGATATGTATGTCAATCATATATATGTCAGTGTGATTTTACACTCTCCCCCTTCTCTGTCTCTCTCTCCCTCTATGCATGTATGTATGTATCTCCATCTATGGGTACGGCCATGCCTGTTGACTCAAGTTGTTATGCTTCTCTCCTTGCCAATTAATTTACTTGACCTAAATGACACATATATACCAGTGCGGGTTCTCTCGAATGTCTGCTTGAAGAAACATATATTCTTCACTCCAAACACAAAAGTATGGTATCTATATATCTCTATCACATGAGTCTCACATATCAAATCAAACGGTTAATCATGGTGAAATTCATTTTTTTTGTGTTTGAGTGAAGAATGTTCCCTTAATTAAGTAGGTATACCCGTGCGTCACATACCAACAATCATACGTCCCTTGAACTTGGAAATATTAGATTTGATGAAATCTCTATTTTATCATATTAAGAAAAATCATGTTATTTTTTATTTTTTAAAAAAACAACTTTTATTTTGTTTAACTTTAACAACTATGGAATATGTGATACTAGTATGATCATTGTTGATGTATAAATACATTGAGACTATCAGAATTCAATGAAATCTTTATTTGTTTCTCTCTACATGCATGGGACATATTAAGTTTCAATATTAATTATATTGAACAAATATTCAAACATCCTTGATCAATCATCATGAAAATTCATATATAAAGTAGAGATGCATCCACAAAAAATAGATTCATGGCAGAAATAATCTTGTAAACTCAATGAAATTCAAAGTTAGTATCTTAAGTTTAATTTGAATTGACTTAACTTTCATTCGAAATGTTTCCTATTTAGTTTGGACTTATTGCCTTTCAATTTGGGATTCATTTTTTTAAAGTTTTGTTTGATCTCTTTTATGTTTGGCTTAATGTCATTTCAAGTTGAGTCGTTTTGATTTTTATTTTGTCTTGACATTTTGTCATTCAAATTTGATATGGTCTGGGGACACCAATTTGAGTTTCGATTTCTCAAAATTTTGGGATTTCAATTTCTTGAATTTTTAGATTGAAGATTTGTTTCTTTTAGACTTGAGGGTCTTTGAGACGGTAATTTTTGAACTCATGTACAAGTTTAATATTGCATTTTCTTAAGAAGGGAATGGATTTATTACAGATTGAAATCTCTGGATGTTTAGTTTGCAAAGTTTCATTCTTCTCATCCAAGATTCCAACATCAGAATAATTTTTTTTGTTTGAAATTTATTAGATCTGAGATCGGACATCAATAATGCTATGTGATTTGATCTTAGGTTGATATATATTTTTGGATTGTGTGAAGTTAACTCATGGTTTTAATCCTTAAGGACCCCTTTGGTACCAAATTAAGTTATCCCCAAATTAATTTGGTACCAAACAGCCCCTAAGAATTTCAGCTCCTTGAATGCTCTGATTTTAAGAATTTCAGATTATGTTTCTTGACCACTCGGTATCTTGAAAACCCTAGTCTTTTAGGCCATATATCTTGTTAACTAACTCAAAATTGCAGCTTTAAGTTAGAGTGACTCAAGTTTTTGAGCATGGGTATCTCTCCTACCTAACTAATATGGCACCATTCTAACTCGCCCCCTCACGTGCAAACTCTTCTTAGTTTGTCACGTGTATGCTGTTTACGGATGGTGATCGACCAAGGAGGGGTCTACAATCCTTGGTTCTGATACCATATTAACCAACCCAAAACTGCAACTCTGAGTTAGAGTGACTCAAACTTTTAAATATGGGTACCTTTCCTACCTAGTCAATATGACACTATTCTACCTGATCTTGAATTAGAGAATTCTGAGATCCTTTTCTTTTTTGTTTGAAAATTTGTATTTGGATGTTGATCTTGTGATTTTTGACTGACAGTCGTGGTTCATTTACGTTTCATTGATTCTATACATGCGTTGAGGCTCACATATTCTTCTACCTTGAAAAGTTTTGATTCCCATTTGAATCTTTAAAACTTCATGATTTCTTTTGATATAGGGGGCTTTGCTAGCGGTTCTGACTATTCACAGTTTATCTGCTATTATTCAGATTTGGTTCTCTTAGGCATGAAATATTTTCCTAAATATTTTCATTTAATATAAATGTTGATTTATCATAGTAACATGCATGATACTGTTTAAATTAATGAGATTTACTCTGTACTTCTGGAGAAGAATCGGTGTATAATACGGGCATACCTGCGTACCCGTCTAAGATCAATTAATACACCAGGGTGCCTATCCGGGATCAAGCACGCAGTGGTAGCATACCATTGTGTCTGTCCCACCCACTAAGGATTTAATTACTTCGATTCTAATATATTTAAGATGCAGTTTTTTTGGTCCAGGGACCTTTTTGTGTTGTAAGCATCCAAAATATATCGATAACATCTGTGTAATTTTACGTCCCTCTCTCTCTCTCTCTCTCTCTCTCTCTCTCTCTCTCTCTATATATATATATATATATCCATGGGTACGACGCCTACACGGAGGCTTCAATTTGTTAGTCTACTCTCCTCCCTCCTTGCCGTTTGATTGATATGATTGGCATATATATATACCACAAATCAATCAAACATATATATAGACATTATAGACACACCAGTTCAAGTAGAAACGTAGGTCGGACTCTTCTGATATAAACGCGGCAGATCTATGAAAGGATCGAGTCCAAAAACTCCTACTGCTCAAGAACAACCGCTTGAGTTTGAAAATTTTGATCGAACCGAGCTAGAGTTTCTACAGGAGTGCTTGTTCGGACCAATCTGGACAAAAAAGGGGGAGTTCAGCTGACTCCAGATTGGCACCGTGTGAAAAAAAGGGATCTTGGCCCGTCGATCGGTGTAATAGGTTGTTTGGGTTACGTTTCTTTTCCTTCTTTTTAACCTAAATTCAAACAAAAAATTTGGTGTTTGTTTGCGGTTTTTAAGACCTTCCCCTTTTTTTTAAAAAAAAAAGTGGGAAGATGTGCACCAATAATACCTGTTTCTGGAGAAAAAAAACAAGTCCAACCTTGTTTTTTTTTTACGAGAGAGAGACGCGGAAATGAATCCTCGCGCAGACTCTAGTAGACCCAACGCAGCTTTGCCGCTTGTTCATGGTGGCCGACAACGGCAGAGGCTTGCTCTATGGGGGGACCCTCTTGCTGCTGGTGAAATAGTTGGGTGGCGCGGCATTCGTCGCCGGGTGGAACGTGGCCGCCACCACCGCCAACCTCCAGGTGATCGATACTTCACACCTCTGAGGATGCATGCCGGAGGAGCAGCTGATGATCACGCCATGCAAGGAGAAGAAAGCATACTCTCTACGCCTGCATGGAGTCTGTCCATGCCCACGACGATGCCGTCGTCAATGCGTTGGTGGCGGCCGGTTTCGACGAGCTCGTCTTCAGCGGCTCCTCCGAGGACACGATGAAGGTGTGTGGCGGAGGGAGCTGGTGGGTAAAGGCGGCACCAAGCACGCCGCCATGGAGACCTTGCTAAAGCAAGAATCGGCGGTGATCGCCCTGGCCGTGAGCGGGGATGTGGCCACTCTCCCTCTCTCTCTCTCTCTCGCAGTGGACTCCAACATGCGGCGGACGAACTCCAGCATGTGGCTTCTCTCTCGCTACGGTCAAACTCCTCTGCTACAGCCGCGGTGGTCTGATTCCTGACAGGGGCGACGTCAACAACAGCTCCACACGAGAAAGATGTCTAGCAGACAGGGAAAGCGGCCGAAGGAGGATCTAGAGTCTACGACAGAGGAGGGCCGAAGGAGGAGGTCGCACCGGCCCCCGGTCCACCAAACTAGGGGAGGGGGAGGAAGGAGCTCTGGCCCTCTGGCGCTGGAGGTTGCTATACGTTGTTCATACGACAGAGGAGGGCTAGTCGGGGGTGATGTTCTCAAACACCACACAATAATTTTAAAAAATTAAGATAATTTTACCGAACACAAAAGATCTTGTGTTCTTGTAATCTTAAAATCTAAACTGAAGTAACATGTGATCTTGATTTCAAAAATAAGATTATATCAATATTAAAGCTGTAACTAAACATCTTATAAACCTTGAAACCCGTGATTGGATTTAGCTTATTGCTGAAAATTTTTCTTCCAACTGTCAATCCGTCTAGATTTACATCTGACGAAAAGGCTCTGGTTTTGTAAAATATGAGTTGAAAGGAGGCAGCGAACTTATATGTGTGGTAATGGAAGGTCCCAAAACCTAATATTTCCTCATCGGGACAGGGTCATCTTAGGTCTCAAAACAATTTCCGTCGCACTGAACAACTGCACAGTGTGAGAAGACAAGTACTACTGAGCCACAGAGAACGAGACGCATTGAACACGTAGTTTATACGGCAACACCAGCTGATTGAACACGGACATAAATCTCTGAACCATCCCTCTTTAACGGGTCAAGAAACAAGATAGAACAACAAATGTGCATCAAGAGATGTGTTTACCTCGGACGGCTAATTAGTCGCGTGGCGGATGTCGCTTTCCATTCAGGCAGGCTAGAATTTTCGAAACTGCAAGTTGTATACGATGTTAGAAACGTGTACGCATGGATGAGTTCCGCTAGCTACTTGGACGACCAATTTCTTTTTTGACGAACAAATAGATTTCATCTCTCCACATGTTCCTATACCGTAGTGCTACATGTTTCACAGAGATCGTATGGGAAACCCAAGACCGTCTTCGTCACGAACTCCAGAATCAGGAAGTACAGGCAACCGAACACCAGCCTTCCGGGCACGAACGAACAAATCATCCTCATGCAAGGAACGAATGGGTGGAGGAACTTTATTGCACCGGCGAATAAAACGTAATAACCAATTACACAGACACAAGACACGTCGCGAAAGATAACAGAATTCGGAGATACAAAACGGAGGGAGAAGCCCCAAAAAGAAAACAGAAAAAAGGTTGTCTTCTTTAACGGAGAAGCACATCCTGCACTGCTCTGTCGAGTTCTGGATCACCTGAAGGACCATTGGATCTCCTCGAGAGTCCTGCCTTTTGTCTCCGGAACCAGTTTTATCACAAAAAACAGGGTGAAGGCACTCACCACCGTGTATATTGTAAACGTTCCTGTGATCAAAACTGCGCAGTCAGCGACTGAGGTCGATTTCCCTAGGCAGCTATTTCATTTTGTAAGCATGGTGTAGTTGAGAAAGAATGCATGAGTGAATATTTATATCCGTGATCTAGAGCAACCATGAGCGAGCGAGAATACCTCCGCTGCTCCAACTCAGAAGCAAGTTTGCTGTCATCGTGATGACCCATGAAGTAAGCCAGTTCGCAAGCGTTGCAATGCTACCCGCAAGGCTTTTGATGTTCACTGGAAGAATCTGCGCACAACAAAAGACATGGTTTTCATCCCTTCCAAAATAACAAACAGCGAAATTTGGGTCTTTTCGGTGGTGGAAGCAGTTGCTAAACATGAATCTTTCATTTCATGGTGACAGGCAATATTGCGGTAGATTTCAAAGTACCGCACAGCCAAGATAATTTGAATGAAAATTTTGGTTGTCCATACTGATTCCATTTCACCTGGTCGACACCTCTGGTGAGGTTATCTTGGCCATGGTGTATTGGATCAGATTGGATCATGGTTTACATAATGGTCTGATCTGGAGTGGAATCTATAGTGGTCGATGATATAATTCTGCGAGGTAAATTAAAAAGGGAAATTGATCATACATGGTAAGGATCTGACTCAACAGGAAGACCTAATAAGACTATCCTGACCAAATTACTATAAATTATTTTTCTTATTTTTACATTATTGTGCACCTACATGGTCTTTGGGTTCAGGGTTTATAAACGCAAAATTCTAAGAACAATATGGAGGTAGGTAAGAGCAAGGAAGGACAAAAAAGACATCTATAAAACACAGTTATCATTACCCACCATCTCCAACGTACCAATATAATGCAACGAAGAACAGTGTGGCATCAAGAGGAGAAAACTATTTTTGGTCTTTTAAGATTACATCAAACTGCAAATCATCACACACAATTTCAAGGAACACAAACATCAGGTTTCAATAGACCTTTATTTAGATATGGAAACTACGTAACGATACAAGAACAGCATGAGTGATCACGGAAAGAACAGGACAAAGTAAGCACAGGACCAATTGTCATCAGTTTCTTTATTGTTCTTGATGTGCTCAGGTTTGACATTACTGGTGTTTGTTTATTTCCAATTGTATTACAATTTATACATTTGTCATCGTTAATGTTTTAAATGGTTTGCTAACGTGCATACTTTTATGATTTTCTTGATTTTCCCAGCTTTTACTGATAATTAGATTTTTAAAGCAAACTGATGTTGCATCACATAATTCAAGATACACCACTCAGATAATCCCCATCCAAACCAAATCAGCATTAACCAATCCCAAAGTTCAATCAGGTCTTGTAATCCTTGCCAATGATGCGTGAGATACAATTCACCACCTGAATCGAATATTGACCTATAGGTCAACCCGTGGTTGAAAATTCCATTTGTATGGGACTACGGTCTCTGGAGGTAGAAACCGTCTTCATCCTTTCCAAACGGAATGCTTGTCCAGCTGTTTGAAAGAACTGATGTTCGCAAGAGCTGCTTCATGATGTAACAGACTCATCAACTGAGATACTAAAAGTCAGCACATCCCTATTTCATAGTCAAGATTACATCAAGTATGATCATTACATTCGTGAGAACATTGCACAAAAAACATGATAAATGAAAACACTGCAAAAAGCAGATGGATTATGAAAAGAGGATAGTACAGCAGTAACATCCAAGATGATGAACACATGGTCACATACGATAACAACTGATAAATGTGCATCTTACAAACCTCGGACATTATGATCCAAGGTATAGCACCGACCCCAAGAGAAAATGTAATGACAAAAGCCTGAAACGTACAAATAAACCAAACAACGGCGTTAATGTGCCAGGGTGCGTGTATGCACATGGAAATAAGAACAAGCCTAGGGATAGAAAGATACCACAAGACCAAAAAGAGACAACAGACTCAGAATAAAATATAACTGAGATTCTTCTGATTGTGTATCCTGTCCATGTTGATAAAAGATGCATCAGAAATAAGTCAGGATAGATGCTTAATAGTGTTCATTTATAACTTGGGCATAAATCATTAAATACAGAAGAATCAGCGTAAAATAACTCTTGACCAACCTTCACATAAAATGAGACAGCAACAATGAGAAGACTAACAGTCATCCCTGAGGAAGAGATCTGCAAGCAGAAACAATTGGAAATCATTCGACATTATCAGCTTTTAACTGAATCCGTAACATTGCAGGTAAAACTCCAGCTTACAATAAGAAGCAGTCGACGACCAGCTCTATCCAGCAACCAGGTAGTAATTCCAGTGGCAAAAACCTGTATTTAGCATACGGTTATGAACAGTTATCACAGTCTTTTATGGGCAATTTTAGGATATAAGCCCTAAGAATGGTGACCTGAATAGCTCCAAGACCCAAGGTTGCAATATCACTTGATGACACCCCTATGCAAAAAGCAATTCAAAAATACAAAATTTGAAAGTAAGATTTCTTATAAACATGCTCACTAAGCAAAATAAGCATATAAATTCTGCTTGGACACTGTAAAAGATACAAAAGCAGGAAGTCAGGTTGCAGTTGTCCTCGGGGGCTCTAAGATGTAAAGCAAGGTCCACATATTGGTATTTGAACTTTGATCATCATTAAAATTAGAGAATTTTGTCAAAGATGCAAATAGCTGCAAACTATCAACATTTTGGTATCCAGACAAAAGTAAGGTGCCATAGACAATGTTGTCACCCAAAATTTTCATCTATTTACCATGTTAATCATCAGTTCTGGCGCAAGATCAAGGGCTATGATGTCCTGATGACTTAAATTTTAGATCCTAAGCTTAATGGGCCCTTAATAAAATCTGAATCCTAGTTAAGTAATGCACGTGCACGGTCATGATTGAATGATGGATATAAGATCCAATGGTTGAGATCTTACAATAACTTAAGTTACAAATCATACAGTTATCGTCCTTAATAGAATCTGGATCCAACTTAAATTATGAATGGCTAGGATTAGATGTCATGAGATGATGAGACATGCACCCTTGGATCATGTGATGTCTGATGAGATGCAAGGTTAAAAAGGATGTTGTGATCATCATCTCACAGCCACCCAAGACCAGGTCAAAGTCTTCCCCCACTCTCCCCATGGTGCCATCCTTGACCAGGTCATCAACTGCCAGCCAAGGATGCCAAAAGATATCCATTGGAAGGCTCCTAAAATGTAGGAGATCATGCACCCACTTCCTCCCACGATGCTCTCCTACTCCCTCTCTCAAAAAAAAAAAAAAAAAACACAAGACTGTTGTGGCAGGATTCCAGTGCTCTCCAACCCTAGCTGTCGATAACACATGTGAAGGGGAAAATAAAGGAGGAGGAGGAGAGATCGACCCGCTTCCTGATGTTGTTGCTGCCCACCTTCGAGAAGCATCCAAGGTGATGATGAATAGAGAAAGAAGAAAGAGTTGTGGCCCCCATCCTCTTCTCCATCCTGCCGAGTCCACGGAAGATGAAGAAGGAGAAGCCACCAACTCCTAATGCTCCCCATGAGGCTGCGATGAAGCTGTACTGCTGCTGCTGTGGTGCTCCAAGGAGAAAAGATGTAAGAGGAAGCTCCTCCTAATGCTCCTGCTCCTAATCCTTATATTGCTGCTGGTGCACACCAAAGAAGAAAATATGATGTTGCTCCTACCACTGCTACCTGCTGCCACTGCCAATGACAGCAGACCCTCTTGCTTCTGCTGCTGTTTGCGCCTATGGAGGAACAGGGAGAGAAAGGGGTCAATTGACCCTTCTAATGATGCTGATGATGCTGCTGCCGCCGGCACGAGAAGACAACACTCCATGCTTCTGATGCTTGCACAAGGGGAGCTGCTAGTCTGCTACTGCTGTTGCTGTGTACCAACCATAGGTTAGGGAGGAGAAGATCTGAAGGAGAAGGAGAAGAAGATCCTCAGTGGATCACCCAGCCACCGACTCCCCCCAATGTTCCCAATGTCAACTGCAGATGCTGCCATGGCCGGTGAAGCCTGATGGTTCCTGCTGCTGCCACCGATGCTGAAGAAGGTTCGTCCAAGTCCCACTGGTCTTAGCAGATATGGGAGATGAAGAGGGAGGGAACGATGATGTCACATGCTGCTTCCGGTGTTCCCATGGCCTGATCCTGCCCTCTCCATGATGCTGCACACCTGATAGGAGGAAGAACAGAAGAAGAAACAAGAGGGCCGAAGCCCCTCTTGCTGTTGTGGCTTCTAAAACTGATGTTGCTCCCATCTGCTGCTGCTAACAAAGCCGATGCTGTCCATGGTGCCACGTAGCAGGAAGTTGAAGAAGGGAAGAGGGGTTCAAACCCTCCACGTTCATGCTACTGAAGCTATGTTTAATGTTTCAGGTTGTACTGTCATGCTAATGGTTGTTGTGATATAGCATGGAGGAGGACCTCCTTCCACCCATATACCTATGATCCATCCTATGACCACCATATGTCCCATAATCCATGTTCGGCTCTACGCATGCATACACTTAGAGCTTAGAAACCAAGAAGGCTCGGGTCCCTTAAATGCCCAAATTCTTGGGCTTAAGGACACCCAACCTCTCGAGTACTACGCCTATATCAGCCCCTTCATGGCTCAGCCCTAGGGCAACAAGTCTACATGATCCAAGGACATATGGCAGCAGGTCGATGTGTTTAACATGGTGCCAGGCAGCAGGCCTATAAGGCCTAAAGTTCATGACAATGGGCCCCTCCGAGCCAATATGAAGCTAATAGCCCATTGGTCTTGAAGACATCAAGGCAATGGGTCCATGGGCCCAAGATGACATGAAGATGGGCCAATGGGCCCAAGATGACATGAAGATGGGCCAACCTATTTTGGTTATCTGAACCAAAATAATCAACTAAGTTTCATATTTGAAAAGATGCAAAAAAAAAAAACAGATCATAATCAAATCTGAAAATAATAATCTAGAACATGATAAGATTTTAACCAAGTGGGTCCCAAATAAGCATGTAAATTTCATATTTGAGCAAGTGCTAAGTCATGCATTTGAAGTCATATATGATTTGACCTTATGAATCATACATTCATATGTCTAAGTCTTAAGCCAAGATCCCCTAGATGTTTAATGGGGATAGTCCTAAATCCAAAAATAGCTAAATCCAAGCCTATGAATGACTGGATTTTGGTAATAACATAACCCACATGTTAAGAACCAAAATAGGGGCTTTATGTGGCTTAAGTTCTAGATCACAGTCAGATCAAACAATGAAGAGTTAAACCAGATGTTTTGATATGATCGTTTCAGATGTGAAAATACCATGTCCACATAAAATTTGACGTTAAGAATGATGGACTGTTATGATCTAAGTAACCCAAAAAATCACAAAGTCCCGGTGATCCTCAATATGAAAGATAGCTAGCGTAAGGACCTTCAAATGATGCTTAGACGTGAGATAGACCTGATTCACACCTAAGTCAAATCTGCTCTTGGTATGTTGATTTTGAATCCACTAAATTCCTAAATCTAAAAATGCTTAATGAAGGCATAATGAACCTTAAGTCAAATGTACCTGTTGAGAAGACTTAAAATATGAAATTAATGATAATGAATACTAAGTCTAAATGCTATACTTTAAATGAAGAAAAGATGATTCTAGGTGCTTAATATTAAGACTTAGATAATGAAATAAACATAAGCATGCTTTAATCCGATACCATAACATCAGATTTAAGCAAATGCTCCTAAGTCTAATATGTTAAAGCTTAGATTGGAACATAATTCCATAACAAATTTAATCCAAAATGTCTTTTATAAACTTTGGATCCAAATTAATTATAATAATTTAAAACATGTTTAAAAATTAAGACCATGAATTAAAAAAAAGTTAAAACCATTTCAAACATGTTAAGTATGTTAAGAATCCACTAAGGCGTATAACCTCAAGATGTTGAAATCTTAAAATACATCTTCATTAATTATAAATCAAATTCAAATAAAACTTAAGATACTAAATTTGCATTTCATTGAGTTAATGAGATTATACTCCCAAAAATGTATATGTTTTGTGGACGTATCATGTATGTTTCCATGATGACAATTAATCAAGGATACTCAAGAATCTTGATGTAATTAACATCACAAATTTGCACATTTCGATAGAGAGAGGTCCAAAGACATTTTAATGAACCCTAAATCTCGATATTTTTATATTTTCATGCATATCATATATTTTAACTAATACCTCAATAAAATATTATATATTTTCATAGTAATATATGTGAGGCAAAGATAACGAGTATTCTTTTTCCTAAATGAATGGAAATCAAATGAATTTTCAAACAATACAAATATATATAGAATTTATATTTTTATACTGATGAAAAATGAGGTTTCACGGACAGAAGTAGACAACGTCATGGATTGGTGCTCAGTGCCAAAACAATGCAAGCATAAGGGTGGAGAGAAGAGTTAAAAGAAGTAACAAGTGGGCAAACTGGCTAGTATTAATCCAGGAGAAGATGTGCTGATTAGACATTCCATTCATACGTATCATGTTTTACATAAATGCTATGTCAAGCAATTGGCAAACCTATTAGGTATTTAAGCCGAAGCAACTTCCTGAACACTACTTACATCTGGCTGTACATGACTAAGACCAAAATTGATATTTTGTCATTGTGAAGGCTAATCATCCTTTTTTTTTCATAAAATCAGGTTAACTTCTAATTGCTATGATAGATTTAAAAAATCTTCGGCAGAAGCAACGTAGGCAATGATGCAAGTGCACATGATCTGATGTCAGCACCATTATTTTCCAAGTAATCCAAGCTCTACTGGTAGTACTAAGCAATAGCATAGATAGTAGCTGCCATTCAACTCAAGCTTTAATCCCAAATTAATTGGGGTCAGCAATATCTTTTATCATTCTACATTCACGTATATTTGAGTTATTTCTTCTAAGATATTTAACTCATCTAAATCATATTGAATTACTCTCCTCTAGGTTAAATTGGGTCTAATACGTCATTTTTTCATTTCAATTATTTTGATATTTTCTATCGATCTTCCTTGTATCTACATTTAATATGTCTAAATTATCTCCATTTTCTTTCTTTCAATTTGTCTACAATTGCTGCAACTCCCATATTTTTCCTAATATATTCACGATATATTTTATCTAACCTAGTATGACTACACACCCATATTAACATTCTCATTTCAGTAACACTTATTTTGAAAAAATGCCATTCTTTATTGTCCAACATCCACAATTAGACAATATTGAAGGTCTTATACCTATACGATAAAACTTTAATTCAACTTTAATAGAATTTTATGATCATATAAAACTCTTGTAGCTAATCTCTACTTCATTCATCATGTTTTAATTGTATACTTAACATCCTCATCACATTCAATATATTTTTTAATAATAAAACCAAACTATTTGAATAGAGTACTTTGACATGATATTACACCATCCAAACTAACTCTACTCTCTTTTTTACTTTGATTTTTATTAAAATTTTAATACATGTATTCTGTAATTCTACTTATTTTGAAATTCTTAAAATCTCAAGTGTTTCTCCAAAGTTCTATCCTTCAATGAACTCTTTCTTGTGTCTCATCTATTAATACAATATTGCCTTGAAACATCATACACCATAGTATGTTATCTTGTATGTTCTTTATTAATTCATCCATAACTAATGCGAAAATGTATGAATTATTATAGATCCTTGATATAAACCCATTTGAAAATCTCTTATTTCTCCTCTAGTTATTCAGGTACTAATGGTTGCTTCAACATACACATCTTTTATCACTTTTATAAACTGAATGAGTACCATTTTTTTCGCTTAAACACCTACCACAAAACATCTCTTGTGAATATTTCGTTAGCAGCTGCTACTATATTCACATATATTTCTTTAGGCATCAACTCAATCAATCATGTAGAATATGTTGCAATTTGTATGTAGAATATTTCACATAATACCTTTTCATAATCATTCTTATTTCAAGCGGATGGTTTTTATACTTTCTGATATTGTTAAACAGCTAGACTATTGCATACATCTAAAAGTTTATTCTTTTGTTGTCCCTCTACTTTTCTAGATGATCAAATATTCTATCATTTGTGCCCAAATGACATACCAACTTTTTAAGGTTTTAAAGAGATTTGTTCTCTCTATTTTGTATGAGATAAACAAAAAGTTGGCTGGTCCAACAACCATGTTAATTGGTAGTCTTCCCAGGAAAGGTTGTCTGTTTGGAGACTACTCCCAGTCGAGCATGTTAAATTTAAAGTCTTTTCAACTCAACATCCATAAATTCTTACTAAAGCTGTTAGTGGTTAACTAATTTAATCTCTTAACATATTTTAAATTAGGATGTCACAATCTACCTCCTAAAGCCTTAGCAAGCTCATCATGACCATCATACACATACAGACATCACATATCACACACTCAGGTTATAGCAGACCTTCCAGCTGTCACACTTTGATACCAAATATAATGATCAAATCAGTTGGTTGACCCAACGACCATATTCATTGGCAGCCTTTCCAAAAAGGTCAGACATCCTAAAACTACTCTGAACTGTGCACGCTTTAGTTCAAAGTTATTTTAAATTCAACATCTGAAAAATGGCTAACAGAAGTTATTGTACTCCACTAATTTAATCTTTTAACATATTTCAAAATCAGGATGTTACAAATGGAAAGTTTCCAAGTGCCACAAGCAAGAAGGCTGTCTTCAAAATTTATAACAAGTTGCCTAGATGCCAAGCATAACTATGGGTAGCACCATTGCACCTAAATCTCTGTAGATCACCAGGAAGTCGGATTATCCCATGGCTAATGACCATCTGCCACCAGCAGCAGCCTTTGTGCTGTTTCCTACTTCCCTATTGTTATAAGATCCAAATGAAGAAATCCAACATCACCAACCTTCACAATCAAGGCATTTTTGCATCTTGGTCTCAGTCAGATTGGTTTTGGTTACCAGGAGTCAATTATAGTCGTGGTTAAGAACAAGCAGCCTTGGCATACCCAGTCTTCACGATCGTGAATACCTCATATGCAGTTATGAGGGCATATTGAAAGTGCTCCTGTTATTACACCTGTATGATATTTGGCCAAGTAGATGCCACTTGAGCCCACCCACTTTCAACAGCACTGCCAAAGCCAGCAAATGACTATTTTGCGGGCATAGAGGAAGTGGACCAGCCAATGAATGTGAAGAGTAACATCATGGTTGGTAAATGCACAGAGAGCACATTAATCATGATTATGCCAAGAATCATTTACTTCTTCTCTCTGGAATAAAGCTCAAAACGCATTGAGTGAGTAGTAAAGATCCACAAATCATAAAATCTTCATGAATGTAAACAGATACCAAGTTTCAGATAAAAATATTGACATATGTAGGTATTTTAAAGCCCATCTTCACTGCCATATTTTCCTAAAACTTGCATTTGACTAGCCATGGTATCAGAATGAACCTTGTTACTGAAAAACCAGAAGTACTTTACTGAAAGAAGTCCGTGAACCACATCTATTACCAAGATCAACTGAAAGCAAATCTGGTTAGTAAGACAAAACTTCACCTGCCGCCTTGAAAATGTTACTGGCATAGAACAGGATACCATTGATCCCACTCAGCTGCTGAAGGACAAGCAAACCAATCCCTATCTGCGTGATAGACATGAAAATTTGTTTACATAACTCTCAATCTTTGTTTCTGCACAGAAAGATAAGTTACATGAAAAATAGAATTTCGTTACCATCAATGGCAGCCAATATCGTCTCCGTCTGAGATCTGCAAAACGGATTGTAGCCCTTCTAGATGTTGAAGCTACTGCTCTCTGCACAAACAATTCCAGATACAGATCCATCTTGATTGTTTGGTGTAAATAACAAGCTAAGATTAGGTTACATAGATCCACCTTTATGTCATTAACTTCAGAGGATATATCAGCATCAAATCCTCTCAAAACTTGCAACGATGTCTCAAAATCTTCCATTAAGCCCATTTTTGCCTAGATATCAAGGCAAAGTCAATGAGTAAAATTGGCCATTTTGTTGCACAAGTAAAAGCATCAAGACGTAGAAGTATACCAGCCACCTTGGTGACTCAGGAATGAAAAATAAACCAGGTATCAAAATAGTGCAAGGCAAAATTCCTGAAAGATAGAGAGAGGTTATAGGTAAAATCTCACTCTACGTGTAAGATGTGCAAAAGTCTTCATGAATGAAGTTAATGATACCAATTCTCATTCACAGAAGACAGAACAAGTAAAATGTTCTCACCCAGCACTGCGAGCACCCTCCAGTGTACAAAAAGACCCAAGAGGTAAGCCAACATTATTCCAATGGTGACAGAGAGCTAAAAAGCCAATGGTATCATCAAAATCAGATGAGTTAAAGTTAAGACTAACAAAAAATAATGGAATGGGTGACAGGAAAGAATAAAAGCTAGGATAAGTAGATTGAGCAGTGATAAGGAAAAGTTTGTCCTTATAGGGGAGATGAACACATGGGGAAATGCAGATAACCTGATTAACAGAGCCAAGGCCACCTCTCATGTTCTGTGGAGCTATCTCTGCTATGTACACAGGCACCTAGCACCACATAAAACCGAGCAGACTGGTTAGCTTCAGTTACCAAATAAACCATCCAAGTGGACTTATAAAGGCATGGGCTATTAGATGCTAACCACGTAAGAGATCACACCTACTCCAAACCCTTCCAACAACCGACCCATGTATAGGAAGGATGAGTCCTAAAATAGTGCATCAGTACAGCATCACTCATCAAAAAAAAGGTGATAAATATAAACCCAGAATGAACTATTCAATCCTCGGTTAGGACAGCTTGGGTTAACGTACATTTGCAAAGGATATGGCAAGCCAGCCAATGATGTTTGGGACTGCTGCGATCATGAGAGACTGCAAAATTCCACAAAGAAGCCAGAAGTTGCAATCACCATCACTTACACAAATCAAGTTCACATTGTAACAACAAAATAATTCTCCCAGAAATGCGAGCACAGCCAGAACGCCACCCAGTAGACCACAGATTTTTAACATAACGACTTCCTGAAAGGAGGTCAATTTCATGAGTCAGAAGATTACCCCTTTGCGGCCAATGTACTCTGCAATCTGCCCGCTGGCGATCGCCCCAACCATAGCGCCTACATTAGACAGCGAGCCGAAGATGGAGAACTGTGCCAATTAACGACAGGAGAGCACGTGGAACTGATCGATCAGTTGTGTCGGTAATAACGACAAACATTTGGTGAGTTCGAATCGAATCAGAGAAAAAAACGTCCCGGGAAGAAAAGGAATCCCAGGTAGACCAAGAAAAACATGAAATATTGAGGGGCGGAGGACATGGGCGCCCTCACCTCGGATAGGGAGAGACCGAGATCGTTGATGATGTCGTCTTGGGTCGGGGACGAGTACCCACCCTGCACAAGCGTAGACACGGACATGAGCAGTCCACTCTCACCCACACGGCGACGCAGAGAGACAGGAAATGGGCAGCGAGGGGGGGCACAGACAGTGAACCCGAACTGGATAGGGCCGAGGGCGACGACGAGGGTGCAGAAGAGGACGGACACGGAGGAATCCCGGATGACCTGGGCGGATGACGAGAGAGCGAGCTTATCCATGAGGCTGCTCTGGCGGGAGCCCATGCCCATACGGTACCAGCTGCCCGTGTGGAGGAAGGGCTTGCGGAGGTTGTTGCTGGCAGCCCCCTCCTCCCCGCCGCTGCTCTCCTCCCGGAAGCTCATCTCTTCCGGTGCCTGCGACGCTGATCTCTGCTCCTGCCGGCGGACGCCGCTGGGTCTATTCGAGAGAGAGGTCTCCTGCCTTCTCTCCTCCTCCACGCATCCACCTCTCCTTCCCCTTCTCTACGCGTCCACCTCTGCACAGGCTGGTGATTTGATATCTTGCTTCTTCTTGAGCTCATTTGTGGACGTGCCCATTTCCTGTCTCGTAGAAAACAATCATCTTTCGGAGGATTTATTTTAAATATCATCATGAGGTCGTCTTTAATTTCCGCATCTTTATTATTCACGACTAAAATTCTAAGAAATTCACTCGGAACAACTACTTGCAACGAATAATCGTACTTAATTTGGTTATCCTTACATTTTGATAGCTTACTTTATTTTTGAAAATCAAAATAGTTACCTTTTTATTCGTGACAAAAACTTTAAAAAATTCACTCGAAGCACTGCAAGTTAGAATTAATCGTATAGTGAAGTGACATGATTTTGATGCGTGCATATAAATATGAGCGTATATATGTGTTTGTGCGGGTGCTGTTGCGATAAAAAAAACACGAAGATTTTTCTGTTGGACGGCGAAGACGACCTCCCCCCGAGCCACCCGCCGGTCTTGGGTGCGCCGCGGCCGGACATCTCCATGTCCGGTTGTTGACCAAGTCAACCATCTTGCTCACCTTGACACGTCATTATTTTGGGTAATTGAATTGTTAGTGAAAATTCATTTTTCAAAAAAAAGAAAAAAGCCTCGTTGTCAGCCGTCCGAAAACAAAAATACAGCCATCGGTCCATACCAGTGACAGCCTGTCCTCTTCGTCCTCCTTCCCATTTTAGCATCAGAAGATTCTTTTTTTTATAAATGCCTATTTATTTATATATATATCGTATGTCTGGAGCACTCGGAGTTTGTTTTATTTTATTATAGTTTATTTTATTTTTAAATCATCTATTTAAAAATACCAGAAATCAACATTCGGCCCACTTAGCAGGACTCTGTTTAATAAGAGACCCTAATATTCAAAATATTCCACACAAGATGTAATATTACAAATATTTTCAACTTCTGTTCGAGAGTGTACGTATCGTGAAAAACTGTTAAGTAAAAAAATAATGATGAAAATATAATTTTGATCATTTAACTAACTCATTTGACTAACAAAAATTTCTGGTGCAGATTTTGCTTTCAAGCTTCTCTCTATCATATTGTTTTAAGGTATCTATAAATTAAATAAAAGTAGTATCTAAAATATAATGATCAGGTTTAAACAATTAAAATATTTAAACATAATAAAATATCATATATTTTGTAAGGCTAAAAAAAGCATTGGATGTATTTTAAAGATAAATTGAATAAAATGCAAGAGCTTGTCAGAAAGAATATAACAAGAAAATTTACATTTTGATACTTGCTTTTAAAACACTAATTTCAATTTAATCTCAAAATGTTTACGATCAATTGTATGATTCTCCGTCAAACCTTTTCAAAAAAAAGATTAATATAAAAAATAAGTGAAATATATTAAGCAGTTTTTCAATTAATCTAAGGATGTCGAGAAAGAGAATTGGATAGTACAAAAAGATTATAAGGGAGGGTAAGAAAATTCAAATGATAGAGTGGGTATCAAACATATTTAGTTAACTTGATAGAAAGTCTCTGTTGGCTTTCTTATTTGGATAAGAAATAAGATCCTTTTGAATTTTAAAACAAGTTGTTTGGTTAACTTTATAAATGAGAAGGAAAAAAAAACAAATTTATGGGATCACATGATTAGGAAGATTTTACAATCAGCTTTCACTCTATTCTCATGTATCTTAAAATAAGAACTATTATTTCAAAATATAATATTTCATATCAACTCAAGCAATTAAAAATAATGTACTATTACAGTATCAAGAGACGAGTAGCTGAGCTCGAACGAGAGGAAGAGTGAGAGAGGAAGAAGAGAGATTTAAATATAGGAAAGGAAAGGAAAATCTTGAGATTTTAATTATTTCTTTGTGCAGATCATTGGATCCAATTCAAGCATCGTGGAGGGGGGCAAATTATAGTTCTCAATTCCAAAGACCTTCTTGAGTTCTCTATTGTAATGATCAACTAAATCAATTAATTGACTTAACAACCACACTAATTAATAATCTTCCTAAAAGGTGACTCATTCTCAACCTAGCTATTCCCAACGTAGCATATTGTTGATAGTTAACCGGTGTGTTGATTATCAACTGATTTAATCTCATAACACATTCAGAAATCGAGATGTTACGGTATACTCTTTTAAATATTTGACACTCTCGTCGAGATCACACACATCACACCGTACATATTTAGACGAGTCACATCATATTTTCCAACTATGTTATGCTCTAATACCATATATAATGATCGACTAAATTAGTTGACCGACTCAATGACCCTGCTAATTAGTAACATGCCCAAAAGATCACCCATCATCCACCTACTCCCAACATAACACACTTGAGTTCGGATTTCTTTCAACTCAACTCCGAGAAATAGTTAACCGATGTTATTGATATATCACTTATTTAATCTCGGGATGTGTTGTATCCGCAAGTCCTCCATTTTAGAAGGAATAATACTCTCGATAATAGTAGGAAAGCATGGTCTACATATGAATGCAGTGAAATACATACCACGAATTTCCAAATGCCTTCTCTCCTTGAGATTAGGCCCAGTCACCTTAACGTTATTAGGCCCATCTCACCAGGCAGCGCCTGGGCCACAAGACAGGTCGAATTCAGTTCACACGAGAACAGAGTACGTAACTTAGGAGTTGTTTGGTTACACAATAGATTTTTTAACATTGTCATGAAAATATTTTATGCTAAAATAAAATATAAAAACTTATCTTATCATGTTGGATAAGTAATAAATTCTCACATTTTCATTAGGAGGAAGCTTTTAAATTAATAGGATTCCTTTAAGAAAAAAACAGTTATGTAAGACCGTTTATTCTTCAACATACCATTAGAGTCATTTATTGAATCCCTAAATGTACTCTAACAAGGGGGTTTCTATATAATATATATATATATAGTATACATATCTATATGTGGAAATAGCCTGCAGAACCGAATTTGATTTTAAGAAGATTATAGAAAACAAATAAAAATAAGCAAAGGGATGTTTGTAAAGCGACCACGACAGTGGCGGACCCAGGCTATATTTAGTGGGGTCAAGTAACCCCACTAAAATTTGAAATTTCTATTGTAAATTATTAAATATTTTATCAAAATATTTTATATTAACATGTTTTTTTAAAGAGGTGATCCCATTAATTATATTTTGTGACCCCACTATGCATAAATTCTAGATCCGCCAGTGGACCACGATCGATCCTCCATTCCATGTAATATAATATCAATGTTTATTCCGGCACTTGAGACATCAATGCCAGAGGTCATATTATCAATTAAATACAAAAATGGTATCGGTATAACTAACTAACGTCTTATCTAAAACAAGGCTAAAAATATAAATTATTTATTATGGCACATTTTAAATTTTCAAGTAAACTATAATAGTTAAAGCATAAAATTATCATGTTTGATGGGTTATTATAATAAAAGGTGAAGAAACTATATGCAACAAAAATGGGTAACGACCAAGAGGAGAAAAAGAAGCCTCACCACCTTTATACACAAAAATAATTCTCTACAAGATACATTATTATCATGATTGTCAAACACTTTTTTAGCATTTTTATCACAAAAACATATTTTATCAAAAAAATATTATTTTATAAAACATGCAATCAAACACACAAACAATGTTATATAAATATAATGGTTAAATCAACTAATTAGCCCAACAATTGTGCTCCTTAAGTAATTTTCCAAGAGGTCACTCATGTATCTTTGTATTATTTCCATCAAATCACATCTAACTTTTGAATTTTTCAACTTATGGGGTGTTTGGTTGCATGATAATTTTTTGTACACTTTCATGATAAAAAAATTGTATTAAAATCTAAAGTAAACCAACTCATGACATAAAAGTATCATGTTTGGAGGGATGTGATTACAAAAAAGAGTAACCACCGCACATGATCAAATAAAGTGGGGGACCACAAGAAAAGAGAAAGAGGTGAGACCCTCTTTTTTTGTTTAAGAAAAAAATCACTTTCAAAACATAAAATTGTCATGGTTGTCAAACACCTCTTTTAACAAGTTTTCTTACAATTTTTAAAAATTAAAATAAAAACCTCAATTATCATGCAACCAAACACCCCATTAGCCTCTTAAAAATAGTTAATCAGAGTTTTTGATAATTTACTGATTTAATCTTTTAATATTTATCAAACTAGACCGTTACAAACCATTCTTCTTAAAAACTTGACATTTTCATCAAGATCACACATGTACATCACATATCAACCACATATCACACACTGAGAGAAGTCACGATGGATCTTTCGGTTTGGTTATAGGTTCTAACACGATATACAATAATTGAATCAGTTAACTGACTAACAAATATGTTACTTATTTTTTGACTATTCTTAATAAATACGTTTAACTTCTAAATTCTTTTAACTTAACTCTCGAAAAAAATAATTAACCAAAAGTATTGATAGTTCACTAATTTAATCTCTTAGCATATTATCATAGTGAAGTGTTTCAATAAAATTATATGTTGAGGCTCTCTCCTCCCTGTTAAACTTTTGGGTCAACTTTTAGACGGATTATGTAGGAAGTTCAGGATTTTTAACCACATGAAAATACAGTACAGCAAAATATCATGAAAATAGGCGACTTTGAACTAAAATGATGTTTACAACACTTAGAGATTCAAGAAAAGTAACCTTTTGAATAAATAACTGTCATAGAAATCTCTCCAGCAGGTTGAGGTTGATTGTACTCATTCTTTACACATCATTCTTGTTTCATACTGCTACCCCTCTCTCTCTCTCTCTCTTTCTCTCTCTTATTGTACATATTAATGTGAGTTTTAGAAGATCCATTACATATTTTGAGTATTAACTGCATCTCTCTTGAAAGGCTGAATATATATATATATCATTGATGTGCAGAACATAGAAATGGTGGAGCATGCAGTTAATATCAAGATCAGAACCTTGTAAAGACACCAACTGTATGAACAAAATGAGAGCAAGTTTGGTGGGAAATGGAAATAAGCTTCTCGACTTAGTTGTTTCTTTGACATATCTTTTCAAATACATATATAAATGTATACATATATACATATGCATTATATACCGCAATATATACATATATCATCTGTCGTTTTCACAATATTAATGTTATTTCGAACTCCTACGTGCGTATACATTCCATGAACAGAGCTTCCACGTACCAACAACAACAGGACCACCGTTTCATCGTCAATCAAACCTCTATTCGCGCTTACAGAACAAGAGAAGTGTGCCCCGAAGTACCTGAAGAGATGGGCGGCAGTCGGCAACTTGGAGAGACCGACGGGTCATCGGCTCCTCCGCCGGCATGTCCTCGTCCTTCAGGTCAAACGCTCTTCGCCCGTAGAAGTGACGTTTATGATTTCATTGATTATCTGCCGGCCGGTGAGAGACCTTCTCCCTCTCTGTCCTGAACAACCGGAAGATCGAGTGTCTTTAATTAATTAATTAAGGAAAAATTACTACTATATCCATTTAAAAAATGACTTTAGAAAAAAACTCCGTTGACCATATTTTGTTACTGTTTAGTCCGTTGACACCAAATTTCATTATCACCCAGTCCGATTCTTCCTTCTGTCATTTTTAAATTCCACTTTTACCCCCTGAGTTCAATCGCTCCGTCCAAGGGTCCAGGTGCTGCCGCCGCGAAGCTGTCCAGGCCCGGGGACCCGGGGACGACGGACCACCGGCGGGCGGCGATGTTGCCTCCCTCGCTGTCGCCGACGACGAAGCAGCCGGAGAGGTCGGCGGCCTCGAAGAACTCGCGCAGGAGGGGGTTCCTCCCCCCATCGCCGCCGCCGCCCCCGCCACAGAACGAGAGGAAGCGGAGGACGTCGACGCCGTCCTCGTAGGCGGCGGGGAAGCGGTGCTCCGGGACGAGGCGGTAGCTCACGGAGACGACGGCGACGGGGATCTCGCGGTAGAAGCGGCGGCAGAGATCGTCGAAGAGCTTGGACACGGGAGAGAGGAAGGTAAATCCACCGCCGTGAAAGAAGACGAGCACGGGGAGCCGGCCGCCGCCACCGAGGGAGGCTGGAAGGAACAGGCGGAACCAGAGGTCGCGGGCGCCGTGAAGCCATCCCGTCCAGCCGCCAAGCCATCCCGGTGCCGCGACCACCATCGCGGACGGGGAAGAAGAGGGCCAGCAAGGGTAAAAAAGACATTTCAAATCCAACGTAAAGTGAGTGCGATGATATTTTGAAAAAACAGACCTAATAGAAAAGTGTTTTTGAAAACGAACCTAGTGATAAAGTGGTTTCCTTAAAATGGATCTAGTGTGCATTTACACATTAATTAATTATATATGTCCCTCTCATAATTAATCAAATAAGCAGCTGGTCGGACAAAATTACAAAGTGTTAATTAAATTTCTTCTTGAAGGATCGAGCTAGGATGTGGTTCTTGCCGCTGAAGATCGATACATATATATATATATATAAGGAGGGATCTTCGGGGAGATCGAGCTTACGCCAAATTATTAGCGATCGAAGAGAGATATTCATCAATCTCCGGGGGGGGGGGGCGGCTGCTGGGGTGTTTATTTATAAATATATATATATCTTTTTTTTGGACACGGCACAGTGGCCAGGAGTGCGCCTGCGCAGCGAGGGTTCGAGTGCTCCGGCGAGCACCCGAACCCCACAGGATAACCCCCCCCCCCCGCCCCATGCAGGGAAGGCCCCGGCTGAAACAGCCGGGATTCGAACCCCCGCCACCGGGTGGCGTCGTGGATGTGGTTCTTGCCGCTGAAGATCGATACATACATATATATATATAAGGAGGGATCTTCGGGGAGATCGAGCTTACGCCAAATTATTAGCGATCGAGGAGAGATATTCATCAATCTCTGAGGGGCTGCTGGGGTGTTTATTTATAAATATATATATCTCTTTTTTTTTGGACACGGCACAGTGGCCAGGAGTGCGCCTGCGTAGCGAGAATTCGAGTGCTCCGGCGAGCACCCGAACCCCACAGGATGACGCCCCCGCCCCCATGCAGGGAAGGCCCTCACCGGGTGGCGTCGTGCCCCCGCCACCGGGTGGCGTCGTGCCAACCGCGCCACGCGCGGCCGACATATATATATATATATCGTCGATCTATATCCACGGCTAGCGGTCGGATCCGGCGACGTGACTCCCCGGCGGTGTTAGAGAGAGAGAGATGCCTTCCGATCGATCTGATGATATATATCCTCGGGATGGCGCATCTCCCGGTCGGCTCGGTTGTCACGACGCCAAAGCGGCCGGTCTCGTGCCCGTCCGCATGGGCCGCCGTCCCCGTCAACACACAGCTCGGCATGGGCGGCCTTGGAGCTTGCCGGCGGGCCGGGCCCGAATCTCTCCCCCCACCTCCCTCCGTCCATCTCCCTCCCTGTGCATGCCATCGCGATCCCCGTGCATGTGCCCGCGTGGGAGTGCCGAGTGCGTTGGAGCCTCCATGCATGGATGGACCAGGGGCGCGGCCCCGCCGGCGTCGGACACGGGGCAGCAGGACCGCCCGCGGCCGGCCTACGCTACCGGCGGCGACCCCCGTGCTTCGATCCCGCCGGTATTCGAGTACGTCGACATGCCCGGGCACTGCTCATGGCAGCGAGGCGGCCCCACGCAGAGATGGGGGAGCGGGGTGATCCCCCCCCCCACGTCTCCGGGAGACCGCAACCTCTTGTGACCAGATTCATGGATCCCTGATATTTAATTTGCCCTCGCGTTTCACCATCTCCACGGAGAGCATCCCTCTCTCAAAACCCCGGCCCCGATCATGTCGACGGAGCTGACACTGGTGATCGTGTATCCATACACCATCTGCAGGAAGGTCCCGCTGCACGTTTGCTGCTGCACCGTCTAACTCTGTGCGTGTGGGGGAGACAGAGACACACACACAGAGAGAGAGAGAGATCGTGCGGGTCGAGTCGGAGTTCGGATGTCCGTTCAACGTGGAATGTAGGCGAACCGGAATACAAGGGGGTGCAAATGTTCGATAAAAAAAATGGACTGGGATCTTAAATGAGTAAGTTTGAATAAGAGAAAGGAGGTTAAATCATTAACAAGCCAAGCCAAGCTTGATCAGACATGCTCAATGTGAAATTCCAAAAATTCAAAAAATGCGTATATAGAATATTTCTCCGGTGGTCAATATGGGATAAAACCCTTCAACACTCTCCCTCTCGGCCAGCCACCAATATTTCTCCGGTGGTCAATATGGGATAAAACCCTTCAACACTCCCCCTCTCGGCCAGCCACCACCGTCAGAGTCACGATAGGAATACACGAGGCACGGCCGAGCGAAAATAGGAGTAAATCCACCGAAGAACAGAGCCTACAGCTTGACCAGCTCTGATACCATGTGAAATTCCAAAAACGCACGTGCGCTAAGGAGACCCAGGTCCAGACTATGATAAAGGCATAAAATACTTCTCCGGTAGCCAATATAGGATAAAACCCTTCAACACTCAACTCGCTTAAAAACCAGTGACTAGCTAGCAAGATTAAATTTTTATTAAAAAATCGAACTATAGTAATCATTAACTAATCGTATAATGTCCGATTAAGCTTATTAAATAATACAAAGCAAATTTATTCTGAATTCAAACTTGAGTTTGAACTACATAAATATGAGCTTAGATTGACTCAAACTCAAGTTTAGATCAAACTTGTGTTGATTTTATTAACTAGACAAGTAGCTGGAGGAGTCAAACTTTAAATATATGGAGATATTAATTAAATAGTTGAGCTCAAACATGTATTGGGCCTACTCCTTGATTGTGAAAACAAGCTAGTGCTCGAGTAATGTGACAAATGAGCTGGGCACGAACATTATGTCATTTATCAAAATGTTAGCTAGTTCACACGTCTTACCGTCTGGTACAAGATTAATTTGGCCATAAAAGTTTATTCCCCAAACAATAACCCCATACCAAAGGGCACCAAAGCCCTGATAAAGGCCCATTAGTGATTTGGAAGACATCAAGCCCAACACTGCTTCCTCTTCTTCCCGTTTCTGTTTATTTAATGAATAAACGATGTGCGGAGTTGAAACTTTCATCCTCGGTCTGATTATGGTATCAAAAGCGACACTACGTAATTAATTTCGATATTGATATTTGTATAGGATGAAATATCAACATTAAAATCCATACGAGTGGACACTTGCTTTGTATGTTTCGAGAGTTTCAATATTGACAGTACCAGACAACTTCTTGATGATTTATACAGCTACCAATTTCAAAATTAATGATGATGGAAACGCTGAATACAATTACCAAACAAGGTCTTAGTTTTGCTTCAGTCCCAACCTATGTATATATAAGGACCTTAATATATATACTGTAAAGCTAGCTTCCCATATACAGGTTAGAGAGATTTTTCAAATTTTAAGGTAAAAGGACATGCCAAAGACATTACAAAAGTCCATTGAGCCCGGTCAATGACAACCTAACTCTCCTGAGAAAAGTTTATGTTAACTTGTCATCACTTTTGCTGAAAAGTTCCATATATGCTACCCATTGCCTTGGCCATATCAAATAATGCCTACCTTTCCTTCTTTGCAAAGTTCCTCTCAATCATGCGCATTAGCACCACCGGATGCCACCCGCCCGGTGGTGTAAATATATGCATATCATTATAGTCGAATACTTTTGTAAGCATGCCTTCTGTAATATATATTTTTTCTCAGTTAGACCCGTTTCATGATGAAGCCAAACACCTGGGGGGGACTAGAAGTTTGAAGGGATCAATCGAATTATCCCGCAATCAAACGGGTGATAATGTATATATGATACATGATGCACCACCCTGTTCTATTAGTCCAATCGTACGAGATTAATTACCAGATGTATTAAGTTGGTCTCTACTAATATCAATAATCCTCTCTCTCTCTCTCCATTAATCATCGTGTCCGAGTTTCCTCGTGTGAATACTTGAGTGAATTATCTCCACTCTAGACACAAAATTTGTGAGACCCATCTTACTGTGTGAAAAGTCACCATAAATGATAGACTCCACGACCCGGTGAAAGAGTTTCCTCAGGTATTCACCACTTCAAGAAAACTCGGACTGCTAGTCACAGGGCAGTAGAGACAATTTATGCATGGAAATATTAGGCGTGTGGTGTGATTACTCCCATTAGAGCACACCCAAACGGGATCCGAAGCAAAGCAGGTCAACCGAAGTCCACGAAGCCCAGGTGGGAGGAGTCGACTGGATCGGGCAAGTTGGACATCCCCACGTGAACACGCGTGTCATCTCGCCCAGGCAGCGCAGAGATCAATGGGGCCCACATTTGACCGACGTCCTCACCATGGTCCCCGCATGATTAATCAATTAAATCATACACCCTCCTTCCCCTCCCCCCCCCTGTTAAACGTGTTATTTGTTATTTTACTTTCAAGATTCAGTGGTGGTACTCATGATTCCTCAACAAAATCAAAAAAAAAAAACAAATTTACTTGCACCATAACATGACCGCTTAACTAAGTGACGGACGTGACACCATCTAATTGGCGTCAGAATTTTTAATGGGTCACAAATTGAGGCGATCCGGCTCATTTACACTTGCTGGTTGCCCGAAAGGTCGGACTCTTATATCTATCTTGGTACAAATATATATATATTTACGTACGTACGTACTCACCATAAGCGGACCGTGGTTGGACCAGTTAATAATTATAGCGCTATGATGATTTTTTTTTTTTTAGATACCAGGGGCATATATGTTTAAATTTCCCTTTCCCTTCTTGAGGCCTCGAAGGAGAAACATGCCCACGTGTCGGTCACATCTGACATGGACACTCGACTTACATCCATTGGTCCTTTTAAGGAGAGTAAGGAGAGTGGGAGTAAAGAGGGATAGGGATAAAGAGAGTGATCACATGAGGGGGAGAAATAATGGAGGAAAAGGGGAAGCGGACAGCAGCCCACCCTCCCCTTTATACCGGACGCTGCTCAGGCGACCGGTCCACTGATCGGCACCATCGCCGCCTCACCGTCCTGTCTCCCCCACCCTCCTCTGATCCCCCCTGCTCCATCAGGAGTACTAGCTCCGTCCATATCATCCTCTCCCACCTCCCTCGCAGCTTGGAGCATTTCTCAAAGCAGGTTCTTTCCCGCATCGATCCTTGCACGTCGGTCCCCTGCTCATTACCCGGCTAGCGAGGTCCTTCCTGACGTTCTCTCTTCTTCCTCTTTAATCCTTTGCCTCCATGGCATCGTTCCGGTTCTCGTCTGCTCAAGAAGCCACCGGACTGTGTGCACAGCTAGCGCAGGCAGAATAGTACGCACTTCTGCACCCGATCTGCTACCCGCAGGTGAGAGGGTTGTATCAGCGGATGCCACCGGTGCAGAAGCTCCTCCGATGCCTAACAGCTCCCGGTGATAAATTAATTAAGATGGAACCTGCAGCTGATATGGCAATGCTGGAGTGGCAGGATGGCTACTTCGCCGGCGGCATCGGCCAGTGGTCGCCGGATCGTTCTCTCGATCCTTTCTCCGTCGTCAGTCCCGGAGCCGAAGATCAGTTCACCTCTTGCAGCAGCACCTTCGGCGGCGGAAGGTCCTTCTCCAACGACCTTCCGACCAGCATGTCTTCTGGCCTGTTCCCCCATCCAGCAGTGCTCGAAAGCCCCTTCTTAACGGCTGGCGGCGGCGGAGTCGGCTTTCTGGAAGCAGAAGAAGGTCCGGACGTCGACATGGGGAAGTTTATTAGCTGCCCTGCGGCGGTGGCAGAACATCACTTCGCGGAGGGATCAAGAAGGAGCTCGAGCAATAGGAAGGCCGATGGTCGTGGCCACAGACAGGAGGTAACATTAATACGCAAGTCATAACGCACAGTAGTATTGGTCATTCGCAAGCTAGTTGACAGATCAAGCTCAAAGATTTTCAGTTTTTCAGCAACCTCAATATATATACTTAGCTTATTTCTTTTTCGTGGACCGAATATAAGATTCAACATTGTGGTTTGATTTCGATCCATCCTTTTAAAATTATAACAGGCGCGAGACTGCATGGGTCCGATGATACAAGATGGCGACCACGGTGATTCCCTTGTAGTGCCCAAGTTAGAGTCTCCGGCAATCACGAGCTGCACGAGATTAGGCCGCATAGCCGGCGCCGGCGCCGATCGGAAAGGCAAACCCACTGCCGGCAAGGAGCGATCAAGCGAGACCTCCGAGCTGATGCACCCGAAGGCATCTGGTGGGCCGGCGGCGAAGGCCGACTACATCCACGTTAGGGCTCGCCGTGGGCAGGCCACGGACAGCCACAGCCTAGCCGAGAGGGTAAGCTGTTTTTTCGCCCATCCGACACGGAATGAAGTGATGCAATTAACGACGACGTTGGGTCGATCCGACTGACCATATATATGATTGTTGTACATGGTGATGGCTTGGCGTAGGCGAGGAGGGAGAAGATCAGCAAGAGGATGAAGCTGCTGCAGGATCTCGTCCCCGGATGCAGCAAGGTCACCGGCAAGGCCAGTGTGCTGGAGGAGATTATCAACTATGTCCAGTCTCTGCAGAGACAAGTCGAGGTGGGGCAACATCCTTCTATCTATACTTCTCCATGCAGTGTCGAGGGGAGAATTACTCTTAGATCCATTTAAGAAAATGACTTTAGTAAAAACTCCGTTGACCACATTTTGTTACTGTTTAGTCCGTTGACACTGAATTTTATTATCACCCAGTCCATTTCTTCAATCCGTCATTTTCAAATCCCATTTTTACCCCCTCCGGTGGCTAGCGACAGTGCCGCCGTGGTCTCCAGAGCGCGGATCCTGGGGACGGCAGGACTCGACGCGGGCGAGGAGTGTCCCCCCGGGCGGCGGCGCCTCCGTGCCCAGACCGCCACCGCCGGATTCGGACGGCGGAGGGCGGGGGCCGAAGGAGAGGGCGGCGGCGAGCTTGGCAGGCGCCGGCGGCGGCGGCTTGACGGGGGGCTCGGGAGGGGCGAGCTCGTGGGCGGCGGTGAGGAGGTAAGAAGACGGGGGCGAGCTCGTGGGCTCGGGAGGGGCGAGCTTGGCGCCGGCGGCGGCGGCGGCTTGACGGGGGGCTCGGGAGGGGTGAGCTCGTGGGCGGCGGCGGTGAGGAGGGGCGAGCTCGTGGGCGCGGCGGGGGGTTCCGCGGGCGGGGGGAGCCTCGTCGGGGGCGGGGGGGTTCCACGGGCGGGGGGAGCGCCGCGGGGGGGAGCCTCGCCGGGGGTTTCCGCGGGCGGGGGGAGCGCCGCGGGGGGAGCCTCGCCGGGGGGCGGGGGCCTCCCGCGGGGGGGGGGAGCGCCGCCGGGGGGAGACCCACCTCGCCGCAGGGGGAGCCTCGCCAGGCCGCGGGCGGGAGGAGCGCCGCGGGGGGAGCCTCGCCGGGGGGCGGGGGGCTTCCGCGGGCGGGGGGAGCGCCGCCGGGGGAGAGCCACCTCGCCGCAGGGGGAGCCTCGCCAGGCCGCGGGCGGGAGGAGCGCCGCGGGGGGGGCCTCGCCGGGGTGCTTCTGCGGGCGGGGGGAGAGCCAGCGTCGCTGCGGGGGAGGGGGCGGGGGGGGGGGCAAAAACGACATTTCAAATGTAAATTGGAGTGGGTGTGATCATATTTTGAAAAAACGGACCCAATGGAAAGGTGTTTTTGAAAACGGACCTAGTGATAAAGTGATTTCCTTAAAACGGACCTAGTGTGCATTTACACAATTTATTTAGGCTGACGTTCCTCCGTTACTTTCCAATCATTATTAAGCATCGTTCTCTGCTCATGTAATTTCTCTCCAGTTCCTCTCCATGAGGCTCGCAGCGAGCGCAAGCCCTATCTTCGACGACCACATGGAGGCCTTCCTCAACAAAGAGGTAATATAGTATATATTATAGATAGTCGTGTGATGATGTAATCTTCCTTCGCATGATCGAACACCATCAGATTGTGGTGATGAGGAGACGACCAGATAAGCTCGGGAATGCTTGTGGGTCGTGGAGAATCCATTTAGGATAAGAAACAGAGCCATTGAGGTGTCCGAAGGCTGGATATGTACGCTGCTTTTCGGTGACAAGCTAGCGTTCATGATATCTGCTCTTTGGGGTCCCACATTTATTTATAGAATGGGCAAGTCGCTGGCCCGCGGAGATCATGAGTAGATAGCGTTGTGTTAGGATGTGCAGAAGAAGACTAATACCTTTGGGGCCCGTTTGGCACCAACATTGTTTGAGATAAACCAGATTTATTCTTTAAATTTAGAAGATAAATTAGGTTATCCCTAAGTTAATCCCATAGCAAACAGTCCCTCAGATAAATCTGTCTTCTCTAAAATCAAGTGTGTAATCTCCCTCTCTAGCTAGAACACATTTATAAATGAGTTGCTGTCTAAACCATTTGTTTGGTAGAATAACAAATCAACAACTCATCTTGCCAAGACTCCTCTTAATATGTATCAAGACTCTAGTTACTTTTGCTGCGTCATCCCGATGCATATATATTTTTATGGATAACAACAGAATCTTTATCTTCACATATAATTCTATCCAGTCCGGTCGTGTCGTCGTCGTCCATATATGGCCGTGGACTAACAACAACTGTTCTCGCACAACCCTCTCACAGGTTATGCAGATGATTCAACTTCCACAGGTTGGCGGCGTGGCTCCGCCGTCGATGGCCGGGATGCTGCAGCTGCCACCGGCGCTGCTAGACTCATCCTTCCTGGTCCATGCCAACGACATAGTGCAGACCCTGCAGGCGACGGCGATGCGGGCGGCAGTCGGCTGCAGCAGCCTGGAGGATGCTGTTCATGTTGGCTCCAGCTGCCCGGATGAACACGCAGCGGCACTGCTGCAGGGGTCTGCCGGCGGGACACCCGACTTAGCGACGAAATGCTGCTCGCAACTGGAATCGTACAAAGTGAGCGAACTGTCATCGGACCCCTTTATGCTTGCTTAGTTTGTGAGATACACGAGACGTCTGAAGGACTCTGTGGTACCGGTTAATCCTATACTACTTGCCCGCTCTTAAGCTAAAACCCTAACATGCATCAGGGCCGGATTACCCGCATTTTGAAACCCTGGCAAACATGCTTTTGAGAGCTTAGTTGCACAAAGAACCTCTCTTTATTTTTGCTGTGTGGGCGGCATACAAATTACTTACCTAATTGTGTACGCTTACGCTCGTGTTGCATGTTACACAGGTCCGAGCTATGGCGCCGACGTGCCCGTGGAAAGGTGACCTACATGGCTTCTATGACGCCGACGAGTTACGCCGGGAACAGCTGGGGGTGGGAGTCATCCCTTCTTCTGCCGGCGCCGGCGACGTCTCCGGTTTCCAGATGATCGCCGACCTCCCCAGCGCGGTCAGGCTGTTGCTCGGGGCGTCGTACCTTGTCGGCTCGTGCTCTGAGGAGAAGCTCGCACGGGAGTAGTCGATCAAGAGAAGTTCTTGCGCTTGATATTCTTGGTCAACCACTTTTTTTTTTTCAATTGTTTCATGAGCATAACTAAGGTTAATAAAGTCTCAGACATGTTATCGTACACACTTAAAGGTCCTGCTTGCGGATAATTAGGATATCAACACATCATGATTACAAATGATACCGTCAAACATATATACTTAAATCAATGATTATATAGGTAGTATACTTGAGACTATACGAGGAGCATAAAGCTGCAAAAATATTAGGTGAAAGCGCATCCGAGGGAATCATGGGGTGTTTACTTTCTGATTGTGCTGCACTTACTGATGTGAGAAATAATGTATATATATAATGTACATTCTAAAGAGGCATATTTCGTGGGTTCTACAACTACATACATTTATCTGGACAACTCTGCCATAAGGAAAAAGATAAAGAGTACACCCTTCCGACATCTGTGGTTATTGTTCTGCGTGGCGGGGAGGGGGGGGGACGAGGTTTAATTATATAACTACTAAATTATATATCTTATCTAAACACATTCTTATATTTTAAAAAAATAAAATTAAGTTGTATATTTAAGTTTTTATTTTTAAGACATTCTCTTTATGGAGGATAAAAGGAGCATGCGCTACATGCTTATTACATTAATCAAATAGGGAAACTTTTTATCACAAAATAAGATGTTAACTCTGAAATTCAAAGATTGTTTGGTACAAGAATAATTTAAAGATAAATATGATGTGTCCTTTAAATTTTGGAGATAAACTAAGTATATCTCTTAAATAATTCGGTACCAAACAGTCCAAAGGCCCGTTTGGTACGTATAGGCATAAAATAGAAAAAGATAAGAATGAGTCAATCTTTATGACTAACTTTATCTTATTATGTTTGAGGATCGAATTCATCGGCCACAACATGATAGTGATATACACATATATATCTGATTTGGCCAGAGGTTTAATTATTTAACTATTAAATTATATATTTTAAGTAATGTCTAAACTTGTCTCTTATATTTTAATACAATTTTAAAATTAAGTTGTATATTTAAGTTTCTTTTAAGACATTTTATAAATAAAAGATAAAAAACATGAACATAACTTTAGGTGAATATTAAGTGATTAATGTGTAAACATATTAATCAAATAAAAAAAGCTTTTATTACAAAATGAGATGTTAACACTGAAACTAAATAATTTTTTGGTACACAATTAATTTGGTCGGTAACTGTGATGTATCCTCTAAATTTTGGATATAAATTATATATATATATATCTCCTAAGTAATTCGGTAGCACACATTATCAACTTGGTAAAATAAGCGTGAAAACATAGTAGGTCACTACATTATTAAGATAATTGTTCATGCCTTTTGGGCTCCAACACCTCCGTTTACTGGGCCTCAACTCATACACTGGTATCTGGATTGACCATTCATCAACCTTACTTGAAAATGGGCAATTAATTAAGTTGTACGAGAATACCTCCCTGGCTTCCCCTTTCACAAAAGTAAAGAAGTTGCTGACCGAGAGATGCTCATTCATCTATATATAACACCACATGTATGTAGCAAACCTTAATGAAAAATTTGATTTCCCAACCAAATAAGAAAGTAGACAGAATTTCGAGTACATTAATGATGGAATATATTTAACACCAGCTTTAACCGTATTAAATTTTTTAACTCTAGTTCCCTTACGGTTATATCCTCTCGTTGTGTTCTTGTACTACCGAAATTGCCATTCTCATTAGGGGTATCAAATGAACAGACTGAGCCCGCTAGCCCGTCAACAAGCCCATCGCGGGTTGGGCTCCGAGCCCTCGAAAAAAAGAAGCGGGCTTGATAAAACACTTGGTTTATATTTTACATTAATTGATCGGCCCGTCTACAGCCCGTCAGGTCACATTCGCCAGCGACCGCGAGCCCCAGCACGGTAGTTCGAGTTCGACTTCTGCTGCTCGATGCCAGCATAGGGTTCGGCAACCCTCGGAGTGGAGCTGCGGAGGGAGCTGCGGAGGCAGCGCCCCCTCTCCTTTGGTCGCCCTCGCGCAACGCCGCCGTTCACCAGCCACCGCCCGCTTCAGTCGCCGCCTCCTCGCCTCCCTCCGCGAGGCCGCCAGCGCCGCCTGCGACCGCGCACCGCGTGTCCGCCGCCAGCACCAGCCGGCGCCGCCCCGCGCGGCCGCCACCCTCCGTGCCGTCGGCGTTGACCCGCCGTCACCCACCGCCCTCGGCCGCCGACCTGCCGGCGCCGTCTCCCCATTGACCCGCGCCCGCCGGCGCCGCCCGCGGCCTGCGTCACCTACCGCCCGCGCGGCCGTCACCAGCAGCTATCCGCGGCCGCCCGCCCGCGCGCGCCACACGGCCGCAGCCCCGCGTGAAGCCCATATCTTTGTTCGCCGCCAGAGCCATGAGTTCCGACTCTTCCAGCCCCCTGGTAGGTCCCAGGCTGCACCGCTCCGTGCCGTGCTTGGCCAATGCGTCCTTGAATTTCTTGATCTGAAACGCGCGAGATCGCCTACCGTCAAAATTCAAGCAGAGGAGAAGACACCCGATTTGATGGAACCGCGCGCAGACTACAGAGAGGAGCACAATCAAGTACCGAGAGATCGGGGCCATGGCATTCCTTGGGTTTATCACACTATTAGACCCCAAATACTCAATGAAAGTACCAAATTTTAGCAAATCCTAAAGATCGAGTTTGTTCTGGCATATTATAAATCTTGCAATTTTTCAGATCTATTCAGACTGTGCAGATTTGGGGTTGTTTTGGTTTGCTTGAATCAATTGAAATTTATTTTAAGATCTGGTTTGAATTTAATTTAGCTATCTTATTCAAACTTGGAGTTTTCTTTGGCAGATTCGTTACTAAGTTTGGTTTAATTAAGATTGATTCATGTTCTGTTTTGAGATTTGTTTGGATTTGTGATTCATTTTAGTACTTGGCTCAGATTTGTATTTATTCAGGTTATTTTTTGATTTCCTATTAGCAATTTGGCTTGATTGGGCCTAATTTTAACCAATGTCATCATGGGCAGCTACGTGCTCAATTGGTGGGAACGCTACATTTACAGTATCCTTTTCTGCTTGATTCCTTCTGTACGTGCTCAATTGTATTTATTCATTTATTGACTTTTGCAACTAGCACTTCTACCATATTATCTCCAATTATGTATTTTCTTTCATCCTTGTTCCAGGTTTCTTAAAGTTTAGTAGTCACATACATGGGGTTTTGACCTCTGAAGTAGTCATCGGTGATGCGAGTGGGTTTCGATTCCGGTGTGGTCAATAATTGATTCCTATATATGTATATATATTATTTGCCAGTATATGATCAGAGAAATGGAGAGGGAGGAGAACTTTCAGAGATCAAATGAAAGATGTACTATTGAAATACAACTATGTAATTTTTTTCTATATCTGTACGTTGGAAATTTTTTCTATTAGTACTTGGCTCAGATGTGTATTTATTCATGTTCTATATCTGTACATTGTATGTTGATTGGATGAGACTTGACTTGATTAAGATCTGGTTTTTTGAGGGAGTTAGCTACTTGCATACTTAAGAATGTGGGGTTTTAATTATGAGGAATGGCTGATGATTTCCAATTGTGGGATTAAAATTCAGTTCAAGTCTTGCTTAGAATTTATTCTCTTCAATTCAAATTTTGTTAGAATTTAGTCATGATATCGTTGAATCTCGTAAGTTATTAAGGACCGAGTTTGTTAAGCATTCCAGCTTTTTATGTCAACCATTGATTTAGCCCAACTGAGTCTCAGTTTAATCTTCACGTTCTCAATTTGAGCTCCACAGATTTTGGAAATTCACCCATGGGTTGTCATGTACAGATTTCTAGACTTGTGGTCTGTCTTCTCTGCTTACTGCTGGACCTGCCTTCATGAATTTCTGCTCTCTGATCCTCGGCATTCCCAATTGGTTTTCAATTTCACACAACAACTTTTTATTTCAAGTTTTTGCAGATTGCAAAGCTCTCAGTCCTTGAAAAATTCTTTGAATTATGATCTTCAGTTTTGGAAACACAAGTGATTTTTTTATCACCAGATTAACTGGTTATTCACATTGTTGATGCTTGCATTGTTCAAGTTCATAGGACTGCTGTAACTTCTCAGAACATCATCATCACTTCTATTGTATTGTTTTTATTTCTTAAATTATGGCAATTCACAAATTGATAGGCATTCTATTTTTTTATATTTTATATTTAGCTGAATTATGAAATTTACGGATCATTTTATAATATCTTTGTGATTCTTAAAAATTTTCACATTTTTATTAATTTTATGATTTTTGTAAAAATTTTTATTTATGACTGTTTTACAAAACTTAAGTCCATTGGGCTAACGGGCTTTGGCGGGCTAAAGCCCAGTTACACCATTTAAGCCCGTTGGGCTTTCTAGATGGACTTGGGCTTGGGCTTTATATATATGGGCTGAAGTGGGCCTGGGCCGGGCCAGCCCAAGCCCGGCCCATTGACACCCCTAATTCTCATACTGTTAGATTGGCAAAAAGTATCTAACTAATTTTACTTATTTGATATGATATTTAGTTTCTTTTTCTTAAAAACATTTAGTTGGAGAACTAGAGTTAAATATCATCTTGGTTAAAAATATTATTTTAATACCAAGGATCGATCAATATCATCTTGGTTAGATTAATAAATAAATATATTATTAGTATTTTTTTGTTATACTATTTTTTTTAAAAAAAACTATTCTATTCAGTTGGTCTTACAATGTATCTACTTTTTATTTTTTTATCATACGTGTAAAATATTTAATATTATTTTTATTTATTTTAAAATCAGATATAATATATCAGAAAATCAAATCACTTAATTTCAAGTCTTTCATTATAATTTTTATTTTTGGAGATAGTCAATTAAGATTTTGTGTGTTCCGCAGGTGGGATTATAAATAAAATTAAGATGTTAAACACCTCATTAAATCAAATTAAATGCCACATAAATTGAAACCTGAGAGCTAAACAAAAATTCAATGCGTTATAACCACATGTCTTGATGCTTAGAAATTTTTAAAATGACAAACTTTTCCTCATCTTCGTAAATTTAGACACTAAAAGATTACCATGTTCTTCTTTGTTTGCAATGCCATGTCAATGAAGGTCTTTGTAAGAAAATGCAGCGTCACCACAGATAAGGCCAATGAAAATTGATTGCAAGCAAAGTTTGAGAAGGAATCTTTTTATATAAAGACAATTTGTCTACTTCATCCAACTAGTTTCCGGTTGGCAATCACGATTTGTTAGTATGACTCAACTTAACCTAATTTTTATATTTTACAAATATATTATAATTAAGTTTAAGAATGATAATATAATAAAATTAATAATAACATAAAATTAAAATATATTTTTATTGAATATATAAGCGATATTTTTAATTAAGTTATATCATAAAAAATGAGACCAATTTAACCCATTTCAACCTCATTTGATGTCCTCTTTAAAGCCAACCGTCCACATGGATGCAATAGACTCGGTATTGATATTTCACTTACAATTTTGAAGTGCGGGTTCTTTTATGGCCCACTTTGAGAGAACACGCTCCGCTCCCGGATACAAAAGTATGTGGAGTCAACTTATATCGTGTGGGTCTCACGAGTCAAATCAAAAAATAAATCATAGTACGTAGGTCTCATATTTTTTGTGTCTAGACGGAAGACGTTCTTTTAGACGAGGCACCGGGAACCCACACTCAAAATTTTGGAGTCCATCACAATAACATCATGGAAGCTTAGAATTCGGAAAGTTGATTGATGTATTTAGATTTGAGATTTTCTCGTATCTTAGTTACTTGGTTAGTTGATTTACATAGATTGTATCTAGATATATGGGCTGTATTTTAAATTTTAAATAATTAGTAGGTAATATTTTTATACTATCTTTTTCCCACTGAAAAATATGAGTACAGTTCACAAAAGTGACTTCCCGAGAGGGAACTTACCGTCACGTATGAGCGATTGTCATGGTATCTCTCATAAATCAAAAAAATAGACATGCACACAGATGTAAATATATTTATGAGAAGGTCATGACAGTCGCTCGTAGACGACTAAAATAAATCACACTCCTATATATGTACGTATCTCCCGTACGTATCTCCGGACACTACCTTTGCTCTATTTATTTGCCACCCGAAGCATGTTGATCCTATCACCTGCGTGAAAAAATTTATGTTCCCATATGTGAAATGGGGTATGTTACTTCTTAATTACGGCCACCCTCCAAAAATCAAATATTCATACGATCTCTACCCCCATTAATTAACAAGCCCACTGAATCATCCGCAAGACACTGTGATATACGGCGGCGGATGAGACGTTCGTCAAGGTTGGTGTCACTTGCTGGTCGAGAATATATCCATCCCTTTTGCTTAACGATAAAGCCCCACCTCACGGTGGAAACTGAAAGGTTTGGTGCATACATATTGCTTTCACATATATATACTCGACGCTTCAAGCTTCATCCCCATCTGATAACTACACTTCGCCACCCTTCACCTTCCTCAGGTCTTGCTTCCAAAGCGTGTCCCAGATCAGTTCAAGACTCCAAGTTATGTAAATACACACACACACACATACATGCATATACACCTATAAACATATGATATATCAGAACGGATGGTACACCTGCAGCCAATCTATAAGAACCGAGGCACCCTCTCCCTTGAAGACCGCACCCCGATCTCCTTCTCCGGCATTCGAGGTCATAATCTAGCTCGAGAGCGCAGCTAGCGAGCAATGGCGCGGCGACGAGTAAATAGCTTCTCTGTCGATCTCCTCCTCCTACTGTTTACCTGGTTCTTTGCGCTTGCCTCGTTTTTGGACCCTGCCGAGGCCGCCGTCAAGAAGTATCAGTTCGAGGTACGTAATTAATTATTTAAGCTCGATATATATATATACTTCCTTGCTTAATTAATTAGGTCGATCGTGTCTAGTTCTGAAATCGATGCGCATATGTTTATATATGTGTTTTACCAGATAGTGGTGAGGACTGTGAGCAGGTTGTGCCACCCCAAGCCCATCGTCACCGTCAACGGCATGTACCCTGGGCCGACTATCTACGCGAGGGAGGGCGACAGGGTGATCGTCAATGTCACCAACCATGCGCAGTACAACGTCTCCATTCATTGGTATGTATATATAAACATATGTTTTATTCATTGTCTAGCTACTGATCGATCCTGCAGGTCGATATACATCTGATTAATCTAGCCGAGAAGATATGTATATTATTTCAAAAGATTTCAGTAATTAGGTTGGTTGCGTGAGTAATATTGTTGGTGCAGGCACGGCTTGAAGCAGCACCGCAACGGGTGGGCCGACGGGCCGGCGTACATCACACAGTGCCCCATCATGACCGGCCGGAGCTACGTCTACGACTTCAACGTCACCGGCCAGAGGGGGACGCTGTGGTGGCACGCCCACATCCTGTGGCTCCGCGCCACCCTCTACGGCGCCATTGTCGTCATGCCCAAGCAGGGGGTCCCGTTCCCCTTCCCACAGCCCGACCGAGAAGCCAACATCGTCCTGGGTGAGCGCGATGGATGATATATACATATATATCCTTGATTCCATGCATCCATATCACCGAGATCGATCGATCATCTTCTCATGAGCTAGGGATTAACGTAATCTCCGTTAATTAATTTAATTACTTAACTTTGATGGGTACGTACGTGTATTGAGATTTCCACGTGCTGTATGTACGTGTGTCCAGGAGAGTGGTGGAACGCCGACGTCGAAGAGGTCGAAAGGCAGGGGAATCAGCTGGGGCTGCCGCCGAACATGTCGGACGCGCACACCATCAACGGCAAGCCAGGCCCGCTCTTCCCCTGCTCCGACAAGCGTAAGCAAACAACTATATATATATATATAAATCGATCGGAACTGCGCTTTAATTAATTTACTCTCTCCTGATATGTTAATTATATAGTGATTGATATATATATGTGCTGATTTCTTACGGATATATATAGACACCTTCGCCGTGGAGTTGGAGCGGGGCAAGACCTACCTCCTGAGGATCGTCAACGCCGCACTCAACGACGACCTCTTCTTGGCCATCGCCGGCCACAAGATGACGGTCGTCGAGATCGACGGCGTCTACTGCAAGCCCTTCGCCACCGAGGCGCTCGTCATCACCCCCGGCCAGACCACCAACGTCCTGGTCCGAGCAGACCAAGCCCCCGGGCGTTACTTCATGGCCGTCCGGCCCTTCATGGACGCTCCCCTCCCGGTCGACAACAAGACGGCGACGGCTATCCTGCAGTACAGGGGGGTCCCCGACACCGTCCTCCCCATCTTCCCCTCCCAGTTGCCGGCGCCTGGCGACACCGCCTTCGTCGACGCCTACCTCGGCAAGCTGAGGAGCCTCAACACCCCGCAGTTCCCGGCCGACGTGCCCCTCGCCGTCGACCGGCACCTGTTCTACACGGTGGGGCTGGGGCTGAACGCCTGCCCGACATGCCTCAACGGAACGAGGCTGACGGCTTCCCTCAACAACATCACCTTCGTCATGCCCAAGACCGGGCTCCTCCAAGCCCACTACTTCAACATCAAGGGGGTCTTCAGGGCGGACTTCCCCGACCGCCCGCCGACGCCCTTCAACTACACCGGCGCCCCGCTGACGGCCAACCTCGGCACCCAATCCGGCACGCGCCTCAGCAGGCTCGCCTTCAACTCCACCGTCGAGCTGGTCCTGCAGGACACCAACCTGCTGACCGTGGAAACCCACCCCTTCCACCTCCACGGCTACAACTTCTTCGTGGTGGGAACGGGCCGAGGGAACTTCGACGCTGTCAAGGACCCGGCCAAGTACAACCTCGTCGACCCGCCGGAGAGGAACACCGTGGCGGTGCCCACCGGCGGTTGGGCCGCCATAAGATTCCGGGCCAACAACCCAGGTGATGATATAGCTGCGGCTAGCCACCGCCGCCGGTGTATATATGTATATATGTGCTAATTATCTCCTTTCCACGATTAATTCTGATGTCATTGGACTGATCGATCTTCTCCGCAGGTGTTTGGTTCATGCACTGTCACCTCGAGCTTCATACGACCTGGGGGCTGAAGATGGCATTCGTCGTAGACGACGGCGAGGGGGCGGACAAGTCGCTCCGACCGCCGCCAAGTGACCTCCCACCCTGCTAATAAGATCGCGACTCTTACATTAATATTGTATATGGATAGAGCCGGGGGGGGGGGGGGCTTGGTGTGACCTGCAAATGCAACAAGTTGCACAAGGGGTTTCTGGTCGAGAGATGAACTCCATCAATCGGTTCAATAATATCCTACGTCTACACCATGGTCGTGTCGTCGATTCTCACGGAATGCAAATTTTCTGGCAAATAAATGTAATGTACATTTCTGCTGTTTGTCTCGGAAAGTTAAAGGGCTTTCGATCGTGTCAACTCTTGGTATTTACATGTAATAATAATATGCCTTCCATCACGTCAGCACATACATCTGAAAACCTTTCACATATCAATTATATCTTAATTATAAGATGTTTGATGGCACGACAGATTTTATAATTTTTTTGAGAAGGTAAATGTTCTAGAAAAGTTAAGTCAAATCAAAGATACCTAAAGATATATAAAATTTGCGAATCACCATGTTTGGTGAGATATATATGAGGACAAAAGAGTGAGAATCATGTATAAGTAAAAAAAGATGTGAGAAGCCCGTGCATGTATCCGACTTGATCTTCTTATTTCATTGAAAGTTGGTTTGGAAGTGATATCACAAAAACATTTAAAATAAATACCTCAAAGCTATTCCAAGGTAACACCGTCCTTTTCGTCCCTTTAATATTTAAAATATATATTTTACCTTCACTTTTCTTACAAAAACCTTTTAGACTCTTAATCTCCTTTCAAAATTTTAAGTTCCCATTAAGCTATTTTTGTCTCGTCTCTCGATCCCATATCATTCCCAAACATTAATTAATTATACACCAAGAAATGTACGTACTATTCTGTATTAACTAAAGTAAAAGAAAAGAGGTAAAGACTTTTACATCTTCCTATGAGATAGAAAAGTCTCCCATATTTTTCCTTCAACGGTGCAAATACAGGAAGTTCCTAAGGTTTCATAAATATATATATATATATATATATATTAGCACTTCTATGTATGTATCTACTTATAGGCAGCATTTTTAGCTTTAACACCCACAACAAACGTTTACTAAAACGTCATAAGACATTTCCAAACCAACACTACAAAATTTCGTCAATACGGTCATATTTTTCCATCAAAATCCAACCGGAGAAGAAAATAGCTTTCATCTTAGACAAACCTGTCGAAAAACTGAGAATTGGTTAGGCAAGAGTTCTCTTTAAAACAAGGTATTTACAATCTATATATCTCTATGGTGATTGGTAGTATCTTGATCACTTGAGATATCTCAATAGCGTATTTTTGCCAAGGAAGATGATTACCTGCAGTTTGCAAAATATATAATCGAGATTGGATATATGCATTGAACTGTGTGATTTGTAAGGTGCTGTTTGGTACAGAGATAACTCGAGGATAAACTTGATTTATCTCTTAAATTTTGAGAATAAATTAGTTTTATTTCCATGTTATCTTGATACCAAACAGCTCCTAAGGCCCGTTTGGCATCATAAAATTTTAAGGATAAACTTAATTTATTTTCAAAATTTTGAGGATAAATCTTATCCCCAAGTTATCTCGATACCAAATAACTGGTACTATAAAATTTGGAGGATAAACCTGAGTTATCTCTTAAATTTTGGAGATAACTCAAGTTTATCTCCAAGTTATCCCGGTACCAAACAAGACTTTGTTGTTTGGTATCGGGATAAATTTGACGGGAATAGGGATAAACTAGTTCTTGTGGTTAACTTTATCCCCACCATATTTGGTTTAACTTAGGATAAGTTTAGGGATGATCCTATCCTATGTTTGGTACGTTAACAATAAGTTTGAGGATAACTTTATATTTTTATATTTTTATCTTTATTTTTTTATTATCTTATTTTATTTTGTATCACACGTTAACCAACTTACATAGTCATATAATAAAATTTAAAAATATAATTTTAAATTTAAAAATATAATTTGAAAATATAAATAACATAACCTTAAAAATCAATCTACAAGAGTGATAATTATAAATATTATCTAATTAGTCTTAAATATATGATTTTAAGTCATTAATTCTCTCCCATACATCTCCTACTACTAAAATTATATGATACGGGAAGGAAGTTCTGCGTAGCAAAACATATACAATTTTTGAAAAAAAAAATGTCATGTTTGAAGAGCATGACATGCTCCATCAAAGGCTGCATCAGTATGAGAGCCGATGGTATGCCGCAATGCTCTTCTTTCTCAACATCAGCGGCAGTGGCATCGCCCTCTGATCGGACAATCTCCTCGACGATGAAGTGAAGCAGGGTGGTCTTGCCGTCGGTGCCCTTGACGTCGGCTAACTTGAGAAGGGCGTTGAGCTTGAACGCCCTAGCTCCACCTCTGGTTGTCTCAATGTTCATCGTGTTCCCGTCTTCAGCACCGCCTTAAAGCAGGAGGAGGAAGAGCCTGTTGCTCAGCACTTTGCACTTCCCCTTGGAAAACATTCGATCGAGCAAGATCTTAGGAGTAATCCCTAATTTCAATGGCGCGCGGATTACTATTCTGTAGAGGGCGTCTTCTTCTCTACCACCATCGTCTGGAATGATTTCCTGATATGAGCAACTTCGTCGTCGATTGTCTCCCGGAAGAGCATAACTTCGATCCTGGAGAAGGAGAAGTCTATGCTCAAGATATCTGACAAACCTCTCCACCATATCGAGCTCGCCAGCGTCCCCTTCGAAGGACAGCAGTCATTCTTCTTCCTCCCTCGTGGGCACCATCTTCGCCCGGGCCTCCTCATTCCATGAGAATCGCCAGCCACCGCATGAGAGCCCCATCCGCGTATTCTCGACCTTGAACGCCCCTATCCCACCTAATACATGGGATGACTTGACCCTCTCACTTTATCCTTATTTTTAAGGATAACTTGAATTAAGTAAAACCAGAATTAAATAAATTTTATTTGATTACCAAATCAAAGATTAGGGATAAATCTAGTTTATCCCCAGTTATCCCGATACCAAACAGGGCCTTAAGGACCTATTTGGTATCAAAAGTTTTTGGAGATAAACCTGATTTGTCCTCTAAATTTTGGGGACAAATCAGGTTTGTCTCCGAGTTATCCCGATACCAAACAATCTAGGATTTGAACGTGCAATTGTTTTCTAGGTGAACAATCTCCACTAAGAGGGAATCCGAGACCCACAGCAAATGGACTAATCTCAGTTGTCCCGCTGGTAAAGGTGGCAGACAGGTGTACGTGGACACGAAAGGTCCTCTTCGCGTTCCGGACGAAAGCTGCGCAAGAAGGTTGGGTGCAGCTCAGCTCTCTGAGGGCCCGTTTGGTTACCAGATTATTTAAGAGATAAATCAGATTCATCCCCTAAAATTTGAAGATAAATCACATTTATCTCTAAATTAATCTTGTCCATAATGTTTAGTGCAATGTGAGATACGGTGAAGGAAAGGAAAGTTGTTCCCCGTGGAGATTATCTTCACTCGAAGGTCCCTTTCACAGGGCATATGATCCCTTACACCAATGATCAGACGCACTCTTCGTCAATTTGGAAGGCAGCATCATCATTATGAGGGAACTAATTAAAGAATCCACGTTATCTGCTACTCGAGCAAGCGCTGTGACTAGGGGTGGGCACGGTTCGGTTTGGTCCGGTTTGGACCATTTTTTTCCCAAACCGAACCAAACCGAATCACCCTCCCAAACCGAACCGAACCAAACCGAATCAATTCGGTTTGGTTCGGTTTGGTTCGGTTTAAACCGAAAATAAATAAAAATATTTAAATTAATTATTTTTTACATATATATACTAGTTTTTATGTTAAAAATAATGAAAATAAATATTATTTTACTGTAAAATTTATAAAAATATCATTTTTATTAATACTATAATAGTTTTTTATATTTTTTTGATTAAATCGGTTTAAACGGTTTGGTTTGGTTTAAATCGGTTTGGAGATTTTCCAAACCGAACCAAACCGAAGGGGGTCCAAACCGAACCAAACCGAACCGAATGGGCTGCTTCGGTTTGGTTTCTCGGTTTGAACCGTTTTGTGCCCACCCCTAGCTGTGACCAAAGTCGGTCTAGCAAGAGACCCATCCATTCATTTGCTTCGTACGTCATCAGATGATAATCAAGGACCAAGCTAGCAAAGATCTCACCTTTGTCGGAGAGCAGGTTGCAGACCGGGCAGGCTCCTGCTCAGCTGCGGGAAGGGGGAGCGGCGGAAGGTGGGATGGGCTCTCTGATGGCAGGTTGGAACTCGCCTGTACTTGATCCTCGAGTCGGTAAGCAGCAGGGAATGATGTTAAGGTATGGCTGTTCATCTTCTTGTTCTGTCACGCCATATGATGCCGTGCATCACCATCCAGTGAAGTACCAGAGGAACGGGTCGTATACCGAACGAGAGATTGAGGACTACCGGAGGAACAACAAGATAACAGAGGAGGAACGTCCTCCAGATGCCGCTTCTCTGCGTGGCAAACAGGTGAGACAATATCTAATTAAGGACGCAGAACATCTTCGTTTTACAGTCGGTGTCAAGAAGATCACTAGATGTGAGATCATTCATCGATATGACAGGAGAACATCCGCCGAGCGGCAGACGAAAGGCTGCGGAGAGTGAGCTCGGCGCCTTTGACGGGCCGAGAATGCCACATATCGAACATCAGATGGTCGGACACCATCCAGCTGGAAGAGCCCAAGAAGATCAGTAGCTGGTGAGTGCTGAATGTTCAGGAACACATCGGAGGAGCTTCAATTTACCATTCAAGATCATGCTATATGATCCAACCTAACCTACTTTTATGTGCGGAAATCTGATAAGCGGCATTTTCTAGTATATCTAAAGACGACCATCAACTGTTCAGGAAACAATCATTTAGTTATTTATTTTTCTAGATAACACAAGATGATCGACATGCGCCTGCAGGTGGACCAGGAGCAGCTGGGCGTTTCTGAATGAGCCCCCGGTAACTGAACTGGAACCTTACTACAAGTACACATCAAAGAACAAGGCGTAAGATCTTGGCAGCAAAAACAAGTGATCCAGTGAAACGATCAGTCTTGGATACATATATACATATGTGTGTGTGTGTGTGTCTGCGAAGTATGTGAACAATGTATTATTGCAGTACCCTTGTTGACAAACATCAGCCCAAGACTCGCTGTCCCTTCAAACTAACCGTCTTTCGCCGTCTTCTTCCGCCGTACTGCATTGTGGTTGTTTTGTGCACCGTGCTGATTGCTGACTATAATGCCGTAAGGTTACTATGTGTCGTTTTCGAGTAAAGACCAGCTATATATTGTTTTCTTTCAACGTTCTGCTGTTTTTGCTGACGTTTTCAGCCGCTCATCTTCAACCTTCCAGAATTAGTACTAGAGCTGATTTCAATCCGGGGTTCCTCGAAAACAGCATTCCAGGTCGCTTAGGATGGGGCTTTACCTATGTTGGCGAAGGATGGCAAGAAGCAGCTACCAAAATCAAGCAGAATGACGATTAAAAGATTGCCTCAATTTTTGCCTAGTCCTGTATTCAAGCAGTCAAATAACTTAAGTTGAGACAACGCCAACTTGGGCTTCAGATAAAGACCAAATTTCAAAAGAAAAAAAGGAAATATGTTTGGCCCAGCCGCAAAAATCCAGAGGTAACCGGTAAAAATCAATGTTTGGAAAAACGTTTCCGGTCTCGGCTTTCAGAATGAAAACCGAGTAGAATGAACCATCTGTTCTTAAACTATACCCGTCTTCCCCAAAGAGCTCTATTTTTTTTCCAGTCTGAGTACTTGAGTAGCTATACTCTGCAACTTGTAGGAGGAAAATTAACTTAGGATACATGTGATTACTAGAATTGAGAGTGTGCTTGAAGTAGCCATGTTTGCCACGAGTTCACCTCTTTCTTGGACATCACTCCGTCTCGATATTGAGTTGGTTGATGGGTGGAACCAAACCATTTTTTCTAAGGAGTTTATATATACATATAAAATCTTAATTTTTTTCTTTTGAAATATGCCTTCCAAAACAAAAATTTTAAGGACCTTTGAAATCTTATGTTGTTGAGAACAACTACCTCCATCAAGAATCCAAACCAAAAATGCGCTTTTGAGTATTTTAAAAAAAAATCTGACAAAAACGTTCTCTTATGTAGAGAAACGGAGAGTGGGTAGAAGAGAGAAGGGGGAGAGAGAGTTCATAAAAAATATACAAGCATCATACAATGACATTTTAACGGTTTTGAGGGTGGTAGAGGCAGTTCGTCTCAGACAACAGAAGGTTCTAGGAGCCTTTATTTTTTAAAACTTGGGACATATTCAAAAAACCAAACGAGTGCATGGACCAATATCTAAAAGCCTCCTTCTCAAATTGGTCAACTAAGTTGTGATTTTCCTATTCCAACCCCACGGGCAAAAGCACAAAATGCATGGCTTTTTTATATGGCAATTAAGGGTAATGAACCCTAGTAGCCGTCCATCTGCATGATCAGAAACGCACAATTGAAGGTTTGGAACAAGCGGAGGGCAGCAGAATGTGTGTAAATATATTTGCAGGAGCTGACCGGGCATGCAACAGGAAGATGCATTAGGGAAATGCTTGCAGTAAAGATCAACTATGTAAATATCAAACATGCAAGTGGAAAGACTACTCTCTTTCCAAACAGTGACAAAAGAATAAGCAACTTCGGTTAGCCTCACCGTATACTTGCTTTAGCAGCGAACGTGCTACATACAACTAAAGAATTAAGCACTCATCACAGCTTAGCGGCAGCACAGCATTCCTTCAAAAAGTCATCAATCTTCATAGAATAAATATGGGGAAATGTTCTGAAATGGTCGACATGCGGAGAAGAGAGAAAATTGTACGCAGAGACAACCTTCGCCTGGTTTTTCTGTCCCTGGATGAAGAGCTCCACTGATCGTGCAGGAATGACCTTGTCAGCAGAGCTGTATAGGTACAACTGGGGACAGGAAGGCTGATTGTATGAAAGAATGGATATAATTTGCTTTAACCTCCTATACAAATAACCAAAATGATGAAAGCCTTGGAATAAATCAAATTAGCAGCTCAACAGTAAAAAGAAAAAAAAATAACTCTTGTTCTCATAAAAGATGAACCATAGTTGCAGGGAAACAATATTGAAAAGGTGAAAAGACAAATTTCCCGAGAAATGCATTTAGGACAGGAAACAAAGTTTCAGAACTTTGGGAAAACGTCCCTAAAGAACACCCAAGAAATGCTCCTAAAATGCCTATAAAATACATTTTTACAAGGACTACACAGAGAATTTGTTTCTTCATTCTTCTACATTATTGCAGATCTACTAATCAATTCAATAAACTTCCACATCATATTAACTCAAATTTCAAAATTCAAATAGCATCTCATTTCTCACTTTTATTAATATCCTGCCTCGTTTCTCACGTTTTCACACTTCATTTTCCTTCTTTTTATCCCACCATACCACAAGAAAACATGATTCTTCAAGATTATTTTGATAGGCTTAACTTGAAGTCTAAAAAATGACAAGGAATCAGTCTGTATTTATCTATTGTCACAAACATTCCAGTCTAAATCATTTATTACGATTTTATCCAGATTTAGGCATATTAATGCCATAAACCTACTTGAGATGAAAGCCATCAAGATGATTTTTCTGAAACAATCTTTCTGGCATCTAGCTTTGATCAAACTTAATAATGACCATAAACTCAACATTTTTTAAGTTTTTTACAGAAATTGTGGGTAATAGCTGAATAAGAAAAGTTACATATCTGCAAACACCAATTTTACCAAAAATGATTGACAAAAATAAGTATCTTTCAGTAGACAACTGTATTTGTTAAGATCCCTCGAAACAGTCATTATATGACAGCAACAACATTTTTTTCTGATAAAAAAATGCTTTCCTGTTGCAAAACGAAAGCCACTGGAATTCTATAGTTTATGATGTTGCCAAAATGATAGACCATAACCAAAACACATTATCTCTGTTAATATTGAATACCTAGCAATTTGACACCAGAGTCAGACCAAGGCCTTCATGGAATAACATTCAGAAATATTTCCTATGATCTGTCAATTTATACCTATGACCACATCAAAATTAGTTGTTTTCATAGTCATGTTCAACGGAAAGGGCAAAGATGGAAATGATTTAGGGTATCAGTTTTGAATTGTCATAAAACATACCCCAATCTTCTGCATCTACGCCACTTTACACAGTAAAAAACCCAAGGACAAATTAAGTAAATCAGTTCTTAAACAAACAGAAGAGGGATGTTTAGTAACTTTAGTTGCAATAAAGAATATATTAAAAGAACTTAATAGTTTATCTGGGGATCCAAGCGACCAATCCCTAGTCCACTGTCCAAATTTTCAATTAAAAGCTGAAGACTGAAGTTACTAATGAAAATCAAAACTGATGTCTTTCAGAATTGCAAGATTTTAGTAGTAATTATGCTCAACATGATTATCAGCTTGGAAACGGAACTTTATAAGTTCTTCAGATAAACAGAAAGCATTCGGGTCATAGAAAGCAATCTCACAAAATTCTCAATCTTGACAGAATGTCAAGATCTGAAAGGTGCAAAATGCCTGCAAGACCGCTGGAGCCCACTAAAAGCTGCCAGAAAGGGAAGACTGAAAGATCTGAAAGGGCCGAGAGTGCAGTAGAGCATGGTGGAGGCTGCCAGAGGGTGGCGGCAGCACAGAGGATGTCATCTTCCCATCCCTATTGGGTGTGGAAGATGTGCTTCCTGGCCCCTAGCCCTGAATCTGCAAGTTAAGTTGCAGAACAGGGCCTGGCATCCCTGGATCTGCACCTTAGTTGCTGACCTAGCACCTTGGGCTGCTGCCGGATCTCACAATCCAGGCCAGGTAGATCTTCCCCTGAATCCTGATGGGGCTGAGAAGATGAGACAGCAGCATGAAGCAGCCTCCCTCCAGGCTCCATGTCATCGCCCTCTGGCAGCCATCTCTACCCCTACATGGGTCTGCCCCAACTTGATCTCGCGAGATCTGAATGGGTTACTGTTCTCTCTGATCACCCCAAGGCGAGATCAAGAAGTGAGATAAAAATCCTTTATTCAGGCTATAAGGGAGGCTTAATGGGCAGTGCTAGGCTGCCGAAGAAAGAAAGTTGTCTTGCAGCGGACATAATACAGGGCTATATGCAACAATAGGTCTCCTTGGGGATTTACAAGCAAAATGCCTACTTGCGAAGGTATAAATGTAAAAAATATCAATAAAAAACCAACATGTTTTACTAATAAAAAAGACAGAATACTTACTGATTTACAAATGGTAATCTCAAAACTACTGTGAAGAGCTTTTCTAAGAAATACAAGAGGGCTAATTCAATGACATCTGGACCAGCTTGCATCATCAACCTATTCTTGTCATTTTTGGGAGTTCCTTCCTCAAGATGTTCCAATGAAGCATGTGTCAAGGAGTTTCGTTTCTTCAGTAACGCTGCACAAAATCCAGCAGCCCAGACCTAAATAGTAAAGGGTCAGAGAAACCACCAAATGTATCAAAGCAGAGTAAGCAAGATGCATTTTGATCTTGCTTCATAAAATAAAATTGAAATATCACCAAGGAAAATAATCCTAAAAGCCAATTTCAAAAACTCCAAATTTCTAATACATTTTCCTTTTGAAACTAGGAGCAGCCCAATGGTTCAGAAAATCCAGTGATCAAGGTTACAACTGAAGTTCCAACAACGACAATACACATGAATGCCTGGCTGCTGGATGAATTCAGAATATATTAAAATAGTAAAGTAAAAAACAGATCAAAGAGGTGTAAAAACATGAATATAGTAACCGAAAAAAGAAGCTGCTACTTACAGAACCGAATAACCCTTTATAAATGAAATAGAAAATAATAGGATGTGCATACATCAAAATGTCAGGTACTGACGTACTGTATTAAACATTATGTGCTTTTTTTTCATATGCTTTAATAGCAAGAGCCACAAGACATGAATGACAAACCTGGAAGAATATTTAGAATTTTCAGTGTGCTCCTACGATGGCCAATTATTCAGATACAAGTACGTAGACTCCCAAGTAAGATTAATGTCTCTCAAGACTAAGCATATAAGTAAACTAAAACTACAGTTGGCATAGAATAAATTTTTGACAGTTGTGATCGTTTTGGAGCTTGCTGAGTTGAGAAGTGGGAATGTTATACAGGAAATCTCTTGGAAGGGTGGAGCTCTTTCTACTTACACTTGTATACGCCTTTATCCTTTAATAAACGTTACAGTACCATCCACCTCCAAAAAACACTGTTGAGGTTTTAAACATATCAATATCAGCAATACCATTGCTCAATTCAATGCATAATCGAATGCAGTACCTTCTCGTGCGTATCAGACACAGAGGGAGGGATTACCTTAAAACAATAAACAAGAGAAAACAAACGATAATAAACATAAAATAAATTCGAATAAATCTGGAAAAATACCTTAAAACAGGTCATTAGATCTGAAATTCATTTAAAAAATCACTTAATTCATGGAATTAAAATCCTAAACTAAATGATAATTACATGGTTTCAAAAAAAACTAAATACACGACATTCAAAACACTTAAAAAATACTGAAATCAACCTCAAAAAAATCATATTGTAAAAATAAAATCAATTCTAAATAAATATATTTAAAACACCTTCAAAAATGTTTAAAATATTCAAACCAAAATCCAAAACATTCAAACCAACATAAAAGATACGAACCGACATAAGAAATAAACAATCAAAATATCTCATTCAAGACATGCGACATTAAATCAATTCACTCACTAAATTACAAACCAAAACAAAATAATTCCAATCAGAATTTAAAATCAAACAAATATAAAACACAAACAAGAAAATAATCAAAGTTGAACATAAAATTCAACTCATACCCAAAATTCAAAATCAAATAAAATCTACATTAAAAAAATTTAATGCAAGATATTTTGCATCTCATAGGACCCACAGGGCTGCCGTCCATTTAAGTTTATTCATTTTGTGTGGATGTGCACCTTTTATAAACAGATTGCTATGATGGTTAATCAAGGGTCTTTGAATCGTTGGTCGATGTAATTAACATCGGATATTCGCACCATCCGATATAGAGAGAACAAAAATTAAATTTTCACAAAACCCAATAACCTAGGTCTATACTTTTACACATATCAAGGACTAGTTAATACTCTTAATGGGATATCACCTAATTTCTTAAATAGTCCGATCATAACAAATTTTCTCTTCTCAAAATTTCAAAAATCCAGGTTCTCACACAAGGATACCTTTCAAAATATTCAAAATTATGCTTCTTCCCCTGAAATCTCTGACCCACATTTCATTAACCCCTGCCCCACATTTGGAAGTGACAATTCTTGCCCATAAAGAATGTATTATCGTAATTACATCAAGCCATAATGGAACTAGATATATTTCCTGCATTCTACAATCTAGATTTCTGAGAATGGCACAAAATTCTAACTGTTTTATCTGGGAAATAGATACGAGCTAAGGTGCTGCTATGCCCACTGCGAAGCGACTGCAGATGCTTGGACCATAAAAAATTTGAGCACAGCATTGTGTGCTTCCCTTCACTTGCTTCTATGCATCTTGATAAAATCTAGTGTCATCCTTCATTTGATTTCATGGAGAAGTTAGCTGACATTAACATTACAAACTAAAATGTTCTCTTTACTTATCAGTCCTAATAATCAAGGAGAAGCTCTGATAAACTGTCTCCATAGTAAACAAAATATATCAAGGTCCATTGTTGCATGGAAAAATTGGTGTTTTCTTGCAAGAGTAGAGATCCTCGAGTACTTTTTCCTTTGTGCAAAGAGTAGTTCTCAACTCTCAAGGAACTTTTATCCATCAAAAACTTTTATCCAACTTTATTTAGCAGTAAATGGCTACATTAACTTCCCATTGAATCTAGAAAGAAACTATCATATGGCATAGGGAGAAACGGAATATACAAGTTAAACAACTTCAGAAGCCACAAGAGGATGTGTAAGTAAGATCAAGCAATATAGTGGGTTCTTGGACAGGCTTCATACTTCAGATAGAAATGGTGTTGGGAGCTGTTACTGGTCAACCAAGTTGATCACAGATCACCTGGGCCAGCCTAACAGGGAGTTTAGTCAGATTTTTTACACAACCAGGAGCCAGGACCAGCCAGCAGTCACCTAAGTTGGATAAGTATAGGGAAAACATGACGGGTTCACCAATCCTAACTGCAAAACCATACAGATCATCTAGACTAAACTGTATATTTGTGGTAGAAACATCGAAAGAATGCCAATATCAATACTAACTCTATACAGACCTGGGGATTTATATCTGGTTCCGCTCCAGAGTCAACCACACATCCTTTGATCTTCTGAATGACATCACCTCTATACTGCAAGTACTCCAGTATCGCACCATAACTACATCACAATTAAAAATCATCATAAAGTTTGACAATGGTAATATTCCACAATGATTTAGTGCAGACATGGGACTACATGTGTACTAGTGCCGCCGCCATTATTGGCATGAGGCAACTAGTGCTTCTTTGCTGTTGTAGTTTTGAGTCATTTCGTACAGTTTAATTTTGTGCAATTTGTTGAGTCGTACATTAACTACGCTATTTTATTTATTAGTTTGAGAGTTTGCACTTAAACTATCTTTTTTGGGCCTACATAGTAGGCCATTGTCTCAGTGTCAGTTGCAGTTGCATGAACCCTATTTATATGGACTACTGTTTGTGTAATCAATTAGTTTGATGATTGTTTTCTAAAAACTTGAAAAATGATCCTTGCACGAAGCTTTCTTTCTCCCACACCCTAGTGGTTATGAACATGGTAAGCCGGGTCTCGACCGGGTTGGGTCAGGTCACCCGATCCGGTCAATTTTGGTCACATCACGACCCCGGTTGAGCAACTCGGCTGACCGGGTCACAACAGACCGTTCACAGCACGGTCATGTTAGAAGCCCCCCAAGGTCCCGGGGGCCTTAAATGGTTAATTAGTGTTAATTATTTCTATCAAGCATCTAATTAGTGCTTAACCCTATTATTGTTTAGTTGTGTTAAACTCCTTTTTTTAGTTGTGTTGCTAACTCTTTTTTTGTTTAGTTGTGTTGTTAACTCTTTTTTGTCTAATTGTGTTGCTAACCTCTTTTTCTTAATATTGTCTTTATTTTTTTTATTTTCTTTTTCAACATGTCATTTCTAAACCATGACACTCAAATGACCGATTTGACCCGGAATGATTCAACTTGACTTCATTGCGACTTGATCTCCGTGACGAAGCTAAAAGTACAATAAAAATTTTGTTAAAAAAATTTATGGGGAGACTTAGTGGTTGAAGCATCACTTCATCGGGATAAAGAGTAATGTTGCACCATGCACATAAACTACACCCGAGGTAAGAGCTCAATTTTGTAAACATTTACAAATGTTGGAACAAACAAATAGAGCTTCAAAGAGGCATAAAAACACCATCCGGGAAGAAGTTTTCGAACGGTAAGGTATTCAATCCACATTCACAGCATGAGACAACAACACCAAAAAATTCTTTGGAATGAAAGCTTCGTTGATGGTACAATGCCATTAAAGTTTACCAAATCTTATCAATGTATCTACACAACCTTTAATATTTAATTATTATTATTACAGACAGATTTTCATACACCAAAAAGATTATGGGATGACTCAACCTACATATGGATCCTCATTGGACATTTTCATACACTCCACGTATGATAGTTATGGTGGATCCTTAGGATCTTATTGTAGAATGATTGTACAAGATAGTGACAAGTACAATCATCATGTATATATGTTTAATGTTATGTATTCTTCTCAAATGTCATAGAAAGAATATATAAATTATGCAGAAGAATAACAAATTGTAAATTTTAAATAGAAATAAATAAATTTTTTTGTCTAGTCATATTCCCTATTTTTTCATAATTTTTAGCAAATTTTTATATTTTTATATATATATTTTTTGCCTTTATAAAAAAATGAATTTTCCAACCCGGTTGGACCGGGTTGTGACCGGGTCACAAACCGGTTTGACCGGGTCTATTTTGGGCCTAACCCCCAACTCTTTGCTATGACAAGGATTTTCGGGTAGGGATAGGCCCTCCTAAGGTTGGTCCTGATTCTGATTGAGAACAGGATCAGATTGGTCAGCTCAGCCAATCTGCCAGAAGAAAAATTGATCCAAGATCAGTTTCTTCCAAAAATTGTGAAAAAATAAAAAATATCCTGAAGAAGCCCAGGGAGGAGGAGCCACCACTTGGATATAGATCGTCACTGTTTGGAGGTGAAGGGGCTGTGGCCACCCCTCCATCTACCCAATACTTGCATCTTTCTTGCATTAATGAGTGGAAAATATGCTCCAATCGGGTCCAGCAGTTTCAATACAATTAGTTTGTGGCTTAAGTTACCAAATCATTGGATATTGGTTTTGTCAGCATTTCTTATAGAATTTTGAAAATTTCTAGGTGTTTGCTTATTTTCAACTCCCATCATCACTTGCTAAGACCTTCCTCATCTTTGGTCATATGCAAACAATCCGGGCCAAGCAAGTAGAATGCTGCTCAAGCTTGCCTAGTTTATCTCTATTCATGCTCAAGTTTGGCTCAAAACTCGACAAGCACATACTCAGACTTGCATTTGAGCTTGGCTTGTTAGGACCTTGAGATGTTCGAGCTTCACTATTCAAGCAACTCATTTATCAGGATTTGGGTTTGAACTCATTATGAAGCCCAAACTCAAACTCGATCTAAGCTTGATTATGAACCTCGAATTTGAGCTCATTTATTAAACAGGAACTCGATTGTCTTTTTAGCAAGGGATAACTAGCTAACAGCACTATTTCCACTTATCGATCTTTAATACTTGATTATCTTGCCTCTTATTTCCACTGTCCACTGTGGCAGTGAGGGGGAGTGTTAGAATTGTGGGGATAGTCCCATATTGACTATTTGAGACTTGATATAGTGCTTATATATCCTTGGCCCTTCTACCTCAACACCATGGTTTTGGGGTTTGTAAGACAAACTTCAATATCTCTATGATAAAATATATATATGCCCCTTATCAAGACGAAATGAGAGATAATTTAGTGTGTTAGCTGGGTACGGAGGTCCTTGATCATACATACGTGTACCAGCCGGTGTTGCTGAAAGTATGGAAGAGCAGCCTCCTCTCCCGGCCATCCTCCTCCTTCTCCTCCGTCCATGCTGCCAGCTCTCCCGCTAGCCGCACGATCTTCGCCTCCACTCCCTTCCCTAGGTCACGGAGCACCTCCCCCACTGGCACCACGAAAGACACCGCCTGAATCCCCCTCGTCCAGTAGATCTCTGCGTACCTCTTCAAGTGCTTGTGCTCCGCTCCAAGCCATCCGAGCAGCACCGCCCTCCACGATGCACTCTCGTCGAAGATCACGCCTCCGTGGGACAACGGGACCACCTCGCCGCGCGGCGCCGGTTCCCACACGTGGACGGATCCTTCGGAACCGTTGAGAGAAGAGGACGAGGAGGAGAAGCGCTTGGGGACGGCATCACCGAGGCGATGGACTCGGCAAGACAGGGACGAGAATGGGGGCTGGCGGGGAGGAAAGCGGAAGGCTGCCGAGATGAAGCGGCGGCTGCGGGCAATGGCGGAGGGGCGGCGGAAGGTTGTGTCCCCGCCGGCACCGGCGATGAGGAGGGCAAGTCGCCTGGCCGCCAGCGCGGCGGGAGCTTCCATGGGCGCCTTCCCTGAAGGCCGGAATTTTTGACAAGCTTTTTGCTTTTGTCAGAAACTGTGCATTTAATTTCATTTCATCCAAAAACCTGTAAAAATCTTCTTTCAGGCGAACATATTAGGCCAAAACATTGTCGAAAAACATTACACCCTGTAACAACGAAGTTTTAACTCATCGTTCAAAAAAAAATAAGTACCAGAATATATGATATTTAATAAGATTTTGTACTCATCTTTTTTTATTATATTAAAAAAACTTTTATTATTTCGATAGACTCGTGTCCTCCTTATTTATTTGTTTCCGTTGTTATCACAGATGATTAGTGTTAAGTACTATGATTGCCAGAGGGATGCAAGCGTGGCTGTTGCATTGCACTCACAAGGATCCTTCGCTGGAGATTGGTGTACTTGTCTTCGGGATTTATATTTTTGAAGCGATAATTTAATGAAATTTTAAACGATCATCGGATCGTTCGACAGAAATGTAGATCAAAAAGTTTTGTCTCGATGACCTTGTCGGCAAAAACTTTAAGGTGGAAAAAAAAAAAAGACAACGAAACCTCCTCGCCGTTCCAGAGAGTGTGGGTCTCTCTCGACGTACGGTTCTCGGCATCCTCGCCGGTATCCATCGTCACGCCTGGCTTCTCTCGGTGTTCTCGGCTGGCCTCCTTCGCTGCCGTCGATGTCCCTCTCCGGCCTCGGTATCTTCCTCCCACCGTCGATGCCCCCATGACATCAGGTCTCCTTCCTGCACCCCCTTTCAACCTCTCCATTCCTCCTCCGTGCCCCTCCAACCCCCTCAACCCCTTTCACTTCCCCCCTCCCTGTTCCCCTCCTCACCCTTCCGGCGGCACTTGGTGACTCGCTTACCTCCCAGAGGAGAGGAGCCCCCATTAACAGTACACGACCTTGGTCCCCTCCAGCTCCCACTCACCCTCGCCTTTTCTACAATCCTCCATCCCCTCGGCGGATCTCCTCCCTCGACACTCCTCCGGTGGCCTCCCTATCCATTTGGCTCCACCCCACCGGTGCCCCTGATGTGTGAATTGGCGGTCTCTGCTCCGATCGCTATCTGTCGTTTGCCGTTTCGAGTTTGTTTTACAAGGGGAGAGAAGTGCTCAGCACCTTGGGTCTGTTTGTTTGTTTAGAGGGAAAACACGCATGCATGCGTCGTTTCCCCGAAAAATACATTGCGCCAACTTATAGTTGGTTGCATAGAAGAAAACAAGTGAATCAGGTAAAATATTTTAGGTACACCTCGAGGTAATTCCGATCTTGGCATTCGCGATTGTTGTGTTTATTATTTAAAATTAATTTTTAAATACGTAGATAGAAACTTATTTTTATTTTTATGTGCTAAAAATAAAATATTTTTTTTGAAAAGTAATTTTATCATGCGAACTACTTATTTAATAAATTTATTAATAAAATTTCAACTGAAAGTTAAGTTTCTAAAATGTTTGAACTATTTTATTAGTTAATTTATTTTATATAGAAAATACAATAACACTATATTTAGTTGCCGGATTGTAGGTTTACAATATATGGATTTAAATAAAGTATTTTTTTTGAAACTTTTTAGTGTCAGACATATTTCATCATATATTTAATTTAAAAAATATAAACTTGATGTTTAGTAATTATATATAAAAAATTTAATAAATAAAATGAGTATATCGTAGTAAAATTTTACATAAAATTTAGGAATATGATTCACATATATTCAAGTGACTGTAAATAATTTTAAAATAAAAACTTAATATATTTTTATTTTCAATAACAAATTTTACTAATATATAAATACTAAAATACATTTTTAATTTTATTAAAAATAATTTGATGTAAATAATTTATTTAATTTACTTTTGAATTAATATCTTATTATAAATAAATAATTTTAATAAACATAAATAGATAAAATTATCTTAGTTATTATGATGTTAAAAGTGCTTAATAAACTTTTCCGGAAAGTTAACCAAACAACCATCATTGTTTTCAAATTCCTAGAAAAGTACATTCTAGGAAAAACTTTTTCTTGAATTTTGATTTTACACATTACCAAATGGACCTTTATGAGATGTTTGGTTGCATGATAACGAAAGTTTTTATTTTAATTTTTAAAATTTGTAAGAAAATTGATTAAAAAAGGTGTTTGACAACATTGACAATTTTATGTTTTGAAAGTGATTTTCTTCTTAAACAAAAAAAGAGAGTCTCATCTCTTTCTTTCTTTTTGTGGTCCCTCACTTTGTTTGGTCATGAATGATAGTAATTCTTTTTGTTATCACATCCCTTCAAACACGATAAATTTATGTCATGGGTTGGTTCATTTTTTATTTTAATATAAATTTTTATCATAAAAATGTACAAAGAATTATCAAGCAACCAAACACCCCATTAGTATTTTCTTCCTAAAATGTCTAGTTATTATTAGGGGTGGCAATGGGTCGGGCCGGCCCACGGGTTCGCGGGCCGGGCCGGCTGCGGGTCATTCGACGGGCCAAACATTTTGGCCCGCGGGCTTTAGTCGGGTTGACATACGGGCCGAAGCGGGCCGACGCGGGCTAAAACGGGCCAAATAACTTTCAATTTTTATGTCAAAAATATTATTTTTACTTATTAAAAATATATTTTAATTAAATTATTATTAATTTTATAATGTTATCTTAAATAATTAAATTTATCATATTTAATTAATATTTATTTATAAAATATATAGTTGGGCCGGGCCGGGTCGGGCCAAGTCAATAATTTTTGCGGGCCGGGCCAAGAATATAGTGCGGGCCGGGTTGGGCCGGGCCAATATATTTTGGACCGGGTCCTAAGCGGGCCGACCTCGGGCCGGGCCGGGCCCGGCCCATTGACACCCCTAGTTATTATGATTGTTGCGCTCTCTCTCTCTCTCTAATGTTTCGTCTAAATATACGTTTAAGTTTTTTTATCTTCTACGTGCATTAGAATTGTGGAGCCCGTTATTTATGTCTGGCTCTTCTATGTTTCATCTTCTTATTTTTAGCTATATTTTGGTCAGATTTTGTCTAAGTATCTTTTTATATCTTTCGTAATCATGATCTGTCTTTCGAAATTATTAGTTTGAACGATATTTATAAAATTTTGACATGATCCTTTGATCACATGATAGTCAACAAACTTCATTAAGAGAGTCTATGTTGGTTATTTGACTCATGATTTAGTTGTGATTACGTCTGTGTTTGTCGAACAAGATAATTGACATAATTTTAACTATTTATTTTGTCTTTGATTTCTCTTAGTTAGATTGTTGTAATGGGACTTTTATACTGTTGTTTTTCGTTACGAATGTAATTATATCCGTTGCTAAAAGAAAATAAAAAATTAAAGTATATTTATATTTTACTCGCTACGTCTTCTTTCCCACTGTACGAAGTGTACTTCTGCCTCTCCTCCTTGCACGCCACAAGCATCTCCATACACGGCCCAATAGAGGCCACAGCCTCTCGCACCCTGGCAACCGCTCAATGCGCGCACCCAGACCTCTCTCCCTCCTTCCGCCTCGCCTCTCCGTCGATCTTTTCTTGCCGAGCAAGGAAGAGGGCGTCTTTTTATTGGTTGGAAATTGATTTGCTCAACGGTGGGATGTCCGCCGCCATCATGCTCGGGCTAGGTCAGGACATCTGCTGCCGCACTCTCTTCCTTGAACCAAGGTTGCCGACCACTTGCATCTTGAAGACCGGTACTTTCCATGGGAGCAGTGGCCACCGCCACGTTGGTAGATGTGGCGCTCTGAGGAGGAGGGGCTTGCTCGCGTCGCAGGGCGTAATCTCTGTCCCGGTTTTCTGCTCTCTTCTCACGGAGGACGCTCCCAGCCGAGGTCTATTTATGTCGCCTGCTTCGAATGGCTCTCTTTCTCTTCATCTCGTTGTGGTTTGCTTTTCCATCTCCAAAAAGACTGCATTTTGACGGCAGTCCTCTGGGGAATGAGCAGTCGTGATCTCGAGAATTTCAGCATGCGCATCTCTCTTACACCATCGTTCATACACTTGACTGGACTTCGTCTGATCGTGGATATCCTTTCTCTTAGTAACATTTTCTTCTTTTACAAACAGGGTTAAACTTGTCGGAAAACTGCCTCATGTTCACAATTGGTGGCATTAGACTCTAGTATGGAATGGATCAGCGAGGACCCTTGCTATTAACTCGTGTGGAGTCTGTGGACTTGTCCATGGAAGCCTGTACCGGCGAAGTAGAAGATAAGCCGTTTTGGGGTAGTAAAAAGAAGTCACCTTTTCCTGGTCTTGAGGGATAGACCTGTGAACAGAGAAGATGGTTAGTGATGCGCAAGAACATTTTGCTTGAAGATCTGTGTTCATATTATGGGCATATATTGTCATCAAGGTTCCGTTGATATCTGGGTTCAAGAAGAAGTTGGAAGTGGCCATCTCTGTGCTAATTCACAACTTGCGGTTGTGCTACAATATCACAAAGCAATGGAACCCAAGGATCAGAATCTTTGCCTTCTTTTCTTATTCTCAGTACCAACAACTTGGCTTGATGCACATGCATAGATTCAGTGAAGATCACTAAGTAGTTGTTATTTATGGTTTGTCCGGTTGACAGCCATCCTACAGGCATCAAAAGAGGGGGGGCTGAGTTCAAGAGTCAACAAACAAGGAATTGTCTGAACTGAATAAAATGAATAAGAAATGACAAGTGTGCACCATCTAGGGCTCTCTTTGGCCCTTCCTAGCCCTCAAGATTGCTTTTAGATTTGCCAACTGCCAAAAAGAACTGTTCATTGGTGTTGAACCAAGCAGATTATTTCAATTATTGAATGAACTTGTGCTGGTTAAATTAACCTATTCAGATGGGCAAAATTAATTATGATTAGATCCTTGGTATATAGTTGATTGTACATCACATTGTCCCACGTCATGTCTACATCAAGAAATCAACTTTATTTGGTTAATCCTCGAGATTAGAATCAAATGGAAATTGTGAAAGGAGGTGAATCAAGGAAGCCTAAATGCGGTTGATATCTGTAGCATAAAATTGATTATCTTTTACTAGGAGTTTTGCTTTTCTTCGTTTCTTTTTACTATATAGAAGGAAAGTCATCAATGCCTCCTAATTATGAAACAAGCTAGTAAAAACAGAAATATAACAGATCTTTATTTATGCAACATCTACATTTACTTCGTATTCTTTGATCTCTTAATTCATAACTTTTCATGATCATAGTTTTACTCATTTTTCTTTTACAAACTTGCAGCTATGGAAAGATTGCCGTTCAAACCAGAGGGCTACAACTTTTGGACATGGAGAGGCCACAAAATACACTATGTGGCACAAGGAAGTGGACCTCCTGTAGTCCTCATTCATGGCTTTGGCGCTTCAGCATTTCATTGGAGGTATTGCTATTTAATGTTAAACTTTTCGACTATTGATTATAAAACAAGTGATCAAGTTAGATGTTGGACATACCAATATTGAGTGATAGGAGGTGAACTGGGACAATTTCTCTGCATGTTTCCTATGGTAGGATTTCCATGGTATGTTTGACATCGTAGCCCCAAATAGACTCCAAAAATCTGATCATTGCATGGTTGTATCAGATGGCTATGAAGCAGAGATTGTCTTCAAAAATGTGAAATTATCTCTTTTTTTATTTGGATTTTGAAGTCTGAATTGTTTAATGATGTCTTTTTGTGACAAAGTGAAGTCAGTCATCTCTACATATTTTTCTAGTTTGAAGTGGACAAATAGCATAAGACGTTATGCCTGTCTTTGTCCTCAGCATAACTGCATAAGAACGGTAAAATAAATGCTTTAACTGTTTTCACGCACTATGGTTAGTTGATAATGGAACTTTATTTGCCATCAACACGTGCCATGTAATTAGCATTTTTAGCTATGTGATTAGCACCTTGTTAATTGTAATGTGCTTTCTGACACATAGTTTGCACTGAAAATGTGAACCAATCTTTTGTTTGTCTTAATCTGATCACAGTTACGTCCATGTTTTTTTTTCTGTTTTCTGTGTTTCATATTTGTCACGACCCGGATTTTTAACATGCACAGCGGAAGATAATTCGGCGACGTAACGGGGAAGGATATCGGTCTGGAACCAAATAAGACTAAAATCACAATCCAAATAAACAATTCCAATCTTTACAACATATTAACACCCTAAACAAACACCTATCTAAACAAAATAAATACCGACATTGAATGAGAAATCCACTAGCTCCTCGAATTCCAAAATACCACTACGCTTCTGCTGCGCTAAACCTGCAATCCTGAAAATATTAACAACGGAAGGGGTGAGTCACCGCAGACTCAGTAAGACTTACACCCGAACTACCCTACTATAATAATGATTTCTAATGGTATTCAATACATAATAAGCCTAAAAATCAGATTTAATACATAGGGTTAAAACTAATCATATATCTTTAATTAATTGATTACAAAGTCATTCAACTACTCCAAATGATAACCAGACTCTATATGCATTAAAATCAACATACCCTACACATTAGACTATTCTAGGTATGCCCGGAACACACAGACCTGACATAAAACCAATGACACATCTAGAACACTAATATCTATGCCAACATACACAACTAAACACCTGTCTGAGTAAATGCCATGCTCCATCTGAAAAATGTAGTCACATCACAAAACTAGCACAAGATTTACCATATAGTAGGAAGTAACATATAGTAACTAAATCCCATAGTACCCCTAGGCAGGGGAGTACTTAGGATAAACCGCGGTATCTGGGATCGAAGGATGCTCCAGATTCAACTAATCTCCGCTGCCCACGGGCCACTAATATAGTCTGGTGAAGTACAATTCAACCACAATGCAGCTCACTGCACTAACCACATTCCACACCATGCAAGCATATAATTAACTCAGACAGTAAACATGAACATTTAATTGGCAATCAAACATGAAATACATAGATGAACACCCATGGTTCTATGCACCACATATTTGCATACCATACCACAGTCTATCACAAAACTAATGCATATAAATAAGATCATGCAATATACAACCTAACCATGACAATTACATGCTTAAACAGAACTACCTATCACATAAAAGAAAACAAACTAAATTCTAACCACATTATGCCTAAACCTTACATCGGCTTTTTATCAAATCAGAATATACATGATTAAGGTTAATCGCGATGCAAACATACTAAACTAGCTAAATTTACACATACTCAACCTATCATGAAGTCTAACATACATGAATAACCAAATTAATCTAAGCATGCACAATTTAAACAAATTAATCTAACTCTATCCAAATATGCAAATAAATAAAAAACAGCCCATTATTTCTAACCTATCAATCATGATGATCTAAACATAATTTTTATGATTTAATTTAAATATATAAAGTGCTAAGGATAGCCGAGACGCCTACCTTGACGGCGACGGCGAACAGCGCACGGAATTCCAAGAAAATTGAATCAGGCGAGGAAACTGCCGCGGTTACGTCGGCGACGAAAAATCGAGCCGGGTAGGTGTTCTTAAAATCTGTCGGTAGAAGGGAAATAATAAACTAGGGAGCTTGATAGAGGATAATAGGAGAGAGGGCGATAGGAGAGAGGAGAGAGGAGGTACCGCGCGAAGAGGAGAAGGGGCGGCGCACGGCGGTGGCCGCGCGGTGCTGGCGGCGCAGGCGGGCGCACGGGCCGCGCGGTCAAAGGCGGCGGTCACCGGGGCGGCGACGGGTGGTGGGCGGCGCGCGGGCGGCCGGGCGGCCGCGCGCGGCGGCTGGCGTGGCGGCGCCGGCACACGCGGCGGTGACGCGCGCTCGCGCACGTGGCGACGGCGGCTCTCGAACGGAGGCGGCGGGCGGCCGAGGGCGGGACCGAGGCGGTCAACCGGGAGCAACTGCACGCAGGCGGGCGACCGAGGAGGGGAAAAGGAGGGGAAAAAAAGGGTTTCGCGGGGGAGAAAAAGCGGCGCCGGGGAGGGTGCGTACGGGGGAGGGTTTCGACGGGGGAGAAAGAAGAAATAAATAGGGGGAGGAGAGGATTAAAATATTAATAAATAATTATTAACTAAATTATTTATTTATTTATTTAAAATAATCGGGGTATTACAATATTATCTTTTTTGCTTGATGTCTGGAAGTTAAAAGCTGACCAGTGCAAATGCTATCATTTAAAAATGGATGCCCCATCGACATGAGCATCTCAATGATTTTAAAGTTAAATTTGGTGGTCATCAGACATGACAAAGCTGCAAGGCAGATTGTAGTCTTCATATACAAAAAATGTGAATAGCCCACAGTATGTATTAATAGGGGGGATAATGATATTCTTCATAGCTATGCTATATTGAACTTTTTGCTTTTGTTCACAATTTCTTTAAATTTGTCTGTGGTCCCTGCTGATTTGTCTTTGCAGATATAACATTCCAGAATTGGCTAAACAATACAAGGTTTATGCTGTTGATCTGCTGGGTTTTGGATGGAGTGAAAAGGCAATAATTGAATATGATGCAACAGTATGGAGTGACCAGATAGCTGATTTCTTGAAAGAGATTGTAAAAGAACCTGCTGTTCTAGTGGGAAACAGGTAAAGTGATGCTGAACTATGCAGTATATATCTCTTCTATTCCTACTTTGCTCATCTCAGTGACTTGTTGGTTACCCATTACGTCATGCCATAAATTATCGTGATAACTGCTTTGGGCAATCTCAAGGTCATAGGGAACATAATTTAAGTTTGTATGCTTCTAAAAATACAGGTCAGGTGTAGCTTCATAAAGTTTTATTGAGTCTATTAAGTTTGAGGTAGGCTGAAGGGTATTGCTCAAGTCCATCTTTGGTACTTTGTGGCTTTTATCAACCTTGCACATGAAAATTGCTTAAAGTAACTGAATTATTTTGCTTTAGTGACATCATCTGTCATCTGGGTACACCGATCATTCCATTCTTCTCTGTGGTCAAATTCCATCCATTCATTTTCATGACATTGCATATACCATATGTTGCACATACTTGAATTTCTTTAAATGCCAAAAAGGAGCTGGATGCTACAAGTTGCTAAACGTCAGTCTTTTTGCCAGCTCTTTGATTATTGGTTCCTTCTTATTTTTTTTGTAATACCCATTAAATGATCTAAAACTTTTAAAACTTGTTTCTTTTTCAGTCTTGGGGGTTTTACTGCGTTGTTGACTGCAGCAGAGTTGCAAGATAAAGTCCTTGGAGTTGTTTTACTGAATTCTGCTGGACAATTTGGGGAACAAAGTCAGCAAGATGAGAAAAATGAGAAAAGAATTCTCAATAAATATCTGCTGAATCCCTTGAAACAAGCTCTCCAGAGAATTGTACTTGGGCTTCTTTTCTGGCAATCAAAGCAGCCTTCTCGCATAGAATCTGTCTTGAAGAGTGTAAGCCTCTTCTAAACGAAATGGTGTATCTAAGCCATGCATTCTTCACATCTTTGGGGAAATATGCCAGGCTTTCAAATTTTACATCTTCATAGACTCATTTAACTTCCCAGACAGTTCATTTCATGTCGTATATATTTTATTTGGTATTGCTGATCTTCCCCTCTTATCTTTTGTGGAAGGAACGGCTATTCTGCATTTTTTTATTTTATATTACACCAGGACCCTCATCTCAATTTTTTTTTTCTATACATGGTAAACACTGAGCGTTTGAGGAGTAAAATTCCAATTTACTAGCATAATATTTTCAATGTGAAGGTAAGTTGTGTATGGATGCTTTTTTTGCAACTTAAAATTCTTTCTTATCATATACAGTAAATTATGGAGATCAAAAACCCCTTCCAGTGCTCTTTTCCTTGGCAACGTCCGTTGCTGACTGATGTAACTAGGAAAATCTATGATATTTTGGCTTTTCACTTGTATGCTGATGCTGCTATGCAAAATTGGTTGTTCCCTAATACGCAGGTATATATTAATCCATCCAATGTGGATGATTATCTACTGGAGTCGATAATAAGACCTGCCGAAGACCCCAATGCGGGAGAAGTTTATTACCGGTAGGGATTCTGAGATTGCCAAATACTTTCTGCTTGACAATTAGATTGTTTACAGTATATTGAGATTTCTTATCGAGAGTGCACAGCTTCTGCTTGACTCTTCTGAAGGTGATTCAGAAACATGCCAAATTACATTAACATCTAAAGGCTAAAGATAAAAGTACAAGTGCAAGTGTTAATTATTGCAAAGGAAGCAAAAGGAAAGGATACAAAGCACCACTAAATTCCATCAATAAGTTTGGGGGAAAAGCACCTTATGATGTTAAACAAAGTGCCTATTATGAATGTAGAAAAACTTGTGAACCTATCCTACATCTCATACATGCAGTCTGGCTTTTGTTTATTTACTCATCAGGCCAAGCCGAGGGCACCTCTTCCAGGTGTTAATTAGCTTTTACTGTTCTAACTGTTCTAACTCTCTGTAGGTTAATGACAAGGTTTATTTTAAACCAGAGTAAGTACACCCTGAACAGTGTTCTCAGCAAGCTGTCTTGTCCACTTCTATTGCTCTGGGGCGATTTGGACCCGTGGGTGGGACCCACGAAGGCCGCCCGGATTAAGGAGTTCTACCCGAAGGCATCTATTGTAAATTTGCAGGCAGGACACTGCCCACATGATGAGGTTCCTGAGCTGGTGAACTTGGCTTTGATGGACTGGCTATCTTCTCTGAAAGTTGAACCTTCTCTTCGCCGGTTAACATGAATAATCCAGTTGAATTATCCTGCTCCAGCCGTGCATTGAAGGGTCTACAAGCTGTACATGAAGATCCCGTCAAATTGGCCTCTTCTTGATTGGATTTGAGTAGAGATGGGGATATTGTTAGCATACACCTCATTCAAACCATTGAGTATGGAAAGGAGAAAATTGTGTACGTATCGTTGATGTAGATCATGTAGCTCTTTGCTTCTTTCAAACATTTGCCATGGTCTTATGAGCTACCAGCTGGTTTTCTCATGGCCGTTTCCAAGCTTCTTTGCTACCGGCCAGCCGCTCATTGGATGTAGGGATGTCAACGGGTCGGATTCGAGTCGAATAATAGTATTATCCGTATTCGTATCTTATAAGAAAAAGGTGTATTTACTTGTTGTTAGTTAACTATCGGTATTGGGTGTATCCGCGAACCGCATTGTTCTATCTGCTTAAAAATGGTTTACGGTCGAATAACGGACGGTTATCGAATATATAAAGAGATAATATATGTATGTTATCACCCAACAAAATAAGGAGTAAAGATAATTTTAGAAAACACATACAAATACATATTACAGTTAAAAGTATTTATTTATAGTAATGTACTAGAAGAAATTTCTTAATTATATATCTAACACAAAATATGAGATACAAAAAAATGATTTACAAGTCTATAGTAAAAATGATTTTTAACTATGTAATAAATAATTAGATGCATAATACAAAACATGAGATAAAAAAATATTAGTTACATATCTAAAACAATACATGTCCAACATAAAATATGAGATAGTCAATTTACAGCAAAAGTGAAATATCTTCTACTGGAACTGTAGTGTCTGTTCCTATTTTGTGTTGTCATTGTCCATTCAACTGATCACACAGTCGATGAGTTTCTCCAGTATGACAAGTCTCTTGGGATGTTAAATTCAGTGGGAGGGGAAGAAGCCATTGTCGTGTACGTGGACTGCACAATTAGGAAGTGAAAGAGATAGAAAACATCGTTGTCAAACGTCAGGGCAAAGCTTATCCAATGTTGAGATTCCAGAGAGGAGGGTGAACCGAAGAGTTAAAAGACAATAAGATCTTTTAGATGGAACACATATATATGCTTAGATGTCATAAATTGTGAGTCATTGTATTATGTATTAATTAACGAATACGGATAACAATTTTCGGGTTCGATTTATGGTGTATCCATGACCGCATCCGCTAAGATAATGGTTAATCAATAAACGAACACGGATAGCTTATTCAGAAAATTTAAACTATCCTTTAACTATTCGTTAACTAACGAACGGGTCGGATAATCAGATAATCGATAACCATTGACATCTCTAATTGGATGTAAGTTACTCTCTCTCATTAATATTGAAACCTTCAAGCCATGATAAATTGGTACTGGGGCGCATCAGTGTCTAAGGGCCCGTTTGGTATGAGATTATCTTGAGGATAAACTTGGTTTATCCCAAAATTTAGGGGATAAATTATCTCTTAAAAATTTTGGTGCCAAATGGGTCCTAAAAACCTAAAACCCCATTATTTCATATCATTTATTATATTTTATTTATCATATTAAAATATTATCCTGTTGTATTAGATTAATTGTTAAATTTAATTTAGATTTATTTTTATAATTTTATGCATTGCATTTTTCAACTAGTTTTTTTCATTCTTTTAAAATTTTAAATTTAGATATGTTTATTTAAATTCCTTTTTATATTTTTAACACGTTGTTGTCATAGTGTAGTACATATCTTAGAACTATAGCTTTGTAATATGATTTATATCATACAAAATTTAGTCATGACTGATTATAACGTTTAAAAAGCTATACTTTAAAGTTTATTTTTCGAATAATGTTTGAGTAGTCAGTGCATTGAAAAATTTATACATTTTACAATAACAACTCATCATAGAGGAGTAGACGGCCTATGTTACTAGAGCCGCAAAAGGTTTTGGAACGGAATTTGTATTATCGGATTTTAATAATTTTAAAATTATTATATTTTAATTTTTGTAAATTTTTAAATAGAATTTAAAAGTTAAATTTTATTTAAAAATAAATTAATAATTTTTATATAATTATTAAATTCAAATATATTTTATTATTTTATCGATTTTAATATCATGTTTTATAATTTATTTAATTTTATTTTAAAAATTCACTCATGTATACTTATTTTTTATTTAAATCAGATAGACAAAAATAAAATTAACTGATTTCAATGAAAACAAAGTCTTAAGATAAAAAGATTTGACATCCATTAACTTTTATTAAAATCAAATCAAAATTTTAAAAAGTAAATTTTGATTTTATCAAATTTTATATAATTTATTTAATATTATTTTAATTAATTGTATTCATGTATACCTATTTTTTATCGAAATCAAATAAGCAAAAATGATATCAACTGATTTCGTTGTTGATAAGGTATCAGAATATTTGATTTTAATTTTAATGGTTTATGGGATAAAAAATTAAGTTCGTTAAATTTTATCGTAATAATATAAAAAATTTAATTGTGAAATTTGATTCAAATTCTTTATTTTTTCTGTTTGAGAAAGAAAATGTCTAGGCGACTCTTCTAAAAGAATAGAAACGACGTATCAACACTATGTATTAGGGTGGTTGTGCATCCCCGCGGAACGCCGGAACCTGCCCGAAAGTCCGTCCACTTTCGAAACATCAACCTCCCTCTGCGAGTTAATTATGCTTGTATTAATAATTTATGTATAATTACTAAAATTTAATATATATTTCTAAAATTTTTATTCTTATTTTTGTCAAATTGAATATTATGTTTTATGATTTATTTAATTTTTTACAATTTTTTTATGTATACTTATTTTATCTAAATCAGATAAACAAAAAATAAAATTAGCTAATTTCAATGAGGACAAAGTCTTAAGATAAAAAATTTGACGTTTTTATTAAAATCAAATCAAAATTTTAAAAAGTAAAATTTGATTTCATTAAAATTTATATTTTTCATTTTATTTTATTTATTTAATTATATTGATGAATACTTATTTTTATCGAAATCAAATAAGTAAAGATAAAATGAGCTAATTTCAATGTCGATGAGGTAACAGAATATCTAATTTTGATTTTAATAGTTTATAAGATAAACAAAATAATGGGGTGTTTAGTTACATTTTATTTTTTATATGATTTTATGATAAAAAATGATATCACACATTGAAACTTGACAAATTTTAAAATTAAAAACTATAAAAACATAATGTTTGGCAAAAACATATCATTTTTAGAAATGATGGTAAGATATTTATAGGGTGTTTGGTAACGCTTTTAAATTTAAGATAACCTCATTTTTGAAATCAAGATTGAAGGACTTCTCAATTTTATTTTTAAAATCAAAACAGTCCAATTTTTTGTGTTTGGCAAAATTGTCACAATTTTTAAAAGTTAGATAGTAGCGTTTGGTTATGACTTTGAAATCAAAAGAACTTCTACGACACACAGTACATGCCAATACAACATAAAATATCACAATCTCTGTATTGTATATAATGTCAAGTAACATGATTGAATAATGAATCTATAACGATGAATATGATGGAGATGTCTGCGCAGAAATCTAGTCAAACTGAAGTTGGACATGAGCAGAACGCCATTGGAAGGAGACCCCCTTGTATAAGTTGCTGATGTTTTGATAATGATACGCGGACAGATAATAGTGGCCCACTCTATCATCTCGGTAGTATTGCATAATAAATTATCAATTCATCGTGCTCAAAACAGGATGAAGCGAGTGACGATGAGCGTCATCTTCGTCTCCGACCCCCACGCATTCCCGGCGGCCGTCGCGGGGAGCTTTGTACCGGCGCCGTCTGGTTGTGTTCCCAGGTCAACATCCCCCGAGTCCGCCCCCCCACCCCCGTGGGCAGGCTCCTGCCGGAGTCCTACTCGTCTCCCCCGCCGCCGCAGCGAAGAGCAGGGGAACTGGTTGGCGTCACCGCCGAACCACGCCATGGCTGCACAGCGACGGCCTCGTCCGTTCCCTCCCTTTGGCTTGGCTGGCCCCCCCTCCATGGAGCACTCGGATAGAGCCAGCATCCTCCCGAGTCCGCCCCCCCACCCCCGTGGATAGGCTCCTGCCGGCGTCCGCCGTCATCCCCCCAGGAGCCGGTGTCTGCCGTCGCCCCCCCCCCTACCCGGAGGTGTCCGCCGTCGTCCCCCCCGGCTCCTGCCGGACGTCCCCCCCAGGAGCCGACGTTCACCGTCTCTCCTGCCGACGTCCGCACCGTCGTGCCCCCCGCGGACGGACAGGCTCCTGCCGGCGTCGAACATCCGCGGACGGGACGATGAACCACGTACCTGATGGTGTCCGCCGTGTGGTCATCCAGGTTGGAGAGGCGCGTTGGCGGGTCGAGGGAGACGCCTGGACGGGGGAGACGGAGATGCCGCGGGAGACGCTTGATGTGGGAGACGCCGGGGGAGACGGCTGTGGGAGACGCCTGACGTGGGAGACGGGTGAGAGCAAACGTGTGCCCACGTCTCTCTTGAAAATAAAACAACTCCTTCCCTGTTTTATTTCTGAGAGAGTTATTAGGAATAGAAATCTTTGTTTTCAAAAAAAAAAGAGCGGGAAGAAGACATGATCAAACACCTCTCTTTCTCTATTTTCAAATTTTAAGTAAAAAAAGGGAAAAAAATGTTACCAAACACCCTATTAGTGCATAAATGAAAAGTTACTTATGTAACACATGGGTTAGGCTGTCGACCATGTGCCGTGGTTGCGGGTTTTTGAAAAAAAATGTTCAATACCTTTTTTATTTCTATCACGCGGAGAAAGGTGAAAAAAATTATAAGATAAAAAATTGTAACGTATGTCAAACGTTTTTAAAAATATTTTTACTACAATTTTTAAAAATTAAATTTTTTTTACTCATTATCATGCGACTAAATATTCCATAAGTTCATAATTTTTATCAAAAAAAAATTGAAAATTTAAATTGTGTAATTTGATTTTAAATTTTTTTATGTTTCTTTTTTTTCGAGGAAGAAAACGTCGAACGTGGATAAGCGACTCTTCTAGAAGAATAAAAGCGACGCATCAATGCAGTGTATTAGGACGGTCGTGCGTCCCCGCGGAACCTACCCGGAAACCCATCCACTTTCGAAACATCGACCTACCTCGGGGAGTTAATTACAGGTTCCCCGCCACCTTCATCTCCGTCTGACCATAGGTTATAAATGAACCGACGGCCTTCCGCCAGCGTTAGCAGTCGGCATTCGGTTACATCGAGATCGAGAGAGAGAGAGAGAGATGGCAGCTGAAGGGAAGAGCAAGGTGCTGGTGATCGGAGGCACAGGTTACATCGGGAAGCACATCGTCTATGCCAGCGTCAAGGCGGGCCATACTACTTTCCTTCTCGTCCGCAAGGCCACCGCCGAGTCCTCCGATCCTGCCAAGGCTGGGCTCCTCCGGTCCTTCAAGGAAGAGGGGGTCGCATTTCTCTATGTACGAGCTGCAACTCCCTTCTCTCTTCTCAATTCGTAGCTTTGTTGCTTATTGGCGGCGGCTGTTGTGTATTGTAGGGCGACCTGTTCGACCACGAGAGCCTGACGAACGCAATCAAGCAGGTGGACGTGGTGATTTCAACGGTGAGCACGGGCCAGATTCCGGAGCAAGCGCGAATTATCGACGCCATCAAGGCGGCTGGCAACGTCAAGGTAAACGGTATAAGCTAATTCAGAACCCTGGCTGGTTCTCCCCCAATTTCCCATCTCCTATACCCCTATTGCAACCTCTTCTCTAGCTACTTACGATCCGGATCCGACAAACATTTGGAGATCGATTGCAAATTTGCCAGATATCTGTCTGCCGATCCCCTTTTCTGAAACCAAGTGATATTTCTATGTGTAAATGCACACTAGGTCCGTTTTACGGAAGCCACTTTACCACCGGGTCCGTTTTCAAAAACACCTTTCCATTAGGTCCGTTTTTTCGAAATAGCATCACACCCACTCCGATTTGGACTTGAAATGTCATTTTTGCCCCCTTGCACACTGGTCTTCGCGGCGGCGGAGGGCATCGCGGCGGCGGGCATCGCGGCGGCGGGCATCGCGGCGGCGGAGGGCATCGCGGCAGAGGGCTTCGCGGCGGAGGGCGAGGATCTGCCGGACGACGGGCTGGAGGTCGGCGCGGAAGCTGCCCTGCGACGGCAGGAAGGACTTGTCGACGGCGCTGAAGGCGACGGGGGTGGAGACCTTGATCTTGTCCGCCCACCCGAGGTTGGCGAGGGCGGCGTGGATGTTCTCCATGGCGGGGACGAGGAAGCGGGAGAGATCCGGGCGCTGGTGGAACACCTCGTTGCCCATGGCGATGGTCTCGATCCGGGTGGCGGGGTAGTAGACGCCGACGTTCTCCCACACCCACGTCCCGGCCCAGTTCTTGTCCTGGGCGGCGTTGGAGAGGAGCTCGTTCCGGAGGGCGACGACGACCTTGATGCCGCTGTCCTTGAAGGCCCGGAGGACCGTGGCGGAGGAGGGCATCGCGGCGGCGGGAGGAGGGCAACAAGGGGGCGGAGGAGGGCTTCGCGGCGGCGGGAGGAGGGCAACAAGGGGGCGGAGGAGGGCTTCGCGGCGCGGCGGCGGCTTCTGCAAGGGCATCGACGGCTCACAGGAAGGGCAAAATGGGGATACCGGGACCGGCAAAACGGACCTAATGGTAAGAAAATGGGTTGTCAACGGATTGGAGGGGATGAAAAAGTGGTCAACGGATTTTTTGGTAAACCGATTTTCTTAAATGGATCTGGTGGTAATTTTCCCTATTTCTATTCGAATCGATCCCGTTGTTTCGACGTGGAACAGATATCTTCGATTAACTGTCGGTTTCTGTGCAGCGGTTCTTCCCATCGGAATTTGGGAACGACGTGGATCGGGTGCACGCGGAGGAGCCGGCGAAATCGGCCTTCGAGGCCAAGGCCAAGATCCGGCGTCTACTGGAAGGGGAAGGCATCCCGCACACCATCGTCTCCTCCAACTTCTTCGCTGACTACTTCCTCCCCTCGCTCGCCCAGCCGGGTTTCCTTGCGTCGCCTCCCCGTGACAAAGTTGTCATCCTCGGCGACGGCACCCCCAAGGCCGTGTTCGTGAGCGAGCCGGACGTCGGCACGTACACTATCCGCGCGGTGGACGACCCGCGAACGCTGAATAAAATCCTGTACCTGCGGCCGCCGGCCAACGTTATCTCTTTCAACGAGCTGGTGGCGCTTTGGGAGGGCAAGATCGGGAAGACCCTAGAAAAGGTCTACGTCCCCGAAGAGGAGGTCCTCAAACAGATCAAAGGTAAATCGCGGGGATCGATCTCATAGTACTTGTCGATCGATGCCCGTCTTTCTCGCAGCCGCAACCCCATCTGCGCGCGACTTCTCCGGTCACCGGTGGTGGATGCTCTACGATGTTCATCATTGCTCTTGTGGTTGTGCAGAATCGCCGTTCCCCGTGAACATCGTGCTGGCTATCTCCCACACGGCGTTCGTGAAGGGCGACCACACCAACTTCGAGATCGAGCCGTCGTTCGGGGTGGAAGGCTCCGAGCTCTACCCCGATGTGAAATACACGACCGTCAGCGAGATTCTCGATCGCTTCGTCTAAGCACCGCCCGGAGGGGAAAGAATGACGGTGGAGTTTATTCGCCCGTACTGTCGGTGTGTATTTGTGGGTCGTGTACCCAGTTATGTTCTTCTATGACATGTGCTATCTATGTTTTTCTTTACATTTGAAATCAAATGAGTCAGTTTACAAAAAAATTAAATGAGGGTTACGTAACAATCGGTGTGTATTTGTTGGTTGTGTACCCAGCTATGTTCTCCTATTTAATGTGCTATCTATGTTTTTCTTTACATTTTGAAATCAAATGAGTAAGTTTAAAAAAATTAAATGAGGGTTACGTAACAGTCGATTAAATTAGTTGACTAATCTAAAATTTATATTAATTAGTAGTCTTTTCGAGAAGTTACTCATTCTCGATTTACTCTCGATAGAGTATCTTTAATTTCGAAGTTTTTTTCCATATAATTCTTAAAATATAATTATTCGATACTATTAATAATTTATTGATTTATTTTTTTAACATATTCACAAATTGAAAAATTACAATCTATCTCTTTTTAAATATTTGATATTCTTGTCAATGTTATGCATTTTACGTATCACATATCCATATAAGTCACACTAAATTCTTCGGATGATTAATTAATATTGTTGATAATTTATTGATTTAATTTCTTAATATATCTACTAAGAGCTAGAGACTAACTATAAAATCTCCATTCTACTTTTACATCGATATAATTTGAAAATGATCTAGAAATATTATATTATATTCCCAAATTATAGTCACACCAAACGAACCCTATCAATCCACGTACGGGGGACCAGCCCAACCGGGAGGCGGATCCCCTGTTCACCACGATCTACACTCCTACACATTCTTCCGTAATTTGTTCGCGTAACCATGATTTGCAGGTTCTTAGTTGATATCTTGGTTGCGTGGACAAATCGGGACAGAGGATCCGATCCCGCCCAACCCCCGCCGACTGTTCTCTTCGGAAACTACATGATCAAAGGAAACAGTATCCTCTGACCAGCATGGACTCCGGAACAGAGCATGGGAAATAACAAGTTAGCTTCATGGAGTCGATTTTCAGGAAGACACGAACGCCCAACAGTGCAACCTTTTAGACATCATACTTAGAATTTTAAATATACACTTATGTCGCTAAAAAAAATTTGAAATTATTTTTAGATCTTTGACAAATACCAATGTTATTTTTATCATGTGAAATGCTCATTTTAATAATTTTTATTAAAAATTTTCAACTGAAACATGAGATATATAGTAAGTGTCCAAACTCTTTTGTTGATCGTATTGCTTTCATTTAAAAAGTAACTCCGTGAAGGCACTACTTAAATTTTCCTTACCATCAAGATACCATAAAAATAAATAATTTGCTTATACAAGTAGCTAGTGATAAAAATTATCTGTCGTTAACATAGCCATATGAATGATAAAGTCGTCTTAACAAACAATCTGCAGTTGACCGAATGGTAACTTTGCTTTTCATTTCCTTGAAACAGATATTCCCTGAAGGGTATTTTCCTTGATTTTGATTTAGATGAAATCAAATGCACCCTTAATTGCACTTGAATTCATGCAACAACAAATAACAGCCCTAGATAACATTAATTCGTAATGAGGTGTTTGGTTGCATGATAATCGAGATTTTTATTTTAATTTTTAAAAATTATAAGAAAACTCGTTAAAAGATACGTTTGACAACTATGATAATTTTATGTTTTGAAAGTGATTTTCTTCTTAATTAAAAAAATAGTCTCATCTCTTTCTTTCTTTTTTTGTGATCTCCCATTTTGTTTGATCACGTATAGTAGTTACTCTTTTTTCTTTCCGTGAGGTTGTTTCACTTTTTATTTTAATATAACTTTTTATCATAAAAATGTAAAAAAATATCATGCAACCAAACACTCCCATAAAAATTTTGGGTAGATGAATATATAAACTCATGATCACAGACTGTGGCGAAATCATTCAGAAATTGTATAGATTTTGTCGACAATCTATCTTTACTTAGACGAGAAATTTAAACTCACCCCCTGAGCGACGAAATTTATCCCGTCGCCAACTCATATGCAAGCCGTAATAAGTATTTTTTTAATCTAAAATTTCGCCATCGCTTGGAAAAATAATTATGTGATTTACTGAATTATATGCATGGATCGGCGTACCTTTCTAAGCAAAATTTGGGGGAATCTTGAATTGGATAATTGGGCCGTAAATAATCAGATAAATAAATACAAAATTGAATGCTTCCAAATTTGTTTTTTATAAAATATTAAATTTAAATATATTAAATAATTCAAAATTAAGTTTAAATTTAGATTGAATCTCATAAATAAGTTAAATTTAAAATTTTATTAATAATTTTTTAATGATTTTAAAATTTATAAACAAATTTGTATATAATTTAAATTTAAAGGTGAGTTGAATTTTACTTTAGTTATTACTCGAGTTCAAATTCGACTCTACTCGATTAACAAATGAATCAAACTTGAACAAATGTTCAACGTATTCATTAAAACTCGAACTTGTGTAAACTTCAAACATCATATTACTCAACTCGGTTGAACTCGTTTGCACTCTTAATCGATAAATTTTTATCAACGGGTTGTGTATTTTTGTGATAAAGGAAAGTAAATCTGTTTTAGCGTTTTATATTTTTTTATTTGATTTCGAGATAGTAAAATATTATCGAAAATTGGTATATTGGAGCAGCTTTATTACTCTCCAAACCGCTACAAGAGGGCTTAGAGGGGGAGTCGGCCGACTCGCTTCCTCCTTCGGTTCTCCATCACTAACCCGACCTTCATCCGCTTAGCTGCCGCCGACGGCACGCTGGCAGCCCGATCGCCGGAGGCGCAGTTCGGCGGAAGAAGATAGCTCGCTCTGCGTTCGGCCGTTGGAACGGTAGGCTGGAGGTCGGTTGAAGGATGGGGACGCTGGGGAAGGCGATCTACACGGTGGGGTTCTGGATCCGGGAGACGGGACAGGCTATCGACCGCTTGGGCTGTCGCCTTCAGGGCAACTACTACATTCAGGAGCAGCGTAAGAAATTCTCTTGAGAATTTTTTTTCGGGAATGAAGCGGAGAAAGTGCCTTTTGTTTGATGAACACCTCATTTCTTGATCATCTTTTACTTCTATTTAATTCAATACCCAGTCGTCCAGTTCGAGATGTTGAAATTGTTGTTTTCTTTTTTTTTGTCACTTTTGGTGTCTACTCAATTTAGTACTCCATCACCCATTTTAAGATGTTGGAGTCGTTGTATTCCACTCATTATGGTTGCTTTCGTAATTGCTGGGCCCACGTATCTTACTATGTCGTTAAATGTTGCTCTCGGATGTGTATGTGTCGATATAACTAGGTTCCTTGGCGTTGAAGCCTATTGTGCTGCTTTTGATCATAAATAAATGACCATCCTTTGCTTGTTTTGTGCCTAAAGCCGCATCAGAAACATCTATGATATGATTGGGATTTTTCTATTTGTTGGTGAGAAGGTGTTAACTTTTACGAGGATAAAATTCCTTCTATAATCTTTGCATGAGCATCAGACTAAGGAGATGGTTTCCCCTTGAAGGTTGTTTTCCAAGTGAGCTTAGTATCTATTTAAACATCCCAATTCCCAAGTTAATTAAGGTTCGAATGAAGTACTTACTCTTGTAGGATGACTTGTTTACCTTCTCAAGCATGCAATATAGGGAAATGTCATTGAGAGTACTGGATGTAGAAAATAGTTTGGAAGCTAATCTTCTATGCTGCAGTGTTATTTGTGTCACTTTCTATTGTTTTGTTGCTTGCAGGTTCAAAGATATGAGAATATATTTTAGACATAAAAATTCCAATTTCACTCACATGTTTCCTTTTTTATTTTTTTCTTTTTATCTCCAATGAGATAATTCAGAGCAAAAGTTTAGTGGATTACAAGTTTGGATTAGAACTATACTTTCAATTTTACTAAAAAGAGAGGTAGTAAATCCAAGTTTGTTGGTGTTCCTCTTCGTCAAAGGATATGCATGAAATGGGTTTAGAATAATAGTTATTTTCAGTCTAATATATATGGAGAGTGATGACAATGCCGATTCCCTGCTACGTTTTTACCTTAGAACAAAGGGATGTAGAGCATTACATTTAATAGGCTTTTTGTCCGATTTGGACGAGCAAAAAGTGTATTTTCTTATAGAGGTTAGACCGAGGTGTTGATCTTAGATAAATGTTGGAACTCCAAAGAAAGTTTGATGTGCAGCAATTGTGAAATGACTCAAAAGTGGTGGATGGCATCTCTTAGAATGTTTGTAAAGTCTTGGGTTGGCCTTGAGGCATTTTGTCAAAGCCTCACGAGATGCAAGCCTCGAAACATATTGAGGCGGAAGCCTCAATTCAAGGAAAAATATTTTATTTATTAATAATTTAATAAATAATCATAAAATCTATAAAATATCTAAATGACTAGCATTAAAACAAAATATAATCAAGTATAAATTGCTTAAATTTTTTTTTGTATGAATAAACAAAGTTAGATTAATACTTTAAGAGTATAACGAGAGTGAAATTTTTTTTCAATACTATTTAAGTCTAAATAATGTATTGTACTTGTAACTTTTATATACTCGACATTTTTATTTATATAAACATATTTTATTGAAATAAATTCTATGGATTTGAAAAAAAAGGCTAAAACAATAAGGCATATATGTCCTTTCAAAGTTCAAAAAAAGTGGTACAAAAACTTGCTTGACAAGAAGAGGAAATGCTTTCTCTCTTTGCATGCGTAGACAATTTTAATTTTTTTATTTTTCTTTATTAATTTGTATTAAAATGCTCTTGATCTTGAGGCTTACTGATGCGGGACAGAAGAGGAGGTGCCGCCATCTCGGTGTGCGTCGGCGGGCCCGAGAAGGCTGTACCGAGATGAGAGCTGCCCGAACAGGGCTGACGGGTGTTGAACCAGACTGAAACCAAGCTGAACCGGTCTGAAAGGTGCTGAACCAACCCCAGACAGCGCTGAATCGCGACGAACCGGGTTGGAAACTGCTGAACCGGACCTGAAATCCACCGAACCGGACCCCTCGGCCGCTGAACCGGGCCCACAAGTGCTGAACCGGTCCCAAACGGCGCTGAACCGGCCTTAAAATGCCTGAACCGGGGTCAAACAGGCCTGAACCGGGTCAAAACCCACTGAACCGGCCTTGAACCGGCCTCTGAATGGGTGAACCGGGCCTGAACCGGCCCCTGGAGCGTCGAACCGGCCTTGAACCGGCGGTCTGGACGTGAACCACCACCGAACCGGGCCTGGACCGTCGAACTGGGGGGTGGCTCGGGCGGCTGGGGCGAACCGGCTGAACCGGTCGCGTGGCCATCCGCATTGCTTAACCCGGCTGGGTTCGTGGCCGCCCAGGGCGGTGCCGCGCGACCAATCCCCCCCCGGGGGAGGGGGGTCGTGGCGTGCCGCCGGTAGCCCGACCAAGAGGGGAGAGAGAGCGCGTGGGGGCTCGGTCAACACCGGGCGTCCCCGACGTCGCGGAAGGGGGGGGAGCTGCGGGCGGCGGCGTCTTCGTGCGCGGCGGGTGTGGCGGCCACCGTGGCCGGGAACAGAGGTGGGAGGCCTCAGCAGCGGCGGCCAGAGGCTCCGACGGCGCCGCCTGATCCTCCTCTTCTCTCCTCCTTCGTCGTCGTCGACTAGGTTCGCCGGAATGGGGGAGTTTGGGGGGGTCTTCGACAGTCGACGGAAGCGGGGTTGGGGATTCCGGGCTGGCGGCGGCTCAATAGAAGGGAAGGGGGTTCGGGGAGGCTCCGTGGGAGGCCAAAGGCCCTGTGGGAGGGGTGCTCGTGGGGTAGGGGAGCCGCACGGGGGGGTGTTTCGGTTTAGGGCGCGCGTGTGCGTCCGGAAGGTGAGGGGAAGGGGGCGGAAAGGGGAACCCGGGGGGTGCCGTAGGGGTCTTGGGAAGGTGAGGGGTGGGATGGAGGGCCCCAATGGAGCTGGGGCAGGGCGTCGACTGAGATATCGACGGATCTCGGAATTCGTCGGAGGTGAAAGGGAAAGCGATTGGGGCAAGGGGGAGGACGCCAGACCGAGCTCCGGAGGTGGGGAGGAATACCAGTAAGGGAAGGGGAGAACCGGGAGCACCCGGAGGTGAGGGAACGACGCCAATGTCGGAGGAGGAAGGGGGAAAACGGGAGGAGCTTCTCTCCTTGGGTTCAAACGTCCATCTCTTTTCTTTCTTTCATTAGGTTTGTGCTCTTTAAATAGAGCTGGACATTACAAGATAGACTCCTAAAAATCCTAATTACATATATGTCCTTTAAAGAACTAAAAATAAAAAAGATTCAAAGGACTCTAAATACTCAAATAAAAATGCGTAAAAAATAAAATTCTAACACTACGAAATAAAAGAAATAACTTCGTCGTCTCCTGAGGACTCGGAAGATGCTATCTCCGAACAAACGGACGACCCGGTCCGTACCGGTCCCCATCACTTACACCTTATCACTGTCTCAACGCCTCACCTGGAGCAAGGCATAAGCCTCATGTTTTGCCAATGAGACATATGCCTCACCAAAGATTTGAAGCGCCACACCTTGAGGTGTATAAGCCTTGGCACCTCGAGGCGGTGCATTTTTAAACAATGGGTTATATGAAGGAAAAGGTTAGGAATATTTCTGAATTGGGTCTCAATTCTTAAAGGCATACAAGGGAGGGACTTTTCCAGTTTGGGATGATTGTACTAAAAATATTTAATCGGATGCATTTTCAAACTTCTATTTGTTTTGACATCATGTAATTCTCTGGCATACTTTTTCTGCACAAAAAAATCTTATAATTCTAACTAGAACTCTTTGGAGTCTGTTTTGCTTGTACTTTTTACATGGAGGCTTTATTGTCATTGGAATGTATGAAAACTATATTAGAAATTGTATAACTGAAAAGCATGTCCATGTCTGGTACCATTGTCACTTAACTGCACCAACACCGTTAATCTGGCTGTCAATTCATTTTCCTTCATGTTTTCCCTTCCATCATCATTTCAGTCTGTTGTGCTTGTACTTTTTACATGGAGGCTTTATTGTCATTGGAATGTATGAAAACTATATTATAAATTGTATAACTGAAGGGCATGTCCATGTCTGGTACCATTGTCACTTAACTGCACCAACACCCTTAATCTGGCTGTCCAGTCATTTTCCTTCATGTTTTTCCTTCCATCATTTCAGTGTCTAGGCATCGCACACTTATGAACATTTTTGACAAGGTGCCCAATGTTGACAAGGAAGCGTTCGTGGCACCTAGTGCATCTGTTATTGGTGATGTACAAGTTGGATGTGGATCATCCATTTGGTATGGGTGCGTTCTGAGAGGTATGGTGGCAACAGGAAGGCATTTTAATCAAAGTGTTTTAATTTATGTTGCAAAAGCTATACATCGAGCATTTTAGTATGTCTAAAGAAGAGTTTTCTTTCTGTGATGTATATTTTTCTATCTTCACTAGTAGTAGATAAAAAATGAGTGACATGCTTTTTTTTCCGTGAAAGTGGTTAAGAATGTTTGGACATTTCTGTCTGTACTTTATTGAGCTTAGTGTAGTCTTATGAGGGAGATTGCCTTTTAGATCATGTATTCATCGTGTTTTATGGAATGCTGTATTGTTTTTATACTTTTTGGCCAATTTTGATGACTACAATGGTGAACTCTTGACGAAAGCACATGACACTTTGGATTTTGTATTTTTAGGGGTACCAAGTAGTATTATGCATCAAAAAATGCAGTTTTGTGATGAAACACATAACTTGTTGAACACATGTTAAAATGTTCTCGAATTGTCAAGGGTTACCTGCCGTTTTGAAACCGTAAAATGAAATGTAGTAGTGGACTATGGTAGATTGCCTACACGAACACTATTATTGTCTAGAACTCAAGGTTGACATGATGGTCGTAAGATTTTTTTTCAATAAATTATGGACTGGATTAGTGGCTACTATATGATAAAGTGTAACAGATATTATATGCTATCAATTCATTAAACGCATTTATGTGGCTGCTTGCCTAATTTGAATGCTAAATCACTATTCTTCTGTTCTCCCTTCCTCCTAGACTTGTTTTTACTTGATACTAGTTTAATCGATGTCATCATCTGCATTACCTTATTTCTAGTGCTTTGCCATTTGTCTGTTGTCTGTCATGCAGCACACTGATATACATGGTCTCCCACTTCCAGGTGATGTAAACAGCATAAGTGTTGGGTCTGGGACTAATATACAAGATAATTCTCTTGTGCATGTCTCAAAGTCTAATTTAGCTGGAAAGGTTTTACCAACTATGATCGGGGACAATGTTACTGTTGGTAAGTATCATGCTTCCTACCATTTTATGACCTTTTCTATTTTATTATATTTTTTATAATTCCTTCATGTGCATGTGTCCGTTGTGCATTTTGTTTTGTATATAGTCGGGACCACTGGTTTTCTTTTGGTGATCTAGTTCACGATATGCAGAATCCACCAATCCAATCTTCAGGTTATTTACCAACCAGGCCTGATTCCCTCCTAAAATCGGTCAAGAGTTGGCATGACTCGTTGAGATGAATTAATGCAGAGTAGGGATGCACTCATAGTTGTCAAGGCATTGTTATATACTTAAATTTTATAAAAATTTATTTAACTTTCTTCTCTTTCACACACACATCAATTTTACTTATGTGCATTGATAAAACACTCATATTCAATTATAACATAACAAATATAATTATATTTATGTTTTGTTTATATATAACAACCTCCCGACTCAGCCTTCCTTGAATACCGCCTTGACCGCCTAGGCGACGCCTAAGCGGCCGCCTTGTCGCCTAAGCGGAATTGGTACCCTTCAACGCCTTGGGCGCCTTGTCGCCTTGACAACTATGGATGCACTGATCTGGCTAAACTGGTGTTACAGGCCTAAGATCAACTGAGATCAGAAAATCCTAACGCTGAATAAGCTGATTCTGGTGGAGTCAGAACGTCTCACTGATTCCAGCCTATTCTTGGCTTTCCCTGAATAGGTCTATGAGTCCAATCCAACTCCAGTCCTTGGAATGGTTGGTTCAGTGTTTTGGGGCCTTTAATGTTAAGTTTTTTTTTTCGAAGCTTCTACCTCTGATTTTTCACACGTGTTACTGGGTTAAGGATTTTTTGAGGCTTCTAGCTCTATATTCCTTTTATTTTATGGGGTAACAGGCTAATCAAAAACTGTATGATGCCCTTTTTGCCTTTGTGATGCTCTTTTTAAAATACTTGTTTAAGTTTGCAAATGTCAGCTTAAGATAATTAGCCTAGGAAGCCAGTTACAGTTTACGTCCTTATCTTTGACAGGGCATAGTGCTGTTTTACATGGATGCACTGTTGAAGATGAGGCTTTTGTTGGTATGGGTGCTGTCTTGCTTGATGGGGTTGTGGTTGAAAAGAATGGGATGGTTGCTGCTGGAGCACTTGTCAGGCAGAACACAAGGATCCCATCTGGAGAGGTTTTCCTTTTACCACCTTTGAATGTTATCTTTGTCTTTTACTCTTTTATAACTGATACTAGAATTATATTGCATGCTGCTTTTAAAGAGTGAAATTGATTTACCTTGTGGAGCCAAATTTACGTGGTTGCATTGCAGTAGACTCGGATCCACTCATTCTTTCCCAGTCACTTTTCACATAACTAGTTTCTTGATTCATTTTCATTTTCTTACTTGAATTATTGGGGTTCTGGAATGTGAACCTTACAGATTTCTTATTTTTAGTTAAATGGTTCTTGATTTTGTCAATTTAACTACAATTTTTTTCTCTGCAGGTTTGGGGTGGAAATCCAGCCAAGTTTTTAAGGAAGCTCACTGAAGAGGAGATTGCATTTATATCACAGTCCGCTGCCAACTACAAGAATCTGGTTCAGGTTCACGCTGCAGAGAATGCAAAATCTTTTGATGAAATAGAGTTTGAGAAGGTGCTCCGCAAGAAATTTGCTCGCAGGGACGAGGAGTATGACTCAATGCTTGGAGTTGTTCGCGAAGTACCACCCCAGCTTATACTTCCTGATAATATCCTTCCTGACAAATCAAGCAAGCCCGGTCCATGAATGAGCTCCCTCAATAGCATACTTCTCTGCTGTCTTCTTGCTGGTGAACGTCTTTTGACAACTCTGGTGAGGCAGACTAGTTAGTGCTCTAACCGGAGGCACCTCTCTCTTCTTGCTGTTCCCAAATCATTCTTGATCGAGGTCCCCTGCTATATATATATATATATATATATATATATATATATATATATATATATATGAACCCGTTCTTCTGATCCTCTTTTTTCTGGGAAATCCCTCCCCAACCAGTCTGTGTTAGGGACATGTATTCGTGAACGTTTTCTGTCTTCTGCCTTACATTTGGGGAAACAAGGCTAGAAATTCTGTTTTTCTTTGTTAGGATTCTGAAGAAAAAAAGAACACGGCCATGCGTTTCTGAGCTTTCTTAGTCATTACCTCATCGGGGAACTTGAAGACATTTTTCGACAACTTTTGCTTGCACCTTTTCAGGATCAAGATCAAGGATCATCAAGGGATGCCTTCAAGAAGAGCCACATTAAACAATTCCAAGTGGTCTGAGCCATCAACTGTTGTTCTTCTTCCTCGCATTGTTTTGTTTTAGTCCGGGGAATTAGGACCACAAAAAACATTCTTTTGTTTTGTTCTTCCTACTCGGAAAAAGGTTTTAAGTGTTCCAATCCTGATAATGTTGGAATCACTCTATTTCGATTTTAATTCAATTTCTATTTTATTATCGGAATCGAAATAGGATTCGATAATTTTTGACATACATATTGTATTTATTTTTATTTAAAAACAAATTAATAATTATCATACAATTAGACATATTTTTTCAAAAAAATCTATTTTATTTTTTATCATTTTAAAAATTATATTTTATGATTAGTTAATTTTACACATATACATATATAAATATATTTATTTTATATCAAAATCAAATTAATTGAAATGAAAATCAATCAATTCCGATTTTAGGACTCAGTTAATCTTTATCGAATCCAATAAGAATTTTGTGAGAGGCGGTTTAAACCTGGTGTTTTGTTGTTTTTTCATTTAAATGTTAATAGATAACACAAAATTTAAAATTAAGATAAAAACAAAATTAGTTTAATTAATTTTATTTTATAATTTAATGTTTAAAACAATATAATATTGATGATTATTTTACTAAAACTTTCTGTGAACATGTGTGATTACAATACCTGATTTAACGGAAATCTTTTTTGTCCTTCTCCCACTTCCCATTTCTGCAACCTTGAATATTTGCAACAGTTGGATCTGATTGATTGAGGAACCCCTGCCCGATTTGATAAATTTGACTTCCTGCCGACATGAAAATAAGCCTGAAGCCCAGTAGGGAGCTGCAATGGACATATTCCCAGAAATTCAGTTCAGTGTCTGCTATGTTGTTTGAATCTGGAAGTTGATCCTCAGTGACACATTATTCAGGTGCTTTTTAAGCAGCTGTTTGTATCACACCACCATTTTTTTGTTTGGGGGGGGGATGGGGGCATTAAACTTCCCAAGTTTTTATCAGGAAGTGACTTCTTGAAGTCCACATATTTAGCATAAACTTTTTGAAATTACACAGCTCCGTATTCGGAAAGGTTTGTTCAGAGAATTAGTTACAAGAAAATTGCCAGTTTTATGTGCTCATGAAGGCACAGCTAAAATTATGAGAATAAGGAATATATAAATGAATAGTTAGATTCGCAAGGTTTACGCTGAAATGCGCCATTTTAACGTCTACATGCCGAAATGCTTATTTGACGTTAGCGGGGGCGTGGAGTTTCACTCTAATTTGGATGCAATTTGCCCAGAGTGCAGTCGGAAAACGGATTCCAATCACTACAGAGTCCAAAATCCAGATGTTTCTCATTTTGCAGGGCAATCAATTCTGAATGACCAACGAGATCAGTTCTCTAATTTTATTCATACTACATAGCTAGCTGTTTTTATATAGTAATTAACTACAGCCTCGTTTCTTTTCTCTCCAGATGCAATCTGGTGTACAAATCCCCTCACTGAATACCAACCTTGAAGAAAGCTGCACTTTACCTCCCTGGTTTTGTTTGCTAGATTTTGTAAATTTTGTTCAAACACTGTCAATCAAATTGATCACCAGACGTGTTGTATATGGCAGAGTACTACCTACTTTTTGTAGTCTGGCGGGGGTGGTCATGCCGTTGATTCTTTTTCTCTACGATATGAGTACATGCCTGCGGACGATCACTTGGAAGATTTTTCAGTAATCTATAGAAAGCCCCAACATTCAAATCCGTTGTAGTCTAGTTGGTTAGGATACTCGGCTCTCACCCGAGAGACCCGGGTTCAAGTCCCGGCAACGGAACTTTTTTTTTCTTTTTTTGGGCAGCTTTTACCCAACCCTATACAACGTGACAGGTCGTCTTCTCAGCTGGCCAGGGCAGGAGTCCCTACTTCTCTGGCCCCTCCATCTCCCATAGACATGCATTGATATCATTATTATCCCTATCTGGAGTCCATGCGTCTTTTCTCCTAGTCTAGTTGGAGGTCTGACTAATATACCTTACATATACATATCCGGTGGCTCATCATAGACATGCATGGCACACATTGCAAGATCTCATCATTCCTACGTGGATAATAAGATCATGCAAGTTCACACCTCCGTCTTTTCTCCTAAAAAGTATTATAAAATAAATACTTAAAATAATTATGCATGTCCATTTTTAGTTATAGAATAGTATTATATTGTAAATGTTTTTAAATATATTATTTTTATTAATATATAGCGCTATTTTATAGTTATTATTATTTTCGGTTTAGCTGGTTGGGTCTGGTCCTATTTAGAGAAGTCACAAATTAGTTGAAGCGAACGTTTGATGACCCTGAACCAAGCTAGATCGAGCTGAGTCTCTCCGTACACGCCACATTCTACTTTAATAAAAGTTAGCAGTGTCTAAATCTATTTATGACGTTATAAGATATGTTATCAGAATCAAGATCAGAGTAGTCGATACATTATTTTCTAATATTTTGTAAAAATTAAAATTTATGTTAGATGCAAATATATAAATTATTAAAAATTCGATATACAAATATAAAGGCAGAATTTTAAATACATCTTAATAATAATACAATATTTATTAATTTATTTTAAATCATTTTTGTTAATGTTTTGATCCAAAAAAAAAACTTCCGGACGGAACCGAGTTGAAAATGTCTCAAATTGAGAAGGCTTTGGATTTGAATCCGTTCAGTCTTGATTGATTTAACGGTTTCAACTCTCCGCCTATGGGGTTTCCTATGCCTTTGATTCATCTTATTATGTCTTGTACGCGGTCAGTTTCCTATTCACTTAACTTAAATGGTTCTTTATCTGACTGCATTGTTCCAAGTAGAGGTATAAGACAAGGATGTCCGTTGTCTCCCTATTTATACATATTGTGTTCTGAAGTCTTATCTCGCATGATATCTGCTGCTGTTAGCTCAAAGCACTTATCGGGAATCAAGATTGGTAGGAATGGACATCGGGTAAGTCATCTTATGTTTGCTGATGATTTGGTTATTTGTGGTGAAGCAAGGCTGGAAGAAATTCAACATCTTACCCAGCTTCTCAAGGACTATGAACTTCTTTCAGGTCAGGTTATTAATCCACATAAGTCCAAAATTTGTTTTAGTAAAAATGTGTCTCATCATATGGTGGATGCTATTTGTTCACTTACTGGTTTTCAATTAGCTGCTAAGGAAGATTTGTACTTGGGAGTTCCCTGGGACCCAATTGGGGGTAAGTCTATCCAAAAGGATCGGCTTCTTAATGTTTGCCGGAGTAAGATGGCTGGTTGGAAAGCAAGTTTACTTTCAACAGGGGGTAGAACTACACTTATAAATTCCACTATTAGTCAGCTCCCCCTTTATGCAATGTCCACTTCCTATTTACCTTCTCATTTGCTAGCTAGGTTGGAACAACTTCAACGTAATTTACGGTGGGCTCATAAAGATCCACATGATAGGCGGATTCATTTTTCTAAATGGAGTGTTATTACTCAACCCAAATTATTGGGCGGCTTGGGTATTAAAAATCTAAGACTCTTGAACGTAGCTTCCCAGCATGCGATTGTTATGGAATTTCTTGCATAAACCGAATAGCCTTGTGGGTAAGGATTCTCTCGGCTAAATATCTATGTAATTCATCAATTTGGCGGTGTACTTCCTAAATCGATCGATTCCAAAGTTTGGAAATTTCTACTTTGTCCTCGTAGCTACTTAATAAGAGTGGGTGTATGGAAGGTCAAGGATGGGTCGGATGTTCTCCCTTGGCAACACACCTGGGTTTTGGATGGTAAAGGTCCTTTATTTCCAAAATTGCCGGGAGTACTATTTCCAGGCTTAGTCAAAGATCTTATTTCTGATGGTGTTTGGAATCAGCAGCTTTTAACAACTTGGTTTGATTCAACCTCTGTGCAAAGGATCCCGGATACTCCGATCCATTCTTATTTAGCTCGCATGACTTCTGGTATGGCCTTTATCTACTCTTCGGGCAATTTTCTATTAAATCCGCCTACAGGTATCTGCCGGAATATCATCTTCCACCTGGCACCTATCAAATCAGGGAATTATGGCGCAAGCTCGGCATCCTAAGGTAGCTAAATGTCTATCATCCAAGATGATTTATTGTCTGTGGAAAATCTTATCAGGTAATCTCCCTACCAACTTGGCAATTCATCAAAGGTGTTCTTATATTAGTCCTTCTTGTGTTACATGCAATACTCAATCAGAGTCCTGTCAGCACTTATTTCTCACTTGTCCGCGAAGTCGAGCGGTCTGGCTATTGACTCCTTTGGGTAATAATCACGCTTGGGGCCAGATTTCCATTCATGAATTAATTCATACCTGGCTAACATGGTTATCTTCCAGAGATAATGAGAGGATCCGGCTTGGCGTTATAGCTTGTGCTGTTCTTTGGCAAATATGGAAAGCCCGATGTCAAGCTCAGTTTAATCAGAAGAATTTAAGACCTCAGTCTATATTTTCTATGGCTATGAATACAGTTGAAGTTTGTTTGGAGCATATTCCGATCTTTACTCAACACTCAGTGCTCGATTCCCCCTTCCTTTAACCGGTGAAGATAAATGTTGATTGTGCAACTTCTGTTGATGCAGGCGCCATAGCCTTTGTGGTTCGAGATGAAAAAGGTGGGTTGATATTTTGGATGTCAAAGATTTATTCTACTAATTGTCCTCTTTCTTTGGAGGCTACGGCCATTTTGCAGGCTTGTCTCTGGGCACGTTCACAGATTAAACACACTACCATCGAGAGTGATGCAAAAGGAATAGTAGATGTGATTAATGGATCAGGACCTATGCTCTGGAGGGTTCAGCATGTTATATATCAATGTAATTCTATTTTATCAGCGTCTGTACATATGTCGGTGTCATATATTAGTAGATCTTGTAATTTCTTGGCTCATATATTAGCCCGTTGGGCCTTGTCTACTAGGACTGAGGCTGTCTATCCATTTCCGTTGCCTCAACATATCAATGACAGACTGTGTAAGGAAATGGTTGTTTAATACTACTGCCTTATTTCTGTTCAAAAAAAAAAAAAAAAAAAAACTCTCCGCCGACGCGCACCCGTGGTGTACGGCATCGGCATGGACGCAAGACGATAAACTTGGGCCTGTGTTTGAAGAGAAAACCCGGGGGGCCCACTTGGTCCCGACCAGAGAAGCGGCGTTTCCACGGGCCCACCAAAAGATGCCTCTCTCTCAATTAGTGCCGCATCACGCGGCGGCGCCCGATATCAAGCCCACACGCCGCCGCCCCCTCTGGATCATCGATATATAAATATAGACATGTACATGTACATATATAGTGAAAGTGGAGAAGGGAGCACCACCGGCCATCACGCGCCAGATGCCAACAAGAGCTTCCAGTCTCCGGCCATGCATGTCCCCAACCTGAATGTCACCTTGTTTGTTTTAGAGGTAGTTTTGTGTACTGGGATCAATTGATTTTAATTTAAAATCACCGTTTTATAGTTACATATGTTTACATTAATATTATCTTACAGCGTACGTACCAAACAACACCTAATTATTCGATCACAATCTCTCTCTCTCTCTCCAACCTGCCCAGACCAGAGAGACCAAATCAGGGGTACTGTTCACCAACTGTTCTATAGTTCGTCGATTGGTTCGGTGCGGACTTTTGGTACCAAACTTAAATCGAAAAACTTAAATTATATCAAACATTTATTTCAAACTATATGTGTTAATAACATTTATATATCTTTCTAGTGTAAGATACATATATATATATATATATATATCTTTAAGGTTTCAAAATAAATTTATGCACGCATCATATCCTTACAAAAAATGATTTAAAGTAAATTAAATGGAACTATATATGTATATCACACATTAACAAGATGCGGTTGGAGCGGAAGTATGTTTTGTCCCGAAGGCATGCATATATGTTTGGTTCGGAAGAAGAAAAAAAATCTTGAAAAAGCAAACCAAACGCGATCCCAATTTACAAGTTACCGTTTCCTTCTCCTTGAACGTCCGAAAATCTCAGTTTCCGGAAGCGAGCAAGGGATCAGACAACGGTACGTACGTCTCTTCTCTGATCCCCTGCATGTTAAGTCAGAAGCTGCATGCCGCGATCAGTACCGCAGGGAACAGCTCCACAAAAATACATACATACATACATACATACATACATGAGAGAGAGAGATATATATATATATATAATCAAGTTTTGATTAGTTATAAATTTGTCAGAATCCCAATCAAACACAACCAAAGGTTTGATACCGACGCTTTTTGGCGGGCATCACGCTTTTCCAAGATCAGAAATTTACGGTTTCTTCCACCACCCTCTACCGTCTGACCTCTTCCCACGACGTGACTGCCTCAGAGAGATTCCTCTCACCAGTCACCCCCACCTTGCGATGTCGGCAGCTCCCGCCTCCCCCATCGCCGTACGTAACGTCCGCAAGATTTAGATAGACGTACATTAATAAGAGACCAGCCCGCACGACAGTCGAATATCTATCGACAAACATACTTGTTAGACTAATACCACATATATATGTGTATTAGGCACTGAAAAAGTTTTATGGAAATCTAAGAAATGTGTCTAGTTCAATGCCAGCCGTCAGATTTTGAGTTAGATATATATATATATCGTTTGTACAACAATACCTGCACCAACCACTCAGCCAAAATCTTCTGCACGTTGAAATAAGAGGTAGGTATCGGGATGCAAATCAGTCGGGCTGAGGTGAGTGGTATGCTGTTCGATTTCGAGTTTGATTTTTTTTTTATTTATACTCGAACTCGAACTCGGTTGGATACTCGACGAATAATTTAGATATGTGCTCGAGCTCAATTTGTTGAGATCTCAATATATTGGGGCTCGACTCGTCGGGCTACTAATCTAATTTGATCGACCATGCACTCGAATAAGAGCATAGTCTACACTTAAGTTCGAAATCGATCAAGACTCGCTTGAGTTTATTTATAAAACTCGAACTTAAATTAAACTCATTTATGAAACTTAAATCTAAACAAGTTTGTAAAATTCAAACTTAACTTCAATTTCGATTGTTTGATGTATCTGATCAAATATTATATTATTGTTAGGTATTATTAATTTATTTTTAAAATAATGAACTGTATTACTCATTGAATATTTAAAAGATGTTGGTGAGCTTTATCGAGTATAACAAGGGTCTGATCAAACTTGGCTTGTTTCCGAGTTGAACATCAATTTTTTTTTGTTCAAACTTATTCGTCTGAGATGATAAACAAACCATGTCAAGTTTTCATCCAGCAAGTCTGGAGTCACTTACCATGTGTATCATTAATTTGTTTACACGGTTACACCCCTACCTAGCTAGATGCATGCGATTATGGGTGGGCACAAAACGGTTCAAACCGAGAAACCAAACCGAACTAACCCATTCGGTTCAGTTTGATTCGGTTTGGAGCTCCTTTCGGTTTGGTTCGGTTTGGAAAACCTCCAAACCGATTTAAATCAAACTAAACCGTTTAAACCGACTTAATCAAAAAATATAAAAAAATTATTCTAGTATTAATAAAAATGATATTTTTATTAATTTTATAATAAAATAATATTTATTTTCATTATTTTTAACTTAAAAATTAGCATATATATGTAAAAAATAATTAATTTAAATATTTTTATTTATTTTCGGTTTAAACCGAACTAAACCGAATTGATTCGGTTTGGTTTGGTTCGGTTTGAGAGGGTGATTCGGTTTGGTTCGGTTTGGAAAAAAAATGATCCAAACCGGACCAAACCGAACCTTGCCCACCCCTACATGCGATGTTACTTGACTTTGCGGTCAAGATGAGATCATGTGGTATATCAGAGATTTGTTTGGAATCCTTAAGATTTGTTTTCCACAAATTTTACTGGATGTTTGATTGCACCGTAAATCGAGTTTTTGTTATGTTTTTATATTTTTCGACAAATATTATAAATTTATGTTTTTTTTAAAAAAACCTTCTTGGACAGATTTTTATCTCGTGGTTCTCATCTCTTCTGGTCACTCTAATTTTTTGTTATCCCGCCTTTTTCAAATATGACAATTTTATGTTGTTAACTAATTCATACTTTATTTTAGTATAAATTTTTACCATAAAATATGTAAATTCAATTATGCAACCAAACACCTTTTAGGTTGTACGTTTATCTCTTTTTAGATTTCAGAAATTTCTTGCCTTACGTTTACTTCCTCAAAGTTAAAAAGAATGATCGGGCTTCTGAGATTTCTGATAGAAACGTACGTGCTCTTCTTCTTCGTAATCCGAACCAAACACCCCCGCTTTTCCAAATAAAAAAAGAGGAAACCAAAGAAGACCTTAATATTATGAGACGTAGATAATTATAGGAATTGCAATCAACTTTGATAATTTTTAAAATATAGAAATAAATTAACAAATCTCTTATAAATATCAAATTTCGATAAAGTAATTCATATCTCTTATGAGTGTTGTTTGAGTAGCACTTTATACGCCGTTTTTTATGATTTTTACTTTTTATTTTATTAGTTTTTAATACGTATTGGATTTTTATCAAACCATGAAAAGTGAATACCGAGTTAGCTGGATCCATTCTAGTAAATTATTAAAATATTAGATTGCACCGCCGTTAAAGACGGAGATTGGCTCCGCCAGAGAATAAGACAAGATAGCTTGGACTAGTGGGCTGGTCCCCCCCACTAGTGGGCTGGACCAGTCCAGATTAACCTGATCCAGTGGTGAAACCACTGATCTCTTATCATAGAGGACGGTTCTCTCACACAGTACCACTGCCCTTTTTTGAGGCGTGGCGACTATATAACTGTAGTTGCCAACCAGGTAAAGTTATATTCTTTTTCTCCCCTCATTCAAGATGATGATGTGACCTCTCTAGTAACAAAAAATGTTGTTAATTAAGGGATTATCAGCATTTGCATTGAGTTAATAACAAGAAATAGGGGGTTTAACAAGATATTGCACATCCTGACGACATATTGCACACCTTGAAAACCAAAAAATAAATAAATACTGGGTGAATCCCCTCTCGAAGGGTGGTTAGAGGCGATCCACACTCAATATCATATGTTTCTTGTCCGAGACTGTTCATACTTAATAGATACCAGACGAGCTCAGCCGAAGAGCATTCTCACCTGATTTAGATACCAATTTATCCGGTATCCAATCATATAAATAAATGCATAATAGTAAACACAATAAATACGGATCCTTTATATCTGTGTGTCAGACGATCGAGTTCTCTCCAACTGGATCGAGGAAGATCTCACTATGGTATATATAACTAGAGCCATCTGGTTCCGCTCATCTGGTCCTCTTAACTAGAAGAGTTATAAAATATCGATGAGACGATGATTTGATGTCTCATCACCTTCTTTGTAACCAAGAGACTGAGTGTTCATCCGAAGAGATCCGAGCTCATATAACCAAGGCCACGCGTTCACAAGATCCCTTGACGTCGGCGTAATCTCGGAGCTGCTTGGCGACGTACATAGACTGCTCGATGGTCTACCGCTCTTCTCGCCGCGGGCATCATCACGACCAGGTAGACCAGAAGGAGGGCCTTCATTTCGGTGGGGGCAGGGGGTCGGGGATTGCAAAACGAGGATAAAGGGAGGGTCTGACTGGACCTTTCCCTGTCAAGCAGACTCGAACAACTGTTGCCTCACATGGGCGGGCTCCGGATCACGATAATTAATTAAATGCGCCATTCCATCGTCTTGATCGTGTACTAGCTTACTTACTTCCCATTTGATTTAATCATCGGCGTTAGTAAATAATACTGCCGGTGCTTGGAGGAGGAGATGGGCGTCGGGCAAGCTCCTCCCCTGTGCCTGTGGTTCATGCTTATATAGCAGAAGGGGAAGCCTCCGGCCTGCTCGCATTGCCCACCGGGCGCTTCACGGGGAGTGTCGCTCGGGAGATGGAGAAGACGGCAGTGGTGTTGTCTCTGGTCCTCCTCCTCCTGAACCAGCACCACCGCCTCGCGAATGCGGGGCGATGGTTCGTCGGGGTCCGCGGCCCGAACTTCGTCCTGAACGGGAGCCCCTTCCTCGCCCACGGCTTCAACGCCTACTGGCTCATGTCTCTGGCGGCGGATCCGTCCCAGAGGGGCAAGGTGTCCGCCGCCTTCCAGGAGGCCTCCGGCCGGGGCCTCACCCTGGCGAGGACGTGGGCCTTCAGCGACGGTGGGTACGATGCGCTACAGAGCTACCCGGGCGTCTACAATGAGCGGACCTTCCAGGTACCGCGTGCGCTCGATCCGACGTCCTGCGTCTGCCCGCCGATCTTCCTTCTCTGTCGGCCTCACAAAGGTTCCTCCCGCATCTGCTTTCTCTTTGGGTCCGTCCGATGCAGGGGCTGGATTTTGTGGTCTCTGAGGCGTCGAGGTACAAGATGAAGCTCGTGCTCAGCTTCGTCAACAATTACGACAGCTTTGGCGGGAAGAAGCAGTATGTCGACTGGGCCAGGAGCCAGGGACAGGGCATAGCCTCCGACGACGGCTTCTTCACGAACCCCGTCGTCAAGGGATACTACAAGAATCATGTGAAGGTAAGGAGAGCGGGAGGGGAGATCGTGAGAGAACGAGAGTAAATGGGGGATGTTCTATCATATTGATTCCTACTCTTAATGCTGCTTGTTATTGGCGTCTTCTGCACTCTCGTACGTCGTAGTTGGGTGTGGCTGTCTTCTGCTCTTCTCTTGTTCCGATCAATACGCGTTGACGTGTCTCGACATGTGTACATATTCCGTTGTCCTTTCTTCCGGTATTTGGTTCTACAAGTTCTTCAGTACTCGTGTACATGGTGTCGCCCTCGTCTCGGTCCTTCCCAATCCAGTAATGTTCTTCCGATCCGTTGATTGATGTGCCGGGAACCTTCGTGTATGATTTCTTGATGTCGCTTTTCCAGACTGTAATCACGAGGAGAAACAAGTTCACCGGAGTCGTGTACAGGGATGATCCGACGATACTCGCGTGGGAACTCATGAACGAACCCAGATGCACGTCAGATCCATCCGGAAGAACAATACAGGTGGCTTCCTCGCTTCATTCCTCGCAGGCGCTTCCCCGTGTTTTCGATCGGCTTGTCTTTCGTTTTTGATTCGTCCTGGACGCCGCAGGGATGGATCACAGAGATGGCGGCCTACGTGAAATCCATAGACGGCAATCACTTGCTGGAAGCCGGCCTCGAAGGATTTTACGGCCCATCGGCGCCTCCAGAGAAGAGATTCGTCCCTTTCAACGTCGGGACGGATTTCATAGCGAATAACCTGATTCGAGGGATCGATTTCGCCACCGTTCACTCGTACCCGGATCAATGGTATATATGCTAACCACACAGCTCGCCGCCTCACTTCTTACAGAGAGAGAATCTCGGCGGACATCGTGAGCACGAACGGGCGTATCGTCTTCTGCCGATTGAAGTTCTCGTCTTGTCCCCGTGAACAGGTTTCCCGGAGCAGACGCCGGAGCGCAGCTCGCCTTCCTGAACAGATGGCTGGACACCCACATACGGGACGCCCAGGGCATCCTCCGGAAGCCCCTTCTGTTGACGGAGTTCGGCAAGTCCTGGAAGGACCCGGGTTTCAACCCCGGCCAGAGGGACGCCGTCTTCAACACCGTCTACTCCAAGGCCTACTGGTCGGCCAGGAATGGCGGCCCCGTCGCCGGCGCTCTGTTCTGGCAGCTCCTGACCGAAGGCATGGATCACTACCGAGACGGCTACGAGATCATCTTGAGGGAGATACCGGCGACGTCGAATATCATCGGCCAGCAGTGCCGTCTGCTGCGGTACCTAAGGAAGCTGCGATCGGGACAGCGGAACAGGGCAAAGCCCATCGGCAGCAGGGGATAGCATTGCCGTTTATTGGCAACGGGAGCGAAGAGAAATCAGCCCGGGAAGATCGACAGGACAACGAGCTCCGGATATGGCCGTTTAACAGATATTAGCGATACACCACTTATTCAAGTACTTGGAGTAGATTTGAAATCGAGAAAAATTAGAGACGAATATTTTCAATTATTTTGGAGTGTCGGCAGATTCAAGAAAAGCCTCTAACAGATACAAGAAGTGAATCGATACCCTAAACTCGTTGTATTAGTCTATTAGATGCAACTAGCGGAATTTCTCTCCTTAATCAGGATGACCTTCTTGATTCTCGGACAGAATCGGCAGCAATGCCCTAATTGTATGTGGCGATTTTTTTGTTCTTTCTCTTCGAATTAGCGAGGGCGTGATGATGCTACGAGATTATGCAGCCACAAGAACAAATCAAACATTGACCTTGACATCACTTAATTGGGGAAGAATACTGTACAGTCCCCAATCATGAGACAGGTAACTACGGAGGAAAGAAGCCAGCTTCCGCATCTTATCTCTCTCTCACTAATTACATTTCAAACTGCAGCAAACTCTAGCAATGCAGCAGAGCTTCGTAGACTCTGCCACACAATAGACGGGCCAGACAACCATGGCACAAGCTTCTATGTTTTCTTTCTCTGGTCATCGGGCGTTGGTTCTGCTGCGTTTGTGCTCTTCTAGATAGGTGGATCCTAGTATCTTACATCACAGTCCCGTCCTTGATCGTTGCATTCTTCATTATAATGGTGATTCCAGACTTGATATAGAAACCTTCTTTAGGCCGGTCGGCTTCATGGATGCCCTGCATATGGATATCGGAAGCACGAATGTCACAGGAGTGGCTGGTTTATGTTATATTACAAATTCACAATGCAGTTGTTGAAAATGGCACTCCATTTACCTCTCGGTTCTCAATAACAACGTTCTTCCCAATCTTGGCGTTCTTGTCAATGATGCAGTTCCTGGAGGAAGAGAAAGTGTATTGTGGTTCACCAGATAGAGAAAGCATATTTCCATGAAACATTTTATGGTCGACCGGTCGGTGTTTTACCTAATCTTGGTATGTTGTCCAACGCCAATGGGCACCTTCCCCTCAGCTAGGAGAGAAGCCCTTTCAGCCTCAGTCTGGTAGTAGTCGGCACCCATCATCATGGTGTCCTGTTAGACAGAAGCCTAAACTCAGTATACGCTTGATGCTAATGATCTATAGAAAAAAAAAACTCGAGCCTCGATTTCTTCTTTCTAGTTGTATCATTCTTAATCCACTGTGATTGGCAGGTCGTTGCTCTAAATTCTCTCACTTTCTACCGCTCAAGAACCCATTTGTCCTGCATAGTGATCTACAAGGCGCAGCTATTTATATTGCCACCAATCCAGATCAGACTACACGCCAACTTTTGATCCTCGACAACTCATTTTTTTCCACTCTAAGTGGGGTTAATTTGTTACCGCTGTCTTTAAGTTTTTCTCCATTTCATGTGATGTGATAATTTATATGTAGCCAGGAATATATGGTCTGTAATGTATATACAAGAACATGGTTACGTAGCTGGGAACCAGAACGTTTGTACCCATTCCAAAAGCATTCAGAGATTTCAATACCGAAAAAGGAAAACAATAGAAAAAAAGAAGAGAAACCTTGCATTTTTGACATGGCTGGAAATTGGGTTCAAACATGCAGAAAAATGCATTCTTCAAGGAATCACCTTTAATTCAACACCATACTCCAGGCGTGATCTATCACCCACAATGGAGTGTTGGATGCTGCACTGATCCAAGAAACAACCGTGCGAGACAATGGAATCAATGATCTGCATGATTTACACCATTTGATAGTAAGAATGCAACACTGAAAAATAAGACAAATAGGCAACTTCAGGAATATGCTGCAGATTTGTACCCTGCACTTGTCTACTTTGGTAGGTGGCAAGTAACAAGGTGACGTGTAGAAAGGAGTCTGGGGGTCGTAGAACTGAAATTTGGAAGACTGCATGAGGAACACATGAAAGATGTTTGCAATTATTATCATGAATCCAAATAGTACGTTTGCAACAAATTAATGGACAGTCGATGTTTTAAATTCATATTTTAAATTCATAATCAGCCGACAAATACTAATAAATTGCTTACACAGAAAACAAACCTGATCCGTCAGAGCCAAATTTGCATCAAAAAATGATTTAATTGTTCCAATGTCTTCCCAGTAATCATTAAACAGATAAGCCTGTAAGAGATGGTTAAGATTTATTGGTATTTGTCCTCTCATCTGAAGCATGCTATATTTGAAAGAAGAAGCATGTAGCCATTCACAAGATATTTGTTCTGAAATAAATGTGAGGTGATGAAAGGGAAAAAGCAGTAGAAGGATAAAAGGATCAACTTTTTTTTTCTAAACCTGGACATTGTGCTCCTTGGCTGCAGCGGGGATAATTTCTGACCCAAAGTCATTTGATGTTGGATACCTCCACCTATAGAAGTATTGGGAATCTTCATTTAGTTAGCTGTTCTAGAACCGGATAAACCTTTGTTCTTTTGGTACGCTGGCTTACGACGAAGTACTTGCCTCAACAGATTTAGAAGAACATCCTTTTTAAATGCATAAACTCCCATGGATGCGATGTAGGGAGTTCTCTTGGCTTCATGAGGAGACAGGCCAAAAATGGTGGTGTCAACTTGCTGAATTGAAGCAGACACATTTATCAGATGCAAACTATTCCGAGGTCAATAAACTCAGAGGTGGGTCAAGAAGAGCCACGTTCCATACATACCATTGCTTCAAGAGTGGCACCCTTTGGCTTCTCAGAAAAGTGTAAGATCTGACCCATTTTATCAATCTTCATCAAACCAAAATCAGATGCACGGCTTCATTGGAGCATTACCAATATCAGTTTGGTAACAAATATTTGGATGAATCTTTGAACTGTTTTATAAAACAGTCTGTAGAAATAACCAGTAAATAGTATATAGCATGCAGTGGCAGGGGAAAATTCGCCTCATTGAGATGGATAATGTCTGCTTAAACATGAACAAAAAAAACAAAATTTTGCATATGCTTATGCGAAACATTTAACCTGAAGTGTGCAACCTAGGTGATTGCCCCCTATATCCTACTCCATATTATACAAGTATCAGATTGATAATTGGAGTGGCACCAGATAAGTTAAGTCACGGATCTTGCCACATAAATCTCATCATAAACTCAACGAAGTCTCGATCCCAGATTATTTGTGTTTGGCCATTTGGAACTTTTCTCTAGGCACCAGACCACCTCTTTGGAGATGTTCAAAACTTTGGAGTCATGATGAATTACCATCGTAATCTACTTCTAATCCACCCTCTATTCCCTCCAGATATCCTAATATGCTCCATTTCTGTAACTAAAGGCTTCTTAGATCTATGATATGTACAAACCACCACAATTTCCTCTGTTAAAATGTCATCAATTGGTACAACTATTTTTTCCTCCAATATATTCATTAGAAATCCTATGTAACTTAGTATGTGCATATATCCACCTTATTACTCTAATCTCAACAAAACTCATTTTTAATCTTATTCTCCAATTATTACCCCACAGTGTTACCTTACAATATTGCAGGTCTTATTACCGCCAAGTAGAATTTTTTAACATATGCATTCTTTATGCCCTGTTTGGTAACACTATTAAGTACCTCTATCACTATCAATTTTAAAATTGCTATTGATAAAAACCATTAAGAGGTGTTTGGTTAATTGTATCAATTTTAAAATTTGTATTACTTTTGATATTGATACTCCAACATTTGAAAACAATATTGATATGGCACCAAAAATGAAACTCTAACCAAACAGGGCGTAAGCCAATTTCCACTTCAATCATCTTGCTTTGGCCCTATGGGGAGCATCCTCTTTACACTCTCAATAGTTTTAGGTGATTAAATTACATGCTTAACTAACCACACTATAAATGATCAAAACTTGATATTAAATATGTAACAGGAGCAGTAGACTGCCAGCTAGTAACCAGATATCTGGATGTAGCATCTTATAAGTCAATATGTCAAGAACCTAGGTTCCTGCAAAAATGTAAAAAGTAACATTGGAATATAAAAGTTGTATGTCGAGAACAGTCCTTGCAGAAACTGTCCAATAGTACCTGTCATCCATGGGTACGCATGAAACTGTTATATCTGCCTGAGTATCTATGTGGTTCTGCAAACACATCAAGTTGTCAATAACAATTAAGATACTCAAAAGAAAATAATACATTATCTAATCTAACTGAATAATAATGAACATGCCTGAAGAAAATCCATATAATCCATCCTGTATAGATGATCGCCAGATAGGATTAAGACATTCTCAACATTCTTGTTCCGTGCATCCTACAGTAACTTAAAGAAAACTAGTCAAATTATCTGGGAACAGATCCTGAGATCATCCATGATGAGCACAAACTGGTTAAACAGAGTGAAACACGAACCTCAAAAACCCAAGTGAACTTCCTCACAGCATCTGCAGTTCCCTGGAACCAGTTCATGCCTGCTTCTCCTGGGGTTTGTGTGGCCGCCAATACCTGAGATTCAGGTTAACAGACTTGTGGGCATGAAATAAAGGAAAGTTACAAAAAAGATTATTCAGGTGAAAACTACGGCACATGAATTATTTGTGAACTTGGAACGTACTATACACTGGATATAATATGGCCCTGCACATAAGCATTTAATCTGCATTTTTAAAGCTTGATGATGATATATGCCTTTTGAACAGGGATTAAAGCTGATGTATGGAAGTTGAACGATTTACTCTTTAGAACCCCTATAACAAGATGAATTTATATTATCCTTGTATGTTAGCGGGTATCTAAATATAAATATGCAGCATGTGAGGCCTAACATACAGTGCCCTATTTTTACAAGGATAAAAAAATCAAAGCGCCCTAAAAGTTCTCTATTTCTTCATTCCTGGAAATCGAACCTCAACAAATCCATCACCAAAGTTAACACCATTCCCAAAGTTGTACGTTCGAGCAAGGTGGCGGTTAAGAGATGCTGAATTGAACTGCGTCATGACATAGATCTTGTTTATGCCACTATTGATGCAGTTGCTCATCGGAATGTCAATCAGTCGGTAGCATCCTCCAATTGGAACCTGCAATTAGCAAAAGAGTACAACAACTATAAAATTATTTGCCCATTGATTCAGATATCATTTATAAACAACAAGAACATGCCTAAGGTAGCTTAATAACGGCTACTGGGTCTGGACTCTGGACTAAGACTAATCGACAACAGGTGCATAATCAAACTCCAGAACCTGAATGCTAATTGCAAAAGAACAATGATCTTCTTTACAAATATCGGACGGCAAGCTCACATCCCAAAAACTACTGCAACTTTCTGCCGGTGTAATAGGACAGAAAGAGAGATTATTCTTCAAAACCCATCATATATTAATTTCTTCTAACCCCCTGAAATTTATGTTCACTTAGAAGTCATCAATCGACAGCCAAATCAAGATCTTTAGTCTGTAATAAGGCGTGGTTGAAGCTCATGCTCCGAGTTTTATGCATACGTATCGTTCGCCACTGACAAGAAACCTCAAGGGATCTACTAGTCATTCCGAAGAATCACAGAAGCAAGACATCTTCTTTTAACCGAAAGGAAGAAACTTAACAGCAGGTTTGGCTCTGTTGCTGGTGAGAGGGAAGAGGCGGGTCCCCGCGCCACCCCCGAGGATGATCGCCGCTACGTTCTTTGGGTTCACCCTCTCCTTCTCCAAGAACGGAGTGCTGAATGTCTGCAAGGTTAGCCAAGCGGACCAGTTACAATACAAGAAGGCAATAATTAATGTCTTGCGCTGCACAGCCGCCACTCCTCACCAGGGTCTTGTCGCTGACATCCGGGGATGTAAGGATGGAGACGGTGAGACCTTCACCTGGCGTCTTCTGGCCGGCACGCGGAGCCCCCGTGCGCATTGGCAGCCGGGTGCCCCAGATTCCCCTGCTCTCGGAGCTGCCACCTCGCACTCCGTCGCCCCAAAAACCTCTTTCCTCCGCCGAGAAAAAGGCACCTTCCCGGCGAGCCAGGCTCATGCTCGGGACGTTGTTGGCCCTGAGATTCAACATGGCACTGCCAGCCTCCATGATCCCAGAACCTCTTTTACTCAACTCCTCGACCCCCTAAAGCTTATTTTCTCCTGCTCCTCCTCCTGTGTGCTGCAACGATGCCACCATTTTCCGTGAGAACGACGTCAGAGAAAAGAAGGGTATTTTACAGAATAAAGTTGACGGAAGTGGAAGAATAGAGAGACTATATAACAATATCGAGAAACAGGGGAGACATGTTAGCGGGAAATGTGGACGCCGAGAAGAGAATAGAGAGACTATAAGACGCCGTACAGGAACTAGAGATAAATCTTCAAACCGGGAGTTAGCACAGGTGGAAGTGGAAGACTCCCCGATTAGCATTGAAGAATATGATCATGCATCCGTGGAAGACTGAGAAAAGCAATATATATATATATATATATATATATATATATGATCATGCAGAAAAAAGGAGAAAGCAAGCACCCTCACTGATCAGAGGAGCTGGACCACAAGAGCAGAGGCAAGCAGAAGAGAGCGATCACGAGGTCCCCAACACCGCCGGAAGGCAAAGAAGCGCCGACATGCACACGCACAGATGAGGGGAGGGAGAGGGGGGCGTGCAGAAATAAGGAGGAAGACCTTTCTGCTTATAGAAGACTACCGTGGCGAGGAGGGAAACCGGAGTCCTTGAAGCCTCTGAGCGGTCTCTCTAAACTTCTCCTTCCTTATGCGACGTCGGTAGGCAGAGAACGGAGAGAACGTAGGTGGCAGTAGCCGAGCGGGAAGGAGGGGGGGGGGTTCTTAACAGCAGGGACGCGCAAGGTGGTGGTGGCACGGCGGAGGATGTTGGCGTGATGGCGCAGGGACGGCCGGGGGACAGAACAGAAGAGGAGACCGCTGCGGGTCCGATCGGTTTCACGCCCTTGGACTCGCCTGAGTCATCTAACGGACCAGTTTCTTCCCCGCGCCTCCTCGTCTCTCCACCGTCGGCTCCTCCCCCGCCCATGAAGATCTTTTTTTATTCACCTCTGTCTTTAGCTGCTCGACGTCTCTCTCTCTCTCTCGCTCTCTCGCCCGTCGTTCATACAAGTTCTTCTAGACAAGAAAAGGCCGAGATCTCGGGACAGGGCCTCGCTGGAACCTTCGGATCCGTGTCCCCCCCTGGACGGACATCGCCGACGCAGCTGTCTGGATGAATCTTGCCCGTCCCCGCGGCCGGGGAGATGCCTTCACCAGAGCCGTTTGATCTCTGGCTGTGATTGTACGGACGCAGACGAGCCCCCCATGCCCAAACTCCGGAGTCTCCGTTCAAGTTTAACTATGGGACCCGCGCTCTCTAATTTGTTATCTGATTTAATTATGTGTTCGAGCTCGAATTCAAATAGTGACTCAGACATAAGTTTTACTAAAACTGGGCGTGCTTATTTATAAAATTTGAATTCGATTTAAATTTATCTGTACAATTTTATTTTGAGTTTCTTCGGGAAAATGGAGATGTGTTTATTTATAAAATTTGAACCCGATTAGAATTTATTTGTACAATTTTATTTTGAGTTTCTTCATGAAACTCTATTCAAGTTTAAGCTTAAATTAAAGCTTGACATTAAATTAAGTTTAATTTTAACTTGTTTTATGTATTAAAACGACATCATGTAATTATTGTTATTTATAATTTATTTTAAATAAATAATTGAGTGATTGAATATGAGTTTGTCAAGTAAAATTCAATTCGTTGAGTGATAGAGTTTTCGAGGGCTTGTCCGGTACGAGATTAATGAGTGGTAAATCTTGTTAAACTTGTGCCAAATGAGCCTTTTTGGCATGTTTGGTGATGGGATAAAATAAAAGTTGCTTGAATAGGTCTGATATATTCTAATCATCTTGTGTTATTTTCATGAAGTTTGGTTTCAAGATAATAATTGTAGAATAATTATGAGTTTTTAAATTATGTCTAGTTTGTAAAAAAAAGGATAGTGATATGAAATATATATTGTATATAATTATTGTACTTTTGTGAACACATCGCATAATCATATTCAATTTATTAAATTTATTTATTATATCTCAGGGCAACGATTAGACACTTTGCAAGTAATATAGTTTAACATTAATTAATTTGTACTATTAATAAATATTTATTAGAATACATTCATACCATTTTATACAATGAATGTATCACTAAATTATCTAATTTAGTGCCAACATATCAAGCATATATCCTAAGAAAGTGACGACATTCTTCAAGTGAGAGGAACATCTTTTATGTCATAAAAATTGTTGCCATAATCGAATAAGTTAACCACATTCTAATGACCATATATTCTATATAGTGTAAAAAAGTCTAGAACAAAAAAATACTAATTTTTCATATGGAGCAAAGAACATAGGGATAATTCAAGTTTATTCACTGCTATCTCTGTACCAAACATGGGCTTAAGACTTGTCTGGTACACCTACCTTATCGTGTAAAATTTAGAGATAAACTATATTTATTGCTAAATTAGTCTTGCACCGAGCATGCCCTTGAAGACCAAGCAGCCATGACATCTCATCCGAGTCGCCCTAACCCCCATATCCTTGAGGGTACGTGTCCATACATCCACCGAAGACTTAATAAAATTTACACCTAAACTATGCTACTATATTAGTAAGATCCTAATGGTGATATAGATAATAAGTTCAAAAATCAGATTATATCTAGTATAAATAAAGTTAATTATCAAAGTTCAATTACTTAAATAAGATATTTTATCAACTGACTAGTAGATTAACATAATTATAAATGAAACTGCTTTAATTATACTATGACAATATTAACATAACATTACATACACATAGCACTTAATCTTAACATAACACAAAGAAACACATCCATCAACTCGCTACTTTATATGACATAATGTAAAACTAGATCATTTGTTTGGGTAGAATAGATGTTTCATTTGGACATTCTAGTTATATCAAAGAACTAGTACCATATCTAAATATATATAGCATTAACCTATAGTAAATTAGATCACATGGTACACTTAGACAGGAGTGCACTTAAAATAAATTGTGGAATCTGAAATCAAAAGTTGCTATGGATTGTTCTATTTCATTTGTTGTCCATGTGTCACTAACTATAGTCCGATGAAGTACAAAGTTATCACATAATGTAGCACATTGTATCAACTGTATCTCATAAGCTGAAAGTCTATAATACTCACACACACCATCTAGTTAAGCATATATGGTCCCCGCGTTCTAGCGGAGTGGACACCTTCTGCCCTGAGGGGCAGTTCTTCTCGGATTTGATCCTAGGAGTGACCAGCCTTGAATGTGGGCAGTCACTTTGTGCGCAGTCGTTGCGCCATCGACCAAAAAAAATAGTCAAGCAGATATGCAGATAACAATTTAAACATAAAATACAACTATAGACAATCTCATACAATAACATCATTAAAATACTATATACTTCACATACATACATGCCGAACAGCCAATAACCAAGAATTAAGACACGAACAAGAATAATGTACTTACACTAAATCACACAATCTACCATGAATCAACATATATTATGCAACCATTAATATTATTTAATTACATTCTACAATTATTAAGCTAATCTAGGTTCCATCATAATCAACTCTCAGTAATTAAGACAGTTCATGACATAAATCATGATACATACATATATATATAAGATCATAATATTTTACATAATTAAAATATATCCAATCTAACTAAACATGATGGTATAAAAACCATACAGATAATATCACCTTTATCAGTAATATAACAATATATATTTTAGGAATTGTGGTTTAACCGGTTTGATTTGGCTCAATTTGGAAGTTGTCCAAGGACCGAACACTCCTTCAAACTCAACCAAACTGGATGGAAATCCATCAGTTCAATACAGTTCGGCGGTGTGAACCCAAGACTGCACACCTGGGCACCCAAGGCCCCTTCTTCCATCACACCGATTTTACAGCCTTTGCCAAACGGTGAATAACAGGGGAGATGCCGTTTCTCTTAGCTTAATATATATGATAAAACTCTAAGCTCGTTTATGATAAAGTTGGAGTACATACAGATAATTTGATCAAGATATTAATTTACACGTTAATCGATTTCGTGTTTACTCGAGTCATATCATATATATATATATATTATTTCTACCTTTATGTCTCGAAACAAGAGAGTTAAAATTTGAAGATTATTTCTCGGAGATCTATTACGATTAGGATGTTTCTAATCTCTTTAAATATTTAACTTGAACAAGATATTTACACGTTTAATTAATCACTTTAGTGTTTAACCTGAGTTATATGGCGCACATGTCACTTCTATTTCCTATGAAGTGATACGTCCGAAAATTATAAAGTCAAACTTCACGATTTATTTTTAAGAGATTTATTATTAATATACAAGAAATAAATTTAAGCATCCGCTTATGCCATGTTTGGTTAGAGTTTCATTTTTGGTACTATATCAATATTAATATTAATATTTTCAAATGTTGGAGTATCGATATCAAAATCAATACAAGTCGACACTCGTATTATGTTTTGTTTGCACTACAAATTTTAAAATCGATACAATTAACTAAACACCTCTTAATAATTCATATCAATATCAATTTTAAAATTGATAGTGATAGAGGTACCTAATAATGTTATCAAACAGGGCATTACATGTTAAATTAAAGACTCTAAGACCACCAATGAGCCCTAAGTCATCAAATCAAATACTCTAAATTCACAAACCTCTAATCAAAACAAAAGGTCAAAAGCTGATTAATTGAGGTGGTGTTTGATTTGGGTTCATAATGTACATCAAGTTGTAATTTAATCTTTATCCTCTTATCTAAGTGGAACATAAAATCTTAGTAATCCATCTTTGGAAATAAATTAGGATGGATCATTTAAAATTAAGTGATCTTTTAAGATGAGAGAGCCCATGGGAAAGAGAGCGCACAGGAGAATAGTAGGATGTGCAAACTAATTAACTCCTAGCTCAGTAGAGTTGCATGCTGTTTAAGTTCTACTTATTTATTTTACACGACTTATATGTGTTTAACTCATTCATGACATTTGACTTAAGTTTAAACTCAAATTTAAATTTTATGTCAACTTGTTTTGTATATTTAAGTTACAACGTGTAATTATTAATATTCATAATTTAATTTTTAAATAAATATTTGATCGAGTATTTAATCGAGTTACTTATAAATTTATCGAGTTGAATATCAATCTTTTCAGACTCAACTCTTTTAATGAATTGAAATTTAATTTTTATCTAATATTATTAAGTATTGAATATGTAACTCGATAAATAAGTCGAGTTAATTTGTTTGAAGTCAGTTAAGAACGGAGAAAATGAGAAATAAGGGGAAAGAGATAAGTCAAAAGAGAAGAGAGGAGGAAAAGCAGCGTTTCAGAAAATGGGAATAGAGTGAAAGAGTAATATCTTTTTCATTAGAGAGAATTAAAAGACATGTAAAAAGCACTTGTCTATGTCTTTCTCAATTTTTTTTTCAAGTTAAGAAATCAATTCTGAAAATCAAACAACTAATTAAAGCCTATGACTTATTTTTATAAGATATTTAAAAAACTATACCTTTTATCATTTCATTTTAGAACATAAATCATTCTTAAGAATCAACCGTCTATGATATGGGAAATCATGTTTCTCTTATTATACTGATTTATAAATTCATATTAGAATGTACTTACAACTAAGATTTAATTTGTTAATCAGATATGTAATGTTCCGGATATAAATACATGCAGCAAGTTTGTCGGACGATGAAATCAATAAAAATAATTTCTCGAATACATTGATTTAGAAAAATACAAGATAATAGTCTTCTCTTTTTCTTGATCATGTTAAACATGTGGTCAGTTTGATCTGTCCTTTACCCTAGTTTAATCTCGCTCCGCTCGTCATCCCGAGGGCGGTGCGAGTCCTGACTTGAACAACGAAGTATAGAGGTGCCATCGCTGAATCTCCTTCCTCCTCGGACGCGTAACCCGTCGCACGATGGAACGGTTGCGGGAAGATGAGGATCTAGAGAGGCAGATCGGACCTCATCAGTGAGGAGACGCCGCTGTTTGCAGAGCCGAGGTGATCTGCTACCGGGCATCTCTGTAACTCCTCCGTCCCCGGCTGCGGGGGTGCAGAAGGGCTGAGAGTGTGAGTCATGGCTGGCGGTCATGGTGAGGCAATCTTCTTCTTAGCTATCTTGTCGCGTCTAATTCGTCTATCGAATGTTTTCTCAATTTTCCGTCTTGTTCTGCAGGTGAACGGGGGCGGCCTTTCAAGAGGCACAAGACTGCGAAGGTCGCTTCTTTGGTCAAATTCACACTTCCCTTCAATCTGTCTAAGATGTTCGATTCCTGCGTCAGATGATTGGTAGATTTCTCAGTCATAAGTGATTTTTATATTTTCTTTCTTCAGGGAATCGAAGATGAAGAAGAGATGATGGATTACGCACAGGACTTCGACGAGGACATGCATGAGGGTATGCTCTGTTTTCTTTGTTTTCTCATTTACCATGTTCTGGAGAGGCCCTTTTTTTTTTTTTGAAAAGAATGCATTTTGAAAATTTCTTTTTCAAACACATGCACTGGACTGATGCCTGGAAAGCAGGTGATAGAAGGGAAGGTAAGAAGAGAGACTACACAAAGCTGGAGCTGAAGGCCGACCATGTCAACCGCCCACTGTGGGCCTGCGCTGACGGTCGAATCTTTCTAGAGACCTTTTCTCCCCTCTACAAGCAGGCATATGATTTCCTTATTGCTATTGCCGAGCCTGTTTGTAGGTGAGTATACTTTTTCCCGTCATAGTTTGTGCTCCCTCTTCTTACTCTTACCATGTTTTGTATTCTTCCACGCATGCAGGCCAGAATCTATGCACGAGTACAATTTGACACCTCACTCACTGTACGCAGCAGTTTCTGTTGGGTTGGAGACAGAGACGATTATAAATGTCTTGAACAAGCTGTCCAAGACAAAATTACCCCGGGAAATGATCGATTTTATCCATGCTTCTACTGCAAACTATGGAAAGGTTAAGCTTGTTTTAAAGAAGAACAGATACTTTGTTGAGTCACCACTTCCAGAGGCAAGATGCTTAACATGTTGATTTGATTCCATTTTCTATCACTATGCACATGAGTATTTAATCCCATCTATTAATTTCTTATGCCATTGGGAACTTTAGGTATTGAGGAAATTACTGAAAGATGAGGTTATTGCTCGAGCAAGGATTCTTCCATCTGAGGTAGTATCCCTACCAGTCTGCTTGCTAGAATAACAGAGAATTTGGTCTCATGACTCTTAGTTTTATTACTATATTGTTTGCCTTTTCTTGAAACCACATTACACCACAAGTTCATTACATGAAGGTTGATTAAGAAACCATTTTTCTTTTTTATTCTGGCTTATTCTCTGTTCTTATCTAAATCTAGAAATTGTAAACTTTTGACCATCGGAGAGCTGCCACATCAATAAGATAGCCAAGTATCTATTTTAAGGCAAGATGCAGCGGCCATTTAGTCTATAAGTTTTACAAACCCTTGAAAGCTCCTAGATATGGCCTATAAGACATTAATTTTTTTAAAAATCCTTTGTTATACACCATTTTATGGAGATTGGAATAAGAAAATTGATAGGTTAAACCCTTGTGTTTAGATGCTGAGCGAAGGCTGCCTACAACTAGGATAATATTCTGAAGTATGAAGTATGAACACTTTGACTTTTACTGCATCCTTGAAATCGTACATGTACTCTTCAGAGTGGCACAACTCTGACAACCAGCATACATAAATCCATCAGTAGATTTGGATTTGATTTGAATTGATACCATTTGGTTTTCATTGAATGTTAGTCTTTTTACAGTGAACCATGCGACTTTGGATCTTTTGCTATATTCAATTTTGTCGTCATTCAGTTTTATCCGTTAACATTATACTAGTTGTGATGTTAGTGCAACTATTCTTTGAAAGTTTCTATCTAAAATATCTTGTTTTGGTCACCGAAAAGGATGGAGGAAGTAAGGAAGACATTACTCAAAGCATCAGAAAAGGATGCTAAGGGTAGGTTGGCCATGAAAGTTTGCAACTATAACATTTGACAGAAGTTGATGGAAAATTTCTGTGGCACAGCATTAAGATGAAGATTAGTTTATAGTGGTGAGGATTGGACAGTTAAAGGGAATGGTGCTTCTAGTTTAGGTTTTGCTAAGATGGATGTGCAACATACTAGATAGGTAACATTGTAATGAATATATCAGAGAACATATGAAAATAATATCAATTGAAAATAAATAATAGAAAGATGATTGAGGTGATTTGGATGTACTAGCTCAGATGGTGTGCTCTGGTTAGAATCTGTAGTATGTTAGCAAGTTGAAACGAGGAGAGAAAGGGTGGGACGTAGATTGACTTGTAGATTGGCAAACAGTCATTTTTTGGTTGTTTTAAATCTTTTTAAAGATGTAGCCCAAAATCATTCACAGTAGAGATGAAGACCTCCAGTTAGCTGATGCCAAAGTTTTTTGGATAAGGCTTCTTTTTGATCTTTGACTTTTCTTTTCTTTTCTTCTCATTTTTCCTTTGATAGACTTCCCATGGAGGTGATGCATTTACAATCAGCAAAATGGCGGGTGAAATAGAAAGCACACATGAAGATTTAGTAGGTGGAGCTGACTTAGCAGCTGCTGAAGAGAAGGAAACACATGCATTTGAAATTGATCCTGCTCAGGTAGATAACAGTTATCTTTTTATTGTTATTTTATTCAGTTAATTTTAGCCAAGCTGAAAATTTTCCTTGCAGGTAGAAAATGTGAAGCAACGTTGTTTGCCTAATGCGTTAAATTATCCCATGCTGGAGGAGTATGATTTTAGAAATGATACAGTAAGTTGCAAAACAGTCCATAATACTCCCTATTTTTAGTTTGCTTTCTCTCAGAAGGAGCTTGTTGTGGTGTCAAGACCTTAAATAGATTGACATTCATTTAAATATAGATTCATTTTGATGCATTCCCAGTAATTATCTCAGATAGAACATCTACATGAATATAAATCTTGTTCAGTAACATGTTGCTATTACTGCCTTGTGGTTTTTTTGGATTGGTATGAATGTACATTTTACATCCCAATAAAATTTGTGTGGTCATGTCTTATCTAAGGGTAGTCATTTTATGCGGCAGTTTCTTGATTTGAACAAAGCAAGCCAGTTAAACGTGATAACAATCGCACTTCTGCTTTAGATGGTACGCCTACCCATTTATAATGTATGCTATCTTCATTATATCACCTCATTCTTATTCTACATTATCATCCTGTGATTGTCGTCAAATGACGTTTTGTGTGTGGTGATTTCCTCAAGTTTCATCTTGTACTTGCTTTATCTCTTCAATACAAGTTCTTTCACCCCGCTGCCACTGTAGGTGAATCCAGATTTAAATATGGAGCTAAAGCCTCAGGCACAACCAAGACCATATCAGGAGAAAAGTCTTAGTAAGATGTTTGGCAATGGTGAGATATACTATTGTTATATACAACAGTTTCATCTATTTATGCCCGCTTTCATTGTTAACAACATGCTCGTAGGTTTGTATATTGCTTCTTACATAGAGAATAAGTCAGAGCACTTGTTATCAACAGTGTTATCATGCTAGTAACATTAGTTATTGATGGTCCAACCAAAATGTTCTAACTACTTTCATCAACCCTTCTATGAGCCTTATATGCATATGAGTTCCCATTTATTGAATCAGCTGTTTCATGTATGGAGCTTGTATCTGCCTGAAATTTTTTAGAATTTTTATGCTTCTGGATCTATTCATGAGTAAAGAGCCTAATGTTTTTTTATTTCTTTTTCATCAAACATAGTGATATGAATGAGCTTTGTATATATGCTAATACTAATAAGAACTTAATGATGTAACCTCAAATTTAAGAATTTATGTTTTTGAAATTCATTTTTTCTTTTGAATTTGAATTAGATTTGATTAGACCTTAGCATTGACTTCTTAGGAAAATAGATGGTATTCCATAAAAGTACTAGCTAGGGTCCATGGTACGTATAAATTGAGGTTGTTAGGTTCTTTGAAATTTATTTTGACCTCTCCCCGTCGGATGGTGCGAAGATCCGACGTTAATTACATCGAGAATACTCGAATACCCTTGATTATCCGTCATAGCAATTCGTTGAAGTAGAAGAACGATGCATCCACAAAAAAATAAACATTCATTCAAACACATAGGAGAAAACAACCCCATGAACTTGATGGACTGCAAACACTTAATTTGTTTTTGAGTTTTTATTTGGGATTAGTTTGTTTTAAATTGGATTGGTTTGAATTTTGGTTGATTTGATTTGATTTAAGTTGAATTTGATTGATTTGTGAGTTATTTGTTGATTTATATCCTGTTTGAATTTGAGTTTGTTTAATTGAATTTTGACAATTTGTTTACTGTCTGATTTTGAATGGGATTGAGCCGTAGATTTCAATTTAATGTGAATTGAATCTGGGAGGTTGAATTTGTTTAAAGTTCAGTTCGCTCTAGACTGAATCTGATCAGTTAAAGCTTGGTTGAATTCATTTGAAAGATTTAAATTTATTGATTAAGCTTGGCTTAGGTTTAATTTGAGGTTTTGATTTGGTTCGATTTGATTAATTTTGAAAAGGATTTAAGCTTAACTTACAGAATCTGAGTTGTTTGGATATCTACTTCCAGATTATCTGAATCATGGGTTTATTAACTTAAGCTTATCTTGCGTTGGAATTATTTAGTTAGAGTTGATCTTTGGGTTTGATTCACAAGATTAGATTGTTTCAGCTATGGTTGATTGGAGCTTTATTAGTATCTTGATGATTTACCGTGACTTGATCTCAGGTGTATTGTTGGATGAGATTCAGTTTAATTAGATTTATTTATTTAAATTTGGCTGGATTGATTTAGGTTTATTTAATTCAAATTTACTTTACTGGTTTCTTATTGATATGTCTTAATTTAGAAATTGAATTTTGCTTATGGATTTTAATTCACTTTTGGTTTGAACGGACTCTGTTTGATTAAGGATTAATAGTTTTAGCTTTGATAAACTGGTGCTTGAGTTGGTTAAAGTTTTAGCTATTAACTTCAGATTTGACTATGCTTATGATTTGAATTAATCTGAATTTAATTTGCTTGTTAGTTTAATTTGATTTGATTTCTGTTTACAGGTTTACTTTGGTGTTATTTTGACCATTTTGAAGTTTACAACTTCCAGATTGCCGATTTGCTTGGATTTCAGATTTTTATCTTCAAATATGACATTCAGGCCTCAAATCTTTGGAATTGGAATTTTAAACCTTCAGATTTCAGGAATTCAGGGTTCGGATTTCTGATTTCTTGCAGATTTTAAGCTTCGGATTTAGGTTTCAGATTTTGTATATTTCATATTTTATGTTTCTGATTTTGTATGTTTCTGATTTTTATATGTTTCAGAGTTTTTTTTTATATGTTGACATGACAGATCTTAGACTTTACAGATTCTGGGTTTTGCGCACATTCAAATTTCAAATTTTTCAGATTTCAGAGATTTAGAGTTCAGATTGTGTTTTAAACTTCAGTTTTTAAATCTTAGACTTTCAGATTTTTTAATTTGGCTGGGCTTTACAGGTTTCGGATTCTACAGGTTCAGAATTCTCAGATTTAACTTGGGTCTGATCTGAATTAGTCGGTTCTGATTATGGGTTCTACAGGTTCTGGCTTCTGATTTCTAGGTTCCAATTTCTGATTTTTCAGGTCTGGACCTCAGATCTAGTTTAGATTTTCAGGCTTAGAGGTTTCTGGGCTTCACGGACATTGCAGATTTTAGTCTCCAAATCTCAGACTTACATAAGTTTCAGATTTTAAATTTGTAGGCTTTTCAGATTTTCTTCAACCGACAGAGTCCTGGACCTTCAAATGTAGGCTCCGGTCCCTGATTTTTATTTAAGTTTTCAGGTTTTGTTTAATTCATCATTTTTGTTTGCAATCCTCTCAATTCCATGGGGTTATTGATCCTCCACTCAAAATTACTTGTATACCGGACATGCCATCTCATTGCTTGTTCCCATGTCATTACAACTTGATGGTTTTGAGACCATCTTCACTCAATCCTCGTTGGATGTGATGAACTTGTCAATTTATGGGGAAGTATACCCGGTCCTTATAGACTTATGGGTATTTCCTCCAATCCTCTCTTTTTTTTTTTAGCATATAATCGGCTTAATGGCATGTTGATCATGCACGGCCTCATATATAGCTAGATGGTAAGACATTGGGGTCTTTTTATGACCTTTGTATGTCTACCTTAAGGACGTAGGGGCGGATGGTTAGTCGACCCCCCAACTAGTCCAAATTTTAAGTTCTTTTAAGTTAAGTCGAGACGTAGGGGCGGATGGTTAGTCGACCCCCCAACTAGTCTCGATTTGTTGATTAAAGAGATAGATTTTTATTTAATTTCACTTAATTGTTTATTTTAATTATTATTTTTTTGAATAGGTCTGTTTGGGCAATGTTCCTTGGAGGTCACTGGGCCTCTTCGGCGGCCCATCCCGCCTGGGCCCCCTGCCGCGCGCTCACGCGCGCACCTCCTCTTTTCTTTTTTTTTAGCGTTTCCTCCATCGGGTGGGCCCCACCACCTGGTTGACCCGCGGGTCAACACCCCTCGCGGCCGGCTCCACGCGAGCGTCTCTTCCCGCGCACGCGGCCGAGTGCCCTCTTCTCCTTTTTTTTTGCGTTGTCTTCACTGGTGGGCCCCACCAATTGCCAGCGTGGATGTAAGTCCGGGGAACATTATTTCCCCCGGCTACAGTGGTCGCTCGACCACCTCCGGCACCCGGTTGCTCGACCGCCTCCTTTCCGGCGGCTTCCCGGCTGTGTTCGACGGCGACGGCACCGGCGGATGAAGGAGAAGGGGCCGCCGGCCCTAGGGGAGGAGGGGGGAGCCCTCACCGGTGACGGGAGGTGGAGCTGCTGGCCCTACAGCTTGCCGCGGCGGCTCGCGGGAGATGCTGCGGCGTCCGGAGGAGGAAGAAGAAGAGGAAGAAGCACCACGCGGCTTCGACGGCGGCGGAACCTCTCCGGCAGGAGGTTGATGGCTTCCGCAAGGCTCTATGGGGGATTGGGAGCTTCCGCGGTGGTCGAATGGCTCCGGCGAAGGGAAGAGGTAGCTCCGATGGCCTCTTCTCCTGGCTATCGACCTCGATCTCTCTTTTAGCTTCTCTCCTGTCGCCCACTCTCTCCGTCGCGCCTGCTGCCTCTTTCCCCCGCGACGACCTCCGCCCCTCCCTTTATAGCCGTCTCCGGGCATGTGGCTCCCTCGGAGGTCCGTGGGGACCTGGATGAGCCCCCGGTCGGTGCAAGGTGCCGCCGTAGGCATCTGGCAAAGGGGCTGGCCCCTATTCCGGAGATCCCGCAAGGGGGATCACCCCTCCTGCGCACCCAACCGCAGGTCGGCTGCGGTAAAGCAGCCTGTCGAGCTTCCGTTTGTGTTCGCCTCCCCTGCTCCTTCTTTGTCCGTTGGTCTTCATCGTTTTCTCCTCCTTTTCCTTTTCTTTTTTTTTTTGAAATTCCAGGTGTCGACACTTAACAATGGTGATAATCGATAAAACAATATCAATGTTGCTATTAAATTATGGTTGTTATCCTATTATCCTATATGAACCAAAGGTAATTGACTGACCTAAGCCAGTCAAGTTTGGGCTGTGGTGGTTTTGCTATTTTTTAATTGTTTTGATAAGGAGGGTAGTAATGTCTGATTAATTGAAAGCTATTCAGGTGGGACCATAGTTTTTATGAACTCTATTTTTATATAGATCCAGATAGTTTTAGTCTAGGATGATAAATGCGGGTGTAAGGTTGTGTAAGCTGAGGAAGGCGTACTTGGTGTTCAAGAGGTTCTTGGGGCAGCTTTGGGGTTAAGGTGGTCGCTTAGGTGTTGCCAAAGTAGGAGAGTTCAGGAGGGCAAAGCTGAGGGAGAGGGAAAGGACAGCCAGGTGTGGAGATTGTATTTGAGGAGGTTATATTTATGGCAGGTAGAGTAGGGCCTTTAGGATGTGTGTTTGTGTGTGTGCGTGCAGCTGCACGTGCACAATCATATGATTAAGAAAATTTTCAATTTCATTTTGCTATCGCTGGTTTGGGGTGCTCAACTCACAGTCAACATGTGTTATCAGGTTGCGGGGTCAATGAGGCAACAGCCTTTGTGAGGATATCCAGGGACTTTGCCCCTCTGGTGCCTGTTAACCTAGGTGTCCAAATTTCCAGAAAGGTGCCTTTAAATTTAGATGCTGCTTTTACAATTATGGGTGGGAAAATAAGTTCGTTAACCTAAAAGTTGGATCAATAGCTTTGTATCTATCAGAACTCATATGGGTGTTTCAATCTGGTAAAAGTATCATAATTTGAATGTAAGTCATTGTAGTAAAGGGAATCCAAAATTCTACTTTATGAAAGTTATTTTTTCTTGTTTTAGAACAATAAGCTTATTGATTGTATGGAAGTGATCAATAGAAAGTATGTTTCAGGCGTTACCCACATAGTGGCCATATGCATTGCCACCTGGATGATGAATCAAATATCCTTATCTAGTTCATTGACTCAGTTGCAAGTTAAAAGTCAATTAGGGGTGCAGAAATTGGAAGCTTAAGCTTCTCTTGGTGTTTGTCTGGTCAATCAGTGTCGTGTCAATCTCTAGGGTTTCAGATGCATAGTTTGCAAGAATTGGCTTATTGGGTTCCAAATTGGCTGGTGTCATATCTGCTTCTGCAATCTATGGCCTGATCCCTGATTCCCTGGATAACTTCAGCAGGGATAGCTGAAATTGGCTGGGATCAGCTGGAATTAGTCTACCTGGCTGAACTCTGAAGCATTTCTGCCAATCTGAGATTGGCCGGGATTGACTAGTCCTGAGTTTCTACAAGCAGATCTTAGCTTGGAATCGCCTGGTATCACCCAACTCAGTTCATGTTGGTTGGAGCTACTGGTTAATTATGTCTGATTTTGGGCTTCTTCCTTATGGGAATGAGACAGATCAGCTGATTTTGATTCAGATCATGATTTAGCTTGGCCGGTCAGGGGTCCAATCCCTGTTGTGTTTTCCTCGTGCAGACAGGTCAAGCTTGGGAGTGGAAACATGTTCTTCATCAATTGTGAGAAGTGTCAAAACGTTCTGTTTGATTCTGATTGTAGTCAAATTTGAACTTCATTCTTGTGCTAATTCCCTCGTCAACTTTAGGTGAATTCATTAGTTTTAAAATTTGAAGTTTATTTTTATTTGAATACATGGTAGACTTTACTCTTTTTGTGAATTTCGTAATTTATAAATTTATACCATTTGATAAACATATATGCATTAATGATATTTATAAGAAACTTATCAAAATTAAAATGCAGATGTAACCGGTTGATTTTGATCCCTGTTTGATAATTGAACTACAGGATTCTAATTCTGATTGCTTGAGTTCTGAAGTGCTCCAATGCTGTTTGCACACATAGTTACTACCATTGTGAATCATGCTGCTATCAGTGAGAAGCTTCAAAAGAGATGGGTGAAGGAGGTGTCGGCCTATGTATGTTGCAGATAATTGAGGCTCTGAGATTTATATAACCTCTAAGTTGCAATCATGCAGAAGCCTATGTATGTTGCAGATCGTTGAGGCTCTGAGATTCACATAACCTCTATTTTGTATATCATTCAGAACGGTCTTCTATTTAAATTGAAGAGGCTATATGTTGCATTTGCTTGGTGCATACATTTCTATTCTTCATATCTGGTTTTGTTTTTATTGCGTGAATTACGATCATTTGTGGTACAAGAATCAGTTGTCACGTCTTTTAGTGAATGGAGAATTAAGATTTCATGAATGTGATGTAGCTAGAAGTCTACTTCTTGTTACATCCAATAAGGAATTGGTGTAAAAAGTTGACTCAAGATGTTAATGTGGTGTTAGAATTCAAGATAAAGAAACAGTAAGGTCTTTCTTTCAATAGTCCTTTTTAACCCCCCAACAAAAAAATGCATGTGATTCTTTGGTTGATTGTTCATTATGATGATCATGATCTATTGCATGTTCATATTCTTCTTTTAACACAATCTTATGTCATTTTACAGCCTGTTCAAGTTATCACTTATTCATCATGGGCAAATGACATAATCTGTTCTCTCTTGCAGGGCGAGCTCGATCTGGAATTATTGTGCTTCCCTGTGGTGCAGGGAAGTCTCTAGTTGGTGTTTCTGCAGCTTGTCGGATTCGAAAAAGCTGCCTTTGTCTTGCTACAAATGCTGTTTCTGTTGATCAGTGGGCTTTCCAGTTTAAGCTCTGGTCTACCATACGTGATGATCAGATTTGTCGTTTTACTTCTGACAGCAAAGAGTCATTTCGGGGCAATTCTGGTGTTGTTGTCACCACTTACAACATGGTTGCATTTGGGGGAAAACGATCCGAAGAATCAGAAAAAATCATTGAGGAAATAAGAAACAGGGAATGGGGTTTACTTCTCATGGATGAGGTAATTAATTTTGATGCTAGATATCCTAGAAATCAAGATGTTGTGGTGTTTTAAGGATTGATGGTATGGCATTTCTTAGAATTGACTAATTGGTCTATTGAAAAAAAAATACTAGAATACAACACCTATATACAATCATGGACAACTTAGATTTTTTAGCTCAATCTCACCTTGGCCACTTTTAATTTATGCTACCTGGCTGCAACTATGTCAATCAGATGCTGAAATGCCATGGGGAGTTCGAACTTCAAAGGGCAAAGCCATTTATGGTACCTAAGGAATTCATTTATTAGAGCTTGTGAGGGTAAATTTTCTTATAATTCATTGAGACATGATCCTAAAGGAATGATGCATAGTGGGCAATATTTTATTCTGTCACTAGATATTCCTGGAAGGGAGAGAAATAGGGAGACTTGGCATCACCAGATTCCAAAAAGCCAGTTCTCACTGAATTATTAGAAAAGCTAGATAATTTAAAATTTGAGCTGTTATGTGCATTCAGGAAATATGCCCAAAGTCATTGGAAAACAATAATAAACTCTGGGCCATTTTTACACATAATTTACTAGTCATATTGCATTAGTATTACAGTTAAAGTTCACATTTCAGTAGTACTTTTAGGTTAAATCATCTAAAAGATAATTTTTTTGGTTATGCTTACATGTTTGAAAAAAGGTATAAAAATCATGGTTTAATTTAATTATATATATATATTAATTATGTCTACATGTTCAGAAAAGGTATAAAAAATCGTGGTTTAATTTAATTTTATGCATACTATGCCTACAAATACTAGGAACTTTGTGCTCGCAGTCTATATTGTTATATTTGTGAATGCCGCCATCTGAAATAGCAAAAAGCATAAAATTGAGGATCACCTATGAAAAAAGAGCTTATGCACTGAGCAGATTGTAGGCTCAGTTTTGTTAGTCCATATATTAGGTGCTAATGAAAGAGCTGTGGAGTGGAATCATCTACCATGCATCAGATATACTTTTGAGACTTGCCCAAGAGTTAGTTTTTACTTTTGGGTTCAACTCAACTTCAAGTTTTCCCACCACATTGGGGTGTTCTAGGGCTGAGGAAATTGTAGCAGATATTTGATGAAGGGAGTAGGGAGTTGCTTTCACTTATCAAGTAGAAAACTTTTTGCGGCATCTGCTTTCTAATAACTGTATTAGGAGTATGGCGAATATGAAATCCCAGTTGACTTATGTAAGACCAACCAGCTATAATGATTGTTCTTAGATGAAGAAAAGATGGATGACCGCTAAACATTTTTACATTATTGTCATGATTTTTATGGTTTTTTGCTGTATATTGTTAGTGGTTTATTTACTATGGGTATAGACAGTAACATATTTTGAAAAATAATTAGCTTTGATAAGCTTGTCCATGTGCTATTTGCAGGTTCATGTGGTTCCAGCACATATGTTTCGGAAAGTTATAAGTATTACCAAGTCTCATTGCAAGCTCGGTCTGACTGGTACTTCATCAATATGACTGATTACACTGGACATGTAACTAAATACAAAAAAAAAACAATTTTGTCTCTACAAAACCTTGTACAGTTTCAACAATTGATGTTCTGGAGTTTCGTCAGTCTAGAAAAACTGGCTCGTTCCAGCCTTTGGTGCATGCTTCTCAATTTCATTAACTTTATATGCTTTCTGTCATTATGCGCTTCTGCTTATACAATGGTATAGCTGATTTTCTTTCAACTTGCAGCTACTCTTGTAAGAGAGGATGAACGAATAACAGATTTGAACTTTCTTATTGGACCAAAGCTTTATGAGGCAAACTGGTTGGATTTGGTTAAGGGAGGATTTATTGCTAATGTTCAGTGTGCTGAAGTCTGGTGTCCCATGACAAAAGAATTCTTCGCAGAATATTTAAAAAAGGAAAATTCAAAGAAGAAACAGGTATTACCTGAAGGGCTGAACAGTTGGAAATACATTGTTTTGGTATAATTCAATGTTGCCGCTGCATGGACAGGAGTTACCTTTTTGATTGTTTCCAACTGACCTTAATGATTAGGCATACGTTTTCCACCTAATACCTATACTTTGATACCCTTCATGGATAATTCCCCTCTACTGCTGGGGGTGAGAAATGATGGAAACCAAATGTTAACATCCCTTCACCCAATTTGACCTTGATGGCATCTACTTACAAAAACAAAATGTTGATAAGAGCAGTTGGTTGGCAAGGAGCTCCAAGCTTTTTTTTTCGTCTTTTGTACCCGTGAATACTCTGTTGATTAACACAGTTTATTCCTTTTAGCAGTGATAGCAGAAAAAGCCTTCCTTTCAGCCCAACTTTATCGTCAGCCAATTATTGTCTTTTTTTTCTATTGTTTTTGGCTGTGGAGCTTTTAATAATTTTCATCCTTTACTATCAGGCCCTTTATGTCATGAACCCAAACAAGTTCAGAGCCTGTGAGTTTTTGATACGGTTCCATGAGCAGCAGCGTGGCGACAAAATAATTGTCTTTGCAGATAACCTTTTTGCACTTACTGCATATGCAATGAAACTTCGGAAGCCTATGATTTATGGTGCCACTAGGTAGTCTTATTAGAGGTAATTTATTTTGGTAATTATTGTAACATGTCTTGATATGATTTTCTCTGTTGTACTTAGTCACCAAGAGAGGACGAGAATTCTTCACGCTTTCAAGCATAGCCCAGAGGTTAATACAATATTCTTGTCAAAGGTGTGCTTTGTGCTTAAGCTCTGATGGTTCTAACTTCTAATTCATTCGTATGTATGTTTTTTTTCAAAATTTATAAAATGTGATGCTTATATAGTGCTTATTCTTGGTGCTTGCGAACGTTTGAACAAAATAAAGTAAATGGATGATATCGACAGAACATTCTGTCAAATGAATCTGGAAACTGAAAGTGATGAATGGGTAAGAACTGAAATGTGAACGCATGCTTGTCAGATAATGCCTTTTATGTGAAGTGCCAATCTTTTAGTGTGTGCTGCCACAGAGTTGACTCCTATCTTCTGATCAGAAAGCACTGTCATTAAGGCAAGTAGGTTCTTATGTCTTAGGCAATGGGTTATTTACACTAATTCTAGTTTTGTTTAATGAATATTTTATATGAAGATTTCAAATCCATTTGAGGCCTCCACTTTCATCTTTTATATATCCAGTTAACTAGTCAAGCAAGTGGACGCTTATCCTTCCTGGTTACTTAATTGCCATAAACACAAGAATTCCTCTTGGCGTTTTATTTACCACAATATTCTCAGGTCTACACTGGGTGGATTGGACTAAGGAATTGACGAAGCAATGGTGCATAAGATCATCATCTCTCAATTAATTTTTCCATCCATTTAGTTGGATTTATCTTGAAACGTGCTTTGGTTCTTTTGAAGTAATCTCAATACAACCAAGGTTTTATATTTGTAGTAAAATTACCTATGTTTAGCGCTTTCACCTTCATATAACACTTAAATGAATCTTTGAATTTTTCTACTTTTATAATAAGATTCCTATAAGTTGATACATCGTTGTCAATTATTCTCCATGGTAAATACTATTTGTCATAATCTATGCACTTTCAGAGAATTGTTTGTCTTATTTTTTTTCTCTCTTTTTAGGTGGGTGACAACTCCATCGATATTCCTGAAGCTAATGTTATTATCCAGATATCATCACATGCTGGTTCCCGTCGGCAAGAAGCTCAACGTTTAGGTCGTATTCTTAGAGCAAAGGTAGGATTTAACAGGGCAATACTCTATGATACTGTTCATGTGCCTGTGTTGATGTAAATATCCTTTCTCATAATCCTGCATTGATAATGCCCTCAAACTGCCCTCAAACTGAATACTATTTTTGTTTGAGTGAAAGATTCAACTTTGAGCTTCAGCCTTGTTTCCCCTGAAGGTTATGTATAGTTCCAACATAGGTCAAAAAATTTGGTCAAACAATTGTTGATCAATAATTCTAGATTTAGGTGACACTTGTTTTGGCTTAATTTAAACTCTTAGTATTTTGTCTAACCACTTAGTTTGTGTAAATATTCATATACTAATCAATTTGGTGTTAACTTTAAGATATATTATATATGTTACTTCTTTTGTCTACAAAGGATTACAGCTAAAAAATGAAAGGTTTAATCTTACAACTTATTTTTAGAGGTTAATTAAGATATAAGAGATATGTTTAGAATTTAATTAGGACCTTAAAATTAAACCATCTGAATCAACAAACCTCTGACTGAATCAGAGGCCAGAGGTGTGTTAAGCCCAAACAAACACAGCCTCAGTGAAACTCATTTATTTCATATCAGAACAATGGTTTAGTTGATGGACGATGGGATAAGCACCTTTTGTGGTTGTTAATTTGGTAATGAAGAAAGAAGTCCCCTAATCGCTAAGGGGTTGTTTGGTATGGGATTAACTTGGGGATAAATCTGGTTTATCGCCAAAATTTAGGGGATAAACCAGGTTTATCCCCAAAAACTTATGGTGCCAACCAGGTACCTAATATTCTACCCATAAGAGGGGATGTGGGATTCACGTCATTTACCAAGATGTTTGAAGCCTACACAGTCAATAATTCTGTATCCATCACGCTTTTAACTAGAGTCAAACAACAAGCGTTGTGGTAACGAGGTAGTCACAGAATACGTGATCTTTATTTCATTCTATTTGCAAATCAAGTGGGCCCAAATACTGAAGATGCAATTTTCAAGTTTTCTTGATTTCTGAAATACCAATAAGAAGTATTGGTTTAGGATGCTTACTATGAGACGTGCTCTCCGAATGTTTTAGAACATAAATTTTGTTTTCTGTACTGTGTATATTGTGTCAGGGTATATATCATCTTAGAAAATATACAGTCAATATTGCGAAAACCAGTGAAATGTCTGTTTTGCAAAGCTTTTGGCGCTTACTAGGTTTGAAATTTCACTTTCCTATTTTGACATCGAACAATCAGGGTCGACTTCAAGATAGAATGGCAGGTGGCAAAGAAGAGTATAATGCCTTCTTTTATTCTCTAGTCTCCACCGACACTCAGGTTTGAGCATCTCTTTCTTTATAGAAAGGAACACGGTTGCCTTGGTTTAGGTTTCTGATTTTTTTTTTGGTTGCATGCAGGAGATGTTTTACTCTACAAAGAGGCAACAGTTCTTAATTGACCAAGGTTACAGCTTCAAGGTACCTCTCCATCGTCCTGCTGGATCCCTTATCTATATTCTTTTTGCTGCTTATACCCTACCCTACAACCTTTGTGGAGATGATCTTTGTTTTTTTTGTTTTTCCTCCATGTAAAATGGTGTATATATCCGTCATATATGTTGATGTCACCATCAGGTCGTATAAATTTAACATTAAATACGTTGAAATTCCATTTATACCATTGGCGATCTCCATAGGGGGGTGTATACAAACGGAGAGGGGGATGTATAATTGGGTGTTTTCACCTAACAGGACTAAGTTCAAATGGTCTGGAAAAGTCATTATGTACACGTATGCGCATCTGTGTAGTAGTGGTATATGTTTAAGTTTGTCTATTTAGAGGTATAAGTGCAAAAAAAATTGTTTTCTAATGATCATGGTTCTCATACTCTGAATGAATAGGTTATTTCCAAAAATATGGTTCTGATTTGATGACTTTTTATTCTGTCTTTCTGGTTATCTCGCCTAGTGGGAGTACTTCACAAAAGAAAGCTTCCCTGAAAAAAACTTGAACTAACCAACCCCTACATCCACGCACGAGTCAATCATTTTCTGTTCCATTGTTGAGTCTCTTTAATTCTGAGCTGTTTAACTTGCATCTCTCTCAGTCGACCATGTAGTGCTGGAAGATACTACAACGCCAAGTTGTACTGTCGGCTTAGTCTACCAGGTTAACCAGGATGCTACTGATCTTCCACTTGAGATTTCCCCTCCCCCCTCCCTCCTGCTTACTTGACCTTTTCAAAGCCATCAGCTTGTAGGCTTCATAATCCTATCAGTGTCTTGATCATTTCAGAATCAGTTTGGTCTAATTTGGGGGTCCGTTCTAGTGGAGAAGTTTTCCTTCGATAGTTTTATGGCACTAAACCTTAGTTCAGGTTCTGTTCTCTCACTGAATAGGTGTTTCGTGCACCAGGTTATCACAAGCCTTCCTCCTCCTGATTCGGGGCCGGAGCTGAGCTACCATCGTCTCGAGGACCAACTTGATCTTCTAAGCAAGGTATGAACCTTCCGCCTCCTGTTCGGAGGAGAGGCTCAACCTAAAAGCGTTCTCATAATGGATGTGCTACCCTACAGTTGCTAAATGCAGGAGATGATGCCGTGGGTCTGGAGCAGTTGGAGGAAGATACCGATGGTATGGCTCTTCAAAAGGCTCGCCGCACATTTGGCTCCATGAGCGCCATGTCCGGAGCTAGTGGAATGGTTTACATGGAATACAGGTAATCTTTGCTGTGAAGTTCACTGCCTACCCCCTTCTCTTCTGTTGAACATTCCCGAACATATTTCTTTTCTCTTCTCAGCACGGGGAAGGGAAGGCATGCCGGGCAACACAAGAAGCCCAAGGACCCGTCCAAGAGGCACATACTCTTCAAGAAGCGCTACAACTGAGCTATCTCTACGGCCGTGGCCAAGCGCAGCTGCTTCCGGGACGAGGATGGCGTCGTTGAACCCCTTCAAGGGGCCTGCAAGCCGTTTGGATGTCAGCACTGCGCCCATATTACTCCCTTTTTCTCAGGCGAATCTGTTCCTAGCGGGATTGTTATGGCGCTGGGAAGACGGATGTCTTGTATACCATAGAACATCTGTGGCTGCGCTCTGGTGTGGTAGCAAACAAACGCCACTTAAGTTTGTTAAACTTTTTCCTACGTCCTAAATATTTTAATACACGTCAAGGGGGGACCAGATAAATCTATTTTCAAGATTTTAGCTTTCATTCTGTCACCACATAAAATCACAAACCCATAAGCATGGTTCTTTTCCACGACAAGACGAAAAAAAAATATCATGTAGACAAACTTTCAGAAAATTTAAAATTTTGATTTTGGAAATCTTGAGACTAAGAAAATACAAATTCCCAAGTCGTCGATAATACGAATGTTTCGTTCGTGCGTAGAGTCGTAAGCCTCTCCCTGGATGGGTGATGGAGTCAATAATACGAATGCTTTAATCGATATCTTTCGTACATCCAGTTTCTTACCTGACACCGGACGTAAATTTCTAAACACTAAAGTAGCCAAATTCAGTGTTTTGACTCCATTTAACAAGCAAAAAAAATTCATTTAACGAACGTTTATAGACAAAAAGTGTGGAATTATCGCGAGGTATACGAGGTTGTCCTATACGATTTAAGATAGTTATCAAATGCATTTTTTTAGTTTTAAAGATGATAAGAAAATCATATAATCCTCAAAAAAATGAACCTTTTTTTAATTTGAGAGTTGATAAAAGGAGTTTCGTTGATATAATATACAGGACCGCAAAAAAAGTAGTCAAGTTGGAAAAAAATTCATTCTCATCTTTATCGTGGAGGTCCTCTGCATTATCCGCCACGACAAAGATAAGACGGGGGCCAAGCAGACGACCGCCGAGAACCAAAATCGAGAGAAGAGGAGGAGCACAGCCATGGCTTCGCTCCATCTCTCCACCACATTCCTTGTCAGGAACTCGCCTTCCCTGCCTGTAAACAACAACAGCAGGCTCCCCCCTCATGTATGCCTCTCGTGCTTTCTTACTGGCTTTTCTGTACGCTTTGATTTCGTTCCTCTTGTTGATCATTTGTTCGACGAAATGCTTCGCAGGAAGCGTCCGTGGGCATCGGGCGCTGGAGCTGCCGGAAGAAAGGGGTGCACCCGGAATACCACGAGGATGCGCGGGTATACTGCAATGGGGAACTGGTTATGACCACCGGTGGCACGGTTAAGCAGTACAGTGTTGATGTGTGGTCAGGGATCCACCCTACCTTCCTGGGCGACCGCTCCGCCCTGATGATGGAGGACGACCAAGTGGAGAAGTTCCGAAAGAAGTTTGGACAGATGGGGGGCAAGTACATGGAGATTCCGAACCTGAAGTACGGTGAAATCGTGCTGCCAACCAGGAAGAAGTCCACGGCGGGCAAGGGTGGCAAGAAGAAATAAGGCGGAGACGGCAAAATAAGGGAGTTTGTTCATCTCTGTCGCTTCGCTTCTCTGGTGTGCGTCAAGTTTTTTTGTGCAATTAACTCAAAATTGATGCAAGTTGACACTTGTTTACATAACATTTTCTGTTTGTACCACTGGTTTCAAAATTACTAGTATTAGCCGAACACCATTTGATAATTTATATCAATATCAATTTCAAAATTGACAGTGATAGTTGTGTCTAATATTGTTACCAAGGAGGGCCCTAATCTCTAAAAATATCAATATCAAAATTGATATGGTTAGATACTCTAGTCTCTAACTAAACAGAGCATTAAGTGGCATCTGGTGTTGAAATACCCGGCGGGACTGTAAATTTTGTACCGTGGAAGAGCATTCTGAAGGGTTGAAGTTTTACTTTGAAAGGCCGGCTGGTTCTCTGTATTCATAGTTGCGTGTTATATCATCATCTCGCATTGTCTGTCTCAGCAGAGCTGCCCATGTGATCAGATCAAATATCTGAAGTTCCGAACACAAAGTAGCACTTTTTCCTCAATTGAACTTCTTCGGGATTTTGCTCAGCTGCGCAGCATGTGTTACCACGCTCAACAGTTGGCATTTTTAAAATACCGAGATGTGAGAGCATCCCAGCTGAGTCGGCAGTTGCATTGTAATTGAAATCTGTGATTGTTTCTCTTAAATAATGCCTTTAGGAGCTGGATAGTTATTAATTTCTTTTCCACGTGTGATGGAGAATGTAGATGCATGTAGACTGTACTCGGAAGTAAATTTTTTGTCTCCTGCGTGAGAATGGGCCATTGCTGAAATTCCCTTCTTTTTTAACCAACTTAACACTAATTTGCTGAACCCAGTCTCTGGTTTTAGGAATGCAATATTTCTCTATTCATGGATCTTTAGGGCATTTGCATTGATCATGTAAAGATGCAGAAAACTGGTATTCGATGGAACAGCTTGCCTGTGCACCTTGACTCACAGTCCGGGACCACCGGACTATCATGGATGAAGTGCCCATAATGGATACTTCTAATATGCCCAGAACTTTGCCTGGGATGTACCCTGTAGGTTTCTGGACTTTTGCCTTTCAATTATTTGCAATAAAACCTGGTTCCATTTTTTATTTTACTTTCTTCAAGAGTTCTAAAAAGACACTCTGAGGAGACAAATTTGCCAAATATCATCATTGCTGGTCTGTATCTCCAACAGAGGCCATGCATGCTACCTGCTTTTGTTGAGGACAAGGTGCACTCTTTGATGGTCTGTTTATAGCTCCCGTTGTAATTTTTTGCTGCACTTCCTTAAATTAACAAAACTTCTTTGAATTAACAAATGGAATTTTGGTGACTGCCACACAAAAATAACATGAGAAATGAATGTGGGAAACAGGACAAGATATGAAGCTTGAAAAACAAATTTGTAATCATTTGAGAATCATGCAATGTTAGAAATGAAGTGAGAAACAAAAGGGTTGAAGAGTTCCTGCGGCCAACGATTTTTAGACTAAGGGTGTGTTTGATACTTTGGTTGGGATTATGAAAGAGATAATAATCATCAAAATCTCCAACATCACTAGTCCCATACAAACATATACCTGATTTTGTTTTGAGTTGTGGATTGTAATGATTGAGTTTAGATTTTTAAATAAGAGAGAGACATTTGTAGGTGTAAAAGATTTCTGGTTTCGAGAGTTTTTCTCTTTTTTCTGTATTTATTTATTTTTTGTTTAGCTGAAATCTTTAGCTTTTATTTGCAAACATAAGAGTACACATCGCCTCCCGACCAAGTAATTTTCAACACATTCGCCAAGTTCACTCGACGTTTATAATTTAACATGAAGCCCGCTAGCGATTTAACCTGCAGTCCTCGAGCCTATACAAAGGTAGGCTGGGTGGGGATCGGGAGCGGGTCGACCCGGGTTATCTGGAGTCGGTGACCAGGGTCGGCCTGAATTGAGGCGGGTAGCCAAGACCACCTGATGCCATGGAGTTCTTCGAGACTGACAGGGCCGACCTGGTTCGACTGTTGCCGAATCGACTGATTTGGGTCCCGATCGGATCTCAGGCCCCAATCTGACAGAGTCAGGCCAGACCGGAATTGCATGATATAAAGAGTTAGGGGTTATTTGATAACTCTGACTGAAGTTTTGACGTCTGATTCGGTTATCAAATTTTGAAAGTTGTTTGGAAAAAATTCTTAAATATTGTCTAAGTGAAATTCCTTTTATCTCAGAACACCTCTTGAGATTAAGTGGAATGAAATAATTTTTTTTTCTTTAGACGTTGACGGTCTTTGACAAGTTCTTTCGCTGTTTCTAATATATTTTTAAGCGAAATCATCAACTCATCACGGTTAACATTTTAATTAAATTAAGTATTCAGTTTTACCACACGTTAAGAGATTACGTACGTGTAAAATTAAGGATTTAAATTTTCGGATTAAGCAAAATCAAAACGTCACCTTAGACGGGCATGACGGGGATACTGCAGAAGATGGACACCGGTGACCAGACTAGATGCTCAGAGCGGAGGCTCGATCCGTTTGACACTGCCGGGTGCTTCTAAAATATGTTTTAAGCCTTCGATACAGATTTCCCTGTGTCGACCTTCCTCTTCTCTGGACAAATCATTCTCCAGGCAGTTAATTCCATGCTCTTCGCATATCCAATCACGCACAGAATGTTTTAACATAACTACAGTTAGTTACTCTGAAATTAGAGCATATATATTTTCGTCATCAACCTACCGTGTCGAAGGACTGTAAATTTCCAATCCATCTCATTTATTTCGACCGATAATAATATAAATTTTGGTGGATTGAATGGATCGTAAACAGAGAGAATCGATCGTCTGGTCCACCGCCCACCTTTCCTGTGCAATTTTATCATGGTGACACCTCATTCACAAACTTGAAATATTCGTCGGCAACATACGATCGTTGGTGCCGCTTTCGGCGCCCTTGGTTCGACGGCATTCTACGTATATCATGATAGATGCCCGCATCCTTTAATTTAGCACCGTCATGTAATTAAAATCATATGGTGGCCTGATTCGTCGCCGGGCGGTGGATCGACCTCTCCACACTGATCGCCATGGTTGAGGGGACCGGAATATATGTCAATACCATATATTCTTCTAGACACCTCCAGTGGATGTCAGACAACCAGGGGGGGAATAAAGCGCTGAAACTAGCTGCTATGGTGATGGCAGAGGCGAGGAGGCATCTTAGCCTTGCGGGGCCATTGGCCATTAAAACTGAAAAAGAACCCAATGGTGGGGGTGTTCGGTTTCACAGTAATTTTTTATACGCTTCAAACTTGGATCAAAAATAACCAGTGGCAAATGACATAGAACTGTGCGCTATGATTCGGGGAGATGCGATGACAAAAGTAAGTGGGCATCATATACATACATACATATATGATCAAAAGAGGTGTGAGACGGTATGACTAAAAAGAAAAGATCTCACCCACCTTTTTGTACAAGAAGAAAATCTTCTTAAAAACAGTACTTTGAAATTGTTATAAAACACATTTTTAACAAGTTTTGTTACAAAAACTCAATTTATGGTGTAACCAAACACCCCCGTTAGGTTCTTCTCAAGACAATGGATAAAGGTTGGAGACCCTCAAATTGGAGCTAAGCTGGGAAAAAAAAAGATGTTAGAACTAAGTTTTGGAAGTATCAACGAAGATGTAGATTGATTTTAGATATAGATTAATTAACGGTCACAAGTCTAAATTATGACAAGTAGATGCCAGATGCTAAAACAAAGATGACTCTCTAGTTTTTCAGCATCTAAATTTTCAAGTAAAATATCACACATGATAAGTTAAAATATCCTTCTGTTTTCCAGCTCTTTACAGTGTCCGATTGGGCAAACATGCCCCAAGTCTAAATTATCACAAGTGGATGCTAGATGCTAAAATAAAGATGACTCTCTAGATTTTTGGTATCTAAATTTTAAAGCAAAATGCTACATATGATAACCTAAAACTTCCTTCTCTGCTTCCAGTTTACAGCGTCCAATTGGGCAAACATGTCCATCACATGAGCGATGTTTGTACTACAGCAAAAACATTGACAATTTTAGGGGCATGCACGGGGTGTTTGGTTTAGTTTTGAAGTTGATATTAACATGGAATTTCATGACAAGATTGCCTATCAATATCAATTTTGCAATTTACAGTGTACAAACATCACTGTCTACCCTGATCCCCTTTGTTACCTTATTACTTAGAAATATTAATATATAGTTTGAATCAATTGATAAACATCAGGATACTTGGATGTTTGTAAATGCAGAACGTGCAAAAACGGAACGTATGAACAACACAGCCGAGGAGGAAATAACAACCTATGATCCAACAATGTGCCGATTAAATATACGGAGAGAACATCAATCAAAGTCAAAAGAACCTTTTTTTTTGGCCGCTTTAGCCTTTTGAATCGAAGGTTGGCAGCAACAGTCAATAAATCCTCAGAGCCCCACCTGGGCGGGGGCCTTGACCCTTCCTTTTGGCCCTTCTTCCTGGGCGGCGTCGTAGGTGGCGTGGAGACCGACAAGCAGGTAGTAGGCCAGCATCACCGCCGTGCAGATGACAAACCTTACGAAGGCCTGGTACCCCAGAGACCCCATCAGGAACAAGTTGGCTGCAATGGACATGGAGGGCAGCCATGGCACCAGAGGCACCCCCCACACCCGAGGCGCCCACTGCTGCGGCACCAGTAGGGCCAGCCCCGCCGTGGCCAGAAACCACACTGGGACGGTGACGGCGAACCCGACCCATCCGTTCGAGTTTGAATCCCAGCAGGCCGACATACCGACGGAAGAGCAGATGACGGCGGCGAGGGCAGCCACCAGTTTGAGCAGGCCGGATGTGGGTGTCACTCCGTGGACGTAGTACCGCCGGACGAGGAGTGCCACGGCCATGAGCATGAAGATGAAAAGGGTGCTGATGGATGAGACGGTGGCAAGCACGTCCAAGCTGGTGAAGAGGGCGATACAGGCGGAGATGCCGGTGACGAGAATCGTGGCGTACACTGGCGTGCCCGTCCGAGGATGCACAAGGGCGAAGTAAGGGGGTATCATGTGAGACCGGGCAATCTAGGTGGTGTACCGCCCCTGCCCCAGAGCCCCGACCAGCATCCCCGTTGTCATCCCCTTGAGTGCCCCCAGCGCCACCAGGTACTTCGCCCACCTCATCCCGACGGCAGCGAATGCCACCGAGTAGGCAGCGTCAAGGTCAAGCGAGTCATACCTCTGCATTGAGCACAACACGAGCGCCATAACACAGTAGACGACGGTGATGGCGGACATCGACCCAACAAGTCCCAGCGGAATGTCTCGGGCAGGATTTCGAGTCTCCTCAGCCATGGTGGCCACCATGTCAAAGCCCGTGTAGGCCCAGTAGACCACCGCGGCACCCTGCAAAACCCCGTGCGCGCCGAAGGGGAAGAAGGGGGTGAGGTTAGAGAGATCTGCGTGGACGGATCCTGCAACGATGATGAAGATAATGACGACGACAGTGATGATTGAGGTGATCCAATTGAGCCTAGAGGCGAGGCGAGTGCCAGAAGCGGCTGCAGAGGAGCAGGCGATTAGGATGACGACAGCGATGGGGTCGAGGAAATTGTAACCGTCGGCGAGTGCCGAAACATGGATGCGTAGAGAATTAGGCGGGCGATTGATGAGGGTGGCGAAGTAGGAGGTCCACGAGCGTGCGATGCCGGCGGCACCGACTAGGGCCTCAAGAAGGATGTTTGCAGCGGCGATGAAGGCCACAAAGTCGCCGAGCTCGACGCGTAGATAGGAGAAGGAGCCGCCGGCGGAAGGTATCTCGACCGCAAACTCTGCGTAGCAGAAGACGGAAAGGAGGGCGGCGAAGCCGGCGGCCGCATAGGAGAGAATGATGGCGGGGCCGGCATCCATTCGGGCCTCGAGGCCCGTGAGGACGAAGATGCCGGACCCCACCACAGAACCGAACCCTAGCCATGAGAGGTCCCACCAGGTGAGACAGCGACGGAGGGCGTTCTCGCTCCGGATGGGGAGTAGTTGGAGCTCCGCGGAAGAGGTCGAACGATGGAGAAGTCGGGATCGAAGGCGAGGGCATGTGGCGGCCAAGGCAGAAGTGTAGGCGGGCCAAGACGCGAATGATTGCTCTGGAAAGAAGTCCTCCTTGCTCCAACGCCAGTAGCCACGTCCGACACCGTCGTCCTGGGCTACTCCGCTACCGGCGGCCGGTACAGGTTGCTCCATGATTGATACGACTTAGATTTTAACCTGCACAATGAAACACAATCCAGTGATGTAACCGAAGAAATAACCCCTTAAATACATCAGTTTGGAAAAAACTTCGAGATAATAAAGATCCCAATTCATAAATCTAACAATTTCGCGAATCAAATCATGTAACAATTTTTCTTACAATCTAAACATTCATATACCGGTCTAATATACATATTGATCATTCCAATTACTCCTTGAAATTCATACCACCGAGTTTCTACTGTGCTAAATATGATTTTCTAAAAGATATAATAAATGATTGGAGTGAGTCATAACAACTCAGTAGACACTCCATCATCCACCAAATCGGATAGCCAACAAGATCTTATCATGATAAATTATAAGTACCAACTTACACCTGTTTTGTACAATATAAGACTAGACAATATATAAATAATCTGACATTCCATATATTTTAAGATGTACAACGAGTACAAAAGTATATATAACAAGATTAACATAACGTCTATATAACTGGATTTAATGACAAAATAGGCCAAAATCAGATTTAATAAAAATGGCTAAAGTATCTCTAATCTTGTTGGCGTACAACCAAAAGTATATACAACAACATAGAAAGGTCTAATAATTTATCTAGAATATCGGTTAATCTAATTAACCTGAAACAGAACATAGAATATACCCAATCAGAGCATAATCAAAACAAGTTTACGATTGTCCACCAAAATTTATACCAAATGGCATACATACAATTCAGTCACAATAAGCCCAATTAACTACTCTATAAATTGTGTACGTCCCACAAATTTAACACTAGGCACCGCTAAAAACAATCGCCATGTCCGATATCAAATCGACACATATTTACAAGTCGTCGATGAATAATATTAAGTATTTAAACTTAATGATAATAGGCTTGCCCGGATGCTTACCTAGTCCAAGCTTTAAAAACTCTGAGATCAGCAGTCGAAGGAGAGATTGGACGATGGCCACGCGGTCGAATCGATCAAATTACCTTCTCCTCTGCTCTGCTGGCCGAAGAGAAATATAATATAGAGAGATTTTTATAATAGGTTGAGGGTGAGAAAAAGAACGAAATGGGAAAGAAGAAGAAGAATAATACTCGGATTTACTGTAGCATACAGGAGGGCGGACGGAGGTGCGGTCGCGGCGCGGCTTGGCGCACGGCGGAGGGGGCCGCGGTGAGGGAGCTGCGCGCGAGGGAGACGGCATCAACGGCAGCGCACAGTGCGGCGAGGCTGCTTGGCTAGGCGGCGGAGAGATGGGCGGCGGCGTCCGAAGGTGGCTGCTGGACGATCGAGGGGAAGAGAGAGGGGGGAGCGAGGGAGAGACTAGCGCGACGGCCGCGCAGAGGAGGGCTGGGCGATGGTCGAGCGGGCGCGCGCGGAAGAGAGAAGTCGCGCGAGAAGGGGGGGGGGGACGGCGGAGAGTTCAACGAGAGGAAGAAAACGGCGACGACTAGGGTAAGAAATTTCAACTCCGGGTTAAAAGGAGGAGAAGGTGATGATAAATATATTTCATGAGATATCTTATGATTGTATCCAGATACGATGCACCTGGACTAGACTTGAGTGATGCTGGTTCTTTTAGTTTAAAAAATAAACTTAATAAAAAAATAACGAAGAATAAATATGCAAGTCAGTTTAATTACCTATTCTTCTAACAAGCTCGTAGTGTATCATGGAGTACAATTTTTTGATATGCTAATCCAATGTCAAAAGATTTCAGAAAGATTCTGTTGACATTCGAGTTTCGTGAATTTTTTTTTTCTCTCGAACCAAAAAAAAATCATCAATCATAGTTTCCAACACAAACTGAATCAAATGAGTCAAATGATATTTTATCAATATATACTTTTATTTGTTTGGTTTTAAATCATATTCTATTAAATTATAGTAATATATTTATTGTAGTAAGTGCACGGAGTACGTGCTGAGTTTCCTCTCAACTAATTCATACTTGTTGTGGTTACTGTTTATTTCGTTTCCTTTCGGCATGTTCACAAGAACCGATATACCTCTTCGTTTTCTTTTTAAAAAATATTAGTTAGTGGCGAAATTTTAATTTGAAATAACTTAAAAAAAATCGACAATACATATGTGCAAATGATTTTAATGAAATCCGTGAAAGAAAAAAATCGTCCAAATGAGACTTGCGATGTACCGTAGAAATTCTAATTCAGCACTCCAAATGAAAACACAAGAAGGAATTAACATCTCAATTTAAGACTTTTCTTAATTTTCAAACGTCTTCGTAAATCATTATTAACCATAAATCAATCACTTCTTAACGGATAACACAGAAAGCAGCGACACATTAATTTGTCACCACTAACTTATAATGAATAATTATAATTATTTTTCTTCTATAGCATGACGTAGTAAGCGGTTTATATAAACACATTATAAATGTTATGTCCACTCACGGGTAGGGGCGGCAATGGACAGGGCTGGCCCGCGGGCCCTAGGGCCGGGCCAGCCCTGGGCATCGTTTCGGGGCAGAGCAACCAGCCCTCACGGGTTACGTGGGCCAGGCCCGCGGGCCTCGTTCCAAGCAATGTCCGCCGTCCCATAGTCCCAAGGAGACATGCAAAAGTCATATTTTATTTTTTATAGAACTTTTTGTATGCATGAGTAAGAAAAAGATACGTAGATTATCAAATAAATTTTAAAAAAAGAGTAATAATTTAAAATAATAAAATATATACTTTGCTTTAACTCTGATTACATATCTATGATTATTTGGGTGTTAAATAGTATGTTTCTATCTGTGTAATTATTTTTATTTCTAGATTCAAAATATTTCTTTGGTAGTTGGTTTGATGTTTAAAAATTTTAAAAATATGATATACATAGAAAATTTAAGCGATCCAGTCAAATTTATATATTTTATTATAAATTAAAAAATTATGAATGCGTATAATACATTGCATATACTATTCTTATTTTAATCATGTTTCAATTTTTTATCAAACTCACCGTACCTTAATATTTTAAAAGAATCTTAGTTTTAATTTTGTATGTCATATCAAGACTTTGATAGGAGATATTTTAAAAATTTTAAAAATAGTATATATTTGAAAAATCGAGCTAGGTTAGACTAGGCCGGGCCAAATCTATATTTTATTATACGAGCTGAGCTAGGTCAGAACAATAGACGTCTTCATGGGGTGTAGAGTTCTCGCGTACGAGCGGCAGCCCAAACGTCATTTTGTCTGTCGCTCGAACGCCGTCTGTCCCAGGGGGGACTGACGATCGGGTGATGATCGAGCGCTGGGGCTCGATCGTCTATCGACGCACTGCACTGTGCGTGCTTCGGCCACTCGACCATCCAACCCAAAAAAAAGATAACTATTTTTTATTTTCAAATTAAGAGGTATTGAGTGTTATTTTCATCACATGAACATAGATAATTATGCTATATCATATTATAAATATTTATACATTTTTTGTCATTTTATAAATTTTTTATCATTTTTTTATTATTTTTTTATTTTGAATTATATATATTTTTTATATTAGAAAGATCGGGCCGGGCCGGGTCGGGCCGGGCCAAATTTAATTTTTATGCGGGCCGGGCCGGGCCGGGCAAGAATATAATGCGGGCCGGGTCGGGCCGGCCCGTTATAATTTAAAATGTGCTTTTATTGGGTCGGCTTCGGGCCCGGCCCGACCTGGCCCATTGACACCCCTACTCACGGGACACATTAAATGATTGATCAAAACTGCATTCCACTTATTTATTATGATAAATAAATAAATTTGAACAACAAATAAAATTCGATCCATTAAAGAGGTTGGTTTGAACGAGTTTTGTTCGGTTCGATGAATCTACAAGTAACTTGATTAAATTGATGGTTGAATATTTATTTTAAAAATAAATTATAATTTTAATATTTATTTAATGTCACTTGAGCATGCGAAATAAATAAAAATGAAATTTGACAAGAATTTAAATGTATATCGAGTTCCCGTAGATACCTAAAACTTACCATTCTACAATTTTTTGATATGTTAATCCAATGTCAATTTTTTGATATGATAATCCAATAACAACGAATGATCTAACAATGTGCCGATTAAATATAAGGAGAGGACATCAATCAAAGTCAAAAGAATCTTGTTTTTTTTGGCCGCTTTAACCTTTTGAATCGAAGGTTGGCTGCAAGAGTCAACAAATCCTTAGATCCCCGCTTGGGCGGGGGCCTTGACCCTTCCTTTTGGCCTCCCCGCCTCCGCCTCCGCCTGGAAGCAGAGCCCTTCTTCCTGGGCGGCGTCGTAGGTGGCGTGGAGACCGACAAGCAGGTAGTAGGCCAGCATCACCGCTGTGCAGATGGCGAACCTCACGAAGGCCTGGTACCCCAGGGACCCCATCAGGAACAAGTTGGCTGCAATGGGCATGGAGGGTAGCCATGGCACCAGAGGCACCCCCCACACCCGGTGTGGTTTTTGGGTTTAGGGTTTAGGGAGCCCTTCTTCCTGGGCGACGTCGTAGGTGGCATGGAGACCGACAAGCAGGTAGTAGGCCAGCATCACCGCTGTGCAGACGGCGAACCTCACGAAGGCCTGGTACCCCAAAGACCCCATCAGGAACAAGTTGGCTGCAATGGGCATGGAGGGCAGCCATGGCACCAGAGGCACCCCCCACACCCGAGGTGCCCGCCGTGGCCAAAAACCACACCGGGTGTGGGGGGTGCCTCTGGTGCCATGGCTGCCCTCTATGTCCATTGCAGCCAACTTGTTCCTGAGGGGGTCTCTGGGGTACCAGGCCCTCTTGAGGTTCGCCATCTGCACGGCGGTGATGCTGGCCTACTACCTGCTTGTCGGTCTCCATGCCACCTACGACGCCGCCCAAGAAGAAGGGCTATGCTTCCAGGCGGAGGCGGAGGCAGGGAGGCCAAAAGGAAGGGTCAAGGCCCCCGCCCAGGTGGGGACCTGAGGATTTGTTGACTCTTGAAGCCAACCTTCGATTCAAAAGGTTAAAGCGGCAAAAAAAAAAAACAAGGTTCTTTTAACTTTGATCGATGTCCTCTCCTTATATTTAATTGGCACATTGTTGGATCATACGTTGTTATTTCCTCGTCGGCTGTGTTGTTCATACGTTCCGCTTTTGCACGTTCTGCATTTACAAACATACAAGTATCCTGATGTTTATCAATTGATTCCTCAGCCATGGTGGCCACCATGTCAAAGCCTGTGTAGGCCCAGTAGACCACCCCGGCGCCCTGCAAAACTCCGTGCGCGCCGAAGGGGAAGAAGGGAGTGAGGTTGGAGAGGTCTGCGTGGACAGATCCGGTAGCGACGATGAAGGTAATGACGACGACGGTGATGATTGAGGTGATCCAGTTGAGCCTGGAGGCGTGGCGAGTGCCAGAGGCGGCCACGGAGGAGCAGATGATTAAGATGATGACGGCCATGGGGTCGAGGAAATTGTAATTGTCGGCAAGTGCCGGAACATGGATACGTAGTGAATTGGGCGGGCGATTGATGAGTGTGTCGAGTAAGAAGTCCATGAGCGTGCGATGCCAGCGGCGCCGACTAGGGCCTCGAGAAGGATGTTTGCGGCGGCAATGACGGCCACAAAGTCGCCGAGCTCGACGCGTAGATAGGAGAAGGAGCCGCCGGCGGAAGGTATCTCGACCGCAAACTTTGCGTAGCAGAAGACGAAAAGGAGGGCAGCGAAGTCGGCGGCCACATAGGAGAGGATGATGGCGGGGCCGGCGTTCAGTCGGGCCTCGAGGCTCGTGAGGACGAAGATGCCAGACCCTACCACGGAACTGAACCCTAGCCACGAGAGGTCCCACCAGGTGAGACAGCGGCGGAGGGCGTTCTCGCTCCTGATGGGGAGTAGTCGGTGCTCCGCGGCCGAGGTCGAACGGCGAAGAAGCCGGGATAGAAGGCGAGGGCATGTGGCGGCCAAGGCAGAAGTGTAGGCCGGCCAAGATGCGAACGATTGCTCTGGAAAGAAGTCCTCCTTGCTCCAGCGCCAGTAGCCACGTCTGGCACTGTCGTCCTGGGCGACTCCTCCGCTACCGGCGGGTGGTACTTGTTGCTCCATCGCGGGGGGGGGGGGGGTCAGCTCCGGCAGAATAGGGGGAAGGAGGAGGATTAGATAGAGGGAGAGAATAACAGGGTATCTCTTAGGAGTACACGTAGATATGGGCGACTCCTCCACTACCAGCGGCCGGTACAGGCTGTCCATCGTGGAAACAGAAGAGAGCGGCTCCCCTTAGGTGCCCACTTGAGGGGAGCCCCTCAGCCCCCTCACAAGGGGTTGAGGTGACAGTGATTTGACGCCTGTCAAATCACTGTCTTGTCCTGGTCACCTCAGCCCCCTTGTGAGGGGGAGCGGCTCCCGAACCCCTCAGCCCCTCGCTGAGGTGACAGTGATTTGACGCCTGTCAAATCACTGTCTTGTCCTGGTCACCTCAGCCCCTTTGTGAGGGGGGTCACCTCAGCCACCTGAGGGGAGCCCCTCAGCCCCCTTGACAGTGATTTGACACTTGTCAAATCATTGTCTTGTCCTGGTCACCTCAGGTGGGCCCACCCGGGGAGACTCCCCTCAAGTGCCCACCTGAGGGGAGGTTTGTCCTGGTCACCTCAGGTGGGCCCACCCGGGGAGGCTCCCCTCAAGTGCCCACCTGAGGGGAGGTGACAGTGATTTGATGCCTGTCAAATCACTGTCTTGTCCTGGTCACCTCAGCCCTCAGCCCCCTCACAAGGGGGCTAAGGGGCTCCCCTTGAGCCCCACAGGGGAGCCCCTCAAGGGGAGCCCACCTGAGGGGGCTAAGTGCCCACCTGAGGGGAGCCCCTCAGCCCCTCTCACAAGGGGCTGACCTGTCAAATCACTGTCTTGTCTTGGTCACCTCAGCAAGGGCGTTGAGGGGCTCCCCTCAGGTGTCCACCTGAGGGGAGCCCCTCAACCCCGCCCCTCAGCCCCCTCAGGTGGGCACCTCAGCCCCCTTGTTAGGGGGGGTTCAGCTCCGAGTAGGGTGGAAGGAGGATGATTAGATAGACGTAGAGAAAAAAGGGCGATGATATATAACAACTAATAACAGGGTATCTCTTAAGAGTACACCTAGATACGGTGCATGTGGACTAAGAATAATGTGGTATCTTTTAGTCATAGTAAATTTAAAATTTATCATAAAACTTAATATAACATTTTCAAAGATGGTCTAAACTTTATTGATGTCCCCCATTGAGTCTTGAGATTTTTGATTAGAAGTTTTGATTAAAAGATAAAATTAATAATAAAAAAACAATTGAGATGGAATATAGTTCTTAATATGTTAATCCGACGTCAAACGATTCCGAAGGAATCAGTGGGCGATGACGGGATTCACGGGTCAGTTTGATTGCGGTAAAGATTTGTTGTTTTCTCAAATCAAAGAAAATCAAATATAATTTCTAAACAAACTAAATCAAATCTGATTCAAATGATATTTTATCAAATTATAATTTTATTTTTTGTTTTAAATTACATTATATTAAATTTTAATAACATATTTATCACAGTAAATACATGACGTTTGTCTCGAGTTTTCTCTCAGCTTCGTATTTATTATGGTCACTTTTTGTCACCTTTCCACATGTTCACCGGAACCGATGCACCTCTTCACTTTCTTTTCAAAAAATATATATACGATGATACCAAAATTTCAACCACGGGTGTTACAAATGCGATTTTGACGACCTCAACAAATATTAATTAGTTGCAAAGTCTTAATTTGAGATAACTTTAAAAAAACCCATCATATATATATATATATATATTCAAGAAAATATATTCTCCAAATGAGACCGGGGATATACGTAGGTAGGTATTCTGAGAAAACCATCACGACATGACTCAGCACTCCACGTGAAAACAAAAAAATAATAATTGACATCTCAATCAAAGACTCTCCTTATTTTTCAAACGTCCTCATAATTGATCATTAATCATAAACCAATCACCTCTTAATGGGTAACATAAAAAAAACAATCTGCCAATACATTAATTTGCCACCTATAACTTATAACAAATAACAAGTAGATATAATTAATTTTCTTCTACGGAATATGGTAACCAGCCGTTTATACAAACACATAAATGTTATGTCCACATACAGTCCCCCCCCCCTCGGAACTGACTCGAAATTTGATTTGATAAAAATTTTATTCAAGTTATTTATTGATAAATAAATAGGTTTGAACAACAGACAACGTTTTATTCAATTCCAAATAAACGAGTCAAAATTATCATGGTTCAGAAACGAGTCAAAATTATCATGTTACGAGTAATTTCTCTATATGTTTGTATTGAATTTAAATCTAAATTCGAAATAAACTTGATCGATATTCGAAGTCGAGCTCTAGCACAACTTGATTGAATAACAAATCAAGTTAGATTTCAGCATCTGGATCGAATTCAAACTAAAAAATTCAACATCGTCACCGACGTTCGAACTCAACTCAAGTTATAATAAATAAAATAAATGTGCTGAACGTCAACCGTCTACGCCGTACCGTTCGACCAGGCGTAGCTGGTCTCACCTGCTTCGCACCCCCGCACCTTTTACGGCTCCGGCCTAGGGCTGCAAACGGGTCGGATTCGGTATCAGTATTGCCAGAGTCCGATTCCGATTCCGATAAGAATTTAGTGTTTTCGATTCCGATTTCGATAAAATCGAAAAGACTAATTCTGATTCCGATTTGATTCCGATTTCAATATCGAAATCGGAATATTTCGATATCGATTCCGATAAACCGTGGACTTAGCATAAGACTGGTTTAGCATAAAATAAGAGTGAAGAAAATAGAATAATAATGTCTTAAATCATTTTTGACAACACTTCCACTAACCATTGCCTTCTTGAGATCCTGCATAAATATTGAAAAAAAAACTAGCCGGTACAACAAGAATCTAGAGAAAATTGAACAAAAAAAGAAGAAAAAAAGAAGCCCTTCATTGTTCTATACGAACAGACAACCAAAACATACCTATTTTCCAACTCCACCTGCCAGCGTTGGGACTGGGCGAGAGGAGTAACCAGAGGAACAAGAGGACCTTGCTGGCTGGCGGCAAGGGGAAGACCAGGGAAAACGAAGAACTCAGGGCAGCCAGCAATGCTATCTTCGCGTCCAAGCTGCAAAGTGCTCCTCCGTGGCCGACGTCCCGATGGTCCCTTGGCCTCTTGGTGATGGGCTTCACCTGGAGCAGCTGCTGCTTGCTCGTTTTCCACCCCAACCTGCAAGATCTGGGATTGGGCCGGCGAAGGGAGTGATCAGAGGAACTGGACGAACTTCCTGGCCGGCGGGCAAGGGGACGGTCTCGGTCTCAGTCAGGGAAAGCACAAAAAAGAAGAACTCAGCTAGACAGCTACTCAGGGGCCAATGCAGCCGGCAACGCACCTGGTCCTGGCACCGGCGTCGTGGAGGGATCCTCTGCGTTTGTGTTCCCTTGGCCCGCTCGCGACCGGCTCCTGCTGCTTTCATCTGTTGAAGAACCCAGCCACTCTGCGGAAGAGCCAAAGATCTGCTGCCTTCGTCTGTTGAAGAACCCAGCCGCCACTCCGCGGAAGAGCCGAAGATCTGCTGCCTAGCCTGCCTTCGTCTGTTGCTCTGCTCGCCTCCTCGCAATTGGCTTCTGAGTGCTGAGAAAGGGAACTAGGGCAGGGACGTGAGAGTCGCCATTGGGAGAAATGGAGAATGTCTAGGGCAGGAAAGGAACGAGAGAGATGACATCGCGATTGGGGATGCAGGCTGCGGGCTGCGGCGTCGACGACAGGGTTACCGCCGCCTTACCGGTTACTGCTTAGTATTTACTACCATGTCTACGCACTATGATCGTTCGATCTAACAGATCAACGGTCTAGATTTGTTTTTTTCAAATACTTATCAGTATCGGTATTTATCGGAATCGGTATCTAGTGATTCCGATTCCGATTCCGATTCCGATAACTTACCGGAACTCTGATTCCGATTCCGATAACTTATCGGTAATTTTATCGAACCTCCATTTAGGGATAAATTAATCGAAATCGGGTCGAATTATCGGAATATCGGATACCGTTTACAGCCCTACTCCGGCCGGTCGTTGTGGTGTGGCCCCTATCGATCTCTTTTTACGGCCGGCCGATGATGCTCGGTGAGACAACAACAGACACGAACAATCACTATTAGGGTGTTCACGGTTTAGTTTGATTTGGTTTCTGAATATTTTTTCTCAAATTAAAATATATTAAATTATCTTCCAAATCAAATCAAATCAAATCAAATCGGTTCGATTTGATTCTGTCCTGTTTAAACTATATTTTATTAAAATAGAGTATATATGTAAATATATAATTTTAATTTATTTATTTTAATTTACATTCTATTAAAATTTAGTATATTTATTTATACATTTCATTAATTTATCTTAAAAAATTTCGAAACAAAATAATTTTACTAAGAAAAGATACATAAATATTGTATTATATATAATTTAAAATAAAGTATTTAATCTAACTCGAGTTATTCGATTTAATGACTTGATTTGATTCGAAAGACTTGACAACTAGACTCAATCGTCAGTTCAAACCGAACCAAATTCTTAATTCGATTTGGTTTTTCGGCATGTGGCAGAGGGATTACGCCACGTCACCAAATTTCTCTTTATACCCCCGACAAGGGAGTAATAGGGTGTTTGGTTACGTTTTTTTCCCTCTTTTTGATCTAAATTTTAAAAATAAAAGAGATAAGGTGTTTGGTTGCAACTTTTAACTACTGTCTCATTTTTAAAAGTGAGATACGCTATGTACATAATCTCTTCTAAAATAAAAACAAGTCAGGACTTGTTTTATTTTTGAGATAGACGCGGAGGGAGGCGAGACGTGCGGAAGGGGGGTGGGAGAGCGCTGTCGCAGGGGGGAGGGGGAGGAGGGCTTCGCCGTGCGGCCATCGCCGGGCGGGGGACGCCGTCGGCGGGGGGCGCTTCGCGGCGGGCGGGCGGCGGGTTTCGTGGGCCGCCGGGGGGAGCATCGCGGGGGGGAGGGCTTCGCTGTGCGGAGGGCCGCCGCCCGGGGGGAGCACCGCGGGGGGCCATCGCCGGTGGGGACGCCGCCGGCGGGGGCGCTTCGCGGCGGGCGGGGGCCGCCGGGGGGAGCATCGCAGGGGGCCTTCGCCGGCGGTGGGGCGCCGCCGCCGGGGGGGGGGGCATCGCTGGTGGGGGACGCCGCCGCGGGGGAGGGCCGCCGGCGGGGGCGCTCGCGGGCCGGGGGGCCTTCGCCGTGGGGAGGGCCGCCGGCGGGGGCACTCGCGGGCGCCGGCTGCGGGGGGGGGGGGGGGCGGGGAGCCTTCGGCTGGCGGGGACGCCGCCGCGGGGGGAAGGGCCGCCAGCGGGGAGCGCTTCGCGGCGGGAGGGGTTTCGCCGGCGGGGGACGCCGCCGGGGGGAGCACCGCCGCGGGGGCCGACAACGCGCAGCTTCACTAGCCGGGCGACGACGCCACTGGGGGGGTTTGTGGCCGACGACGACACGACTTTTTGCTAGCCGCCGCCGCCACCGCCGGAGGAGCGCCGCCGCCGCGGGGGGAGGGAGGCAGACGACACTGCAGTTGTTCATAACCAAACACTACTATCTAATTTTTAAAAATTATAATAATTTTGCCAAACACCAAATAATTAGCCTGCTTTGATTTTAAAAATAAAATTGAGAAGTCAAATAATTTTGATTTCAAAAACAAAGTTATCTTAAAATTAAAAACGTTACCAAACACCCTATAAGGCGATGGTGTATCTTCTCGTTTGATAAGTAGACAGACCGCGGGCGGAACCGGACACGTGGGATGAATAGCTCAGCATCTTCTATCCATCCGAGTTACGCGAAAACTGACTCAATGTAAAAAAAAAAAATCATTCTTTTTTTTCTGTCTCGGAGTTGTTTGGCGATCGACTGTACGTACGATGTGTTCTCATTGCTGCCACTTGGAGATTTTTCAACGGCTCGTATATTTTGTTTTTCTTTTGAAAATGAATTTTCTGTCTAATAGCATCCTCCTGAAATTTCGAAATAGCCGCATTCTACGTAATTACTTGATCGAACCATCCGGCGGAAGGTAAACGGGTTGAATTCAATAGCGAAATCATAGAATTCGATTCTGATTCCAATAAGAGTCAATGTGTTTCGTTTCTGATTTTGATAATTTTGAAATTACTATGTTCCGATTTTGGATTTCAGTTTCGTTATCGGAATCGGAATCGAATCCGTTAATTTTCAAATTCGATATTAATTATTAATTTTTATTTAAAAATAAATTAATATTTTATATATAATTAATACATTTTAAAATAATATTTTAAAATTTATTTTTTATCATTTTATTAATTAATATATTATATTTTAAGATTTATCTGACTTTATTTTAATTATGTTTACTTGTATATTTATTTTTTTATCGATAAACAGAAACGGAATCACTATATTCTGATTCCGATTTCAATAAACTATCGGAATATCCGATTTCGATTTCGATGATTTATAAGATGCGAAAACTGTTTTCAAACTCAATCATTTTTATCGGAATCAAATCAAAATTTTAAAATAACAGATTCCATTTACTTACCTACTTGCGGACGACGGCTGACCCCCATCTTTCTCATTCAAGGCCGGCCTGCCAAGTGGGCCCAAAAGAGACCGGCGATATATAAGGATATATGTGTACATAAAAAATCCTCAGTCTGGGATTTCAAAGTTTACCTCTACCGGTATCTGTTGTGAGAGATAACATGGGGCTATATTGAAATCGTCCCAGCTAAGGGTAAGAAATGATAATATTGTACATGGTTCACAGATAGTTGTCAAATTTTTTATTTTTTATTTTTGAAATACAGAAAGAAAGAAAGTTGGTCAAGATTTCGTCTCGATCGGGATCGGTACCGATCACATGAGCACTTGAATTATACATGGTACGTTCAAAGACATTTGGAAAGGAAAGGAAGAAGGTCGGCGAAGAGTTCGTCTTGGGATCGGTACCGTCCACGTGAACAATTGCTTGGATAGTGTAATATCCTGAAAAAAAAAATCCCGATTCCGATAAAGATTAATGGGGGTGTTTGGTTGCATGATAATATTTTATACACTTTCATGATAAAAAATTATATTAAAATAAAAAGTGAACCAACTCATGACATAAAATTATCATGTTTGGAGGGATGTGTTTACAAAAAATAGTAACTACCGCACATAACCAAACAAAGTGAGGGACCACAAGAAAAGAAAAAGAGGTGAGACCCTCTTTTTTTGTTTAAGAAGAAAATCACTTTTAAAACATAAAATTGTCATGGTTACCAAACACTTCTTTTAACAAGTTTTCTTACAATTTTTAAAAATTAAAACAAAAACCTTCATTATCATGCAACCAAACACCCCATGAGAGATTTTGATTTTGATTTCGATAATTTTGGAATCACTATGTTTCAATTTCGAGTTGATTTAGATTCCGTTATCAAAATCAGATTCGAATTCGATAATTTCCGAAATACATATTAAATATTGATTTTTATTCAAAAATAAGTTAACAATTCACGTTATTGTTTAAACGTTCTGATGTGAACGCTATTATTTAAGTGTTCTTACTTGAACATTGGCGTTTAAATGTTCTTATTTGAACATTATTGTTTAAACGTTCTACGTTCTTACTTGAACATTGGTGTTTAGACGTTCTTATTTGAACGCTATTGTTTAAATGTTCATGTTAAGGCGTCTTTAGACGTTCTTAATAAAACATACTTCGACGTTTTTGTTTAGACAACACATTACTTGTCTTCTTTACTAAATTAAATAGTGACAAAATCTTGATATATTCATTTACATATCGCCGTTCTCTCTATTCTCTCGTGACTAGTTTATCAACTAGAGAAACTTTAGTACTAAATCAGAAAGAATTATGATTAATTTGTTTGAATGTGTATCATGAGGTTGGATATAAATACTTGCTGCTCCAATTTTTGTTTCCATCAATTTTTTCATCCCTATTTCACCCAATTTTACGCATGTAATTTGCATAAAACCCTGTAATCTGAGAGCAGCGCTCAATCACCCCATCAATGCCTTAATCGATGGCCGATTCTCGTAGATGAGAGGCCACAACATTTTTGCCTTGTCCAGACATCGGCTAAATGATAGTAGTTGACCCCATCCGTGCTATTGTTGGTGCGCTGTTGTGATGAAAGTTGGGAAGTTGCAGACCCAACCAGATACCATCACACATCCTGGTATTTCTCAATGGGCATCAATTAAATTGCCAATAGACATATTGTATGTTGCCGAGGACTCTTCCCAATGATAGAAATAAAGGAGATCATAGAATTACCTCAATGCCATTGGAACAATCGTTTCTTTCATCACACGTAGGCTCATTTAAAGGACAAAGATTTTTAAAGATAATTAATTCATATTCCTGTCGATTGGATCCTTAATAGATACATACGGATCCAATTATGAAACAAATTGGATATGGCTGGTTATGATACGAAAACGATATCCACGTACAGGTTATTAAATCTAAAATTTTAAATCTGATATATAATGCCATTAAGTTTAATGGATCCCTCAAGGTCATATGTTAAACTACCATGGGATCAAACTATTACTAATAATTGGAACCGATTATGCATATAAATGTATTATGATTCTAATATATATATATTCATCTATATTTAATAAATGTATTATTGATATATTTTGTGTATGATTGTTAATTGGATACCTTACAAGTAAGACACAAAATTGTATTAGTGCACATGGTCCTAACTTTTTAAGACTTTGGCCATTCAGTGTGTTTATTTACATCCAAGATGTCTCATTTAATATCCGATGAGTATATATGTTTGTAAGTGATTGATCAAAAATATTTAGTATATTATAACTGTTGACAGTGTCTCAGAAATCAAATAACTTTTACTAGTGATATTTTCAATTGGAAAATAATCCTTAATACACCATGATTTTTAATACACTTCTAAGATCAACCACATTCTTTCAATTCATTAAATTGAATTGAACTATAAAAGCAAAACTTAATTTTGTTGGGGATACCTTTGTCCATGTAATTTATTCATGATATTAATATATAGAAATCATTGCATTTTGCTCTACATTTAAAAATGGATACTTCTTGTAGTTGCATGTATAATTACAAATGTACATATTTATGTATACAGTACATTGATTTGAAACTTCACTGTCTACATTTCTTTAAATTTACATATCCCTAATATATGCATGCAAGTTATTAAATTCAGTTGCTAAGGATTTTATATTTTGGATTTTAACTGGATATCGATGTATCCAACTGCTTCAAGTAATTAGATTCAAAAGTTAAAATACAAAATCATTTCTATTGGATTTTAATATCTAGCCCCCTTAAAGATTTTTAAATCTAGAGTTTTATATTTCTTACCTTTTACCCATTTATCTTTATATCCAAAATTCGTAATTACAAATGTGACCATATCTTTCATTGATCCATGTATATACTCTAATTTCGTGATCTTTAATTATGTATGTGCCATATTTTGGCAGAATCATTTGTTAATAACCAGAAAGGTTAATATTAGGCCCATTAATAATTTAATCATGGTATTTATGAAGGTGTTGACATTAAACCTCATTAATTGACATTTGACATGGTTATACATGGAGAAAAATAATTATTGGATTTCTATCACTATGTTGTCTATCTGTTTTTAAGTTTTTTTAATTACCTGTCAATTAATTTCTATAATTGTTTATTGTATTTTCATTCATCAATTGATTAGTATATATTTGAAATTGATGATACAACTATCTTTAAGCCCTCACTTAAGTTTTGAGTTCATAAGATTAAAACTATATATAAGCCTTATGTATTCATAATTGTATTCAGTTATTTTACTCATTTATGTATTTTAATTACACTGTGATATTCTTTAATGGTTGTGACAAAATGATTGCATATCTCATGGTTACTTTTATATATGCCTTGCGTTAATGTCCCGTTGTGTGATGCGTGTTAATCATTCCTTTAACAAGTTTTCGTAGTTCAAAAAGAAAAAAAGTAGATCTTATTTTTCATATAGCTATATACATGACATGGTTGCTTTTTTCACTTACAAATTATTGATGCAGTTGAGAGGAAAAAGAAAGTTAATAGATACCATTAATTCTATGATTTACAAGTGTTCAAGAACTTGGGGGGGGGGGACTCTATATGTTATATGCTAAATGTGCTATGCTGAAAAATGGTGACCCCACTTTATGTATAAAGTATAATTTAAATTTTCTTGAAGTGTGGGGTGTCTTGCAAAATTAAATATTTGAAATGAAATAAAAATTATTTAATCATACTAGACAAAGAATTTTATGTGGATAGATTTGAGGTTCTATTATACAAAGTTAAATAATAATAATACAGTGTGTAAATCAATTATGCTTGAACCATGCAAGTATTTAAATAATGACGTGAAAATTATTTGTTGAATGTATTCTTTCTGATTGCTTGAAAGCTAGCCAAATTGGTACATGTATGTGGCATAAAATATTTGGTAGACAAATCATTATATTGTCTTTATATGTTGATAAAATCTTGGTCTTTAGATCTAGTATGCATATTATTTGAGGTTGAGATAATCATTTCAAAACATGGCTATGAAATGATTGCAGTTGATATTTATTGCATTGAACTTGAATAAATTGAGAGATATTTTAAGTTGTTCTAATGATCATAATTTTTTTGTCTCTCATATATTTTATGTGAGTGCAGATCATGTAGATGTCAAATTAAACAAGTACTTGTAAGAGAGACAAAGTCTACAAAAGAAAAAATTGTAATTGCATTTGAAAGCCTTAAATTTTGTGAAATAAAAAAAAGGATTCACAAAAGGCTTACCTAGAACGGTGGTTCTAGAAGTGTCGAGGGGGATGGGATTGAGCCTATAAATGAAAAGTTACCACGATGGAAACCCAACCTCACAGAGGTTCAATGGGTAAAAACAAGTTGATGGGTAACTATGTGTGGAGCACTTATATATTATGCTCTCATCTCTACGGCGATAATGCTCACGTAGAAGCAAGTGGTTGGATGAGTTTTAAACTCTTAATGAATTCAAGACCTAAGTGGCAAGGTGGTTCTTTGCTCTCACTCTTGGAGGATTCACCAACATGTGTGGAATTGTGAGGCTGCGACTATGTGATGTGGGCTATCTTCTAAAACGCACATGAGATATCTGCGCAAAGCCATTAATAGCGTAACCCATATGAATATGATCTTGCTATACTATGTGTGGATTTGGGAGAATTTGAATCGTGGAACTTGATTCAAGGTGAAACATTCATGAGTGTCCTACGGGTGATATCAAATATCACTAAGTGGGGTTCAAACCGAAAGATACTTTCACCTATTATATAGTATAAGAGTGCTCCTTAGTATTTGTTTGTTGATATTATTTTATTTTGATTTGATATACTTTTGTGAGTTTTAAGAAAATATGTGGGGGATTGTTAAGATGCTTTCTTAAAAAAATAATAAATAGATTGGTCGCCACTTTGGGACAAATCAAACCGAAAAGCTGGATAAAGTTGGATTCCATGGCATTTTTAACAATTCAAAGTAGTTTAGTAATTTAATTGGTTTGGGACCAATCAAATTGGATGACCGGTTTGAGTTGGTTTCTATGTCATTTTGGCCAATTCAAACTGGTTTGAAATTTTAATTGGTTTCTATCGCCACTTTGTGACAAATCAAACTAGAAAACCAGTTTGAGTTGGCTTCCATAACATTTTGACCAATTCAAACTGGTTTTGAAATTTAATATGTCTCTAACACCACTTTGGAACAAATCAAACTAGAAAACTAGTTTGAGTTGATTTCCATGGCATTTTGGCCAATTCAAACCGATTTAAAAACTTAATTTCTTTCTAATGCCAATTTGTGACAAATCAAATCGAAAAACTAGTTTGAGTTGGTTTCTATGGTTTCTTGGTCAATTCAAACCAGTTTCAAAATTTAATTTCGTTTTATGCCAATTTTTGACAAATCCAATCGAAAAACCAATTTTGAAATTTAATTGGTTTTCTCGTCACTTTAGGCCAAAATTAAAATTGATTTTGATTACTTGGTCATTATGGCCAATTACAACTACTTTAATTATAATTTGTTTTGATTGGTTTCTTATGGCCAACATTAAGAAAATCATATTCTTTAAGCTAAAGTCATTAGAAATTCCTAAATCACGGAAACTCCTAAAATTACATGCTTAACCCACAAATACCTATGCTTAACTCACACAAACAATTTTAACATGCTTAACTCATAAATTAACCTGTCTAACATGCTAAACAATGTATGGTTAAACCCTAAATTATCATGTTTAAACATGATTAACAAATACACAGCCAACTATGAAACATAGAAAAATATAAAAAATCTTACATGCAAACTAATAAACCAACTTGTCAGGGTTAGTAATTACTTGAAGGAGGATGTTGGTGGCATAGGCGATTGAGGAGGAGGCAGTTAGTGGCTAGCGGTGGCGGCATAACTAGAGGAAGGGGTTGACGACGGTGGCAGTGCGACCGAGAGGAAGACAGCGCAAGCGGTGGCAACGGAGGAGGTCAACAGCGGTGCAAGCAAGTGGCGCGAGCAGTCATCAACTGATAGAGAGAGAGAGAGAGCACTTGCGTAAGGTAGGAGGAGAAAGTGGGCGTGGGTTTTAGAAAACCTTGAATATATTGACGACCTCTTTGAAGTTGTTGTCCTTGGTACATTTAAGTACAATGGCGACATGGCCGTCGCCACTTCTAATCGACCGTTGAACGGTCAGAAGGGAGCACTAGCGACGGCTGACAGCTATCTCTATTTACCCCCATCGGCTGGCGTCTGGAAGAAGGATCTGGTTTGACGGTGGCTTAAGCCGTTGTGAGTAAACATAATAGGGACGGTTGCTTGAAGCCATCGCCCATAACTGTGTATGTGGCCATGATTTTATTGGGGATGGCTTAAGTCGTCTCTAATAAATTTATCGGAGATGACTTTTTTAAGCCATCGCCACAAAACCATCCCCAATGACATATTATTACCTTGTAGTGAGGTATAGTGACATTTTGAATTCAAAGGTGCGGAAAATTATTTGTTCCATATTGTATATTGATATTTAATTTGATTGGATAAAAATTTTATTATGCTTTTAATTGTAATTATTAAAATTATCAATTTATATTTGATATCAATCTTATCTTATTCTGAATCAATTAATTCTAGTCGTTAAATTTTCGGATTAAGTTGTCCCATGTACATCTAGGACATGACCGTATCGATGGTTGTCCGCCATCTTACCCCTATGCCATGCTGCACAGCGACGTGACCGTATCGATGGTGCTTAGGGGTGCAAACAAGCCGAGCTGAGCCGAGTAGTATGGTGTTCAAGCTCGGCTCGTTTATTTTATGTGAGTTCGAGCTCGAGTTTTAGCGAGTATGTGGAACCCTTGTTCAAGCTTGGTTCCTTTATTAATCGAGCTGAGTCAAGCTCAAACTCGAGTAATAGTTAGACTAAAATTCAATTCACATTCAAGCTTAAGCTATATACAAATTCGTTTATAAAACTCAAAATCAATGAAAAGTCATTTGTGAAACTCTACATTTAGCTCATTTATGAAACTCAATCTAAGTTTAAACTCTAATTTTGAATTATTTAATATATTTAAATAACAATATATAATTATTAATACTCCTAATTTAATTTTTAAAAATAAATATATAATAAAATATTTAATCGAGTTGCTCGTGAACTTATCGAGCCGAGCAGGAGTCGGTTCAAGCTCGGCTCATTTAATGAGACGAGCTTTATTTTTTGTCCAAACTTGTTCATTTAACTTAACAAACGAGTTGAGTCGAGTTTTTATCGAGCCGAGTTTCGAGCTACCTGTGTGAGCTAACTTATCAATGCATCGCTCTCCACTACTGAAGGGTGCTGACGAAGAAGTTCCCATGCATAGGCTTAGGCTTCGAGCATCTGGTGATTGGCGAAGTGTGAGGTACGAGCTTTCTAGGCCACTACGAACCCTTGTGAATCCCGACCTAGAGCTCCTGTGTGACTGTCACTGAGTGCATCAACCTTTATCTTGACGTGGGACTTTGGCGGAGGACTCTACCCTGCAGAAGGACTCCGGAGATAACTTGGCTTGAGAGATAAAAGTGAGCTTCTCTGGTCGTAGCCCTAATAATGCATGCAAGTTGATTTTTCACAAATATTCCTCCTATTTATAGTATATCGGGTTTTTCAGATTTTTCACATGAGGGATAATCTCAGAACCCCTGATTATTTAATTTGTCACCTCGATCATTTCTGTGTATCCGTTCGGGGAAGGTTGTCCGTTTGGATCCTTGTAAAACCTGCTGCAGGGAAAAGTTTTCGGTAATGTCCAGCGTTTTCGGAAAATATGCTACGTACGTTGACTTCTTAATGAGCTGGATTTTGGCATTTAAGAAAATCCTCTGGATGCTGGTTTCGATGAGCAGCTCATAAAGAATTTTTTTGGGGGTAAATGACGGCTCAAAAAGGTTAAGTTGTTGTTTTAAATTTACTATTTAAAATGATAGATTTAATTTTAATTTCTTATCATATCAATTAAAATATAAATATACGAATGACATACATAAACGTAATATGAACAAAATAGCTTTTCATATATATATATATGTATACATGAAAGATAAAGTTCAGAGTCGTAGTACCTTATTCATTATATATACATCAACAACACAACAATATGTTTAAAAGTTAAAATAATCTAAAAATATTTTAAAAAAAATAATTTTAAATATTTTAAGAATTATTTTAACATGTATCAAATGAGATATTATGATTGTTTTTACTGAAATTTATTCCACTAAAAATATTTTCATTACTTTTTTGTCTTACTCTCAATCAAATGAACCATTGCTACAATCACCTAATCTATTTTATTTTATATTTTTATGTCTAAATAGTTTCAAAAAATCAAATTATAATCTTTTTTATTTTAAACTATAATTCTAAAGGTTATTTTATTTCTGAAAAAAATTAAAATATTGTATCTTATCACATAATCAATTTGAATAATGATGAGCGCTAAAGTTACGGGGAATGAAAAATTATTATAATATTCTGTGTAGGGGTGATGTACACAGGCATAGATGCGTTGGGAGAGATTAAGTTACAATATGCGACCAAATAAGCCATCACATTTTCGGTTTTCACGGAAAAAAGATTACAAGGAGAAAGATACCATCAAAATTTATGTTGGTTTCATGTAAAACTAAAATTCCTGAATGTGTTTTGCATGGAGTACTTACTTCTCGACCGAATCCAAAATGATGTTTGTTATTTGGTCACACTTGTGCACATTTCCTTGATGACCAGATTTTGGTTTAATTGGTTAATCGGTTCTTAGAAAAAAATGTTTTTTACAAAAAACTTATTTCTTTAAAATGTATCATTTGTAATCTTGTATGACATTGTTCTTTACCGTATCAATAAGTAAATAACATTAGATAACATTATATTTAACAAAATAGACCCGCTTAAATTTTAAATAAAATTTTATAAACAAATGAACTTTTTTCTAACAAGTTAAATTGTTTAAATATGTTTGTTTTTATAAAATGAGCACCTTAACGTGGACAAATTATTTTAAATGAAACATTTATTTAATAAACTACGTTTTTTTACTTCTAAGATTAACATTTTATCGTAATTATTCCTTCTTTCAACTTAGACTCATTGTACTTATATTCTACAGTTTTTTTAATAATTATAACTCTACATTTATATATATAACTTTTACTATCACTGTGATGAAAAATACTTAAAAGCATCCAACTCGAAAATGGCCTACGCTATCTTTTTGGCCAATGTCAAAATCTTTGGTCTTGACAACTTTGTCCTAGGGCCGTAAATGGTGCCGTATCCGTTCCGTTTAACTAGTTAGATAAACCTTATCCGGTCCGAATCGAATACGAATATGGATCGAAAATTATAAGTCGGATAATCTTTGAATTTGGAGCGAATACTAATAATATCCGTTTCGAAATGTTAATTAAATATTATTCGATTAATATATTTAATAATATACAAATACATAGAAATAAAAATATAAAATATAAAATTTATCATAAATTTATTAACATTAATTTAGTATACTAATACATAATAGAGAATATTTAAAAATATTTGTAAATACTATAATTTTAAATATATAATTATATATATTATGCATAGATTGTTTCGGAGCGGATCTTAAATGGAGCGGAGCGGGTATTTTCGTGTCCGCTCCGATTAACGTTCGGATAATATCCGTATATAGATATCCGCTCCGACGAATATCTTAAATCGTATATTATCCACCCAAGCACGAATTCGAAGTTAGAGCTGATTCGAATTTTAATCGCGTCCGTTTACCGTATCCCGAAAAAGCTAGGCAGCCACGTCACTGCTGCATGCAACCAGATGGCTAAAAACGGTAAAACCTCCTAATGAATCTAACGGTGTTCTCAGGTTATTATTAGGAACTTCGAAAATTTTCTCCAGCAGGTGATCCGAACTCGAAAACGGCAACTCCAATTTTGTTTTTGTGTCCCCACTGTCGACGCTACGGCGGCCTTCTCCTTTCACCCCGCCCGCGCCCCAGCGGCTCCTATATAATATGTAACTGCCGGCGCCGGTGTGCTCGAAGCTGCCGTCGCCGGTGTGCTCGAAGCTGCCGTCGCGTCTTCCTCCAGCGCCACCGCCTCCCTCCGTACGTCGTTGGCCCCGCCGGCCGACGTTGCTGCCCCAGTGCTCTCACCTCTCTGCCGCCGGCGCCTCCGATCCCGCAGCAAGAGCATCTGTCCCTTCTTTTCCCTCTTGATTTATTCCATGATTCTATCTCCCTTCTATTCTGCTACTCGCCCGGGACCGACCTCCAACCTCGTGAACTAACAATTCTCGTCCAGCCGAGTTGCGCATATATAATATAATACATATGGCGTAGCCACCACCAACGCCTGTTTCGCGTGAGACCGGCCTGCTCCCCGCCCGCCGGCTCCACGACACCATCCTGCCTGCCGTGCCGCCGGCCCGCCTCCGCCCCCGCGCGCCATCAGCTGCGGCCTCGTACCATATCCGTCTCGTCGCCCAAATTGTGTTGCGAACAAACAGAACACCACCACCACCACCGCTTGCCGATCGAAGACCATGGAGGTGATGGCGGAGGTGAGTAGACAGATACCCCTGGCGGCTCCCGTAGTTATATATTGCTAACATCTTACAATATTCGACGACTCTCATTTCGGTGATGTACGTCGGGCACCTTGGAGGGGAGGTCGCACTCGCCGGCGCTTCCACGGCAACTTCCTTCGCCGGGGTAACCGGTTTTAGTTTGTTGGTCAGTCTGCTTTCTTCTCTCTGCATTCACATGCGTCGTCTTTATTTTTTGGAATTTTAGCCGACGTAGCTGGATGAGCACTAGTTACGAATTCTAGCCGGCTCCTTGATCGCTAGGCCTACTTACTGACGCTGCACTCTCTCTCTCTCTCTGTATACATATATATAGCATCTTCCCTGCCCACACTAAATTTTGAATCCGGAACTGCTCAGACAAATGATAGGACACTCTCAGCCCAAATTCAATGAGGTGGGTTTCATATATTTAGTTGAGTGGATCTTACATTGACCTGATATGTTTGAGATGCACTCCATTGAATTTGAGATTGAGAGGGATTTTTAAAGTACCTGCTCAAGGGGATTCAAACTTCGAAATTTTACTGTAAAATTTATTCTCATGCATGCATATCAATTATCAAGGAAGTGGGAAAGTCGTACCATAATGTATATGCTATGTCTAGCTGGTTGGCTGTTGACATAATTTCCCCTGGTCTTTAGGCCTAACAAGTTTTCATATTAATACATACAAGAGCTATTATCAGAATTAAGTTTTACTTACACATGAAAATTATTTCTTCTTAGGATCTGTGTCTGTAGTCACAAAACTTCTTTTGTCAGATAAAAATTACTTTCGATATGTACGTACGTACATGTTCGCTAACACATGCATTTCAACTTAATTATATGGTACCCTGAAAGAAGATTTTGATTAGTATAGCTAACTACTTGAAAAGATTTTCACAAAAATGATTTTAACATAAATCAAGTAATATATCATATTTTATGTTTGGTGTAGAATCATACAACATGCAAGTTCTTTTCATAGGCTTTACCTTTGCAAGCCATTAAATGAACCAAAATAAGAACTTTTCTATCTAATAAGTAAATCGCGTACTCCATTTCCCTAAATTTTATCAAAAAATTATTCAACAACTCAACTTTGTAGATGTTGCCAGCACATTTTTTGAATTAAATATTACCTACAAAAACATATTTTAGCGGAGGGAGTTATAAAAAATGCATGGTGTAGGATTTTAACACGTGCTTTTAAGACAGTGAAATAAGGTAAATAATATTTAGGAATAATAATTTTATAGAAAATGAATAAAATCAGGTTTTTCAGGCCTGTATAAAATCACATCAAATGTAGTAACTTTTCTCAGATTTTCCTCTTGTATGGATCCGAATGGACAGATAGAGAAATATAGTGTATATGTAGCTTTATATATGTATCTTTGATATCTATTCAACGTTTTTACTGGTAAAAATGCTTTGATCAATCCAATATATATTAATTATAAATATTTTCTCTTTGTTAGTAGTTACATATTATAATATAATTAATTTAAAATGATTAATAAATAAGTAATAACTATACATTTTGTTTATTTAAGATTTATTTTATCATACTATAAAACACGCCATTGTAAAATAATTTACTCGTATTTAAATAAATACAAACATTTTTTTAAAAATAGAAGGTACTCTATGAAAAATATTTTTACATTAATCCAAATGGACCATAGGCATCTACACCTTTTTTTTCCGTAGATTTCGGATGTCTTCTTCTATGCGTCGACTCTCTGCCCCCATTGATTCTAACTTGTTCTAAACTTCTATCGATTTTCAACGACGGGTACGTCGTTCCATACAACGAGATCTCCATTGCTCTCATTTCTTGTCAGGGAACAAAGATGGTCACTTGCGCCATGCACGTTTGGTATTGGGATAGGTAAGAATAATCTTTTATATTCAAGACATAATTATAAATAAATGATATTTTATATTAATTTTAATCATAATATATAACCATTAAATAATTTATTTTTTGACAACGTATTTAATGCTACGTAGATATTTTTAAATTAGAGATTATCGAATTTGAATTTGTCCGGTCTACCCAAATCGATGAATTTGAAATATTTGAAATTATATAATTAAACTTTTAAACTTTTTAAAAAGAGCAATTTTTGCATTGGACGGTTTCACACATTTCAATTTCATTGAACAAAATAGATCATTCATATTCAAATATGATAATCCCCAATTATAAAACACTACATAACATTTAATGTGCTGTCAAAAAACTAATCCATTTTAATTTTGGTAGTCGCTACATTCAGCGACTTCCATGGAGTAAATTTTTTATAATAAATAAACATTTTATAATAAAGTCAATAATATTTTTATTTTAAAATATTATAATGATATATTATTATATTTTATAAACGTTAATGATGTGCTATAATTATTATGTATCATATTTTATTATTATATAGTATTTATTTATTTATATTTATATAATAAATAAAATATTCTATAATAATAACTTTTGAAAGTTGATGTATTCAACAGTGACTTTCAAGTTTTTTTCCAAAAGAGTAAAATCGCTATCCTTCCTAACAACTTCACCCAGAAAAGTTAAAGTCACTGCCATAATTCAGCCAAATTCAGTGTTATGACTTCATTTAACAAGCAAAAAAAAAGATTTCATTTAACAAACGTTTCTAGACAAAAAAGAGTGGAAACATGGCGAAGTATACGTGCTTTCTTACTGGCTTTTCTGTACGCTTTGATTTCGTTCCTCTTGTTGATCATTTGTTCGACGAAATGCTTCGCAGGAAGCGTCCGTGGGCATCGGGCGCTGGAGCTGCCGGAAGAAAGGGGTGCACCCGGAATACCACGAGGATGCGCGGGTATACTGCAATGGGGAACTGGTTATGACCACCGGTGGCACGGTTAAGCAGTACAGTGTTGATGTGTGGTCAGGGATCCACCCTACCTTCCTGGGCGACCGCTCCGCCCTGATGATGGAGGACGACCAAGTGGAGAAGTTCCGAAAGAAGTTTGGACAGATGGGGGGCAAGTACATGGAGATTCCGAACCTGAAGTACGGTGAAATCGTGCTGCCAACCAGGAAGAAGTCCACGGCGGGCAAGGGTGGCAAGAAGAAATAAGGCGGAGACGGCAAAATAAGGGAGTTTGTTCATCTCTGTCGCTTCGCTTCTCTGGTGTACGTCAAGTTTTTGTGTGCAATTAACTCAAAATTGATGCAAGTTGACACTTGTTTACATAACATTTTCTGTTTGTACCACTGGTTTCAAAATTACTAGTATTAGCCGAACACCATTTGATAATTTATATCAATATCAATTTCAAAATTGACAGTGATAGTTGTGTCTAATATTGTTACCAAGGAGGGCCCTAATCTCTAAAAATATCAATATCAAAATTGATATGGTTAGATACTCTCGTCTCTAACTAAACAGAGCATTAAGTGGCATCTGGTGTTGAAATACCCGGCGGGACTGTAAATTTTGTACCGTGGAAGAGCATTCTGAAGGGTTGAAGTTAAAGGCCGGCTGGTTCTCTGTATTCATAGTTGCGTGTTATATCATCATCTCGCATTGTCTGTCTCAGCAGAGCTGCCCATGTGATCAGATCAAATATCTGAAGTTCTGAACACAAAGTAGCACTTTTTCCTCAATTGAACTTCTTCGGGATTTTGCTCAGCTGCGCAGCATGTGTAACCACGCTCAACAGTTGGCATTTTTAAAATACCGAGATGTGAGAGCATCCCAGCTGTGTCGGCAGTTGCATTGTAATTGAAATCTGTGTGATTGTTTCTCTTAAATAATGCCTTTAGGAGCTGGATAGTTATTAATTTCTTTTCCACGTGAGATGGAGAATGTAGATGCATGTAGACTGTACTCAGAAGTAAATTTTGTTGTCTCCTGCGTGAGAATGGGCCATTGCTGAAATTCCCTTCTTTTTTAACCAACTTAACACTAATTTGCTGAACCCAATCTCTGGTTTTAGGAATGCAATATTTCTCTATTCATGGATCTTTAGGGCATTTGCATTGATCATGTAAAGATGCAGAAAACTGGTATTCGATGGAACAGCTTGCCTGTGCACCTTGACTCACAGTCCGGGACCACCGGACTATCATGGATGAAGTGCCCATAATGGATACTTCTAATATGCCCAGAACTTTGCCTGGGATGTACCCTGTAGGTTTCTGGACTTTTGCCTTTCAATTATTTGCAATAAAACCTGGTTCCATTTTTTATTTTACTTTCTTCAAGAGTTCTAAAAAGACACTCTGAGGAGACAAATTTGCCAAATATCATCATTGCTGGTCTGTATCTCCAACAGAGGCCATGCATGCTACCTGCTTTTGTTGAGGACAAGGTGCACTCTTTGATGGTCTGTTTATAGCTCCCGTTGTAATTTTTTGCTGCACTTCCTTAAATTAACAAAACTTCTTTGAATTAACAAAAGGAATTTTGGTGACTGCCACACAAAAATAACATGAGAAATGAATGTGGGAAACAGGACAAGATATGAAGCTTGAAAAACAAATTTGTAATCATTTGAGAATCATGCAATGTTAGAAATGAAGTGAGAAACAAAAGGGTTGAAGAGTTCCTGCGGCCAACGATTTTTAGACTAAGGGTGTGTTTGATACTTTGGTTGGGATTATGAAAGAGATAATAATCATCAAAATCTCCAACATCACTAGTCCCATACAAACATACCTGATTTTGTTTTGAGTTGTGGATTGTAATGATTGAGTTTAGATTTTTAAATAAGAGAGAGAGACAAGCTTATATATTATCTTCTCTCTCAACTTCTAAAAGTTAACAAGAGCTGAATCTTTTGGATTATCAATTATTACAAAAGCTTGATTCTTGAAAAGTGGAGAGAGATAAAGATTATTTCACAAATTCCCCCCCCCCTATAATCCCATTTATCAACCAAACTCACCCTTAAAAAGGATAATGACCAAAATCTAATTGTGTGAAGTAGGGCCTCTTGTAGCTTTCATTAATCACCAAATTCTCTGCCAAATGATGAATTGTTTCTCTTGTAGCTTTCATTTACACCTTTTGGCCCATGGCATTAGTAAAATGACTTCACCGCAATGGGTTATCCCAAATCTGCTAGGACAGATGGATGTCAATACATGCCTCATGCTTCTTTAAACGTCTCTTAAGAAAATAGGGAAGAAACAGGGGATAATGAAATAGGGCGGTTCCAAGAACCCTCCTCCTCCAATTTTCTTATTTTCTTGTATCCTTTGTGGGAACAAGAACAGAGCCATTTACACGGGAAAGAACGGAAACTTTTCAATCTACTATAAGGTTTAAGCAATTCCTAAATCAATCTTTTCCTGTGTACTTGCTAGAAAAAAATGTTAGAATTAGGTACCGTACCAGCCCATCACATTTCCCTGTTATTAGACTTTTATCATACAGAAAATGTTCTCAGTTGTACATCCGGTGGTTGAATGTCAATTGCTCTTGCTGACTTCTGGTGAAAAACCTTAGGGGATGCAAGTGATGTGCTAAGTAAGGGTACAGAATTACAGATTAAAAAATACAGGAGGGAGGCATGGATGTACCGAGAACAGAGGAACGGTGCCTCTGTTTTGTTGGCATCCTCGCCGGATCTCCCTGACGGCCCAACGTGTGCCTGCACCTGGCTAACCCTCTCAGAGTCTGCAAGACCTGCTGAAGTCTTTCAGCGCATCGGAACCCTGCGGGGTTGCAACCGGCTGCTGCTTTCTGCGCAGAAGGGCGACGACGTAGACGGGCTTCAACAGCAGCCTCCTGAGCATTTTGACAAACCTCCTGGAAAAAGGCCGCTTCTGCCGCGGCGGCGCCACCGTCTGGGAAATCATGGGCGAGGAGTAGCTTCTCCGCAGTATGGTCTGATGGACTTGGATCTCGAGCGTAAGCCGCTCGAAGTCGTCCAGCAGCATGCTTTTCCTGCCGCCCACGCCGTCTCCCTGAGAGCCCTCGCAATGGTAATAGTAGAGGACATCCTCTGCCTCTCTCCCCTCGGTTGCTGGGCTCTCGTGGAGGGAGCAAGGTTTTGACGGGCACGTCTGCCTTGCCCGGGCAGCCACGCCGGGAAGACGCGGAGGCTTGTTGGCGGATTTCTGTGGTGAGAGCGTAGCTGCCATGAACAGGTCCGGTGGTTCTTTCTTCTCAACCTGACGGTGCTTCGTGGGGATGCGCACGTGGAGATCGATCACCTCGGCACCAGTCTGATTCGGAAGATGGCATCTCATGCCATCAAGACTGTTCTTTTTCTTAGACCTGCCGATCGAGAGAGGAACAACGCTGAATGCTGTACGGGAAGGAACGGTATGGAGATGAACGGAATGCTGTACATCAAGTTTATTCCTTGCTCTGCTCCGAAGGAACTCCCCGTCAGAAGACATGGATTGCACTCTACCGTGAGCTGCGGCGAGAGGATCTGATCTGCCAACGGTGACCCTGATCTGCCAACAGTGAAGGCCTCTTTTTTTGTTCTTATTATCTCTCCCACCAGGAAGTTATAGAGCATTTGTAGGTGTAAAAGATTTCTGGTTTAGAGAGTTTTTCTCTTTTTTTCTATATTTATTTATCTTTTGTTCAGCTGAAATTTTTAGTTTTTATTTGCGAACATAAGAATGCACATCGCCTCCCAACCAAGTAATTTTCAACTCATGCGCCAAGTTCACTCGATGTTCCTCAAGCCTATACAAAGGTAGGCTGGGTGGGGATCGGGAGCGGGTCGACCCGGTTTATCTGTGGTCGGTGACCAGCTGGGTCGACCTGAGTTGAGACGGGTAGCCAAGACCACCTGAAGCCATGGAGTTATTCGAGGCCGACTCGGCCGACCTGGTTCAACTGTGGCTGAATCGACTGATTTGGGTCCCGATCGGCTCTCGGGCCCCAATCTGACAGGCCGGACCGGCTGACTCGACTGCAAGTGGCATTCCATGATATAAAGAGTAAGGGGCTGTTTGATGACTCTGATTGAAGTTTTTTTGATGTCTCATTCGGTCGGACATCAGATTTTGAAAGTTGTTTGGAAAAGACTTTTTTTAAACATCGTCTGAACGAAACTCTTGTATCTTAAAACAACCTCTTGAGAATAAGTGAAATGGAGTAGTTTTTTTTTTTCACTTTAGACGTTGAGAGTCTTGACAAGTTCTTTTGTTGTATCTAATAATATATTTTTATGTGAAATTATCAACTCATTACGGTTAACATCTTAATTAAATTAAGTATTCAGTATTTTACCACACGTTAAGAGATTACGTGTAAAATTAAGGATTTAAAATTTCGGATTAAGCAAAATCAAACGTCACCTTAGACAGGCATATATATATGACGGGGATACTGCAGCAGAAGATGGACACCGGTGACCAGATGCTCAGAGCGGAGGCTCGATCCGTTTGACACTGCCGGCCGGGTGCTTCTAAAATACGTTTTAACCCTTCAATACGGCCGGGTATCCCTGTCGACCTTCCTCTTCTCTGGACAAATCATTCTCCGGGCAATTAATTCCATGCTCTTCGCATATCCAATCACGCACAGAATGTTTTAACATAACTACAGTTAGTTACACTGAAATTAGAGCGCGCATATATATTTTCGTCATCAACCTAGCTACCGTGTCGAAGGACTGTAAATTTCCAATCCATCTTTATATATTTCGACCGATAATAATATATATATATATATTGGTGGATTGAATGGATCGTAAACAGGGAGAATCAATCGTCCACCTTTCCTGTGCAATTTTATTATTTGGACCGATAATAATATTCGTCGGCAATTAATTAACATACGATCGTCGGTGCCGCTTTCGGCCTTGATTCGATGGAGGAAAGAAGCCTTAGACCGATATAAATATAAATATGAAGCAGCTTTATCGCTTGCATCACCACCACAGATTCGCAGCACACCATAAAGCAGCTTAATTTACATAATTAGGCGCTGTTTGGTAATTATATATTCCAACAAATCTTTCACCGTCAAATTCGAAATTAATATTGAGTCAGCTGGATCATCCGGGCGGAGGAGGGAGCAGCCGCCATTGCCAATGGGCGACCGTCATGACGACCCCTCCATCGGATGGCACAAAGAAAAACACCGATCGACGTAGTTTGTTGTACAGACCGCGAGCCTGCATTAGTCGACTATTGGCAATTAATATAATTGTGGCTGTTCTTCCCTCCGCTCGGAAGAGGCAATCTGAACTCATTAATATTGGTGTCAATATCAATATTGAAACTGTTTGTGTCGTCTTGCAAATGTCTACATATTCATCAAAATCGATATAATATTATTTTTTGATACTTCAACCAGAGAGGGTACAAGAGATCAGTTCCATTTGCTTTCTTAAAAACCAATCATTTGCCTATATAATCAAAAATTGGTATAAGTTTCGAATTGGTGCAGGAACCTGCAGGCATTCAACTCTTTATTGTCGGTGAAGGCGCAAATGAGTTGAGCCAAGCAGTATGCTCTTGAGGCCCGTCTCATCAGCTGTCTCTACTTGAGTTTGCATCTTAATTTAGAGTAAAGTCGTCCTTGATTCTAACACCCCCCCGGTCAAAATAGACAGTAGAGTAAGTGTATTCTGATATCATCCGATTTACAAATTTCAAAACTGTGTTGTTGAGAGATCGAAGGGCGCCTAAATATATGCAAGCATATTATCATGCCAGTACTGATGTATATATAGACAAAATATTGGACGATCCCCACGATTTTAACGTCGTCTTAAGTATAAACTTTTTTTTTGCAATCTGCCGATTAGATCGCAAGTGAGTTATTATATTATCTATAGATTTAAAGATCTATTGGAGCATACAAACAACCAGCGGGTAGAGGTACAGAGAGCCCATGATGTGCAAGCTACGAAAAGCCTGCCTGTCAACACCAATGGATGCGAGTTATGGCTATGTCTTTGTCTCTTGAAAAAGTTAATCTCCATCAGAACTGCTTTCTTAGTTAGTTAGTGTCTGATTATTTGGTTATCTTTTCTTTCTTATGTCTGTTGTAATGTCCTATATGTACATCTCTACGTTGTTGTAATGAATGGATATATTTGTTGTTGATCAAAAAAAAAAAAACACCAAATGGATGCGGAATCCTACACGTACGTACGGCTCCCCCTCCCTCGATCGGCATCAGCGCGCTTCCGGTCCGGTTTGCCAATTTTTCCTTCAACCGCCCCTCTTGTGCCTTGCTACGTACCAATATACAATATACATCACCCGGAACCCATGAAATATTCTACTGTTGCTCGGTTGCCAAACTTACGTACGTACACACAAGTAGTAGTGTTCAGATGATTGATTAATATGTCTGGAGCCGGCCGGGCTCAAGAATGAAGGATTTATATGTATGCTGCCGCGCGCAACTAGCTAGGAGAACTTAGTTGACGTATATAATGAAAGAAATAATAATCAGCATTGATCATTAATTTCCTTCTCAAGATCAGTTCTTCACAATCTTCCGTCTGGTCGCGTTCGTCTGATTGATTCGAGGGTCATTCCATATCTCACACCAGCATATTGTTGAGAATTGGAATTGTATTTTTTATATGTAATTTTTACATGTACATTGTTCACCTGATAACGTGGGCTACGGCCCATTACATTGTAATGCCTATGTACCATTTTACCCCTCATTGAGAGGTATATAACATGAATAAGACACTGTGGAGCGTATAGGGCTCCTTACGCCCAATTCTTCCGTCGTGCTTCTCTCCCTCCTTCCGTCTCTCGTCGGATCCAGGCGCTGAAGCAGATCCTCTCCTCTGGGCCTCTCCAGAGGTGAAATTCAACTTGGTATCAGAGCGGGTTCCTGCCGATCTACATGGAAGGAATCTCAGCATCAGCTACGCCGGTTTCCGGCATTGGAAATGGGAGCTTCAACACTATCTTCAACGAAATGGGAAGTCCATACTACTTGAATGCCTCCGACAATCCTGGCACGGTGCTTGTGTCAGCAGTACTCACCGGAGGGAATTACATCTCCTGGCAGCGAGGTATGGTCGTTGCCTTATCTGCAAAAAACAAATACGAATTCGTTAATGGTGATATTCAAAAGCCGCTGAGCACAGATACGCTCTACAAATCTTGGGAGCGGGTCAATAACATGGTTATTTCATGGCTTCTGAATTCTATCCACACTGACATCGTTAACTCTGTGCTTTATATCAACACTGCATATGAGATCTGGGACGATCTGAAACAGAGATATTCTCCCGCTAATGGCCCCCGGATTTATAGTCTGGAGCGGTCCATTGCTACAATCAGGCAAGGCAACGAATCTGTTGCAAAGTATTTCAATCTTCTGAAGAGTTACTGGGATGAATTGATGCAGCTTGAACCGAGTATGCTTGGGAGTTATAATGAGAAGAGGTGTCTTATGCAGTTCCTCATGGGACTGAATGATATATATGCTGCGGTTAGGAGTCAGATCCTACTTATGGATCCGCTACCGCACGTGAACAAGGCTTATTCTCTCATATTACAGGATGAAACCCAAAGAATGATGTGTGAAATGAACGTTGCAGAACACTCTGCTATGTTCTCCAAGAACAGTTCAAGAGGGGATAGGAAGAATTGGTGCTCTCACTGCAATATGATGGGGCACATTAGGGAGAACTGTTATAAATTTAATGGTATCAAATGTTCTCATTGCGGAATTGTAGGACATCCAAAAGAGAAATGCTACAAACTCCATGGGTATCCACAAGGACAAAAGAAGCCTCAAGTGAAAAGGAACATACAGCCGAGCTTGACTGAAGAGCAATATGCAAATTTAATTAGATTACTTGAGTCCGGTAAAACTGCTATCAGTGTGAACAGCTTTGTGCAATTGAGAAATGGGAATTCTAATTTGTGGATACTTGACTCAGGTGCCACGGCTCATGTTACTGGTGAGGCTCAAGCTGAAGGGTCGTCTTCTTCAAATAATTTCAACAATCAACATGTCAACTCTGAAATTCAACTGCCGGATGGGTCAGCGACCAAGATATACAGTTCAGGTTCCATACAATTGAGTAAAACCATCAAGCTACCCAATGTTTTTCATGCTCCCTCGTTTAAACACAACCTTCTGTCCATTAGTAAACTGACCAAGGAGTCTCACTGTTCTATCACCTTTTATCCTTCATTTTGTGTCTTACAGGACCTAACCACCAAGGCTTTGATTGGTCGGGGCCTTGAGGCCGGTGGTCTATACTACCTAGCTGAAGGTGATGTCTCCCAAGTTTGCTTATCCTCTGAAGTCATCGACACCAATATATGGCACCAACGGTTAGGCCATCCTTCAAACAAGAAATTAGGAATGCTTTCCACTCACATAGATTTTAAACCTGTACATATGCAATGTCTTGTTTGTCCTAAGGCTAAACAGACCCGTATTCCTTTTAAACATAGCAAAAATATGAGTGAACACCCTTTTGACCTTTTGGCATGTGATGTATGGGGCCCTTACAATGTTCAATCAAAATCAGGGGCAAAGTATTTTTTGACCATAGTTGATGATTGCACACGGTTTTGTTGGGTATTCATGCTTAATTTCAAATTTCAAGTTTCTGAAGTTATTCAAAGTTTTGTCTCTTATGTCCGGACCCAATTTAATTGCAATGTTAAAAGGATAAGGACCGACAATGGGTCGGAATTCTTCAACAATAAGCTTAAGTTTTTTCTCATCTCCCACGGGATCGTTCATGAACACACATGTGTTTACACCTCTCAACAAAATGGTATAGTGGAAAGGAAGCATAGGCACATCTTGGACGTGGCCAGAGCACTTAGATTCCAAAGCAACTTACCCAAGACCTTCTGGGATCATTGTGTGATGACAGCGGTATATCTTATCAATAGACAACCTTCGAGGAAACTCCAAGGAAAAACACCCTATGAATGTCTCTTTAAAAAACCTGCTGATTATGGCATTTTGAGAAGTTTCGGATGTCTGGTTTTTTCTTCCACTTCACACCTTCAATCCGACAAGTTGGAGCCAAGGGCTCGGTCATGCATATTTCTTGGATACCCACCAAATCAGAAAGCTTTTATTCTCATGGATCTTGAGTCAAAGAATATTTTCACAAGCCGAGATGTTGTATTTCATGAAAGGATTTTCCCCTATAAATATCAAAGAGGGGAGAAGTCAGAAATTCCCATTCCCAAACCTGTCGCAGAAGCCACTGAATCTCATGAACCCAATGGAAATAACCAAACTAACACACCCACACAACCCCAAGAGTTTGATGTGGACTGTCAGCTCATTCCCTTAACTGAAACAGAACAAGAGATTGGAAGAGCAGAGGCTGTCAACAACCGAAGGAGACCCAGTTCCAGGACAAGGAAACCACCAGATTATCTCAAGGATTATGTTACAGGCCTTACTACTATCATCAATCAAAATCACACATGCAGTGAGGCAATGAATTTTGATCATATTGAACCGGTCAACTACTGTCAAGCCAGTGGACAGAATGCTTGGAAAGAGGCTATGAGAAGTGAATTGGAAGCCTTAGAGAGGAACAACACATGGGTTCTTACAAGTCCACCGACAGGGAAAAGAGTTGTAGGCTGCAAATGGGTTTATAAAATTAAGTATAATTCAGATGGCTCAATTGCTAGACACAAGGCTCGATTAGTTGCAAAAGGATATACACAAGTGGAAGGGTTAGATTACCATGACACCTTTGCGCCTGTAGCAAAAATGACAACTGTCAGATTTATTTTCTCCATGGCCGCCATACATCAATGGAGTCTCTTACAACTTGACGTTAACAATGCCTTCTTACACGGAAGCTTAAATGAAGAAGTTTACATGGAACTCCCTCCCGGACACACCAAACAAGGACAGGACTATGTTTGCAAACTCTTGAAATCTATTTATGGTTTGAAACAAGCCTCTAGAAATTGGTTTGAAAAACTTACAGCATGCTTGATCAGCCTCGGTTTCATGCAATCCAAGGCCGATTACACCTTGTTTGTCAAGAGGCAAGGAAAAATGATTGTCATTGTATTAATTTACGTGGATGACTTACTCATTGCTGGAGACAATGAAGACATGATAGATCTCTTGAGAATGAAATTATCTGAAAATTTTCATATGAAGAATCTTGGTAAACCAAAGTATTTTCTTGGAATAGAGGTTCAAAGAGATGAAAAGGGAATTCACTTGTGTCAAAATAGATATGCTCTGGATATCATTCTGGACACGGGTCTTAGTGAAGCAAAGGTTGCAGCCATACCAATAGAACCAGGGAAGGATCTCTTTGACCCGGACACTGAATTGAAGGAACCAGGTATATACCGCAGATTGGTTGGCAGGTTAATGTACCTTACTGTCACCCGACCGGACATACAATTTGCTGTAAACCTACTCACACAATTCATGAACAGACCCTCGGAGAAACACCTTGCTGCTGCCATACATGTGGTGAGGTACATTAAAGGGAACACAAATGCAGGCTTATTCTACAACAGAAATTCTCCAATGCATGTCAAAGTTTACACGGATGCAGATTGGGCATCCTGCCCAATGACTAGGAGGTCTACCACAGGTTACATAGTCATGATTGGTGATCACCCAGTAGCTTGGAAAACAAAAAAACAAAGCACAGTATCTAGATCTTCTGCCGAGTCAGAATACAGAGCAATGGCGTCCGGGACAGCGGAGATACAATGGTTAAACTACTTGTTTGGAGATACAGGCCAGAACATTGGAAAAGTAGAGCTCATGTGTGACAACAAGGCTGCCTTACACATTGCGCAAAATCCTGTTTTCCATGAGAGAACTAAGCACATCGAAATTGACTGCCACTTCATAAGGGAAAAGGTACATTCTGGGCTGATAGAATTATTTCATATACGGTCAGTTGATCAAATTGCAGACGCCTTCACCAAAGCTTTGCCAAAGGATCTTTTCCATGCACACATATGCAAGTTGATCCGGAGCTCAACTTGAGGGGGAGTGTTGAGAATTGGAATTGTATTTTTTATATGTAATTTTTACATGTACATTGTTCACCTGATAACGTGGGCTACGGCCCATTACATTGTAATGCCTATGTACCATTTTACCCCTCATTGAGAGGTATATAACATGAATAAGACACTGTGGAGCGTATAGGGCTCCTTACGCCCAATTCTTCCGTCGTGCTTCTCTCCCTCCTTCCGTCTCTCGTCGGATCCAGGCGCTGAAGCAGATCCTCTCCTCTGGGCCTCTCCAGAGGTGAAATTCAACTCATATATATTTCAAGTCCTATTTCATATTGGAATGCGTGTATATATATATAAATGGTCACGATTGAGAGATGTGTCTGTATATGAGTCCGGATCCCCTCAGGAGGACTCCTGAGGGGATCCGGTCAGCCCCTCTCACATGGGGGGCTGACAAGATGTGATTTGACCCTCTCAAATCACATCTTGTCAATGTCTTGTCAGCCCCCCATGTGAGGGGGCTGACCGGATCCCCTCAGAAGCCCTCCTGAGAGGATCCGGACTCGTCTATATATATATACCTACACGTACGTACACATATCATCATGCATGCCAGCTTGTTAATTATATAATTAATTCGCTCCACTCTACTGTTGAGAGTTGAGTCTGAGACGTACGCGCGGTCACCCGTGGGGGTACTATAGCTACTACTACGTCAATCTTCCGGCCGGGACAGAGCGGACGCCGGGACGACGCGGGAGAGACCGATGGCGGTCTTGAAGTGTATTTGGCCGTCGACGGGGCCGCCCTCGACCGAGAACTCCTCGGCGTTGAGCGTGAGGAACAGCTCCTTGGCCGCCACTCCCTTGATCTTCTTCATCCCGCTGGGCTGCAGGTAGGCTGCCACCTCGGCGTCGAAGAAGACGGTCAGCTTCGACTTGGGGAAGTGGTACCGCTGGCGCTCCTTCTGCTTCACCCACACGAAGCCGCTGCCCCTGTTGTAGCCGAGCTCCAGTATGCCGTCGCGGAAGGGTAGGAGGCCCGTCGGCAGCTTGTTCTCCTCGAGGATCTCCGCCAGCCTCCGCCGGCAGTTGGCGCTTCCTCGGTACACCTCGACGGCGGCGCGGTCGCCGGACGTCGGAGCCAGCTGTGCTTGCGGCGGCATACGTGCTTTTAAGCAATGCGGGAGGAAGTTACACAGAACCTGGCGAGGTGCATGTTGCGGCGGCCGGGGGTCTCTCCTCTTTTTAAAGATCGGAAAGCAGGGTGCAGGCGAGGTTGGGGGTCCCCATTGGGCGGCGGTCCGGCTTCCTCCACGAAGAAGCAGGGGATACGCTCGACCTGGAGCGAGAATCGAAACCACGCCATCCCGATTATCGTTCTAGTTTTTTAGGTGTTTGGGTCAGCTATTGATCTTGTTAACGAAAATATTACGGGCCGGACTCTGGTGATATCAAACAGTAAGATCAAATACCAAGTTATCTCTCCTCGTTGGATTGTAAAGAATATTCCCATCGTTCGATCTTTGTCGCAGAAGCATATATATGCGCCGACGACTGCTGCGAGAGTCACATACGTATCAACAAGAGCCGCCGCACAGACGAGCGGAGCGGGGAGGTCGAAGACGTAGACGGCACAGAGCCTCGGCCCTCCGTCCGAGAACAGCTTAATTTCTTCCTGGCCGCTCACAAGAATACAAATAGATCAGAGGAGATCGGATTGGGCGCACGAGGACCTCCGGTCATGCCTCTTGAGACGGGGAATTTGGATCCCCTGAAGTGTCCAAGTGGAGAGAACATTCTCGGTACTCAATCAAAATATGTCACAATTTTATATCACTTAAATTATGATTCAGTAACGATCGATTCATTTTTATCGAACTCTTATCAAATCGTTATTGATTAATCGGTTCAATAATAACAAGTTACACTAGTTTCAGTAACATCGAACGACGAATTACATTGGTTTTAATAACAAGTTAAACAGATTTTATATATAACGGTTCGGTAACAATTGATTCATCCATTGTTACTAACCTATTACTGAACCAACCACCACTTAAGTGACATAAAAGTTGTGACATATTTTGATTAAGGATTGAAGGCGTTTCTTCCACTTGAGAACTGACGTGATCCGAACTCGGACAATGGCACATATCACGTGTGGTACAAAATGCCTGGACCTACGTTAAAGCCCATAGAGTTTTGGAGTAAGTTCGTACCACACAGCACAAATAATCGTAGACACATCGTGCTGTCTGCATGCAGAGATTCAATGTGTCATTGGTATTGAGCGCTGTTGTTAATGATGGCACAGAGCATTTGATCGATTTTCATCGGAGTTCAATTTTTTTTCTCGAAATAATAATACCAACATGTTTAGTAAAACCAAAACAGAATAACATATACCTTCATTTCCAACGAACATGACCACTTGGATATAAGGACTGAGGTGTTCTGACGATCGATTAATAGAGATTTGCATATTTTTTGTAAAGTTCGATATTTGTAATAAGATCTAATAATCACAACGTGGAAGTGTGAATGTCACCCAAATTGAGACGTCATTAATAAGATCGCGTGGCTACGCACGGAGATAGCATGAGAAGACCTCAAGATAGATGAGTATTCCAAAATCCAAACGTCAATCGAGTAAGAACGTACAATTTAGATAAGTTGAACAATATATACGTAGACCTCCATCTCTTCTTTTTTTTTTGAAGAAGACAGTACCACTTCTATTCATAATAAGCTAGGAAGGATACAAAGTTTGTACATCCACATGGAGACAACTGCGAAGATACTTGACCGAGTGAACAAAAGAGTAATCTTGGAAAAATAAATTTCCAAGAGATGACCAAACCACCGCGAGATGACCAACACACACACGAGTGCGAACGTGGTCGGGTGGTAGATAAGAACTCCTTCATAGGAGTTTGATGTTTGTGTCAAGACCGGAAGATCACTCCAAAGGGGAGTGGATAAAGCCCAGACAAACGGTCTTGAGAGAAGTTTAGCGTCTAAAACGCTAAAAGGAGCAGATTCTGAGACAGATTCATAACTCGGTCGCAACACTACTAACATCGACAAACTAGAAGAAAAACAAGAAAAACTTAGATAATCCGGACTCCACAAATCCAACACCACAAAGAGATACAAAATGCCTAAAAATAATTTTAGGCAACGTGTTGGAGAAGGGAGATGGGGAGGGAGGGCCATCCCTCCCTCCCTAAACTAAAAACGACCTCAAAACGGCGATATGAAAAACCACAAAGAAAGATCCTCCGGAGGGAGCCGCCGGGGCAGAAATCACTCGGGGGGGGGGGGTACCGCTGGGGGAAGGAGGGGACGCGGGGGGTCCGCTGGGGGGGTCCGCCGGAGGAGGAAGCCGCCGGGAGGGAAACCGCTTGCGAGGAGGCCGCCGGGCGAGGATGTCGGGCGAGGGGTTCCGCGCGAGAGGGAAGCCGCGACGAGGGGCCGCCGGGCTGCCGCGAGAGGGGGTCCGCCGGGAGGGTTCCGCCGCGGAGGGGATCCGCCGGGAGGGGCCGCCGGGGCGAGATGCCGGGCGAGGGGTTCGCCGGGGCGAGGACGTCCGGCGAGGGGGCCGCCGCGCGATTGGAGGGTCGCCGGCGAGGGTTCCGCCGCGGAGGGGATCCGCGTGCGAGGGGGCCGCCGGGGCGAGATGCCGGGCGAGCGGTTCTGCCGGGGCGAGGACGTCCGGCGAGGGGGCCGCCGCGCGATTGGAGGGTCGCCGGCGAGGGTTCCGCCGCGGAGGGGATTCGTCCGTCCGGCGGCCCCGTACACCTCCATCTCAGCATGCACACAAAAAGTACTGAACACAAGTATCGAGATAACACGGCAGATTAGCCCTAGAAAGACACGAAGGCTGAGCGCCAAACTCGTCGAGAAACTATGAAAAAACATTTTCTAGAGACAAGCAAGTTTAGTTAGTGCTTGATCGTCCAGCATTCTACGTATATCTTGATAGATGCCCGCATCCTTTAATTTAGCACCGTCATGTAATTAAAATCATAGGGTGGCCTGATTCGTCGCCGGGCGGTGGATCGACCTCTCCACACTGATCGCCATGGTTGAGGGGACCGGAAACCTTGCCCACCATATATTCTTCTAGACACCTCCAGTGGATGTCAGACAACCGGGGGGGGAATAAAGCGCTGAAATTACTAGCTGCTATGGTGATGGCAGAGGCGAGGAGGCATCTTAGCCTTGCGGGGCCATTGGCCATTAAAACTGAAAAAGAACCCAATGGGGGTGTTGGGTTTCACAGTAATTTTTTATACGCTTTAAACTTGGATCAAAAATAAAGTGTGACGTAACCAGTGGCAAATGACATAGAATTGTGCACTATGATTCGGGGAGATGCGATGACAAAAGTAAGCGGCCGGCATCATATACATACATACATATATGATCAAAAGAGGTGTGAGACGGTATGATTAAAAAAAAGATCTCACCCGCTTTTTTGTACAAGAAGAAAATCTTCTTAAAAATAGTACTTTGAAATTGTTATAAAACGCATTTTTAACAAATTTTGTTACAAAAACTCAATTTATGGTGTAACCAAACACCCCCGTTAGGTTCTTCTCAAGACAATGGATAAAAGTTGGAGGAATGCTGGCAAGGGCACGACGCTGACGTAACAGAGACCCTTAAATTGGAGCTAAGCTGGGAAAAAAAAGATGCTAGAACTAAATTTTGGAAGTATCAACGTAGATGTAGATTGATTTTAGATATAGATTAATTTAACGGTCACAAGTCTAAATTATGACAAGTAGATGCCAGATGCTAAAACAAAGATGACTCTCTAATTTTTCGGCATCTAAATTTTCAAGTAAAATATCACACATGATAAGTTAAAATATCCTTCTGTTTTCCAGCTCTTTACAGTGTCCGATTGGGCAAACATGCCCCAAGTCTAAATTATCACAAGTGGTTGCTAGATGCTAAAATAAAGATGACTCTCTAGATTTTTGGTATCTAAATTTTAAAGCAAAATGCTACATATGATAACCTAAAACTTCCTTCTCTGCTTCCAGTTTACAGCGTCCAATTGGGCAAACATGTCCATCACATGAGCGATGTTTGTACTACAGCAAAAACATCGACAATTTTAGGGGCATGCATGGGGTGATTGGTTTAGTTTTGAAGTTGATATTAACATGGAATTTCATGACAAGATTGCCTATCAATATCAATTTTGCAATTTACAGTGTACAAACATCACTGTCTACCCTGATCCCCTTTGTTACCTTATTACTTAGAAATATTAATATATAGTTTGAATCAATTGATAAACATCAGGATACTTGGATGTTTGTAAATGAAGAACGTGCAAAAGTGGAACGTATGAACAGCACAGCCGAGGAGGAAATAACAACGTATGATCCAACAATGTGCCGATAAAATATAAGGAGAGGACATCAATCAAAGTCAAAGGAACCTTATTTTTTTTGGCCGCTTTAGCCTTTTGAATCGAAGGTTGGCAGCAAGAGTCAATAAATCCTCAGAGCCCCACCTGGGCGGGGGCCTTGACCCTTCCTTTTGGCCCTTCTTCCTGGGCGGCGTCGTAGGTGGCGTGGAGACCGACAAGCAGGTAGTAGGCCAGCATCACCGCCGTGCAGATGGCGAACCTCACGAAGGCCTGGTACCCCAGAGACCCCATCAGGAACAAGTTGGCTGCAATGGACATGGAGGGCAGCCATGGCACCAGAGGCACCCCCCACACCCGAGGCGCCCGCTGCTGCGGCACCAGTAGGGCCAGCCCCGCCGTGGCCAGAAACCACACCGGAACGGTGACGGCGAACCCGACCCATCCTTTCGAGTTTGAACCCCAGCAGGCCGACATACCGACGGAAGAGCAGATGACGGCAGCGAGGGCAGCCACCAGTTTGAGCAGGCCGGATCTGGGCGTCACTCCGTGGACGTAGTACCGCCGGACGAGGAGTGCCACGGCCATGAGCATGAAGATGAAAAGGGTGCTGATGGATGAGACGGTGGCAAGCACGTCCAGGCTGGTGAAGAGGGCGATACAGGCGGAGATGCCGGTGACGAGAATCGTGGCGTACACCGGCGTGCCCGTCCGAGGATGCACAAGGGCGAAGTAAGGGGGTATCATGTGAGACCGGGCAATCTGGGTGGTGTACCGCCCCTGCCCCAGAGCCCCGACCAGCATCCCCGTTGTCATCCCCTTGAGCGCCCCCAGCGCCACCAGGTACTTGGCCCACCTCATCCCGACGGCAGCGAATGCCACCGAGTAGGCAGCGTCCAGGTCAAGCGAGTCGTACCTCTGCATTGAGCACAACACGAGCGCCATAACACAGTAGACGACGGTGATGGCGGACATCGACCCAACAAGTCCCAGCGGAATGTCTCGGGCGGGATTTCGAGTCTCCTCAGCCATGGTGGCCACCATGTCAAAGCCCGTGTAGGCCCAGTAGACCACCGCGGCACCCTGCAAAACCCCGTGCGCGCCGAAGGGGAAGAAGGGGGTGAGGTTGGAGAGATTTGCGTGGACGGATCCTGCAACGATGATGAAGATAATGACGACGACAGTGATGATTGAGGTGATCCAGTTGAGCCTGGAGGCGAGGCGAGTGCCAGAAGCGGCCGCAGAGGAGCAAGCGATTAGGACAACGACAGCGATGGGGTCGAGGAAATTGTAACCGTCGGCGAGTGCCGAAACATGGATGCGTAGAGAATTAGGCGGGCGATTGATGAGGGTGGCGAAGTAAGAGGTCCACGAGCGTGCGATGCCGGCGGCACCGACTAGGGCCTCGAGAAGGATGTTTGCAGCGGCGATGAAGGCCACAAAGTCGCCGAGCTCGACGCGTAGATAGGAGAAGGAGCCGCCGGCGGAAGGTATCTCGACCGCAAACTCTGCGTAGCAGAAGACGGAAAGGAGGGCGGCGAAGCCGGCGGCCGCATAGGAGAGAATGACGGCGGGGCCGGCATCCATTCGAGCCTCGAGGCCCGTGAGGACGAAGATGCCAGACCCCACCACAGAACCGAACCCTAGCCACGAGAGGTCCCACCAGGTGAGACAGCGACGGAGGGCGTTCTCGCTCCGGATGGGGAGTAGTTGGAGCTCCGCGGCAGAGGTCGAACGACGGAGAAGTCGGGATCGAAGGCGAGGGCATGTGGCGGTCAAGGCAGAAGTGTAGGCGGGCCAAGACGCGAACGACTGCTCTGGAAAGAAGTCCTCCTTGCTCCAGCGCCAGTAGCCACGTCCGGCACCGTCGTCCTGGGCTACTCCTCTGCTACCGGCGGCCGGTACAGGTTGCTCCATGATTGATACAACCTAGATTTTAACCAAACACAATCCATCATAAATACATCAGTTTGAAAAAAAAAAAACTTCGAGATAATAAAGATCCCAATTCATAAATCTAACAATTCCGCGAATCAAATCATGTAACAAATTGTTTTACAATCTAAACATCCATATACCAATCTAATATACACATTGGTCATTCCAATTAAAGTTCATACTACCGAGTTTCTGCTGTGCTAAATATGATTTTCTAAAAGATATAAGAAATGATTCGAGTGAGTCATGACGACTCAACAGACATTTCATCGTCCACCAAATCGGATAGTCAATAAAATCTTATCATGATAAATTATAATTGCCAACTTACACCCATTTTAAACAATATAAGACTAAACAATATATAAATAATCTGACATTTTAAGATGTACAACTAGCACCTATCAAAACAAAAGTATATACAACAAGGTTAGCATAACGTCTATATAACTGGATTTAATGACAAAATAGGCTAAAATCAGATTTAATAAAAATGGCTAAACTATCTCTAATCTTGTTAGCGTACACCCAAAAGTATATACAACAACATAGAAAGGTCTAATAATTTATCTAGAATATTGGTTAATCTAATCAACCTGAAACAGAACATAGAATATACCCAATCAGAGCATAATCAAACAAGTTTACGATTGACCATCAAAATTTATACCAAATGCCATACATACAATTCAGTCACAATAAGCCCAATCAACTACGAAAATCACTATATAAATTGTGTACGTCCCACAAATTTAACACCACTCAGCGCTACAAACAATCGCCATGTCCGATATCGAATCGACACATTTACAAGTCGTCGATGAATATTAAGTATTTAAGTTTAATGACATTAGGCTTGCCCGGATGCTTACCTACTAGTCCAAGCTTTAAAAATTCTGAGATCAGCAGTCGAAGGAGAGATTGGACGATGGCAACGCGGTCGAATCGATCAAATTATCTTCTCCTCTGCCATGCTGGCCGAAGAGAAATATAATGTAAAGAGATTTTTATAATAGGTCGAGGGAGAGAAGAAGAACGAAATGGAAACAAAAAAAAAAGAGAGAATAATACTCGGGTTTACCGTAGCATACAGGAGGGAGGACGGAGGACGGAGGTGCGGTCGCGGCGCGGCTTGGCGCACGGCAGAGGGGGACGGCATCAACGGCCGCGCACAGTGCGGCGAGGCTGCTTGGCTGGGCGGCGGAGAGATGGGCGGCGGCGTCCGAAGGTGGCTGCTGGACGATCGAGGGGAAGACAGAGGGGGGAGCGAGGGAGAGACTAGCGCGACGGCCGCGCAGAGGAGAGGGCTGGGCGATGGTCGAGCGGGCGGGCGCGCGCGGAAGAGAGAAATCGCGCGAGAGTTCAACGAGTGGAAGAAAACGGCGGCGACTAGGGTAAGGAAAAAGCTCCGGGTTGAAAGGAGAAGAAGGCGGAGAGTTCACCGAGTGGAAGAAAACGGCGGCGACTAGGGTAAGAAAAAAGCTCCGGGTTGAAAGGAGAAGAAGGAATTGATAAATATATATTAGGAGATATCTTATGATGGCATCCAGATACGATGCACCTGGACTAGGCTTGAGTGATGCTGTTTCTTTTCGTTGACGCGCCAAGTGTACGTCCCACTTTTTTTTTCCGGACTCAATGAAAGTTCCGGAGTTCCTGATCAAAAAAATGCTGTTTCTTTAAGTTTAAAAAATAAACTTAATAAGAAAATAACGAAGAATAAATATGCAAATCAGTTTAATTACCGATTCTTCTAACAAGCTCGCAGTGTATCATGGAGTACAATTTTTTGATATGTTAATCCAATGTCAAAAGATTCTGTTGGCGTGCGGCGGACAGTTGGCCATGTGACCAAAAAAAAACTAATAACGAATAAGTATAACTATTTTTCTTCTATAGCATGCTGTAATAAGCGGTTTATATAAACACATCAAGGTTGTATCCACTCACGGGTGTAAACTAACAAATACGCTCAGCAAGTAACTAACTCCGAAGCTTTTGATGGATCAAAACTAGGGGTGTCAAGTGGGCGGGCTGAGCCCATTAGCCCGCTAAAAAAGTCATCGCGGGCTGGGCTAAGCTCTATTAAAAAAATTAAGAGGGCTAGATAACAAGCCCGTTTCTCCTTTAAAATGACTCAACGGGCCCGACGGGCTTGGCCCGCCGATGCATCGAAAGCCCGTTGGCGGCCCGCGAGCCTCAGCTTCTCGCGTAGGTCTTCTTCTGGTACGCTCCTGCTCCGACGGCCTCAAGAAGATCATTTTCTCACGCTGATAGGTTGATTTATCGCTCATTGAAAAATCTATTTGATATTTTCTCACGCAGCAGGTTGACATATCTCTAAATATCATTTTCACATATTATTTTACATGAAGATATCTAAAAATGTATTTCAACCAAATATAGCATTGAAAAAATCTTTGTGATATTTAGATTTGAGTCCATTAAAACTAAGATTAAAACATTAGAAGGTAACGTGCAGTGCTTGGTTGCATGATATGAAATTTATTTTCATAAAAATATAATTTTGTGAAAAGCTTTTAAAAATAATATTTGATATTCATTATAATATATACTTTTAGAGAATTTATTTTTAAATAAATATATGAGAGTTTCTTTCTTTTCTTGTGATCTCCCATCATTCATAGTAATACATGATTTTCACTCAGTATTTATCACGTAATTTTATTTTTTTAAATTAACTAAATTTTTATTTAATGTGATTTTTTACAATAAAAATATAATAGTTATTATTCAACCCCCCCATAAAATACCAAAATACATCTCCTACTAACCTCCTAAATTAAATAATATATTTTTTACTTATGAAATTTTGATTAGTGGCGAGCCAATGTCACACGTGGATTTCTACTTGTCTAGCCGTAGATGGTGAAATTGTTAGATATATATTACAATAATGACATCAAATTAGACATTTTTGATTTCCTGTTGCCAGAGCATGGACGGCGACCATCCGGGGACATCTCAAACAACTAGGTAGCATTATTGGCGGGCCAATGGACTCTAACGGGCTGGCAGGTTTTGGAGGACTTAAAACCCATTTATAAAATCTAGGATGTTGAACTTTTTTCATGGACATGGGCTTGAATTTCACTTAGTGGGTTGAAACGGGCCTGGGCCGGGCCAGCTCAAGCCCGGCCCATTGAAATATCTGACTGTTTAATATGTTTCACTCTTAAACATATTAACCATACTCATGCTTATCATTGTATAAAAATAAATAGTTTTAAAAATTTTGAGATAAAAAACTAGATGTATAATATCATACACACAAATCTTATCTTGTTAGAAAACTGGTTAACGTAGAAAGAGAAAATAAATAAAATAATAAATATATATATATATATTTAATCACCATTTTTATTTCTTAAATTATGGCAATTCATAAATCGATACATCTTCTATTTTTTTTAGATTTTATATTTAGTTGAATTGTAAAATTTACAAATAATTTTATAATTTCTTTGTGATTCTTAAAAAATTTCACAATTTTATTAATTTTTTGATATTTGTAGAATTTTTTATTTATGACTATTTTACAAAACTGATTCCCGTTGGGCTGATGGGCTTTGGCGGGCTAAAGCCCATTTACACAATCTAAGCCCGTTGGGCTTTCTACGTGGGCTTGGGCTTGGGCTCTATGTATATGGGCTTAAGTGGGCTTGGGCCGGGCCAGCCCAAGCCCGGCCCATTGACACCCCTAATCAAAACTGCATTCCAGTACTTGTTTATTATGATAAATAAATAAGTTTGAACAATAAATAAATTTCGAATCATTAAAGAGGTTAGTTTGAACGAGTTTTGGTCGGTTCGATAAATCTGCAACTAACTTGGTTAAATAGAGCGATTGGATATTTATTTAAAAAATAAATTATAGATTTTAATATTTATATAATGTCGCTTGAATATGCGAAATAAGTAGAAATGAAATTTGACGAGAGTTTAAATTTATATCAAGTCTGTCGTAGGTACGTAAAACTTACCATTTTACAAATAATATTTATCTATTTTGAGTTCTATAAAGACGTTGGTATTGAATTTAAATCTGAATTTCGAATAAATTTAAGCCGGTCATTATTCGAACTCGAGTTCAACTTCGTTAGATAACGAATCAAACACCAACTTCTAACATTGTACTTAGCTCAACTCAAACATTTAATACATATTTATAAAAAGTTGAATTTAACTCAAACTCATAGTTATTAAAATTATTAATTCACATTTGATATCAATCCTATCTTATTTTAAATCGATCAAATCTAGTCATTAAATTTTCGGATTAGGTTGTTCCGTATATTTTCCATCTGGGACGTGATCGTATCGATGGATGCCCAATGTCGTGCATTGTCATCGATCACCACTCTCTTCTTTTTTTTTGAAAAAATCACAGTTATATTTTAATTAAGTAGTGCCCTTGTCGTAAACTAGTGAGTTGAAGAGTTCAGATCAGAGAGAGCTTTCGTAGTCTCCAATAACGTGAGTACACCTAATGTAGTGAGATCCGTTACCTTTAAGGTGCACTGATACTTCTAAAAAGATATCACGTCATCTTTAAAGCACGCGCCCTGATTCTTCATCTTTAAGGATTTACTACCGAGATCCGTTACTGAGACTCTATTAAACTATTATCGAGCCTTTGAAAATCTATTACTGACTCCCTATCAACTTACTACCAAGCTACCGAGACTCTAAATACCTACTACTGACCCTCTATTAACCCATTATCGAGCGACGTCACATCTACTTTAATTCCTCTTTAAAACGCACTGATACTTCATCTTCTGCAATACCAGGTGTTCTCACGTTATCGAGAACTACATAAACTCTCTTCACTCGGGGACTAAGGTGATCCAAACTAGTGGTTGATACATAACTGTTCCACGACAAAGTCGGGTAAAAAACCTAACTGCAAAGACAACCGACCGAAAGAAGGATGACTAGGCCCATCTGGACAGGAGATGAACCGCCACGTTTGAGGTCCCAGGGTAGAAATTAGTTACAGAAGATCTCGGAGGCGACAAGCTATGGCGGCATTCTGCCACGAAGGTTTGCGCTTTTCATAGATCGGGCTGCACCATTGATGGTGTTTACCATGGCCAAGGCATCGCTCTACACTACTGAAGGGTGCTGTTGAAGAAATTTCGCTTAGGCGACCGCTTCGGCTTCAAGAATCTGGGGATTGACAAAGTGTGAGGTACGGGCCTTCTAGGCCACTACGAACCCCGTGAATCCCTTGCTAGAAGACCTAGAGCTCTTGATGTGGCATTTGGTGGAGGACTCTAGCCTGCAGAAGGACTCAAAGATAACTTGGCTAGAGGGATATAGAAGTGAACTCCTCTGGCCGCAACCCTAATAATCCAAGTTGTTTTTCTACGAATATTCCTTATAGTTGTAGCACGGCTTTTTAGATTTGTCACACCATAGATAATCTCAGGACCCCTAAATATATGTCAACTTGATCATTTTTGTGTTTCTGTTCCAGTCCCCAGGGAAGGTCAGGGTCCATTTGCATGGACGTAAAAGGGGATGATTGCATCAACTTTTTCAAAAAAAAAATCTATTCAAGTTATTTATTTGTTTACACGTAAAAAAGGGTTTTTTTTCAAATAGCACACTTATTTATTAAAATTATAGAAGTAACGTACAATTTATTTTTTTTTGCAAATTTAGCACAAGTCGATGTTTAATAGTTCAACTTGAAGCAAAGTAGATGTTCACGAGTTCGAATTCGCCGACAATCAAAAAATCGTCGCCCGTGCATATTGACGATGGCTTCCTAACATCGCAAACCTATAGCAAATAAATTCTTCGCCATTTATATTGACGACAACTCACAAGAAGTCATCACCAGAATAGTTATTTGTGACGGTTATAGACCGTCGCAAATAACAACTTGGCGATGGCTTTAGGTCATCACGAAAAGATATTTGGAAAATGGAAAATATTTATTGACAATGGTTTACAGCCATCGTCGTTAAGTTAATTCCGATGGCTACAAGCCATCACAAAATTAATTATCTCGACTCCCAAATATTTTTCAAGAGTGAGGTGATCTGATTTGGTGACAACTTACAATGGCTTTCAATAAACATTAGTGTCGCTAAAAGAAGTATTGGCGACCGCTTTAACTTATTGTCAATATTTTGTTTAATGAAAAAAATTATATATTAAGATGAATAATTTATGCAGGGCCATGAATACACAATGCACCTATTAAAATAAGGGTCCATTTTGGTTTCACGTAAATCCAAAGCAAAAGGAAATGTTTTTTCACGTGATACTATTTTCACGGAAATCAAAAGCAAAGTTGGTCATTTTCTAACAAAATTTATCAAACACTTCAACACGAGCCCATAGATAATTTTATCAATATTTATATAATTAACTTATTTATTTATAGCAAAAATATTAATAAAAATAAACCAAGTAAATTATTTTGTATTAATTTATTTTTTATCGAAATTTAAAACATAGTTTATTATTCAAATATTAAATAAATATTTTTATAAAAATTTTATTTTATTTTAAAGTATTTTAAAAAAAATTGTAAAGTTTTACTATTGTATCCTTATTTGTTTAATTTAACATTTAAAAATAATTATTAGTGTTTAGTTTATATTTTAAAATTAAGTGTATGATAAAAAATTGTTAAAACTAAAAATATTCATAAAAATTACTTACTGAGAATTTATATTTTTAAAATCTACACGAACAACTAAATAAAATATATAGTACGTGCCGGATCAACATACAGTGATCTTGTAATTTATATATATAATGATTTAGTTAAAATAGTTCAATTACCTGTAAACTCAAGTTTCAATTAAATTTTTATCTATAAATTTGTTAAATAAGTAATTTGTACGATAAAATAACTTTCCAATAAAAATTTTTTTTTGTTTTAGGCGGTTCAATCTTTACGCGCAACCAAACGAACCCATAATAGTGGCTCTGGAAGTTTTTAATTAGACGTTGGCCACCTGACGGAATATTCTTTACAAGGCATTGAATCCACCCAATAACATCACATCATCATCAAATATTCCATCGTAATCATCGTCAAATATATATATATATATATATATATATATATATATATATATACACACACATTTCTTCTGCTCCCCCCCCTTCTCTCTGCATCTTTGTAAACTTTTTTAATATATATAATGACAGACTAGAGTTACATTGAGCGACATCTTAGTGAATAGTAAGAATATTTTAATTAACTACTTTAAATTTATGTCTAATCGTTCTTTTTTAAAAGTTATTTTCTTATTAAAAGTCAGATGGAGAAATATCGAAACAGTATTTTCATGTAAAATCTATTAATTGAAGAAAATATTTGAGTGTTAAGTGATAATTCGTGGTAGGTGTTAACGATGATGTGGTTAGATATATATATATACACACACACATAAGTGATAAAAAATACTTATATGACGAAGTAATTGTTAGTGTGTACATGATTAGAAAAGATGGAAGAGAGAGATTTTTATTTCAATTAGTTTACATCAAAGACCTATAATAAGTGATCTTTTATCTTTATACATTAATTATGGATAGAGTAAGAACATACAGCATGATATACGATAATATTTGATATTTAAAGATGATATTATATTGATAAACGAGACACTAAAACTGAATAAGAAGTTAAATATAAGTATTATAAATAAAATAAAATAAAATGAAGGTGTTGGTTTTAATGAGGGATGTGAGGATGTTAACCATGAGATTAGAACAAGATAAATGAAATAGATTACTGTAAATGGTACCATAAAATTTTGGAGATAAAATAAATTTTGGCGCTATTTGGTACGGGGATAACTCTGAGATAAACTTGGTTTATCTCCAAAATAAACGGGATAACAAAAATTTTATGGTACCAAACAAGCCCTCGATGGTACCATAAAATTTTAGAGATAAACCTGGATTATCTCTTAAATATCGGGGATAATCTAGGTTTATCCTCGGGTTATCTCCGTACCAAACAACACCTAAAATTGAAGGGTTTTATGCGGCCCAAAATTCTGCTAAATTAAAATTTTTCTTCGTACAACTACGAGAGTTGCAATTGTGTGTAGTAGTAGTGAATACATATATATTGGGGTGATAAAAATATATGTTTTTTTCAAAATAATTGTTTATTAAAATGATAATATAAAATAGATCAGTGATCATATAAGTAACTACGATTGTAGATATGCTGGGAGAAGAGAGATTGAAATGGTTGAGACACAAGCGCATTGAAATGGCTCGAGCGAACGAAAGATGCATACCTACCTAGCTAATTAATAAAGCAGCAGGAGCCTCGCCGGGTTCCCTGGAGAGATGTTTTTGAAGAGATGATGCGATCCGACTCGGAAGAACATTCCCACGGAAGGCGTTTTAGATTGTTAAGTACTACGTACTACTGTTGCTTCGATTCTTAGCTAGGCCGGATAATGGAGAATATATGCCGCATAAAAAGGAGCATATATATATGTATATATATAATTTCCACTGCTCGACGCGTCATTGATCGAAGATTCTTAACTGAGTGAGAAGGTGCGGGGTGATTTAATTGTGTGTCGGGAGAGGAGAGAATATATGCCCGCCCCTATCCTCTTCGAACATGACAATTTTATGTCTTTGAGTGGTACAGATTTGTTTTAATATAAATTTTTCACATGAAAACGTATAAAAAATTATTTTGCAACAAAAGACCCCATTAATTTGTTTCTTCCCGATCGAGGAAGACAATAAACTACTTTCAAAGGTACAACGCGTGCTCAAGCTAGAATGAAGCAAGATTAACCAGGGCTTCCGGCCATTCAGAAAAGAAACTACATGCATGATCAGGCTGTATATATATATATATATATTGCTGGTTCCTGATGGTTTTTAAATCAACCCTTCAACAAGGAGATATCAGAAACGGATCAGGTGCAGCAGGAAAGAAAGGGAAAGAATGAAGACTTGAGCATCTTCCATCTTTATTTCTTTTGTCCACGTATTTGTGTGGCTCAAAGGGCAGCCGCATCCCAACATGGACGGCTTTAAGCACAGGAGAGCATGCATGCATGATGCCAGAAAGATGCAAAAGAAGAGTTAAAGGAACACTTAATTTTCATGGATAAACCATCTTGGGGCATGTTTTGTTCGGATTGAAGGGGGGGAAGAGATTGTGAAATCACCTTTATTCCCTTCCACGCGCTTTCCCAAAGTCTAGGCTTTGTAATACTTAATTACCCCCATAACTCATCCCTTGATAGCTTTTAAAAGCCGGTGTGTAATACCCACGATATTTAAATAAATAAAAAAATAGTTATTATATTTATTATTAATTTTATTTATATTAATCTACCTTCCTCCTTTATCCTTTCCTATTTTTCTCTCCCTCCGGATAATCTTCCTAAACCGCTGCCCCCTCTCCCAATCGAACTCTATCTTCTCCCCCTCTTCCCACTCCCGGTCGGCCTCTCCTTCCCCCCCCCTCTATTTAATTCCCGCGCAGCAGCCCTGCCTTCCTCGCCTCCCTCTTCTCTTCCGCGAACAGTAGCAGCTAGACGCCGCCCCGCCCTTCCTCCTTCCTTCTTTTTTTTCCTCCCGCGCAGGTGCAACACCCAGACCCCCCCCCACCCGCGGTTCTGTCCCGCGGCAGCACCTATCGCCGCCGGCCCCGCAGCGCGGCGCACCCTCGCCACCCCGCGCCGGCGTCACCGCGGCCACCTGCACCGCGCCGGCACCTCCCGCGGTAGCCACCACCCCGCCGCCATCACCTCCGCCGGCCTCCGCACGACGACGCCGCCCGCGACGCCGCCGCGGCGCCCTCCGCCGTCGCCGGCCACACCCAACCCCGCCGCCGCTGCTCGGCGCTCTCTCCGCCGTCGCCGTCCGCCGTGAGCAGCCACAACGACGCCGCCGCCCGCGTCTACACCCTCCGCCGTCGCCGCCGCCCGGCGCCAAGCTCCGCCGCCAGCCCGCCGTCCAGCACCGGCCGCCCGCCACCCTCCGCGCGCGGACGCCCGCGCGTGCGCCCCGTGCGTCCCCCGGTGCGCCAACCCCCCCCCTCCACGGTCTCTCTCTCCTCTCTCATATCTCTCTCTCTCCTCAATACCCTCTCTTCTATCTATTATCCTTTTCTCTAATCTTTATTTATTGTCATTTATTTATTTTAACAGATTGTTAATCGGTTCTTTTTGGATTTTAATCATCGCCACTATTCAGGTAGGCATCTCAACTATCTCTTATCATCTGAAATATATTAATTAAGATGTTAAAATATGTTTGGTTAATTTTGGTTAGAAAAGTATATTTAGTTAGATAGATGGGTTTATTTGTGTGCTTGATCTCAATTAGAAGTTAATCTAGGTGTTTATATTTAGATGTTTATTTAAATATGAATGATATCATATTTGGATAGTTTTGAGTGCATATAATTATGTAACAAGCATTGTAGGATATTTATGATCTTATATACATATATATATCTTGATTCATGCTAATATTTATTATTAAGAGTTAATTAGTAAGAAACATATATTTGATTAAATATATGTAGAGTGCAATTGATTAATATTACTAATCGCATTAATTCATAGTAGATTGCATGATTTTAGAATAGTGCATTGTCTTAGATTGATTAGCCATGACTTAACATGCATGTAGGTATAGTTGTAGTCTTTTTAATTATGTCATTGCATAAGGTTGCATATAGTTGTATTTTATGTCGGTTTGGATTAATTGGTGTATGTCTGAGTAATATATGCTTCTAGCTTGTGAGATGTAGTTGATGCAATGTGTTGCAATTTGTAATGTGATTTGCACTTCACTAGATTACGATAGTGGCCCGTGGGCAGCGGCGAGTTAGAACAGTCCGGAGCATCCTTCGATCCCGGATACCGCGGTTCATCCTAAGTACACCCCTGCCTAGGTGTACTATGGGATTTAGCTTACTATATGTTACATTCTACTATATGGTAAATCTGGTGCTAGTTCTGGAACATAACTGCAATATCCAAGTGAAGCATGTGGTTTACTCAGACAAAGTTGGTTGGTTCTTCATTTAGTTGCCTTATGACATGTAGATTAGTGAAGTATTGCATTTAATTCATCTTGTATGATGGGTCCTTGTGGTAGGTGCATATAGAGTTATGTTAATGTGGTTATATCATGATTAGAATAGTATGCATTTGGTTAAATCATGCTAATCTATACAATGGGTAGAAAAGCATCTTATTTAATTATTTGAATCTTGATGATTAGCTTTACTTATAGTTGTTATAATCTGATTTTTGCTTGGGGTTTATATCTTTATTATCAGTAGGACTTGTCTAATATAGTGGGCTAGTTGGGTGTAAGTCCTACTGGGTCTGTGTGACTCACCCCTTCCAATATTTATTATTTTTCAGGATTACAGGTTTAACGCAGCAGAAGCGTAGTGGTGTTTTGGAGTTGGAAAAGTTAATTGATTATTTGTCAATGTTGGTATTTAAATTGTAATTTTATGTAGACAGTTTGGATAGAATTATTGGAATTATTTATTGGATTTCGATATAAATCTTGTTTTGCCCCAAACCGATATATTTCAAGGGTTACGGCGCCGGATTATCTTCCGCTGTGCATGTCAAAATCCGGGTCGTGACACAGTGGGAGAGAGAGAGAAGATAATATGAGTTTATCTTTCCTCTTCAAAGAAAATCTAAACCTAGTCATTACAATCTGAAGTCAAAAGAAAACCAGGTACATTTGGATGGGATTATGTGTGATGTTCACTATTTTAATGATTACAAATCTCGCCCATAATCTCAACCAACCAAAGCCTTGGAACACAAGAGATTAGCGATTATAATAACGTACCTAAAAGTAATAGGATACCTGTTTGGCGAGTAGAAACCAATTTCGGTGTATAGTGGGATACTACAGTGTGCATTCCGCATCAACAAGCTGTCGGAAATAAAAGAAGAGCTTTCGTCATAGAATTACTAGACGTCCATCTAGTCAGCGCTCAAAGACTGTAACGGCGTTGAAGTGGGCAACAGTTCAATTATACACAACCTTTAGTACGTATCCATTGAGTAAATAGGACATTGGATTAAAGTGTAGCATTAATGAAGTATTAGTATACCTGAAGAATAATACGTAACGCTTCAGACCAGCTAATCCTACGAAGAAAATGAAGAACAACCAGAGTATGGCATCACTGCAGGCGCTAAAAATGGCTGTATGATCAAAATATGACGGGTCAACAAGCATAGAAAGATGATTGGGAAGGAAAGAAAGAAGGTGGGTCAAGATTTCGTCTTGTGATCGGTACGACCACATGAACCCTTGGATTATACCATACATGGTTCACCTCTGTTATGCGGTAAGATTATAGTTGGGAAGTAAAAGTAGGAACAGCATGTTGACCGAAGCACATAAAAGCTTACACTCTCTCATGTACCTCACAAATATCTTTATTTTTTTCAGGAGACCGGATCCCCTCAGGAGGCCTCCTGAGGGGGTCCGGTCAGTTGCACACCCATATGGGTGATGTGACTGCCATCACATCCCATTTAATGCCCCATCACATCGGCGGTCACATCACCCATATGGGTGTGGCCTCACCGGACCCCCTCAGGAGGTCTCCCGAGGGGATCCGGCCTCTTTTTGCAGATATCATCTTAGATCAGGGAAATGATCTATAGAATTAAACGCTGACAGATTGCAAGAACTTAATAGCAAAGTATAACTATTTCGCTTTTTTGATTTGCCACTGTGTACACCATACCGAGCTCTTGGCAGAGAACCACAACACCACATACATTGATACTTCGCATCCCCATCACCACCACCATAAAATACTAGAAACCAGTGGATGATGGTGAGAAGCAGAAAAGAGTTTTTTTTTTTTTGCATCACTAGGTTCATTTTCCCTTCATTGATGTTCTTTCTATCAAAAAAAAAAACTTTACAGACCGGTAATAATAATAATAATGCTTCACAGACGGATGCAATCCTCCACTGGACTCATCTGCCATGGTGAGACTGGCGGACAGCAGCCACGCCGGCGATAGAAGCGGCCTGGGCGGCGAGTAGCAAGGACGCCTCCTCCCTCTCTATGGAGCGCATCTGCCTGGAAATGAAAGATTCGATCTTTCGACGGAACTCCTCGCTGTCGTCGACCTGCTCCTCTTCCACCTCCCACCGCTCCACCACGGCCTTCTCCCCAGTCCCCACGCCGGCATCCGACTGGGTCCGGCGGAGAAGCTCTTCCGCCGTCTCCTTCTTCGATGCTGCTGCTGAGTCCATCGAACTCGTCCGCGCGAAACTCTGCCCTCCCGACATCCCCTTCTTGGCAACGGCGTTGATAACGCTCCCGGAGTAAACGGCCGTGTCTTCCAACACAACGTTTGCTTCATGGGGTTGCCGCGGAGATAAATAGACGTAGCAGCGACTACGGGCGCCGTCGGCGCGGGCGGCGGGGGATGCGGGCTTGGCCGCGGAGGAGGAGAGCGGGGGAGAGGCGGCGTATAATGTTACTGTTTTTAGAAAAAAAAAAGAGAATTAATTAATTATTTATTATAACTATTATTATTTTTACTTCCTATTTCCTCCCACGATTCTCTCCTTCCGTTACGTCTCCCCCCCCCCCCGATTCTCTCCTTCCGTTACGTCTCCCCCCCCCTGCCGTTTTCTCCCCTCGACGCCCTACTCTCCTTCTTCCTCTTCTTCTTCTCATCCGTCGCCGCGATCTCTCTTTCCTCCCCCCGTCGATCTGTGCCGGTGGCCTGCACCCGCCGGAGCCACCCCCGTGTGCACCGCGCGCACCGGCCAACGTTCCGCCCGACCGCCGTCCCGGCCAAGCCCGGCCACCGCGGCCACCCCGCGCAGCCCGCCGCCGCCGGCCAACCAGCCTCCTGCCCTCCAGCGCCTACCCCACCTGCGGCCGCGTCGTCCGCCACCAGCCGTCGCCGTCCCCGCTTGCGCCCATGTGCCGCCCGCAGCGTCGCCGTGTCATCGCCGCCTTCGGCCGAGCAAGCCGGCCACCGCCGCGCATCCGCCGTCCCCGTCTGCACCCGCCGCCGCACTGACCAACGCGGCCATCCCGTCGGCGCCTCCGCGCGTGCCCCGCGCGCGCCGTCTCCGCCACCCTCCTCCGCGCCACGCCAGCGCAGTCCGCAGCCGCCCGCCGCCCGCAGCGTCGCCGTCAGCATCGACCCCCCCCCTGCGCGTCGCCGGCGCCGCCCCGTGCAGCCCCGCCACCCGCGGCCGCCGCCCCGCGCAGCCCCGCTGCCCGCCGGCCGCGTGCCTGCATGCCAACCCCCCCCCCCTCGTCGCCCCGCTGACGCCTGCGTCGGCGTCGGCCCGCCCGAGCGCGCATCTGAGCGAGCGCGCAGCCACCGCCGTCGCCCGCCTGAGCGCGCGTCCGCGCGCGCGAGCCTTGTTCGCGGCCATCGCCGCGGTTGCACCTCCGCCGCCCAGCCGCGGCCCAGTCCCACGCCCTGCCGCCGTCCACCCGCTGCCTCCCGCCGTTGAGCACCTCCTGCCGCCCCGCCAGCTGCCACGTCGAAGCCCCCCCCGGTTGTCCCATGGCTGCGCCAGGCACCGTCGGCACCTGGCAGCCCCGTGCGCCTCGGTGTGCGCCGCCGTGCACCAATGAACCGCCCCCCCTTCACACCGCGATCGATTGGGGACTATCAGTCTCAGTTTATCGTTGCCGTCGTGATCGCGGCATTGTCGTCACCCGGTTTGTTATTCTTGGGATTTTCCATGCGCCGTTTGTCGTCGCCGTTAAGGTAGGCGTCTCGGCTATTCTTAGCATCTTTATATGATCGATTAAACCGTTAAAATTTATTTAGATCACTATGATTAGAATGATTTAATTAGTGGGTTGTTTTTGTTTTATTAGCATGATTAAATATAGTTAGATTAGCTTGTTCAATTATGCATGGTTAGGTTGATTTAATTATCCATGTACATTAGTCGGCATGATAGGTTTTTATATGTTTTAACCTAGTTAGTTTAGATGATTGCATCGCGATAATCTTTAACATGTATATCCCGATTTGATAAAAAGCCGATGTAAAGTATAGGCATAGTGGTGGTAGAGTTTAGTTTATTTTCTTTTATGTGATAGATAGTCATGTTTAAGTATGTAATTGAGGTGTTTAGGTTGTAGCTTGCATGATCATATTTAGATGCATCCTATGATAGACTGGTTCTTGTTTATGCTAGATTATGGTGTGGTATGCAAATATGGGGTGCATAGAACCATGAGTGTGCATCTATGTATTTCATGTTTGATTTGCCAATTAAATGTTCATGTTTACTGTCTGAGTTAATTAAATGCTTGCATGGTGTGGAATGTGGTTAGTGCAGTGAGCTGCATTGTGATGGAAATGTACTGCACCAGACTAGAAGTCGGTCCTGTGGGCCAGATGAATTAGAACGATCCGAGCATCCGTCGATCCCGGATACCGCGGTTTATCTTAAGTCCTCCCCTGCCTATGGGGTACTATGAGATTTAGCTTACTATATGTTACTTCCTACTATATGGTAAATCTGGTGCTAGTTTTGTGATGTGACTGCATTTATCTGATGGAGCATGAAATTTACTCAGACAGGTGTCTAGTTGTGTGTTTTGGCATAGAGGTTAGTGTTCTAGATGTGTCATTGGTTTTATGTCAGGTTATGTGCATACCTAGAGTAGCCTAATGTGTAGGTTATGTTAGTTTTAATTCATATAGAGTCCTGTTATCATTTGGGGTAGTAGTGTGACTTTGTAATCAATTAATTAAAGATATATAATTAGTTTACACCCTATGTATTAAATCTGATTTGTAGGCTTATTATTCTATTATACCATTAGAAAACATTATTATAATAGGGTAGTTCGGGTGTAAGTCCTACTGAGTCTGTGGTGACTCACCCCTTCCGTTGTTAATATTTTCAGGATTGCAGGTTTAGCGCAGCAGAAGCGTAGTGGTGTTTTGGAGTCCGAGGAGCTAGTGGAGTACTTGTTCAGTGTTGGTATTATTTATATTGTAATTTCATAGTGATAATTAGATAGAATTATTGGAATTGTTTATTTGGATTGTGATTTTGGTCTTAATTGGTTCCAGACCGATATTCTTCCCCGTTACGTCGCCGGATTATCTTCCGCTGTGCATATTAAAAATCCGGGTCGTGACAGCTTGGTATCAGAGCATTAACTCGGCCTGAATGTCTATATTGACATGCCCGAGTTTATGATATCGGTTTGGATTAGATGGAATTGATATTCGGAAGAACATGATTTTGGGCAGAGAGAATAATTTAGATTTTCTATTGGATTGAGAATCCTATATGACATAGAAATTTGATGATAGATTATTGGAGGTCTATATTAGATATTTGATAGTGTGATTTTATGATGATTCAACTTTCAGATTTAGTGGATTTTGGAGTTTAGATTTATGATTAGGGGATAAGACTATCACTTCAGATTTGTTGGATTTTAATATTAGATAGTGATTGGGTGATTAGAGATTGGATTGAATAATTAAAAATGCAATGACCAATTTTCAGATTGGGTGGATATTGTGGATTTGTTTGACGAAGAATTATTTTCACTAATCTTAAGACATGATTAAGATATACACATTGGATTATCAAATGTTTGATAGGTGATGGTTGATCGTTGTCATGTTGGTTTATGGTTTGATGAGGAAAATTTCAGATTTAGTACTTTTAGTAATTTAGATAGATTGGTGAATCTTTTGAAAGATTTAGTTGAATGACATATGTGAAATAATTAGAATGATTCATTTTGAGATTAAATCTGATTTAATTATGAGATGATTGGAAGGATACTTAAGGGTGGTATAAGGATAGGATGAGATATGTTAGTTAGAATTTTGCATTGGGCCTATCCTAGACATGAAATGAAATGATGATTGAATTATTAATTGAGTATATGGTTTTAATTAAAAAGGAATGGGATATAAGAATGAGATTATGAATATGAAATTTGAGAGTGAGAATTAAGATATTTTTTTTATGTTTTGAATAAGTGGTATCTTTTGTGCTATCAAGGATAGAATGCAATCAAGTGCAAGTTTTGAGGAGAGATATTTAGTTGATATATTATGAGTTTGAGAATTAGAGATAGTGTGAGTTGTATTATAGTAAGTGCTATTATTGTGCTATCTACTTATTATTTTTAGTATTTTAATTATACTCTCCCCGATCACAATCTTTAATCTTTATTACCCGATTTTGAACTCATTTATCTCTCCATATCTTGTCTATTCAATTTAGCCAAATATTGATTGTGGATGATTTTAATTATATGTTATGTCTAAGCATAGGTTGATCATATGTGGAGTATGGACCTTAGTTCATTAGATGTGATCTTTTAGATTAGAAAGAGATAAGATGTGAATCTTTCTAGTTATGTGGAAATGATTAGAATATGAAATTAGAAATTTATTTTAAGGAAGAATGAGAACATATTTTGCAAGAGTGGTAGAGATTTAAATATATCTGAAAAGTATGAGAGAGAATAGAAGACATAAGAACTCATTGAGAATGAGAATCATTTGCTAATTATATGTGATTACAATTAGATATTATTCATACGATGGAATTTAGAGATAAAATTTCTTGGATGAGGATTTGATAGCAAGCACTTTAGACAAAGAGATAATGTGATTGATATGATTGATTAAAAGTTTGAATGAAAGTGATAATAAGAGAATGGTTATTGTTTAAGTGATATTAATAATATTAGGAGTAGTTGACTCATTAGAAATATTTTGTTGGAAGTTAGAGATTTGATCATGTTGTGAACTTAATTACATAATAGAGATGGTACGAGGTGATTATATTTTGAGATCATATGTATATGAATGATATAAAGGTTACGGATAATTACAATGATTGGATGAGTGGATTACAATAATGTTGAGATATATTTCATCTTAAGGCATCATTATTTTGTGAAGCTTTGCTATGAGATTGAATGGAAACATGGCATTAATATTAACTATTTTGAATTGAATAAAACTGTTGTACCTTTGTATGAGAAATGTGAGAAGATATCAGATTTAGAGAATGAATTATCAATTTGAATTTTGGAATAGATTTTGGAAGATATAGATATTATCCTTAGGTTGTAATCTTTTAATATTGAAGATGAGATGTTTAGAAGATTAGATATTAATCTTAGAGGTTAGACACTTATTTAGACAGGCCTACTTTTAATTTATATTTTTGGCAATCTGATTTAGATTATGATCATATCATCCAGATTATCCTCCATTATCTATTGATCTAGAACTCTAGTCTTATTCTTTCTATCCGATCTGAATTTGTCTTATCCGTTTGATGGCTCAATCTCTCTTCAAATTGTGATTTATAAATCTAGCTAGGAGTAGACTTTGCATATATGATGGATTGAATTATGAATTGTTATTAGTTAGAGTCGAAGAATTGATAGACCAAAATTTATTAGACATGGTCTTTAGATAGAGAAATAGTTAAAGAATTTTCTATCTTTATTTGTGGATAAGATCAATACCTATAATCCAATGATGATATACATTTAGATTTTTGTGGATCAAGTCCTTTGGAGTGATGATCTTTAGATAAGATATTGATCAATTAAATTTGATATTTAGATTATGATTAGATCATCAATTAGATGATTATATTGAGTCATTGATGGCATTTGGTATGTTATGATGTTAAATTTTCAGATTCAGTATGTTTAAAATTTTAGATAGATGATGAAGTTTATCAAACATAGACATGATTATTAAGTTCGTATCATGTAGGGACTATTGGATTATTCAATTTTTTTTTTTGTGAAAGATATTTGATCCATATCAAATTGGCCTACAAAAATTTTTAGATTTGGTATATTGATAATTTAGATTAAGGATCATCATAATTAAGGTCTTAAGATTATGTGATGGGATGATATATAGATAATTAGATTACCTATTAGATTGAGAATCTTAGATAGTATTGAAGAATGAAGATTGATATTAGATAGATTAGAATGATATAGATGGATAGATAATAGGTGGGTAAACTGACGAATGAATTGTTAGTTAGTGTGTTAGTTTGTTAGATAGTTTGATAGATTGATGATAGATAGATATGTAGATAGATATATATGTTTAGGTAGAGTGGTAGATGGATGGATAGCTTAGGTGGAGGAGAATAGTTAGATAGATTGAATGATGTAATTATACGGTGAGTCCGGTTGAATTTTCGAGGACGAAAATTTCTATTAGGAGGGTAGATTATAATGTTACTGTTTTTAGAAAAAAAAAAGAGAATTAATTAATTATTTATTATAACTATTATTATTTTTACTTCCTATTTCCTCCCACGATTCTCTCCTTCCGTTACGTCTCCCCCCCCCCGATTCTCTCCTTCCGTTACGTCTCCCCCCCCTGCCGTTTTCTCCCCTCGACGCCCTACTCTCCTTCTTCCTCTTCTTCTTCTCATCCGTCGCCGCGATCTCTCTTTCCTCCCCCGTCGATCCGTGCCGGTGGCTGCACCCGCCGGAGCCACCCCCGTGTGCACCGCGCGCACCGGCCAACGTTCCGCCCGACCGCCGTCCCGGCCAAGCCCGGCCACCGCGGCCACCCCGCGCAGCCCGCCGCCGCCGGCCAACCAGCCTCCTGCCCTCCGGCGCCTACCCCACCTGCGGCCGCGTCGTCCGCCACCAGCCGTCGCCGTCCCCGCTTGCGCCCATGTGCCGCCCGCAGCGTCGCCGTGTCATCGCCGCCTTCGGCCGAGCAAGCCGGCCACCGCCGCGCATCCGCCGTCCCCGTGCGCACCCGCCGCCGCACCGACCAACGCGGCCATCCCGTCGGCGCCTCCGCGCGTGCCCCGCGCGCGCCGTCTCCGCCACCCTCCTCCGCGCCACGCCGGCGCAGTCCGCAGCCGCCCGCCGCCCGCAGCGTCGCCGTCGGCATCGACCCCCTCGCGCGTCGCCGGCGCCGCCCCGTGCAGCCCCGCCACCCGCGGCCGCCGCCCCGCGCAGCCCCGCTGCCCGCCGGCCGCGTGCCCGCATGCCAACCCCCCCCCTCGTCGCCCCGCCGACGCTGCGTCGGCGTCGGCCCGCCCGAGCGCGCATCCGAGCGAGCGCGCAGCCACCGCCGTCGCCCGCCCGAGCGCGCGTCCGCGCGCGCGAGCCTTGTTCGCGGCCATCGCCGCGGTTGCACCTCCGCCGCCCGGCCGCGGCCCGGTCCCACGCCACCGCCGCCGTCCACCCGCTGCCTCCCGCCGTTGAGCACCTCTGCCGCCGCCGCCACCGCCACGTCGAAGCCCCCCCCCGTTGTCCCATGGCTGCGCCGAGCACCGTCGGCACTGGCAGCCCCGTGCGCCTCGGTGTGCGCCGCCGTGCACCAATGAACCGCCCCCCTTCACACCGCGATCGATTGGGGACTATCAGTCTCAGTTTATCGTTGCCGTCGTGATCGCGGCATTGTCGTCACCCGGTTTGTTATTCTTGGGATTTTCCATGCGCCGTTTGTCGTCGCCGTTAAGGTAGGCGTCTCGGCTATTCTTAGCATCTTTATATGATCGATTAAACCGTTAAAATTTATTTAGATCACTATGATTAGAATGATTTAATTAGTGGGTTGTTTTTGTTTTATTAGCATGATTAAATATAGTTAGATTAGCTTGTTCAATTATGCATGGTTAGGTTGATTTAATTATCCATGTACATTAGTCGGCATGATAGGTTTTTATGTGTTTTAACCTAGTTAGTTTAGATGATTGCATCGCGATAATCTTTAACATGTATATCCCGATTTGATAAAAAGCCGATGTAAAGTATAGGCATAGTGGTGGTAGAGTTTAGTTTATTTTCTTTTATGTGATAGATAGTCATGTTTAAGTATGTAATTGAGGTGTTTAGGTTGTAGCTTGCATGATCATATTTAGATGCATCCTAAGAGAGGCGGTTCTTGTTTATGCTAGATTATGGTGTGGTATGCAAATATGGGGTGCATAGAACCATGAGTGTGCATCTATGTATTTCATGTTTGATTTGCCAATTAAATGTTCATGTTTACTGTCTGAGTTAATTAAATGCTTGCATGGTGTGGAATGTGGTTAGTGCAGTGAAATTTGCATTGTGATGGAAATGTACTTCACCGGACTATAATTCGGTCTGTGGGCGACGGATGAATTAGAACGATCGGAGCATCCGTCGATCCTGGATACTGCGGTTTATCTTAAGTACTCCCCTGCCTATGGGGTACTATGAGATTTAGCTTACTATATGTTACTTCCTACTATATGGTAAATCTGGTGCTAGTTTTGTGATGTGACTGCATTTATCTGATGGAGCATGAAATTTACTCAGACATGTGTCTAGTTGTGTGTTTTGGCATAGAGGTTAGTGTTCTAGATGTGTCATTGGTTTTATGTCAGGTTATGTGCATACCTAGAGTAGCCTAATGTGTAGGTTATGTTAGTTTTAATTCATATAGAGTCCTGTTATCATTTGGGGTAGTAGTGTGACTTTGTAATCAATTAATTAAAGATATATAATTAGTTTACACCCTATGTATTAAATCTGATTTGTAGGCTTATTATTCTATTATACCATTAGAAAACATTATTATAATAGGGTAGTTCGGGTGTAAGTCCTACTGAGTCTGTGGTGACTCACCCCTTCCGTTGTTAATATTTTCAGGATTGCAGGTTTAGCGCAGCAGAAGCGTAGTGGTGTTTTGGAGTCCGAGGAGCTAGTGGAGTACTTGTTCAGTGTTGGTATTATTTATATTGTAATTTCATAGTGATAATTAGATAGAATTATTGGAATTGTTTATTTGGATTGTGATTTTGGTCTTAATTGGTTCCAGACCGATATTCTTCCCCGTTACGTCGCCGGATTATCTTCCGCTGTGCATATTAAAAATCCGGGTCGTGACAGCTTGGTATCAGAGCATTAACTCGGCCTGAATGTCTATATTGACATGCCCGAGTTTATGATATCTGTTTGGATTAGATGGAATTGATATTCGGAAGAACATGATCTTGGGCAGAGAGAATAATTTAGATTTTCTATTGGATTGAGAATCCTATATGACATAGAAATTTGATGATAGATTATTGGAGGTCTATATTAGATATTTGATAGTGTGATTTTATGATGATTCAACTTTCAGATTTAGTGGATTTTGGAGTTTAGATTTATGATTAGGGGATAAGACTATCACTTCAGATTTGTTGGATTTTAATATTAGATAGTGATTGGGTGATTAGAGATTGGATTGAATAATTAAAAATGCAATGACCAATTTTCAGATTGGGTGGATATTGTGGATTTGTTTGACGAAGAATTATTTTCACTAATCTTAAGACATGATTAAGATATACACATTGGATTATCAAATGTTTGATAGGTGATGGTTGATCGTTGTCATGTTGGTTTATGGTTTGATGAGGAAAATTTCAGATTTAGTACTTTTAGTAATTTAGATAGATTGGTGAATCTTTTGAAAGATTTAGTTGAATGACATATGTGAAATAATTAGAATGATTCATTTTGAGATTAAATCTGATTTAATTATGAGATGATTGGAAGGATACTTAAGGGTGGTATAAGGATAGGATGAGATATGTTAGTTAGAATTTTGCATTGGGCCTATCCTAGACATGAAATGAAATGATGATTGAATTATTAATTGAGTATATGGTTTTAATTAAAAAGGAATGGGATATAAGAATGAGATTATGAATATGAAATTTGAGAGTGAGAATTAAGATATTTTTTTTATGTTTTGAATAAGTGGTATCTTTTGTGCTATCAAGGATAGAATGCAATCAAGTGCAAGTTTTGAGGAGAGATATTTAGTTGATATATTATGAGTTTGAGAATTAGAGATAGTGTGAGTTGTATTATAGTAAGTGCTATTATTGTGCTATCTACTTATTATTTTTAGTATTTTAATTATACTCTCCCCGATCACAATCTTTAATCTTTATTACCCGATTTTGAACTCATTTATCTCTCCATATCTTGTCTATTCAATTTAGCCAAATATTGATTGTGGATGATTTTAATTATATGTTATGTCTAAGCATAGGTTGATCATATGTGGAGTATGGACCTTAGTTCATTAGATGTGATCTTTTAGATTGGAAAGAGATAAGATGTGAATCTTTCTAGTTATGTGGAAATGATTAGAATATGAAATTAGAAATTTATTTTAAGGAAGAATGAGAACATATTTTGCAAGAGTGGTAGAGATTTAAATATATCTGAAAAGTATGAGAGAGAATAGAAGACATAAGAACTCATTGAGAATGAGAATCATTTGCTAATTATATGTGATTACAATTAGATATTATTCATACGATGGAATTTAGAGATAAAATTTCTTGGATGAGGATTTGATAGCAAGCACTTTAGACAAAGAGATAATGTGATTGATATGATTGATTAAAAGTTTGAATGAAAGTGATAATAAGAGAATGGTTATTGTTTAAGTGATATTAATAATATTAGGAGTAGTTGACTCATTAGAAATATTTTGTTGGAAGTTAGAGATTTGATCATGTTGTGAACTTAATTACATAATAGAGATGGTACGAGGTGATTATATTTTGAGATCATATGTATATGAATGATATAAAGGTTACGGATAATTACAATGATTGGATGAGTGGATTACAATAATGTTGAGATATATTTCATCTTAAGGCATCATTATTTTGTGAAGCTTTGCTATGAGATTGAATGGAAACATGGCATTAATATTAACTATTTTGAATTGAATAAAACTGTTGTACCTTTGTATGAGAAATGTGAGAAGATATCAGATTTAGAGAATGAATTATCAATTTGAATTTTGGAATAGATTTTGGAAGATATAGATATTATCCTTAGGTTGTAATCTTTTAATATTGAAGATGAGATGTTTAGAAGATTAGATATTAATCTTAGAGGTTAGACACTTATTTAGACAGGCCTACTTTTAATTTATATTTTTGGCAATCTGATTTAGATTATGATCATATCATCCAGATTATCCTCCATTATCTATTGATCTAGAACTCTAGTCTTATTCTTTCTATCCGATCTGAATTTGTCTTATCCGTTTGATGGCTCAATCTCTCTTCAAATTGTGATTTATAAATCTAGCTAGGAGTAGACTTTGCATATATGATGGATTGAATTATGAATTGTTATTAGTTAGAGTCGAAGAATTGATAGACCAAAATTTATTAGACATGGTCTTTAGATAGAGAAATAGTTAAAGAATTTTCTATCTTTATTTGTGGATAAGATCAATACCTATAATCCAATGATGATATACATTTAGATTTTTGTGGATCAAGTCCTTTGGAGTGATGATCTTTAGATAAGATATTGATCAATTAAATTTGATATTTAGATTATGATTAGATCATCAATTAGATGATTATATTGAGTCATTGATGGCATTTGGTATGTTATGATGTTAAATTTTCAGATTCAGTATGTTTAAAATTTTAGATAGATGATGAAGTTTATCAAACATAGACATGATTATTAAGTTCGTATCATGTAGGGACTATTGGATTATTCAATTTTTTTTTTGTGAAAGATATTTGATCCATATCAAATTGGCCTACAAAAATTTTTAGATTTGGTATATTGATAATTTAGATTAAGGATCATCATAATTAAGGTCTTAAGATTATGTGATGGGATGATATATAGATAATTAGATTACCTATTAGATTGAGAATCTTAGATAGTATTGAAGAATGAAGATTGATATTAGATAGATTAGAATGATATAGATGGATAGATAATAGGTGGGTAACCGACGAATGAATTGTTAGTTAGTGTGTTAGTTTGTTAGATAGTTTGATAGATTGATGATAGATAGATATGTAGATAGATATATATGTTTAGGTAGAGTGGTAGATGGATGGATAGCTTAGGTGGAGGAGAATAGTTAGATAGATTGAATGATGTAATTATACGGTGAGTCCGGTTGAATTTTCGAGGACGAAAATTTCTATTAGGAGGGTAGATTATAATGTTATTGTTTTTAGAAAAAAAAAAGAGAATTAATTAATTATTTATTATAACTATTATTATTTTTACTTCCTATTTCCTCCCACGATTCTCTCCTTCCGTTACGTCTCCCCCCCCCCGATTCTCTCCTTCCGTTACGTCTCCCCCCCCCGCCGTTTTCTCCCCTCGACGCCCTACTCTCCTTCTTCCTCTTCTTCTTCTCATCCGTCGCCGCGATCTCTCTTTCCTCCCCCGTCGATCCGTGCCGGTGGCCTGCACCCGCCGGAGCCACCCCCGTGTGCACCGCGCGCACCGGCCAACGTTCCGCCCGACCGCCGTCCCGGCCAAGCCCGGCCACCGCGGCCACCCCGCGCAGCCCGCCGCCGCCGGCCAACCAGCCTCCTGCCGCCCTCCAGCGCCTGCCCCCCCTGCGGCCCCGTCGTCCGCCACCAGCCGTCGCCGTCCCCGCTTGCGCCCATGTGCCGCCGGCAGCGTCGCCGTGTCATCGCCGCCTTCGGCCGAGCAAGCCGGCCACCGCGGCGCGTCCGCCGTCCCCGTGCGCACCCGCCGCCGCACCGACCAACGCGGCCATCCCGTCGGCGCCTCCGCGCGTGCCCCGCGCGCGCCGTCTCCGCCACCCTCCTCCGCGCCACGCCGGCGCAGTCCGCAGCCGCCCGCCGCCCGCAGCGTCGCCGTCGGCATCGACCCCCCGCGCGTCGCCGGCGCCGCCCCGTGCAGCCCCGCCACCCGCGGCCGCCGCCCCGCGCAGCCCCGCTGCCCGCCGGCCGCGTGCCCGCATGCCAACCCCCCCTCGTCGCCCCGGCCGACGCTGCGTCGGCGTCGGCCCGCCCGAGCGCGCATCCGAGCGAGCGCGCAGCCACCGCCGTCGCCCGCCCGAGCGCGCGTCCGCGCGCGCGAGCCTTGTTCGCGGCCATCGCCGCGGTTGCACCTCCGCCGCCCGGCCGCGGCCCGGTCCCCACGCCACCGCCGCCGTCCACCCGCTGCCTCCCGCCGTTGAGCACCTCCCCGCCGCCCCGCCGGGCCACGTCGAAGCCCCCCCCCCCGTTGTCCCATGGCCGCGCCGTGCACCGTCGGCACTGGCAGCCCCGTGCGCCTCGGTGTGCGCCGCCGTGCACCAATGAACCGCCCCCTTCACACCGCGATCGATTGGGGACTATCAGTCTCAGTTTATCGTTGCCGTCGTGATCGCGGCATTGTCGTCACCCGGTTTGTTATTCTTGGGATTTTCCATGCGCCGTTTGTCGTCGCCGTTAAGGTAGGCGTCTCGGCTATTCTTAGCATCTTTATATGATCGATTAAACCGTTAAAATTTATTTAGATCACTATGATTAGAATGATTTAATTAGTGGGTTGTTTTTGTTTTATTAGCATGATTAAATATAGTTAGATTAGCTTGTTCAATTATGCATGGTTAGGTTGATTTAATTATCCATGTACATTAGTCGGCATGATAGGTTTTTATGTGTTTTAACCTAGTTAGTTTAGATGATTGCATCGCGATAATCTTTAACATGTATATCCCGATTTGATAAAAAGCCGATGTAAAGTATAGGCATAGTGGTGGTAGAGTTTAGTTTATTTTCTTTTATGTGATAGATAGTCATGTTTAAGTATGTAATTGAGGTGTTTAGGTTGTAGCTTGCATGATCATATTTAGATGCATCCTATGATAGACTGGTTCTTGTTTATGCTAGATTATGGTGTGGTATGCAAATATGGGGTGCATAGAACCATGAGTGTGCATCTATGTATTTCATGTTTGATTTGCCAATTAAATGTTCATGTTCTTCGTCCGAGTTAATTAAATGCTTGCATGGTGTGGAATGTGGTTAGTGCGGTGAGTGCATTGTGATGGAAATGTACTTCACCGGACTATAATTCGGTCTGTGGGCGACGGATGAATTAGAACGATCGGAGCATCCGTCGATCCCGGATACCGCGGTTTATCTTAAGTACTCCCTGCCTATGGGGTACTATGAGATTTAGCTTACTATATGTTACTTCCTACTATATGGTAAATCTGGTGCTAGTTTTGTGATGTGACTGCATTTATCTGATGGAGCATGAAATTTACTCAGACAGGTGTCTAGTTGTGTGTTTTGGCATAGAGGTTAGTGTTCTAGATGTGTCATTGGTTTTATGTCAGGTTATGTGCATACCTAGAGTAGCCTAATGTGTAGGTTATGTTAGTTTTAATTCATATAGAGTCCTGTTATCATTTGGGGTAGTAGTGTGACTTTGTAATCAATTAATTAAAGATATATAATTAGTTTACACCCTATGTATTAAATCTGATTTGTAGGCTTATTATTCTATTATACCATTAGAAAACATTATTATAATAGGGTAGTTCGGGTGTAAGTCCTACTGAGTCTGTGGTGACTCACTCCTTCCGTTGTTAATATTTTCAGGATTGCAGGTTTAGCGCAGCAGAAGCGTAGTGGTGTTTTGGAGTCCGAGGAGCTAGTGGAGTACTTGTTCAGTGTTGGTATTATTTATATTGTAATTTCATAGTGATAATTAGATAGAATTATTGGAATTGTTTATTTGGATTGTGATTTTGGTCTTAATTGGTTCCAGACCGATATTCTTCCCCGTTACGTCGCCGGATTATCTTCCGCTGTGCATATTAAAAATCCGGGTCGTGACACGGCGACCACGGCAGGGTCGTTGGACTTCGCTACGAGGGTGACAATGATGGCGTTGCCGAGGAGAAAGGCCGATAGAGGGTGGAAGAGAAGGGTCGGAAGGTGGCGGAGGGCGGCGAAGAGGGAGAGGGCGGCGGGGAGGCGAGCGGAGGACCAGGAAAGGAGGGCGAACGCGGCGACGGCCTCCAGGAGGCAGCGCGAGAGCGCGGCCGCGCGCCGCAGTCGGCGGTATCGGCGCATTGCCCTTTCCTTCTCTGCCTTGACGGAGTCTTCTATTCCCTCTCCGAACATGGCGGATCCCCCAGCAAGATCGCTCCTTTCTTCCGTAATCCCTCTTCTATAGTTGCATCCCCTCTTCCTCCTATGAACCTCTGCTCTTCCCGTGCAAGATCGATCCTTTCTTTCGTATCATCTTCCAGAATTGCACCCTCTCTTTCTCCTGTGAAACTCTGCTCTTCTTGTGCACGCGCTCTCTCTCTCTCTTTCTCTCTCTCAGAGGGTGTGCAGGCGAATTTATAGGAACGGGTAGTGGGAGGGTGCCGCGGTCTGAGGTCTCCCGCGCTCAGGCACAGCCTACAGATCTGCGCCCCTTTTCGTTCAGGAGTGCTCGAAAGAGTCCGGGTGCGAGAGCAGTGGTGCATTATCTACAATAAATTAGATTCGATAAAAATTAGACTCTAAATAAATTTTAATAAAAATTTAATTGACTAACCAGCAGAAAATCTTAGATTAAAAATATTATTGTTATTTAAATATGTGAAATTAACTAAAATAAAAGTTAAATTAGTTCTAAATTTAGATGGAGTTTATGTTCGAAATTCACAGATAAATTTGCATTGGGTTTGAATTTCGCAAAAGAGTTTGTATTGAGTTTCAACTAGAGTGGTGGCCTCCATCCCCAGCGGACCACCTCCCCGGCGGCCTCCTTCTCCGGCACCCCCCCCCCCCGCCCCGAGGAACCCCTCACGCGTCCTCTCTTCCGTGTGACCTCCTTCCCCGGCGGACCACCTCCCCGGCGGCTTCCTTCTCCGGCGGCTTCCCCCCGGAGGAACCCCCTCGCGGTGGCCTCTGTCGGCAGCGGAACCCCTCCCGCGTGGCCTCCATTCTCGGCGGACCACCTCCCCGGCGGCCTCCTTCCCCCCCCCCGGAGGAACCCCTCACGCGCAGCCCCCTTCCGCGACGGAACCCCTTTGCAGCGGCCTCTGTTCGCGGCGGCACCCCTCTGCGGCAGCTTCCCTCTGCGGTGTGTATCCCCCCCGGCGGAACCCCTCTGCGGCGGCCTTCTTCGGCGGCGGAACCCCTCGGCAGTAATCCCCCGGCGGAACTCCTCGCCCGGCATCCTCGCCTGGTGGACCCCTCTACGGCAGCCTCCTTCCCCGGCGGAACTCCTTGACGTCAATCGGAAGCTCTGCGGGAGTCATCGCGGGGGCGTACTACTTAAGTTTAGTCGGCGGCATCCTCTGTGCAGAGTTTCGGCATACGGCTGCATCCCTCCGCGGCACTTTTGACGATTTCTTTGTAGCCGATGTTACATTTTCTATTTGTGTTTTTCGTTTTGTCGTTTTGAGGTCGGTTTAGTCCAGAGAGGGAGGGATGGTCCTCTCTCCCCATCTCTCTTTTCCAACACTTTGTCTAAAATTATTTTTAGGCATTTTGTCTCTCTTTGTGGTGTTGGAATTGTGGAGCTCGGGTTATCTAAGTTTATTTCGTTTTTCTTCTAGTTTGTCAATGTTAGTAGTCCCGCGACCGAGTTATGAATCTAAAACAGCTTTTATTAGCATCTTAGACGCTAAATATCTGTCAATACCGTTTGTCTGGGCTTTATTCACTCCCGTTTGAAGTGATCTTCCGGTCTTGACACAGTCATCTAACTCCTATGAAGGAGTTCTTACTTCTGCCACCCGACCACGTTCACACTCGTGTGTGTTGGTCATCTCGTGGTGGTATGGTCATCTCTTGGAAATTTATTTTTCCAAAATAACTCTTTTGTTAACTTGGTCAAATACTTTCACCGTTGTATCTCTTTGGATGTACAAACTCTGTATCCTTTTTAGTTTAATATGAATAGATGTGATACTGTTTTCTTCAAAAAAAAAAAATGAGTTTCAACTAAAGTATATCGGATGAAGCTTCAGTCAAGATACTATTCAAACTCAGACTTGAACTCGACTTGAATAATGAACCAAATGTGAATAAGAGTTGAGCCTCTTTGTAAAGTTTAGAACTAGAGTTAATAATGAGCCTCTTTGTAAATGAACTAGTATATTTGATAAGTAACTCAAATATATTCATTACATTAAATAAATAAGTATATTTTGGTTTGAAAAGATCGAGAAGCCTACTCAGTGGAGTTTACAACCTAGCTTGTCATAATTTTGCCTCTCGGTTTGGACAGAAGTTAAAGTATTTAAATTCTAGTATTAATTAAATTGAAATTATTGTATTCTCATTCCTTGCGGACTTTGATTTTGTTATCTAATCAAGAAATATATATGTACTTTATCTGAACTTTTATCTAAAAATAAAGTAACGAGCTTCATATAACCACTAAATTTGATTTAATCAGTTTATAATTTTATTTTTGCTTCGATTATTTATTTATTTATTTATATGCAATTTCTGTGATCTACCTGTTTTTACATCAAGAAAACATTAATATTCAACAATGTTCTAGCAAAGTGAAAAGATACGTGTGTATATACATACGCGCGCGCGCACAAAATTGACCGAGATGGAGATTTATAACTCTGATCAACTAACGAAATTTGTAATTTAGATATACCTTATATTAGAATGCAATAATGCATTGATAGAATCCGTGCACCTTTCGATCATTATCAAAATTGCATCAAGATTTTCGATTCTTGCCTTTATTCAGAATCCCCGAGCTTAACATTAACTTATCTTTATTAATCATAAACTAAAAAATACATTGCATCATTTTTTTAGAAAACAATACGTGACTAACTTTAAAAAATAATATAAAATACATAAATACTTTTTAATAAGATTCGGGTTTCACAAGAAATAGAAGTATTCTCTTAAGGGGGAATTGAAAAAATGAGTCTTTTAAATTTTTTATTTCAATTTCAATTGTGTGTTCCACCAACAGCAAAACAACTCCAACCCCTCCCTCCCGTCCCGAAAAGTAGTGGTGGCATGCATCTCTCTCCCAACCCAACCCTCCCCCTTGTCAATGACTCGGCCCACACCCCTCACCTATTCTCTTCCTCTGCCATATGTGCCTATAGGGTCCTAGTCTATTGCCAGTAGTGGCGATGGTGCCCCTTAGTGCTTGGAGCAAGGTGCTTCAAATTTACACGGAGCCATCATATGTCCCACCCTCCTACATTGCCACATGACTTGTCTCCAATCGACTTCTTAGAGCTCCGACTACTCTCACGTTGTTGTCTCGGTATATGACCTCCTACACATACATACTTCGCCAACCTTGTCAATTGTCAACCCACTTCTTCGATCGTGTTGTAACGCAAGCAGAATAAGTCGTACGACTCCGACGAAACGAGCTGTATCCCAGATATTGACCTATGAATATAGATAGAAGAAGGAACAAACAACACAACAAGAAGACACCGATTTAACATGGTTCGGCAAGACGATATGTCTTCTTATATCCACGAGCGACAACGATTACAAGTTTCACTAAACAATGAGAATAGTATACGGAGACACACTCCCCAAAAGGAACAAATCATTTTCCTCAAAGCTCTCAAATACAAGGACAATCTCTTCTCAACAAGCCTCCCACGTCTGGATTTATTGAAGCTCACCATGGTACTTCAACATAGAAGAGATGCCTCCTATTTATAGGTGCGTAGGCAAGGATCCTAACGTCCGCACGTCACATGCGGATGAGCATCCGTGTCTCTCTCCATGCACATTTTTATCCATTGCCATTCATATCCAAGCTTCCACATCGCCATAATCCATGCGGCATTTTCACATGGATGAAGTCCCCTCCCGCGCCACACACGTCTCTATGTAGAGTCCTACATGCCCGCAGACGCTTCGTCATGGGCGGCCTTCTCGCGCAGATAGAGTCCCGCGCGCACACACGTCTTCACCAGCTGAAGACGAGACGTCCTCAACAGATCGTCGTCATTCTAACTGATTGCTACTCTTCCACCTCTCACCTCGCCTCTCATAAGTCACAACACCAAACCAAGTTTTGCGGGGGGCATGGTGGCGGTCTCTACTGAGCCTTCAACAGTTGGCACCTCCGACATGTATGGTGGCCACTACAACTGATCATAGGCGATCGACTAAGAAGGAACTGGCCTTCCCACGCGCGATATATAAACTCTTGACACCATTAATTAACGCATTGGTGACCTCCTCTATGAAAGAGGTTGTCATGACTTCCGCCTTGTACTCTTCTCTCCGCCTAAATCTATTACGGTCATCATCACCGAGGAGTCCAAGAACACTATTACGACATCCTCTCAGGAGGACCCTCCACCCACTCACAAGAAAGGTGGGCCCAACAACTCATGTTAGATAAAATCATCATTAATGTCATGTGGGGACCACCTTTCTTGTGACCTCCTAAGGGGATCTGATCCGAGCTGGATCCCCTTGGGAGGGGGTGGAGGGACAAGAAAGGTGGACACCACATGACATTAATGATGATTTGATCTGACATAATCTGTGGGGCCCACTTTTCTTGTGAGGGCCCCCACCTGAGTTCAGATCCCCTCAGGAGGGGATGGAACACCCCCTCACAAGAAAGGTAGGCCTCATATGACATTAATGATGATTTAATCTAACATGACCTATGGGGCCCCACCTTTTTTGTGCCCTCCTGATGGTATCCCCTTAGGAGGGGAATGGAGGGACATGATGATTTGATCTGATATGACTTGTGGGGCCCACCTTTCTTGTTAGGGGTGGAGGAATGAGGGGATCCGAACTCCTTTAGATCCAATGATCCTAGATTAGAGGAATGTCGCGGGTAGGGTTTTTGGTCCCCTCGACCATGGCAATATATTGTAGAGATTGGCTTGCTTTGGGTGGGTCCAAGACAACAACAATGCTTCTACGGGACAGTACTAATTAAATTCAACATCATATATACATACATGTAGAGAGAATTATATATATTGTTGCCACCTTGCTAAATTGGTGCAATGCCAATCAAGCACTATTTTTTTACAAACAAATTTGGATGAAAATTAGTCATATGTTCTATTATGTCGTTGACAACAATATCTTAATTTTTGTCTTTGTTTTCTTTAGAAGTATCTCAGTTTCAAAAGTCATTTATTTGAAATCACATCAAATATAATGTCACAAAAACTAAATAAAAATCATATTTTGACATTCACCGAAAAGCATATCAAATAAATCACTCCTTTTATATTTTTATTTTATATGGATCTAAATAAAGTATTTGATAAATATAATAAATTTATGTGTTATATTTATTTTAATATTTAAATTTTAATCGTATTTATACATAAATATTTAACTGTTTTAACAGTTACATATTATACAATTAATTTAAAATGATAAATTAATAATTAATAATAATAATAACTATTTATTTAAAATTTATATTGTTTCACTTCATGAAAGATATTTTTATGGAATGAGTAACAATTATCTAAATTAATAAATGTGTTTTTTTTAAAATAATTTACAAAAAATATAAAATGATAAACGATATTTCGAGCAAAACAAATTATGTGTAATGAGATAGTATATCATGTTTTTACTTTTTTAACTTGATGTAATAAACAAATTAATATTTTGTATCAAGTTTAATTTTAATATAAAAAAGATGGGATAATTTGTTGTCTTAATCATAATAATATTTTATATTTATAACTTAAATTAATTAACATGATGTAATAAATAACATGATATTTAATAATTTATATTGTATTTAAATTTTGATATACATAAATTATGATAAATTTTTATTTCAAACACATTAATATTCTGCAATCATAAATCAGATAAAAATTATAAAATAGCTCTAAAAATTTTAAAAATAGAAATTCTAATTAACTATTAAATTTGAAATTACTGAAAAAATATTAGATAATTTGTTCAACATAAAAAAGTAAAAAATATATTTTTATTAAAAATAGAGTGGATGTGATGATATTTTGAAAAAACAGTGTCTAAAAAGGGACCTAGTGATAAAATACTTAGTTTAAAATGGACCTAGTGTATATTTGGCCAACGAAAATAGGCAACCCTCACCAGAAGGCGATACCGAGAGAGCCGTGGAAGATTCCGCACTGATTGGTGTTGATAGGCATATGCTTTCCGAACCAATGATGATATTCTTACCGATCGAAGATGACAACCGTAAGTAGTTCCTTGGTGATTTTTTCGGTTACGGCCCCGAGGGCGACCTACCCAAGTTCGAACCGGAGCCTCCCCGAGCTGTTTTGTGCACCAACACAAGACCAGAGCAATATCAATCTAAAAGTCAGCCTCTGATGATCCCTACGCAGATGAATAGACATTTGGACTAGAGAAGGTGGATACATCTTCGCATCCGAGACTTCAAAATATATAACCAAGCTTCTCGATTGTCAGCCACGATACATAGAAACATCGTACGTATCTGTACGCACAAGGCTCGATCCGGATCCATACAATCAAGCATGCCCGCGAAGGGCTTGCTCGATCGGCATCCATCCATCACAAACGCTAGCACACTACGCATACAAAACCAAAGCGCCGCCCCGCAGCGAAGCTCCTTGAACATATCCAACGGGGGCGACCTTTCTTGGCACCTTCAGATCAGAGCCAAGAAGAGAACCACGGCGGAGAACATAGGCGAAACACCGTAGCCCAAGACGGCAGCTCCGGAGAGAGACCAGACCCTCACGTCGTCCACCACGGGCCCGCAGAGTGAGCTCCGGTCGTCGCTCCTCGTGTTGTAGTACACGCTGTAGAACGCCACTCGGGTTCTCTCCGCCTTGGCGGTGAAGTTGAGGCCGGAAGTCTGGTACGTCGTGTTGCCAATCGGCGAATAGTGGACATTCTGCGCCTGATCCCCGCCGAAAGCCATGATTGCCATGGGTTGCTGGCACGAGTCACCTGCGCTTCCCAGCGTGAAGGTAAGGCTGTACTCCTTGCCGGGGGTCGTCTCCACCATCTGAGAGATGATGCCTTCCTTCCCGGAGAGCAGCTCTATCGCACGTTTACCCTGAGGGACGGTGAAATGATAGGAATCGATGTACCGGACGGCTCTGTTGGACTCCACAATCCACCCGGGCAGCGGCGAAATGTCCTCGTCGAAGTTGGTTGGGAGCAGCACACCCAAGGTAGCGTTGGGGAACATCCACGGGCCCTCTTCGAAGTCGCCGTTGATGACAGCGTTTTCTGCATGTTTGTTGCGGGAGCGTTCAATACGGAAAGGCAAAACAGATTAAACACGGGTTGTGAGTGTCGTAAAGTAAACAACAGCCCGTTATCTCAACTGACTTTGATCCAGGCAGATGACAATGAAATGACGCATACACACAAATTGGTCCCTAAGATCCACCCAAGGTGATGAAGATAGCAAATTAAATTTGGCATACTCAACAACAAAAAAGGATGGAACGTCCACCCAAATAGGATGCCGCTCTGTCGATCCAAGCCACCTTATAATCCTTGACAAGAAACAAGAAGCCACAGGGTGTATGGCTGCATAACAAAATCTTATACACTTCGGATAATAAAAAAGTTGTATTAAAATAAAATCCGCTAGCCAATGACAAACTTGTCACGTTTGCGAAGATCGGACAAAATCTCAATGTGACCAATCCAATACAATATGCCCTACCTTGGTTCAGACGGTGAAATGAAAGCCAAGGATAGACTAGATAGGTTGTGGTCGTAGTGGAAAAATTTCAGAATACAAAAAAAGAGCACATCCAATTTAACTGTAACCTTAATCCCAAATTGTTTAGGGCAACGATGTGGATTCACTTATATTTCTTCAAAAATATCTAAATCACTCAAATTATATTGAAATACCCAAGGTAGGTGGAGTCAGGGGTAGGGTCTGGGAGGTTTGGGGCCAAACCGACCTAGGTCGGGTCAGGGTTGGCTGGGATTGCAATAAAAAATAAAATAATAATTTTAAAACAACCACAGGTCGGGGTTTCAAGGTCGGGACCAAGTCGGTCAACCCAAAAACCGACTGATTCGGGCCAGGGTCGCAACCCCGCATTCCATGGAAATACCCTCATCCAAATTAACTTAAGCAGCAACTTCTTTTTCCATACTAGTTTGATAATTTCAATTTTTTTACTAGAACTTTATTAAGTCTACTTTTTTGTATGTCCAAAACATCTAAATTTCTCTCTTTCAATTTGTCTAGAATTACAAGTACTATATTTTCATGAATATATTTATTATGTATTCTATCTAATCATTTTAACACTCCTTTCACCAACATGTTTTTCCAACATTATCCAACTCTAATTACCATACCATAAAACATTGTAGGTCGTATAGCTATATAATAAACTTTTCTTTTAAAATTTAATAGAATCTTATGATCACATAAGACCCTTATAGTCATCTCCACTCCATTTATCTTGTATTAATCTTATGGTTAACATTTGTATTCTTTTATTTTTTAAATAATTGAACCTAGATATTTATAATGAGTACTTCAAGATAATATGACGCCATCCAAATTAACTCTCCCATTTTTCACTTCTGACTTTTAATATATTTACAATGCATATTTTGTCTTGATACCTATCTTGAAATCCTTAAAACTCTAGCATACTTTGTATTGACTCCATAAGTCTCATCTATCAATACAATATTGTCCACGAACATCATACATCATCATATTTCAGATTGTATATTATTTGTTGGTGTTGTCATAACTGATACAAAAAATAAAGAGCATATTGCATATCCCTGATATAATCCAATTAAAAACGGTGTTTCCTCTCCAACAATGCAGATACTAGTAATTGCTCTATCATGCCAGTACTTTATCAATTGCATATACCAATTAGGTTTCGTTACAACACCCACATCCAAGTGATCAAAATCATCCATGATAAACGTTCTCAAAAAGTATCATAACCAGAATGAGGAATTCGCCCTTTAATAGGGGCCATCAACAACCATGTACTAGGATTGCAACATCAAATATATGTGAGGATATATAGAAGTAAAAAGAATGAATATTACAGTAAAACAAACTAAAATCATGCATTCTTAAGGTTGATAACTTAGACAATACTCAATTCAATTGGAAAAGGCTATGTTCCTTGTGTTCAGATTCAGGCATAGCTTGGTGACTGGAATGTACAAACTGAGAGACCATCCCACTGAACGAGATGCTTGAATTAAGATTATTGTGAGGTAATAGGTCAAGGCAAGTGAAGAATTGCCTATTCAAGCAAATCTAAAGGTGGGTTGGGTAGGGAAAACTATAAATGGCAAGAAAAGTCAATACAAGATTCATAAGTGCATCAAATATGAACTGAAATGAGGTCCTTCAATAGAATAGTAACATGAAACCTTGGTGTAGAAGCTTGAATAAAAAGACATCAAATATGCAAGAACCAAAATGCATTAAAGCTCAATATAAACTATAAACATTGATAATCATCATTGTAAGCAGATCTCATGAACATGCAAGAATGCTATAATGCTAAGAGTTCTATTGAACTATTCCAAAGCATATTGAACAACTGATTAACGTTGTAACTAAATTATGTCATGAATCAACCTTCAAATGGAAGGATCATATATTAGTATCTGACATCAAGATCATTTTCGCCTTCTAGAGATGTACAACGTACCCAATATATCAGAAACTTCTAAAAGCAATTCATTCAAAGATCATTCATAGAAACAGGGAATGGGAATGAAAATGATAGTATAAATTATATTGGTTAATCACATTAGGTCCTTTTCCACAATAAAATTTCAATTAAGTAGGAGTAGAGACGGGGCAGGACCATTTGGAGCGGGAACAACTATGAAATGACATAATTGGTATGATATCAGATAAACAACCTACTAGCCAAAAATATCATCGCATTTCTGGTCCATACCTTTTGAATCCTGACCCCACAAGAGAAATGGGCCAAAGGAAGGAGCAAGATTGTCTACATACTATTTTCTGTACTTTCTCCCAAATGCGTGCCCACAGATTGACTGCGATCAGATTTCAGCGAGCAACGTTATCCTTTAAAGATCATCATAATACGGAGATGTTGGTTGTGAAAGTCAGTAACGGCGAAATTACACAACAATGCCATATCTAGACTAATTGGAATACATCAGCAATGCCATCATCAAGAGGGATAAACTCACTTATTTTTGGTATATTTCGTTCTAGCAGTCATAGAAGAAAAGAATATAAGTCCAGTTATTCTTCCTATTAAATAGGACCTATAATGTTAGGCATGAACAAGCACTGTTAAAAAGCTGATAGCAGAAGGGAAGAATTATGAGTACCCAACAAAGAGAAAACCTTCCGAAAGTGCCTCACTACCTTCCGGGCGGTCAGGGACGAAGAGTTTCTTGATGGCAATATTGTCGACGATGGGCCCGCAGGTCGGATCATCCTCCATGCCAGGGTTCTTAAACGCCACTGTGGCGGCACCAGCGTCGTCGCCGCCGGCCGCCTGGAAGGACCAGGCATAAGAATCCCACCCTTCAACACTGTAGAGCGTCTGGAGGTCGACGGTAGAGGCGGCCGACATAGCGGCGGGAACTGCGGAGACATTAAGCGACTCCAGCAGCGCACAAGTACGAGCGGCGCTAAAGGTGAGAGCGTAGGTTGAACCGCTTTCCAGCCCCGAAAGCTGCTGCCTCACCTCCGCGTCGTTCCCGAGCCGCACCGCGTGCGATCCTGCGTACGACCATATCATTTCCCAGCAAAACAATCTGATGGCTGAAAACAGGAGTCATTCGGACCGTCAACAGATGGGCGACACGCACCTCCGGGGACTATGAGGATCATCCCGCCTTGCTTCTGCCCGGACTCAACGATCTCGACCGTTCCATTAGTGGCCCATCCCGGAAGGGTGATCTCACCTACAGCCCCAAGGCCGCCGACGATGGTAGCGCTAGGGAAGCCGTGAGGCGGCGGAGTCTCGAAGTCGCCGTTGTTGAGGAGCCCTGCTCATCGTCACCGTTCACCAACATCAGATGATATTCTACAAGACGTCGAGGCATTGCGCCCAAGTGGGAATCAGACAACGAGGCTTAGCGCCAAGGTTCAGAAGCTGGAGTGCATAAATCAGGCCAGAGAGACTACATTGGCGGGCCGGCATTTGTCGTGAAAGTTGCAGACGGTGGCGGCTACCTGTACCTGGCTGGTCCATGAGTGATAAAGAACAGAAACCCTATAAGACGATGCTGATGTCAGATGGCTATCTGGTGGGACGCGTGCAGGTGCCAACCAGCTGGGGCCTGTGGGCGAGAACAGGTTCCCAGATGCGAGTCACTAGTGTACCAGTCCCTGCGTTAGGAGGAGTGGGGATTGGAATGGTACAACGGTGGTACCTGCGGGGCTCGGCCGCCCCCGAGCTTGGGAGAAATAGTGAAACTAGAGGAAGAACGAGCAGAGAGGGGACGGCTCCAAGTCAGATCCGAAAGAGAGAGATGGGCATTCCGGCGTCCAGGTGACGGACGACGGCGCTCTGCTCCTTATAAGACCTAGTTCGACGATAATCGCGAGAGGAGTAAGCATTAGCCACCGTCGCTTGACGGAAGGAGAGCTGCAGGGAGGGCAGAGGACGCACCGTCGTCAATGGCGTCGCCGAGGAGGGGCATTGCCAGCAGGAGCAAGCGGAGAGCGAGGCGCCCGCGGCAGCCGTTCGGCCGCCCGCCTTCCGCAGGAGAAAACATCGCCGCCGCCTCACACTCCCGGAGATCCTGTTCGGAACCGACGGAGCAGAGGCGAGCACAACCCCTCGCTCACCCCTCCCCACACTCCCTCTCTATATAATTCTCCACCTCTCTCTTCCTCTGCGGCCTACGCGTCTATGTGCAGAAACCACCGAGGCCTGCCTTGTCGTGTTATGTATATCTACGGAGAGGGGCACCACCGCACAGGCGCCAGCGCCACCGCCCGAGATGAATACTTTTCCCGCGGTGTCCCGTAACTGGGATTCGGGGAGCGCTGTTTGGTCTGCGGGAACTCGAGAGTTCATCTGTTTTTCCCTTCCCCCCCTTTTTCCCAAACGTACAGAGTCAAAAGAGCGGCTTCTGTTTGGAGAACCAGGAAGGTCTAAAGTGGGGGAAGCGGAAATGCGGGCCCCCCCCCTTCCGCCTTTACTTTTTATTATTATTATTCCCCCTTATCTGATAAAATGACGACAAAAAGAAAGATAAAAAAAAGGGAGTGGAGAAGAAAAAGCGCGCAGCGATTCCAGTGGGACCCATTTGTGGTCTTTGTTGACTCTTTGACTACCGGGGCCGTACTGTATACCAAATGATGCTCTGCCTTCCCGCTCGTAGGGACCATCATGAGAGCCGAGAACTAAAGAAATTAGAGAAATTACTTTTAGACGAGAAGTTAAATCTTCCGTCTTGTCAGTTAAGAAATCAACTTAATCGGATTAGATGAAAATAAGTTAGAGGCATAAAATAACTGGAAGTTGCCGGCAACAGCAATTGTCACGTTTATACATAATATAATACCAAGGCATTTTTTTCAGTAGGGCTGCAAATGGTCCCATTCAGCAGCGGAATCCCCCAGCATTTGATTTTTAATAAGAATTAAGTGATTTTTAATAAATCACTTAACATTAAATAGTTTGCAAACAAAATATTATTATTATATTTAGATTTGTTATTAAATATCTCGGCATCTTAGTTCTGCAGACGTCGATTATGAAATATGTGGTAAATCATACGGTGAAACTACCTTAAAAATGACTTTTAAATTTAAATATTAAAAAAATCTGAAAACCTTTTCTAAACAACTAAATACTTAAGAATACTCTTTAAAAAATGATACGTATTTTGTTTTGTCCAAAATTTTTTATTTTATCTAAAATATTTTGACTGCTCTTCCCTTTTTTTACCCGTAGCCGGATGGAGCCTTTATTGTGCAACCCAACACCCCCGTTTTTAAGTCGGCGTCAGACGAAAGTTGGAAAGCCGGAGACGTGCATGCATATGCCGCGGCATTAAACTCTGCATTTAATGTTTTTTTATTTTATTTTTATTTAATCAGGAGGTATTTTCTTATTAACTGGCTTGCGAGTCTGGACGACGTGTGTAAAAAAATAATAAAAATATAAAACTCGTAAAATCGTGTTCGTTGGCTCCAGTCCAGATCCCTATTCAAAACTCTATCGATAGTTTATTTAAAACTTATATTATTGTACAACTCCTATGTAATGAATGTGTCAGAGGATAATTAATACATATTTAAATATTTTTTAAAATAATTCACGAATGATCGAACGAAGAGTTTTTTTAAGAGAAAATAATTACAAATAACTAAATAATATATTTTTTTTTTACTTTTTATGAAAAGTCGCTCCATAAAAAATAGTTGGGAAATTTGATTCCCGATCCGATTAACAAAATAACTTTAATCATAGGTCCGTTGACCCAATTTACACCATCAACAGTCCGGTATTGAGAAATTCTTGATCTTCTCTGTTGCTTCACCGTCACATAAGATCAAAAATGATATAATTACTCTTAAAAATTGAGGAGCATTCTATTATTCTTGTCCGCTGTTCATGGACAAACAGTGTAACTCAACTTCTTCTATAACTACATAGTAATTTAATTTATTATTATATTCAAAATAAAAGCATCATATGTAATTTAATTTAAAATTAAAGTCTCGTATGTATACTTAATTTTTAATTTACTTTTTATGATTTTTGGTTTATATTTAACTTATAATTACAAAGTTTTATTTATTATGGTTTGAGATAAGACTACAAATATATTTATTAATTATATCTGATTATGATTAAAATATTAATTTGTTCACGGTAAAAAAGTAGATTTGATTTATATCAACCCTTTTAACATGATATAGAACATAAAATACTAATTTGATCTATATCTATGACTACATGGAAGTAGCATGATGCCCTGTCATAAAAATAAGATTGTATTTTTTATGATAGATTTTTTCAACACTACTATGGTGCTGATAAATATTAATTAATTTATTATATTGTGTCAAAATATTATTACGTTTGAAAAAGTTATTATAATTTAATTATATTAAATTTTAAAAAAATATTAATATTTATCTATTATTATGTCACATAAATTATATCTTATTGCATCCGTTAATTAAAATAAGATTATAGCGTGAATAACCCTATTTATCACATCAAATGTATTATGGACTACAAAATATCAATATGTTTGGACTTTAAAACAAAAATAGTATACTTAACTTATAACCAAGATTCAAATATAATACAAATAATGCTTAATAATTATATATTCTTTTATATTTATACTGAGCGATGAACGTATATTTTATCGAATATCATAAATATTTTACTTTTACACAGTTTTAATTTTTCTTTGAAAACGTTGATCTTCATGTTCAATATATCCAAGAGAATTTTCAAACGAGTGAATCTGTGAATCTGTTAAGGGGGGGGGGTAAAATTGTCAAATCATCTCCAAGCTAACATTGTAGTAATGGAACGAGTGAAGATTGGAGCGGGAGTTGTAAATTTTCAATAAAGAGGACCTATGATTATACTATTTCTGGCACAAGACTGTCCGTTAAAGACCTTTCTTTGAACCGGACTGGATGTGAATTTCCCGAAAATAGTAGTTTACTTATTTATAGGGCGTTTATTCGGATTATAAATAATTGTAAAATATAGCAGCGTAAAACAGTCTTTGAAATTTCAAGTATTTAGACGATAATACTTGGTAGTCATGACGTTCAAAACGTCTTCCGAGGATTTTAATTCGAAATGGTCTGAAAACATTTTGTAACTTATCAAACAGTTCATTTCATGTTCGGAAAATTCATTCTAAGAAGTACCAAATTATTTACCAGTGGACCCCGGGTCAGCTAGAACGGGCAGCATCCGGAAATCCTTCGACCCGGCACCCGATTAAAGGACCGGATGACATCGGCTCCGGCCCGAGCGGCTCCATCTGGGTGGCGTCCTCGGCCGGGAAAATGATTGGTCGCCAATGCGGCGCACGCGGCGGCGGTACAGCGCGCGGTGCAGAGCGACCCCCGGCGACGGACCTGTGCGGCGCCCGTCGCGAAGGTACCGGTCGGCATCGGGCGGTGGGGCTCTCGCGAAGCTACGCACGCCGCGCCGACGCAGCACGTGCGGCGGAGCCGTGGGCGGACGGTGACGGCCCCGGCCGTCATTACTCCGGTGTCTGTTTTGGCGTCCGTCCGGTCCATGATGGACTCTTCCGCTCCCCTCTCCGCCCCGTCGGGCCCGGTAACAGGATCCGCTACCCAGACAAGAAGATTCCTAAGAGACTTCCTCTCCTCTCCGCACCGACGGGCCCGGTAACAGGATCCGCTACCCAGATAAGAAGGTTCTAACTTCTAACTCTACCCCCCCCCGGCCCCACTTCGGGGCCCCACACGTTTTCTTCGATCAGTTCACCGACACGTCGGGCGTGACCTTGACTTGGCTGTTGAAACGGTTGTGTTGATGTTTCTCTTATGAAGCATCCTCCTCTCGCGGGCACGCCTGTTCACGACTTGCAATAATGCTTTCAACGTGAAGGAGTTATTGCGCGTGGCTGAATGGGGAGGACTCAGCTCCCTGGTTCAGGATCAATTCCCCAAGGATGATAAGGAGAGTGAGAGAGAGATATGCTTCTGTCTTGTTATGAACAACGTTCATGATTCATCCCATGCAGAAGTTGGGGTGCAATCGAGCGGATCTGAGCCCCGTAGAACAGGGTTCTGTACGAGTTTGGCTCGAATCATTTATATTAATGCTGGAACTTAATTAAGCGCTCGATATCCGACAAGTTTTTAAATTTCTTACTCGAACTTGGCTTGATTTGAGTCCCACCCGTTTGAACTCGACTCGTGGAGCTGCTCATTTATATATAACAAGTCAAATGTATCTCGAACTCGAATAGAATTTAATCGATCTTTAATTCGATGCAAAATCGTATCCGAACTCGTTTTTTAGCTCGTGATGGGAGGTAGTTCACTTAAAACTTGAGTTTAAATTCAAGCTCAATTTAAATTCTATTTTAAATTATGTTAAAACTTTCGAAAACACATCTTAAAAAAACATAGAATGTCAGAATTTTAGATTGACTAGCAAAACTCTTTAAATACAAATTTCACAACGGTGAAAGTTAAAATTATTCTAGGAAAATATGATACAAAATAGACACTCGATTAAAGTATACAACATTTAGTGACAAAATAAATAAATAATGTACAATAAGAACAACCATCTATCGTCCATCATTGATAACGTCGTCGTTACCAATAAACATACTTCTCATACAAATTACGTAAGGTTTGCACCCATTAACAGCATCCATCTATAGACCGACCAGTGCTTGCAATATTCGTAGGCTGTACACCCGCAAGAGAAAGAATTGAGCATTCAATCACCAAGCCAAAGTATAATACCCAAAAGAATGCAGCCAGGAGACCAAACACTAGAAACTTGGCAACCCTAGATGGATTTGGATTGTATATATATTGACAACCTACAAAATCTATCCTCCATTTTTACGTTATGGCAAATATCATGTTAGATATTTTACCTTTTGTTCGTGTAAGAGCAAAGTTGCTCAACTTATTATGTCATGTCTTCCTTTAGTTTTTGTTTATTGTCGAGTCTTAGTTGCTTTCTCTTGGTATCTTGGGTTGTCTTTGCTAATGTTCTGTGTGGTCACTAACCTATTTGCGAGACCACTATCTGGACATCATCCACACCGATATGGTGCGATCTTTCGGTTTCCTGGCAAATGTTGAACTCCATGAGAATTCTAATCTTGGTTTATCGACCTTTATTGCATCTCGTCGTGCTGATCGTCTTATTGATGTGGCTATTACCGAGGAGTATGGTGAAGATCTGGGACTCTGTTCTTATGTGTTATTGAGTCTCTTTTGGGTCGGTTAGTACTTTCTTATGTTACAATGTTATTGTTGTACTCTTGGTATATTAATGCAACGTAAACAGTTTCTATGTTCAAAAAAAACAAAAAGTTTTTGTAGACAACCTTAACACACCCTCATCTTCTCCAAGGAGTTTGGTACCCAATACCCGTGAGACTTAGTGTGCTGAGGCCATAGCTTGATACCAATGAAGTGCATCTGCAGGAAACCTGCCACCGTCTAGTGTTTAAAAAGAAAATAAAAAGAGTGAATTCGAATGTGAAGAAATATGAATCAAACCATTGTTAACTTCATCCTCTTATATCCCAAAAGGAATATGTGGTTATTACCGGTTCAAAGTGGACGAACAGCGCAAGTCTAACAAACTCACAAAATGTGGAACTGACAGATAAAAATAGAGTAAATAGTTACTTTCATAAGTTTGAAAGATAGTGTTTATTGATACCAGTTTTTACTAAGCATATTATGACAACAACAATACGTTAACATGAAACATTCTAGAAACAACGTCATTAAATAAGGACAAGAAGGAAAAACAGTATTCACAGGCTAATCATTCGAAAAATATTGCAATTCAGTAAGTCATCGCATTATAGATAACCACAGTGGGCATGCAGTTCATTAAACAGAGAAAAAAAATCATGAATTAATGAATACATTTCAAAACTTCGTTTATTTTCTTCTTTGGATATATCATGCTTGGCTCAATGACCAGAGGATTCTGAACAGTGCCGTGCGGTAGGAGGTTCGAGCCCCAACTCGATCCTCAGATGCCTGCCCCTCGGCTAGGGATATATACCACTATATACTAAACTCAACATACCTGCATAAGACATAAACATACACCTGTAGACCTTGTCAAAGAAAGTGAATTAAAATAATTGACTCACAACTTCAACTTATACCTAGAGAGGAGAGACTGTGATAATTAAGAAAGAGATATAATTTTAGTCTAATAAAGTTAATGGGGGTGTTTGGTTGCATGATAATATAAAAAATTATATTAAAATAAAAAATGAACCAACTTATGACATAAAATTATCATGTTTGGAAGGATGTGATAACAAAAAAGAGTTACTGTCATTCATGACCAAATAAAGTGGGGGACCACAAGAAAAAAAGAAAGAGGTGAGACCCTCTTTTTTTGCTTAAGAAGAACATCGCTTTCAAAATATAAAATTATCAAAGATGTCAAACACCCCTTTTAACAAGTTTTCTTAAAATTTTTAAAAATTAAAATAAAAATTATTATTATCATACAACCAAACACCCTGTAAGACAACATTCAAATTCAATAATTATTTTGTCTCTATGCTATATACAATAACAAATACATCTTTGTAAAAAGTTATATTTTAAACTGACAATAAATTCATATTTATATTTTACTATTTTTTAAAATTTTACATCAAAATATGGTATTTAATACCACCTTACTTGGTTATGATGCATGAACCAGAAAATTATAAGTAATGGAATACAATACTTATCTTAAAAAGTTAAGTACCTATAGAACATAAACCTTTTACATGAAAATAAAATTTAAAAATAAACATATACAATAATATATTTTTAGATAAAAAGTGCAATTTTTTTCAGAAATATGTCTTTAAATTATTTGTATATTTGTATTTACGTTTTTTGAAAATATCATCTAGGTATGATGTTTTCACCCCCCCCCCCCTCTTTCTTACTCTCTAGTATCAACCAAATGAACTCTTCTTGGTTTCATACAGGACATATTGGAGAGAGAGAAAGAGAGAGGGGTCAAACAACAAGCAAGTAGCTTCTGAGTTCTTGCAACACAAAATATGTAACAAACATAATAAAAAATTAGATTACTTGTTGTTCATTTTCGGTATAAAGCTCTCATCTTTTCACATATTTAATATTTACAACCGCGGATATCAAGGAAATAAAGTCATCATGTTATTTAATAAATATACCAAGACTTAAGTAGAAGATTTAATCCGCGCTCATATCATAGACGCATAAAATAAAGTAATATGCAATATATTTTGTAAACATACTAATCTCACGATAAAAAATATGCGATATAAGTGACGAAAGGGTAGAAACTGGCATTCGTTATAATCATTTAGTCAGTTTCTAACTTTCTTGTGTCCTCGTCGAAATTAAAATTGGAGCAGGTATTATAAAATTTTAAAGATCTGAATCTCTTGTCAAATAGAACGTATGAACGGAACTTTTGTTAAGGGCGGTCCGCAAAACCGATTGCATCTTAATTTTCAGTACTTATATTATAATTAATACTTTGTATTAATGTTATAAATCTTTTTTACCTTCAATTCTCGTATGTTTATTTTCTGACCAAAGGAAGAAAATAAGAATGTAAACAAAATCTGATATTTCGATATTTTAATTTGATTTTAATAAAAATTAATTAGTTTGTAATTTATTTTTGTATCTTATAAATTATCAGAATCGAAAATGAATATTTCGATTATTTATAAAAATCAGAATCAATTAATTTTATTTTTAATTAATTCTATTTTAATAAAAATAATTATATATAAATAATAATAAATAAACACAAAAGTTAAATAAATTATAAAATATAATATATACATTGATATAAAGTAAAATATTAAAAATTAAAAAGATTATATTAAATTTTAATAATTATATGTATATATTGACTTATTTTTAAATAAAACATAAAATTTAATATGTATTTTAAAATTTATCAAATTCGATTTCGATTTCGATAACAAAATCGAAATCGAATTAAATTCAAAATATAGTGATTCTAAAATTATCACAATCAAAATCAAAATAAAATCGAAATCGAATTAAATTCGATATATAGTGATTCTAAAATTATAACAATCAAAAATTAAATTTTTTTAATTTATATCAAAATTAAATTTTAGTGATTCTCCTATCGAATCGGACCCGTTTACCGGGAGTGACGATTTCTTTTAACTTATTGCGGAGGGAAACTGGAGAGGGCGAGAGGTACCTTGAGCTCGTTGGGAAGTGAAGCAACAGGGACGATGGCCTCATCTACGGCGCTACGGGAGCTCCAAAGAGACTTGGAGAACCAGGCGAATGCTCTTAGCAAGATCCAGAAAGGTTCGACTACAAACCCTCAATAGCAAGTCGCGCATGTGATCTGGTGAGATTGATCCCACCGGTGTTTCTGTCGGAAAACCCTAATTATTCGTCCACCTTGTGTCCGTTCTCCCTTAGATATCGCCAAGAATCACCAGGTGAGGAAGCAATACACCATCCAGCTTGGCGAGAACGAGCTCGTGCTCAAGGTGAATGACGCAAGGGTCATTGCTGCGTATCACTTTTCCCGAAAAAATGTTCGGTCCAGAATGTAAAGCTTCTATTTTTTTTTTTGTCTATCAGGAATTAGAGCTGCTGAAAGAGGACGCCAATGTATACAAGTTGATTGGGCCGGTGCTCGTGAAGCAGGATTTAGCAGAGGCCAATTCGAATGTAAAAAAGCGCATGGAGTATATCTCTGCCGAGCTGTATGTGTTTGTCCCTAGAAGCTTTTGAGTTATTGTCGCTGTATGCATCTAATTTCGTGTTCCTGGATTTTTTTTTTCAACTACAGGAAGCGTCTGGATAGCACTATGCAAGATCTGGATGACCAACAGAACAGCAAGAGAGAGACGGTGTGAACCTTCATTTGCCTTAAGTTAGCTTCCCGTGTGAATCAATCCATGCATGCCTTACAGTATCTGACATCTTTGATTGCTTACTTGAAGAATTAATTATTTCCAAATTTTAACCCAGACATAAAGCAATCAAGTGGCTTATTGTCAACTTATTGTTCTTTGTTGTCATTTTTCTATGTTAAAATTTTTTTAGACGATGCTATTCCAACAAGTCCTAAATATGATTGTTTTATTATTAACTCGAATGTCAATTTCTGTGAACTGAGAGCTTCCCGTTTGTAGATAGATATATGGATCATAGGTGCAGGGAATTCTCCATTCCCTTCTTTCTCCATTTTTTTTGTTTTGTTTCTCATATTTCTTGTTTTTCGTATGAACTTGTAAGACTTAAGAATTATGCCTCCTTTATCATCTTCCCTTTAAAGTTTCTAGCTTTTTTATAAATCAAGCTTCTTTGTTTGATGTGGATCCTAGGTGTTGCACTTGGAAAAGAAAATCTAAACTTGTTGACTTAATGCATTTTGGGCTAAACATGGCTGGATAGGCCTAGAGTGGCTGTGGGCCAGATTGGTTGGCTGCTGCTGGTCACCCCCTGCCTGTCTCCCTGCCCCATTTTGGGCAGTGAAAACAGACCTAATGACACAAGATCCACAACACTAGCTGCGGATCTCCTAGACTGCGGACCCAATTCATCTTTGGGTTGGAAGATGAGGGTCTACGCCATAGTTTACATGTCCAAATTGGGGCCGGAATCAACCCAAAACAGCACCGCCGCGACGTCTTCCCCACCCAGGACTCGATAGCCCCAGATCCGCTGACTTGGGACCTGATATGGCGCTCTTTTGGGGCCAATTTCAGCCCCAAAGCAGCCTAGATGGGATCTGAATCTGATCTAGGCCCTTTTTTTGATTTTTTATGGTTTTTTAAGGATCGATTCTGGATCGGTCTTTGTCCTGGAGAATCAGTCCAGATCGGTCCGACCCAATCCAATCTGGATTGGATCAGACCTGGCCGATCTGATGACCGATTCCAGTCTGACGATCTATGGTCTGCACTCCAGCACTTCCACCACTCAGCCCCATCTCCACCAATCACCCCTCCTCCTCTTACAACAGATCCACTTTTAGTTTTTTCTTTTCTTTTTTGCTCTTTATCAACAGCCAATCTAGGCTGATTCTGGATCAGGAACCTTATCTGTTTATAACCTGTTAAGTGCTACATCAACTTCCACTTTGATTGTCGGTTGACATGAGAATGCTGGTTCCTTCAAGGTTCAAAACTAGGACAGTGTCAGGTGATCTGGATTGAACTTTGGCCATTTCACGCAGATCATGGTGTAAACAAATCTTATCTGGTTGAAATATGATATCTTCATTCCGATTAAGAAGCAGTAGCACAACCTATGAGGTGGTCATCCCAGCATCTGGGGCAAACCATACTCTGACATTCTGAATTATTTTTGGTCAAGAAGGGCACAAAATGAATGTGTTTGAGTTCTTTAGCTAATTAGATAACAAAGTTCTTTCTTGCGTTGAGAAAGATATAAGAATTGGTAAGTCATTGATAGCTGAATATCGAAGACGTACATTAGAACTAAACGTTCCAATAATCTATCTATACAGGAAATGGATGGCAATTAGAGAAAAGAGGAAAAAACAAGTAAGAAAGACGAGGAAAAATAAAGTCACTCCAGGCAAATGGATGGCAATTAGAGAAAAGAGGAAAAAACAAGTAAGAAAGACGAGGAAAAATAAAGTCACTCCAGGCAAAAAGAAGCCTATGGAAGACATCCACAGTTATAGTCAGTTTTCTGGTTGTGAGCAATGAGTAAAATTTTTAAGTAGGTAGTTGGAGCTTTAGAAGATATCAACTACAATAGGTATGGCAGTCTGTGCAATAGGCAATAGCTCTCTTATGTCTAGCAGTTGTGATAATTTACAAAAATGCACAATATATTTAGCTGTCTTATGTGAAGCTGTCACATAAAGATCTAGAATTCGATCTCCTTCAAGCAACCAACTTTGGCTCTTTCTTTTTATTCAGCATCCTGACAACTAACCAAATAATCTTGGCTATTTTTAAGCTGTTAATGCTGGTTTCTTAATTCTGTATCTCATAAGCTTCATATTTCTTGAAAAATGATAATTCCTTCCCTCTTACTTAACACTCTCTTTCAGGGAATTTCTTGAAAGCACCAAGTGAAAATCATCTAGTTCCTTATGCCCTGTTTAGTTGGAGTATAAAAATGATACCATATCAATATTGATATCTATATTTCTAGAGATTAGAGTATCAATATCATAATTGATACAAGTGGATGCTTATCTTACATAGCATGCTTTGCTTGTACTACAACTTTCAAAATTGATCCTATTTTACCAAATCCCTTCTGACAATTTATGTCAATATCAATTTCAAAACTAATAATGATGGTAATGTATAATACCATCACCAAACAGGGCCTTAAAACTAATATAAATTTTATTACCACATTATTTTCTTGAAGCGACCACTAAGTCCACCTTCCTTTTGAACAAGCTCCTAATCCTACCAGTCATGAACATGAAAGGGTTGCCTGGTCTAACTTCATTATTCCAAAACCAAAATCGCAATAAACTATACAAATACTCTTTTACCTTTATTGTTTATTAGTAAAGAAAGCTTGAGCCAACGAAAGCACCATTTCTGAACTGAAGATCAACTGGATTGAAAGAAAAGACTCCGCAGGAACGTTGAAAGAACCTTTTTACCAGTGTGAACATCAATTTCAAAGTGGATGCACTAAATGTTGGATTTAGAAATACCTGACAATGATCTGAAGTCCATCGCACTACAAAAGACGAAGAACAAGGAAGATTCACTGGATAGGCATCTTCTGTCTCCTCCAGATGACTCTCTGGTTTTCTCATGGTGTAATCAGATGGGGAGTTCAACATTGTTTGTGCTTATATAGAAAGGAGAGATCAGTCTGAGTTTGACTAAGAATCGGATCTTACCCATAGTCAGATCCTAGGCCAAATAGGAGAGAAGACCCAATAAGTCATGATTTATCTTATAGACTTAATAGTGCTCATGTCAAACCTAACAACAAGTGGATCTCATAAAATATTGTGATAAACCCAACAGTAAAACCCCTGGACTCCGACTGCAGCTAATTCTCTGCCTCACCAGGAACGTTGGATGAACCTTTCTAACCATGGCACAAACTTCAAAAGAATATGGGTGCGTGACATCGTTCCATCTAGTTCATGGTTAGTTGGTTACAAGTACATTAACCTGAAAGCTCTGAATCTGGAAGCACCACTATGGAACATAGTTAACTTTAGGTTGAGGGCAAAACTCACGGATGTAATCCTTCTTACCAGCATAACGATTCCTCTAAGGTGGATGCTGGGAACCTGCTTTGGGGAGGGGAAGCGACACCATTCTGAAATGGTTTAGTATAGTTGGCATCTTGGCGAGGAAGGCAATCGGAAATGTTTATCTATCTGTTGGTTTCTCTTGTCATCCATGCGGCATCTGTTAGAAAACTTGCATACATGTGTACCATCTGCTGGGTTTTTGTGTGTATCACAGATAGAAATTCGTTATTTATGCAGGTTCTGAAATTGCAACAAAGAATTCAAAACTTACAGGCTACGAAATCGAAATCATAGACCATTCTTCCATGGAAATGTCTGAGAGCAGTTTTTTTCCTCCGGGTTCTTTCCTGGTTTTGGATGCTTTTAAGAAATTATGCACATTACAGGTGTCAAGTTGTCGTCTTGCCATATCAATCTATATTTTGTGAGTTTCAACATTTTCTGCTTCTGAGAATCGTGTATCATGAAGCCTAGGGATTTCTTTTCTGGGACATGTTATACGCTTGATCTGGTTTAAGTTGGGTTCCCGTGAAGTGCAACAGCTTTTAGCTGGCCATCGAAGGGGTCCAGGCACCCAAATTCCTCTACGGTAGATGTACAGCACACCATGGTCCTGCACAAAGGAGCTATGATGATTTGATTTGGTTGTGAACTTATTCCAACTTTGCCGTCTTTATTTCAATTTGATAAAAGGAAGTTTTTAGCGACACTGGTTATGACGTTAAATGTTTGTATTCTTATATTTTTCACCGAAATAGAAGTATAGGTATATCTTGAGCATACCACAGTTTTCTACGAAAGGTGTTTAAAAAGTGGGACATTTCTAGAACCGGGCGGAAGATGATGCAATGCAACCCACCCATAATATTCTTGAATTAACATTCTTCGTGGGATTGTTACCATACCATATGATCGTTGGATCATGGAAAGGATCATCTCATAGCGTTGTTGTCCCAAACCAGCTCCGAAGTTTAGGAATCTGGGATTGTCTGTCCGCTGATAGATGTGCACATCAAAATCGGAGCATGTTGTCTATGTTCTAAATATTTAGAAATGTATGTATTTATTCATATTTTTAGCAGCATTACGTTTTTAACTTTTTGCTTTTAAAATGAACAAAGCCAATTGAGGATATCATTTCCGTTCGGTTTGCTTCGTTGGTTCAACACATAAGATCTGTTCCTAAAATATATATTAAAGTAGAATAAAACAATGAGTAAATTAAGGTAAAATGATTAATTAAGATTTCAAGACAACCAATTCTCTTCAGTACCATTCCATAAATTCATATAGTATTATATCTATAAAATTTACAAGATATAGAAATTAACAATTTAATAAGAGGGGAAAAATAGATTCTAGTAGTTTCTGTATGTATGCTCATCTGCCGAATCAGGTTTGAGCAAATCTAGACTATCTAATTATAGATTCGGTTCAAGTCTCTTTTTTTTTGTGAGCTTGGTAGTTTCGGTTCTAGCCATAGGAGAGTCAAAATCAAACTGAACCATGCGTTAAATATTTAATTAGATTCGGGTCAAAAAAATCCAGGGCTCGGTATATAAAGCAGATGACGAGTGGGGGCGGAGCTCCTCTTGGCTCTTCCCGGGGAATCTCACGCTGGGTAGCAGGGTGCCCGTGATGCCGTCGAGTCGGTTGCCTCGCTCTCTCTCCACCAGGGCTAGAATCAGGAGAATCTCGGGGGGTTTTTGCGATCTAGGGGGTTCCGGAAGATGGGCCCGCTGCTATTCCTCCCCTTTCTTATGGAGGAAGACGAGGCAAAGAAAGCGACCATGGACGTTCCTCACGGCGACGAGCAGCTGCGGCGCCGGTTCTAGCCGATGATCTTCGAGAAAAGAAATGCCGCTGAACAAGTAGAAGGGATTTCCGGTACTTTTTTGTTGGCGTGCTTTGTCTTTTGGTTGAGTAGTGGGTAGAAACAGAACAATGTGTTCTTTTCTAAGCTTGGGTTAAAGGTGTCCATGGAGATTGGAGAGGCAATATAACAGAAGAAGAGCACGATAAGTCATATCTGAATACGGTTAATTATCACATAATTATATTTACCGAGTGGAGCCTGTATTTCGTATGCTCATGATATATGCCAGAAGATGGAAATGATCAAGCATAAGTGTAGGCCCATCGGAAGAACCAAAATGAAAAGTATTTAATATAAAACCAGTGTCGAGATGTGGCCTTTTGGTCGCTTTCAGATCAATCAAGTGCTGGATAACTGTATTTTTTTCTTCCTAAGGAACCTTTTAGGCGGCCTCTTAACACAACGATGAATCTTGATTCTATCTTGTACTGTGTACATGGTGTCCAACAATTTTCATCCTTAGTGTGTTGCCATGCGTATAGAGAGCAAGACTAGTTCTGTGCATGAGAATCCTTTATCTTTCGATGTTTCATCATTCTAAGGGCTCGTTTGTCTTATTGTAATTCTCTTGTTTCAAAATCACTTATTTAAAAACAATTAAAAGACATGAAAAACAAAGTAGGGAACCATATGATTAAGTTGATTTTACAACTATAACATGCTCTTGTTCGATTCCACCCCTGCCTCTTATAATTTAAAACAAGTACCAGTTTCTCAATATACAATGTTTTACATTGATTCAAACAATTGAAATTTGAAAATACTATAAATTGAATAATACACTACTTTGTATGAATTTTAAATCAAACAAACAACCCCTAAGTGCAAGGTTTAAATTTTTGCATATGACTTGTTTATTCCTTATTGTGGTTAAACATGTTTGCTGCATCAGCACCTGGTTTATAGTTTAATAATAGTGCACGGATGATGATTCAATGTTTCTGTTGTTAGTTGTTGCTGTCTATTAATATTCATTAACATGGAACATGCCATTGTGACAATTTCTAGTCCACAAATGGACCTTTTGTATCTTGGGATGTAGTTTGTCCCAATTTTTACAAACTCAAGGTTTTATGTGAATGCATCTTGGAGGACGTTGATTTATTTTCTTTTTTTTTCAATATGGGCTCACCTTTCTCATTCTTTCTTTTGTTCCTGTTCTCTTTGTTGTCAGTTGAATCATATTTCATCATTTTATTGATTTGCATAAGCATGTGGGCTGAAGCCAGTCCTCTTGGCGTAGTCCATCAATGCATTTTACATTTGAATATTAAGTATTTAGATGGGAGGCGATGAGGAGGACAACTTAATGATCCTTTATCTGATGATAGTTACCCAGCTTTCAGCTGCAGGTGGCATGTTATCAGATTCATGTCAGGGACTGATTTATCCCTTACTCATCTGAGTCTGCCCTGTTTTTCTTTTTCTTTTCTTTTATACCTTGCTCTTGCATGAAGATGTTCAAACATTGCGTTCGAGTATAAAGAACAGAGATAAAGCTGATGATGTGAATCAAGCAATTAAGGTAACCCAATTATTTATCTTTTGGCTATGCTACATTAGAGTTGTGCCAAGCTCCAGTTTTGGTCAAGCTGCCTAAGTTATAAATTACTTCTGGTGCAGTTAAATTCTAACTTTCTAACATATCCATACTTCTGGTTTGGATCAGATTGACTTTACAGATAGACTGCTCATTGATTGTTTCTTGTTCTTTCTTTTTTTTCTTTAGTTATTTGATTGAGATTATAGTTGTTTCTTCCTTTTTTTGGAGCTTTTCTTCTTCCTTCTGTACTTCATCTTCTGTAATATGCATCTTTTTGTTGCTTTATCTGAAGATTGTGATTTCTTATTTAACGAAATTGTTTTTTCAATACTATGAGTAATGGATTTTGTGCATTGTGGGCAATATAAAAATAAGACAATGAATTATGCTCAAGTACCACGTCCTGCCCCTAGAAAATACAAAAACTGGACATATGTGCTTAAGTACCACATCTGTCTGTTGCTTTGACTGTATGAGTAGTGGATTGTCAAATGGTCAGTATATGAGATCCTGCTAACTGTTTATATTTTGTTTGATTCAATAATATGGAATTGAAAATGTTGTTAATGTTATAGGTTTCTCACAGACAGATGTTTTCCTGTTTTTTGATGTTTGGTGTCCCAGTGGAAAAGTTTCATGACCATGAATGATAAGGATACAGCACACATGCCTGAATACGGAGAGAACAATGTTATATGTGGCCCAGTTTAGAAAGGGAGGAATCAACATTCTTATGTTTTGCATTTCCTACTAAGAAATGAGTTTGATTTTTTGAGTTGCTTCGCAATTTACTTGACTCCTTTCTGCTATTATGCGTAGGTAGATGATGAATTTTGTTGTGTCAAGGGTTTTATTTGGCTAAAGTTCTAAGTCAACCATTTTACCTTGCGAGGAATACTTCATTATTTACAAAAGGTGAACACATTTCAAATCATAATAAACCTGACCTGTTTTGCTGAATATGACGGTACATGAACTGTTGTTGATATCCTAATTTCCTTAGTTTTTGGCCAACACATTTAAATCCTTTTTACGCTTGTTTGAATTGGCGCCAACCCTCTAGCTTAGATAAATGCTAATGGGGTGTTTGGTTGCATGATAATTTTTTGTACACTTTCATGATAAAAAATTGTATTAAAATAAAAAGTGAACCAACTCATGACATAAAATTATCATGTTTGGAGGGATGTGATTACAAAAAAGAGTAACTACCACACATGACCAAACAAAGTGGGGGACCACAAGAAAAAAGAAAGAGGTGAGACCCTCTTTTTTTGTTTAAGAATAAAATCACTTTCAAAACATAAAATTATCATGGTTGTCAAACACCTCTTTTAACAAGTTTTCTTACAAATTTTAAAAATTAAAATAAAAACCTCCATTATCATGCAACCAAACACCCCATAAAGGATCTTACAATGCTCTTTTTTAGGGTTATAACTAGAGGCACATGTTCCGTTCCTTGTGTAAATTATGCTCATGCATGTTGGAGCAGTTGTTGTTGGCTCTCAGGCATTATGGAAGTTTGTCACCGAAAAGAAAATCAACACGGTGTAGGATTATTCCCTATGGTAGCTCCTATTCAACTTCTGAAGACCGAGATGGTGACTAAAAAGGATAGATCAAATTCCATTGTGTATGCATAAGATGATGCTGTATAATCTTTTTTTTTCAATACGGGAAAGTTGTATCTTTTATTTTTGTCTTTTCAGTTTTTACCATTTTATTTTGTTAGGGCTGTCTGAAACATGAATACATTTTTCTCTGAGCCTTGAACTTTCTTGGTAGAACCTGCCAGAAATTGTTCTTCGGATAACATTCATAAACTGTTTTGGTGCCGTGGGATGCAAGGTTGGCCGGGTCAGGGTGGGGCCTACATTTTTCTGGTGCCAGAAAGACCTACTGATGAGCTATACATAGTATTCATGAACCCTTGAACGCAACACCCTAAGAAAAATTACTTATTTAAAAACAATATCCTTTTTGGATTCTAAAACAAAGAGTATGTGTTTGTCTAACTTTGTAAATGCATGAAAAAAAGTAGGGGACGGGGATGATTTATCCATCCTTAATGTAATCTAAGAACTATTTTTTCAGAATACGATACTTTACATTGATTCGAGCAAGGAAAATGGAACAAGTGTACTATTTGGCTGAATTTTACAATCAAACAAGCAAGCCTTGGTCTTCTCTAGGTTTATCCTGATTAATGTGAACCAACATCTTACACATTTCACACACAGCGAACTTCGAAGCAGTAGAACTATTTATGCCGTCTCATTAGACAGATGCAAGATGGTGATGGATGTTTTGGTTGCCGAGATCAGTCTTCGTGCGCTCTTGTGCCCCCTAGATGGTTGATACGTGATGATAGGTAGAAGGTCAAATTCAGTCTGCGACCTGGTGACTCCTGGCTTTATTATATTATGTATAATATAATTAATTGACAATATTTACCAAACGCGGGGATAGCTCAGTTGGGAGAGCGTCAGACTGAAGATCTGAAGGTCGCGTGTTCGATCCACGCTCACCGCATCGTGGTACTTTTTTTTTGTTATATTGTTTATCTAGCCAGCTGTATGTATGTATATCCCCCACAAGCCGTAGCGTAGCCATCCGAATAAATGACAAAGATTTTCCTACTTTCTGGCCACACAAACAGCTCCTTTGTCCTAAAAAATACTTTATTTAAGAATTATTTCAGATCTTAGTTGGGGAAGCGTAATCTTCTTGCTTGTTATTATTGTTCGAATGACATAAGCTTTGTCAACCGTTAATGAATAGTGGAAAGTTGAATCTAGTATGTAAATAAACTTCTTTTTAGAGTATATTTTTCTATTTTTAAGTTCTTACAAATTTTAATATTGATTTCTTATTATCGGACAATTCATAGCTCCAAAATGCCCAAATTCAAAGGTAATTGTGGTTATATCCAATATCCAAAATCCATTTTAATATCTTTAGGTTAATAAGATTAATTTCAGATATTTTTGAAGTGTAGGTACATCTAAGGAGGACACCGATGTCCGATATAAGATCATGATGAATACGTTTATTTAGATGAATATTATCATTGCCTTGTTTGTTTTTCTCGATGGCGTTCGGGCTTTTATGATAATATATATATACACACATCACAGTGAGATTTAAGATGCCCAATTTTCATTGAAATAAGCAAAAAATTTAATCAACAAATGTGTGTGAAATATGAGAAGTAAAGAAAAGTTATTTCGCCTAATCTAGAATTATTACGAAAATAAAAAACGGTTGATTATTAAAATTTTATTATCTATAAAATTTATTAAATTATAATAGGAGACAAATAAAAATCATGTTCTATAAGCATATTATAATTATTACAGCATTAAAAATATAGATATGCATCTCATTTTCGAGTAAAAGGAGTTTCAGTCCTCCGAACCGCTCGTTCTTGTCGGGGACAGTAGACAAACTTTGCCAAGGTCTTCTTCTTCCTCCCCCAGCAAGAACAGAATATCCTCCTCCCGCGTTCTCCGGATCGTCTCTTCCGCCTCCGGCACGACGACGGCCTTCCTCCTCGTCAGTGGGTCCTCTTCATCGGACTGAGACAAAAACGTCGCATCCCCGTCAGCTGAACCGTTCTCCTGCGCTCTCTCTCTCTCTCGTCCACTTGCCCTCTGTTGTCGCTCCCTCTCTTCGAACCAAGGGAAGGGACCAGCGAGGAAGTGGGACGTTCAGGCAGGGTCCCCACGGCCGATCGCCGACGGTGACCGGAGCGCGTGACCACGCTCGTCGGTCGGCGCTATTTAATGGGCTCCTTTTCTGGAGTCGCGAAGATACAGAAACCGTCCTTTTCCCCTTTATTCGGAATCCTCCTTCCGCCGCCTATTCCGATGTGCTCTCTGCAAGTCAAGATGAACCCTTCGCTGCGTTCTTCCACTCACTGCGTTGGCGCACCGTTCTCCTCGTCTAGGTCTTCCTCCTCTGTTCCCGCTTTCAGGTTGCCTGTGTCTCCTTCTCCTCTCAAGGTCTCTCTCTCTCTCTCATATTTGGAGGCTATGTGGAATCCATTTTTTCTATACGACTGCTCGGTGACCGTTAAAGCGAACCTTTAAGGCGTCCTCTTTGTCCTTGTAGCTACGCGTACGAAGGCCTCGAACACGGAGGAAGTACGGTCGTCGGCTTTTCTCCTCCTCCTCCTCTTCTGCGGGGGTCGACGATGACGTACGGCTTTAACCATTTCTCCGTCTCTGCTTCGAGTTTTCCTGTCAAAATTTCGTTTTGGTGGAGAGTAATGCTGCTTTTCCTTGGTGCTCATTAGGATTTCGGTTTTGCGCCTTCAGACCTCGACGACAGCAATGGATCCGTGGGAGGGAAATCATACATAATGTCGTCAAGCGAAGGCGAGGAGAGCGACATGGAGCTGATGGTGAGCCCTTACAGCGACATCGAACTGCCCCCTAACAATGACCGGCACGATACTCCTGAAGCTGCTCTGACTGTGGCAGCTCATCGTATTGCGACTTTGAGAGGTGGACAGCGGAGTAAACGGTATGCGGGGGAGCTTATTTACATAAGTACTAGCTCTTTTCTTTTTTTTTTCTCTTTCAGTATGTCAGTATTTTTTAAGCTTCCATATCCATAATCGAGGACATTGAAGAGGAATATATTGCGATCCGGACGATCATAATAAGAAAAGGCTTGACAATTCTATTTAACTAGTGTTATGTCAGATTTTTTCTGCTAAATGCTTAGCAACCTCATCTACAAACCTAGCAGATAGAATGCCTTGGTGCATATAAGTGAGTGTTTACTCCCCGTTTCATGTGGCCTAAGCCCTTCCGATATTTTCAAATTGTGCCTGACATTTCTTGTTTTTGACTATGAAGCATTTGCTGATATTCTCTGAATTTAATGTTTGAAGTGTGCCTTAGGGTGAGGACTACGGAAGATTTTCTCTGAAGAATCTATTTCTCTTTTGAGATCGGGGACTGACATCTTTGGTTTACCTTTGTATTTTATCTTGTACTTTTTAATAGCTGCAAGCCTGCAACCTCCAATGTTCGCTAAATTCATCATACTTTCTGCTCATTGAAAGTATTTTTATTACCAATGTGTTTACATAATGATTCAAGATAGATGGTCTTACCATCAAGAGGATAGGTGGCATTGTCAAGCTTTTATTTACCTGCTGAGGAACCCAACTGTTGCCTTCATTTTAGATTCCTTCTTTTGTTACTCCTACAAGATTTTTAGGATTTCTCTTTTGATGGCTTCTGCTCTGTCCATTATGCTTGATATAAAGCCGAGAAGTAAGTTGGGATTCCTGGGTGGAGATCACATCTTCACAAGTAAAACATTCTAGGCAAACGATGTCCTTTTTGAGAAAATCTATGTCTTTGAAATATTAAAATTTGAGATAACCTGTATACATCCAAGTTGATTTTTTTTTCTTTTGATGAATTGGTGGTATTATTCACAGCCGGTAGTAAACATTTATATGGTGTTTACATCCAAGATCGGGTTAAATTCAACAAGATCAGCCTGGATCAGCCGATTCTGGATTGATCTGACCCCGATCTTGGTCGGATTACTGTTGGTGAAGCAGGGGGTGGTGGCACTGTTGAATGTCGCCCCCCTGCATCATCTTTCCTTCCCATTTATCGGCTTTGAAATTGCTGGCAGTTATTTATTTTACTGATTTTTATTTTTTTTAAATTTTTGTTGTTTTTTCAACTTTTAAAGGGACTGATCCAGGCCAATTCTGGATCGAATTTTCTTTTGTTAGATTGACCTAGCCAGCCGATCTGATATCCATCCTGATTGGGATAGGCCTTGAGTCCTTGACGGATTTAGGGGGTCTATCCTGACCTAGAAATCCTTGCTACAAGATCTATAACGTATGGATATCACAAACTGGGCATGTTATTATGTTGTTTTGGAAGCTGCTCATATCTGTCCTCTATCCATTTGGAGCTAGCTGACAAGCCCCCTTGCATTTAAAGTATGCCTTTCCTAGATGTCTGTTATGAATTGCTTGCCTGAACATGGGTAATATCTTATTTTTGATTAGTTGCTGACCAGAAATTTTGTATAATGACAGAATTCAGCCTGGTCTCTGGCTTAACATGGCCCTACTGACATTCCTAGCTGTATTTCTTTTATTGGTTGACTGGCGGGCTTGGAAAATTGTCAGATTACCCCTGGAGCCATTCTACTTAATGCGTCCTTTCTGTATGTCAGTATTTTTATCAGCAGTTGCGGGGCATGTGTATGTCCCATTTGTTCATTCTATGAAAATTCATCAGGTCCTTAGGGAAGGTGGACCTACGATGCACCATTCTTCTAAAAGGAGGACTGCTACAATGGGTGGGCTCTTTTTTGTTCCCATTGGTATACTTGTTGCAGTAGCCACAGCTGGGTTCTCTTCATCTGCAGTCTTTGGGGCTGGTGCAGTTACTTTTTTGTTTTTGGCAATTGGGTTGCTTGATGATATGTTAAGTGTTGTCAAGAATCATAATTATGGATTAATGGGTTGGACTAAATTCATCTTGCAGGTGAGAATTCATTTGGATCTATGAATAATCTCTATTTCTTTGTTTTCAATTCTTAAATATTGATACCTTCTACAGGTAGTTGTTGGGGCATGCTTTTCCTTTTGGTTGTACTTTGCAGAAATATCATCACGGTACAACATGTATGGTTCCTCATTAGCTATCTATTTTATATTGACACATGTTCTGTTTTGAAATGAATTTTCTTCTTGTTCATTGTAAATGCACACTAGCTCAGTGAATATAGTAGATATGAATAGGTGATTCAGTTGGCTCTGGATCTAGTCAAAAGTCATGGCATGAACCTTCAATTCGTGTAAAAGGAAGCAGTGTTAAATTGCATGCAGTCCAATATTTCAACTGAATACGTATGTGTTTATGTGCATCACTTGATCTGAGTACAGAACATATCAGGAATGACAAAAATAAGCAAGTTTGGGAAGTGTATACTGAAGAACCTCTTGAATACAGGGCATTGTAGGATGGACAAGAGCATGTGGTAAGATGTCAGTTAACAGTTGAAAAAGTGAGCTCCAATCTTCTAGCCACTGCTAGCTGCAAGGATCGCGTGATCGGAATCGGAATCGGGATCGGTGGGTACCGATCCGATCCGGATCGAATCGGATCAGACCGATTCCGACCGATCCAATGGAAGAAAATCGATTCAGAAACGATAAGAAAAAAAAGCAAAAAAAAAACCGATCCGATTCCGATTCCGATCTGATTCCGGACCGATTCCGGCCGATTCGGACCGATTCTGGCCGATCCTGGTCGATCCGACTGGAATAGCAAAAAAAGAAAAAAATGATCCGATTCCGATTCCGATTCCGATCCCGACCGGTTCGGCCGATCCGATTCCGATCCGTTTCCAGACCGATTCCGACTGATCCGACCGATTCTGCCGGAACTTTTTTCCGGATCGGTTCTTCAGCCAAGAATCGGATCGGCAATGGCCGATCTGATCCAGGAATCGGCCGATTCCGATCTGATTCGCGATCTATGGCTAGCTGAGTATTGCCACCATATAACCTGAAATCTTGATGTTAGGAAACTAATGAATATAAGCATGTTAGATAAGAATTAAGAAATGTAAACACATAGAAGATGAAGTTTTGCCATTTATCATATTCTATCTTGTGTCTGTTATCCTCTCTTCAGATGATGTACTTCGAACTATAAACACATCAGGAACAGTTAGAGATTGCAATGTAGGGTCGGACAGAAGATAGAGGTGAGGAGGCAAAGAAGATAGAGGATGATAACAGAATGTCCATTTTCACACTCTTTCTCCAGCAGCCAATATGAGTTGTCATTTTCAGTATCCCTTCAATGCCAGTGTACATAATTGCCCAAAAGAAAAGGTTGAACTCCCCATGTTTTTGAAGAACTCAAAGCTTAGTTTGATCCATATCCTTTACTCAGGATCTTTCTTTACTTGGAAGAAATATTGAGAAATTTCTCTACCAAACAGTAGGGATTTGCATGATTCAGTTCAGCTTGGTTTTGGGTTAATTATTTACAAAAATCAAACAGAGATCTGAAAGTAGAACCATAGAAGTGTTTTCATACTTTCATTTTTAAACTGAACTTTAAAACTGAGTAGTATTTGATTGCTTATATTGTTTGATTATTTTTCGAGAAGTGGTTGGTACCAAAATTTTGTAAATGAAAGAAGATTTCAACGGGCAAACTGAAGCACGTGTGGGGGGAATCAATTCGCTTTGGTGTTCATTGATGTGCCTACACTGCTTTGAGCATGCCGTGCGAAAGTCTCGCCGTTGGAAACCCTCAACACCACGGACGGAAGTGGCAGCGCTCGCAGGTGGAGCCGGGGCTCCGACGCTCGCTATTGCGGAACCCTCACCGTCGCATAAACCCTTAACACCACAGAAGCCCTCAATGCCAGCTTTTATGCATCAACCCCTCCTCCTCATGGGAGCATCCTTGCTCCGGAACCCTCATGGCAGAATTGACGTAGAAGCCTTGCTGCCGCAAAAGTCTCATCAGTGGAAGCTCCCAATGTGGAAGCCACGAGCTCAATTGCAGAAGCCTCGCACAGAAGCCCTCGAGGTGCTACAAAAACCCTTACCATAGAAGCCTATGTGGGAAGTGCCTCTAATCCCGTATGAGCCGAGGAGCATTGTGGAATCCTCAAGCCCTTGACGTAGAACTCTCGTGCTCTCCTGAAAGAACTCTCGTTGGGGAGCACCATTTGCTATTTTGAGGTAGTCTTGGTTTAGGGAGAGAGGCAAAATTTTGTTTTCGTAGTAAGACCTATAGAAGTTTTGTCAACCATAGGATCAAAGTGGGTTGGCTGAAATGGAAGTAGATGATAGGGATTCTATACGACTGTAAAATCTCTCTAAAATTGAAAAAAATATATCACACAACTATTAGACCTGCCATCATCACGGTAGTGATTATTGGATATATAAGAAGAAGTATACTATCAAATTGAGTGTAGTTAAAATGCGGATGTTACGGTAGATGTATGGCCATACACGGGTAGATAGAATCTGCAACAAGTGCATTAGTGATAAAGTGAGAGTTGCAAGAATTGAAGATATTGTAAAAGAGAAAACTATGTTGGTTTGGACATATTAGGCAGTGCCCTCTCGAGGTATCTGTCAGACAAGTCGAGATCTTGAGACTGTCAATGCAGAAGAGGCGGAGAGTTAGACCCATGTTAACTTGACATATGTGTATCTAGTATGACTTGGATGAACTAGACATATAAGAGGAGTTAGCGGAAGACCATGGAGAATGGAAAAGACAAATCTATGTAGCCGACTTCAATCATTTAGAACTAAGATTTTGAGTTTGAGTTTAAGTTTGAGGTTCGCCCTTTTTCTAATGCTTTGCCTAAATGTGTGTTTAGGTATTTCCCTTCTTTTGTGCGTTGGAGTACTGGTGCATGGCATATTTATGTTTGTTTGTTGTTGTTTGTTGTTGTTGTTGTTTGTTGGTCTTTTTGTTGTTGTTGTTTGTTGGTCTTTTTTGTTGTGTGATCTAGTTCTGTCTCGTCGTTATCCTAAGTCCTACTCATAGCCATTATTTTTCTTATGAGATTGTCAGTTTGGCGATATCTACACTCTCTTAGTGTGATCATCCGGTCTTATGACAATTGTCAAACTCTCCTATGAGAGTTCCTATAATCCTATTTCTACAAAGCATCTTATCGTGCATGTCGCATTGTGGCTATGTTCGAGTGTGTTGGAGATGATGATTTCCAATAGAATTGATGTTCTATTTATCTTAGTCGTGTGTTTGTTTCTAAGTTATTATCTAAGAGTACCAATCTTACTCTCTTATTTGCAATCTCATGTTTGTACTTTCTTGTTTTAATAGTATGAAAAGATGCACACGTTATTATCCAAAAAGAACGAAGATTTCAAAGGGTAATGGATTAGCAGAAAGAAAAAGCAAAAGAAAATCCTTCTGAAGAAAATGAAAACTTGTCAAGCTTTAAAAACAACCTCGCAACAGGGGGACAAACCCTATACAGAAAATCGAAGGAGGGAAATGTGGACGCCGTGGATGTGGTGCCGTGGTGTCCGTCCTCCTGCGGTGCGCGCGCGTTTCGGTGTGGGGTGTGTGTTTCTTCTTCCTTACGGTTTCGATAGGATCAGTTTATGTTAATCACGCCATAGACACGGTTGTGGATGATTCCAACAAACCGGTCTATTACCCACCTCTTCTCCTTCTTTCTTTCTCCACACTCACCTTGGTCCCCGGACTACTCAACCCTTGATGTCACTTGGGCATCGAAGGACCGGCCCGGGTCGTGAGGAGAATAGAAGGGAAAGAAGATCAGACAGTGGGCGGCGTCATCAACACTAACTTAACCTATGAACCGAAAAGAGGAAGAGATTGTGTGGTCACCAGGAGCCAAAGAGGCTCCGATGATTAAAAGAAAAGAGATGAACTGATAAAGGGGGGGGGGGAAGAATGACCGGTTACCTCGTTGAATAGGGAGACTGTATGGATTCTATCTTCTCCTTTCTCGGCCGGCCGGGGAAGAAGAGCCTTGGAGAAACTCGCTTGCCTGAGAAGAAGTTATGAATGAAAGCACAACAAAACAATGATTAGAACTAAGTAGAAAGTAATAACTATTCGTAGGAAAGACGAGGAATGACAAAAGGGGTTGAACGAACCGGATTAGGACTAACTCCTAACCACTCTTAAAGGAGGTTCTAAATGGCCTAAAGCTAAAGATGCATTAGGTTATGCTAGTGCAGTATGCATGATGAAACACAAACGGAAAATGAAATGAGGATAAGATGATGAAGAAGATCGTTGGTGAGCCCGGGGGCGACTGGCTTCTGGGGGTTGCAGGCATTCCGACTCCAGGTCGCCTGGCGTCCCGTCGGAGGAGCGCTCAGGTCCTTCAGAGGCAGCCTTTGACACGATCTTCTCCCGGTTCCCACCAAGGGAGTCGGACCCCTGGCCCGTTTTTGGAGACTTCTTGAGGCTCTTTGGAATGGCTTTCAATGACTTTTAATGGTATGAGGGGGTTTGGGATGGTCTTTTGATTATGTGGAATGAACGGAGTGAAAGAGATGTAATGGGAGATTGAATGACTTTGAGATGTGATTGTGGACTCTAGTGTGGCTTGGAAGGTGATCGGAAGGTGTTGGGATGCTCAAGAAGACTCTCTCTGTGGAGTTATGGCTCTGAGAATTTTTTTTGGAACCTCTTAAATGTGGGAGAAGGGTCTCCTTTTATAGATGCACAAAAGTGACCCTAGCGCTCCGTCCTGAGGACGCCTGGCGTCGCGATCTTGGAGCGCCTGCTAATCCGCCGACAAGTCGGCGGATCAGCACGTCCGACCATACCTGTCGCCACCTACCACCCTGTGTGTCAGGCGGCGGTTGTCAGCGGAGATCCCGGCGCTCTGACAGGGGAGCACCTACGACGTGCGGCTGACACCTGCAAATTCGGCGCACGCGGAGCCTGCGGTGTCAGTTGGCAGGCGGGGATCCAGGTGCTCCGACAGTGGAGCGCTTGCACCCTCGGTACGATTTCGACAACGCACCGCTGACCGTCCTGAAAAGCCGGCTATCACGGGCAGAAATGCAGGCGCTCTGGCAGTGGAGCGCTTGTACCATCGTACGTTCTTGAGTACGACGTTGTCCGGCCGGATAAAGGGGTGCAAAGGTGGGAAACTCCAGGCGCTCTGACGTCGCGACGCCTAGCGTCGTGATATCGGGATGCCTCCAGATTTTCTAAAACTTGGTTATTTTTATGTCAAACCGACTTCCCTGATCGAGAAAATACAAGTGTTATCTATAAGAATGAGATTGTACTCTCTGTAATCTGGCCGAATTCGCGTATCTACAGGAAAGAGACATCTTCACAGTTATGGAGGAAACCTAGAAAAGCACATACTGGGAATAGGAAGGACAAGTCTTCCAGGAGTATGGGACTTTTACCTGAAAATTATTCAATTTCTTTATCCACGAAGACCAAAGAGTAGCCTACCTGATGATCCACTGGACATCCCGATGTACCTTTGTCAGCAAAAGAAGTTCCCAGGTTGAGAAAAGGCCAAAACAGTGTGAGGTCCAACAATGGGCCCACTCTCTAGGTGAAAGAAGTGAGTGCCAAACCAAAACCTTGGAAGAGAAGTAGCATGAACAGAATAGACGGTAGTTTGGCTTGTCCTCCTTGGTGAACACTGAGCAACAAAGAGAGGAGGGAGTCAGGGAACTGCAGAATGTCTCTGATGGGGACTCTAGCATGTAAATCTCCATGTATGAATCTTAACTTTAAGCAGGTTCTTGGTGCCCCAAATGTCTTTCAAGAATGGCAATTCAAGGCCACCATCATAAATCATTAATGATTTTGTAAGCAGACAATACATGGAAAAGACCATTGGCCACCTAACCATCCCTGATTCAAACAATTCGGGACACCAAAACAGAGAGAAACATGCTAAAACAACTGTAACAGCTCGCATAAATATGGAACTTTTGATTCTTCCAGCCTCTTCAGAAAGAGACTCCATAAAGCATCACCCGCCTAGGAAAGCCGAGCATTCATGGCCCTAGCATCTAGAAATATGGGATAGCCAGGAATACTAGAGAGAGAAGTTCCACAATGATGAAAGTTGCCCACTCATCTGTCTAGTCAAAAATGAATTAGTGATTACCATTCCCATTGCAAACTCATTAGCCAAACATTGATCACATCTCAAGTTTGCATCACCTCTTCCCAGATACCAGACAAATTGAAGAAGGTGCTATCCCTGTGGTACTTGAAGCACTTGTAATCTTATAATGAAGGTGCATAAGCATTTTTATATAATTAATACAAATATTTGATGGAAATTATTTTTTTCACTTGTTTTGTTTACTTGAATTTCACAAGACTGTTAAACCAGACTGAGCTGGGGGTGTTGAGGATTTGGCCTGCTTATTTGAACTGTAAAATGACAACCCTGCCAAACTATAATCAAGAGAAGGGGAAACAGCATAAAAATATTTCTAAATCATAAAATAGCTGCATGCAAATTTTTTGGATTTCTTATATGCAATCAACTAGAAAGATGGAAATTAATCAAAATTTGCTTCGCATCTAGTATGTCTGATGTTGTCATGAGTTTGTTGTACATCATATGGACCAAGCTGCTACCTCAAGTCTCGTGCACTTACTGATTTGGGCCCTGTTTGTTTCAGCTTAATTGATGTCAAACCTTTGAATTGGTCAGCGGCTGCCGATTAGACTTTCAGACCATTTGGTGAATATCTAACCTTTGATCTGGTCAGAGGTTAGATGGCTGAGACCATTTGGTAAAATGTTTGAACTAATGTCTGAATATGACAATAACCTCTTAAAAAAGCACTTAATTTTAAGTGGTTCACTATAGGTTTTTATTTTTAAAAGTGGTTAGTTGAGATTTTATATTTTACTAGATAAAAGATCAGAAATGAAATTAAGACTTTGGATTTCATTAAGCCAAATCACACGCTACCTAAGACCATCAAAGGGGTGCCATGACACACCTGAAAATCTCAATTCATGTTTTCTTGCTGGTTAATGGAGCTTGGAGTTAGCACCTTGGGCCAGCTGACATAAACCAACTTGTTGCAGCAGCAAGGATTATTAAGCTTTTTTGCCCCCCAGTAGAATTGAAGACCTGTTTGATTTCGTACATGAAAACCTTAAAACTACAACCTTCTGTAACTTTACTGGAGGTGTATGGTTTCAACGTTTTATAAATGGAAAAAAAGGTTGGAGCAAGGAAGGCTGGATAGGAATCAGGGACTAGCAGATCCTGATCCAATCCGGATTCAATCAGCCAAATTGGCCAATCCAAGGGAAGAAAAGGCAAATCTAGAATCCATCTGGCTTGGCTCTTCCAAAAACATTAAAAAAAAAGCATAGCATACACGATAATCAGGGGACTCTGGTCTCGGCACTGGAAACCGGCACCACTGTGCCAACCACTGCACCCTCATCTTTGAAGGTTGTATCGAGTCTCAAATGACTAGATCCAGTCACTTAAGGATATCGGGTCATTCAATCCAGCTTATATTGGATCTGATGGGCTATATATGAGCCTTCTTCCCTGTGGCGGTGCCACCACACCCAGAGACAGATTCCAGCATCCCAATCCGACCGATACGGATCGATTCCAAGTGATTTTTGGGGTAGGAATTGATTCCCCCTGAATCGGATGGGCATATGCTGATCTTGATCTAGGATCGGCCAATTTGAACCATGGGTAGGAGCCATCGCCATGACTTTTCATTGATCCATGAAACTAATTAATTTGCTTGTGCCTCACTTTCTTTCAATCAAATCATTCCATGGTACCTGCTCTGACTCACCTGGAAAGGCAGATTAACAAGTTTTGGATCTCATCTTTGCTTGTTCAAGTCTTGTTTGATGAAAGGCTACATATGAACTAAGCTCCTAGTGAAATTGTAGAAAATAGTCAAATGAGAACAAAAGGCCTGAAGAAAAAGAAACTCACAACAAGCAGAAAATTGTTATTCTTTGATTTTTGGATCAATATCTGTCTTCTATTCCACTGTGTTCTTTTAAGAACCAAATGTTCTGCTATTTTTTCACTGAAGCCATATTTTCTTCTACTATCACAGTTCTCAAATGATTTCATTTCTTTCTTGGATAGGAAGGCGTCTTTGTAGTCTAACTCATTGGCAAGAAACTGTGTATTGCTTGCATCTCGTTGTAACATTGTGTGTTGCTTAACGTCTCACATTTCTGTGAAATGATCATATACATAACGGAAACTGTGTATGATGAGATGCTATTAAGACACTATTCTTTACTTGCAATTGCATGTATCTTTTAACAGAACAGTTTAATCTAGAACATTATTTCAAGTCACCTTGCTTTTATTGCTGGTCTGACTTCAACCCCTCTTTTTAATGAAGGAAATTTCTTGTTCCATTGCCTCAACCTCTTGGTCTGGTGTACTTGGGGAAACTGTATTTGGTTCTTACAGCATTTTGCTTTGTTTCAATGGGGAATGGAGTAAACCTGACTGATGGTCTTGATGGCTTGGCTGGTGGAGCATCTGCATTGGCTTTCGTGGCAATGTCAGTTGCTGTCCTTCCAATTAATCCTGGTTAGTCTCTGAGAACACTCCATCCTGATCATATTCATATTTTTGTTACTTTTTATACCTTTGATTCAAGGACTTGTCTAGTATGCTTCAAATGGTATCATACATCTGTTAGTTTTGTTCTGAAGTAGATTTCTTAAACATTTACCATAGAACTTCTATTGAATTGACATTATCAACATACTCTGGAAGGCTCGTGTTTTGATGAAACCTTAACTTTGTTCTTGCCGACGGAACATTGGTACTTATCTGGTGGCTTGATACCGTGGATGTGCTCACTTAGTGAGGACTTCCTTGTCCATTTCTATCAAACATCAGTTGTTATTCTTATTTCCTTGGATTAATTTTTTGGGTTGCCCATCATCCAATGGAAGTTAGTAGGTGGATAACTAAAGTTCATTTTGAACATCTTTATCAAGGTGGTTGTGTAGGTCAAGGAAGGTGGGGTCGGGAGTCGGGACCGGGTTGGTTTGGCCCCAAACTGACCCGGGTCGGCCGGGGTTGCGACCCGGGTCGGGACGGGGTCGGCCGGGGTCGCCAAAAATAATAATAAAATATTAATTATGGGGTCAGGGTCTTGGGGTCGGGACCAGGTCGGTCGGCCCCAAAACCGACCAGGTCGGGGCGGGGTCGCGACCCGGTGAACCATGGTGTAGGTGACAAGGCACCCATCCTCATTTAAGCTACAGCCCATCTTCTAGATATACGATACATTTATCTAAAGTGAGCAGGCAATCTAGGTGGGTTAGGCAGTTCCAAATTTCATTGGAATGCTGGAGTACGTTAATGTTTGTTTTTATTTTAGTTATATGTTTCTGTCATAATATAGATCTCATTTAGCTGGTTGATTAGAATATTAGATAATACTTGTATATGTTCTAGACATTGTATACATAGAATTGTACACATGTTTAATGTGTTAATTTGGAAATGATTTCATATATTCTTTACTTATTTGTAGTTTTTAAAGGACACCACATCAGCTAAGTGCTTAGGATGTATCATCCTGTTACCAGACAACTACGATTTGTAACTAACTATTTGTCTATTATGCAAATGGAAAGAAAGAAAACCCAATGCACTATAAAGGACATGTTTCCTAATCTTCGACATTCATTCTGACAGTATAACTTAGGGGCAGATTGTATTTTTATCTTTTCTAGGAGTTTTCTAAGGGGGTGTTCATTAAATTGAACGTTCACCAAATTGCAGAGTTCATACAACACAGAGAAGATGGGGATTGAATGTCAGAAAACAGAAAACTGACAAGAGGACGTGGTACTGGGACACCACCACCATTTTCGTGGTCAGCTTAGTTGCAAAAATGCTAAGCTGTGGTGAAGTGAGTGTGGACCGGGCTATAAGTCTGGAACAAATATCTTCAAATCAAGATTCAGATTTTTCTCTCTAAATTGATATTCAAAAGAATATCTGCAAGTTTTGAGAACCTAGGCCATCTGTTTTTGAACAGAGGGATCATCAATGTCTTCCAGCATGTTATAATGGGGGCATTTAGTGTACAACAAGGGTCAGTTAGAGGTGAAGCAAATGGTGAAATGACTGCATAGGCTTAAGCCTGTAGATTCCTTCAAGAACCTGTGGGAGACTATCTTTCCACCTGTTCTCTGTGCTACCTAGCAGACAAGAAATGGCATAATTTTGGACAATCTTATTAGCCTATCAAACATATTCTCACCTAAGTATATTGTTTTCTTCAAGAATGGGCTATAACTGGAAACTGGGATATGCGGCAGCTGGATGGATTGCTCAAAGTGGAAGGGTGGACTTATTTTTGTTGCCTCTGTTAGGTCATGTGCCATTTTCCCTTTGTGGGTTTTTCAGGTTATTCTCCTCCCAATTGTTGGATCAGGTTTCTAGGGGCTTGCCAAAGGCCATTTTCTTGGTACTTTTTTCTGCTCTGTAAGCTAGTGGCTTTATGGTCTTGATAGGCCTCCTTTATCCTTACACCCTTCGGGATTTCTTTTAGGAGGAAAAAGGAGGACAATGCTGAGCATATAGCAAATTTCTACTAATGACTTTTTAATATAATAACTCGGTAATTTTATCCTCTCCTCATGCCAACTAATACAATTATCTAAGGATTTGAATTCAATCCCACACTTTTCTGATAGAAACTAACTGCTATCAGGGGCAGATTTCGATCTTTTTATTTTTTTTCTGCTCTTCTTTCTCCTTGGTAGATGAGCTATCACTCCAGTTGTATTTTTCTTTGCTTTTTGATGTACTCTTTTCTTCATTAATAGAAAATTTTGCCTCGGCCATACCCAAAAAAGAAGTTAACTGCTCTGTCCAGACATTTCTGTTACATTACAGTGCAATGAATTTCCTGTCTAATTTTGCAGTCAGAGGTATATATAAGTTGAAGAGGTACTTTCTGCCGCATCAGCATTACGTCATTTTCACCATGACCTTGTTCTTTTTCTTCTGTCCCTAAGAATGAGTTGACAAATTTACATGATTAATTTTCTTAAGGTGCTATATAGTTTTAACTGCAAGTAAGAATTGTCTTTTTCCACTTGGCTCAATTTTCTTTTCTGTTGACAGAGCTTTCTATTTTTGGCACGTCAATGGCTGGTGCATGTGTTGGTTTTCTTTTCCACAATGGTTACAAGGCTTCTGTTTTTATGGGAGACACTGGATCCTTGGCGCTTGGTGGAGCACTTGCAGCAATGGCTTCCTTAACGGGGATGTTCTTTCCATTATTTATTAGTTCTGGTGTTTTTGTATTGGAAGTGCTGTCAGTTATTATACAGGTACATCAACCCGAAACCCCTGCCTCTCAGAGAGAAAAAGAGAGGGAAAAAGGAAAGAAACGCACGAATGGAAAATTGCACTTAGATTCTCAGTTTGCACAGAGATCCACATGTTTCAAAACATTCATAGCACCTAATTATCATAACCTAATCATTGCAGCAAGCTCCAGTGATATGTCAGGTCTTGCTGATGCCTCCAAGTAATGCACCAGATCAACCCAATGTCTTTTACATATCTTGGCAGAATTCAGAAAAATCAGAATAATTCCTTGTTATCACATGGACTTAACTATAACTGAAATGTGTTGGTTTCTTTGATGCTTCTGTAGATTCTCCGCAATCCCAAAATATATTCCAGGTTACCATTTGATGGGACTAACATTAGATGACATTACCTATATGATTCATGGCATTGATGTGTCTAAGATCTGAGATCAGATTTATTCCTTTGCAATTTTGAAAATGACAGACACCGGTGAGGTCTCAGAGTTAAACTTCCTAATACATCTGGAAACCCTTGTACTAAACAAATGCATTGAATTGCTTAGAAATGGTTGACTTATATCCACCAATAGAATGAAGGCCCTACTTCACACCCTTCTAATCCATTATGTGTAGATTATAAGCATTATTTGATCCATGCATGATTATAAAGTTTCTGAGGTTATATCCATCCTTACCCTGTATATTCATACGCCAGAGACTGGTTGAGGCTAGGGGATGTCACCTTGTTGCAAGTTGCAACTGCCTCAAACCATTACCTCAAGCCATAGATGAGATGTGGCTTTTGATGGTGGAAATGCTAGCTTTTACATGTAAATAGTCTATTCATATGGATAAAATGTGATAAACTAAGAAGTGCAATCTCATTAAATTGTTGGTTTAAACATTTAGAATCAATAACTCTAAGAACATATGATTTATTTGATTATTTTAATTTTTATGAAGGGGAAATGGTCATAGAGGCCCTTGAGGTGCACATTGAGAAAGTAAAGAGGAGGTGCCTTGTCTAGGCAACTTGTCACCTGGCGTCAGTGCCTAGGCGAGCACAAAGTGCTCGTTAAATATATTGGTGCACTGTCCTCAACTCTCCTTGCTTCAGCATCTTGTTGAACAGGTCAAGGTTTTTTTAAATATTTAGTCAGTACCACCAGGTGCTGACTGATATTAGCTTGTAATATTCTCAATTCCCGATTTAACTCTACACCTTAACTTGAGATATTCCAATTTCCTAACTAACTGGTGGAAAACAAACACATTATTGCAGAGACATTCTGATCACAATTCTCATACTTCCCCGGTGTCTCATTTGTTCGACCAACCCCAGTATGGACATGTCCACCTGCCCCCCAGTGGCCGTTACCTATTGTTTTGAAGCATGCAGTGTTTATCGTGGACTTCATACATCATTGTCATTTTCATGGTTCGCCGGGTCGCGACCCGGGTCGCGACCCGGTCGCTTTTGGGGCCGACCGACCCGGTCCCGACCCCAAGACCCCGACCCCAAAATTAATTTATTATTATTATTTTTGGCGACCCCGGCCGACCCCGGCCCGACCCAAGTCGCGACCCTGACCGACCCGGGTCGGTTTTGGGCCCAAACGACCCGGTTCCGATTCCCGACTCCACCTTCCTTGGTCATTTTCGTATTAGATCTTCAGGTCTTCTATTTCATCTTCTCCTTTCTCCAAGCTGTGTTCCAAATTTTTCTCAAGGGCAGAATGCCCATAATATTCATCAAGGGCCACGGGCCTTAATTTTTCCATTCATTTTCTTGATATTCTGAAAATCTCTATTCAAGATTCAGAAATGCGTATTCCAAGTTTTTCAAGTAAATTTCGCATGTGATAACGTTTTTATACTCTGCACTTGAAATGTGAGGAAAAGCTGCGTTCTGGTAACTTGCTGGATGATATACAAGAACCGGTTAACTTAATTGTATCAACAATAGAGATGATATATTTGCTCTAGACACCAGCGACGTACTAATAAACTGCAATGCTGTCTTTTATCGTAAAGAAATTGAGGAGTATCTCACCACTTTGGCGTGAACTATTCTGTATCAGGTTGGTTATTTTAGGGCTACCAAGAAAATTTCTGGAACTGGCAGCCGCTTTTTTCGGATGGCTCCTTTCCATCATCATCTTGAGTACTGTGGCTTCAAGGAACCATCTATTGTTGCCATCTTATACATTTTGTCATCAGTCTTGAGTCTGATTGCTGGATACATGGGCCTGGTTTTAGCCTGACATGTGAGGATTCGTCATCTGTCATGGTCCCTTTTAGATATATGGCTTTGGCGGATTTTGTGATCTTTCTAGGGACTCTGCCATGGACCAATACGATTAACATCGCTGCCTGCATTTTCTGAGAGTAGCAAAGTATCTTTCTAGTATCAAAGGCACCATTCGACCAGTTTTTTCAGATTAAAATGCAGTTGAAGCCAGAAGAACAGCAGATTGTGGGCACAATGGCGTGACTGCAAGGCTGTGGCTCTCGACCTCCGCTGTTACTCTCTTTTTGTATAGTCATCTTTGACTGCCTTTGCTGGGTGAGTAGAAGAGCCCGCACAACACTGAGCTCGTTGTCTGCCCGAGAAAGAGTGCTTGTTGAAGGGGAAGCAGAAATGAATCATCGAGGTCTGTATTAACTAAGGTCATGGGCTTTTGACTGTGAAGCATGATTTTGGCCCCCAATAGTAGACATTACTTTCATTTTCACCGCAGTTCCACCTGTTAAGCAAACTATTTGCATTCAGCCTGTCTTTTTCATAAAAGTCTGCAATCTCACCTGTTCTTTTCTTCACATGTGATTCATCTTACAGCTCGACTGGTCGTCGTTTCAAAAGACGTTGAATATGTTCTAAGTGGTGTTTTAGGGCTGCAAACTGGTCGGATTGGATGATGATCAGAATTGATAGTGAAATTGACTTGTTCCGGCATGGCGCTGTCACTGGATCAGTGACTACACTACAGTAAGTTGCTCGAACTCGGCATCTACCTCTGGAGTAGTGATGCTCTTCATTATCTGCTGGTGGAAAGTTCCTCCATCTTAGACACCAAAAAAAAAAAGAAAAACTATGAACCACCTGCACGGTACATTATATTTAATACACTCCTGAACTGATGCTGGAAGGGATCTCTTAGGTGCTGTTTGGTACAAGGATAACTTGAAGATAACCTGGGATAAACCTGAGTTATCCCCAAAATTTTGGGGATAACTCAGGTTTATCCCCAAAATTTTATGGTGCCAAACAAGCCCTTAGAGGCCGGGCAGGCAGACCATTCTAGCTAAATCTAGGACCGCCACCAAACTACGTACCCATCTGGCTTCGCGTGGCGGACTGGCAGTTTCCCAGGCGTCGTCACCATCGCCAGGACGCCAGCAAGCTTGCATCCTCAAACACGCACGTCTGTAGTGTGGTTCCCAAGTTCTCGAACTCTCGCCTCAGAATTGCCTCAAGTCTTCGGCAGATGGTATAAAGTATAGACGAAGGTTTGCGTAAAACTCGTAAAGCCGTGAAGTTGTGATAGACTAGCGCGGATAGCGTTTTCTGCTCAACCAACCGAACACGACCGTCGGAACTTGCGAGCCGAGTGTCCAGTCAGACGGATGAACACCCTCACCTACTCCACGTCACCTTGCCAGCACGACGCTGACTTGACTTCCTCGTAACTTATATCACCGATCGATATAAGTCCCCGTTCTTGCGGCGGTCGGACCTCACCGGAGCCCTTCTGTTCTCGTGCGGAACCTCCATCTGTTTAAATGGACGGCAAGAGGGACGACGCCGTCCCCCCATCTCCCGGGGTCAGCCCGGCGGCGGGGGGCGTCTACAGACTCTGGCGGGGCGAAGTCGCCGCCATGTCTCGCACCCTCGGCGAGCTCCTCAAGCGTGTGGACGACAGCACCCGCGACGACTCCGACGGCGCGCGGGAGGACGACGACGACGACCTCCTCCTGGTGCCCCCGCCGTCGACGACGCCGTCCCCGCATCACCACCTCCTGGACCTCAAATGTAGCTCCCCCGTGGCGGGGGCCGCCGCCGCCGCCGCCGCCGGGCAGCCGCCACCGTTCGTGCTCGCCTTCACGGACCTCAGCTACAGCGTCAGCGTCCGGAAGAGGTCGCCCCTGTCGCTGCTCGGGTGCGGGGGCGAGGGGAGAACGAAGGTGCTGCTGAACTCCGTCTCCGGCGAGGCGCGGGAAGGGGAGATCCTGGCCGTGCTGGGCGCCAGCGGCTCCGGCAAGTCGACCCTCATCGACGCGCTGGCGGGGCGCATGACGCGCAGCAGCCTGCGGGGGCGCGTCTCCCTCAACGGGGAACTCCTCCACCGCGGGCAGCTCCTCAAGGCGATCTCCGCCTATGTCATGCAGGACGATCTCCTGCACGCCATGTTGACGGTGGAGGAGACCCTCACCTTTTCCGCCGAGTTCCGCCTGCCGCGCTCCATCCCGCGCTCGAAGAAGCGCCTCCGCGTGCAGGCCCTCATCGATCAGCTCGGCCTCCGCGCGGCCGCCCACACCATCATCGGCAACGAGCGCAGGAGAGGGGTCTCCGGAGGGGAGCGCCGGCGGGTCTCGATCGGCGCCGATATCATCCACGACCCCATCGTCCTGTTCCTCGACGAGCCTACCTCGGGGCTGGACAGCACCTCCGCCTACCAGGTCGTGCAGGTGCTGCAGCGCATCGCGCGCACCGGCAGCGTGGTGGTGATGTCGGTCCACCAGCCGAGCTCCCGCATCCTCGGCCTGCTGGACCGCCTGCTCTTCCTCTCCCGGGGGCGCGTCGTCTACGGCGGCGCACCCGGGGACCTCCCCGCCTTCTTCGCCGGCTTCGGGCGGCCGGTGCCGGCGAAGGAGAACCGCACGGAGTTCGCCCTCGACCTCATCCTCGAGCTCGAGAGCTCTCCCGGCGGCACCGATGAGCTCGCCGCGCACCATCGCCGGTGGCAGGCCAAGCACGGGAGCGGCGGGGCCGCATCCTCCTTCACGACGGGCGCCGGCTTCACCCTCCGCGACGCCATCAGCGCCAGCATCTCCCGGGGCAAGCTCGTCTCCGGCGCGGCCGACGTCGGCAGGGCCAGGGGAAGCGGCGGCGGCGCCAACTCGAGCGTTCCCACCTTCGCGAACCCCTTCTGGGTGGAGGTTTGGGTGCTGGCGAAGAGATCGTTCACCAACTCCCGGCGCCAGCCGGAGCTGGTGGGCTTCTGGCTCGGCGCCCTCCTCGTCACCGGCGCCATGTTCGCCGCCGTCTTCCGGCGTCTTCCGCTGTCGGTCGTGGGCATTCAGGAGCGGCTGGGCTTCTTCGCCCTGGCCGTCGCCACCACGTACTTCACCTGCGGCGAGGTGCTTCCCGAATTCCTCCAGGAGCGCTACATCTTCATACGGGAGACGGCCCACAACGCTTACCGCCGCTCCTCGTACGTGCTCGCCAACACCCTGGCCAGCATCCCCTCCCTCTTCCCCCTCTCCATCACCTTCGCCGCCATCACCTACTTCGCCGTGGGCCTCTCGGGGGGCTTCTCCGGCTTCCTCTTCTACCTGCTCGTCATCTTCTCCTGCTTCTGGGCGGGCATCTCCTACATGACCTTCCTCTCCGGGGTCATCCCCGACGTGCGCCTGGGCTTCACCTCCGTGGTGGCGACCCTGTCCTTCTTCTTCCTCCTGGGGGGCTTCTTCGTGTCGAGGGACCGGATCCCGCCCTACTGGCTGTGGCTGCACTACATCTCCCTGGTGAAGTACCCCTACGAGGCGGTGATGCACGGCGAGTTCGACGACCCGCGGCGGTGCTTCGTCAAGGGGAGCCAGATGTTCGACCAGACGGTGCTGTCGGGCCTGGGGGCGGAGATGAAGACGGCGCTGCTGGGGGCGATGGGGTCGGCGCTGCGGGTCAACCTGACCGGGGAGACCTGCGTCGTGCGGGCGCCGTACGTGCTGAGGCTGCAGGGGGTGTCGGACCTGGGGAAGTGGGCGTGCGTGGGCATCATCCTGGCCATGGGGGTGATCTTCAGGGTCCTCTTCTACCTCTCCCTCCTGGTCGGCAGCAAGAACAAGAGGAGATGAAGAAGCAGCTCAAGGTTGTTGTTGACTTTGGGGGAGACGACGCGGGAGAACGTTGGTGGGGTCATGCACGTTGCTACGGCTGTTAATATTGTTCGTATGGTCCTTGTTCTCCGTTCAGAATCATATGTACTCATGACCCTCGGATGGGATGGGATGTTCTTCCTCTACTCTTGTGGGCTGTTTGGTTGCATGGCAAATGAAGTTCTTGTCACAAAATATATATTTGGGTAACAGGTTTATCAAGAAAAAGAGTGTTTAACATGAAAATAATTCCCTCCTATTGTCAAATATGATAATTTTAAGATGCCATCTTGGATTTTATTTTGAACACAATTTATCATGAAGAGATGTGTACAAAATTAACTTTTGTTATATATAAGCCGATCTATTGGGTTTGGCTTGTTATTTGTGTTTGGGCTCAAGCTTGCCTTGGCACTGGAAGAATAAGCTTTGTTATCATGTTGTAACTTGACTCGTCAAAGATTTGTTATGTCCGAGTTGCTATGTCAAGTTACTCTTTTACTTTGATCTAGTTGAGTTCGTACTCAAATCTGAAGAGCGTATTTGCTCGAACCCAAACTTGAATTTGATCTGAGCTTGTTTAAGAAGTTCGAACTTGAAGGGTGCATTTGCTCGAACTCGAAATTGAACTTGATCTGAACTAGTTTTAAAAGGTCAAACTAGGAGGGTGCATTTTGCAGACCTCAAAGTTGAACTCCCTCTTTGCTTGGTTTGGGCTCGAGTTGAAGTTTGATTCCAACCCATTCAATAAGTTTACTTGACACTATTTAACTACCGAGCGTTCTAAAGATGATTTTTAAATAAAAGTAAACTAAATAATTCTTGAGTGGTTAAAAGAGTTGTTCACAAACTATTTGTCAACAAGGCAAATTCCTTTTTCTTTTCCAAATTTGTCTATTTAACATAATAAACGAGTTGAATTGAATTTTAATCAAGTCAAGTCATATCAAGTTACCTGTGGAATGCATCGTGTCAGTTGTCTTTATAATTAATGAGAAGCCGTACATAAATACGTTGGAGTAGTCACAAATACCAAACACATAACGCATATAATTTAACATGTATGTATGTTTAAGAATAATCTCCCTTACTAACAATTGAAAAAAGACTTGTTCTTTGGACCCCTGTTTGGTAGCTGAATCAAACAATTGTCAAATTCGAGTTTGATTGTGATAAAAATCATCGACATATGTTTGACCGTTAATATCAATATTGAAACTCTTAATACAAGTTACAAAACACAATCTATAGTACAAGTATTGACCAGTATCAATTTTAATATTGATACTCCATGTATCAATACCAAAATTGAGATGTAGAAGGATACATTGTTGATACCCTAACTAAAGATAGACATAAAATAATGATCCGCCGGCAGCCATCTACTGTATATATGTTAATCTATCTTCTATGCCCTGGACTACGTACGTAGTAATTAATGTGGAGAAGACGTCATTGGAGAGCATATTAATTTGCCGCTTGAAACTCATCCATTTGACTTAACTAGTCATATCACGTGCTTCGCACGTGTTCGAATGATATATTATATACCGATTATATATAAATTTATAGGATAATTGAGATAAATTCTTATGATAGATAAGTACATTATAAAAAATTAGTTAAATTATAAATGTTATAGTTTACTCTTCAAATATACACATAAACCAGTAATCAAACTGACATTGATTTGAGTGACATTTATATGAATTTAACAACTTTCATTTATAAAGATTGATTATAATATTATAAACAACACTCCTTTTATATTATTATTTTTATTATTATTATCATATTTATTTATTTGCAACCAATGTAAACATTGATTGATTCTAGTTAGTTATGATATATTTTTATATTTCTAGACTTATACATTTCAAATGAAAATGAACATAATTTTGAAAGCAAAATAAGATGCGGAGAATGAAGACATCCACCACAACCTAGCAAGAAGTAAATATTACAACATAAATTATCATAAATCAATCTAAAATCGGTAGGACAAAAATATTATGTCAATTAGACACAGAGTAACAAAAAGGCCACTCATGCTTTTGATACAAAATTTTTACTCTACTTATCAAAAAATCGAGTCACAATAAGCTATCATCCATGCATTACGAATACATCTCAAATAAGTTATATAAAGAGGTGAGTGAAGAATATGTTTTCAAATTTTACTTTGTTCATAGCAAGTCAAATTCCGAATCGACAACATTAATGTGTCCCACCTAACCAACAAACTTTCCACTTCACAAAAATCCTAAAAGAAATAAAGTGGGATCCTCTGCGTCAACAATAACAATGCACAAATGTATTTGGCACACGAAAGAACTTGAATGGGAACGAACATTCAGATCTAGTCTAATTTTCACTTAAACTAAACTCATCTTATGACGACATCACCCGATCCCAATTGGATTAGGTATAACAATTAATCCAAATCTTAATTGGGTTTACAAAGCCTAATTCTCCAAATTGGTCCGCTACAGAGACCTACAGAAATTGCTCCAAATCCTATTTGAGTCTACAAAGACTAATTCAAATTTTCGCTAAACTTCGAGATAGAAATTTTAAATTTGAGAATTTCTTTTAGTTAAGAGTTTACATCTTACTTTATTTCATTTTTACTTTTGACATATTAGGTTTATAATGTGAACTCGACATTTTTCAATTTTCGATATGATTACCTTGGTCATATTCAAGAAGTGGCAAGTTAGATTAGATGAATTTTATTTAATCATATTTTGAACCAATTTCAAATCAACTCAAGTCCTTCCTTAAATTTTATAAATTATATTAATACATAGCTTACTTTATCTTACATTCACCAAAAATTAAAAATATTCATTTATTTAAAAAATACTAATTATAAGAAATGGCTACCTTCTTTTGAGTGAAACTTTCAATAAAATATCTAGGTCATTTATGGTACAAAACTAAGTTTAAATCATAGTATATAATCGTGGCATTCGGATTGGCATTTATAAAAAATAAAGTCACATTGTTAGACATTTATTTTCAATTTTAACCTCTAATTCTATTACACTTCTTGGTAGGTAAGAGAATAATAAATTGGGATTCCCCACCCATCACTTGACTTCTTTCTCATATATAATGAGAAATGCGGGATAGGAATATGAAAAGAGAGTAACCTATGGTGGAAAAGGAATGAAGAAGTAAAGATAAAAAATATTAACAACGTATGTAAAGAGAAAAACACGAGAAATGTAATATGTGACTAAAGACATCTCAATTGCCAAATGTACACATAAAGAGAAAAGGTATTGAAAAACAAATAGAACATAAAAAAGATAATCTGCATATAGAAAAAAAAAGAAAATATACGTAATGAGAAAACATTTTTAACATTACCGTGAAGTCTCCTATATACTTAAAAAGTAGCATTTCATGGGTGTTAAGACTCTTTTTCATGTAGAGTACAAAAGTTGACAACCAACCTATTAAGAATAATAAGAAAAGAGAGTAAAGTTGCTCCATGAAAAAATGGACGATGAAGTGTAGATAAAAAAATATAATCACATATATAAAAGAAAAAGCATAGGAGCCTAGGGGAAGGGGTAAAGCTACTCCATGGACTGCACGCCAAGGCCACCATTGTCACCATTGAGGGGTCTAGCGACAACTCCTCTTATCGTGTCAAGTTAAGACGTTGCCGGTGAAAGAGGAGAATCATGAAGCCAATCGAGTCCATAGAAGGTGAAAAACTGATACGAATCGGCGAGAGTAGAGTGAGGGGTCTCATAGGTACGCAGATATCCTCTTTACTTCACTCTAGCAAATCTCCTCTAGAACGGCAACACCGTAGCCTTGCATAGAGAGGAGAGCGGTGTTTTCTGCCACGCGACGAGGTGTCATTCTCCGACGCATACACCAAGCCCATACGTGGCCTATGGTGTTATGTGGGGATGCGACGTGTTCGTAAGAATCGATGGGCCGACGAAGAAAGTCGGCGAAGAATCGAGGACGAATCGAGCGGCTCAATGTTGATCGGACGATCGGGGGAGACATGATGAACAAACATCATTCGCCCGAGCAAACCAACCAAGAAGGGAGAGAGAGAGAGAGAGAGAGAGAGAGAGAGAGAGAGAGAGAGAGAGAGACGACAAGGAGGGAGAGGTAGTAACGGCGAGGAGATGGGGGCGGAGATGGCACTGAGAGGTGGAGATGAAAACGGCTAGAGATGCCAGTACAATGAGGGAGAGGTAGTAACGGCGAGGAGATGGAGGCGGAGATGGCACTGAGAGGTGGAGATGAAAACGGCTAGAGATGCCAGTACAAGGAGGGAGAGGTAGTAACGGCGAGGAGATGGAGGCGGAGATGGCACTGAGAGGTGGAGATGAAAACGGCTAGAGATGCCAGTAGACACTTGTAACACAGATGAAAATCGGATGATTGGACGAGGGGACAACACTCGTTCACGTAGTTTAAATAACATGATGTATTTTATTTCAAGGCAATATTTTAGATAGTTTGTCAGAATTTCATGATTATTTATTTAAATGTATTAGCTAGGTTTGAATTAAAGCACTTAAAGGTTTTAATTGAATATGAGAGACTTTGAAAATTTAAAGGAAAGGTCCAAAAGTAACTACTTTGATGACTTAGTTCACAATATGTATCATTACAATATTACGAGATTTAAAGTAACTACTTCGATGACTTGCCCGTAATATAAAGTTTTCTTATTTATTTGACTCTTTCAACTCGCCAACATCTTCAACAAAATATGAGAGAGAGAGAGAGAATTGCTCAAATGATAACATTTTGTATTGCAAACCAAACATGTATATTTACATGAAGTGAAATGGCATAAGTCAAATATGCTGTCATTATAACGGATATCAAAGATAATGTTGTGTAGCCAATAGAAAGTAGCTAACTCCTACTTTAGTGAATAAAAAATGATTAATTAATAGATAGAAAATAGAGAAATTTGCAAAGTAGAAAATTTTAATTAATGTAAAAAAATATAAAAAATATATATTATAGAAACATCAAAAGTTATGAAATCTAAAAAATTAAAGGGTAGGGATTCAAAATATGAAAACTCCGAAAACTTGGAAATCAAAAAGATTGGAAAAAATGAAATTTGAAAAGATTAGAAATATGACAACTAATTAAACACTTGAAAAGTTCAAAAATCCCAGAGGTTTGAAATTCTTAAACCGTAAAAAGTAAGATTCTAAAGATACATTAAATTCGAGATGCCTAAAAATTTTCAAAGAAAGAATTTTAATCTAACCCAACCAATGATTTTTATTATTGAATTCATTAATCATAATGGGATGTTTGTATGCATGACAAATTGGGATTTTATTACAATTTTATATTTTTATAACAAAACTTCTTACAAGAGGTGTTTGACAATCATTATAATTTTATGGTTTTAAAGAGTTTTACTTTACGAACAAAAAAAAGCAAGTGATACTTTTTTTTTATCTTGTCATCTCCCACCTTGTTCACCATATATGGTATTCACTATTTTTTATCATCATATCTTCCCAAACCCGATAAATATATTTTATCGATTAGCTTAGACTTTATTTTCGATACAATCTTTTATCATGAAAAATGTACACAAAAATATTGTTCAACCAAATACCCTACGTGATGTAAGAGCAAAGCTAGGACGTGAATGAATACATGCCAAACAAATTTTTAAATTTTATAATAGCGTAATGTAGATTATAAATTTTAAAAATAAAACTACACAAATAAAAAATCAAGTCCAAACACTTTATGAATGCATATAATTAAGATGTCAGTCAAAATTTCATGTTACCCGAGAATCTATTAGTAAAATATTTTGTAATTTATCATCACTATGTCTTAGAACTATTCAACCATTGTTGATTTCACATTTATAAAAAATATCCTCGATGTCATATTATATTGTTGAATCTTATTTGACAACAATAAGTACCAAGCAATAAATAGATTTACCAATAAGCTTATCATTTTTAGATGCTTTCATTTTTTCTTTTTTTTAGTTTTCTAGTAAATACATATTTAGATATTTTAAATTTATGTCATACTTTAATAATGATATAGCATTTATATTTACACAAAATACATTTATAATACCAACCGATAAAATAATAGAATGCAATGTTAGTTTTATTTTAAAAAATAGATAATATCAACTATTAAAGATGTGATGTTGACAATTATTATAAAACAAAGTTTGTAAAAATGGTGATTAAAATTACATTTTTTACACACACACAAAATGAGACCGTATAAAGAAAAATAATGATGTCGATGTTAAGTTTAGAGTTCAGTAATAATCCGTATTAGTTATCAATATAATAAAATATCATTTTAAAATGTGACAAGGGTAAGTGGATTTTGGTAATAGATATTTCTATTATCAGCGAAAAGGGTTAAGTTATTTTGAATAAATTGAAACTTTGTTATAATTTTGGTTTTTTATAAAAATAAAAATAATTTTATTTATGAAAATATAATTTAAATTAATCTATATAAAAATAAATTAATAAATATCATATTACTATTGTATCTAATCTAGCATCTTTAGTATTTATTTTTATTTTGTATTCTTTATATAACAAAATTGTAACTATTTATATATTTATTTATCACAAACCTAAGATACTATTAACTGTCCATGAATTCACCGTGAATGTATTACTATTACATCTAATTTACTATCATTGATATTTACTTTTATTTTGTATCTTTTGTATGACAAAATTGTAACTATTTATATAGTTATTTATCACAAACCTAAGATGCTATTTAAGTTCAAAGAAAAAGATCACGACGAGTCCATGGTAAATATGGACAATAGAAGACTATTTTTCTGAGGTATAATAAAATGATATACACCACCAATCAATTGAATATCGATAAAACAAAACTATGAGGAGAGAGGATGTATCTAGACAACAAGGGAGGCTATATGCTTGTTGATGAAACAAGGACTCCCACTTCTAATAGATAATAGATTACCTTCGGAATAACTAGTATTTAAAAAAAATCCAGAATTAGGTGGAGATGAGCTTATCTCTCTCTCTCTCTTTTTTTGTTTGGCCACAAGAAGATGAGCAAACCCTGAGTACACATAGATAGAGAGATAATGGGTAGAATTGTCTGATAATCAATCCTTATCTGAACAAAGCGGGCGCAGCGCAGCAACGCCCAGTACCATCAGATATCTTCGCCGTCACCCCCGAGCGCACCGGTGAACGCTACCCACCAACCTCACGTCATCAGTTGCATGCGTGGACAGATATATTTTCCAATTATACTCAATACTAAATTTATAAACAAAGATCACAAAGAGTTCTTATCAGATAATTTTATATTTTGGTATCATATATCCCACAAATATGACAGTGCTGTATTTTATAAGAATATATATCAAGATATTTTGCCATCAAACAGCTCTCCAGGGCACGCGCATGCACGGTACCAGCGGAACCTCGTCGAGAGTGATACGATCTGCACGAACCGCCCGGACGTCGTCTTCCTGTGTTGTATGTACCATGTCAGGGGTGCCATCATCCTCCGTATGCATGCTATTATCGTCTCAAATGCAGACTTTTTTCTACTGGAACAATTATTTTATACCTTATCTGATACAATTGTTGGACATCTTTATTACTGTCAATTTTAAAATTGATATTGATCTTTTGATTAATAGTATCAATCTTAAAATTATAGTGCAACTAACACATGTTATATAATATAAGTGTTGATTTATATCAATTCTAATATCGACATTTCATCTTTTAAAAATATCAATATCAATATCAATATAATATTACTTTTGATATTCTAACTAAATGGGTTGTTACCTCGCCTTTTTAAAACTCCTGTTATCCATACGCTTTGTGCAATGTGTGTTGATAATAATTATGGGATGTTTGGTTGCATCACAATTTTGTGTATTTTTATGATAAAAAATTATATTAAAATAAAAAACGAACGACATAAAATTATTATGTTTAGAGATATGTGATAACAAAAAAAATTAAATACCATATATGATCGAAACAAAATGAGAGATCACAAGAAAAAAAAGGTGAAACTCTCTTTTTCGTTTAAGAAAAAATCACTTTCAAAATATAAAATTATCGTGATTGTCAAACACCTTTTTTAAACAATTTTTTTTATATTTTTTAAAAATTAAAATAAAAATTTTCATCATCGTGCCACCAAACACCCCGTTAATGTTTTGCATATTTCATGAAATTTAAGATGATACTCTTACACATCATTAATTATACCCCCCTGATATCCACCCCTTTTTTATCACTTCTCACCAAACATAATATTTTTATGTCATCTTAAATTTTATTTAACAGATACGTTAATCACAAAAGAATTATTTATAAAAAGTGCCGGCGAGACGTGAGACGGGCTTCCGAAAACCTCCCTGGTGTAATTATGCAATTATGAAGTTTTAGGGAGAGTTTAACGAAAAGACGGTAAACCTGCAACTTTTATTCTGGTCAACTTCGTCTTCCTCCGGACTGCGGAATACACTTGCAGGTCCATCTCTTCCGGGCGCCGGAAAAGCCCTGCCGAGATCGTCACCGTTGCAAGGATGGGCTGGCCTCTCCCCAGGTCTCCGATGAACAGCCGAGAGGAGGACAGCGCTGTCCTCGATCCCGACCCTCCCTCCGGCAACATGATCTTCGAGGCCTTCAGCCGTCAGCAGCGCCACGAGGCGGCCACCACGCCCCGCACCGTCGGCCAGCTCCTCAAGCAAGTCGGCGATAGCGTAAGAAACAGCCCCCATGATACAGATGACGACGACGACGACCGCCTCCCGCCGTCACCGTATCACCACATCCTGGATTTCAAAGGGATGTCGCCGGCGGCGGACGGCTCTGGAGGCCAAGCGCCGCCGCCGTTCGTGCTGTCCTTCACGGAGCTCACCTACAGCGTCAAGGTCCGCAAGAGATCGGCGCTGTGGAGGAGTACCGGAGAGGGGAGACGAACGAGGGTGATCCTAGACTCGGTGTCCGGGGAAGCCCGGGAGGGTGAGATCCTAGCTGTGCTGGGCGCCAGCGGCTCCGGGAAGTCCACCTTCATCGATGCGCTCGCCGGACGCATCGCCGCCGGCAGCCTCCACGGGCGGGTGACGCTCAACGGGGAGGCCCTCGACCAGATGGGGCACCTCCTCAAGGCCATATCCGCCTACGTCATGCAGGACGACCTCCTCCATCCCATGCTCACCGTGGAGGAGGTTCTCACCTTCGCCGCCGAGTTCCGCCTGCCCCGCTCCGTGCCCCGCTCCAAGAAGCGCCTCCGCGTGAGCGACCTCATCGACCAGCTCGGCCTCCGGGACGTCGCCGGCACGATCATCGGCGACGAGCAGCGGAGGGGAGTCTCGGGAGGGGAGCGCCGGCGGGTGTCCATCGGCGCCGACATCATCCACGACCCCATCATCCTGTTCCTGGACGAGCCCACCTCCGGCCTCGACAGCACCTCGGCTTTCCAGGTGGTGCGCGTTCTTCAAGGGATCGCGCGCTCCGGCAGCGTCGTCGTGATGTCCGTCCACCAGCCGAGCTCCCGTATCCTCGGCCTGCTCGACCGCCTGCTTTTCCTCTCCCGAGGGCGCGCCGTGTACAGCGGCGTCCCAGGGGAGCTGCCCGCCTTCTTCGCCGATTTCGGGCGTCCGGTGCCGAAAAAGGAGAGCCACACCGAGTTCGCCCTCGACCTCATCCTCGAGCTGGAGGCCGCCGGCGGCGGCACCGAGGAGCTTGCCCAGCACCACCGCCAATGGCAGGCCAAACACGCGAGGAAGGAGGCGGTGGCGCCGTCCACGCTCCCTCGAGACGGCGCCTTTACCTTGCGGGACGCCGTCAGCGCGAGCATCTCTCGGGGTAAACTTGTCTCCGGCGCCGTCAACGTTGCCAAGATGGGGGGAGGCGGCGCCGGCGCCGGCGCCGCAGCTTCCGGCCGCGTTCCGGCCGGGTCGGCAAACCCCTTCTGGATCGAGGTGGGGGTTCTCACCAAGCGGTCCTTCACCAATTCCAGGCGCCAGCTTCTCCATATCGTCGTCTTCCCGCAAATCGTGGTGTTCGTCACCGGCTTCATGTTCTCCGCCATTTTCTGGCGCCTCCCGCACTCCGTCGACGGCATAAAGGAGCGCCTCGGTTTCCTCGCCTTCGCCGTCACCGCCACCTACTTCACCTGTGCCATGGCGTTGGCGGAGTTCATCCAGGAGCGCTACATCTTCATCCGCGAGACCGCCCACAGCGCCTACCGCCGTTCATCCTACGTGCTCGCCGGCATGCTGACGACGATTCCCAACATCTTCGTTCTCTCCGTCACCTTCGGGGCCGTCACCTACTTCGCCGTCGGCCTCGCCGGCGGCTTCTCGGGCTTCCTCTTCTACCTTGGCGTCGTATTGGCCTGTTACTGGGCCGGCACCTCCTACGTCACGTTCCTCTCCGGCGTCGTCCCGGACATCCAGCTGGGATTCACCGCCGTGGTTCTGAGTCTCTGTTCCTTCTTCCTTCTCGGCGGCTTCTTCCTGTCCCGGGACCGAATCCCGCGCTACTGGCTATGGCTGCACTACATGTCGCTGGTGAAGTACGGCTACGAGGCCATGGCTCTGAACGAGTTCGGAGAACCGGGGCGGTGCTTCTTGAAGGGGAACCAGCTGCTCGACCAATTGAAGCCGCTGGCGGACTTGCCGCCGGAGACCAAGGCGGGGTTGCTGGATGGCCTGGGTATGATGCTGCGGTTGAACTTGACGGAGGAGACCTGCTTCGTCAACGGGCCGTACGTGCTGAGGGCGGCGGCGGTGACGGATTTGGGGAAGTGGGCGTGCTTGTGGATCATCGTCGCCTGGGGGTTCATATTCAGGGTGTTCTTCTACTTCTCTCTTCTGGTCGGCAGCAAGAACAAGAGGAAGTAGAAGGCCTTCCCCCCCCTTCGTGCCAGGACCATGTTTGGTAGCAGGTTTTTGTATGCATACCTCAAATAAATACTCTTGAGAAGATAGTTTGATTTTCTTACAGATACTCCCCAAATATCCACTAACCTAACCTAATAGGATCATCAACAAATTTCGGAATACAGTAGTTGCTTCGTAGTAATTACTTTTTAACTTTTTCAATAAACCAATATTATATAGATCATAGTGTTGGTAGTAGTTCTGCTGTGCTGCTTTTAAACTCTTTATTAAGGAAGTCCTGCCTGAGCAATTTAGGCTCTTTTCTTCCAGCTCGGTAGAGATTTTAATCCGGCTGAGATTTTGAGATTGTAGCGTTTGATGTGGATGTCTTCTTCACCTGGGTGTTGTAGTTCTACCCTCTCGATTAATGTTTATGGTTCTGAGTTTTCGGGTGCATCGGGCTAAGTTTCACCCTTCGGGGTCGCATGCGCGGATGCTTTCATATTACCGCTTGCGAACACTTTCGCTACTTCTTTGATAAGTTTGTATTGATTGATTGAGAATATAAGTGTGTTAACAGCACGTCTCAAGTCTTTTCTTTTTTTCTCTTAAGTTTTTCAAAGAGTGTGGTGATATCATCTGTTTCAGTTTGAATTAAGGAGTGTACTAGGGAATTAAGGAGTGTATTTTGGCGAGTGAGTGGAGTAGACGTGGTTTTTGTATGTTTGTTTCTGAATAATCTTGTGTGTTTAAGCGATTTTATTATGGTTTGTTCCTTTTTCGAGTAGTGGTATGTGGGATGTTACTTTTAGGGGGTGTTTCTTTGACCGTCATTTTCTTTCTTTCTTTTTTTACCAGCTCCTGAATTTGGTTAGTCCCCCCTGTGGACCACCAATATTGTTGTTTCTTGGACCATCAATGTTGGAACTCTTAGTGCAAACAAGGCATGATATGTAATATAAGTGTATGCTTGTATCAATTTTGATATTGATACTTCATTCTCTACAAATATTGATATCAAAATTAATATATTATCCCTTTTGATACTACAACCAAACAGGACCTAATTAAGTTTCACTTTTTCTGGATACTGTGCACCGCTCTTTCTCCAAATCTTGGTTTAAGAAAAAAGATACTAGTCGAATTTTATGGAGGGCATCGGTTCATGTTATGTAAACTACATATTGTCCATTTTCACGCTTTGATGACTATTATCAAGCTTCGTTTGCGCTAAGTGTTTGGCTTGGATATTTGTTGGTATATTATATTGTATCCATCCGTTGGATTCCCCTTGTAGAAAAGCAATTTCATGATGGATTCTACCAGGAAATCGAGGATAGCGAGTAAACTTCCGTCTATGCTCAATGGCGAGTCGCCAGAAGAGCATGAAAGCAATACAAATGAAAGCAAGAGGAAGGTGACTCTTCGAAGTTTGAACCGCTAATTGTTCTGTTATCTGTTATTGTTCTGCTCTTAAATTTCTGACTTGGGGTTCACTAGTACTGTTTACACTTCGAATATTGTGCTATATTGAAAGGTAAAGAGTGCAGTTGCACTTCAATCTCTGTCTGCCATACTGCTCCGAAGAAGAAAGTCTAACTAGTTTAAGTTAACACTAACTGAAAATCACATCTACTTTTTATGGCTGTTGCATGTATAATTATAAAATGGTGAAAACTCCATTTCTCTGGGCGCAAGTACTTCTTGTGGATAAAACCATGGACTAATTATGCTGATCAACCATTTAACTGGCCCTTCAGGAAGCATGCTTCGTAGGAGCCAGATCCTAATCGGTCGATCTTGCAATCTCGGTTTCTATCATGGTCGTCCAAGAGGCCAGTGATATCAAATCTTTGCACAAAAGTTTAACCACGTTAAGTAAAGTTTTGCATGAACAATCAATAATGTCATGATTGAGAAATAGATGATCCAAATTTCAAGGGGGTTTCAAGAAAACTTTTTTTTTGGGGGGTTGTAACTCTGTTTGTCCCAATCTATGGACTACGGAGTGTTGGATGCTTCTCCATAAGTTCTTTCGTCGGATAGGACGATGAAATAACTTGTTTTCTACTCGAGGACATCATAGGGACCGCCCTTTCCTTGAGTGTTGGAGATAAGTTCCTATTCATTTTTTCAAGGGATGTATGTGAATAGGTCAAGAGTGGGTGATAGTGTAGACAAACATGTATATATGTTGGAGCTATCATTCTTGTGCATGTTGTACTTGCCTTTTAGATGTCAATTTATTTTTTTCCCAGTTTTATGTTACCACGTAGTCTGAATATATTTGTGCATAAATGCCTTGCTAATGTGACCATTTTATCTTGTGTAGTTGTGATTAAGTTTACTGTTGCACTTGTGATTAAGTTTATTGGACTCTAAGCTTCGCTCTCTGATATCAATATTCTGGGATTCCCACCCGGTTGGTAAACGGGGTACAGGGGTGTTTTTCTCGATGAACATATTTGACATCATGATTTGAGCGATAAAATGTTATCTTGCCAAGGATTTTTATCTTTGCGCGTTTGGCTCGTCGATTTGCTGAAGTCCTTGAGGCAGTAGATTTCAATATTTATACTGGCCATTATTTTTAGAAACCTTGTACTTTATAGAACTTTATAATTATGACGTTTAAAATGTAAAAATGATATGAGAATATTTTAAAAAAATCAAACAATCATTTCCTGTCATTTAAAATATTGAGATTCAAATATTCTTGAATTAAATAAATGTCGGATATCGAGTTGGGCCAAGGCCACTAATGGGCTGGGCTCTGATCCCCTGCCATTTGAAAATATTGAGATTCAAATATAATACGGCGTTTGAATTTCTTATCTTCTCCTTGAACACTTTTGTTTTAAAATTTTATATTTTTTTGTCGTCAACACAAAGTTTTAAGACGAAGGACCTATTCGACAAAATTTACCCCATTCTTAAAATCTGTTTATGCCCATTTGACAAGTATTCTCACGTAGTTGCAAAATGAACCTTCTGTTGCATGTGAACTCTAAGTATCAATATATTTTGTTAAAAAATATTTCTAGTAAGTGTGTTAGGAATCCTAATCCATTTAATTGTATAAGTTGCAATTTCTAATAAAACAGAATTTACGTAAATAAGTATTTACGTTGGATGTAGTGAAAAAAAATATAACAAGTAGCGACTGTAAGTCAGCGACCCTGCACCACCATGAGGACGTTTATGGTTTTAGGAGGAAGTGTTCCTCTGTCTCTATCCGAAAAACAGAAGAATAGCAAGTCGTTTTGAAATTTGTAGAGGTTTGTGATGCAACTACGTACCACTCTTAGAATTAGGGAGATCTGTTGCCAGACGTACCTTCCTCTTCTTATATATTTCACAATAAAAAAGAAAGGACAGAAATTGCAACCAAACACCTCCTCTTGGTTTTGGTTCATTTACGGATATAAACACGCCTCTTCTGCTTTGAAACAAGATGCTCATATCAGATGTAATGATTCATCAGTCCAAAAGCATGCGGTTTCCCATCAAGGCTAGGCTAACTTTTATCTGAACGTTTCGCCAGGTATCCAGATATTTGCGTGACCTCCAACGATGGATGTTCTTTCTTATTCATCAGAGATGGGCATATACAGAATAGAAGATATGGTGATTCAGTGGTGCAAGCGTGAGCCCGACAAAGAGAACCTGACCGACAAGTAAATGAGTATTCAGAGAGAACCCAAAAGACGATCTCTCTCTCTCTCTCTCTCTCTATATATATATAGGAAGAGAGTGATCAGATGTCAGAGATGCCCAGGTGTCCACGTTCTGAAGCTCTCGATATACATCTTTAATGCGTTCAGTTCAGCTAAGGAAGCAATAATTTGGTGACCATACTCATCGAATGCTTTGCCTTTTTCATCTTCTTCTCCCTACACCCCCCCCCCCCCGGGATTTTGTACAAAAAGCTGATGGTTGTGACTGCCGGGTATGAAGTTTGTACTTCTTAATAATCATCTTCGTCCCTTCTGTGATCTTTTTGTCCCCAAAGATCTCTTATCGTTCTTCAAATTTGTCTGTGTCAGAAAAGTTCTATTTCACGCTGTTAAATGATATGTACATATATAAGAAAAGGTACATCATGTTCATCCTCATCATGTAATTCTTCAAGCAGTTTAGGAGCTTAAACAATAGGCCGAGAATCGTACTACAGCATCTTGCTCTGTGGAGGACGCCAAACTCATACGCTCCTGATTACGCGCTCAACCTCCAGAAAGAAAGGAAAAAAAAATTAAAGTTGAAAAATTAAAGTTGATTTTTTTTTTCAGGATCACGGGGAAACAATCAAGGAAGAACAATAAGGAAGATCTGATATGAAAGAATCGGAAAAAGGAAACAGCAGCAAGCACTGCCAGCCATACATATATATATATATATAGAGAGAGAGAGAGAGAGAGAGAGAGAGAGAAGGTTCGGCTTCTTTCTGATTAATCGATGGAGAGCGAAATGCCGAAGCATGAGGTTGAACTTTGGCTGACCTACACAGAGAGGTCTCCGACTCTTCCGTCTTCCCTTGGAGCTTCGTGTGCCAAAATTGGTCAAGATATGGAATTGAAATTGTATGTAATTCAACGATGCTTCAAGAAATCTTGAGATCGGGCGTATGCTTGCTCACCTGATCAATTATACGTACGTATGTTGTTGTTGAAACCAAACGGAGCAAGCAAAATTGGATCTTGAAAAACCTGGCGACGACGCGTTCCTCTCTCCTTCACTGATCTTGACGACTTCAGTTATGAATGTCATTATCTAGCTAGCGGAGGAAGAAGAAGAAAGCCAAGTTAATATATTACCAGGTTTTCGACGTTGGACTTTAGTGAATTACAGCACATATATATTCCACTCGTGTTCGACAGCTGCCGATCTTGCCCCAGCAACATCACCTGCCTGCAACTTCGCTATGCGCGGATCTACTAGTTAATTAGATAGTCAGTGAAAATATTTAGCTGGAAAAAAATGGGATTTTGGAGAAAGATAGATCTTGCATCAAGACCACGCAGCACCGTCGTAACCAGCGCATCGTAGCCCAGGCCTATCAAGCCAGAACTTGCCCTCGTGCTTGAACTCCTGCTCCTCTCCCTCTTTCAAGGTTCTGAATCTGCTCGATGGTGATCGTTGTATAGATAAGCCTGCACGGCGATGCGGTGTCTATGAACACGCTGCGCGGTCTTGAGCAAGGTCTATCTTAACCCAAAGATCCATTTATATATATGTACACAGCCCTGAGAAGAAATGCTCTGGATTGTCAAACAAAAGGAACCGGCAAAGCATGACATCTTAAAGAAAAAAAAAATTGAGGAGCCAGGAACATGCACCCGAAGCATTCAAAACTTACTACACCAAAAACATCAAGAAGAGACATATACATACAGAGAGAGAGAGAGAGAGAGAGAGAGAGAGAGAGAGATCCCACACGATGTATGACACCTACAAGACGGCTGCATTTATAGAGAACCTTGGTGGGGAGGGAAGGAAAAAGAGGATTGGACTCCCCTGGTAAGAGTGTTCATGGTTTAGTTTTCGGAGATTCTTCTCCAAGCCAAAGCAGACCAAAGTTACCTTCCAATCAAATCAAACAAACACAACAAATTTGGTTCGGTCAGCTTTGCTTTTGATCAATTCATATTCTATTAGCGTATGCCTATTATTAAATGAACATTACGAAACTATTGTCACCAAAACATTTATTTATTAAGTATTTGATTTAATTACGTCTAGTAATTATTCGATCTATCAATTTCATCTGGATAGAAAAATCCTTGAAACCAAATCAAGCTGAATATATTATTAGTTTCAACCCCAGATACTGTGCCGGCCATCTCCTCCTCCACGTCCGCGTGGTCCTTTTGTTTCGAATCCTCCTTCTGTCTGCACCACATGCACTGTCATCGAGAACCATCTAACATCATAATCATGAAAATGAGAGATTTCCGCAGAAGGAAACGCAAGGACGGTAGAAGTAAGAACGCCGAGCAGCAGCTGTCGTTAACCAAGAAGGTGCTATGGGTACGTACGCTTTCACCTCTCCTCTCATTGGTCTTCAGCAGAAATGAGCAGCTAAAGTATCTAGATATTCAGACAGATAGATAGATACGTAAGTGAAGAGAGAACATATGATTATTTCTCTCTCCTTTTCGTGCAGGAAACTTCTTCGTCCTTGGTTCACCCCCCAGGGGGGTGGTGATGGAGAGAGCAGATGAAAGGAAACCCATGCTTTCTTAGTTTGAATGATCTGCGAACTGCAAAATCTAGAGAGAGGGGAGAATTAAACATATATATATGTAGAGAGAAAAGTCCTGCAATCCTTCAATAGTTCCATTTCTTGTCTCTCTTCTAATAGTATAGCAGATTATGGAGAAAATCTGCCAATAACAAGTGTACCCAATTTACACTGATGTGCTAAGAACACTGCTTGCTCGCCAAATTTCAACATAATCTGTGAATTAACCTCGATTTGACATTGAAAACAGGAGAGTTAAAAGCTTCAAAAATTGGGTCAAACTCGGAAAGATCAAATTAGACTGCGTTACTGAGAGTAGAAGAAAAGCGCCAATTCTTCGATATTTGGGTGTGCTTAATCAGGTAAGCTTCATCTAACCCTTTTCTTCCGTGCCTAACCGCGTGGGATATCTTGGAAAACTTGCCTCATTCTCAGGAAGAAAGGAAGTCAATCAACCCGTTTGTGTCAGCTCCTTGTTCGGTCACATACCCTTCAGGAATCCGAGGTACGCCGTGTATGGATTGTTGAGGAATACTGCAAAAAAAAAAAACTAGAGATAATAATAATCGATGGTGGAAAACAGGTGACGTAGGGGAACAGGGTCCATAGAGCTGACAAGAGAAGAAACTCTTCAATGCTTGGTTGCTCATGTACCCAGAACAAAGCGCGGAGCAAATGATCGGAAGAGTATTATTCTTATCTGGAATTATCTGAGATATCTCGGCTTCCCTCGCTATACCCTATGATATTTAGAAGCTATATATGGACTCTCGGTCTCGGCCGTAATCAACAAATAGGCAGTATGATAACGTAAACGATAACGTGTATTTAAGAGAGTAAAAATAGGTGTTTGATTTGATTTAATAAAATGTCTAAAATTTTAAATTTATTTCTAGATATCTTTGGCACAACACAAAAGTTTAGCTATACGTACATCTCCAAAAATAAAAAGATTATAACGATACGTTTAAATTTAAGTAATTTAGAAAGAACTTAGTATTGAATTCAAATATGTTATCAAAAATTTGAATGTCTAATCTTTAACTGATTCAAAAATTAACATTAATTAAGTTAGAACAAACTAGATTTAAAATTGAAAGGGGAATCTTACATACCTCGAGAAACTTCTCAGCCGCTAGGAAAAAGAAGACACGCAAGATATTATTACTGTTCTCAGCCGCAAGGGTTGGCACTGGATTTCCATTGAATTACATGCCACAGAAAAACATGTGGAGTGCCTCAGCTTGTTGATGTGAACTAACTGATATTATTACTGTTCGGAGAATACATACGTAGAACAGATATTCATGTGGGGTTTCAGAAAGGTACATATAACTATTTACGTGACAGCAGTAAATATATCTCTCTCTTTTCTTTTTTGCTTCTTTCCGGGGAGGAGAATGAAAGTTTCCTCCTTTGCTCTCCGGCAGCGTAGCTCGGCGTAGGGCTCTCCTTCCTCCGTCTCCTCTGATCGCTTTGTCCCTTGAGGATAACGAGGGCCGCAATAGTCCGGGAGCTGACTCTTGGTGGCCGTTTTCTTGCTCCTCTCTTCAGCCCCTCTTGAATGTGCTGACCATATACCAGCAGATGCAAGCAAGCGGGAACATCACAAACGAAGGGAAAGATAGGGAAAAGGCCGCATCTTTGACGACATCAACACCCGAAACCACAAGCCACCTGCAACCTCCATGGGGAGAGGAAGAGAAGGCAGAGAAAGCAGGTAGAGGTAGGAAATGGTGGCTGCTCCATACCCCTCTTCCTTCATGCGCCCTATGGTGTTGCTCCTCCATCAGGGGGGCACCGGCAGCAATGCCAAGTCTGTACCATTTTTCATGGGCGTAGATCACTTAAAAGCTGTTTATGTAAGGGAAAGAATTATGCCCGTCGTGGCTACAACTTATCCCTGTTCCAGAGTTGATTCTTTACGAGGAATTGGATCGAAGCATGCATAAAAATAGTAACTCGCTTTAAGCAGGTTTACTATAAATCCATAACCTTACTTTGGATGTCCTATAAATTCACTCGAGCCTACTTGCTAAAGATTGGTTTACGTTGAAAATATTTTTTTTACTTGTAATAAAATCTGAGTTTATGATAATTACATGTAAAACGAGAAAACTAAGGGTCCGTTTGGTTACACGTAATATTAGAATTTTAGGATATCTTTTTCATGTAATCATCTTTCCAGGAAAATTAAAATCAACGTAATTTATTTGGTAGCACGTAAATCATTTTCTGGACAATCATGTTTTACTGTAATAAAAAAGAATTAGAATGCATTTTATTTCACTTTAAAAATTATTATTGAACATTTATGATTTATAAATTGTGAATATCTTTTCAAGTTAGTTATTTTTGTTAGTTCAAAAAAATAAAATTTTACATTCAAGTTTATAATAAAACTAAATTTTATTTATTAAATTTACTTTTACACATAATGATATAGATCTTGAATAAAAATATTTATTTAAATAAATAAGTTTACAAAAATATTAAATATATATTTAAATAAATATTTTATTCAGTTAAATAAATCACTATATATATTTATGCATGATCACGGTCTTACATTTTAATGGGACTGTTGTGCAGAAAACGGCATACGTCTGATTTTTGGCGGATGCCAAAATCCATAAAATTAGGAGTCAAAGGAGTTAGTTTTACATTGACTCCAAATTTACATGCAAACAAATGAACTTCACGAGCACATTTTCGGGAAAAGTTTTACCTCAGCGTATTTTCTGGATAAACAAACGGACCCTAAGTTTAACTATAATGCATTTATGATAAATGCATCTCGGCATTCCATTTTCTTTTGTTTTAAATATGCTTTTACATAACTTGCATCCAAACAGGCATAAGACTTCAGAAGAAATTTTGCATACTTCCGTCCAGAGTCCTCAAACGTAGGTTTTTGTATGGTCATAATATGCTTGGCTGGTATTTAGAATTTCATGGAAAAGGCGGAATGAAGTGGAAGAACTTCTGGTAGCAACAACAGAAGATTTGTACCTTTTATCTTTATCATATCACCTGTTGCTATCAAAATGATAAGATACAAGTGAGGCTCAGATTTTATGGAAATAACTAGGGAGGTATCCAGGTAAAAAAATATCTTTTTAGATGGACTATAAAATTCCAGGAAAAAGAAACCTGGATTGCAGAAGTGTCCGATAAGAGAAGTTAATAAAAATGGTTGTGTCCTTCAAGTGTCCTTCAAGTGTTTGAAGACTGCACCTGAGTCAAAGTGCTAAAAGAATGAGGATGCTTGTGGAAATGGATCTGTGAAGTATCATGTTGCAAATATGTCAAGGTTCAGTTGGTGAAAGATATAAACTTTTCATGGGCCAAGTAAATTGTCAAAATAGTTTTTTCGGTTAATGAGGATAATGTCTAATTCGAACTCTAGTATTATGCTGCATCTGAACAATGTATCAGTGACTTAAATGCTTGTCTACTCAAGCTCAGATACACATTTCTGTGTTTTCTCTTGGATTTTTATATCTTAAGTCTCTGTTTTATCCAAGTGTTGTATTTTAGGAAAGGGTAACTGTAGTTCATCATTTACACAAAATTCATTTAAGTTTCTTGCGCTAATTTCCTATATTATTTATTTTGTACATTTTCAGAAGGCGGATCCAAACTACCATTAGAGCATCTGCGCATGTTGACAAGTACTCTAAGAGCAACATAATTGTATCACCCTCTATCTATCTGCCCATTTTGCCAAGTTGGGAGAACAGGTTATGTTTTTTTTCTTTTGTTTCTGGAATTACTAATTAAATTATATAACATTTATCTGTTTGATGTTGAACATTCTTTTGTTTTTCTCTCTTCCAGTCCTATGCCTAATCCAGCTTACTTTTATATTGATGGGCTTGTCTAGGGGTGTATGTTAAGTGACACACACTCTCTCTCTCTCTATATGTGTGTGTGTGTGTGTGTATAACATGTGAGTGCTCGTGTGTATATGTATAATCACACATGCACATGAGACATGCAAACACTAGGTTTCACTTGCTGTTGAAAAATGAATTTGGTCTTTGGTGGATATATGACGTGTGGCACTCATATTCTGGTAATCATTTGCAAACTCATTATCTTTTATGCTTTCTCACTTCTATCTACAAGGCATTTTCCCTTCTGTGTTGGGAAGGGATGTATCGATTAAACATTAACGCTAGCAATTTTGTTTTGTTCAATCTTGGAATTGACATGCGTGTAAATTCAGTATTTTTATTTAACAGGGACTAATTTTTCTTATAATTTAGGTAAAAGCAATGGAAGTGGCAGGATGTGATTGGATTCATGTGGATGTAATGGATGGCTGTTTTGTCCCAAACATCTCCATTGGACCTCTTGTAGTTGATGCCCTGCGCCCTGTTACAGATCTTCCATTGGATGTGCATCTGGTATTAATGGACTTGTTTCTTCTTTTATTCTGTACAAATACACACTTTCTTTGGTTGCTGATATCTGTAGTCACATGTTAGTTCATGTAACAAGGAGCAAAACACTGTAAATTTCATATTCACTGGTATGACTCTTCCAGATGATTGTATAACTGGAGTCTGGAGCAGCGGATTCCTGATTTCATTAAGGCTGGTGCAGATATTCAGTGTCCACTGTGAGCAACCTTCAACCGTACATTTGCATTAGACAATTAATCAGGTAAAATAAACTCCATTTTTATTTGATTGTCTTTGAAGCATTTGCTGCAGGCATCGTGTGAATCAACATTTTAGTCTTCAATTTATCTGATTTTCCAAGAATATTTTTTCATAAAAGGCTGGAAGTTCTAGTTATTTGAAGTGATATCATGCTGCTGGTTGCCAAGGAATATTACCTGTAATATGCTAATTTTCAAGTTTTATGTCTAAGATGTTTTGCTCTTTTTCGTAAGCTATTCGTGCTTTCTCACCATAAATAATCATAATTCTGTCTTTGGCTTAGGATAAAGCTTAAGGACCTGTTTGGTACGGGGATAAACTAGGATAGACCTGGTTTATCCCCAATCCCCTGTTTGGCACACACTTAAAAATGGGATTAGCCTGGATTAAGTTAATCCAGGTTATCCCCAAAATCAGGGATAAGTGCAGGGACAAGTCATCCCTCCTAATACTTGGATTAAGTTGATCCGGAAATCACATTTGGGGATACGACGTCCGGGGGGGGGGGGCGGGGGGGCGCGGGGGGAGGGGGGGACTCTGGCGTCTGCGGGAGGGGGTGCGAATGCTGCGGGAGGAGGCGGGCTTCGTCCGGCGGGGGTGCGCGGGCGCGCAGGAGCTCCGTCCGGCGGGGAGCTCCGGCGGGGGCGGGGGGTCAGGTGGCGCGCGGCTCTGTCCGCAGGGGGGCCTAAGGTCCGCGCAGGAGCTCCGTCGGGGGGCGCTGGAGCTTCGTCCGGTGGGGAGGGGGGCTGCGGGGAGCTCCGGCGGGGGCGGGTGGCACGCGGCCTGTCCGTAGGGGGGCTGAGCTCCATCCGGGGGGGGGGGGGCGCTGGAGCTTCGTGGGGCGCGCGTGAGCTTCATCCGGTGGGGAGGGGCGAGGAGCATCCGGCGGGGGGCTTCGCTGGCCGACGACGCCGCTGGGGAGGGAGGCGGACGCGCGGCTCTCTCCGCGGCGGGGGGGGGTGCCGTGGACAGGGCCGGACGCCGGGGGCCGAGGGGGGGGGCGAACGGCGGCGGCGTCGCGGGAGGGGGAGCTTCGGGCCGCGGACGGAGGCGCCGGGGGGGGGGGCATTGTCCGCCGGAGGGTCCGCCCGGAAGGGGGGTGCATTGTCCGCCGCCGGAGGGTCCGCACGGAATGGGGGCGGGGAGTGCATGGACCGCCGGAGGGGGGGCTCCGTCCGCCTGGAAGGGAGGGGGGGGGGGCGCCCCGGGAGGGATGCTCTGTCTGCCGGAAATAAATTTTTTATTAATATAATAATATTTTTTTTATATTGCTTTGATTAAGTCAGTTTAAGCGATTTGGTTTGGTTTATATCGGTTTAGAGATTTTTCAAATCGAACCAAGTCGAAAGGGGTCCTAAACCGAACTAAACCCAACCGAATCGGTTTAGAGATTTGGTTTGGTTTATATCGGTTTCAACCGTCCGTCTCCGTCCGTCGGGTTCTGTCCGAATGGGGGCGGGTGAGCTCCGTCCGCGTTTAAACTTATTTTTATTTATATACTTAAATAATATTTTTATATTTATTATATAAATATTTAAATGAGTTAAACTATTTATGAATATGTTATGAATAATAAAATAAGATAATATAAAAAATAAAGATAAAAATATAAAAATTTAAAGTTATCCTCGAATTTATTGTTAACATACCAAACATGGGATAGGATTATCCCTAAACCTATCCTAAGTCAAGCCAAACATAATGGGGATAGGGTCAATCACACGGATTGGTTTATCCCTATCCCCATCCATTTTATCCCGATACCAAACGACGCCTAAAGGCTTTGGGGTGAAAGCTGGCATAGTCTTGTGCTGCACCCTTCTCTGCCATAGAATGTGTGCTTGATGGTAATTTTTCATTTCTTTGCTTAATTTTTTGGATTTTCTATATTTTACTTAGTCTAGCCTCTTGGTTATAATATTATTTAGGGCCAGTTTGGAAGTGGAAAGAGGGGGTCATGCATCTTATTTTAGAATAATCCCATATTGGCTATTGGAAAAGAGTTTGTGAACACATAAGAAAGGTGCCTAACCTTAAGTTTTCAGTTACCACTTACTCTCTCTCGATTCACTTATTCACGGCCTCGTTTGGTGATAAGACAGATAGGGATATCCTTGGATCATCCTCCATTCCTTGTTTGGTTTGGATTCTGAAAAGAAGCAGTTTGGTAGGGGGTACCACTTATTCTAACGATTTTTATCCCCATACGGAACAAATTAGGTTTATCCCCTCATTAACTTATGCCAAACACGCCCATGGAATGAGTTATGTTATTCCATCTAATATTTTTTCATTGCTATAATACAAAACATAATTTATATAATATTTTATTGTTTATGTATTAATATTATTTATTTTAAATTTATATATTAATATCACAATTTTACATTAAATCATATAATACATATTAAAAATATATTATATTAAAATACATTATATATTTCATAAAATACTCTAAAATAAAACTGTATATAAAATGTTATGTTTTATATCAATTAAAACTTACCATGTATCATATATGTTTTAGCTTTAAATTTAGAGTTTTTATTCTATACTTTTAGTTTGCGTTTTTCATCGTATCGATTTTTTTAAATGTATATTTATTCAAAAATTATTTTTATTATTTTTATTTAATTATATATTTATTTAATATTTTCCATTGTAAATGTAATTTCTAGTACTGTAATTTTTTTGATATAAATTTACTGTAATTTTTTTATTTACTACAGTTGTTGAAAATTCGTATTCATTGCACTTTGGCATAGTAAAGGACAACTCATTCTTAACAACCAAGCTGAAAAAAAATAAGTGAAATAACATTTTCTTTATTCCACTTATTCCATATACACACTATATATAAGCATGCTGCTCATTTCCTGGGATTCAAGAGAGAACCTAATGAGCTCAGGATGTCTTAAGTCAATCCTATCTAGGTGTTGTCTGGTACCTTTTATTTTATTTTTTTTGAACAAACACCTTACTATCATTCATAATAAAACTCGAAGTACAAAGACCATACTTACATAGACATAGAGAGAGAGGACTACAAGAAGACCATAACAGTAAAGAGAGCTGAGACACCACAGAAAGTCATCTTCAAGACTAAAACATAGCCAAGTAGCGATCTGCACAGTAAAGTGCATATAGAATCGCTCGGCAGAAGTAAAGACTCCATTAAAGGAGTTTGAGAACTGCCACGAGACCGGATTAACACACCAAAGAGGTGTGGATAACGCCCAAACTAACGGTCTCGTTAGATTGATGACGGCTATGTCGAAGACATAAGAAGACAACATGACACCTGAATACCACAATACAAACAACAAATCCGAACGATACAGACAACACCGAGTGATATAAACCAAACACCACAGTTCCAGTAGCATAAAAGACAAGAGTTCTGAAGGACAAAGATGGGCAAAAACTGGAACGTGGATAGACCTAAAGTAACAAAACAAAACACTTGGGAGGGAGGAAGATTGAATCCTCCTCCCTCCCCCACCGTAAACTACCATAAAATAGAAAGTGGAACCGAACGCTCAAAATCCGGTGTCAATGAGATAAACTGGAAGAGCGTAATCTGTTGGCTGAGGTAGGTTAGAATTTACCAAAACTGAGAGATAGCAAAACTGGCGAGGGTTCCACCTATGGTGAGGAATCTGGGAGCAAAGGCTCCGCCTATGACTTCGCCTCAAAAACCAGACACAAGGCCTCCGCGATGTCCGGGAATGAGGCCCGGGAGCCAAATTGGAGCTCTGCCGATAACCGGGAACGAGGCTCCGCCGCTTCGCTAGGGTACCGCCGATGGCGAGAGATCCGGGAGCGAGGGCTCCGAGCGAGGCCTCCAGAAGCGGGTCTCTGCTGCTGACGAGGATTCCACCGATGGCCGGGAGCGTGGCCTCCGCCACTTGGCGAGGGATCCGCCGATGGCGAGGGAACCGGGAGCGAGGAGAGGGCTTCGCCGGAGGCGTCGCCGAGCACCGCGAGCAGGGGCTTCGCCGATTGGCTTCGCCGGGAGGCTTCGCCGGAAGCGTCACCGAGCGCCGCGAGCAGGGGCTTCCCGGATTGGCTTCGCCAGAGGCGTCGCCGAGCGCCGCGAGGAAGCCCTAGCTCTGCCACGAAGTTTCTCTCCAACTTAGAGAGAGAGAAACACAAGAGGGAATAAGCTGCCTTCAGTAGCTTCCAGGTGTTGTCTGGTACCTGTAGGATTGATTGCAGGCATTGGACCATATATGAGGCCTATAAACTGTCTTTATCTGGTAGATATTATTACATTTGATGAACCAATGTAAAATCATATAATCATTCAAGCATTCAGCACCACTTTTTAAATCTTTTTTATCCGTGGACAAGGGTAACTGGGGTGTTTTACGGTTGTACAATTTTTTTTTGTGTAGTTTCATGATAAACATTAAAATAAAATCAGGTTGTTAAATAATATGTAGATGTATCATGTTTCGTGAGATGTCATGACAGAAGCAACGAGAACCATGTATAACTAACTATATGGTAGGTTTTGTGGGACCGCAACGAAGATAAGAGGTTTTAATTTCTTTTTCTGTCCAAGAAGGAATCGTCTATAAAACATGTTTCTGTAATGACCATGATATTTTGTTTTCAACTTCTTTACAACTTTAAAAAATAGTCAATATAAAGAAATGACCATGATATACATACATATATATATATAAAGAAATGACCATGAAATGTCAATACTCGATTGAGATATACGAGGCCCGCGGTAGCATCCGCGGTGGAACCTCGCACGCGACATCTCTCCGCGGCGGAACCCTCCCCCGGCGGTCCCTTCGCCTGGCGGCCCCCTCGCCCGCGGTAGATCCCCGCGGCTGAACCCTCCGGCGGTCCCCTGTCTCCGGCGGCAACCTCGCACGCGACATCTCTCCGCGGCGGAACCCTCCCCCGGCGGTCCCCTCGCCCGGCGGCCCCCTCGCACGCGGTAGCTCTCCGCGGCGGAACCCCCCGGCGGTCCCCTTTCTCCGGCGGCAACCTCGCACGCGGCGGAACCCTCCCGGCGGGCCCCTTCTCCGGCGGCCATCCCCGGTGGAACCCCTCTCCGAGGCACCCCTCGCCGGCATCTCCCTCCCTGGGGTAAGCTTCGCCGGCGGTTATCCCTTCTTGGTGGTCATTTTCTCTGGAGGCTGACTACACCCGTGGAGCGGGCAGGACCCTCGTGTTGAGGGATTTTTCAGCGGCCACATCCTCTCGTGGTATTCTTGCTGGTTTTCTTCGTACCTAGCGTATTTTCCGCCCGTGATTGACCCTGGTTAGTGTTATTAGCATAATCGTTTTGAGGTCGATTTAGGTTTGGGAGGACTCCCTCCCTTTCTCCATTTTCCAACACTTTGCCTAAAATTATTTTTAGGTATTTTGTACACTTTTGTTGTGTTGGATCTGTGGAGTTCGGCTTACTTAAATTTGTTCCGTTTTTTTTTTCCGTATTGGTGATGTTTGTAGTCCAAAGACCGGGTTATAACTCAGACTTTGTCACCTTTAGCGTTTTAGACGCTGATTCCCTCCCGAGACTGTTGGTTTGGGCTTTATCCACTCCCATTTGAAGTGATCTTCCGGTCTCGCTGCAGTCTACAAACTCTCTTGAAGGAGTTCTTACTTGTACCACCCGATCACGTTTGCACCTGTGTGTGCTGGTCAACCAGTGGTGGTACAGTCTCTTCTTGGAAATTTCTTTTTCCAAGATCACTTCCTTGATGACTCGGTCTAGTGTCTTTGTTCGTTCACCTTTGTCATTGTACAAACTATGTATGCTCTTTAGTCTTGTATAAATGAATATGGTGCTGTCTTTATTCGAAAAAAAAAAAAAGAGAAAAGAGATTGAGATATACGAGGTTAATTTTAGTGCTCATGTTGTTCAATGACCAGGGTTACCGGTTTCTCGATTACGTGGAAGGAAGTAGTAAGCTGGCGCCAATTCAGAGAAATCTTATTATAAAATTGTTTATGTGAAAAATTGATAAAATATACAATATCACAATTTGTGTCTTTTTAGTATTACGGATTTCAAAAAAAATTTGATATTAATAATTAATTATTTTTTAGTATCCAGCCTGTCTCGATCTGGGTTCTGAACTCGTTTGCAGCGTGCGTCCAGACGGAGGACAGCCGGGTTGTGGTCGGCCTATTGCAGGTTTTTGACGGCAGCGGGCCGAACGCGGAGAAGCCTCCGCTCTTGCGCCGCCGTTCCCCACCTGAATCTCGCCGGCCGGCGCGTCGGGGATCTCCGGGGAGAACGAAGAAGAAGCGATCTGTCCTCTGTGTCGCGAGGGGAGATCTTTGAGGAAATGAGAGAGGAGGAGAAGTATCGCTACCACCCGGAGCCCACGGCTCCCCAGCAGCGGTACGGGACGTTTCAAGGGGGGCCGGGCTACCCGCCGCCCCAGCCGGCTATTGGTTTCCCCCAGCCAGACCCTCCACCTGGGGCGGTCTTCCCGTCCGCCGCGGGAGGGCCCGCTTACTACCCTCATGGGTACCAGGCCGTCCCAGGTACCTAAGATTTCTCCTCCTGCGTAGGGATTTCGGGGTCTTTACCGACAAAGACTGTGTTTTTTAGTTTCTCTTGATTTCTTTTGCCCTTGAAGCAGTTGAATACTTTCTTTACTTATTTTGGTTGTGCTCGACGTTTTCTTCTCTACTTACGACTTGCCTGTTAGATTATCCGTGTTTTGCAGTAATGCGTTCGAACTGCCCCTTTTTCGTTGTAAAATACTGATTCTATTATTTCTTATATTCTTTAACACGTATTCGATAGTGCACATTTTGTAAAAAAAATTCTTTTATTTCTGAATTCTAGAACCACAGATCCAAGGGTTTTCGTGCGTTTGGCTGGCAGTAATGATTTTGCACCTGTCGGTGGCAGGATCTATTCTGATTTGTTGGAAAAGTGGGCAAAGTCCCACATCTATGGATTCACTTATATTTTCTGGGTCCTTCAACCTCATGGTTTTGAGGTTTGTGGTATCATAGCAGGGTAGTTAGTGAAGTTATTATAATCTTGGATTATCTTAACTCCTATTCTCACTGCTCATCTTGACAGTGAGGGAGAATGTTGGAAAAGTGGGTATGTCCCACATCGATGGTTCTAAAGTTCACTTGCTTATATTTCCTAGGCCCTCAACCTCAATGCCATAGTTTAGAGGTTTGTAAGATGATTGTCCATGTTTTAGTCACTGTACTTATTACCCGTTTTTATTTATTTTTTCAACCTATATGTTTATGCATGGTATATGATATTTGCAGACTATATCACATTGAGAGATGACACATAAGAAGGGGTGAATAAGAAACTAAAACTATGGATAAGGACTTGAGTCTAAAGATTTCAAGATAGGTATATCTAGATATAATACATACATTGTAAACTTAATAAAAACCAAAGTGAAGAAGAAGGGAGAGTTAGTTTGGATGGAATAATATTACCTTAATATTAGTATATTACTCAGTTTAAATATCTTGGTTCATTTATTAAAAAATATGGAGAATGTAATGAGGTTGTTAATCATAGAATCAAAGCAAGATGGATGAGTGTAGATTGACTGCATGGGTTCTATGTGATCGTAAGATTTCACTAAAGTTGAAAGAATTATTGTATAATCATAAAACCTGTGACATTTATGATGGTGAATGTTGAACAATAAAGAAAATCATACTTCAAAATAAATGTTGCTAAATTAAGAATGTTAAGATAGATGTGTGGTCATATTATATTAGATAGAGTACATAATGAATATATTAAAGAAAATGTGAGAGTAGCAGCAATTTTAGAAAAATTGGAAAAAAGAGAGATTGATACAGTTTGAACATAGACCTAAGGAAGCTTCAATTAGAAAAGTAGAAAATATCAAATAATAGAAATAAAAAATACATGGTAGACCTAAGTTAACATGGAGAAGAGTTATTCAATATGATTCGGATAGTTTAAACATCTCAAAAGAAATAACTCAAATTCAACATGAGTGGATAAAGAGAATCTTTATGGTGAACCCCAAATAATTTGAGATTAAGGCTTGAGTTGAGTTGAGTATATGTCGAATTCACGATAGCATGCTTTCCGTTTAGGGCCCTTGGCAACAGACCACTGGATGCCAAGGTTACCGATTTTATCAACCATCGCATCAGATTGTATTCATCTGTAGACTTGTTCGATCCTCAATTTATAGAGCCAATTGTTAAGTGCTGAACAGGAACTCAAATAGTACGCCACTTATTTTCTAATTTTATGCCTGCTTTTCGCTGCTTCCTGAAAGAATACTGTACAGGCTAAGGATGCCAACCCTAACCATACTCGTCTGCTGCATTTTCTCTTTTAGTCAAATTTCATGCGGAAACATATAGTGGCTAAGGATGCTCATATAGTGGCTCGTTGTTCATACAACTTTCTGGGATGTACTTGTCAATTTGGCTTCGTATCAGCTAATGTGGATGCATGGTTGATATGGATGAAATTCTTGTGTGGACACAACTAGTAACTATTTAATTCTTTTTATAGCAATCTGGGAGCTTGGAAAATGTTGTATCCATATTGATAGGAATGTTTTACTCTGTTGTAGGGAATTTCTTCTACTCTTTCTGTTTCTTGCTTCATTTCTCACACTATTTAAGATTCAAGTCTTGCTTTTTACTTTTGTTTTTTGTCTTGCTTTCCGCTTTTATTTTTTATACTGGTAATTATGGGCTTATCTGCATGGCAATCAGATTGAAGTACAAAGCATCTTTCTTTTTTATGCTCTTTGTCGTAGTCCAAGTCTATGTAACAGTTGCTGAAGGACGACCAGTGAGAGAGCGACCTCTTTCTTGCTGTGGCTTTGGCATGGGCTGGTTTCTGTAAGTATCACAAAAAAATATTGAATTTCATTCACTCGTATACCTTATATACATTAGTTTTGAATCATAACAAGGATATTAGTGCTGGGAATTAACATTAAAGTTACTGAGTTTATGCCTTATAGGATCTAGTAGACTATGGAACTGAGGTTTCTCAGTTTTACCTGTATCATGTATTTGATTAGTGTTGAAATTATTTGGATATCTTTCTGTGGGAATTTTGTGATGATAAACTGTCTAATTCTTGTAAGATGCCTCTTATTTGAAGTATTTTTATTATCATTGATTTGATCACTAATGAAACTAATTTTACATGTCTGTAAGGTTCATCATTGGTTTCTTTCTTGCTGCTATTCCCTGGTATGTTGGAGCATTTGTTCTGCTTTTCACTATGGTGGACTATAGGGAGAAGCCTGGCTATGTTGCTTGCACAATTGCTGTAAGTATTCTTGTCATATTGACTCATTGAAGCTTTAGACGTTCTGCTTTTAATTTCCTTTCAGATTGAGTGACATGTTTACGCAATTAAGCAAATATCTGATCTCTCTTTTGCGGAATGATTAGGAGTTGGATCACAAAATCTCAATATCTGGACAACCATAACCAGTTAATACTACCTGCAAAAGAGCAAGGTTTTCTTGATGTCTCCTTGAGAGCCCTTGACTACCTGTTTGCAGTGTGAAACCTCTCCAACGGATACATAAAAGGGCAGAGGAAATACTGAAGATATGGCATGATCTTTTAGTTTCTTTTGAATTGTAGCACTGGATTTCTGTATGTAGCTACTGTGTTTAGTGTGTTAAAAGTTATTGCCTATGTTATTTCCATTACCTTTACATGATGCGAAATACCATAAATCATGTAATCAGTTGCCTTTTCTTGGGCAAGGAGCATAATCCATGGTCTCATGTCATCTATTTTTCTTCCCTTCAAAATTCCAGTCTAGAGCCTCAGATGACTTCCAACGAATTTAAACTCCCAAAGAATTGATATTTTGAAGTATGGTGTTCTTGATTTCTCTACCACATTTATGGTGTTCTCAAGTAAATTTACTTTTGAAGTGTAATTCATTTTTCCTCATAACCTGATATGATTTATCGTCTTGAGCAGGCTGTGCTCGCTGCCATAGCCACCATCGCTGGGGCCACGAAAGGCGCTGATGTATGGTGATCTTCATGTCGTTCGCGGCGAGAGAATTCATGATGTACATGCTTGCTCTTTTCCTACACTAGTTTCATCTATACCTGATGCACTTCTGCCAGATATTTGTTTTCTAGATACCATGAAGTCAGATGTTCATGTTGATGATGTACAAAAAGCTATGAACATATTATTCGTGCAGTAAAGTTTTGTTGTGATACGAGAGAATGCCTCTTCGATCCAAAACTTGCACTTAGCTGGCAAAGATGCTTATTTTCAGACATCAACCGAAGTTTTTACGGTATCTCTTTATTTATTTTTTTCATATCTAAACCCGATTTTTGTCGCCAAGTCAGTTCACATTAGTGTGATTATCAATGCTATGAAAAGGGAATTTCCAATCTTGGTTCTGGCTCTCAACCGATGGGAAGAGAAGACATTTAATTTTATTTTTGTCTGAGCAAGCCAAGGAGATCATCCCAAAATGTACTTGTACAGGGAATATGCTAATTGTATCACTACTATTCGATATACGATAAATCATTGAAATAAAGTCTAAAACAACCAAAAATATAAATTATCATGTTAATGCGATTTATTTATTTTTTTGCGAGTCGCAGCCGTCTAATAGACAAACAATATGGAGACCAAAAGATGAGGAAATGTGTCACCTCGTATTTTAAGTAGGCATTTTTTTCTCAAGAGATATTATTTTAATCATTATTATCAAATGCCCTTTTTAATAAGTTTTATTATTTGTTGAAAAATACTTTTATTTTTACCTGACAACCAAACATCCCGGAACATCTTTTATTTCCTACTCTATTATTCGTAAAGCTAATATGTTGAAATCGTACTTCTTATTTTTTATAAAACTATGGAGAGATCTTTGTACACAACCCAAAGACCTGCATGGAAAATTAGGCAGAGATAAAATTTAATCCGAACGAGGTTTATTTTTTCCCGCTAACCTGTCAGGTGTATATATTATTCTCGTGACCTTATCGATTATTGTACATGATACATAACGAAATAAACTTTAAGGAATGAATAAATATTCCAAACCGAAACCACTTGCGAAGTGCAACGAATTCGATGTAGACAAGATCGGTGTCGCGCGCGCGCGAGCGAGAAGGATCATTGAATTGGAAAAGGATGAGATAAAATCGAGAACTGTAGAACTTTCCTTGATGTTTCGCTTTTTAAAAGATTTAGGCGCAAGAAAGTTGGTTGTTGTCGTTGTCGGAGAATGATCTCTTCCGAGAAATTGGTAGGTAGGTAAGGAGGGTAACGGTGGTGCGACAGGACGGGACCAACCACACCGTCGACACCTTCCCTCCACCCGCCGGCGGGGTCGGTCTCCTCTCCAATATCTACCGCGCGCCGTCTCCCCAGCCCTCACCTACCACGTGCTGCATGCCCTCTTTCCTTCCCTACCTACTCGCTTTCCTTTCTCCGGGTAAGTGGCATTTCTTCTCCCTGTCGGGATCGTCTGTCCAGGGTGGTCACAGCTGAGCTTAGCGCCGGTCTGCTGCCGGAGGTCCGTCCTGCTTCGGGTCAAGAACCTTGATCTGATCAGGTGCTTGTCCTCAAGTTTCGTTCTTGGCGGCCTGATTGGTTCCGAGTTGCGCTATTCCAGCGTCTCCAGGGAGCGTTTTGTTGGTATATATATCAATCCTTCAAATGCTGCATTGGAGCCGGTAACGGAAATTCAGTCAGTAAGCAAGGTTCTCCAAGAGGCGCAAGCACCTCCTTTAGCAGCAAAGCTGCCGTAGCAAGCAGAAATCAGTCACCGTGTCATTGGAAATCAGTTCAGGAGTTTCTTATGGCGCAGGAAACCGCAAATTCGGAGCAGGTATTCCCACTGTCTTCTTGCCCCTTCTACCGTTCTACGTAGCAGCTTTGCCATTCTGCATTCCTCTAGGCGTTGTGATGTAATTTGTCCTGCGCACGGCCTGTTTTTCGTCTTCTTCAATCTCTTTCCCAGGTTGTACTTGGTGAAGAAGTAAATCACGTGCGGCTCCTTACGCTGAATCGACCCCGCCAGTTGAATGTTCTGTCCTCCAAAGTGGTACTGAATATGGCAATCCCTGCGACTCTGATTGTTCTCCATCTAAAATTTTCAGTCTAATTAAAGCTTGGGGCAATATGATGCCTGCCAGGTTTATCTTCTTTCCGAGTTCCTTGAGAAATGGGAGAAAGACGATGATGCAGAGCTTGTGATCATAAAGGTACTTAAAGACTGTACATTTTGTTGAAGTTGTCAGTACAACGGTACCTAGGAGCTATCATCTATACGTGTGTTTCAGGGAAATGGGCGTGCTTTCTCTGCTGGCGGGGACTTGAAGATGTTTTACGAAGGGAGATCAGGTAAGGTAGTGATAGCAGCATTCTGGACGTTGTATCTCTCATATAATCACGAACAATTTGGAACCTGTTTGAATGACAACGATTTGGATAATCACCTTAGCTTTCACAATAGTAGGTGAACGATAGGATGAATACTGCCTTATCAATTATCTTCAAGGAGTTACTTAACCATATTTTTATTTTTTATTCGGTGTATATGGTAGGATCTCCTGAATGTATATTCCGATCTTATGTTAATTGTATGTGGGTTATGAATCAAGAGGTACTTATATCATGGGTGTCTTTTGCAGATGATTCATGCCTTGAGGTTGTATATAGAATGTATTGGCTGTGCTACCATATTCACACCTACAAGAAGACACAGGTAACAGACTCTAGATGGTGTCTTGTTGATCTAGCATTGAAGTTTTGCTACTGTTGTGCTTCTAACATTCTTTTTTTTATAATGATGATGGATTTGAAAATGTGTTATTCTCATTTTTTTTGTCCCAGGTGGCGCTTGTTCATGGAATTGTCATGGGAGGAGGTGGAGCTCTGACTGTTCCTGCCAAATTTTCAGTTGTCACAGAGAAAACGGTCAGTAGTTTTATGGATGCATCCTCATATTTCATTATGATCTTGTTTGGCAACTAAAATTAGCTGTTCTGGAGTACAAAATCCAGAATTCGTTATAATTGAACAAGAAGTTTTATGTTTTGGCAAGTGTGATGGAATAAGTGGAACAAGAGCAATGCTATTCCATTTGGACAGTTTGGTCCCTTGGATGAGTTGTTCTTGAAAGTTGGAATAAGGTGGTGGAAATTACATTTTCTCTATGTGTTGACTGCTTAAGAATTATAAAAAAAAGAAATATAATGAATATTATTTTTTACAAACTAAATACATTATAAAATATATAATGTATACAATTCTATTACTAAAAATTAGATTTATACTATGACAAATATTAGATAAAAATACAAATAACTGGAAATATAAATTAAAATAAAATTTAAAATATATGGAAATATTTAAATATATATGATAAAAATATATTATGAAACTAAAATAATAAAATAATAAATTTATAAATTAAATCAAAATATATAATAACTAAGTTTATACATAAAATATAAAATTTATAATATATATTTATTTTATTAGTATATTCTTATATGATATATATTATGATATGTAATTAATTACATATAATATATAATATTAATATACAAAATAATAAGATAATATATAAATATATATTTTTTATATTATATTGATTCAAATATACATTGAGGGAAGTATCATAACTCATCCCACCTTTGAGGTAGGGACATGAATAAGGTGGTATAGGAGGCATAACTTATTCCGCTCCCCAAACCGCTTATGACGGGATGGGATGAAGTGGAACGAGTTCACTATTCCACTTGTTATTCCATTACCAAATTGACCCTCTACATTTACTATTTGAAATCTATTCCTTACCTCCAAAGATTACCTTTACTGTCTTGCAACAAGGTATGTTGGTTTTTTCCTTAATTGTCCATCAAAATGCATCTTCCAGATTTTTGCAGTGCCAGAGGCCAGTATTGGACATCACACTGATTGCAGTTTCTCATACATCCTTTCACGTCTTCCTGGGCACCTAGGTAAGCTCATAATTTAGGAGTTAGGAAAAAATAAAGATGGTTGCACTTCCACCTTAAGCATGAATTTTTTAGCTGACTTTAGGTAACAGACACATTCAGGATTCTTCTTTTTCTCTTAGATTAACAATGTTCCACAGGCTACAATGTTTTCTTGCATTCCTTTATAGATATTTTAAAATTAGGATCCTAGATAAAGAAAGCACCAATCTAATTACCGTGTCTTGGATTGAAGTTGCCATGTTAACATCATCTTTGAGAAGTTATGTGATAATTGTACAGGGGAATTTCTGGCCTTGACTGGAGCAAGGTTAAATGGAAAAGAAATGATTGCCGCTGGCCTTGCGACACATTTTGTTCCATCTGAGGTTTGTGTACACAAATATTCATGGTGACACTTCTGAAAAAAAATTATAATTTATTTTAAGTTTTTTAAAAAAGTACAAAGTGATGTCATATAGTCAGGAAGATATTGAACATATTTGGTAAATACTGGTAAATACTTGTTTTCTGTCCATGCACATCTACAGTTTTTGTTTGGAACATTGTCTTTTAACATAAAAGGTTTATAACAGAAACTGCTTGAGCTTGAAGAGAAGTTGCTCAACTTAAATACAGGCGATCAGAACCAGGTCAGGATGGCTATGCAAGAATTTTCCATAGATGTTCAGCCTGATGGAAAAAGCATATTAAACAAGTAAGTGGATTCACAGCTCAGATAAATTGATTGTGAGCTGCACATTTCTGATGCCTGCAGTTGTACTTGTACGTTATCTAGCTTAACAATGAATGTGGCTTAAATTTTTCTGTAGACTTTCAACAATCGATAAATGTTTTTCTAAGGATACTGTGGAGGAGATCATAAAGTCGTTTGTAAGTCATTTTTTATGTTAATCCATTTTAGTTGAAAGAGTATAATTTTTTTCAAGCAATTTTTCCCTCTTCCTTCATTTATGGTTATCCATTTCTGCTTTTTAGAGGGTTCCATATGATATTCCCTGCTAAATAATCCATTTAGAATCTTCAAACAGGAATCTGGGAACTATCATTCCATCTAAGCTAGTTGAAGAGTCATCTTGGTGGTACCTTTGGTTTACTGGAAGTCTGGAATAGCATTACATGTTTGAGATTTCATATCCATTTGTTTATGCAACTAATAATCATATTCATTAGCTTCAGCTAATTGACATATCAAAATGTCGTACCTTGTTCTTCTCCCATTAATGCTTTATCTTACAGGCACTCAACATTGATAACAGCAGCCCATTCTGAATATTTTCTACTGGCTCATCTCCTTACGGTCAAAACTTAGGGAGAGTTACCATGAAACATAGAGGTTGTACCGTCAAGGGGCTTGAACCTGTGTTCTAGGTTTGAAGAGGGGTCTCACATCTGTCTGAGCAGTTCATGCCCATGTGTAATGTGTCAGAAAGAAACCTGAAGTATTTTCCCATTTGTCATTCTTCTTTTTCAGTAACTTGCATTATCTATCATGGTTATTTATCACCTCAATAGAGGAGTGAAAAGAAGCTAAAGAAACTGACAAGCTCTTAGTGCCACATGAGAAGGGGCAGGTCTAAGTCCAATTGGGTGAGTGAATTTTTGTACAAAAGGGGAAAGAGGAATGGAGTCCATTGCTACCGAGAGTCTGAGACCGTTACGGATGCTTTTAGAAAAGTTGTTACACATATTTCCGTATGGAATAAAGAGTTCATGGGTTAAATTGGTAGTGTCAAGGATGTTATCTTTTGCCTTCATAGTAGGATTCTGCAATTTAGATCGTCAGATAAAGGAAGCCTGCACTTGTCCACTGAAACACAGCAATTAAGGAACTTTGGATTTTAGATTTTGAGGGGATGCGTGATGCTACAAGGCCCAATTTTGATAGGAAATTTTATGTGCCACTGCTTATTCCAGTTAAGATGGCATATTCTGAACCTGTCGTCAAAGAATTGTCTACTTACTGCTGGTCAGGCAGGAAATCCTTGTTTACATTTTACTCTAAGATTGACCGTGAACATTGTCAGATGCACCTTGCATCATCAAGCATTGGACCTCTGTGAGATTTATAATGCCTGAGTGCACACATCTCAGTGAAGTTGGGTTGGCTGGTTAATGCATGTTAAATGCGTTAATATTTGTCCATATAAGAAAACCTACTAACAAGAATCTTGTACCTGCTTACTTCCTAATTCTAATACTGCCTGTATCATGTTCAAGTTTCATTGTCCTGTGTTATTTTTAGATATCTAGTGGAAATTATAGTCATGCTGTTAGGTTTTAGCCAGTGGTGGAGTTCTGTGTGGGGTCTTGAGGGACACACCCTCACATTTCAAAGTTTTCTTGATTTGCCCTTTACCTTCTTAAACATACATTTTTGCTCTTATATTTGCTCCTTTCTTCCGTAGAATCAGCAAAAGATTAAGGTACGATATTCAACTTAGCTTTTAGTTTATGATTCTGTAATATATTCTAATTAAGTTAAGGATCGTATAGGGTACATGAACAGACGAATACAGATAGCAGTTCAGATTGAGATTTACAACTTTTCTTAGTGTTTTAAGCTTTGCTTGCATGGCTTTGAGTGAAATTGGTTACCCCGCAGGAAACTGAGATGAGCATGGAAGGAAATGGATGGATAGCTGCTGTGCTCAAGGATCTTAAAAGATCCTCTCCTACTGGTTTGAAGATAGCTCTAAGATCAGTAAGATCACATAGAAGTCTCAGTTATTTTTTCTGTGCTACCTTTTGTCTTTAGTTTATGCGTGAAGAGTGTTCATTGGGCAGTTTTTGTGGGTGATGGAAAAGTAACTCGTACTCTGGGAAGCCATTTACAGTGGCTGATTAACTGGAAAACGGTGTCTAGCTCTATAAAAGTTCCAAGTACATAAACTATGATCTGAAATCAGAACAGTATTCCACAATTTTGCATGTACATTCACATTTTCCACTCAAGTTTTATCGTGCCGCAAAAGTTCTTCAATCACGTGTTGCAACTTCACTCTCGTTTAGGTTCGAGAAGGACGGAAGCAAACCCTAGCTGAGTGCTTGAAGAGAGAATTCAGGCTTACCATTAAGATACTGAGATCTACAACCTCCGGTGACATATATGAGGTGAGGAGTCATGCTGTTTCCATTGTCTGAATCCCCTGATATTTCTGCAACTTACTTTTGTCTTTTCATAACCAGGGCATTCGAGCTTTGACCATCGACAAGGACAATTCCCCTAAGGTTCATAGTTGCTCTGCTCCGTTCATCCTTGTCTCCCTCTGTACGCACAAACACATGGCAATCTTTAGCTAACACTTCAAAGTAACACGACAGTGGGATCCGCCAACCCTCCAAGGAGTGAATGATGAAACGCTAGATGTTCTTTTCCGGCCATTTAAAGATGAACTTGAGCTCTCAATCCCTCCAGAAGGGGACAAATTTAGGTGAGAAAAACACCCGTCAACCTTGCCATGATCTCAGTTGCTTTCCCCCCTGCTGATCGTCCAGCTTCCTTACCATAGGTGGAATGGCAAATACGAGGACTCCGTCTACCCAAAGCTGCGCATCAGCGGCGACCGCAAGATGGCTTCCTCTTGATTCCTTCCTTCCCGGAGAAATGATGAAGGCTGCTGGCGTGCGGGTCCTTGTCTTGTCCAAACTTATATCCCAGCTTTGAATTATGATGCAATAATGAGGTGGCCAGCACCTTTTCTTTGCTGTATGGCGAAGGTGACTAGGAAGTATACGAACGTTGATTTTGATGCAGAAGAGGGATCAGAAGAATCGGCGTAGATGTGGGTAGAGAGGGACGAGGATGCGAAGGATGTTGATTTCGATGCAAGCGGCGTAGTTCCTACCGGTATTTCGCTGGTTGAAAAAAGAAAAATATGATATAACGCTATTTTCAAATGATTGTTCCGATGGTGGTCGCATGAGCTCGAGCTTTCGGGGTCCGGACAAGCGTAGTAGACTCGACGAGCGTGGCCCGGACTCGGTTATTTGATGTTCCGGCACGTCTCTTACCAGTTTGATGAATATTCACAACCGTTACATTGACGTCTTACGGTTAAGATGGAAACAAACAAAAGAGAAATTTCTGGCTGCCACGTGCGACTTAGAATCGACATGGTTTTGATCGGATTAGCTGGTCGGATTCTTCTTGTGATCTATATAACCTCAAACTTGGTGGGAGGTAGAGGTTGATTCCGACCATTTAACAAAGTGTCTACCTTTTAAAATTTACAGAAGCTCATATCTTTGGGCCGTGGGACGACGTCTATCAGCTGACTTGCTATGTCCCTTAATTTTATCTCCAATGTGTAATCTTTTAAAAGAACCTTTATCACCCTACCTCTCAAAATAATAATAATAAAAAAAAGCTAAAGCAAGCCATTCAAAAATCGGTAATTTCTAAGAGTCAAATGATACATTTATTCATTGGTTGGTCGTTTTGTTAAACAGTCTGAAAATCTGAATTCCAAGAAGGATCCGAAGCTAGGCATTATTGTCTAACCTAGACCGAATCAAAAGTTAGACATTGCTCATATCCTAGTAGCCGTCCATGCTCGTATCGTGTTCACACTGGCGGCACATCGCCAAGAACAAGAATGGACAACCACGCGAACGGTTAAGCCTGGGACTTGACCCCTTATTGTCTAAGGATGCTTATATCGACCACCATCCCCTTATTGTAAAGCTGCCTTCTAGCGCAACACACAGATTGTTTCTGATCGATACAACCTGAGTTTCAGAAGGCTATACTAAATTACTAACACAGCGGTCGGGTTGGACTCGACCCCTTAACCTGGACTTCATTTTTTTAGCCAAAAAAAAAACTGAAGTTTCGATCTGAATGCAGATGTTACACGTCAAAGCATCCAGATCTGAAGTAAAAAATTAGGTTCAGATTTATCATTGACTGATACGATCATCGGTCTATGACCGATTTGAACGACCTATATATAAGGTCTAAATATAGCTCATTATCACAGCATCCAATTAAAAAAGTTACGCTTATGATGATCTGATTGTAACCGATAGATACAGGATATCAGACGAATTTTCTTAGAACCAGTGATATCGAGCCATCTTATGAGAAAAGAAGACAATCAAATTAGAAGTATACTCACAACCTTAAGAGGGCAGGTACCACGACAATTCCAATATACGTAGCTGATTTGGTTTCAACAGAACAATAAATCCTCGGGTACGTGACCATAAGAAAACCCTTTGGCAGGTACCACGACAATTCCCATAAATTCTCTACGTTGAAATGCAAAATAATAATAATAATAATGCATTACACCCGACTAGCGGTACTTTGGCTTCTTCTATACATGAAACAATCCACGTCTCTCCTACTCTGAAGGACATCTAGCAAACCCTTGCTCTTCACTCAACTTTACAGACAGCCGAAGCAAATATAGAGATGTAACACCCCCAAAGAGGGGGAAAACATGAAGGAAAATAAAAAAGGCGACCATATAATTACACGCAACCATTCGCAATTGTGCAGAAAATAAATAACCTCCCTAATAAGAAACTCCCTGAAAAGGGAACCTATCTCTTATTGCATCAAGGGTAGCAGTCACATTTTGGGGAAAAGATAATTTGAAGCGGCCAAGCAATTCACTATCTTTTGCCTCTGCCGCAGCATCCGCAGCTTCCTTGGCCATGCCAATGCGTTCATATGCCTGTTTGCAGTTTCAAAAAAAGGAAAACGGCCTTAATACAAGAGTAATTAAAACACTAAGGGTTTGTTTATTCAAGAAACTGTTTAGAAAGTTAAAGATAAACTGCCAAAAAATCCAAGCACGTAGAAACAAACATGGATGAAATCAGAGCATTATGACTAAGAAACAAAAGGAGAAAAAAAGCAAGAAGCTAATGAGATGATAATACCTCCGCTTTTTCACGTGGATCTGTAAGCTTCGGAATGTGCTTAAGGGCTTCATTCTTTTCACCAGCATCAATGCATGCCTCAACGAATGGTTTATACCCTAAAAATTTGAAAAGCTTAGCTTACAAGGAAAGATAACACTTTTAAAGACAATAAGATTGTGATTCACATTCCATGAAATCTATTTGTATAAACCAAAACTCAAGTATAGTTAAATTTACAAGAGAACAATAGACACTTCCAAAATAATTTATTGCCAAAAATAGTGCTCAAATTTATTGCCTACTAGTGAATTTCCTACTCTATGAAATGCCAGATTATTATTGATAAAAATAAAATTTCAACGATGGAAGTGGTCCATTGCTATTGCTGCTACAAGGATGAAAGGACACTGTTAAAAATAAGTTAGAAATGCACCACAAAAGAATTAAACATGACTTCCCTTTTGTTGCTGATTGTTTTGAAGCTGGATTAAATACCTCGTACTTAAAAGCTAACTCAGAAAACTGGCATAGAACAGAAATGAGACAACAAGGTAAATTAATAAGAAATTACATGGATAGCACACAGCATATCCACGAACCAGAACCCTACCAGTTGGTGGTCTCTTTTCCCTGGAGAATTTTTCCAAAGCATCCCAATCTCTGATAGTAGACAATGCAAAAGATTTTAGCCAGTACCATCTTTTTTCAGAAACCTACAGATGAAGAGGCTCATGAAAGTCAAACAAGATGAACATGTAAAACTCAATGAGCTCATTAAATGAGAGTAGTTGTGAAGAATGTCAAAGACCTTAAAATCTGATTTCACTTTCATTGCAGCACGGTGATTTCCAAGTACTATACAGGTTCGGATTGTGTCACTGATGCTTGAATCAACAAATATAGCTTGTTTTGTGGAGACTTCTAATTCATGTTGGATTCTGCAAAAATATGTAACGGGGTAGAGACTGGAAGTGATTCTGGAATTTTCATGTTTAGCATCATTTCAAATTTGAGAAGGTAGCAGTTTGACAAATTAAAAACTAATGTAAACTAAGTTCAAACTACTGCAGTGGCAAACAGTGACCCATATAGTCAGGCATAAAAAACTAAAAACTACAATATGATAATCAGGACAAGTGACAACATCTCCTGGATAGAGCTCTTTATATACATTCTTCATTGCTTTAAATGAATTGCACCCTATGGGTGTTTAAAAAAACAAATAAACAACTAAAAGTAAAACTGTAAAACATGCAGTAAGAGGCAGAGCAAGAAGACAAGGTTCAATAGAAGATAATCATCTTTATCGATGTTCAAAGTTGAAAACTACTTGAAGTTTCAAGTGTACTTGTAACTCTGCATTAGCGTGCAAGATATTACATATAAGCAACTGACAAGAATGCCAGCTCTAGTTGAGGTCAATAGTCCTTTATACAAATACCAAACGGTTAAGTAAACACTTGCCTTGGACCTTGATTCTGCATGTTTCTTTCTAACCTCTCCCAAACTTATCAAGATAGTACACTGTCTTACTAAACTGCAGGATGCTATTGATTTAACTCACATATTCAAGATGATCATATTGTTGACATTTGTTTTCCTTTTCTTTTCTTGTCTACATTTCCTCTTTCATCTTCAACTGTATGTTACTATTCCAGACTTGGTCAGTTCAATTTACTATTTAAAGCCTTCCTAGGTTTCTTATTAAGGCACAGGCAGACTTCAATCGAAACCTCCCTCATTGAAGAGAAGCCATATCCTAGAATCCCTCTACCATGGAAGTACTCATTCATTCTTGTAAAGGTGAATGGTAACAGGCTTAGGTAAACAATAATGGAAATCAAGCTTGGCTAGACAAGCAGCTTTTTTTATTTTACTTGAGCAATTTTGCATGTTCTTCAGCAGCTTTCTGTTCAAAGGTATGTTCCTTAGTCTCTGAGAAAAGCTTCTGCGCCTGCTCTATAACTCTTATGCGTGGGCCCTGCAATGGAGATCCAGATCCTTTGCCACCTGCTTGATTGCTTCCCAGCACCCACGATTCTTTCAATAGAAGATAAGCAACATCCTAAAGAACAACAACGTCATCACTTCAATTTAGAAAGGCCAATTCAAAAGTGAGCAAGAGTTTCAAATTAGAAAAGAAAGTAGAAAACAGAAGCCCTGAGAATAAGATTTAGAAACGATAGTGTATAAAAATATCCATGTAGTTTATAAAAATCTCCATGCTTGCACATGAATAACATACGGTACTGTTTGTAACTTAAAGGAACATAAGACTTGGTAAATTCAAGAAGTTGCATAATCCAGTCTCTGCAGACAATAAATCAAGCTGGCAACTAGAGATGGGTATGCAAAAAAAGACACTCACTTTTAAGCTAGAATGATTTCCAAAAAATTTAGTTTATTAACTGGGTATTAGACATAAGTACAGAAGGAAAGAGCTTAGTTGTCAAGGTGCTGTCTAGGCAGTGCTTAGACTCAAAGGTGCCTTTGGGACCGAGTATCAAGGTATCCATTTAGATATAGTGAAATTATATTAAAGTCTTCCATTGTTACATACCATTTACTAAGTCAGACTTTTAATTATATGTGTAAGTGTATAGATAGCTGTACATGCATAAATATATATAATAAACTTCTTCTCCTTACACAAAAGCTCATGAAGCTCCATCTTGACCCTTTATATCTCTTCCTCTCACTTAATCTATCACTCTTATCACCTTTCCAAACAGCTATGATGCAATCATGCACACATACAGTTACCTATACATTTATGCATGCATGCCACATTCAAATATAAATACATGAATATATACACATATATACATATATCAAAAGTTCTCTTACCTTACACTTAGAGCTTTTAAAGTCTTATCTATTACCATCCTGGCTCCTCTCACCCCGTCTTTCTATCAACTTCAGAGTCCAAATCAATTGCTTATGCACATAGTTGTCAAGACGACAAGGCGCCCAAGACGTTGAAGGGTACCGATTCCGCTTAGGCATCGTCAAGGCGGCCAAGGCGGTATTCAAGGAAGGCTGGGTCGGAGGTTGTGATACATAAAAATATGCATAAATATAATTATATTTTTATGTTATAATTGAATATGAGTGCTTTATCTATATATATAAGTAAATGTGATGTGTATGTGAAAGAGAAAAGAGTTAAATAGATTTTTATAAAATTTAAGTATATAACACATTTATGATTATAAAATTTATATATGTGTGATAATATAAGTGATAGTAAAATATTGTTAAAATATTATTAAATGAGGGGCGCAAAGTAGTCGCGGATCGACCTACGCGGTCAGGTCGCGGGGGTCAAAGGGGTAGCACCCCTTGTGGGAGTTGTCAAGGGGGCGAAGCCCCCGAACCCAAAAAAAGTATGTAATAGTATAAGTGATCTTATATATGTAATTATGAAAGTGTGGGTACTTATTTTTGAATAAGGAGTTAATCTTGATAAATTAAGACTTAAGAGAGATAGAGAGAAGTAGAAGAAAGAGCTGAAAGAGAACTTAATTAAGTATATAATATATATTTATAATCATAAATCTTAAATATGTATGATATTATAAGTGATAGTGAAATATATTAATATGTTCAAACTATCATTAAATAGGTGTCCCTTGTGAGGGGTATCAAGAGAACAAAACTTCTCAAAATTATTTTTTTAATCATGTAAAAATACCCAGGGCGCCTTGCTTGGGCGCCTTGGCCGCCTCTTTGGCCTCAGACAAGGCGTCCTGGCAAGGCGCTGTTGGAAAAGTGCCTTGCCGCTTAGACGCCGCCTAGGCGGGCGCCTTGACAACTATGCTTAGGCATCATCACCTAAGTTGAAATGGCCTCTTGGAATGCCTTGGAGATCTTGTGATGCGGGACGAGGCGGGACGGACCGGCGGCGCGGCGCTGCAACGGGCCTTCGGGAGGCACAAAATACCTAAAATGCATGAAATAAAGCAAAACCGGACTTAAACCGGTCAAAACGGGCCCCAAAATATGTCGATTCATGCCCGAACCACTCAAAATGGGCCTGAACCGGCCCCAAAATGGCTTGAACCGGCCCCAAACAGCCTGAACCGGCCGATTTAGGCCTTGAACCGGCCCCTAGACCGTCGAACCGGGCCGAACCGGCCCTGAACCGGTCTAAACCGGGCCGAACCGGCCTTGAACCGGGCTGAACCGGCGGCCTGACCCGGTTCGGGGACGAACCGGTGCCGGTTCGAGCGAGGGGCAGGCCGGCCGGGCGAGCGGGGCGAACCGGGCACCGGTTCGCCCGCGACGGCGTGGGGTGGGGGTCGCGGCCCCGCCCGGTTGGCCGCGGGGGGTGGGAGACGCGGCCGGCTCGCCGGCCGCCGCGTACCCCCGTCGGGTGACGCCCGTGGACGCGCGCGGGCGCGCGTCGCCTTCCGCCCGTCTTCGGCCGCGCGAGGGCGAGGGCTCCGCGCGGTGTCTTCGCGTCGACGGCCGCGACGGCCGCAGGCGGGAGGAGGGGAGCCGTCGCCGTCGCCGTTGGACCTTGCCGCCGCCGCCGGCAGTGGTCGAAGGAGCCACCGTTGCGGGAGGAGGAGGAGGATCGGAGGCTGCTGGAGCCCTAGCGAGGGGTGTGCTCCCGGAACCGTCCCGCCGGAACTCTTCATCTTCCTCTTCCTTCTTCATCCGGCGGGGGTGTTAGGGATTCCGAACGAAGGGGTGGACAGTGGAGGTACTCCGGGGATCGCCGGAGGCGGGGTGGACGGAGGGTAGAGAGCGACGCGGTCGGAGGTGTCGAAACGGACGTAAACGGGGGTGAACGGTGTCGATAGGGCTTCAACTCGAACCGGTGAAGGGGGAAGGGGAAGGAATGGCTCGGAGGCCGCTGGACGGAGGAGAAGGAGAAGGCACCCACGCCGGAGGGTCGCGAAGAGACCGGTCTGCACCGGAGGTGGAGTCGGACGACCTCCATCGTGGAGGGGGTGAAAGGGAAGGGGCAGCGCCCCAGCATAAGGGGCAGCCCCCTAGGGTTCCAAAAATTCAACACTAACTTCTCTCTCTTCATTCCAACAAGTGAGCCCTCTTAAATAGAGGAGCCCATTACAAATAAGACATCATAAATGTCTAATTACATACATGTCCTCTTGAGGACCCAAATAAAAATAAAAGACCACAAATAAAACTCAAATATTTACAAACATGTCCAAATGGACGTAAACGTAAATAAACCCCAAAAAGGACCGGACCGGGTCCCCATCATCTTGGCAACTATGGACATGTGACAAAAGTAATATATTCCAAATAGAAAATGGACTGATGACTGTACTGATGAATTGCTTAAATTTCATCAATGAAATATGGCTATGGTCACCTTCGGAAAATAAAAGCTGGCCTTTTAAATTGATGTTAAGATTAATGGTTTTTATTTTTGCGTCCATGAAAAATATGGACTTGAAAAGAATTCATGGTATACTGAGCACTTGTATGTTTGATCCCTTTGAACTTATATAAAGTTATATAATAGTCCCTAATATAAGAAATTTAATACAATTTCCTGATAGGGATCTATCAACAATTTTTATAAATTTTACAAGAGGTCAAATATAAATTCCCAAGATACAGAAGTTGTTTCCAATCGCATATCATTACAGGGACTCAATAAAAACCCTAATTACATCAATGACATTTTGCAAATATACTCTTCAAATAAGAAAATAAATATTTGAATACAAGATGACAGCTAAAGCATACTTGCAGTTGGCCAATAGACAGAAAGAAGTCCTTCAAAAATTCATGCTTATAACACCTGCAAAGCAGCAAGGAAGAAACATATAAAGCTGAGTCAACCTTCTGTACTGTACCATTAATGTGACTATTACTAGCATGATATAATCATTGGGAAGGTGACAATGAGACTATATTACATTAAAATCTATAAAAACTAAAAGATGAGTATCAGAGTATATTACCGTGCATATGCTATGAACAAGTCACGTGCCAACGGCTTTGGATGAATCATCCCAAAGAACTCCAAAGGGGATTTCTGCAGCAAAAAAATGAAAATCACATAAGAATACACACGTATAAATACATATCATTACAGTAAAAAAAACAAAAGTAAACTACTAGGCAGGCAGGATGGCCAAAGAAACAGAATAGACAAAATAAAATATTCTAAAAATGGCACAACATTTATTTCAGGCATTCACATCAATACCTTCTGCCACACATGAAAAAGGACAAGGTAAATAAGATCAGTATCACCACTTTCCGCAGCCTTGACAAAAGAAGCCTCATCTTCTCCTATGCTTAATAACAAAGGAACCTGACTCAAAGCAAAATGCAGCTTCAGTGTCTATTCTTATTTTAATGTCAAAAAGAATGAAAGCTTAAATATTACAAACTTGTTTGGATGAACGAGGTTCATAGTCAACAAGCATTGCTGCCAGTTTCCTTTTCCCGCAATTATCAGCATGGGCTGCAACAGCTGCATAGGATATGCCCTTGCATAGCTTCAACTGAGAACCAAAAACTTCACTTCAGATGTTTCCATTAGGCCAAAACGACAGAACTCATAAATATCCATAAAATCATCATGAAGAAAATAATTCCGAACAAAGAAAATTCAAGTTAAAAAGGCTAACTTTGTCAAGCAATACTTCAAGAAGAGCAGCATCTTGAATAGATGATGAAGCTGTTATCGTTGTGCATGCCCAATGCATTATAACCACCTCCTGTACAAGATAGGCATTAAGAATAAACTATGTCAGTATGTCCAAACACCACGAATACAATGATGCTAAATGTTCAAAATCTTTCAATTAAGCTGCTTCCTAATTTCAAAAAAAAACCAACAAAAATTATATTCATTGATTGCAAATGCTTAAGTTATACTAACGATTTAATGGTATAATTTTTTCTCAGTTTTTCTGCCGATAGAGCATAAGTTTAAATAAAAAATAGTAATAAAACACAGTTGTATTGCCATATTCTGGCAATCTAGAGAAATTGAACCTATCTTCAGTAAAGTCTTATCTATTTGGATAATCTGTTAGATTTGTTATTTTCTTTATTTTCTTTATGACTGAATTATATTAGGTTAAATTTTATGTGTCAGTTGGGCACTGGGATGTGGGATCATGAATTATGCAAGTAAATTAAGAGTAAGACCACAGGTATAGAACTTGGCTTCTTTATTTTTCACTTATGGAATCTAGAAGTCCTTGTTTTTCGTCCTTCCTGGTTGAACTAATATCCATTAAGAAAATGATTACATTTATTCACTTCCCGTTCAAAAAAATAAAATTATACTTGTTACACAGATGAAACAGGCTAGCAAAAAGATTATATTTGGTTGTTGTGAAGTGTTCCGGGTTACTAGCCCCAGATAGATAGAAGGATTGTCTAATCACAACTGTGTGGTTCATTTTTACTCAAAATTATGTTTGTATTAGAAAAATAATTATCTACCTTAAAAAGTTCTTTATGAAAAATATTACATATTTGTGTAGCAATAACAGTAAAAAAATCTTTAAAATATATGATCATAAATATATAAAATATTCCTAAAGAAGGTTCTGTGATGCTCAAATAATTACTAGAATTAAGTTAAGCTTCAACCATGGAAAACTTTTAATAAACTGGATGAACATCCAGTCCAATTATTCTGCAGCCAGTAATGTGTAACTATACGACACTGTATAGTGTCGCACACGGTACTTTTTTTCACTCCTCTAAGCTTTTAGGGGAACTCGACTCCAAAACACCAGGAGCACCAAGGAAAGTTGCCCTAGCCTCCCTCTTCATCTTTCCCTTATTTTTCTTCTTCATATCCTTCTCTATGTAGATGCTTCTCCAATCATAGAAGCAGCTCCTCCAGCAGCACCAGATTGAAGTAGACTCTCCTTTGACCTGCAATGTGTTAATAACAATCCGCATAACTCCCTTAAACACCTAAATGAAGATCAAGCCACCTATCCTCTCCCAACCAACAGTTACCTAAGTTGCCAACTGGCAGCAGCTTGGACACCTCAAACCAACACCAGTGCACAGCCTCCTCTTCATGGCATATGAATAGGACTGTAAATGGAACTCATGAATCGGACATTGTGTTTTGGCGTTCATTCTCTTAAGTAGAATGGGTAATCCATATCTAGTTTGAATCAAATAAAGATATGAATCGGAGATATAAATCAGATATTATAGTATGTATATTCCCAAGAATCAAAGTAGATATAGATATTTTCCGATTCATAAAGCTAATTAAGCATTAATCAGTTGATTAGTTTAATAATACATAAAAATGCAGAAATAAACTCTAAAATACAATATATGTTATAAATTTTTATGCATGTCAACTAAGAATATTAATATTCATTAGAGTATTTAAGTATACTTTGAAATAATAATAATAATAATAATAATAAATAGATAATTATACATTTATTATTCGCATATAATGAAATTTTAACGGAGCAAATCACAAACAGAATGGAATAGGCTTGTTCACATCCATGCCATTTAACAAATGAATAATCTTTATCTAGAACAAAGATTATCAATTCGAATCTCGATATTGCCTTGGGATGGTAAATGAGGTGAAATCTCGTCGAGAGCTCATGGCACTCTCACAAGATCAGGCGGGGAAAGATGCCCTGAAGAAGATAGCAAGCAATGGGCAGCAGCTTGGAGCGGCCTCACCCTGTGCAGGGCATCTTCCTCACCCAAAAACAGGCTGCAGGTTCAGATGCTCGGACACAGATGGCAGCCTGAAAGGTGTGGTCCGCAAACAGGTCCCAGGATCTGCAACAGGCATATTCGATTTTTCCAGGTCTCTCCCAGTCTAAAAACCAGAACTCCACGGGACCATCTTCCCACCCAATTGGGTAGGGAAGACGACACCATCCAGCACTGCTGCCCTCTGTGGTAGCACTGGGGTTGCTTTGGCAATCCTTCTTGGAACCCTTGAATCTCATCATCCTACCATGACTGATAATATCGCAAGATCTTGACGGCATTTGCATCCATAATCTGGAATCCACTATGGCCAATATCTCATAAATGGATATCATCCAGATAAACCAATACAAATTCAGAGAGAATCTAGAGTATATAAGCATCCATTTATAGTTCTGCAAATCAAACATTACTCAGATGTCACATAACCAAGAGAAAATCATAGTTTAGTCCCTGTAGGTTAGATTTTTACAGAAGTCTCTCCTAAAATTGATTCACACCACCTTAAAAGTACACTTTAACTCAATAGTCTAACTAATTGGAAAAAAAAATCTTAGAAGTATTAGAATTGTGCGCATAACCTTTGTTTAATTAAATTTAACAATTACAAACTTTTATCTTACAAATAATTTAATTATATGCTTACACATCCTCAGATGAACCTGTTTTTTCTTGGCTTTCATCCATTCATCTTCTGTATGTTCAGAATCATCCATTCCACCTCTACAATTATAATTATCAAAGTTCAAAATTTTATAACTCATTGACCTGCATTTAACCTTCATATCTTTTAACAACCATTTTGGATACTCTAGAATGCCAAATTAAGATTTACAGTTAACATCAAAAATCCAAGAAACTCCAGTACTATTAATTTATAATAACTAAACGACTTCTAAATCTTGTGAAAAATTTAAAAAATCATTTAGAAACCTTGACCACATTCGTCCTCCAAAAGTCATCAAATTCAGACATGTCCAAGTTGAGAAAATACTAAAATATCCCTAATGTCTATCCTACATCATCACCTATATACAGAACAAAAAAAAAGTTGTGCTGCATTGCTATGATATATATGACATACCTTTACTGCCAACATTTTTTGAGAATCAATGGTGTAATACTCTTATAAATGATAACAAAAAAGAATGTAGAATCATAAGTAAACCTGTTCAAAAATTAAAAAAACTATAACAAAAGATACTCTTGGGTGCCTAATTGGTGAAAGGGGACACCATACTCAGGAATAAAAGGTGGAGAACATGCATTTCCATTTCACAGAAGAGAACACACTCTAATGACCAACAAGAGACACTCAAATGTGTCAGAGCTTCATTTTCTCTTGAATATTCTCAAGTTTTTTCAATCCAAAGACCAAAAGTGTGGTGTGAACAAAAATCCATAAACTGGTTAGTCTTTTGTATGCTTGATAAGACCTCATTAAAGAACAAGATCCACCAAAGATAAGGAAGCCAAAAGAAGAGACTAACAAGTGTACATACTGAAAAAAGAGAAATGTTGATGCGGAACTAACAAGGACCTAGAGTGAAGGACATTAAAGAAAGACACTCTTTAAGAATTAACAAGAAAATCTTCACTTAAAACAGTTGGTTATTTCAAGATTGACTTTCTTCTGTTAGCACTAGAAATTGGACCATCGAACTTTTATCCATTTTAAGAAAATATTCAGGATTTTAAACAACGTAAATTTTCTCAAAAAAATCAACCAATAGATCCAAATTCGCCAACTAATTAACGAGATCGATTTTGATAGTTTTTCAATGGATTTGAAATTAATCTCTCACTCTACGCCAACTATTTATTTTATGTCGGGCTAGAATCCTAACCGCACATTTGAGCATGGCATTTCGAGTCGTATAATAGAAAAGCAAGTAAACATACAAGGACTTATGAATGAGAGATTACCTCCACACCGGGGTGCGGGTGTCGGCTCCTACGGTTTCACGATTCCTTATACATCCCGATTCACTTAAGCTTTACACATTCAAATACGATCCACACCTCGCAGGCGATAACAGATCAAACAAAACAAATAGTGGAAATCGCGACTTTAACCAAAGTCGACGAGCATCGGAGAATCTCCAGATCAAGGGCCTTCTTTTAATCAATTCAAAAACAACGAACTCTCAAACGGAAATCTGATCCTTCATTGACGTTGGAACGCGTCAGGAATTTCAGAGACCACTAGCACCTCCGGTAATCAACTCCCGAGATGGGCAGGCATCTCCAAGAAGTCACCAATACACCATCCGTATGATTAACCTTCCAAGGATCAAGCAACAAGAGCTACACGCAACCACCTGAGACTCAGTGGAATAACTCTCACAGTGTCAAGATCGTGCGGTAGTATTCGTCTCTCGCTAAAACCGCAGCGTATAAATGGAAAATAATGTTCACCGGACTAGGACCCGTTGTAGTAAACTCGTCCAACTATGAAAAATTTCAATGAATGTAGAACTACTCACCCAAGAGGACCAGCCAGAGAAATCGTTCAATCCGTAAAGATAGCAGCAAATAAAGAGAGCTGCGCACTGGACAAGGACCAGTGCAGATTTCTGTTCAACCTTTCAAACCGATATAGGCAGAGAGCTATTCACCGGAGTGGACCGGTTTAGTGTGCTGACTCAATATTACTTTCATCCCGAAATAGATCAGATCTAGGTCACTTAGTGTCATTCATCATCTTCCCGACTACGTTCCAACCAATCATAGATCATTAGATCTCAGAACACTATCTCAAATGACATCATAGTTCTCGCTAACTAATCATCTCTCTAAAGACCGAAATCGATCATAACCAGCGGAAAACATCAAAGCCGCCGAACTTTTAAACCCTCGCTTGGACTAGTTCCGAATGCATCTCCCGCTGCTAAGCCAACAAACGGATGCCTCGTATCGGGGAGAGGAATCAACAAGATCAAGAACCGCAAGGACCGCCGCATCAAGATTGCAGGACGCCATCGACATGTACAGTGTCGAGACGGGAGGTGCAACCGAACTGGAAGTTCTGCTCAGACATGGATGGAAAGGCGGGAGATCAAACCAACGCAAATCATGCCACAAACTTATCTGAGACGTCGGTCCGTCGGTTCTAAGAAGGAACCACCGAACTGTAGGGAATGTTGAATAGAGTTCCTCCCGGATGAACGAACTCGTAGCATGCGATGGCCGGCCGCCCCGGCGCATGGAAGCAAGAACCGCCATAGGATGAACTGTCGCCCTTGATGTAGAAGAATAAGTTGGAACGGTGGTAGCAAACACCATATACACCAGCAGTTGCCGCCGTAGGGAGTAGACACTCCAAGGTGGATCGATCCGGAGGTGGAGCAGGAGATACGGAAGAGTTGAACTAGCTACGCAGAGAAAAACTAATGGCAAGAAGGAACATCCGCTAGGTTCTCGTCGAAGACGCTACGGAAGAAGAAGCTACGGGAACAAACAAGACGCTACGGAAGAAGAAGCTACGGAACAAGAGATGCACCATCAGAAAGTGTATATTCTCTTTCTTCAATACCTCCAAAACCCTCTCCGTCTCCTCTTTAATAGGAGCTGTACATGGAAAAAGAAAAAAGAAAAAAAAGAAAAACAAAGCCAAAGCGTATTTCAGTTCAAGGCAAGCAAAGGGCTACGGAAGGTCCATACGCGCCTGCAACAGTAAGTGTAAAAATTTAAAAAAAAAAAAACCTACGTAATGGGCCTATAAGGGAGTTTTACCCAAATAGCCCAATAAACTCCATACGTAAAGCAGAACTAAGCCCAAATTGAAAACAATGATGGCCCCAATGAAAAATTATTGTAAAACCCTCTTTCTTTGACGCCGGTAAAATTTCCCAAACCGATTTGGACCAATGTCCCCATTAAATGTGGTGCACCAAAATATGATATAATAATCATCCCTTTGTCAAGTGAAGAGATAAAACACATCAAGCTCTAGCTTGAAGGGACTTCGCATATCACTGTTAAGCAGATGCAGGCCCCTAGATTGACATAAAGATTATTTAATTAAACCATGTAAAAGAAAAGGGATATAGATGTCCTGTTACCAAGGATCACTCTAGCCCCTTCAAAGCAACATCAAATGTGCTTTATAAATTACATAAAAGATGAATGAGTTATTGCTTACGAAAAGAAATAAGTATCTCATCTAGGCATGGGAATACTGAAAATGATTCTTAGACTTAGACCCCAACAAGTATTCAGTGCCACCATGAAACATATAGCAGATGCCTAGAGAACACGGGAAATGACTGATACATGGATATGAATTTCACACCACAAGTGTCAGATTACATTGAAATAGGCAACTCTACAAGTGACACATGCAAAAACTTGCCAAGAGAAGCATACTTGAGGACTTGAGGATGTTTCAAACTAAACCCAGATTTTTGGGGTAGATTTCTTTTATTACTAATCATGTCAATGGATGAGCAGCTGCAGTGTATCTATTATCCTAGGATTTTTTATGGCAAAGAAGCCTAGGTCACTGATCATTCAAGGATATGCATGACCAGGCTGATATGGATTATGGACAAAGGTGGATAATTTGATTTGGTTATACTTAATAGAATTATTGTAAATAAATATACAAAATAAAAATGAAAATCATAAAACCAGCTGATCCACCCTTGTGATTATCTAGTTTTGGTTGATAATAATGATTCCAGGGCCCCAGCCAACCCAGGCAGAGAAGTGGGATAACTGATTGGGACCAGATATACTGGTTAGCTTTTTTTTTAGGTGGCATAGCCACAATTTATTAAAATGCAAAAGGAATGTGTGCAGACCTTGTAAGAAACAAAAAAGAGGCAGTGATAAGCGATTCTACTAAGGCAATAGAGAGAAATCCATTTAAGAAGCCTTTCCTGCTAAGAAGCAGGGAAGAGAAAACAGTAGCATCCAGGTAGATATTGAAATGAGCAAAAATCCAGCACTTCACAGAGAAGGACGCACTAAAAAGGGTATCTTCCTGAATCCTGGATCAGAAATGCTGATAGATCTGTCGATTACTTTCCCTCCAAATGGCACAAAGGATCACAGAGGACATCTTCCAGTGAGCACGTCCAGTTTTCTAAGGGTGTAGTTGGCACCAAGCATCAAACAACTGACATATTTCTCAGTAATCAGGCCACTCCAAACCTGTACTCTTGAAGAACACTCCCCCATCGAAGTAATAATGTCAAATTGCAGGAAGAGTTAGTTTATGTCTTCCTTGAATCTTCCACAAACACACAAATAGTCTCATGCAAAGAGATACGTGATGCAGGTAGGCCCTACATGGTTGATATCCTAGTCAGTTTGGCATTATAAGCAGCTTGAATTCTTAGTCTTTTTTCATGTGTTTTTTGTATTGGCACAGTTTCGTTTGATGGATGAAACAGTATAGAGATGGGAAAAGATTTTTTACTTGCCCTATCTTGTGCAAGTTATTTATCTGTCAATGAATCTAGGGCAGCCACCATGCGTTAGCAAAAATGTAAATCAGAGTACTATGCACAAGCAACTAGAGTAACAAAATAAAGGTAATGCATGCAAAGCAATCTTAAAAAACTCACAGGATTTAGGTCAAGGTACTCCGAAATTCGCATCGCAAGGAGGTGTTGATGTGCATTAATTAAGCGCGCAATCAAGATGGGGGCAGTAAGTAACTGAACAAAGATGGGAAAGAGTATGCCATTAGTTGCATGAATAAGTTTAACATCATAAGTCCAAAACAGACATGCTTTACGGATAACAGCAACCTTGTATTGCTGAATGCTAAGAGGAATTCCAATATCAGGGTCACGTACAGCATTTAATACCCTCAATGTTTTACACATTTCTTGGAAATGATCACGCCGAAGCTGACTGCCAAAGCTAAATGAATATCATTTCATAGGAAATAAATCAGAGTTTCTGAAAATAAATAACCATAGTGACATATGACATCCTCAAAAGTACATATATTAATTTTTTACAAGTTGTTAGCGCAGGTTAAGAACTGCATAAGATCAAAGGAAAGTGCAGTAGTACAAATGACATCAACAATACAAGAAACAGAAACAACATGGGAAAAGGGTCCTTCTTTACAACACTAGCTTCAACCTAATACAGCAATCCAATGGGACTGTCATCTACAATTGTTAGAGGGAATTGTATGTCCTAGATGTGAAGATAAAGCAATCAAAGGTAAGGTGTACTTGAAAAGACTAGGCAATTGGGCAACGAGGCTGCATTCCAGGACTTCAAGCATGAATGTCCTTCAAAACTATCAATATGTTATAATACAGTACTAGTATCACAGTAAACAACCATGAATAGTGAAGGCCCTTGAACTGCCTTCATTGTGGTGGAGCTGGGCACCAACGGAAAAACTATAAGTATAGGCCTAGAGGAGGGATGCCACAGGATTCTCTTTGACAATCCGGTTTACAAAAGGATAAGACTTCTGATTCACTGATCAGTGGAAATGATAGCAGAAAGAACTGAAAAGAAGTTCGGCCTCAAGGGGGAGCCAATTGCAACTACAAAAATCTTCATGAAGAACAGGGATGGAGCTCAAATGCAACAGGCAAGAATATGCTTAGATGAGCACATTTGCAAAGAAGGTATAAGCAAGGTCTTCATATCGTCACAGAGAACTTCAATAATCTGCATTTCAATCCGATGGGTAAGAAGGGTTAAGGAGACCATTTATTGTGGAAGATCACCAGAATGCAGATTCAGGGAATGAGATGTATATGGGAACTCACTGGGTTCCAAAATAAGGAGTTATCAGAAACTGACTTATCGTATCTCCAGATTTTCTCAACATAAGAGAAATACTCTTGTTTAGAAAGATGGAATGACCGATTCTTGGATTGCCGGTATGGACTAGAAGGTGCTTGTCAAAAAAAAATGACGTGGTAGTGTAATTGATGAAGGATATCCCCCATGCTATGTGGAATAAGCAGATCCCTATCCCCGGTGATTGCAATGTGGAGAAAAGGTGAAGAAGGGCTGAGGAGCTCATGCCTGCCATGTCTGTGCAACATACACTGAAGTCAGTGCCATTACAATCTCCGAGGCATTGCTAGAGATTGGAAAAGGTTATACAGCGTGGCAAGCCAGCCAATTAATGTCAGAGAGCTGGTACCAGTTCACATTTTGAAAGGGGTGGTCCAGCTCTTGAGAGATCAGAATGACATATCTCAATTGCCAATTAGATCCTAAAATCCTTCCAAGCGTTAGAATGAATGACAAGGCTGATTGCTAGTTTTGAACCCAGGTGACAAGCTAAAGGAGCAGAATTATTCGTTGTGAGGTTGAATAAGGAGCTAGTTGTTTGTGCAACACTATTGGACAGTTTCGCAGTCTACTACTTATGTTTGTACTAAATATTGGTATTGGATCTATTGGTAACCAAGAAGCTGGACCTATCAAAAGAAATAACAGAATAGAAATAGCATGCAAATTCACAGAAATCAAAAAGAGAAATACTTACCTGCAAAATGATTGTCCATAGCTGGCAGCTCTCAATAATGTGCGTTGGCGTGAGACATCGAACTCATGTCCAGCAGCATCTATGCAAGCCTCCACAGCATCAGGCAATGCAGATTGGATCAATCGCAAGTTTTCATCAGCCTGCCAGAATGCCAAGCTTCACAGTAACTCACAGGTACTCATCTCTAAATGTTGCAAATGAAATTAAAAATAAAAACAAGGACTACTATGCATCACGTGAATTTATTGGTATCTAATGCATATTTAGACCAACTCCACAATAGTTGACTATGCAGATGATTCTTTCCAGTTTTATCTAGTGAAAGAAATTAGCAAGGACACTGCTATGATTGTAAATTTGTTAAAAAAATGGAGGCAAGACTAGTTTTATAAAAGCCTACCAACTAGCATTCTATTTAATACCCATCTCCTCTGCTTGTTCTGAAACCTTCTACTGTTACAGACATCAATTTTCCATCGTCTCTTGAAGGGTCCATGCCAGCTGATTTCAGTAGGAAACAAACCTTGGCACTGCGTTTGTCAAAGTGCTCCAAGGCATCATACAAAAGGGCTGCAGGTTCTGTGCTTCCAATTTGAAAAATAGAGACAGTAGAATCAGGGACACGCTGAAGAAACTCCATGCTGGAATTTGATAGAATCCGCACCCCGTCACACTCAGGAATAAGAGCAATTGGCTCATCATACTGATAACGAACTGGATCTCCATGAGGACCCACCATTAAGAGCAATTCCTCCCAGTAGAGAAGCACGCTATCCATTCCACACCAAGCCATTTGCTCAGGAGGCACCACTGTCTACAAAATGGGGTAAAGTATGCAAAACGTGACCGCATAAACATTTTAGTTGAGCACAAAAGAATGCCTGAAAACAGCATCAATGGTTTCATGGATCAAGGACCACAAAAAGAAACTTATAAAGCAACCAGTCCGGGAAAATGGAAATTCAAATGTAACTACGATCAAAGCAAAGGGAACCATATCCAAAACCAAGAACAAAATAATAAAAGATTCTGGCAAAGGTAATTAGCGGAACAAACAATATATAGATAGATAGATAGATATAGAGAGAGAGGGACCTCGGAGTCATATTCGAACATGATCCTGGAGAAGTCCGTGGGAAGGACAAGCAGCCTTCCGTCCTCCGTAAACGCAGCGAGCATCTTTCCGTTCCCTGAGACCGCCATCTTTGTTATCCTACCAACTCCAGCGCCAAGCCGTTGTACGCCTTCCTCATCCACCACCAATACGCCATCTTCCTCGGCCCCACCCAGAAGCACTTCCACGTTTCCCGACATGGTGTATTGCGGCTCGATCACCGCCATACAGCGGGGAGCCTCCAGCAGCCCCGGGTCCGCCAGCCGGCAAGGCCGCGGCTCTCCCAGATCGGGTACACAAAACAGCTTGTTGTCCTCTGTGCGGCAGGCGACGCCACCACCCCAGAATACACATTCCGCCACGCCCTCCTCGAAGCACTCTGGACCCAAAGAGATTTGGGTGCCCACCACCTCGGCGCGAACGTCAAATCGGTAAATAGTGCCATCCTGGACGACGCAGGCGAGAATATGGGCATCGGACCATGCCATGCCGACGAGACGGCCGCCCGGACGGTCCCAGGGCGCGGAGGCTAGAGAGGAGCCGGCGGAAGAGAAGATCCTGAGGCGCCGGCGGGCGGACTCTGCGTGGAGCTGCACAATCTTAGAATCGTCGCGGATGGCGGCGATTGGGCCGCCGAAGGGGGCGCAGGCGACCCGGTAGCGGCGGAGATCGACGCCGGCGCCGCCAACCCCACCGCGGGAGCCCCAGCGCATGGGATAGAGTTCGGGCTTGCGGTAGTAGCGGTTGTGGAGGAGCTGCCATTCCGCCGCCACCGAGACGGCCGCCATCTCCGCCGCGGTCAGATACGATCCCGAGCTCCCAACCTCCGACCGGCGTCGCTTCAGGTCATATTTTCCCTCTGGGCAACTTAAAAGAGGCATAAACGCATATTTCATACTCGAATCATTGTCGACAAAATAAACTCTCTCACCCTCAAATAACATATATTGATTAACAACTCTTCTCACATCAGATAATAACAAAACTACCCTCGGATGGTTTTTCTCGGTGTCCTCCTCCTTCTTCTTCTCCGCGGATGGAGACTATAACTGTCATGACGTGATAGTTTCAATGACCGACTTTTGAAACTCATGAGTCATGAACAATTTAAACATACTTCGCCGGCACTAGAAAATTAAAATTGCCGTGGTCTTTGCGCATCGCCCATCAAGCTCTGATCAAACGGTACCACTCTCAAGCAAGATCTCCGAGGCCAAACGAATCCAAGCGATTGCAGAGGCCGGCTCGAGTTGTCGCCTTCTTCGGGATCGGGATCGGAGCGCGCACGGCGAACAGAGGACGCGGTGCCGGGCCGGGAAGGAGACCGATCTCGCGCGCGAAGGGGAAGAAGCTTTCCCGGGAAGACGGACGCCGCGCTCGACCTAACAGACGTCGTCCTGCGACGAAGGAACATTGCACGAGCGCCGAGGCGCTCCAGCTGGTGTCAGTGTCGAGAACCGGCACGGAGAGTGAGGGAGAGAGCGGGGAACGGAAGGATGATCGTGGATCGCAGGCGAATGCCGTCGACGACTCCCCGAAGGCCGCTGCTTCCGCCGCCGCTCGCCCATCTGGTTAGCAATTTTCACCTGGACCGATGTTCCCGCCGGTGCAGTCACCCCTGTACTTTCTAGAAGAATCATCTGCGATCAACCTCGGTTGTCGCCTGTTGATTTAGATATGTATATGTTTAATTAACTTCTTTGCGTGAGCAACCATGCTCCGCTCTTCTTCTTCTTCTTCTTCTTTTTCGCTTTAGCATGCAAGTTCCCAGCAGAATATTCCTTAAATTTTATGTTTTATTTAGTTTAAAGTGTATGGAGCCCGAGGCAACTCCCTCTATCTCTAGCTTTCGTGTTTTGATCCCGATAAACCTCTCAAAGAAAATTCGGAAGAGGAGTTATATGAATGAAAAAGAATTAACAATGACATATCACAATTTAGAGAGATTTCATCCCATTGACATTATTAGACTACTGTCAGATTGCTGCAAGCTCAACTCATTTACACCCCAGCTTGAAAGAACTCCATATTGAGGGGTTCATATATAAGTTTAAAAGGGCAAAATATCAAGGGCCCACCATGGTACATGGAATTCTTGATTCGCTATATATGTTTTTACTTTTGGGACTCAAAGTTGAAAAAGCTTTCGATCTTGCTGAAAATAGGGGACATAATCGGCGCAATAAATATGATACTAATATCGGTAGCATGACAATATGAATAAGATCTGAGAGCATGTTTGGATAGAGTACAAACATCGATTAGTATAATGTTCTACCAATCAGACGGAAGCAACTAAGGCCCGATTAACAAGATACTAAGATATAACACGAAAAAAGAAAGGAGAATTTAACTGAAGGCCCACTTTACCAATGTCACTTTAACCAGAAATCCAGTGTCTAAATTATTTTAATAAAAAACCCTGTTTACGTAATTGCTATAGTTTCCACCTCAAAATAGGTGGAAAGCATTAGGTAGAATAAAAAAAAGACTTTTATACCCATGGACAAATGTTTGAATAGGTGGCTACCCATACGGTGAAAATTAAAAAATAAAATATATATAAGTGATACATCATTTTAACGCAAGAAAATTATTATTTATTATACAAAATTTACAAAATAAAAATTTTAAAAATAAACTATGTTTTTTTATCTGGACAAAGTTTTTCTAAAGTTAAAATAAAATTGATTTTACCATTCGCAAAAAGTTGTTTAATGTAAAAAAAACTCAAAAATTTAAAATAAAAAGTTAGACACAAGGACGGTTAGCCACCGCTTGTTAACGGTCCTCTGTGTCACGAACGTGTCCGTCTGGGATGTTTCTCACGGAGGCGGGGGTAGAATGGGAAAAATGAAATACACAAACAGTGAGTTCACGGTGCCTCTGACGGAATGGGTTTTTCATTAGAAAATTTTAGTAGACTGGGTTTTTTATATACAGTATTCGCTCATTGGGTTTTTCATTATAATGATTTTAATAATTGGGCCTTTAATTAATTTTCCCAAAAAGAAATCAATAAATTTTGGAAGAATTAAAAGAGATATTATTTTGTTATTAAATTAAACGATTATTTTTACATTAGACTTCTGTTAGTGATTTGATTTCCAAGAATTCAGCAATTAATTTTAATGGTAGAAGCTATAAATAAATGGAGATTGGAACATTACGACGCTGCATTGCATGTAAACGTAAAAGTATTCAACTAAAAATAAAAAATGGAAGAATTCCTCTAGAAAACAATTGACACGGAACAGAATAACAGATTTCGATTTTATTTTTACCGTAAGAAGTGTTCCTAAGAGAATATTTTACAGGAAGCTAGCCAAACCAAACACATGCGAACCATCCCCATCTCCGAACTTTCTATAAGTAAATTGAAAGAAAACATATGTTTGAATCGGTAATTGGTGGTCGGAGATAATGGTAAACTGTCGGATGCATCAGGAAAGATACACAAATGATATGAATAAAAGCAATTGCTATACATGAGTTTTCTAATTGCAACAAGTACACTGGTTTTCAAAGGCGTGATTCAAGGTGTGCCCTAACAGCAGAGAACCAAAGTTGATCATCTAAATGACGGCATATCTCTCTGATGAAACAAAGTGGAAGCAGACCTCACCATTTCCAAGGAGGAAATTATTGTAACACGCAAAATAATTTACGGACGGAAGATCAGGGAACAGTACAAAATCGATGGCAACAAGAAAAATAAAGCTGCTTCGAAGCGTGGCTCACCAGAAAGCGGATTATGTGTACCTCCGAAGGAACCAAAATTTGTTCACTTATTCCTAGTGATAACTCTTTGAGTCAGATCCACTAGGGCCCGTCTCGAGAGGAGGACATCTTCGTCGTCACTCTCAGGGAGTGATTCAATGGCTTCGACAGCATGGTTAGCATGCTCTAATGCTAGATCTCTTGTCCGCTGAATTCCCTGGCTTCTAGCAAGGTAATTGAGTGCCTGCAACATTTTGCAAGAAACTAATCAATGTTCACCAGCCTTTTATGCCGAAGCAACGCCCTGTCATGGATAGGCCCACCATAAAAAATATTTGTGCATCATAAAGATCAATGAGGCTTATGTGGTGTTTGGTTGCATGATAATTGAGGTTTTTATTTTAATTTTTAAAAATTGTAAGAAAACTTGTTAAAAGAGGTGTTTGACAACCATAACAATTTTATGTTTTGAAAGTGATTTTCTTCTTAAACAAAAAAAGAGGGTCTCACCTCTTTCTTTTTTCTTGTGGTCCCCCACTTTATTTGGTCATGTGCGGTGGTTACTCTTTTTTGTAATTAATCACATCCCTCCAAACATGATAATTTTATGTCATGAGTTGGTTCACTTTTTATTTTAATATAATTTTTTATCATGAAAGTGTACAAAAAATTATCATGCAACCACACACCCCATTAATTATGCACCCCGAAGAGTTGTATTGAACCCAAAAAAAGGTGAACATTTAGCCACTAGAAATAGTACCGAGAGGTAAGGGATCTCATTCACACGCACAAAAAAAGGTTAAAGGGGTCTTCATTGCACTGGTAATGACTCATGCTTCTGGAAACAGCAAAAAGCATTGGCTAACAGATATGTGAAGAATATACGAGCCATTAGGACATTAACGCAACACGGCCAAGAAAATCAAGCTTTACACATGGTTTAACCATCTTTGGCCTCCCATTTCAATAACATAGAACTCTTCCATATCAAACATGTAGAAATGACAAACAAGCTACAGCTATTTAGAACACATCACAGACCAAATAACCCTCAAGATTAAAAATTGCGTTGTAAGATATTTAGACATGTAAAATTGGCATTTTTGATAGGGATGCATCTGATGACACCCACGTAGCTTTTACTCTTGACTAATAACAGGGAAGGCAGGATCGGAATTGGGGACCGGATTGGCTAGTGCCAATAACAATCCAAACAGGAACAGATTGACCAATTCATAGGAAGAAAAAATGATCCGGAATTGGCCGGATTGGTTCTTCAATAAACAAACAAATAAAACTAGGACAGAGAATCCTTAGGATATTCCAGTGCCGCCGCTGGACGGACAGCTTATGCCAATTTCGCCAACCATAACTAATAATGTAACTAAAAATAAGCTTGTTTTCTAAGGCCCAAAGTTTGGCTCCAAAAGCAGCCAGATTTCTTTTTCTTACAGCCACCAAACAAGAAAGATGAGATCAACTTAACTCTGTATCAAGCATCCACCAAAATATCAGCTCTCAGACATTTGTATTCATACACGAAATAGTAACTTGCCAATTCTAGAATTTTGACATGCTTGGAAAATTGCATGCCTAGATATCCCTCATTAAAAGGTATTTCCTCGGGGAACGGGGATTGATCCTCTTCATGCAACTACATCTAAATATTTATTTCAAATAGTTTGGTTTAATCATACAAACAGATGGAAGATGCAAGGGAGAAATTAGGCATATGATCAAAGCACAATAGTCTGAGTGAAGAATGGCCACGAGAGTCTAGTATCATGGTCAAGGAAAATTACAACATATGATAAATAAGACAATTTTAAACAATAACAAGTATTGAAAGATGAAGAGATAATATACTTCCAAGGTGAGCATTCCCAAAATGATAATATGATGGACATGTGGCCAGACAATATTAAATAAGAATTACAATAAGTAGGTAGGAGCAGGCGAGCAGCATCCACCGAGGACAATTTGAGAGAGATTGAAATAGCTAAGATAGAAGGCTCTAATTGAACAAGTGGAGCTAAAAGAGAATAGTGAATGGAGTAGACTAAAATAATATAAATGAGGATAACATAATACTAAATTGAAGGATTTAAAACTTTTTAAGAGAATTACAAAATCATCAAGAGTGAAGACACAGAAACCACATGGCCAAACCCCAAATAATTCGAGATTCAGGCCTCCTCGGCTTGAGTTGAGTTTGGGCTTCTCAAGGTGGGACTCAGTACATGGTAGGGTTACAAGTTCCTGACTGTTGTTTTATCTTTATCTTGAATCGATGAATTCTGGCCTTCTTTCAGGCCATATTAGAGAAAAAAAATCATCAACATAAGACCAGACAAATGCCAAGAAAAGCCGAGAAGAATAAGTGAACACCAGCATATCAGACAACACTGCAGCACCAAAGACGTGCAATATCATTATCAGAATTCATAACGTATTCAAGAAGAACATCATCCACAAACCACGGCTCCAGTTAACATATTCAATAAAAAAATGGAGATGCAATGATATGGTAGTAACTGGTTTAACAATCTTCTGATCGAAAAATATGAGGTTCTAGATTGAAAGAGCAGCACTGTGCCACCAAGTGCCTGACGTTAATATTAATTAGTCACAGTATAACTATATTTTTTGCATAGTTGAATGGTTATTTTTATTAAAAAGTAAAGATCGTCTTAATTACCTGATATAGTGAGGTCCTGGTCACATGGTTTGCAGGACTGACACATGCCGACCCAATTCAAGGAGGAGCCGAAACCTTGAAAGAACTTCCCTGAGATCAGGACAAATATTGCCGGACCAGCCTAGATCAGTTCCAGCACCAATCTGAGCCATGCAGATCTAAGAGTGGAGAGGTGGCTTTTACATGTCCACCTTTTCAGGTGGGTAAGACAAAGGGTCCGGGGCCAGATTAAGGGTCCCCATCTTGCAGGCCCCAAAAACTGAGGGATGTGGATTTCCCAGAGATCATCTCTACAGGGTCTGAGATTGCATCTTCCCCATCCAAAATGAGGCAAGAAAGATACAGGGGTTGGCGCTGGCTGCCCCCTCCACAGGAGATGCAGGGAATGAACCAATTCAGGGATTGGTAGCCAGAAGATCAGCTCCTCACCATGGTGCAAATAGGCTGATCCCAATCATCCGGTGGATTGACAGACCTTGATCAGGACAAGGATTCCGGAATCGGAATTGGTCCCGGACCGATTCCGATTCCGATTCCAGGAATCGGCCGATTCCTAGAAGGGAATCGATCCAGGAATCGGTGGAATTGGTTTTTTTTGAAATTTTTTTTCATCAAAAAAATCAGAAAAAATCAGAAAAAATTCTAAAAAATAGGAAATGAGTTAGAAAAAATTTTAAAAATAAGATTAGCATTCATCCACAGGACCACATTGAATAATTACTAATGAACTCCACAGGACCACGTCGATTCCGAGCAAGGATCGCCCTGAAAATCGCCGGAATCGAAGGTAGCCGCCGTGGGATCACCGGAATCGACCGCGGCGGTTGATTCCGGCCCTAAAAGGACCGGAATCGGTTCGATTCCCGGTCCAGAATCGAACCGGGAATCGAACCGGACCAAGGATTCCGGTCTTCCAACGAATCGGTCGGGATCGACCGATTCCACAAGGAATCGCCGGAATCGGATCGATTCCGACCGATTCCTACCGATTTCGACCGATTCCGCGGAATTCATGCCGGAATCGGTCGGAATCGGTCCGATTCCACCGATTCTGTAATCAATGGATCAGGATCAAGATCGGCCCTGGACAAGGGCCAATCCTGACCTGGAATTCCTTGTCTGGCCACCTTATCTGCCTCACACCTTTCATAATACAGGTATGCTGCCATTCAAAGGACTGATGTTCATGAGTCGTTAACCAGCCATCCAACGAATAGACAATTATTGAACTGTTAAATCATCGAAACAATAGTTCTTAATCCTGAGAAGATGGAACAAATGAACTTACTATGTCAACATTTGCAGGGTCTTCGAAACCTCGATCTACTACTTCTTGCAATTGTGGGAACTCTTCAATTGCAAATAGTATCGGTGCTGTTATAATGCCCTGTGAATAAACAAATAATTCCATTGCAAGGCTCTTATATTAAAACCAATATGCGTTGTTATGATGCTCTGGATATATAAACAAGTAGTATCATTACAACCATGAAATTAAAAAAAAAACATTATAGAATAGCTGATGGCACAGGAAACATTTGGAAGTAAAATAAATCAGTAGTATTTCACTGTTGGATAAATCTTTGCATTAATTTAACAAAATATCAAGTAAGAGATTTATTAATATTTAATATGCAATGTTCTTCAACTAACTAACCAAAGTGCTACTGTGTATCAATCCAAGAAGACGGCTGTAGCTACTAGACAACAAATGAATGTAGAATTTATTGACATTTTCTAAAATGATATTGTTAATAATCTCGTCCGTATTGGAACTGTTACTGGGTACTACACAAACCATGGTTGGTGGATGTTGGCGTCAATTTTTCTCAAAAGAAAATCAGCAAAGAAAAATGGGCTGGTTCAGCCCTCAATTGGGCAAATCAGGCCCTCCATGGGCCCATCAGGCCCAAATTCTAGTTGACCAGCCTTTGTTTTCATTTAAATAATTATTTTCTGGCCCTCCTTGAAATCCACCTACGTACAGCCCATGGGAAGAGAGAAGTGGGCTGTGGTCAAGGCCAATTGGCCCAGTCAACAGGCCCAGCTGACCTGTCCAGCAGCCTTGTGCGCACCCCACCTGCCACCTCAGCAAGCCCTGTACGCACTAAACCAGCCACCTGCCACCTCAGCCCATTCATTAGTCAGTTTATGGAGGGGGAAACCGAAGAGGCCAGGGGAGATCAAGGGACAGCCAGCCAATAAATTGCAATAAATGGAGTAATTGCATGGGGGAGGCCAAGAGGCCTACGTACAGGCCACCTGCTGGCTCTTCACCTCCCCCTCCAGCCTCTATAAAAGGAAGAGGGGTGCGCACAAATCAGGGGGCTGCTGAAGACGCCGGGAGGCTGCTGGATTGCGCCCTGCTCCTGCTGCTTGTGCCCTGTCCCTGCTGCTGCTCCCTTGTGCGCCTGCTGCAAGACCTGCCTGCTGCTGTACGTCTGCACCTGCCAGCAGCCAAGAGAAGGAGAAGAAGAGAGCTGCTGCTCTCCTCCTGCCCACGTGCATACCTGCCAGCAGAAGAAGAAGAGAAGAAGAAGAACAGGTGGGTCAATATTCTATAAATATGTAGCCCTCTAAAGGGCACCCCTCCCCTGGTCTTTCTCTCCCTCTGGCCGGCCCATTTTCAGCCCTCACTTGGCCCAGCCGAACACCCCCACAGCAGGAGAAAACTCCCCATAATCGGCCCATAACCTGACCTCTGATCAGACCTGGAATTGGCCCACAACCAGCCCACGTCTGGCCTCAAACCAGGCCCATGAACAGACCCCCAAACAGGCCATTTGCAGGCCCAATTCCAGCCCTGTTCGGCCTCCTACATGGGTCACCTGCAGTTCACCCAATAGACCCCTATGCAGGCCCAGAAAAGAGCCCACAAACCTGCCCAATTGCCTGCCCTTCTCGCAGCCAAAATCAAGCCCCTATGTGGCCCAACCGAACATATATCCTGCAGGTCTGAAATAGGCCCATACTCAGGCCCACCTTCAGCTCCTTCACAGCCCACCAGGAATGGTCTAGTGCAGGTCCAGAGAGAAGCCCATAACCGGCCCCAACACAGTCTGCCACCAAGGTCTCTCTGCGGCCCATTTAGCAGACCCCCTGCAAAGCCCACTTTCAGTCCAGTCAAGTGCCTTTGCGCAAACACCCATCTCGGCCTCTGTCCAGCCCACAAACAGACTGCAGCCAGGCCCATAACCAGCCCACGTTTGGCACTCAATCCAGGCCTTCACAACAGTCTATTTCCAGCACCCCTGTAGACAGGCGACAGCCTCTTCAAGGGCCAACCCAATGACCCTTTCACGGGTCCAATCCATCTCCCAAGAAGCTCTACAGCACCCCCCCTTTGCAGCAGAAAACAGAAGAAGAAGTTGCAGCAGCCCCCCTTGTGGCATGTGCCGGCAAAGTGAGGGATGAACCTCAACGGCCCTTTCACGGGTCCGGTTCTCCCCTCAACACATCAAAGGAGAAGAGAGCCTCAACGGCCCTTTCACGGGTCCGGCTTTCCCTCCTAGAAGCTGCCCTCCCAAATTCAAGCAAAAAGTGAAGCCCGGCTTTGAACGCCGAAGGAATGAACCGGCCCGAAGTGGCCTTCATAAAAATCAACCAATAAAAATCAAAAAGGCGAAAGCAACATTAAATTAAGGACTTCACCCCTACCGGGGGAACTCCACCTTGGGCGGAGGCGCGGGCATGCATCCCGTAGCTTACGACCCGGACGTCGGCGCGGGCATGCTCCCGTAGCCGATGATCCTTCCCCCAACTTTGGCTAAGTCATTGACTAGCCTTATTGGATGGGTAAACTTCATCACATTAGAAATCTGTCGGTATACCGTTGTAATGCCGAAATTTTTCTAAGGTAGTGAAGAACCTAAATTGGGGGAAGGGTCATCACTTATTGTACACCGATGTACCCCATTCATACTTCAATGAAATGAATTCTAAGTCAATTCGATGCATGGAAATGGGCACCGATTGGCAGCCCAATGGGCCCGATCAGATGCAAACCGCCAAAAATCAAATGAGCAGAACTCTTTTACAAACAAAAAACTAATAATAAAACAATGCAGGTCTGAAATGGGATTTTACTGCCAGCCCGCTGCAAACCCTGTCTAGGCCCATGGCTGCCCACCTGAAACCACCTGCGCAGACTTCAGTCCAGGCCCATGAACAGCACCCTGTTCGGCCTACTTGCTGCCCCCCTTTTCAGACCCAATCTGAACCCATGCGCCAGGCACAAATCTAGCCCAAATCCTGCCTGCGATCAGCCCTTTCTGTCTGGCCCAAACCGGCCCATTTGCAGGCCTATGCCCAGAGCCCAAAAACAGTCCCCTTTGCGACCCAGTTTTCAGTCCATCAAGGACCTCCTGAACAGGCCCCTTTGTGGCCCATTCAGCCAACCTCCAAACAGGCCCACAACCGGCCCACTTGCAGGCCTATGCTCCACCCCTCCGAAGCTTACCTAAAGCCGGTCTAGAACAGGTCTTCAGGCGGCCCATTTTCAGGCTCATGATCAGCCCATCTAGCAGACCTCCAAATAGGCCCATATCAGCCCATTTGCAGGCATATGTCCAGAGCTTAAAACCAGTCCCTTTGTGACCCGGTTTCAGCCCATCTAGGACATCCCAGACAGGCCCGTATTCTGGCCCACCAGCAGGCCCTTGTCCAGAGCCTAAAACCAGTCCCCTTGTGACCCGGTTTCAGCCTATCCAGGACATCTCAAACAGGTCCCCGACCGGTCTATTCAAAGTCATCTGAACAAAACCCCTTAAGCAGGTCCGAAGCTGCCCTTGCTCAGCCCACGTTCAGGTCCTAGAACCGGTTCCAAATCAGCCTCTTGTGCAGGCCAATTTCGGCCCACCATAATCTATTCATTCCAGCCCCTTTGTGGCTCGGTGAAATCTCAAATCAGTCCTCAAGTAAAAATCAGATTTTTGACCGAATCCAAAGCAGATGAACTCAAAAATCAGAAAAAATCAAAGTCGACAAAAAATAACAAATCAATAAAATCAACCCGAACAAATCGGTTTGCATCTGATCGGACCCAAAAGGCCGCTGCCCTTTTGAGTTCTTTACTTTATTTTGTGGATGTGCATGTCTCCAAACACAGGTTGCCGCGACGGTTAATCAAAGGCATTCGAGCCGTTGCTCGATGTAAGTTAACGCCGGATACTCGCACCATCCGGCGGAGAAGGGTCAAAAATGAAATTTTCAAAGAACCCGAACCTCGGTTCTAATATTTTTAAACTATCACCGGACTACTTAATATTTTTAGGATACCACATATTTTCCTAGAAAAGTCCGGAGATGTCTTTCTTTCTAAAGAACAGACGCAGAAAAAAAGAGGTTCACACAAATGGCACGCCCGGTGGGACCCTTCTTTCCTTTCATCTCTCCGTCGTGGCAACCTGGAGATATGCACATCCACTATCTTCAATTCAATGAAAACAAAAAAAATCTCTGCATTTGATCGAGGCAGTCTTGTTGTCTACGGGACTTATGGACGTCAACGCCGGTGTCGCCCATTCTGAGGCATACGTCGAACGACGTGACATCGGTGCAGTCACTTCCGGCATCGCCTTCGGCAACTTCCCGAGGGTCGTTTTGCTCCCCAACCGACTGGGGGCAATGCTGGAAACCCCGATCGCCAACGAAGAGAAGATATATCCCTTCCGGCTGCTCCGGGCAACCTTCAGGGCACCCTGCCTGCCTGCAAAGACATCACAACCGGGGGCATTCCGACTGACTCCCCCACAAAAGTCACTTCCGGTGGACCAAGCCATCGACAACTCCGGGCCTACGCCCGCACCACAACAATGGACCATCAAGAAGCACAAGGTCGAGCACAATTCCCGCCAAACCCTCAAAGTCAGGGACATCCAATACCCAAGGGGTGAGGCACGCCCTCCAACCCTGGATGAAACATCCATTGTGCCCGTGAAGGACAAACGCCGCCAACCACAGCTCGGCACCTTACCGCTGCACAACCGATTCTCCATCCTAGATCGGTTGAAAGGGATCAACGGGGGCATCATAATACCCACAGCAGCTGCTGCACCAAACACTCGGGGAAGGGGCAAGCCCTCTGTTCACTCCAAGAAGACCGGCCGACCAGCGGCCGACAAAGCAAAGGAAAGGGGACAGCCCTTTCATATGAAGAACCAAAGCTCAAGCCGGCCATCAACTCAAAGGAAAAATGCCGCCAGGGCAAGGGACCAGCCCTTGGTCCCTATTCTACAAACGGGCCGACCAGCGGTCCAAATCAAGGAAAATCGACAGGGGCAGTCGCCTGCCATCCAGAAAACTCCATCAAGCGGTCGGTCCGCCGACCGATCTTATCGGCACCTCATACTGCCAAATGATAGGAAATTCCTCAACAAGACTCTACACCGGGTCAACAACTCGGCAGATGTCCTGCCAACTGGGGGCAAGCTCCCCAACAAGCCCACTCCACAGCGGGCTAGTATATCAAACAATACTCATGCCAACTGGGGGCAAGGTCCCAAACCCTCTGCCCCGAAACTCAAGCAAATATGGCTTCCAAAAGCCGATGTTTCCCTGGCAGGACCATCCCCTCTGAAATCTAGTCATCCGCGATGCCCCGATATGGGCCCTCGCGGGTCGAAATCCCGAACTCACCCCCAACCCAAAGCCACTACAGCTCAGCCAAAGGGGACAGGGGGCAAGATGCAGGTCTTCACCTGCTACACTACTTCTGAAACTGATTGTCCGGGCGATACCCCGCAACATCCAAGGACCGAAGTCCATCATGAACCAATGACATGCAGCCAAGACAATCAACCACCAGTTGCTGTCAAATCAACACAACAAAAGAACAACGAAAATGCCGCTCGGCACGATGAACGCGAGGACATACCTCCCAACCTGACAATGGCGGACCTCTGGCGAGAAAATCGGCAGCTCAAAGCTCTTCTAGCTAGTGCAAGCCTACTTCAAGCCCAGTTGGCACAAAATTCAACTGCCGCAAAAATTTCTAATGAGCCTCGTGTCGCTCTAAATGGGCCTCCCTTTGTGGTGCCGTCTCAGCATGTCATCCATCAACAGCCGGCTCCAAGGTTACAATCAGACGATGAGGTGTTTGTGGCACCCCAATATCTGCCACCTCCTCTTTTACCTCAACAATATATGGAGCCCTCTCACAGAGCAATGATCGAACAGCTGATCGACCTGAAGTTGGCTCAACATGGAAGAAGACACAATACGGTGGCGCCCTACCGTGGCACCCACCCTCAGTCTACTCCACGTCACCAGTGGCAACACCCCCAGGACAATAGTCCACTGATAGCAGCAGCCAAATCAAGACCGGTCAAGGGCAAGCAGCCAACGGTCTCAGGCGTCAACCCAATCAACGTCCCCTCTTCTTCAAGCCAAAATGGGGGCAAGAATGCCACTATGGCTCCCTCTCGCAAGGCATTTGCTAATCCCGTGCCAAGGCCAACTTGGGAGGAGCGTGCAACGAAACCATACTCCTTCCCGCGGGAATTCACGCCAAAATTGTTCACCACCTGCATGGAAAATGGGTTAATTTGCCTACCAAAGAGCAGACGCCCAGAAGACGCCGCCAGGAGTCGGGAGTCAAACTTCTGCCCATACCACAGGCTGGTGGGGCACAAAATTGAGGACTGCTATCAATTCAAGGATTTGGCTGAAGCCCTAATCCGTGACAAAGTTCTTATATTGGGGGAACATTTGGTGCACCCGCCACAACCCCACTACAAGCCCCGACGGCAAACGAACTTCATCGTCAACACGGCATCGGTCTCGAGCTGGCCCGTTGTCCTGGGGAATACACCCAAAGAACAAGTGACACAGGGGGCAGAAAACAAGGTACGTATTTTTGCCTGTCATGTTATTTCAGCAAGCAACCGTCATGACGACGACCCGGAGGCCTCCAAGACCACAACCCGACCAGGGCCCGCAACACGCGGCCATTCGGCACGACAGCCAGCTGCAGTTGCCGAGTCCTCTCGGCCCAATGATAACAATGAGGATGCACCCTCCACCCTTACATTGGAGGATCTGCTGAGAGAAAATCGGCAATTGAAGGCTCTTATTGCCAGTGCCGGTCTACTTCGACTTCAGCCCACTCAAGATTCAGGGGCAGACAAAGCTGCTGACGACCCCTGCGTCGCCTAGGTCGAGCCACTACCTCCTCCGCCACAACCTCAGGTTCACCACCCGCCGACACCGAGGATGCTTGGGGATGACGACGTACAGGTAATGCACCATTACCAGCCGCCTCCTCCACAGAATTTCATGGAGCCCGCTCAACGGGATATGATTGAGCAACTCATTGCCAATAGACTGGCACAACATAACGAAGGCCACATCATGATGGGCCAATATCAAGTTCCCTATCCACTGCATCACCAATACGTGAGGTCGCCCAGGGAATTTCTAAAGTTCCAAAATGTTCCAAATTGACGGGCACGGGTCCCCAAGGGAACATCTGGCTCTCTATTTCACTCATATGGGAGAGCTGGCATACAACGAGTCATACCTACTCAAATACTTCGCCACCACTCTCACCGGCACAGCGTTTGAGTGGTATTCAAAGCTCAGGCCGAACTCGATAGTCGGCGGGCGCGTACATGCAACGAAAATTCATTGAGAGATTCAATTTCTCAGAACGGCCATACACTTTGGTCGAACTAACCACCATGTTTCAAGGACAGAACGAAACGGCGGTCGATTACGTACGCCGCTGGAGGGATGCTTGCATGAAATGTGCCAATCCGCCGTTAAATGAAGAGGCAGTGGCACTTTGCAAAAGGGGCCTACGGCCCGAAATTCAAAAGAAGGTCTTGGGAACCAGAATCCAGACCTTCGATGACCTAAACATCACGGTGGCAGAAATTGAACGCTTCTACTTCAATAGTCCACCAACGGCAACAGCCAGGTCAAATCTTACAAAAGACAAACAGTCAACCGACGTCAATACAGTCGATGTTTTCTCCCCTTCAAGAAACAAGAACAACAATGGGGGCAGGAAAAATGCCACGACATCTTCCTCTATAATGGAAACTCCTGACAACACGAGGACAAGGATCTCGTTGGAGGAACGTCGGTCTAAGCCATATTCATTCCGACAAGAATACACAAGAAGGTTGTTCGATGCCTGTATGGAGAGCAACCTAATCAACCTTCCACAAATCAAGCGCCCCCAAGAGGCCGGAAGGATTGATGAGCCCAATTTCTGTCCCTACCACAGAATGTTGGGGCACACAATTGAGGGCTGCTTCTGTTTCAAGGACCAGGCCGAAGCCATGATCCGGGACAAGGTCATCGATATAGGGGAGCCAAGGATCGCCGGATCGGGATCGGATCCTGGATCGGTGGGGTCCGATCCGATCCGGATCGGATCGGATCGGACCGATCCAGGCCGATTCCAATGGAGCCAGACCGATCCAGAATCGGTCTGGATCGGTTTTTTTTTTTTTTTTTTGCTTTTCGAAAAAATATGGAAAAATCGCCAAAAAATCAATAAAAATACATAGAACTCAGGAAAAATGTGAAAAAAATATAGGGAACACTCATTCATATAAAAAATTAACAATCAATCATATAGAACACATATCACTATATCAGCCTCAATCACACAATAGAACACATCATTCCCCAAATAAGATACATGTTTTTACCAAACAAACAATCATACCTAACTCCACAAATTGTACAACACATTCTTCTTACCACTCATATTACATTGCGTGAAATAAACAAAGAAATACATTATACATATGCATCACCACCAACTATGGTAACGTCGGAGTAGGATGGATGCGGATCCGGATCTCTCGTCCCGGTAATTTTGATTTTCTCGCAAATCTCCATTGATTAGGGTCGGTCATAATTGGCCCGTATCCATAAGAAAATAAAGGCGGGCCATGTCGGTAAACTCATAAACTCCCCGATCGGTCGGAGGTGGAGGTAAAAAAGATGGTGGAGGTGGATAGCCGGGCTCACCGTCCGAGGCGAGGCTGCGGATAGGAAGATGCAAACTCGTCAAAAGCATTCAACCTCGTCCGGCGTCCGCCGCCCTCGCCACTCGAACACGAGTGTCTTTTATCACTCAAATCATCCGGACCTCGCTCCACTTGTCCGAGCACTACTAGTAGAGCCACCCTCACCTCCGCCACCCCCACCCACCTCCACCCCCGTACGTTGTTCTTTGTGTGGGTGGCACAAATTCTTCTTCATCCTCATCTGATGAAGGGGGCTGAGTGGTCTCGGTGTCGAGGAGATGATGTCGCCGTTTGATACTTATCTTCGTCCTCTTCAATGTAGGACCTCCTTGACTTGCTTGCTGTGAAGGTAAGCATGCTTTCTTTTAAGCCCTAAATAATCCACCGGTCTTCTTGGTGGTGGTGGTGGTAGAAGGACCCGAAATCGGAATCCGAGCAGAGCCGTAGCCGCCGGGGGCGGAGCCGGATGTCTCTCTGGAGAAGCCGTAGTCGGGGTGGATCGGAAGTGGAGCCGTGCACGGAACTTGACTTTCTTCAACTTCTGCATGTCTTCATCCTCACCAACAACGCCGTCAAGCTCTCCTTCGGCCCGTGATCCGTCGTTCGGGTCGAACTGCGGCTCTCCCTCGGCATCCTTCTCTTCCACCCCTGCTGCAAGTGGATGTTCTTCTTGGAATAGATATTCCAAGTCCACATCCGCCTGGGACAAACCCTGAGTAGCTTGGGCCTGTGCTCTTTCTTGGTACAATCCACCTGCAAAGTGTGCAAATCTCTGCTCCGATATCTTCTGCCTATCTTTGATATTCTTTATCGTCAGCCTCATATTGTAATGGCCGTAGTCAAGCTTCTCCAATCTTTCTGTCTTCAACCTATTTCTCATCTTCGTATGAATAAGGTTGAAGGTGCTCCAATTTCTCTCGCACGGGATGACGATGTGCTCGACTTAGCACCCGAATTGCAATCGGCAATGAGTGGATTCCATCCGATTCTGTTTGTCACCATAATCCACCACTCACCGTAATTGTAAAGAACACACCGTACGCATCGATAACGTTATGTAAAAAAAAACAATTAACGAAAGAGTCATTAATTCGGGTAAGCATATTACTAGGGGGACCCTATCGTGCGAGTACCGCAAATCTGGATCCCCGTACACCCCAATCTTGTGCTCGTATGAAGTCATCCGAAAACACAAACTAAAACAATTATCTTCTCTTCGAGATAAAGTTAAAAGTTTAATTAATATGAAACGTATTACTTACTTCAACCTCTCGCACACGTTCGTCTTCTTGGGTCTTACATAGTCGTTTAATTACGGATAGTGTGCACGATAATACTTCACCATCATTACATACTTGGCCACCATATCGTATCCTTGGGTTGAAGAAGTACCTGTAACAACATTATTATTCCTTTAGTTTAATAACGATGGGGGTAATACACAAAATATAACTTGTAATCATTAAGATAATACACTACTAAATTATACTGCAGCGTGAATGTCGTGGTGTAGGGTTTTGTCCCATCATTGTCAATCACCTTCCACCACTTCGTAACCCTTGGGATGCTTCTCTTTAATTTTCAACTTAGCTTTATCCATAGCATCATACGGTACCCCATCCGATTTTGTCATTTGAATCCACCAACCTAAGTACCTGCACCAAAGGCTCTATGACAGACAAGTAGTACTGCACCTTCTCCCACCACCTGTTATCTTCTATCAGCTGCTCCATCTTTAGCAGTATCTCATACTGATCCAAGGAGCTCCTGTATGTATCCATGTACTCCTGATAAGCAGTGGAGAGAATGAACATTTTTAAACTAGCCTTGTACCTGTATAGGCTCTCTAATGCAATAAAATGGGTGGCAAATCTTGTGGGACCCGGTCTGATCAAATCATGACCATCGGTGTGCTGCCTCATTATATGTAAAAGGCGTGGATGGCCATAGATAAATGAGGTTATAAGTTGTCCTTGGTTGACCAAGGACTTGACATTAGCATCCCTACCAATATCTTCTAACATCAAGTCAATAGAATGTGCCGCACAGGGCACCCAAAATAAGTGAGGTCGAGCCTCCATTAGCTCGTTTCCCGCACGCTTATAGGAGGCCTCATTGTCTGTGACAAACTGCACAATGTTGGCCTCCCCTATCTCATCCACCACATTGTTCATCAAGCCGAATAGGTAATCTGCATTCTTCACCTGGCCTGAGGCATCAACCGACTTCAGAAATACGGTGCCCTCAGAACAATACACAAGGAAGTTTATAAGTGACCTCCTCGTGATTCCGGTCCATCCATCGCACATTACGGTGCACCCTCTCCTTCCAGATGGTTTTGAATCCATCTATCCACGAGGTCAACTCATCGACCTCCTCATCCAAGCCTCGTTTCATATATATACTTTGATGTCGGGGCTTTCAACCTGTGCCCGGCCTCACCAATCGCATCAACCATAGTCTGGAAATATGGACTGGTGGCTGCATGTGCCGGGACACCTACAAATTCAAAAACAAGATAAGGGAAAAGAAAGGGTTGTTAATAATAGCTAAGCTAATAAATAATTCATATCGACAAGCAAATGCTAACCAAAACTTCAACAAATCTTTACTGCGTACGTAGAAAGAACTTGACCATATGCTTAAGGGCTTTCTTTCTTTGCCAGGTCGATGCTTTCACCCCTTTAAATGCTTGTCTTATTCCCCTCGACCTCTACCACCCTCCCTATACATCGCGGTGTCTCCCCGTCGGCATCGGTCGAACGTAATGTGACCTCCGAATTTCGAGGCTCTGAACGAGGCCTTGTCCCCGCCCCCACATCGGATCGTCAGAAGCCGAACCTCCTCGCTCCTCGTCTTCGTTCCTCATCCTCACGGGCACGAGCCCTACTCTCATTAATGCCTCTCCTAACCTCGGGCATCTTCCTCGTCCGATGAAGATGGAGAATCAACTTGGACCCTTTCGTGTGCCGGCCCTTTCCCTTTCTTGCCCTTTCCGGCCATAAGATCGGCGTCTCTCCGACCTAGCAACTCGTACGTAGGTCTTGTCTCCGACCGATTCTCACCTCCCTCTCGTGATGCCCTTCCGGTTATATAAGCCCTCATCTCCTCCCTCGGCTCGGTAGGTACTTTATCACACTACTTTACATTGCGCCTCGTCCCGGCTGTATGTTGCTTTAGCCGCTACACACCTCCATTCATCCCTTTTTGGCACCCCTTGCATCTGACTCTCTTCTTATCTGAAACAAGGAGATGGCCACGTTGCCATCCAATGTCACGAAATTCTGCGGGTCCGGTGCCATGCTCCTCGTCCGACATCTTATCTACAACACAAAACCATACCAATATTAGGCCAAGCAATTCCACCCCCCATTGGGGGTGAAATAATCCCCCCCAATGGGGGGATTTTATGCTGCAGCCCCCCCACCTAGGGGGGGATCCGTAAACGATCACCCCTTCGGGGGTGATCGTCGAACACCCCGAAGGGGTGTTAATCACCCCTTCGGGGTGCAATTCCACCCCCATCGGGGGTGAAATAATCCCCCGGGGGGGATTTTATCTTGCCGCAGCCCCCCCCCACCTGGGGGGGGGGGCCACCCCCTTCGGGGGTGATCGTCGAACACCCCGAAGGGGTGCTAATCACCCCTTCGGGGGTGCAATTCCACCCCCATCGGGGGTGAAATAATCCCCCCAACGGGGGGATTTTATCGCAGCCCCCCCCACCTGGGGGGGGATCGGTCACCCCCTTCGGGGTGATCGTCGAACACCCCGAAGGGGTGCTAATCACCCCTTCGGGTGCGATTCCACCCCGTTGGGGGTGAAATAATCCCCCCAATGGGGGGATTTTATCTTGCAGCCCCCCCCCACCTGGGGGGATCGTAAATGATCACCCCCTTCGGGGGTGATCAGAACACCCCGAAGGGGTGCTAATCACCCCTTCGGGGTGCAATTCCACCCCGGGTGGGGGTGAAATAATCCCCCCAATGGGGGGATTTTATCTTGCCGGCCCCCCCCCCCACCTAGGGGGGATCGTAAACGGTCACCCCCTTCGGGGGTGATCGTGAACACCCCGAAGGGGTGCTAATCACCCCTTCGGGGTGCAATTCCACCCCGTTGGGAGGTGAAATAATCCCCCCAACGGGGGGATCCCGTGCTGCAGCCGGCCGGGGGCCAAGGCCCCGGGGGGGGGGGGGGGGGGAGGGGAAAGGAGATCGAAAACCACCCCCTTACAAACCTTCTCTGTTGTTTAGGGTGGATCGCCCCTCCCCAAGGTGGATCGCCCCTCCCCAAGCCTTGATTTCTTTGGATCGCCCCTCCGGAAGCCGGGATCGCCTTGGCCGAAGCCCTAGATCTCCAAGGTGCCTTGGGAGGAAGGAGAACAAGCCGAAGGGGGCAAGTGGGGGGAGAATCGGTCCGGATCGACCCCAAATAAGGGGTGATCGGACTTGAAAACGCACCGGATCGATCCGGAATCGGTTCGATTCCGGGTCTTCCGGTTTTCCGGCGGATCGGTCCGGATCGACCGATTTTGGGATCGATCCGGGTGGATCGGTCCGGGATCGACCGATCCTATCGATTCCGGCCGATCCAGCCGGGACTCCCGGCTGGATCGCTAATTCCGATAGGAATCGGATCGGTAGGTACCGATCCGATCCAAGAATCGGTCGATCCCGATCCGGATCGACCGATTCTGCAATCAGTGAGGGGAGCAACTGGTATACCCTCCTCAGGTTCACCCAAAACTGGGCCACCAAGCACCTACACCGTGAACGCGGCACATCACCGATGTCCACACGCTGGTCAATGGGTTACATCATCCAGCCATCATGCCCTCACGACATAGAGCCGGCCAATTCATCATAGGCCGTTGCTGTCGCCTACAACAGGCAAAATGAAAAAAAAAATGATGACAGACTTGGTTAGTCAGGCATAAACAACTAACCGAGGGCAAAAGTGTCAAAAAAAAAAATCCAGTCGAGGTGAAAACCTGCAAAGGCACCTCGGGTAAAATCGGATAACCCCGCTGTGTGAAAATCCCACAAAAGGACGCACAGGCAAAATACAAAGGGGGTCGACCTGAGTGAAAACTCCGCAAATGAGCAGTCAGGTCGATAAAAAAAATCAAAAAAAAAACAAAAAAAAAACAATCAGCAACCTGGTCGAGCCCCCCCCCAACCTAACAGGATGGATGGGTTCTTCTCCTTAATCTACCTTGAAAGGAGCAGAGGGCAAACCCAAATCCTCACCATCCTGACTATTTCAGTCTTGATGGTCTACCAAAAAAATCAAACAAAACTCCTCCGAAGGACCGAGTGGATACACAAACTCACTCACATGCTCCTTAGGACCCTCTGAACCCTTGTTCTGGGTCATTTCAAAAAAATTCTCACCATCCTGGCTATTCCAGTCTTGATGGTCTACCAACAACAAAACTCCTCCGAAGGACCGAGTGGATACACAAACCCACTCACATGCTCCTTAGGACTCTCTGAACCCTTGCTCTGGGTCATTTCAAAAAAAATTCCGCCATCCTGACTATCCCAGTCTCGATGGTCCACAAAAATTCTCATCAAAATTTTTCCGAAGGACCGAGTGGTCACAAAACCTCACTCCCATGTTCCCTGGGACTTTTTTAAAAAAAATCCCCACCATCCTGACTGCTCCAGTCTTGATGGTCTACAAAAATCCCCTTTGTCAAAATTTTCCGAAGGACCGAGTGGACACATAAATCCACTCACATGTTCCTTAGGACTCTTTCAAACAAAAAATTCCCACCATCCTGGCTATTCCAGTCTTGATGGTCTACAAAAAATTCTCATCATCAAATTTCTCCAAAGGACCGGGTGGACACATAAATCCACTCACATGTTCCCGAGGACTTTTTCGAACAAAATTCCCACCATCATTGACTCTTCCAAGTCTTGGTGGTCTACAAAAAATTCTCATCATCAAATTTCCCCGAAGGACCGAGTGGACACATAAATCCACTCATATGTTCCCTAGGACTTTTTTTCAAACAAAAATTCTCACCATCCTGACTATTCCAGTCTTGATGGTCTACCAAAATTTTCACACTGTCTTAATCCTTCAGGACTTGGCAGTCATCAAACTTCTCCAAAGGACCGGGTGGACACATAAATCCACTCACATGTTCCCGAGGACTTTTTCGAACAAAATTCCCACCATCATTGACTATTCCAAGTCTTGGTGGTCTACAAAAAATTCTCATCATCAAATTTCCCCGAAGGACCGAGTGGACACATAAATCCACTCACATGTTCCCTAGGACTTTTTCAAACAAAAATCCCCACCATCCTGACTGCTCCAGTCTTGATGGTCTACAAAAATTCCCTTTGTCAAAACTTTTCCGAAGGACCGAGTGAACACATAAATCCACTCACATGTTCCTTAGGACTCTTTCAAACAAAAAATTCCCACCATCATTGACTATTCCAAGTCTTGGTGGTCTACAAAAAATTCTCATCATCAAATTTCCCCGAAGGACCGAGTGGACACATAAATCCACTCATATGTTCCCTAGGACTTTTTTTCAAACAAAAATCCCCACCATCCTGACTGCTCCAGTCTTGATGGTCTACAAAAATTCCCTTTGTCAAAACTTTTCCGAAGGACCGAGTGAACGCATAAATCCACTCACATGTTCCTTAGGACTCTTTCAAACAAAAAATTCCGCCATCCTGACTATCCCAGTCTCGATGGTCCACAAAAATTCTCATCAAAATTTTCCGAAGGACCGAGTGGACACATAAATCCACTCACATGTTCCTTAGGACTCTTTCAAACAAAAAATTTCCACCATCCTGGCTATCCAAAATTCCCTTCATCAAAATTTTCCGAAGGACCGAGTGGACACATAAATCCACTCACATGTTCCTTAGGACTCTTTCAAACAAAAATTCTCACCATCCTGGCCACTCCAGCCTCGATGGTCTACCAAGATTCCCATCATCAAATTTTTTCTGAAGGACCGAGTGGGCACATATCCCCCACTCACATGCTCCCTAGGATCTTTTCACTCTTGCTTCACGAGGTGGAATCCAGACTCGGCAAGATCCCCCCACAATTCGTAGGTCAGGTTGAAATCCATACTTGACCCAAAATCCTTTCCGAAGGACCGAGCGGACTCATAGCCCCGCTCACATGTTCCGTAGGATACAAAATTTCTTTCAAAAGGACCGAGTGGTCACATAGCCCCGCTCAAATGCTCCGTAGGATCCAAAATTTTTTCCGAAGGACCGAGCGGACTCATAGCCCCGCTCACATGCTCCGTAGGATCCAAAAATTTTTCCCGAAGGACCGAGCGGACACATAGCCCCGCTCACATGTTCCGAAGGATACAAACCCCTTCCGAAGGACCGAGCGGACTCATAGCCCCGCTCACATGTTCCGTAGGATACAAAATTTTTCCGAAGGACCGAGCGGACACATAGCCCCGCTCAAATGCTCCGTAGGATCCAAAAATTTTTCCCGAAAGACCGAGCGGACACATAGCCCCGCTCACATGTTCCGAAGGATACAAACCTTCTCAAAAGGACCGAGTAGACACATGACCCTGCTCACATGTTCCTTGACATCAAAAAATTCTCCGAAGGACCGAGTGGGCACGTATCCCCCACTCACATGTTCCCTAGGATCTTTCAACCCTTGCCCCACGAGGTGAAATCCAGACTTGGCAAGAGATCCCCACAATGCATAGGTCAGGTTGAAATCCATACTTGACCCAAAATTTTTTTTTCAAAGGGACCAAGTGGTCACATAGCCCCGCTCACATGTTCCTAAGGATCAAACCCACTTCCCAGGACCGAGTGGACACATAATCCCGCTCATAGGTTCCTCAGAAATCCAAGCACCAAGCCGGTGGACCTCAATGCTCCATAGGACTTCCAAACGTCCAAAGTCAAGTCGAGAACTCATTCCTGACTTGATCCATCCAAAATTTTTGCATACGGCTTGAGGGAAGCCTTAATTCCCTGCAAAAAAGAAAGGGAAGAAAAAATCATGGAAAAAAGGAAGATGAAAAAAAAAGAGAAAAAAAGGGGAAATGAAAAAAGGAAAAAAAGAAAGATGAAAAAAATGAAAGAAAAAAAGAAAGAAAAAAAAAGAAAAAAAAGGGAGCAAACACAACTGCATACCGTCTTAACCATTCCGGTAAAGATGGTTCACAAACCTTACACTTTCTTGATCATCCCGGTCTTGATGGTACCATCGAAAACTTCATATCGTCTTGATTCCTCCAATCCTGACGATTCAAAAAAAAAAGAAAAGAAAAACCTCCTTGCCATCGAAATATCCTTCGCTCTTGATGGCATTCAAAGTCTCCATCGTCCCGACCTTTCGGTCTTTACATTTGTCAAATCTCACCGTGACAGCCACTCTGGCCCGCCGCGGTCTACAAAAGCCTCCGCGCCATTGGTCGGACCGAACAAGCCCTATTTTCCTATAAGTTGGGTCTCTTTGACAAGTTGAACTCAAGTCCATCTGATGGATCGAGTGGACTCATAGCCCCACTCGCAAGGTCCTTAAGATGCAAAGTCCTCGTACGCCACTGACCAAGTTGAAATCCATACTTGGTCAAACCCACAATGAGACTTTCTTGACCACGAGTTGAAATTCATACCCGTGCAAAAATCCATACAAAATGATTCCCTGTTTTCGAGTTGAAACCCATACTCGGCAGGCCTTTTACCATCAAGTTACAAAAAAAAAATCATACTTGGTCAAATTCACCATTGAATTTTCTGACATCAGGTTGAAATCCATACTCACAGAAAGCCCCACATTCCATGCTGACCACGTTGAAATTCATACATAGTCAAATCCAATTGTGCGTACGCGGCTTCGAGGGAAGCCCTAATTCCCCACAAAAAAAAACAAAACAAAACAAAAAGGGCTGAAAAAGAAAAAGTGCCCGACGGGCTTGGCCGATCACCCAAACGACGATCGACCAAGGGCAAAAGAGTCAAAAAAAGAGGCCTTGCTAGAGTGAAAACTCGAAAAGGCGCTCTAGGCAAAATCAGCAACCCCGTCATACGAAAACCTCTTCGGAGGCATGTAGGCAAAACATCAAGGGGGCTGAGCCGGGTGAAAACCTAAAAATAGGCAGCCGGGTCAGTAAAACAAAAAAAAACAAAAAAACAAAAAAAAACAAAAAAGAGAAATTTTCAAAAAAAAACGTTGGGTGAAAAGAAAACGGCAGCAAGTCTGCATCAACCATGGCGGAAAGCTTCAAGCAAAATCGCGCAAGTCAAGGGAGATTAACGGCCGTGCTCAACATAACAAAAATACCGTTCATCTCGGAGGGCCCAAGCCCTTCTTGATCCAAAGACATTCAAGCAACACTAAACTCATCAGCTGGTCAGCAGAAGACAGAGATGTCCAAGTGCCAACTTACACGGGCGATCCCTTGTCGTCTCCCGTCTCCCATGTCGACACTCGCCTCCAAGGAACCACCCGTGGGGGGCATTTGTTGGCGTCAATTTTTCTCAAAAGAAAATCAGCAAAGAAAAATGGGCTGGTTCAGCCCTCAATTGGGCAAATCAGGCCCTCCATGGGCCCATCAGGCCCAAATTCTAGTTGACCAGCCTTTGTTTTCATTTAAATAATTATTTTCTGGCCCTCCTTGAAATCCACCTACGTACAGCCCATGGGAAGAGAGAAGTGGGCTGTGGTCAAGGCCAATTGGCCCAGTCAACAGGCCCAGCTGACCTGTCCAGCAGCCTTGTGCGCACCCCACCTGCCACCTCAGCAAGCCCTGTACGCACTAAACCAGCCACCTGCCACCTCAGCCCATTCATTAGTCAGTTTATGGAGGGGGGAAACCGAAGAGGCCAGGGGGAGATCAAGGGACAGCCAGCCAATAAATTGCAATAAATGGAGTAATTGCATGGGGGAGGCCAAGAGGCCTACGTACAGGCCACCTGCTGGCTCTTCACCTCCCCCTCCAGCCTCTATAAAAGGAAGAGGGGTGCGCACAAATCAGGGGGGCTGCTGAAGACGCCGGGAGGCTGCTGGATTGCGCCCTGCTCCTGCTGCTTGTGCCCTGTCCCTGCTGCTGCTCCCTTGTGCGCCTGCTGCAAGACCTGCCTGCTGCTGTACGTCTGCACCTGCCAGCAGCCAAGAGAAGGAGAAGAAGAGAGCTGCTGCTCTCCTCCTGCCCACGTGCATACCTGCCAGCAGAAGAAGAAGAGAAGAAGAAGAACAGGTGGGTCAATATTCTATAAATATGTAGCCCTCTAAAGGGCACCCCTCCCCTGGTCTTTCTCTCCCTCTGGCCGGCCCATTTTCAGCCCTCACTTGGCCCAGCCGAACACCCCCCCACAGCAGGAGAAAACTCCCCATAATCGGCCCATAACCTGACCTCTGATCAGACCTGGAATTGGCCCACAACCAGCCCACGTCTGGCCTCAAACCAGGCCCATGAACAGACCCCCCAAACAGGCCATTTGCAGGCCCAATTCCAGCCCTGTTCGGCCTCCTACATGGGTCACCTGCAGTTCACCCAATAGACCCCTATGCAGGCCCAGAAAAGAGCCCACAAACCTGCCCAATTGCCTGCCCTTCTCGCAGCCAAAATCAAGCCCCTATGTGGCCCAACCGAACATATATCCTGCAGGTCTGAAATAGGCCCATACTCAGGCCCACCTTCAGCTCCTTCACAGCCCACCAGGAATGGTCTAGTGCAGGTCCAGAGAGAAGCCCATAACCGGCCCCAACACAGTCTGCCACCAAGGTCTCTCTGCGGCCCATTTAGCAGACCCCCTGCAAAGCCCACTTTCAGTCCAGTCAAGTGCCTTTGCGCAAACACCCATCTCGGCCTCTGTCCAGCCCACAAACAGACTGCAGCCAGGCCCATAACCAGCCCACGTTTGGCACTCAATCCAGGCCTTCACAACAGTCTATTTCCAGCACCCCTGTAGACAGGCGACAGCCTCTTCAAGGGCCAACCCAATGACCCTTTCACGGGTCCAATCCATCTCCCAAGAAGCTCTACAGCACCCCCTTTGCAGCAGAAAACAGAAGAAGAAGTTGCAGCAGCCCCCTTGTGGCATGTGCCGGCAAAGTGAGGGATGAACCTCAACGGCCCTTTCACGGGTCCGGTTCTCCCCTCAACACATCAAAGGAGAAGAGAGCCTCAACGGCCCTTTCACGGGTCCGGCTTTCCCTCCTAGAAGCTGCCCTCCCAAATTCAAGCAAAAAGTGAAGCCCGGCTTTGAACGCCGAAGGAATGAACCGGCCCGAAGTGGCCTTCATAAAAATCAACCAATAAAAATCAAAAAGGCGAAAGCAACATTAAATTAAGGACTTCACCCCTACCGGGGGAACTCCACCTTGGGCGGAGGCGCGGGCATGCATCCCGTAGCTTACGACCCGGACGTCGGCGCGGGCATGCTCCCGTAGCCGATGATCCTTCCCCCAATTTTGGCTAAGTCATTGACTAGCCTTATTGGATGGGTAAACTTCATCACATTAGAAATCTGTCGGTATACCGTTGTAATGCCGAAATTTTTCTAAGGTAGTGAAGAACCTAAATTGGGGGAAGGGTCATCACTTATTGTACACCGATGTACCCCATTCATACTTCAATGAAATGAATTCTAAGTCAATTCGATGCATGGAAATGGGCACCGATTGGCAGCCCAATGGGCCCGATCAGATGCAAACCGCCAAAAATCAAATGAGCAGAACTCTTTTACAAACAAAAAACTAATAATAAAACAATGCAGGTCTGAAATGGGATTTTACTGCCAGCCCGCTGCAAACCCTGTCTAGGCCCATGGCTGCCCACCTGAAACCACCTGCGCAGACTTCAGTCCAGGCCCATGAACAGCACCCTGTTCGGCCTACTTGCTGCCCCCTTTTCAGACCCAATCTGAACCCATGCGCCAGGCACAAATCTAGCCCAAATCCTGCCTGCGATCAGCCCTTTCTGTCTGGCCCAAACCGGCCCATTTGCAGGCCTATGCCCAGAGCCCAAAAACAGTCCCCTTTGCGACCCAGTTTTCAGTCCATCAAGGACCTCCTGAACAGGCCCCTTTGTGGCCCATTCAGCCAACCTCCAAACAGGCCCACAACCGGCCCACTTGCAGGCCTATGCTCCACCCCTCCGAAGCTTACCTAAAGCCGGTCTAGAACAGGTCTTCAGGCGGCCCATTTTCAGGCTCATGATCAGCCCATCTAGCAGACCTCCAAATAGGCCCATATCAGCCCATTTGCAGGCATATGTCCAGAGCTTAAAACCAGTCCCTTTGTGACCCGGTTTCAGCCCATCTAGGACATCCCAGACAGGCCCGTATTCTGGCCCACCAGCAGGCCCTTGTCCAGAGCCTAAAACCAGTCCCCTTGTGACCCGGTTTCAGCCTATCCAGGACATCTCAAACAGGTCCCCGACCGGTCTATTCAAAGTCATCTGAACAAAACCCCTTAAGCAGGTCCGAAGCTGCCCTTGCTCAGCCCACGTTCAGGTCCTAGAACCGGTTCCAAATCAGCCTCTTGTGCAGGCCAATTTCGGCCCACCATAATCTATTCATTCCAGCCCCTTTGTGGCTCGGTGAAATCCCAAATCAGTCCTCAAGTAAAAATCAGATTTTTGACCGAATCCAAAGCAGATGAACTCAAAAATCAGAAAAAAATCAAAGTCGACAAAAAATAACAAATCAATAAAATCAACCCGAACAAATCGGTTTGCATCTCATCGGACCCAAAAGGCCGCTGCCCTTTTGAGTTCTTTACTTTATTTTGTGGATGTGCATGTCTCCAAACACAGGTTGCCGCGACGGTTAATCAAAGGCATTCGAGCCGTTGCTCGATGTAAGTTAACGCCGGATACTCGCACCATCCGGCGGAGAAGGGTCAAAAATGAAATTTTCAAAGAACCCGAACCTCGGTTCTAATATTTTTAAACTATCACCGGACTACCTAATATTTTTAGGATACCACATATTTTCCTAGAAAAGTCCGGAGATGTCTTTCTTTCTAAAGAACAGACGCAGAAAAAAGAGGTTCACACAGTGGAATCAGTTAATTCCAACATATCAGAACGGGAAAAAAAGAAGCTGCTGGTGAAGATTGCTGACACCTGGAATTGGACATTTTGAAGTTCCTTGGCCATCGCTGCCACTTTTTGGCAGTTTTTGAAGCGTCAAAAACCTTTTTTGATGTACTTTACTGCGTTAAAGGGTTGCTGCCGGAGAGGTGATGTTTGCCTTCCTGTCGGTCTGGTTTTAATCAGGAACATCTAGATCTAGTAAATCCACACCAGGATCAGATTTGGATCGAGCTGATTCACACCCGTAGGACTACAAAAGGGTCAGATTCGGTAATGGAATCACATGTATTCAATTCCAATAAGGTTTAAGTGCCTCAATTCCGATAATTTCGGAATCACTATGTTCCAATTTCAATTCCATTATCGGAATCAAAACTGAATTCGATATTTTCCAAAATACATACTATATATTAATTTTTATTTAAAACTGGGTTAATAATTCACCTATAATTACTAAAATATGATAATATCTCTTTAAAACTTTATTTTTATCATTTTATCACTTTATATATCATATTTTATAATTTGTTTAACTGTATTTTAATTAATTTTATTTATATATACTTATTTTTTATTGAAATCAAAAAAACAGAAATGGAATCAACTTATTCCGATTCCGATAGCTTATAAGATACAAAAACTAAGTTCAAACCCATTAATTTATCGGAATCGAATCAAAATTTCAGAATATTAGATTCCATTTACACCCCTATGCACCCGGATCTGCTCAGATCAAGCTGATCCACACCCAGATCTGCTGGATATGGTTCGGATTGAGCTGATCCGCACCTGGATCTGCTGGTTTGAATTGGTAACAGCTAGATTGTATCTAGTCTGATTATGATCAAATGGATCTAGTTTGGATCCGCACCCAAATCACATTTATGTAAATTTTGCACTAAGGTTTTATTTAACATGGGCTGGGTGCGCAGGAAAATGACCGATGAAGAACATGATGATGTTGGACCACATGATATTGTTTAAGAACATGGATTTATGGATGTAGCAAAAAGAATGTCCAATGTAAGTGGTGCAAAAAGCAAATGAATAGAGATGTTTTCCACCTTAAACAACATGTAGGTGGGATGTGGACCTGTGGAAAGGTAAAAATGTGTGACAAAGACCGTACAGAACTATGAGAAGAGATAAAAGCATACTTAACAGGAAAAGCATCTCAAAAAGAAATAAGAATTGAACAGCAGGGAGATTTATATGTCGAACTGCTAGGACGCAGAGATATAGACTCATTGTGACTTCAAATTCACAGTGAATATCGCAAGTTCAGGAAAATGAGGGGACATGATAGTTATCGAGGCTTTTGGTGAACATAAGGTCGTACTTGCATATCATTTGTACCTTAAAATTTAATGATACTTATATTTGTTTAATCATTACTCTTACCATTCAAATTGATGTGTGCTTGGACATTCCTTAGTTTTTGTAGTTTTTTTATTGTTTTGGCTTTTTAAAAACATCAAACCGATTTCAGTTGCATTGGTCGATTTGTCCGATCCGTTTGGATCAGAATCAAAATCAGGTTTGGCCGATCCAGGACCCAATTTCAATTCTGCTTTCCTTGACACAGACTATTTGAAATATGAAAAGAAGTATCATTTTGGCATACTAGTCAAGGCATCAGCCTAGACACTTCTGCAGAGCCAAGGTGCACAGGTACCTTTCTGAGGGCCCAAAAGACACCCAACGTGCCTGCCAAGGTAGCCTAAGCTCTATCACATGAGTAATAAAAAAAAAACTTCTTCCAGGGCATTTGTCATTCGAATACAGGGGTGTTGTCACTGTGATTCATCATGACTATCTATCTAAAGAACACCTACCAGCTTATTAGGTACTACACAAACTATTTGAAATATGGAGAAGAAGTGCCACGCTGGCATCCATGTCAAGGCACCAAGGCACGTCTATAGGGCAAGGGCAAGGGCGCTGATGGCAAAGGATCTATCCATCCATATATGTGTATATATATATATATTTATGTGGTATTAATATCTAGTTCTACCATTGACTAAGCTGAAATGGCACCATTGAACGTCTTGGATATCTTGTTGCCTTGATAACTATGCATTCCGGTAATATATTCTAAAGAGTTAAATTGGGCCATGCAGATTCTCTGCAATAATTGTATGGCATCCATTAACCCAATTTAGCTCTTAATTCATGGCCATCCAAGTCAAGTTGTCTCATAGTTGTCAAGGTGACAAGGCGCTTAAGGCGTTGAAGGGTACCGATTTCGTTTAGGCGACAAGGCAGCCACTTAGGCATCGCCTAGGCTGGGTCGAGGGGTCGTTATACATAAAAACAAGCATAAATATAAATATAATTTTATGTTATAATTGAATATGAGTGTTTTATCTATGTATATAAGTAAATACGATGTGTGTGTGAAAGAGAAGAGAGTTAAATAGATTTTTATAAAATTTAAGTATATAACACATTTATGATTATAAAATTTATACATGTGCGATAGTATAAGTGATAGTAAAATATATTAATATGTTCAAACTATCATTAAATAAGTGTCCTTTGTGAGGGATATCAAGGGGACAAAATCCCTCAATTATTTTTTTAATCATGTAAAAATACCCAGGGTGCCTTGCCTGGGCACCTAGGTGAGTGCTTTGGGCACCTTTTTGGCCCCAGACAAGGCACCCTGGCACCGCCTAGGCGGGTGCCTTGACAACTATGGGTTGTCTGATAGGTGAATTCTTATGGATCCACCCCACCACCACCACCATACATGAGAAAGAAACAATAAACAATCACTTATCACTATGCTCCCAAATTGGTCTACTAAGTATATACACTCATGACAATTTTCAACAGTTATCCTGGTTGATCTTAATCAAATAATAGATGACCCTTCAGACAGGGACAATAGATTGCAAAAGTTGGACAAGGCCCAGGGATCTAGACTAAGCCTCCTACCATGAAGAAACCAATTTATTGGTCTCATAGCAGAACATAAAAAAAGGATAAAACAAAAGAAATTCATGGCAAAAGATAATAACTAAATAAATTTCACATGCAGACACTTCCAGATGCCACATTCAGAGACTCAGAAAATTAAAGACAAGCAGCCAAAGTCAGGATATATATATATTACAGTTACCACTAGAAAAGATGTGCATAAACTGCATCACTGAAGTTGTCAATGACACAAGAAGATAGAAACTGTGGGAATAAACTGTATTACAGATACCAAAGTCAGGATATATATATTCAGTTACCAAAGTCAGGATATATATATATTACTGACATATATTACATTTACCAAAGTCAGGATATATATTCAGTATCTCACAGCTATAAAGCTAACTATAACAGCAGATACGATATGCACATTAAGTGCTATAGGAAAAAGATCAACTAACATGTGTGTCGGGGCCTTGATAAACCAGAAGCTGACGTCGTTGAAATTGACTCAAGGTTCATTTTAAGATAAACCAGAAGCTGACATTGTGGAAATCGACCCAAGGTTCATTTTAAACTAGTAGCTAAATATGTCTAGAGATTATGAACGATAAAATGTTTGATTAACTTGTAAGATACCATCAAATGCATTCTGCATACAAAACATTGTTCACTGTAACAACTAATAGAAAAACTATCATAATTAGGTCCATGTTTGCTGGGGGGACTCCAAATCGTGAGGTATAGGAGATAAAATTATATAGCTGGTAATAACTAAGTATACATGATCGATTATCCATCAAAAGTCATATAAACAACAAGAAAACACATTCACAAGTACAATTCTGGTGGTAAAAATTACAAGAATAGTAAAGGATGCAATCAAGATAACTCAATTAAAAAAACAACATTTATAAGAAGGCAAACTACATGGCGAATGTCTGATAAGGAGCCTTTTCCCAGGGAAGTTGAAGTGCCAGTGAAATCAAGAACATCATCAATCAACTGATAAGCTAGACCCTGGAAAAGCATGTCCTTTAGTCCTTTGCTTCAAATGGTTGATAATACAAGAAAGTAATCTTGTCTTACTTTGTAGACCAAAAAAAAAGTGAGAAAAAACTGACCAGATTCCTTCCATATTCATAAGCAAGCATTGAAACTTCTGCCGTCTGACCAGCCAGAAGAGCAATAGCCTTGCAACTATTTGAAATTAAGGAAGCAGTTTTGTAATATGTTTTTCGTAAGTAGTACTCCATGCTGCAGCGATGTAAAATTGCAGAACATAAGCAATATGTTAATGATAACAAATTTCCTAAAAGAGCTTAATAAGTTAGAAGAAAAAGCAAAGCTGAAGACCAATATGGATGCTACTTACTAATTCCTTTCTACAAAATTAACCATATTTTCGTCATTATACTTCAAATACTTGCATTACAATAGCATTACTAAGTGCTCTCATCAGGTAAATTACTATAAGATTGCACTGGATGGGTCAAGAGTGTTACGTTGTTCCATGACAGTGTGTAAGAGCTCCGGATATGAGGAAAAGAAGGTGTGTGACAACAAACATGTGTTTTCATGAATTACGAAGGGGAGAGAGCAGAGTGCCAAGGAGGAGGTTATTGGTGTAGACTCTGGATGGTAGGGGGCACCAGCCCTGGCATGGAGAGCCAGAGAACCCGGTCCAGATAGGGTGGGGTAGCTAGCTATAACTGGATGGTAGCTAGCTATAACTGGTAGGGGGCATCTAACCCTTGTAGCTAGTTATATCCCACTAGCTATAACTGGATAGTGGGAAAGAGGAGAAGCCAGTGGGCTCTTGGTTGGCACTGCACACGATGATTAGATGGGAGAGGGAATGCACCCAGGGGAGGAGCCAGAAAGGGTAAAATTCACTTGGAGAGGTGAGGGGGCCAGTGGCAACCAGAAGATGGGTAACTGGCAAGCGTCCAGTCTGTGCCGCAGGCACGGGGGTAAACCGATGAGAGGGGATGAAAATGTAGAGAATGGGGATTTTTAAATGACAGATCAAAATATTTCATATGTCTAACTAAACTAAATTTGATTTTAACAGTAAATACTTGGTACATCTGTACATTCTTCTAAAAAATTGCAGAGATGAAAAAAAAAGTATCATTTTACAATACCTAAAAAAAATCCAAGGACTTGAAACCACACAAAAGAAGTAAAGTGTATTCATGTCCATATTCAAGCAAAGATGCACTTGGTTAAAATAGACAATGATTTCAGCCCTTGGATTTGTTTGTTTCCTCCTGGAAGAGAGGAATAAGCTCTGGGAGAGTAGAGATGCCAAACCACCCAAGTGTAACTGATGTTTCTATAGGAGCTGCCACGAGCAGTCCTTTTCTTTTGTGCTAGGGCCATCTTTTGCTATTCATTCAAAAATTGTGAGAGTTGGGCTGTGAAACTGAAAAGTCTTTTTTGGTTAGGGGTTTTGATGTATTTGTTTGCTGAATACTCACATTTTTTTAAGTTTCCTTTTATTTATAAATCAGTGATACTATTCACTTCTCACAAAAAAAATGATAGAACGACAATAAAATGAGATCAATTATGCCACATCAAAAGCATTCGCAATTGCAAAAGTTACCTTCGTCGTTGCTCAGATGTAGTGGTCATTTGCATTGTTTCACCAGTTACTAGATTTTCCACGACAGTTGCTAACAATGATACAACCTACAACAATATCATAAAAGGTATTAGTAGCTAAAAGTGAAGTCTTCTAGCTGTGAAGGCAGATAGAAACGTCTGAAGGTTTAGCCTCTATATGACTTTGGAACATGCTTATCAAGACCACTAAAAGATTCGTGGGGAAAGCGTTCATTAGGCACCAGATCCAGTAAGGCCATGGGTCACCAGATCCAGTGACTATCTGGTGACTTAACCCCTTACTGGGTCCAAATGGACCCGGTAACGGGTTCTTCCCTGCCCTATTGGGCGGGGAACACCACTGCTGATGCAGTGGCAGTACCACGGCCAATACGGCCCCAAATGGCCTAGATGGGATCAAAATCCGATCTGGGCCCATATTCCATGATTTTTTTTCCATTTTTAGGGTTTCTAAATAATTTTTTAGAGTTCTTTATGAACTGATCTGGACCGATTCCAGATCAAATCGGTACCCACTGATTCCAATCCTGATTTTGCCATCCATGCCTGTGGAAGACTGCATGGGAGAGACTGCCAACAGCTGATAGACTACAGTTGGTCACCAAGAAGAGTGGGAAAAACCAGGACTCCAGGCTATATAGAAGTACAGGAATGCAAGTATCTCCAATGGTATTCCAGATGTCTATCAACTTCATCCAAAACGGGCTTTTCCAGATGGATGGGATGGGACAGAGTTGGATGTTTTTCTTTCTAATTGTAAAGGTTGAGTGCAAATTTTTACTTAGCTTAGAGGCTTTAGTGGTTTTTTAAGGATGCTGGAGGTTTTTCATCACTCATGTAGAGAAGATTCATTTATGGATAGATCAGCTTCCTTTATGTTCTCTCTTCTTTTGATGTACCTTGTTTCTTGTCAAATTTCTGTTGATATTAGAACTGCTCTCCCCTGATCTTGGTGTTTACTCACAGGAAAAAGAAGCCATAGTAGCATATAAGTAGGGGTGTTCACGGATCGGGTCGGGTTGGTTTCTAGGGAAAAAAAACAAACCAACCCAAATGCATGTGACAACCTGAACCAAACTATTTCGGGTTGGTCCGGGTTGAACTGAAAATGATATTAAAATATTTAAATATACTAATTTTATAATAATTTTCACCTTTGAATTTTCTACTATGAATATGAATATTTTATTTAGCAAATATAGTCAACTATAGTATGTTGACCGAGCAACGTTAAGCCCATGACCAAAATCTCACGGTAGTGAGCTTGCTTTAAAAGACTTTACCAAGCTCACATTTTTTAGTAACCGATGTGGGATTAATAGGAGGGCATAGCACAGTAGGAAATAACATGCTTAGTCCCATATCAAACAATCCTTAGATTTTACCTACCATATATTCTTCTCTTCCTATCATTCAACATCAGCAATGACCAAATGGGCCAGCAGTTGACGGGATCAGGGGTTCAGTCCATGGGTGTTCGGGTCAAATCGGGTTTATTTTTTTCAACCCGACCCAACCCAACATTTTCGGGTTGGTTCGGTTCGGTTTCTCGGGTTGACCCGAGAAGTGAACACCCCTACATATAAGCAATAGAAGGTGTGGGTTAAATTTTACCCACATCATAAATGGAACAAGTTACTATCCTATATATTAAGGTGGGTACACAATGACGTGATTAACCCTTTGGTAACAACATCATGAGAGTTTGACCTAAAGCAAACATCATCTTATAATTCTTACATGTGATCATCATAATAGTATTAGACCATGCAGTATAAGTTGTAGTTCGTTTTGAGGAGAAACCAAGTGGAAGTTAGTATAACTGATTAACGTAATAGGGTATGGAACATCTTGCTCCTATATGACAATAGTTTGCAGCAGCCACCACCGGGCTGGAAAGACTAAGAGACCTTTTTACCTCATAAAAATCAAGACAAAGTAGCTAAAAATGAAGGGCTTCCTATCCATAAAAACATCAGACACTTGTTCCGTCCAAAACCATGACATTTCAGCCCAAAAGCAAAAACTACCTTCAAGGTTGTTTAGATTGCTACAGATTGGTAAAAAGCCAGAAGTATGCAATGCATTAGAGATTCTTTAGAGGGTAAACAAGTAGACATCTCACTTGCAGTTACCGGTAGCAAAATTGCATGAACTAAAATGACTACAATGAAAAAAAGATACTCAATTGCATGCTATAAAGCTGCAATTGCAATGTAGTAACCATATTAACAGTTAACTTGCTTTCAGGTTAAACATGGACATAGATGATAGTTCAGCAGTTGCTTAACTAACAGTCTAACAAAGAAGAGAATGTTGGAAAGAAAAATAATTCTTCTGTACCCAAAAAACTGCTATAACCCTTTTCTTATTGTGCAGGAAAGATGGAAGTGTGGAAAACATAAAAGTGACAACCACAAATCACCTCGGGTTTCAAAAAAAAAAGACAACCACAAATCACCTCTGTATTTTTCAAGGATGCAAGTGCGACAGTAGCTCTAGAGAGCAGAAAGTCACCCGCGAGAACAGAAAGCTGCACATAGTCAAATACAGATTAAACCAGATTGACACTCACAAGCTTTGACTCAAAAAGTAAAACATAGAATCATAGATCATTTGCTATGCCAAGCATTGCTTGTCATCTCCAAAAAGTTCAAACTTTTAAGTACCTTGTTTCCCATTACAAAATTCAATGAGCCAATACCTCGCCTTGTTTCTGCATCATCCAAGACATCATCATGAAGAAGACTGGCAACCTACAGCACAAATGGTACCAGTTTGTTTGACAAAGAACAAACAATAGAACTATCACAGAAGAAGATGGGCAAAGAACAACCAAGAGGAGGATGTTAACTGCAATGTTAATAAAAGTTATCTAAATTAAATGTTCTGCAACGGTACAGCTGACCAACATGAATCATTTCCGTGATTTCTGCAATTGTTTGTTGCCTTGCACGTGTATCAGTCAGTAAGTTGTGGAAAGCACCATCAGCAGAAGATTTTGGTAATGGCATGTTCAGTGCTGATGCCATCAATAGTAGGACCTACAAGCAATTTACACTTTGAGCATCAATATACGTAATGAAGTGAGGATTAACATGAGATAGTTGTCAAGATTAATCGGTCCACAAGAATATTATTAGTAATCTAGAAAAAGATCACAAAGAATTTTGGCGGTGTTCCATGCAAACCAACAGTTGAAATAGACAGAAGAAATTGAATATTTCATGACCCGTGCAAGCAAGAAAACAAGGCGAGGAAATAAAATTATGATAAGCATAACCACAATTCTTACAGTAGGACGAAATCTTTTCCCTTCAACACCTGCCCGGAAAAAGTATTCTGCAGCAGATGCCAGTTTTGGTACCTTAAAGCGGAAAGGAAATCAACTAAAAGCATTCATATAGAAGAATAAGACATCTGAGAAAGATAAACAAAGGACAATGGAAGAAGAAAGTGAAGAAAATATAAAGGCAGGGAGAGTTTTCAGATAAAGAAACATTGCCAAACCTCTGCAACTACCATAGAACGCAGTCTGTCTGCAAGTATAGATAATTCATCGGCAACAAGTGAAAAGGGATCAACTGATTCCTGAAACAAAGTTAAAATTGTAATAATGTAGAAGAGAATGACAAATCATGCACTCTTAATCTTCAATAATGCATAACAGAATAAAGAACAGCTACTTTTAGTACATCTAAATTGTTGGGAAAATTGAATGCACAATGACTATAAGTATTTGAGTAATCTTTTTAGGACACCAGTGACATTTGTACTTGTAAATACATGAAAGATATTTTGAAGTAGCTAGCTGTATTTCGTTTTCTCCTTATTTGTAATAGACACTAAATGCAAACAATAGCTTGATACAATATACAAATTTTACTTCAGTAAGCTAAATCTCTATAGAGGTTAGGCCATTAAAATACACACACATTATTTCACAAATATGTGAACATTTTGGATAAGGATGTCAGCATGCATAGAAAACTAAATTACATGTGTGCATGGTACTCCATATCCTTTTGCAATAAGTATCATGGGTAGTTGTTACCTAGCAAAAGTCTACACAGCATGTACAGCACATGCATATTGCATATACACACAGTAATACCAACATGGACCCAGAAATAAGAATCTGAAACCTTGAGAGAATGAATTCGTCTTTCAACATTCTAACTAAAAGTCCAAATTAGATGTTGGAACCTCGAATTTTCCCCAGTCTTTTCTGGTAGAAAATTCTTTTTGCTTTAGGCTAGCATTGACTACTATGAAAATATGGGGTATTCATAGGAGTATTAGCTAATTTGATGTGGTATTATTTTATAGGAACACCGATGGTTCCACAGATTTGCTAAGTGTCGATATGGGTATCACCCACCACTTAGATGATCTGAATCACAATTTAATTTGTGAGGTTATCTGAGTTCTTTGAAAATAAATTTTGACCCCTCTCCACCGGACTTGCGATATTCCGGTGTTAATTACATCGAGCGAACACTCGAATACCCTTGATTGACCGTCACAGCAACATATTGATCGGAAGTCATTCATCCACATAAAGAAAGCTGGAAGACATATCCCCATGGCCTTATGAGATGGAATTTGGTTGAACTTAATTCAAACTTTAAGTTTGGGTTCATTGATTTTCTTCTAGATTTAAGATTTGATTTGATTTGATTTGTTTTGTTCATGTCTTTGGTCATTTGTTGACTTAGACAATTTTGAGTTGATCTCTTTTTTTGTTTGTAGGAATTAATTTCCATTTTTTTGTTTATGTGTTTGTTATCGTTTTTGCTTGATTTAAGTGAATTTACTATTATTATTAAGATTTATTCTTAATAATATTGATCACTTTAATTTTTCATGGTTGATTTTGATCCAACATAACTTGTTTTTGTAGTCATTGGTTGACATTTTTTATGCATTATTTAATGACATAATTTTGGTTGGATTATGTTAACATTTTATTAATGTTTTGATCATTTATTTGATTTGGATTTTGTTATGCATACTTATTTAATTAAGTAGCATTATTCATTTGGGTTGATTTCATTTTCCATGGTTAAGTCGGATTCAAACTTAACATGTTTTGTAACCATTTGTGGTTATTTTTTATGTATGATTTTATGGCATGAATTTAATTTGATTATGATGACATTTTTGTTAATAAATAAGTCATTATTTGATTTGATTTAATCAAATTTGATTAATTGATCAAGTTCAGAAATTATTAATTCAATGACTTATTTAATTTTTATCCACCTCTCAAAGTCCATGGGATTTTATGTCATCCTTGTAATGGCACATTGTCAATCGATATTGTGAATTTATTTCATGTCGATTTGGGTACGTGGAAGTACAATAAATGAGGGGGCATTCGAGCCTTTGTTCCTCGACACATGTCAAAGTTTGTTCGGTTTGGCCGGCACCTTTAGCTTTACAGTTGGGTTTCGGCTTTCTTAATATTTCGATTTACCAAACCAAATTTTCTTCGTATGTCCGAAATGACTTGATTACATTTGATATGCGGCATTTACGGAGCTTCTTTGGTTTTAGCCGAGCATTTCGGCTTTTCTGGGTGGGTTTCGGCTTTTCCGACATTTCGGTCTTACTGAACCAGATTGTCTTCGTGTATCCAAGAATAGCTTGATTGCATTTAATATGCGGCATTTCTGGAACTTGTTCGGGTTTGCCGACATTTCGACTTTACCGATCTGGGTTTTGGTCTTTTCGGCATTTTTGCCTTTACCGAACCAGATTGTCTTCATGTGTCCAGGAATGGCTTGATTGCATTTGGTATGCGGCATTTCTGGAGCTTGTTCGGGTTTGCCGACATCTCGACTTTACCGACTTGGGTTTTCCATTTGAATTCCCGTTCGGTTTGACCGGCGTTTCGGGTTGACCGAGTTGGGTTTTCTATTTGAATTCCCGTTCGGTTTGACCGGCATTTCGGTTTGACCGATTTGGGTTTTCATTTAGAATTCCCGTTCGGTTTGGCCGACATTTCGGCTTGACCGAGTTGGGTTTTCTATTTGAATTCTCGTTCGGTTTGACCGACATTTCGGTTTGACCGATTTGGGTTTTCATTTAGAATTCCCGTTCGGTTTGGCCGGCATTTCGGCTTGACCGAATTGGGTTTTCTGTCTTTATCCAAAATAGCGAACTATTTTGGGCCCTTTTAATGGAAAGGTAGCGCAAAACCACTTAATTTCGGCAGCATTTCGACTAGGCCGTAGTTGGGTTGGCTATTTTCTTTCCAAAATAGTGAACTATTTTGGGCCCCTTTTAATGGAAAGGTAGCGCAAAACCAGCCCCTTTTTTATGGAAAGGTAGCGCAAAACCAGCCCCTTTTTATGGAAAGGTAGCGCAAAACCGAGGTGAGAATGTAGAGCTTCTCTCTCTTCCCAACTCTCTCTTTTCTCCACACTCTCCAAAACCCCCTGTACGTATGGCACTTGGGGTGGTATTTATAGAGGTTTTTGGAGGGGCAAAAGGGTCATTTTGAAGACCCGCCTAAACCCATTTTCGAGTTAGTGGGGGGGTGACCGGAGTAGAGTGAAGTTACCCTTTTCCCCCTTCTTTTCTCTTCTTTCGGTCTTGTTTGACCGAGGAGTCAAACCGGGGGGGTAAGTTCCCCCCCCGGCGCTGGCCCGGTCTTTGACCGGGTCTCATCCCACGGCCGCCCGCGCGTGGGCGCGTGCGTGGGCCACGACCGCCCACTCGGGCGGTCGTTCTTTTTTTTTTTGTGTTGACCGCGGTTCGACCGCGAACCGCTGCCTCCCCCCTTCGGCCCTTCTCTCTCCCCGACGGGGAGATGCGGGGAGCCCGCGAGGGCTCGCGGCGGCGCCTCGGCCGGCCTTCACGCGGCGACGGCGGCGGCGATGGTGGGGCGGCGGCGGCGGCGTCGGTTGGTGAAGGCGGCGGCGATGAGGGGTTCTCCCCTCTCTTTCTCCCTCCTTTCTTCTGCCTCCGACAATGGCTTGCGGGAGCTACGGTTGGAGAAGGCGGCGGCGACAAGCTCCGGCGATGGCGGCGGCAGCCGCGACGGATCCTCCCCCTCTTCTTTTGCTCCCTCACGACGGGAGCTCCACCGCGGGGCCTTCTCACCGCGAGCTCAGCGGTGGCGGAGGCTTGGTCCGGTGATGGCGGGAGGAGTTTCTCTCTTCCTTGACCACATTGGGGGCCTTAGCCCCTTCTACCGGCAGTGATAAGGGGGTTTTTGCTTCTCCTTCGGCTCTCCCTCCTGTTCCGTTTCTTCTTCTTCCCCCTTTTTTCTTCTCTCTCTTTTTTGAGAGATTTTTTTTGGTCCGACATTAGACTACATACAAAAAACATAAAAGTGTATGTGAGGATTATCTCCATTCATTTACCTTGAACAATACTATAGGTACTTCTTACCATGTCTAAAATGGATGCAACATTGACAGGATATAAAAATTCACCTAGGAAATTCATCACTGCCTCCGTATAAAGATTACCTCCTTTCTAATGCTTCGGTCTTGCGGAATTTGATATGTTGCATCGTGGAAGCCATGGCGAACCCAAGAGTAGGATTTTCTGCAACTCAGAACCTACTGAACCACAGTAAACAGCATAACTACACAGAAATCATAGAAAAAAATATAAATGACTTACAATAGCAAGAAAGAATAACCAATTCTAAGAAGATCCAAAGATACACCTTAGACATGTGCATAACACAATTCAACTCAAGCTTTAGTCCTAAATTATTTGGGGTCAGCCATATAGATTCTCTTTCTCCTCTCATGTCAATTTTGAGTTACTTTTTCAAAGATATTTAAATCATTCAAAGCATATTGAATGATCATTCTCTAAGCAAACTTAGGTCTACCATGTCATTTTTTTATTTCTATTACTTTGATACTTTCTACTTTTCAAACAAGAGCTTTCTTAGATCTATGTTTAATATGCTCAAACAATCTCAATCTCTCTTCTTTCAATTTATCTACAATTGTCACTACTCCTACATTTTATTTAATATATTCAATCCTTATTCCATCTAATCTAGTATGACCACACATCCATATTAATATTCTCATTACAATAACACTGTTTTTTAGAAGCATATTTTCTTTTATTGTCCAACATTCACTACCATTCAACATTCAAGTCTTACAGTAGTACGATAAAAATTTTCTTTCGACTTTCGTGGAATTGTACGATCACATAGAACCCTCATAGCCAACATCTACTTCATCCATCCTACTTTAATCAGAAGATTAACATCCTGAGATTAACCATTTCAAACGCATGCAAAACACATACAAAAATTTATCTGTCAAGTCGAAATACATGTATTGCTGCTCCTGGCAGCTTTTACTATCCAAAAATAACAGACCACTTATATACTTAAAAGCAAAAATCTTATTTACTCAACTAAAGCCTTAATCCCAAATTATTTGGGATCAACTATTTGTTTCTCCACTCAAGTTGATTTTGAGGTATTTCTTCAAATCCAAACCATATTAAATTACCCTCCTCCAAGTTAGCTTAAGCATACTGCATTCTTTTATTTCACTTATGTTTTCTCTCAATAGTGGCTATTGCTACATTTCATTAATTGAAATAGAACAGTACACAGTTAGAGAAATACAATGATAAAAAGAAAGAAGCCCCTACTAGGGCTGGGCAAAATCACTTGCGATATCATTTATTTACTTTTATTTCCTTGATATTTTCCACCTTTCTAATTGGAGCTTCCTTACCACTACATTTAATATGTCCAACCACCTCAATCTCCCTTCTTCAATTTGTCTGCAATTGTCTTTACGCTTAAATTTTTTTTTCTAATATATTCATTGCATTCCCCATCAAATATATGTCCACATATTTATTTTAACATTCTCTTTTCTGCAAAATTTAATTATGGAGCATGTTCTACTTCATTAGCCAGCACCCAATACCTTATAAAAGTAGGTCTTAATGTTGTATGATAGATTTTTCAAATTTAGTGCAATTTTATGATCACATAAGAGCCCTATGGAAAATCTCCACTTCATCCATCTTGCTTTAATCCTAGGGTTAACATCGTCAATAATATCTTAACAGGATCTAGATGTTTTAACAAGATCTAGATGTTTTATCAGACAAACTGATCAATTATGTCTTAATAAAAATAAGTACTTTGTTACCACAAACTAAGATATTAGCTGTGAAATTAAGTGTTTAGATTTTCAGATTAAGCCAAAACAAACACCAACTTAGTTAACTTGAAACCCTTAAACTCTGAAGTGTTCCTCCAAAACTATGAGTCTATTTGGAAACGTTTAATTCTACTTAAAGCACATTCGCACAGAAGTTACTTCAAAAAAAAATTACTTCTTCAAGTAGAGAAGTTGCTTAGTACTATTTTTCACAAAAAAGTATGTAATTGACTCATTTTAAGTCAAAACCATGAGAATTTAGTCACCATAATCTGATTATAGTTTTTCAAACTACTTCGGCCCACTACCCTCGGAGTTGAACTTGTACATCTGGCCTGTGAATCAAGTCATGTGGGAATCGGTATTTGATGAGTCAACCTGACCATTCTGCATGAGAGAGATGGATATTGGACCCATCTTGAACAGTACATGCTGGAGCCTTCCGAAAATTTCTCTAGGGGGGAGGGAGAGAGAGAGTTGTTTGAGGATCTTCTCTCTCTCTTGTGTACACAACTTGGGAATGGAGCCCTTCTCCCATCAGATAGAGAGAGAAGACCTTTCTCTCATGTACACATTCCTCTGCACATGGAACCTTTCTCAAAGAGTCATAGAGAAAGAGAGATCATAGGGCAACTGGAGCCAAAGATGCATTAATGGTCACTGGTGGAAGAGAAGATGGAAAGATTCACACATTGCATTGAAGAAGAAACATGAAAGCAGTTATCGGAAGCCCTTTTCCGATTACAGAAAGAAAAATTTGCTCCTTCTAACTTTCTCCTCCAATAGGAAGAAGAGGTTGCTGTGGCTATGACACTACGTTACCAAACAGATCCATAAAAATAGAAGTTACTTTTTTCGTATAGATGAAGTTAAAAAAAAGACTTTTATGTAGTTGCCAAAGACATCCTATAACTTCCTAAGTTCTAACTTCATGTTAACTCCTTCATGTGTCTCAACTATCGATGCAATATCATTCACAAACACTATGCACCATAACATATCATCTTGTATATACTTTGTTAATTCACCCGTAACTAATACACAAAACTTTGATTTAAGCCAATTAGAATAAAATAATTTTTTGCTTTCTTTCCAATGGTGCAAATACTAGTAGTTGCTCCATTATACGTCATTTATCACTCAATATACTTAATAGGTGCCATCTTTCAATTTTACATCACCACAAATTATGTCTTAAAACTCTATCACAAGACTTTTCTAAGTTATGTGAATTTTGATTCATATATTGATATTTCTCTATCAAGCATAAATCTAATATAATAGGATATTTTTGTATCCAACTTACCAGGACTATCTTATATAAATGACAAAATTTTAATAATGAAAGATAAAGTTCATAAATGAATGAGAACATCATTGTCCAGAACTCTTCCTTCACCTAATCTCCTAATCATTTTCCAAAACAATCACACGTCAATATCTCATCCAGATAAGGTACTTAGTAAGATGAATAGTGAATGACCCCCAATTCTCCACCAAGTGCGTTTAACCACAAGCACTCCTCAGCATTTCACTAACTCGGGCCTCTCAAGGTCGCAGCTGGTATAGAGATTGAGTTAAGGAGGGCAGGGTAGGTTTGTCAGCAATCATATAAACTCAACTATAGGCTTAATCCCAATTTATTTGGTGTAATTTGTCCCCGATAATGTAAAAGACAAAAAAGAATAAAGTAAGGGGAACACTTTGGAATACAGCGAGCATCACAACCATGTCACCCAAAGAAATAATGAATCCTGGGATCACTTTCATCTCAGTCAAGCTACACTGGTTTGTCGAGGACATAGCCTATATGTCCAGCTGTCTGACATTTTCCGGTTATAGGATATATATATATATACAGGTGACAAAACCGAAACTAAAATTCAATAAAACCATCAAACTCCTCTCATCTCTGACTATACAATTAAATTACATTGACAGTATGATCGACCTTAATCACAGAGCGAACTAGAGCGGCTAGAGCCCCTATTATTCTGGGCACACCTCAATCACCATGAAGCCCATTCCTACCACCCTCGCAAGGTAAGTAAAGGCAGCAGCCCACCACGATAACTCAACATCAACCCATGACCCAACGCCACCAACACGGGGCAAATCAAGAAATCAAATCACCACGCTCACGTCTCCGAAATTAGGGGACGGACGAAGAAAGGAGAAGCTACCTGTGGGGAGCAGGCGCCGGCGAGGAAGAATAAGCGCTCGAGCTGCTGCGCCAGCGCGGAGGACGCTGCGGCTGCGGCCGCTTCTGGCGGTTGAACGCGCAGCGGGGGCGGGCACAGACCGAAGGCCCTGCGGGCTAGGCGCCGAAACAGCGCCATGAGATGGAAGGAGCGGGGGAGGAGGGGCGGGGAAGCAGGAGGCGGCGCAGCTCCCCCGAGTCGACTCGGGTGGTCTGAGTGCACCAGGTGTTGGGGTTCGACGGTTGACCCGCCGCGTAGACGAGAAGAACAAGAAGAAGGGAGTAAGGGACCCGGGTGTGGCCCGCGGCCGAGTCGAGTTTCCCCGATCTGCGGACGCCCTTCGCGGTACGTTCGTCGATCCAGACCCACCCATCGACGGGGGTGGACACAAAACGGTTCAAACCGAGAAATCAAATCGAACTAGTCTATTCGATTCGATTTGGTTCGATTTAGAGTTCCTTTCGATTTGATTTGATTTGAAAAACCTTCAAACCGATTTAAACCAAACCAAATCGTTTAAACCGATTTAATCTAAAAAATATAAAAAAATATTATAGTATTAATAAAAATGATATTTTTTATAAATTTATAATAAAATACTATTTATTTCCATTATTTTTAACTTAAAATTAACATATATATGTAAAAAATAATTAATTTGAAATTTTTTATTTATTTTCGATTTAAATCGAACCAAACTGAACCAAACCGAAATTGAGAGGGTGATTCGGTTTGGTTCGATTTGGAAACAAAAATGATCCAAATCGGACCAAACCGAACCGTGCCCACCCCTACCCATCGATGCTGCAGCAAACGACGAGTTATGGCGTTTTGAAGTGGAAATTAACGGAGTTCGTATATCTTGGCCCAAAGTTACTAGATTCCATATCCTGCTTGCCGTGAGAAACTGAAATTTTTCAACGGAATTAGCCGACCACACCGTCCATTTGATAAAACTAGTTAAAATTAGGTGCTTCGCACGTGTGCGCACAAAATTTTGATATTTATAAAATAATATTTTTTGTAAAAAATAATATTTATAGTTAATTTAAGTATGAACTAATAGTTGATAAATTTTAAGTTACTTTTTATTGTTAAAAAATGTACATGAAAAAATTTATGCGATTTAACATTAAATTAAAATTCATCTTGTCATTTTAATATATTCACTTGGAAAATAAATTTAAAAAATTTACTTCGATGGACCATAACATCAATATTTTTAGAAAAATATAAATATACGTGTTGATATAAAAAATATTTTATTTTTAATGTAAAATTAAAAGATCGTGATTAAGTTCATTTACTTACTTGTTTTAACGACAACTCTCTAATAATTCATTTTTTTCCTTTTATGAGAGAGTTTCTATACATTTATGTGTGGGTTACAACAGGTGATCCATACACTAAGATACACAAATGTTGCGTGTGGGCCGATTCAAGATCTCAGATCTCAAAGTTCCAAACGAAAAAAAAGCCAAACACCATCAAATCCAAACACTAAAACCATGGGGCTGGGGATAACATATAGGTTTACAAAGTGCATGATTAATTCCACCATCAGAAAGGGCGAGATGATATATGTAGACATTGATTTCATCAAAAGAGAAAGTGAAAACATTTTATATCTGACATCATGATAAAATATCTCACCCTCGGCGATGGCTGCGTGTGCGGCGATCAACCTTCACAGAGATGGCCCTATCATATGTTTGCATTAAGGGGGCATGTACTCCTTGTGATCACCAAAGCGCCAAGTGCTCCAAGTGCATACATATGACATATCGAAAGCGTCAAAATGAGATCGATTATGGCTCGAAAATTCTAGTATTCGGCTAAGTAATTTCATGAAAAACATACAACGAGTTAATGCTAGCGAGAGAAGAGAAACGAGAAAAAAAAACAAACAAAATGGTGAAGGTGTGACAAGTGAATGCAGCAGAACGGAAGGGAGTTGTTAGGTAGGTAGACAATGGTCCCATTCAATTGGAAGCAAACGGGTTACATAGAATGGCAGTGTTCGTTGACACGAGAAGACCAAGAACAGATCTATGAAGGACCATCACTTGAAAATAGACGAAACGGGTGTAAAAAGAATACAGTCAGGAATGCTAAGGGGTATATGGAAGAGAAGAGTCAGATTCGTTAGTATGTAAATGCCTTTTCATGAGATATGGAAATCCTTCAAGATTGTCTAAACCTGAAGTATTGAAGATCGACAAAATTCAAGACTTCCGAAAAGACGAGGCATCTGGGAAGTACGGGAATACGGCAATCCTTTAAAAATCGGAAAGTTAGTACGCGATATGAGAATCCAAGAATGCGAAAACATGTAAAACAAAAAATCGATCAAAATCGGTCAACCGAGAGACATTTAAACCATAAAACCTTAAAAAAATGAAACTACGAACGTTGGAAGTTCATAAACTTGAGGGTCGATAAAGAAAAAAAGAACAAAGATTATAATATGAATAAAGGTTGAATATAAATAAAAAAATCAAATAAACTTCAGGCGAGAGGTACGAAGAATTCTTAAAAAGAAAATTACTTTTTAAACATTTGTCATAGTGAAGAAAAATAAACGATGAATAGAATCGTCAATGCATAAGTTTGTTTAGAAAATGAACATCCTGAATTTAAATCATGGATAAAGGTCAGGACAACGGTTGTCACGAGAAGGTGTATTTTACTAATATGCATTTCGAAAATTCGACTTTGTTTGGTCTTGAGAAACATTTTCTTCGAGTCACGCACAAGAAAATTTGTATTAAATTAACAAGGTGCCTTGTGATGATTTAAATTTAAACATTTCTTACGAAAATCGATTTAATTATTTATTCTAGGTCCTTTTCCAAAATCGATTAACGCAAGATAGGCATTTCTACATGAACCAAACTTATTTATCACTTAACAGTGATCTATTCTATATGCCATGCCATACGGACTTACGTGAGCCTACTATGCATGCCTCGATACTATTTCGGTTCCATATGTACGAGTAAATCGGAAATGATATACTTGGCGATCGTCACTCGAACTCTAAATATATATAAGAAGTACCGTATAGTAAGCTAAATCCCAAAGTACGTCTAGAACGAGGGACGTACTTAGGATAAACGCGGTATCCCGGGATCGAAAGGATGCACCGGATCGGTCATTTCTACCGGCGCCCACGGGGCGATTCTATCGTAAGTGGAGGAGCAAATATTACATCACATGCATCACATCATCGATAACATTTCGCAAAACGAAGCCATACAATTACTCGAAACAATTCCATTTCAATTCAATATGCCAATACACACAATTATTGAATTCAATATGCAAATTTACCAAACGGTTACACGGTACCAAGTCATACGGACCATCAATTCATGCGTATATTCAAGCAAAAGAGACCCGATCGGGAACAATAATTCAATTATACGCAATTCATGCAATTGACCCGATCGAAATATGCAACATAATTAAGCACGATTAAACTCAATTAATTACAATTCGATATCAATTCATAAAATGATGCATATTACATGATCGTACGGTTATTAATATTAATCAATCATATTCTTTCGTTATCGAAGTAATTTCAAAGTTATCTCGATTAACTTAAATAAATCAAGAATCATTCATAACATAGATCGGATATAACTATGTTCAGTAAAAAAATTATAATTCTATTTCTATAAATTAATATAACCAATATATTTGATCACCACAATATTTAACTAAATTCTATGATTACTAAACAATAATTAATCACGTTTATGACTAACTAAACCAATTCATAAAAATGAATGCAACCACGTACGAATGACATGATTGACATTTAAATAATCACATATAGATAATTAAATAATTAAACTACCATTTATCACTAATTTCTAACTATTTATCTAATAAACACATTTTAACATGTTAATTAGTATATCGGTATGCTAAGGATAAGTTGGGATGCCTACCTCAAGGCGATCGATAAATTTCCAAGTTTTGGAAATCCAAACCGGTTCAATTACGAAGTGATCGAGTCGATTGCGGCACTGACATATCCTCCAATCCTATTGGCATTAAAAAACGGTAAATTGATTAATTAACTCACCTAATTTAATTAATGAAATAATTAGGAGGAGAGAGAGGGAGTTAATCAGGAGAGAGAACGAGAGTGTACGAGAGAGAGAGAGAGGAGAAAGAGAGTGCGACAGGGAGGAGAGAGAGAGGAGGGAGAGAGAGAGAGAGCGCGTGGGGGGGGAGGAGAGAGAGGCCGCAGGGCGGCACTGCGCCGCCCCACCCCGCGGCACAGCCGCATGCGCCGGTGGCGCAGCGGCCGCCGGCCTCCACGCGGACGCGCGTGCGAGCTAATTCGCCGGAGGGGGGAGAGGGAGAGAGAGAGGGAGCTCGAGGGAGAGCACGCGGCGGAGGAGGGAGAGAGAGCGGGAGAACGCGAGAGAGGGAGCGCGGCGGAGGGGGAAGCGCGGCGGCGACGGCGGGAGGAGAGAGGGAGAGCGGCGGCGACGTCCACGGCGGTGGATGGCGGCAACGTCGATGGCAAACCGAGGGCGGTGAGGCGGCGTCCGGCGGAAGAAATCGGGATGGGAAGCGGCAACGGAGAGGCGGTGGAGGGGGTACGTGGCAGATGGTAGGAATTTTTCATTTTTTTCATTTTTTTTTAATTTGGCGGACGTTACAGCCCGTGCTTGAGAGGGCAAGTATGGTCGAGGCGACGGCAAGGGTGGAGGTGGGACAGGGGAAGGAGATGGGAGGATGTGGTGCCGGTGTGGCGACGGGATGGAGGCGAAGCGTGTCGTATGACGTGGTGGGGCAAGGGAAGGAGAGGGAACCGGCAGCGGGGGAGGAATGCGGTGGAGGATACCCTGTGCGGCGTGGGGGCCGCCATCGCTGCGTGGCGGGGGCGAGGGGACGGTGCCGGGGCCAAAGAGGGTGTAGGCCGCGCCAATGCCACGTGCTCTGCTCGAGAAGGCGACGGAGAAGGAGACGAAGCGATGCCGGTGTAGGCAACGGCAGACGGAAGAAATGGCGGAGAAGGGGGCAGAGAAGCCGCGCTATCAACGAAGCCGCTGTGACACTCCATCGGACGGATGTAAAATAAATTCGGGTGATCGGACGGTGACAATCGGGAGGACGAAAAAAATGGGATCACCACTTCTATATACTAGGTTAGATGAAGACCTCAGAGAAAAGTACCTGTAAAGTAGAAAAAAAAACGTCTTTTAAATCTATATATATATTGACCGTGTTAAGCGCGCAGCGTGACTTGAATTTTGTAAATAAAATATTACACAACAGTTTATCCTATCTCTGTACTTCTGGAACCACGTTTAGGGTACCTTTGGTTGGAATTGTAGAGAAGGAAATTACAAAATGATCTATACACGTCTCCACTTTTACAAAAATTTTAGGTTTTTTAATAAATTTTAGTGTTCATATATTTTTTATCTTGACAATTTTTACTATTTGAGCAAGGACACATTGGATGAGTTTATCTTTTGTTTTTAAATATAAACTCAATCATTATAGTAACACGTGTATGTTTGAATACCATTAAGTGATGTTAGATACTTAATGGCATGGTTGGTTAGAGTATCAAAAATGATACTATATTAATATTGATATTGATACTTCTAGAAGATGGAATATCAATATCAAAATTGATACAAGTAGACACTTGTATTATATAACATGTGTTGTTTGCACTATAAATTTTAAAATTGATATTATTAGTCAAACATCTTAAAGTGATTATCAACAATATTAATTTTAAAATTAATAATGACAGAGGTGTCTAATAAGGTTACCAAACATGGCATAAATTATTAAAATCCTTTTCATGATCACCAGGGCGGAAATACTCACTCTTAAGCATCCCCTTCGGGAAGTTGACCGATCACAAAATTAAGTTGTATGCTGGACTTTTTTTTTTTTTTGAACAGGTATGCTGGACTTAGTTAATATAGATTAATTAGGGAGCGATATTTTGTAAATTATCGAATCACGACCAAGGAACTTAAATTTCCAAGTACGTTGAATCGAGGGCTAGCTTCACTTCCAAAACACAACATAAAAAATATAGGGAAAATTAATTAGGAACCCAATTAGTAAAACAACTTTAATGAAAAACCCAGTGACCGAATACTGTGTAGAAAACCCAATCGCCTAAATACTTATAATGAAAAACCCATTCCGTTGGGTGTGCCGTGAACTCACCCTTTATGCATTTCTTTTTTCCTTTTTTACCCCTGCCTCCGTGAGAAATGTCGCAGCCGGACACATCCGTGACACAGCGGACCCTTGTTCCCCTTGTGAACCCTCGTTTCGCCTGCGTCGGCGGCGGTGGCGACGGAGTTGTTCCCAGCGGTGGCAGACGTGTTCGCGAGCCCTCCTTCCCGATGGCAGACGAGCCCTCCTTCTCGGTGGTAGACTTGTTCTCACGGCGGTGGATCACGAACCCTAGTTCGCACAAAAGCGGCATTCTTCCTCGATAGCAGTTTTCTTCACGACAGCATTCTTCCCGGTGGCTGGCGGTGTCTTCCTCATCAGCGACATTCTTCACAGCATGTCCTTCCCGGTGCGATAATTATATATTTCACTTGATTATGAAAAATCACCATTAGTTTTGCTATATATTTTGAAATTCATTTGTCTAACATTAAATCGGGCGAAAGTTACAACTGACATGTGCTCTTGTGGAGGGGGCAAATGTGTCAATTGAGAAGAGTTAAACGGCATCTTCGTCAAATTGGGGCGGAAGTTACACGAATTTCAAATTTTGGGTTTTATCTTAAAGTATTTCTGACATAGGGTTTTCTACTAAACTGTTTTACTCAAGTTGGAGCGGGTGTTAATTTCTCCAAAAATATATGAATACATTGGTTTCTACCGTTTCAACAACCTCGGTATAGACGTGTGAGCATTTACCTGTATCCATAAACCTTGAAAAAGACACGGTGAGTTCTACCAAGTTAATCTCATAACATGTTTATGAATAATCAACATAATTTGCTAGTCTCTGGGCGGAGAAAAACGACCGACGTACACGACGTTCTATATGTTCTTATCCCCCAGCTGAGATTCGTGCATAACATGTATACTGAGCAAGCGCGGGATCTGCCGATCTGACAAGATGTTGCTTATCAAAATGAGGCCTAATTTGCTAGAAAAATGAGAATTTTTGTTAGGCAGATCAACAACTGATGCACCAACCCCAATCTCCCTGCCCGGCGTGTAGCAGAACATCACAGAGCAGGATCACGATCCTCGTCGACGGTGGGGGTTTTTTTTTTAAATAACATCCTTTCTTTTATTTTTTATAGGAATAGCACCCTAACTTTTATTTATGCAGGAATAGCACGATTTGACTAAAATCGTGCCGGCCGTGCGCAGCGGTTGGCGCTGGGCCCTCCGCCTGGGGGCGGAGGTCGTCTCCTCGCTTCTCGGCAGCGCCAGCCGGGCACCCCCTGGGGGGGGGGTGACAGGTGGGGTTCGAGCGGGGGCTCGAACCCCCGGTTGGCGCTGGGCCCTCCGCCTGGGGGCGGAGGTCGTCTCCTCGCTTCTCGGCAGCGCCAGCCGGGCACCCCCTGGGGGGTGACAGGTGGGGTTCGAGCGGGGGCTCGAACCCCCGTTGCCTGCTACGCTGCAGGCGTAGTTGGCCACCGGGCCACGTGTTCAAAAAAAAAAAAAAAAGATTTGACTAAAATCGTACTTTCTTTTCTTTTCTTTTTTGTTCATGGCACAGTGGTTCTGCGCGGGGAAGCCCGCCCACGACGGGGCGGATACGCCGGGTTCGAACCCGGGATCAGACGCCCCGCAGGGCGATGGTGTCCCACTCCGCCACGAGGCGGGGGACACTAAAATCGTACTTTCATATAACCATTTTGTGCGATTCTTCTAAACGCTCCGGTTGTGGGTGTATTTTGAGACAAAAATAAGTCGTTATAATATTAAACGACTTATTAAATAAGTCGTTGTATAATACAACGACTTAATAAGTGCCTAAGTTAAAGTCGTATTATTGTATCACGACTTTAGTCTTTTACTGGCAAGTTTAAAAGTCGTATGATCACGTTACGACTTTTAAAAATGACTAAATAAAATCGTGTTATAAAACAACGACTACAAGTCGTACATAAAAACTACGACTTAAATTACGACTTAAAAACGTTTATGTTGAAGAAACTAAAGATCATTTTACCAAATGGTCTTTGCGATCACAGAAGCGAACAATGCCTAGAAAAACGCCTCCTTTTGCACCCTAGCCGGGGCTGCCAAGGACCCTCACCCCTCTACGACCACCGGCGCTGCCAAGGACCCTTTCACCCTAGCCGCCGCCGCAGGCCGCCTCAACGCCGCCGCAAGCCGCCTCAACGCCGCCGCAAACCGCCTCAACGCCGCCGCAAGCCGCCTCAACGCGTGCTCCAGCCTCAAGGACACCGCGCCGCTGCCGTCAAAGCGCAGTCGAACAGGGGGAGGGCGAGCAAACTCGAACGGGTGAGCGGGAAAGGGTCCGTGAGGGCCTAAAACAACTTAAGTAAGTCGTGATATCATACAACGACTTTACACAAAGTCGTGATGTATTTAAACGACATTCACTAATATGGTATCGGAAAATCTTAACAATATTTTGATTACTAGTCGTATTTTATTTAAACGATTTTACTATATAGTCGTTATTATATACAACGACTTGCAATAAAATCGCACAAAGTCGTTATATGAAAGTTCAACTTTAGTCAAACGGTGTTATTCCTGCAAAAATAAAAGTTAGGGTGCTATTCCTATAAAATAAAAAAAGATGCTATTTAAAAAAAAAAAACTCCGTTGACGGTGCGGTGGTTCTCGACGGCGACTTCTACCTGCAGCGCCGCCGCCGCCGCCGCCGCCTGCTCTTCCCTCTCTTGTCTCCGCAAGAAGGCGGCGTAGAGCCGGTCGAACGCAAAGCAGCTGAAGAAGTAGCACAGCGGCAAGAACATGGCGCCAAGGCTACTCCACCAGATCCTGGAGCTGCCCGCGGCGAAGGCCACGCCCAGGTAGAGGAGGCAGAAGACCATCATGTACCTCATCGTCCTCACGCTCCCGAAGCCCAGGAAGGACATCAACCTCCTCGGGCCTCCCGTCCATGACGCCGCCACGGACTCCGTCAGCAGCTGCATCATGGTGCCTACGGAGTAGGCGAAGGCCAAGGAGTTGAAGACGGCGAACAGGGTGAACCTCGCGCCGTCCGTGTCTCCCAGCACCGGATCTCCCGCCCGGTGGGGTTTCGCGGACCCCTCCGGCGAGGAGTCCTGCCAGAGCCCGCCGGGCGGGTTCATTCCCGCTTGGTAGGTGACGGAGGTGAGCAGGGAAGCCACTACCAGAAGAGATCCACGCATCTCCTTGAGCCACTTCTTTCCTTTCTCCGCCTCCTCGGCGGCGTCGCAGCCGCCGAGCGGTCGCGCAAGACCTGCGGGTTCGAGATTTCCCGCTGGCGGCGATGGCAGGAGGTTTGTGGCATGCCGTTGCTCGTCGGCGGTGGTCGACGCAGGTGTTGCGCCTCCGCCGCACGCCGCTGGGAGCATCGGTTGGCTTGGCATTCCCAAAACAATTGCCGCTTCAGAACTAGAGCCTGGAGGGTTTTGCCGATCTCCTGAACACAGAAGGATGTTCAGGAAGAAGACGGCATCTGATCTGAATCCTTCAACCTGGTACCTTGGCCCTTGGTGCTGGTGTGGTGTGCCAGAGATGATGATTCTTTTTCTACCATGATTTATGTCATCCTGTGGGCTTGACTTTGGATTTTTTTTGGGTTATTTTGGAAAAGTTGACTTGAAAAGCTGAGAACCCATAGATACATACATATATATATATATATATTTATAGATCGTCTCGTCGCCATAGCGCAGTTTAAGTACATCATACAGCTGAGCGAAGAGCTCATATTCGCCATTCTTCGGTCTTCTCTCTACGGCGAGGGGAGTCAAAACTAATTGGAGATCACATAGCGAGGACTAGAGATCACATGGAAGTTGATGTCGGGCTGGCGTCTCAACGGTATTGATTAATGGCTGAAGAGAGCTTATCTGGTGGCGGTAAGGCCTTGTTCTTTCACAGGAGTCAGCTCGATCGATCTTATCCAGCTTTCAACGGTACGTAACAAGGTCTTATTTTACGTTTGGCTTCATAAATGGTGCAATTGATTTCACTGGTCAACCCGAAATTGAACCGATATATCCCAAATATGTAATTGTATCAATGAATAATGGATATGCATATTTTGATGTCGAAATATATATTTTCATGTATTAATATCTTATATATACGTTTTTAAATGTTTTATTAATTCAACTATTGATTTGGACCGAATCAAGCTAGAAAGTTTGGTTCAATTTGGGTAAAGAAAACAACCTTTCCATCCCAACCAAACCAACCATGGTTCTGTGTCCTCGTCTTCGGCATTTGTCTTGACCACCAAACCACACATTTCATTGCACCGCATTTATTACTATAAAATATGTAATTATTAAGATTTTTTTATAAATACACCCCTAAAATTATATCTACCTTCACATCTAACATTTTCTTTTAAATCTCTAAAATCCTACTCTATTTTAAAATAACTCAAAATTAGTCTAACTAGCCCCTCATGACAGTCGTCTCCCAAGTCCCAACCCCCTCCCCTGCTGCGACACCGTGCAGAACAGTCGCCCCCCTCCCCGCCACACACAACTATATCGAGAAAAAAAATATTATATAAATATAAATATATATATATATATAGAGAGAGAGAGAGAGAGATGAGCATTCACCTGCGCAGAATCCTTGTATGCCATAGTCATATGGAACTTTTCGCTCTGATTATATACATAGCTTGGCACTCATGGAAACAACTGAACATAGCCTGTTAATATAGCAACAGCCAATATTACGATCGGTGGGAGTATCACAAATGCACCAATTGCAGCAAAGAGAGGGTAGTCATTCCTTCCGGACACCACATCCAAATATGCCTGTCTTTTGATGTTTCTTCTCTGGGAGATGGTCAAGGAATTAACGCTCGTCTTAAGCTTCTTTCCCAGAGGAATGCTGAAATAACCAACTCTAGCGTCCACCAGTTCAGTCAATTGCTCACGAATGGTTGGCTTGTAGAAGTCCCCGTCGCCTTCATCTTCTGTCATAGGATACCAAGTAATTTCACTTTTATCAACAAAAAGCGATCTTCCATCAAACAAATATACACTTCGCCAGGTCAAAGATCGAGTAGAATACCTACCACTTCCAGATGTCAACTGATCGAGGAGGTCTAGTCGGCTGCGTGCAGAGGACACTTCATAAACACAAGCCAGTCAGCAACGATTCCGATCATTGGAGAACCATCATCTTTGAGTGCGTCTATGTTTGATATACCGTATAGCTACAGACCCAATACAGCAAAACCTTGCTCATCATGAAACAGTTACCTAGAAATTACCGAGGAGGAGATGAAACTTAAATTTTGCCGCCTCGTTACAAGCTGACGTGCTTTAAACATTTGTAACCATCTCCATAAGTTGTCGATCATCCCTGGATTACTTGCTTATGCATACATTCCGATATCACTAATTTATTATTTATTAAACACCTATTTATTCCTCAAGGAAAAGGAGAATGGAAGGTGCCGGCATAACATGAGTTTTAAGACAAAAACCATGACAAGAATGACATCGAATAAATTACTTCAAAATAATAGCAAGTGCCAAGTACTCCTGAATAAATTCAAACACAAATTTTGAATTGTTGGAAAATACCAAGCGTATCAATGAAAAAGATTCATTATAAAGTAGACTAGAAACTTTTCCATTTTCTGATCCAAAATCTCAGTGACGCTTGCTGCTATTGGGAGAAGCACTTTTTTTCAAAAGGAAAATGATATTGTCAGAAATGTAAACAGTGTTGTCAAAGGCAGCTTTAGGCAGATGCCTCGGGACAAGGTGAGTCGAGACACCTATCTACAGGTCAGATCAAATCACCTTGGGGCACCACTGCTATGCTGCGGCAGTCACCACTTAAATGGGTCAGGACTTACTGAGGTGGAGGATGGAAGGTTGCCAGAAGATGATAGGTTAGCGAGGTCACTGGAGGGGATGAGTCCGAACTCCAAAGAACAACACTGCAAGAGGGGAGAGTGCCATTGAGGGAAGAGATTAACACATCTTTGGTCCACGTTTCAGGTTCCATTGGCTTGACATTACACATATGCAATATCCTCTGTGCCTCTCCTCAAACACAGCCTTCTGGCCTCCACTCAGAGCACTGGCTTTCTGATGCGGGACAAACCGGCTAATCCGGGCTAAACCGAACGAAAGCGAAATAAACCGGCGCTAATCGCCTCTAAAAGACCCTAACGAACCCAAAATAGGCCCAAATTGGCCCGAACCGCTCCAGACAGGACCGAACCGGGCCCACAACACCCTGAACCGGCTCAAAATGCCCTGAACCGGGATGAACCGGCTGGTTCAGGCACTGAACCGGCCTGAACCGGGGGTGAACCGGGTCAGAACCGGTCGAACCGGGTTGGACCGGCCGGTTGGCCGGTCTGGGCCGCAGAACCGGCGACCGGGTGAACCGGCGCCGGCCGCGCGCGTCGGCCGCGCTCGCAGAGGCGAGCGTGGGGGTCGTGGCACGCGAGGGGAGCCCCCGGGCGGGGTTGCGTGGCCGCATCGACGCCGTCGCCGCGTCCGTCGTCGTGGCGCCATCTCCGGGTGCGCCGCGCGCCGCGACAAAAGCCTCGCAGGAGGCGAGGTCGAGCGGGGGTGCCCGCGGCGTCGTCGTCGTCTCCGTGGTGCTCGGGCGCAGGCGAGACAGGGGAGGAGCACCGGACGGATCCGAGGCCGCGGAGAAGGGGGGGGCAGTCGAGAACACGCCTCGTCTTCTTCCTCCTGACGCGTTCCCGCGGCGGAGCAGAGGATGAAAGCTGACGCCGCACGGGAGGGAAGAGATCCGGGGATCGCCGGATCTCCCCTCTCGCAATCTCCATCGCCTCCTTCTTCTTCGTCGTTGCCACTCGGATGAGGGAGGAGGCCGCGAGCGAGCGCAAGGAGGGGGGCGATGTCGCGGCCGACGAGCCTCGGACCCTCACGCTACGCCATTGCGGCGCCGTCTCCGTGCGGACGGAGCCAGAAGAAGTCGAGCACGGCCTCGCCGCCGCCACGGAGGGAAGGAACCTCCGGAGGACAGGAACCGTGGTTCGCCGGGTCCGCTCTCCTCTTCCTACCCCGAATCTGAGAACGTCGGGGTCGATGGAGCTGCGCTGTGGGGGCTGTCGAGGGTGAAGAAGAACCGAGAAGGGGGAAGGAAGGGGGAATGGCACGGAGGCCAGAGGATGAGGAGGAGGATAGGATCGGCGCACCTCGCCGTGCTTGGAAGGTGGAAGGGAGACCGGGAGTCCTCCCCGGAGGTGAAGAGGAGCCGGCCTCATGCCGGAGGTGGGGGAGAATGGGGCCGCAGCCCCCTTGCACGGGAGAACAACCCGAAGGGCTTCCAAAAATTGTCTATCACTTCTATCGTATGTACATCGGGTGCCCCTTTTTAAAGAGGGAGAAGACCTAATTAAAAGAAAACACCCACTAAGACTTCTATTTACAGACCTGTCCTCGTAGGGACACAAATAAAAGAAAACTCTAATATTTATCAAAATATGTCCCCATCACTTTCCCTACTGTCACCCTCTCTCTCTCTCTCTCTCTGGACTCCCATATAGGGAGATCACCTCAGTTACTCAGGTGAATAACTAACTCTGGTGAATGACTAAGGCACCTGACGCAAGCAACCTGCCAGACTCAGGTGCCTTGCACCTCAGATTGCATAGTCTAAGCTCTTTAAGTTTCTTAATTTGATTTTACATCTTACTATCAGTTTGTCCTACTTCTCTCAGCATGAATTCTTTGATTCGTGCTTTAATTAACTTCACCACCCGTTTCCAATCAAATACCATCCTGAGGAAAACAGAGAGAAGATATTCTATAGTATGTCATAAAGTATGGTCAAGAAAAAAATAGAAGACTGGCCGATTACATGATTAGGTTAAAATAATGGCAGAAAAGACTAAAGCGCAAGCCATTTGCTGAAACTCCTAGACAAAGACTTCCACAATGATTTTTGTCTTTCAAGATGTTGCTTTATTATACTCCAGACAAGTCTCTGGATTTGTTTTTTTTTCTGTTCTCTAGGCCAAAAAACATTTAAAACCAGCTAGGTTCTATTACTCTTCTAAAATTTTGAATCGGCATAATAATAGTAAAGCACATTTTACCCTGTCAACTTTAGTTGTATTGACTCTACAATTGTCATTTATTTAAAAAGGACATGTAGGATCCATGATAAGTTGCTTAAAATTATCTAGTATGAAACACTAGTATCTATCATCAAATGAGTGCAGATCACGAATGGCATCATGAATTGAGAGGGAAGATTTCTAACATAACAAATAAATGAACATTCTTCAGTCTCATGTAATAACCCAGAGAAATGCAGATTTTACTCCTCTAGGACTAATGGACTATTTCATCCGATGAAAAAGAGCATGTTTACACTGAGTATAAAGTTTTCAGCATCATTGTTACTGCAAAGCAACGGGACCTAATAAAATCTCAGTTAGTACACAACAAAATTGCAATTCAGTGAAGGTTATCCATGTATATGGGGAAAACGAGATGAAGTATGAAGGAAATACATCCTGCTAATAAATAAATGTTCCATATTAGGTGGACCTCGACTGTCTATTTTCCTACAGTTTTTAATCCAACTTCTCCAAAAATAATAAAAAAGGAAATAAAAAGAAGAAACACTGGTACATTTTAAAGAAATAAAAAACTAAAAAGAATAGCAAACCAGATGTTCACCCTGTCAAATCAGATGATCTTTTCTTTTCTGATCCTCATCATCTTGGCATATTGAGTTCTGATGCTGTTTGCCTGTGTTTTTTAGTATGTAATACTGAGAGCCTGATCATCTGTTTCACTTGATCATATCTCAGACAAGCATGCCCCAACAAAACAATTAAGGGAGATGAACCATTTTGCTCTCTTCTATTGTCCAAATAAGAAAGAAAAATCCGGGTACTGAGATTAATTTCTGCACTTCAGTAGACTTGCAAAAAAGGCAAAAGCCGCCATCCTTAAGTAAGGACATGTACACCTACCTCGGCATATGGCAGAATACTTGGAAACCTGCCCATGATTACATGGTTTGCACCCTAAACATCAAAAATATTCCAGACAAAACCGGGGGTTGCAAAAATCTTGTGATTCCAACAAAGGATGGGAATCACCCAAGATATATGAGCATATCACAATCTTATTTCATTTGAATCTGTAAGTACTGATCAGGATGATAGATGAGGCAATTGAGATAACCTTATGCTCTGTCAAGAGTAAGCTACCTATCTATTAATCCAATGGAGAGTTAAACCTTTGCTTTGGAATTTGGTGTTGCCTGTCTTCTTATGGTCCTTACGGAGAACAAGGAATAGAAGAACCTATGAGGATCATTTTGAGTCTCTGTTAAATTTCCTTCAGCTCATGGCTTCTTTTGTGAAGGATTGGTTTTTTGCCTACATGGGTTGTGCGCCGGATTACTTAGTTTTCAGGGACATTCTTCTCCTGGAAGTTACTTAGTACTTGAGAGATTGTTCTCCATTAACACCATGGTAGTGTGAAGGTTTTCATGCTTCTTGTTGCTGGTGCAGAAATTGTATGACTTCTCTCGGCTCCATCCTTTGTAATATTTTTTCTTCTTGTTTTTCTCAGTATTAATGAAAGCGTGACTTTGAGTCACTTTCAAAAAAAATCGAGATGTTCCTCAAAGCATAAAAGCTCATTTCTCTTGCTTGTCAACGCCAGGTTTGAATTTAATTCACAAATTTTCAATTCACATATCTCAACTTCAGTTTCAACATCATTTATGAGGAATCTTTTAAGCTAAACAACTTCAATCCCCAACTCAGAGGCGTCATCCCGACTTTCACATTAGCTAACAATAAATCAACAGCAGCATTCTACAAACGCCAGTCAGAATGGAGTAGGATGTACGGCAAAATGTCCTCGTCGCACAGTTTTACATCCAATCCACGCTAGGTAAGCAGAGCGTCGAAACCAAACCCACGAGCAGATAAACAGAGAAAGAGGGAGGAAGCAGGGGAAAAGAGGGCTGGAGATGAGATTCGTAACTCACGTTTGAAGCCGTCTTCCCCACCATCGACTCTGCTGGCACCCTCTGAGACCTCTTCGGGTAGAGCGGCGACCATAGTGCCGCCTCCACCTCTGCACCTCGAAGCGCTCCTGCAGCAGTTCGGGGCCTCTTCGCCAACTCTCCTCGTTAGACGCCGCGCACGAGGCGGAGAGACGGGGTGGAGAGGAGGAGAGAGGACAGCGAGGTTCCAGGCCATCTGGTAGTGACTACCCCCCGAGGGCTCTTTGACATCCAGTATCCCGTATCCCGGAGGCGCGCAGGAGGAGGGAGGAGGGAGGAGGGAGGGGGGAGGGGCCACCGCCACCTCCCACCACCAGTGCCGCCACCACAACCAGTTCACCACCACCTCAGGATCGTGCGACGCCCCTCTCCCAGCCCTGGAGCCACAAGCCCAGAATAAAGAAACAGAGAATTTTATTCCTAAGCAAAGTGCACAATACATACCTTCAATAAAAAATAAATGGTAAAGGAGGGCCCGGGAGTTGACGCCAAATATCAAAATAGATGAAATAAATTCAGTAAAAATCCTTAAAATGACCTTCCTGGAAACAATACCGAATCAAGTAAAACGCATAAAGACCTGGCGTTGAAACTTTGGTGGGGGAAGCGACGACCGACGGGACAGACGACCCGTTCCCAGTCGTCGGGCAAGGAAGCCGAGGGGGATATACGGACGCCACTGCCTGCAGGGGAGGGGAAACGAGGTCGGAAGTGAGCAGAAGACGAAGATGGAGAAGATGCTGGGGCTGCTGCGGCTGCGGCTGATCAAGGGCGTCAACCTCGCCGTCCGGGACCTCTTCAGCAGCGATCCCTACGTCGTCTTTCGGATGGGCAACCAGGTCCCCCTCCCCTCCCTCCCTCCCCCTCTCTCTCTCTCTCTGTGCATCCATCCCTCCCCTCCCAAGAGGAATCGGAGATGGGAGGGAGAAGAAGGAAGGCTACCCTATCTGTCCATCTTTGCCTGCAGAACTGGAAGGGACGCTGCCTGTAACTTCCTTCATCAAGTACACCGCTTCCGACTGAGATCATTCGTGTCTTGTTTGTTTGATCAAAGGCAAGAAGTATATCGGCTACTCGGTTCTACTCCACCGTCAAAATGGAACCTTTCCTGTTCTTTCTTTTCTACCTGCTGAAATTCGGGGTGTTGTTCATGTCTTGATTTGTTAATAGCTACGCATGACCGGTATCGATTACATTATCAACATTTTAATATAATCCATTTGTGTCGTTTGGTATCTTGAAGAAAGACATTATCGGGTAGACCGTAGACCAGACTAATAAAATACGATCCAAGGCCTAACTCTGTCAATACTTGATGGATGTGAAAAGCAAGAGTATTCCGACTGCAACTTATACGAACAGATTAAGTTTTTATTATGGATGTATTTCATAACAAAATTTATTAAAAATAATATTTGATAATCATTCAACTATATTTTTTGTATTTTAATATAAAATTTTTGACGAAAAAAATTACTATGCAACACGACAGATCATTAAACTAGGGTCCATAAACGGGATCGGTTATTCTCACATGCAATATGAATCATGCATTTTGGGGTTATTCGCAATAGTCCCACTCCATGACTCCATATTCTTGTTCCTGGGTGTCAACGACTCAACGGTCGACTAGTGTCCCAGGGGCTGCGGTGGGAATTCCACGGTCCAGCGGCCGGGGAGGTCGAGAAAGCAGGTAAAGGGGGGAGGAAGAAGCCAAGCAGGTCGGAGTCGGAGGGAGACGGACAGAGAAGGGTAGCCTACCGCAGGGACGGTGTGAGTGAGCGGAGAACGGACGATGAACATGGAGCGCGCTCAGGGGCTGCTGAAGGTGAAGGTGATCCGTGGGGTCCAACTCGCCCAGCGCGACCTCCGTGCCAGCGATCCGTACGTGCTGGTCATGATGGGCGAGCAGGTTTTCCCCTTTCTTTCTCGTTCTCACGGGTTCAACTGCATCCATGGCAGGGCTGATCTATCGGCGGTCTTCTTCTTTACGGAGTCTCTGGATCTCGCACCAAATTGTGTTTTTTTGTCGGGCGTATTCTTGATTATTCTTCATTCTAAACGCTGATTCCTTCGTATTCTTTAGGACGGAAATCATTTGTTTTATGACATGGGACTTATTATTCTTTAATTTTTCTAAATCGACGTAGTTAAGGGGTATTTTTCCGGTCTCGTCGCTGTTATTCTTTAAAATTTTTAAACCGACGTAATTAAGGAGTTATTTTCTCGATCTTGTCGTCAAATTTATTTTACTATGCCTGTTGTGAAAATCCAAGGTGTGAGAACAGAGACTAAATCATGTCCTTAAAGCTAACTCTGAGTTTCACCAAAGGTAATGAAGGAACAGAAGGTCGTCTGATCTTGCGCCTGATTATGACAAGTAAATACAAGCTTTCAAGTTAGAGACTGCCTAAGGAAAATAAAAGCATCAGTCTCCATGATTTTATTTCCTTTGGATGATCTATAAGTGCAGAAACTAGCCACCTTTGTTTCTGACTTTCTTTTGTTGCATTTTCATTTCTCAATGATTAAATTTTTGTAATTTTTTGGTTCGAGCCTCCTTTTTTGCTTTGGTTTTTTTGCTTTCCTTCCATCTTTCGCTTTGGTTTCTATTTTTCCTCCCTTCTTTATTTTGCTTGTAGGTACTATGGGATGTTCATGTTAAGATTTCACTGAAAAGTTTAATTTGTAAGCATTTGCCTTTTGTTTTCTAATTATGGTCAACCATGGATATTTGAATCACTTATTTTTCTTTGGTTAAATGCTTAGATGGTTATATCTTTCCTTCTCCTCTTTAATTATGCTTTTCTTTTTGGGCAGAAACTGAGGACTCGTGTAATAAAGAACAACGTTAATCCCGTGTGGAATGAGGATTTGACATTGCTTGTTCTTGATCCCACTCTACCCATCAAGCTTGTACGTGCATTTACATCTACTGCTTATTATTTTCTTGTGTGCATTTACAATAAGAGAATTTTTTACTCTCTTCATACTCTACAGATAAAGATAGCATTTCACAATTTATAGCTGAATACATTGAAGAAAGTTGATATTCTTTTCTAATGAACCACAATTTAGCTTTCTCTTTTCATCCTTTAACCTTCTAATGTCTGTAATCTGTTAGTGGGATAACACAAGGCCACTTATAGATTTCTCTGGCTGCTTACGATTGGATATACATGTATATATTCAATATTGTGGTGGCACATCCATTTTGGTAACGTACAGGAAAACTTGAAATGGTTCTCACATAAGTTGCTTGAAGATGTCTATACGTGTTATTGGAGATGGTAAACCCACTCAATGAACAACTGATTGCTCTCAGGCCCTTCTCATTTACCTTTAATATTTTGATGACAAGAGTTGAAACCTTGAATCAATAAGGCCAGATCAACCATGTCTGACTCCAATCATCCATTGCAATTGAATTAGCTTTGGGTTCATCAATTAATAACCATCATGTGATATTGTCTTCTGCTTTTCTGACTAAATTAGCAATAGACCAATCCCTACTAGAATTGACTGATCTCAATTTGTCTTGGTTGATTCCATATTCAATGTCTAGCAACAGGTGTACTTTATTTTTTCTGCTTGTATGTAGACTATAGTTGCAGCAAATGCTCTCACTCCCTTTCCCTCTCACATTTCCCATTTCTTCTTTTTTGAAGCTTTTAAGATTTGAAGGTTTTAATTCTTTCTTGCTTTCCCTCCCACTTTCCTTTCACATGATGGTGAGTATGATCTTGACAAAGTTGGCCATCTTTGATAATTCAACTTCCAATTGGCATCATCAACTTCACCCTAGTACTGTATATGCTCTGTGCTTTACATATTCCACTTGAAATGGAAGGACTAGAGGATCTGGAAATCCCTATTTTATTTAACCGATCCTGATTGGAAACAGCAGTGTTTGATCCAATTCCATTGCCATCCTTAACTTAACCCCCAGCCTTCATCTAAAGTAAATTTAGCATATTCTATCTTCTTCTGAAGTAAAGTTAATATATCCTCATATTAAATTAGGATATTAAAAGTAGAAGGGCAGAACTAAGATAGAATTTATTGATTGCAAGTTTAGTGACAATTAAAGGGACAACAAGGAGGGAATTATTCACAATAAGTATCTGGTTAAACTATCCAAAAATATAGTAAATGAAAATTTTGTTGATATTATCAAAAATAGGCTATATGAAGTAGAGATTAGCCATAGAAGTTTTTTGTGGTTGTAAATTTTCATTGAATATGAAAGAAAAAATTTATGGCACTGCAATAAGTTCTACAATCTTATATAACAGTGAATGTTTGCTATGGAGAGGTGACATAATTCGGAGAATGAGCATTACTAAGATGAAAATATATTTGTAATCGATAATGTGAATAATAAGAGTAAAGCAATTGAGGATAAACCAGGAGAATAGAAGTACAGATGGACATAGATCTAGAACTTTGCAAGCTTAGGTTAGAAAAGTGGATCAGATTAAAATAATGGGAGGGGAGAGAAGACTTGGTGAACCTATATTATTTTGGAGAGTAATTCAGTGTGAATTGAGAGATTTAGACACGTCCCAAAGGTTCATTAATGGAGAGAGAAATTATATGTAATTGGCCCTATATACTTTGGGATTATTGCTTCTTTTGGGTTGAGTTTTTATCAGTACTGATGCGGGACGAACCGGCTAATCCGGGCTAAACCGAACAAAACGAGACAAACCGGCGCTAATCGCCGCTAAAACATCTAAAAGAACCCAAAATCGGCCTAAACCGGTCCGAACCAGTCCAAACAGGTCCAAACCGGGCCCAAGATGGACTGAATCGGCCTGAACCGACCCAAAACACCTTGAACCGGCCTGAACCGGGCGGTTCAGGTGCTGAACCGGGTCAAACCGGCTTGAACCGGCATTGAACCCGGTTGGACCGGGTCTGGCGACCGGTCTGGCCGCGGACCGGCCGGCCGCGGGCCGCGCGGCCGCGTGCGAGCGAAAACGGGGGGGGGGGTCGTGGCGTCCGCGCGCTGGTGCGGGGGGTGGTCGCGTGGCCGGCCATCCCGCCGCCGCCCGATGTCGCCGTGGCGCCATCCCAGCCGTCCCGCGACAAACGCGCGCCGCGACAAAAGGCCGAGCGGGCACCGCGTCGTCCTCGCCGTCGCCCATCGCGTAGTCGTCGCCGTCCGGAGGAGAACCGCGCGCAGGCGGCGTAGCAGGGGGCAGGGAAGCTGCGCGTCGTCGCATCCGGACGAAGCCGAGGCCGTGGAGAATGGGGGGGGAGAAGGATGGCGAAGCGCGGCGTTGTCCGGCCGTCTCTCTCGCGGACGACGGAGATGGAGACGGCGGCTACGGCGTGCGGGCGGGCAGAGCCGGAGATGTCGCCGGGAGGGAGCCGCAAGGGAGGGGGCCGCAAGGGACCGCCGGGTCCTCCTCTGCTTCCTCTTCTTCTTCTTCGTCTTCTCTCGTCCCTCTGCAGCGCCCGAAGAGATGGATCCCGCAGGTCCCGTCCGCCGGGAAGGAGATCCGGTGATGGCAACCGGAGGAGGCCGCAGGGGAGGAAGGGCTCCGGGGATCGCCGGACCCTCCTCCCGTAGCCTCTTCGTCGACTCCTTCTTCTCCTTCTATCATCTGCCTCCGCGAAGGGGGGGGTAGATTCCGCCGTCGTCGAGGCAGGACGCTACCGGAGGAGGAGGATGGGGGACGCCGGCTGGTGGAGGTGTTTCTGTCGATGTAGAACCGAGAAGGCGGAGGAGAGGAGAACGGCACGGAGGCCGGAGGATGAGGAGGGGGAGAAGATCGGCGCACCTCGCCGGATTTGGAAGGTGGAAGGGAGACCGGGGGTCCCTCCCGGGGGTGAAGAGGAGCCGGCCTCACTGCCGGAGGTGAGGAAGAATACGGCCCTCCATGGCCGGGGTGGAAGGAGGAGACGGGCCGCAGCCCCTACGCGGGAGTAACCAGCGCCCAAGGCGTTCCAAAAATTCCACTGTTTATTTTTGATATGTACATCGGGTGCCCCTTTTTAAAGAGGGAGAAGACCTAATTAAAAAAAAACACCCACTAAGACTTCTATTTACAGACCTGTCCTCGAAGGGACACAAATAAAAGAAAACTCTAAAGTTTATCAAAATATGTCCCCATCAAGTACCCTTGAAACATCCGATTCCACTTTGCATTTAACTTGTGATCGGATTTTCCTCACTAACATGTATACAACATTCATGTAGAATTCATTTCGTCCTAACATGTTGCATCAGCCCTTTTATCAATGTTTCAGTTTTTTATGCATCATCACTTCCATATTGTTTCTTTTTGGACTCGTTTCTCTTAACTGCTACTTTGTTTTTACTAATCCGGAGATGTAGTTGACGTCAAATTTACCCAGCTAAATTCTGCTTTCTCACATTCCAATGCACCTGGCCATCTACTCTCAACTAGTGCCAAATCCATTGCACTACTGCATGGGGAATTAGCAGATGGTTGCAGTCCCCTGATCTTTCGTTTTCATCAAGTGCTTTGGTTTGTTCTTTGGAGATAGCAAAGACTCATGTGAACATTCGATCTGTCATCAGGCATCAGAAGTTTTTATTGATAGTTATGAACAGAACATGATCTGAATCTCTGGCGTCTTTCATATATGCCCTTGCCTTGTTGCAAATTCAGGTAGTGTACGACAAGGACACCATCGGCAGTGACGATCCGATGGGCCATGCCGAGTTCGATATCCAGCCCTTTGTGGAGGTTGTGAAGATGCACCTGGAGGCTTTGCCGAACGATACTGTCATCAGGAAGATTACTCCCGGCAGAAACAACTGCCTAGCTGACGAGAGCAAAATCTACATTCGTGAGGGAAAGGTTGTACAAGACATCATCTTGAGGCTCAAGGATGTGGAATGCGGCGAAGTCGAGCTGCAGCTGCAATGGGTTGACATCCCCGAATCCAAGGGCTTAGAACATGCATCCGTCTGAAGGTTGTTGTTCTCTGTTGATATAAATTGAAGTGGTGTGTCGGGAGAGCTGTTTTCGCAGTTGTGTATACAAATAAAGAAGCGAGATCTGCGCACTGTGCACGAACTTCTCTTCAAATCTAGCACGCATGCATGGCGTGTACTTTACATTTAAGAGAAGCTTTCTCGCGAGCCCACTTCACTTTTTGTTCTTAATGAATTGGATATTCCCTTGGTATAGTGTGTATAAGTTGGAAAGGGTCTCATAATCTCATAGTCTCATAATCTCATTTTCTGCAACCTTACGTTTCAGAGGATATAGATTGGTAGACTTTATTTCGGTCATACGATTGGTGGACCATTCATCATTGGTTCGTAGGTTTTATTCTGTACCCCTGAAATATGTAAAATAACTAATATGTTCTTATTTGCCTGTTAAGGACAAATATGTAGTTTTATGGAAGATTACAGGGATAAAAATAAAAACACATTGTCTCCTTTCCATAGACTCCGGGCTCCGCCGCTCACCTCTCGACCGTCTATCTCTGTCTATGTATTTATGACATGCGTTGAGAAGCGCACAAATGAATGGCTGGAGCCTGGAGGAAGCCTGGAGGCTGGAACTGCCAAATGCAATGCTAGATTGCTTTCTTCTCACAAGGAACACTCTAGACTACACCTACGTATATCATTAATAGGGTGTTTGGTTATGTTTTTTTTTAAGTTTTACTCTTTTAAAACTAAAAATAATATAACATGACGGGTTTTGACGTGTTTGGGAGGATATTTCCTATTTTTAAAAGCGGCTTTTCATTCAAATATCTTTTCAAATAAAAATACCGGAGGGGGACTTGTTTTGCCGCTCTCTCTCACTCTCTCTCACTCTGTTTTTCTAGAGAGACATGGAACAATAAAGCGAAGTCACGCGTCCAAACTCAACTCTTTCATTGAAATAAAATTTTATCGCATGTTCATCCCTTCTCTCTGTATACTACTAACAATAAATTTTTTATTTAATCAACATGTGACCCCGATAAAATGCAACCCTGGCAGTGTTGATTTTGCAACTATATATCCCTCCACGGAGACATAATTTTAACAAACAATTTGCTAAAAAATAGCCTAAATTTCCAACTGATTGATTTCGTACGTGTTGGTGGTGAATGATATCTAAGGATGTCAATGGGTAGGGCAGGGTCAGATATGGGTTATGTTTCGGGTCAAGAGCTTGTCTGGTACCTTAAAATTTTAAGGATAAACTTGAGTTATCTTCGAATTTTTGAGAATAACTCAGTTTATTCTCAAATTATTCCCGTAACAAACAGCACCTGAAAGACTGGCCAACGGGCCTTGTTTAATCAGTCCACTCGGGGCGAGCGAGTAGCAGTACTGAAACGCTGCGGCAAAGGAGCTCCCTCGCTCGCTGCGGAAGCAGATCGGGTGCCCCCCCCCCCCCCCTCGCTCCGGCTCCCTCGCAGCGGTTCCTTCGCGGCGCTCCCTCGCCGCGGCTCCCTCGCTCGCTGCGGAAGCAGATCGGGCGGCCCCCCTCGCTGCGGCTCCCTCGCAGCGGTTCCTTCGCGGCGCCCCCTCGCTGCGGCTCTCTCTCTGTCGCTGCGGAAGCAGATCCGGGCTGCCCCTTGCTCCGGCTTCCTTGCAGCAGTACCCTCGCGGTGCCCCCCTCGCTAAGGTTGATTCTTCCCGGTCGCTGCCCCACTCTCGGCGGAAACCTCAACTCCGACGACTCTCTCACTCTCAGCGCCTTGTCTGCAAAATTTTTGTGAGGCCGCTGTCCTCTGTGGAAGTCTGCGCGGTTGAGCCGCCGAAGCTCAATTCGTGAAAGCCATTTCAAGACTGCAACCACAAGGTCTTTGCTCGAGGGGGACTCCTCTTTCTTCCTCGTATTGCCGCTTAATATTTTATTGGTCGGAGAGCATCGTCGTCGTGTTGAGGTTGTTTTTGTTTTGGGAGGGTTGTTCCCCCCCCTCCCAACCTTCCTTTTCAACATTTTGCCTAAATACTATTTTAGGTATTTTATCTCTTTTCAACGTCGTCGTGTTGAGGTGTCACGTTGAAATTGCAGAGTTTGATTTATTTAAATTTATCTTGTCTATTTTTTCTTTCGCGGTTGTTCGTAGTTCTTATGCCGAGTTACATCTCATGGTCTGTTTCTCTTGACGTTTTAGACGTTAACTCTTTTCCCAGATCGTTGATTTGAGTATTATTCACTCTTTTTTGAAGTGATTTTTTAATTTCGAAGTAGTTGTCAAACTCCTATCATTTCGTAATTTTATATTCGTCTCTTAAAAATTTATATTTTCAAGATATCTCTCTTTGTTGTTAATTTGATCAATTATTTTTTTATGTTTATCGTTGTATGGTACGTATCTCTTTTAATTTTATGTGAATGAACAGGCTCTTTTTCAAAAGAGGAAAAAAAAATCAGTCCACGAGCTGCACGGAGGCTCAACTCCAAACTCCAAGGACAGCCACGGAGGGGTGGAGGACCTGAATCTCCGGTCTCGGCGATGTGATGTTTCGAGTGGCAGAAAACAGTCATGGAAAGAGGTGACCATGCAATCGGTGCCGACGAGGACGTAGCTGGAGTAAGGAGTGTCAAATGGACGGGTCATAATAAAAAACCCGTTGGCAGATCCGCTATCAGGTGGACATGGGTTACCTATGCAAGCCCGTTGGGCCGGTGTTAAGCCCGTGAAAAAATTCAAGTTATTAAATGGGTTGGATGGGCTTGGGCCGGGCTGGCTCACTTAACCCGTTAAATGTAAGTGTGCACAAAGGGATACCGACGAAATCAAAGATAAAAAAATCAGATTTAGATATATTATAAATAAAAATATATTTGTTTATAAGATTAGTTACGAATGCATCTATAAAGTATTTAATATCGTCAGTTGGAATATAATTGACAATTAATTAATAAATGATTGATGAACATATGCATATTTTATTTTATTATAATTTAATATGTTTAAAATAAATACTGAAATTAATTTAAATAATAAAAACAAAAGTATAAAATAAAATACATAGTAAAAATATTTAAAAAAATTCAAGATACAAAAGAGTTTTCATCATAAATTATTTTAACAAAATATAAAAATAAAGTTTATAAAATAATATTATTTTTAATAAAATTAAATTAAATTGTCAATTAATTTTTTTGAACAAAATTTGTTGATGTTAACAATTTATTGTCACATCACATAGTTCAAAAAGTTAACTAAAAATATTTTATTAATTTTTTTATTATAAAATAAAATTCTGTGGTCTAAAATAATTCAGGAGATATTTGGTTGGATTGTAAAAGAGATTTCATTTACGAAAATGTGCTATTCTAATACAAAACGTGTTTTTTTTGTCACATGGCGCAACGGCCAGAGGGTGCGCAGCACAGCGGGCTAGCGAGGGCCCAGCTCGATCCCCCCCGGGTGGCTCAGCTCCTCCAGGAGTTGAACCCCACCCCTGCTCCCCCAGGAGCAGGGGTCGCACCGATTGAGCCACGCTCGATCGACTAATACAAAACGTGTTGCAAGCCATAGTTAATTTTCATGATCAATTATGTTTTACAGAAAATCCTTTTTTACATACATGACCTACACTTATCATTATTTTCTCGCACAACAGGTTATTTATATCTTCAACTACTCTAGATATCATCTTCATATATTATTTTACATAAAAGTATCTAAAAATGTATTTCAACCAAGCACCTCATTGGAAGAATCTTTATGATATTCATATTTAGGCCCGTTAAAATTAGGGTTAAAAAAATTTGAAGGTAAAATGCGGTGCTCGGTTACATGATAAAGGATTTTCGTTACAAAAATATAATTTTATAAAAATATTTTTAAAAATGATATTTGATAATCATTATTAATATATAAATTTAAAAAATATACTTTTAAATAAAAATATATGAGAGATTATTTTTTATGATCTCCACCATTTATAGGAATACATGATTTTTACTTAATTTATTAATATTTCTCATATAATGTTTTATTTAAATTAACGAAAAAGTATTTAATATGACTTTTATAATAAAAATATAACACTTATTATTCAACTCTCATAAATAGCAAAATACATCTGCTACTTATCTCACGAATTAAATAATATATGTTTACTTGCATATAAATTTAATTACTGACGTCACAATGTCAAACATGTATTTTGACTACGGATGGGGCTCATGCCGGCAAGAGCATCATGGGCAGTGACGGGCCAATGGGATCCAACGGGCTGGTGGGTTTTGGAGGGCTTAAAGCCCGTTTGTAAAACTTTGGCCCGTTGACCTTTTTACCTTGGCATGGACTTGAATTTTACGTAGGTGGACTGAAGCGGGCCTGGGCCGGGCCAGCTCAAGCCCGGCCCGTTGACACCCATAAGCTGGACGCCCTAGGGCCATCAATTCATTGTGCTGGCCCGCAGTCCGCAGGCAACAATATATTAATTATTTATAAAAACAAAAAATAAGAATAAGTAGTTCGGTACATGAATAGCCGGCGAGTTGTGGCTCGGTTGGCACGACCCCCCCCCCCCCCGCGGGGTGGCGGGGGTTCGAACCCGGCTGTGAACAGCCGGGACCACCTCCCCAGGGGGGAGGTGGTACCTAGTGGGGATCGAGCGCTGCACGATCCCTCGCCGGCGCTGAGCTGCGCCCTCTTCCTGGCCACCGGGCCAGCGTGTCCAACAAAAAAAATTCGGTACATGAATAGAGCCACACATTTTGGACTTTTATTTGTTCACGATTAAAATATTAATACGTAGTTTAGTATATATTTAATATTTACATTTAACACAAGTTATTATGTGTTGGTAAATTAGTAACTTGTGATACGGTACCGAATATTATAAATTATTAAATAATATTCTTTCGGTAACCAGCTAAGAGAGAAAGACGTGCTTGCATCTTCTTAGTCCGAAATGTACAGAACCAAAAAAATAAAACAAAATAAAATTATCATGATTAGTAGGTACCGTCAAAATAGTTCGAAGAAGAAGATTTCTCTTTATCGTAAAAGTACATTTTCTTCTCGTGATTTTAGAGAGTCATTCAAACAATCATAAATTTTCATCAAACACTTCTATCCCAAGAACAAGTAAAATAAGAATTTTCGTTAAATTCTCAATATAAAATATTTAAATATTTTTAAATTCTATCAAATTATTAAACAAGAGTAGATGAAAAATATGTCTATTGATAGAAGAAGAAGAAGAAAAAAATATAATGTTAGTATTATTCATGTATATTTTATTTAATTTTTTTGTTATAGTTTAATTTAAAAGGTTCTATCTTTACTTATTAAAATATATTTCAATTAAGTTATTATAGATTGTATGAAATTATTTTAAATAATTAAAATTTTATATTCGATAATTATATATTTACAAGAAAAGAAGTTGAGTTGGATCATGCCGGAATGTGCCAAGTTAATAATTTGTGCGGGTCGAGTTAGGTCGGGCCAACAACATAGCACGGATCGGGCTGGCCGATACAATTTGAATCGGGCGCTGACTTCGGGCCGGGCCCCTTGAAATTTGTGTCACTCTACCCAAACATGTTAGTTATCTTTTTCTCCCGTTTTAAAAGTAATTAACGATGCCATATCAGTACAGCATCTTTATTTTAAAAATAAAACTGGTCAGGGTTAACATGGGGTGGGGAGCCGTTGATTTCGTCACCCTGCAGTCGAAGGGAATGACGCAGTTGCCCTCTTAAGGTCGCCCCCAAGAGTATTGAAAGCGTGAATCGACATAATTAAGATGGCATGCATATTCTTGCGTGCTTACATCCGGCTCTCAATTACAACCGCCAAAAAAAAAAAAAACCGCCACCAGTTTCTTGATCAAATAGTACTCAGAAAACCTTTCTACCGACGAAGACGCTGGCGTACTTTTTTTTTTTTTTGAACAAAGACAGGACCATATTCATTAAACAAGACTAAAGAGCTTACATAGTTTGAACAAAGATAAACCAACACAGACACTAAACCGAGTCACGAAGAAAGTGATCTTGGAAAAAGAAATTTCCAAGAAGAGACTGTACCACCACGAGTTGACCGTCACACACAGGTGCAAACGTGGTCGGGTGGTCCAAGTAATAACTCCTTCAGGGGAGTTTGAAAACTGCAGCGAGACCGGAAGATCACTCCAAACAGGAGTGGATAAAGCCCAAACCAACGGTCTCGGGAGAGATTTAGCGTCTAAAACGCTAAAGGTGACAAAGACTGAGTTAAAACCCGGTCTTTGGACTACATACGACACCGACGCAGAAAAAAAACGAAACGAACGTAAGTAAGCCGAGCTCCACAGATCAAACACAACAAAATTGTACAAAATGCCTAAAAGAAATTTTAGGCAAAGTGTTGGAAAAGGGAGAGTGGGAGGGAGGAGCATCCCTCCCTCCCAAACCTAACGCGACCTCAAAACGACTATGCTAATAATACTAACAAGGGTCAAAACCCGGACGGACAATACGCTAGGTACAGAGGACCAGCAAAATACCACGAAAGGATGAAGCAGCTAAAAAGAAACCTCAACACAAGGTTCCTGCCGGCGAGGGGGGCCTCGGATAGGGATTCCACCGGGGATGGCCGCCGGAGAAGGGGACCGCCGGGAGGGGTCCGCCTCGAGCAAGGTTGCCCCGGAGAAAGGGGGCCGCCGGGGTTCCGCCACAGAGATCTACCGCCGGAGAATAGGGGCCGTCGGACGAGGGATCGCCGGGGTAGGGTGCCGCCGCGGGAGCAGCCTCGGGCGAGAGGGCCGCCAGGCGAAGGGGCCGCCTGGGAGGGTTCCGCCGCGGAGCCGCCGCGAGCGAGGGGGCCGCCGTACGAAGGACCGCCGGGGGAGGGTTCCGCCGCGGGAGCAGCCTCGGGCGAGAGGGCCGCCAGCGAAGGGACCGCCGGGGAGGGTTCCGCCGCGGGAGCCGCCGCAGCGAGGGGGCCGCCGGACGAAGGACCGCCGGGGAGGGTTCCGCCGCGGGATGCCGCGGCGAGGGGGCCGCCAAACGAAGGGACCACCGGGGAGGGTTCCGCCGCGGAGCCGCCGCAGCGAGGGGCCGCCGGACGAAGGACCGCCGGGGGAGGGTTCCGCCGCGGGATCCGCCGCAGCGAGGGGGCCGCCGGGCGAAGGGACCGCCGGGGGAGGGTTCCGCCACGGAGCGGCCCGCGCAGCGAGGGGGCCGCCGGACGAAGGACCGCCGGGGGAGGGTTCCGCCGCGGGGATCCGCCGCACGCGAGGGGGCCGCCGGGGGAGGGTTCCGCCGCGGGACCGCCGCGGCGAGGGGGCCGCCGGACGAAGGACCGTCGGGGGAGGGTTCCGCCGCGGGAGCGACCTCGGGCGAGGGGGCCGCCAGGCGAAGGGACCGCCGGGGAGGGTTCCGCCGCGGGAGCAGCCGCAGGCGAGGGGGCCGCCAGGCGAAGGGACCGCCGGGGAGGGTTCCGCCGCGGGAGCAGCCGCAGGCGAGGGGGCCCGCAAGCAAAAACGTTCACACACTTCTCCCGACGACAGCAGTGCGCGCTGGCGTACTTGTATGCACTTATAATGGGTGGTGACAACTGACGACGACAACCGATTAAAATGTAATTGTCACGACCCGGAATTTAAATAACATTACCACAAATACGCAGCAGAAATACACAATGTCGTGACAGTGGGATGAAACCCAACACTTGAATTCCACAACCCAAACTTAAACAATTAATTTCCTAAGATCCATCAAAACAATATAATAGAATCATACTTCTAAGTCTATCCACACTCTTGTTCAAAAACAAGCAAGATCATCTACCTAAGTAGAGAATACCAAGAATCTCTAAGTGCAAATGACTCTGATTCCTTTGGTTCCACCTGATCCTCATCTTCAAGCTCTTAAATCTTCAAAATCTGCTGAAAAATTTAACCCACAACGGGGGTGAGTCCGGGGACTCCGTAGGATTTACACCCTTCACCCATCAATCGGGTAAATAACATATAAACAAGCAATGGTATGTAACATATCTAAATTGAGATGTAATACAAAAGTATAGAATGTCTTCTATATTAATCTCACAATCCATATCTGAACATAATTATCTTCAAAGAAAAGATTATGCCAAAGCCAATTAATTCTAGACCAATGCACATAAGACCTTACAAGCTAGACAGATATCATCTAAATGACCTCAAGACTTAACTTAACATGACCAAATTAAAACAGACAAATTTGATTTTTCTAACATGACATGGTTTAACATCCATACACGACACACAAGTAACATATTTCATATCCTTTCCAGAACACATAGCCAAAGAGCAAGGAATTGGTCGTCTTGCTTCACATGTACAAATACTTTCACCAGCTCTAATATATATAGCAGTAACATATAATAAGCTAGCCCAAAGTGCACCTAGATAGTGGTGACACTAAGGGAAAACCGCGGTAATCCGGGATCTGTGGGAGGGCCGGATTCATCTAAGTTACCCGCTACCCACGGGACAATTTACTAACATAGGCTGGTGAAGCCTTCATAGCACGTCATATCAAGAGTTCATAACATAATTTCAAATCATGACATACCTGACCATACCATGCATCCATAACATAAACATCTAATTTCATCGTCTTTCATGCAAGACATAACATTCATAACGAACTTGACAAAACATAACCTGACTTAATTGAACTTGTTCTCAATGACAACTCATACTAATCATGACCAAATTGACATAACTAACTATGCATAGCATAGCCCATGATCTAAAACCAAATTAAACATATTTTACCATAAACAAGACAAGACTTGTACTAACCGACTTGGTTGACATATTCTGAATCAAACATATACCAAACCTGACCATATGAACATAATCATATCATGCATGACCTAATACATAATCTGAAACCAAACTAACCAAAATTTACTTGATGTACATACATGAAAATGACAAACCGAACTAGATATACTCAATTGCATATACAAGACAATTAACCTAAATCAAGCTTGGCATAAACGAAACAAATTAAGTTCTGAGGTAAATCAACCACAATCTGACCTAAACAGGTTCTAAAAGTTATGATTTGATGACCCATGATTTTTTCCAAATCTACACATAATTAACCTTCAATTCTTGTTCCAAACTAGCATATATAATCATATACATACTTCCAAATCATGCATATTTTCTTATCCAAATGAGGTTAAATACATAGACAAGCTTGAGAAACCTACTTGGAAGCTCTTGTGAATTTATCGGATTTTTCAGAATTTTCCTGCTATTTTTCTTGGCCTTTTCTAATATCCGGATTTAATAAATCCGAAAAATCGGAATTTCCTGGACCGGCGCCGAACCGGGCGGTTCGACCGGCTGAACCGGGCCGGTTCGGAGGTGTTGGACCGCGGCTGGACCGGCGGCTGGACCGGTGGCTCACGGCGATGGTTCGCGGGCGGCGGAGGCGGCGGCGCTCACGACGGCGATGGCAGGAGGAAGGCGACGGCCGGCGATGGCGGCGGCGAGGGGCTCTCCCGCGGCGGTTCCGGCCGGAACAGGGGAGGTCGACGGCGGCGCTGGCCTCCGGCGGCAACGACGACGGGCGGCGTGGGAAGGGCTGGATGGCGATGCTCTCGCCGGAAAGGGAGTCGCTGGAGGGAGGAGACGGCGACGAGGTGAGGGGCCGGAGGCGGTGACGGCAAGGGGGAGGTCCGGCGGCGCTCGCTTCCGGCGGGGGCGGTGCTCGCGTCCGGCGACGGCGACGGAGGAGGAGGAGGAGGACTCGTGGTGGGGAGACGGCACGAGCGAGAGAGAGAGAGGGCGAGAGAGATCCAGCCGGGGGGGTGCGAAACCGGCAAGGGGGGGGGAGATCACGACGCTCCGGGGGGGGGGCCGGCGTTATCGCGGGGACGACGGCGAGGAGTCCGGGACGGGGAGGGAAAGGGGGGCGGCGGTTACGAATAAAATAAAAAAAATAATTTTTTTTTAAACTGCCAGGTATTACAGTAATGGTCTGTTTAGTTAGAGTATCAGAGATGATACTATGTATATTAGTGTTGTATATTTCTAGAAGATAAAGTATTAATATGAGAATTGATATAAATTGAGAATCATATTACATAATGTGTCATTTGCACTTCAAGTTTTTTAAATTGACAACGATGAATATATCTGACGGTGTCATCAAACACGGCATAAATAAACTCGGACGAATGATGGTGCTTGACGAGAGATCTGTGCAGTTTTGTACACATCACGGTTTGGCCGAAGCCGTACGTAGGTCGTGATGGGCCTGGAGGAAATGAGTTACGTTACGTCGTGATGGCCGGCCCAGAACTAGTAAAGCCATGCAACTTATTACACAAAGGCTGTTCAGTACAAGATTATTCAAGACATACTCAACCCCTGAAATTTAGAGACGAGCTAGGTTAGGCCCTAAATTAATCGTGTGGCAAAGAGTTCCCACCCGTTCGAGAGCAAATATATCATTTGATACGTTGCCTTATTATCATCTTACACAGTACAACATTTAAACTATTAAGTATATCGTCTGATAATATTTATGCAACATATAAAATAATTAAATAATATTTAAAACACACTATCAGTAAGATACGTAAAATACATAAATATTTAATGTACTATCTTATCTCATATATTTAGATGATATGTAAAATACTTTATATCTTAAAAATATTGATATCAAGGTATTATTCTTAATACTCTAATTAACAAGATAAGATATATAACGTAGGTAGCGCCCAAAATGATGTGTTATGTAGTGTTCATGCACTTCCGGCATTTCACAATGCAACATATATATCTCTTCTGTATCTTGGACGACTTTAGCATATTAATTATTCTGTACACCATAAATTACGATAAAAAGAAATACATCAACATATGTATACATATCTTTTAGAGAACAATCTACGAATGTATGCCGACCGAGCCGCTGTAAATTAAGGAGCTAGATTATATCGTGAAATAGAGAGCAACATAACATGATGTGATAAATTCTACCTACTAGTCTTTATGTGATTACCGCAGGTACTCTCATTTTTTATTCTTTTATTTCCTTTTTTTTTCTTCTTTCTTTTGGGTCTATACGGTATATTGGTACGCTTCGCCGCATGCCGCAGTCAACGTGACGCGCCTAGCATAGTTGTCTTGGGTGGTGTTGACGTCGAAAGAGAGAGCTCGGCCCCGTCTACGACGCCAGCGGACGAGTCTGTCCTCGTCTGTCAATCTTTCTCAAAAAAAAAGAAAAAAGAAAAGAAAAAGAACGTCTGTCACAGACTCACAACCCGGTCCGTTTGGATCGTTGTAAAAAGTAAAATCACATAAAAACCTATTACATCACATATTATTTTAGTCCACAAAACATGCTCCTCACATTCACTAACTTAAATTCTAAAACAATGTATAAATGATTTCCTTAAAAAAATATTGTAGGAGCAACCAAATGAGATGAGACTACCGAGATTTCCCACGCACTGTAATGAGTTCTGTGTGACTTTACCCTTTTTTTTTTTTACAAGGATCCAAATGGGCCAATGTCTGCTACAGTCTCTTTCACCCACGTTTTCTGCCACGTGGCTCCACGTGCCGTGGAGCCCTCCTCCCGCCCAGTATTTATTTTCGAAGAGATCGATGTTTCGAGACGGTTCATTATTATTCCAACTAGTTAATTTTTCTGTACACCGTTTTACCTTTTAAAAAAAAATATTCCAGAGGAGAGAGACTGCTTTGCGTTTAGGTTGGGACTCAAGTGCCTTCATTCAAATCGAACAGTAAATTTACTATACTATTTTAAATATTTACATCAAGCATATATTGATATAGTACACATCTTGACTCTTTGATCGTGTTCGTTCTGGATTTGTAGTTTCTAAGATGTTTGATTGCACGATAGATTTGTATGCATTTTCACGATGGAAATACAATAAAGTAAAAAAAAATCTAAACTAGACAATGACGTAAAATTGTCATATTAATTTGGTGAGATTTGATAAGAAGAAAATGGAAACCATGGCTGATAAAAAAAACTAAGCACACTTAATTTTATGAGATTTTAGACGTTATGTGCTTATACATATATAGTTTGGTGCATTACATGAATTTAATTAGTTTTAAATTTATTGATTTGGCAATCATTAAAGGTGTAAACCAAAATAAAAATTAATGAAAACAAGTTATCATGTATACATAATCTGATTTTAAAATACATCTGCTTGGAGCACCCTAAACATGAGCTTAATTTACAGTTGTTTACAAATTTACAACGTTTCGCAGCATACCAAACACACAAGAACACTTGTGCAATTAATATGTATTTACAAAAAAAATATTAGATTTTTGACATGTTCTTTTTTGTTATGAAATCTTTCCCAAACATGATAGTTTTATATCATTAGTTAGTTCATATTTTATTTTAATATAATTTTTTATCACTGAAATATATAAAAATTTATTGTGCAACTAAACATCCTGAGATGAGTTCTATCCTCGATCTCCATCATATCTTACCCCCTTAAATATCAGCCAAGAAGGGAACGATATATTCTGTTTTTGTTACTCTCGTCATCACGACTAAGAAGCAAACCGTACAGCTGCTTCCTGTTCGGACAAGATCTGCCTGTCTGCTCAGCTGGATCCTGCGTCTAAGATTTAACTGTATTGCCAAGAAATAACAGGCGTTTGCTATACCTATAGACGAACACATGTCCACACCCCAAACAGGTTATCGAACATCTGTGATCTGTCCTCATGAGTCATGAGTTGTAGGCAATGGAGGATGATCTCTCTTTACCTTTTCTGATGTAATTATCGATCTGCTGCCATTTAAGTATTTAACTAACAAAAATTGTCTTAAAACATGGGCAAACCATGATACATCATAGGTAATAACCTCTTTAACCAAGCAAACAGAAAAAAAGAACGAAGTGTAACCAATCCTGAAGCTGATGAATTACTTTCTGAAAGATCAGTCACCAGATTTGAGAGTAGTCCAAGGGTCTACTTTTTCGACACTCCAAATAATCAAATAGTCAATGTCAAAAGACAATTTCTATAATGTAGCATCATGTAGGCCAGCAGTATCCAATGTAAACAATATATAAAACAATTTGAAAGGAATATAGTATCTTACTAAAATGTTCCAATAAAAGAAGAGACATCTAAATCTTAGATGGCACCTTGTTGTACAAAACCAGCTAGGAGAAAATGACACTCCTCTACAGAAAGTGATGTCAGTGGAGTTGAAAGGGAAAATTCCGTTATTAGTTTAATATCAGGGTCTGCAATCCAGAATAACAATATTCATGTGTCAATTGAAGCATCTGCCACAGCACATTGAGCTAAGATTCTTCTAATATGGAATATGCTATCATTAAAGAAAATGTCAAATTCTTTTCTTTGAAACTAATAAAAATAATTACCTTTATAAGCAGCACACACATAGAAAGAACTACTAGCATGGAATGTTACAATGCAGCAAAGCACAAGTTTACCTGTTTCTCAAACTACTGGCATGGAATGCTACAGCCAAGGACAAGTTTACCTGCTTTTCTGGGTATTTTGGTGCTGATATCAAAGAAACAGCCTCCGTATGACCAAAATCCACATCATATCCCAACATGTAGACATAAAGCATTTTCCAAACATATTTCTTCTTCTCGTATGGTGATAAGCCCCGACAAAGATGAGGTTTGAGTTAGTAGACATTACAATGCTGATCTCTGCCTATTGATGTCTGCAAATGGAATCCCAAAGTAAAAGCTCGGAAGTTATTTCTAAAATAAGTATCATGATTTTTGATAGAGTTGTGTGCCTGTTATGGTGATAATAGAATAGAGCAGCACATGTCGCCAGAAAGCAGATTATCTCAAGCCAGAGAACAGGAAAATGCACAGGGAATAGACCTAGTTCTGAAGCAGTTGCATGCTTAAACTTGAGCCTTCTCCGGACAATAAACACTGTGCCGATCAGCACCCGAGAATCTAGTTATATGGTTATACGCACTACAGAATGGTGTAAATGAGAGAAATGGCAATACTAGTAAGTCAAAGGGTAAGATAAGTGTATAACTTTGATCAGGGTATAATCAATTCAACTAAGAACACCCGAGAAGCTGATGTAACAGAGTGAAATATCAATGCCACCTCTGATTAGTTCTCAACAATGCAAGCTGAATTGAGTATTGAACACAGTGGTGAAGGGTCCGTGCTAAGAGTAAATAAATAAATAAGCGAAAGAGAACCCTATCCAGTACAAAAAATTCATCGGTTTCACGGTTACAGAAGCTTTGTTTTTTCTCTAACAATATAAAGTGAAGATCAATCGAAAAATCCTAAATGGCCTGTTGCCCATCCTACAAAGTAAAGAGGGACGCCGCAGGGAGAAATGAGCGTGAATACTGACATACGCGCAACTCTTTGTATTCTCAGATATTGAACCACCAATCACTGGGAGAAGGCATGAAGACGAATCTCCAAGGTCCTTGAACACAGGCATGCTGTGCTACAGAAAGACACACCCATGGATAAAAAAGATGAAAACACAAATAAGAAGTAGGAACAGATCGGCCTCTCCATGCCACTTGTCACGGCAGCCCATGATCCGGCGGACGATCGGGCAAGCAATGGTGCGAAAGCCCTAGTTATGCAGTCTTTTAGGTCCCCCCACCTTTTCGTGTTTGAAGCGGCTGCGGATGTTCCCGAGCTCCTTGTCGACGCGAAGCCGCTCCTGCTCCTTGTTTTGGCAGTTGCGTATGTCGCTGATGAACACGGACAGGCCCCTCATGCCTGACAGTGCCATTTCGTCCCCCCCTCCTCCAGGATCAGATTGTGGAGGGGCAACACGAGAGATCAGAGAGAGGAAGACAAACAAACCAGGAGCTCCCCCGATCGCACCTCGCCACCCACAATTCACCGGCGCCCGATCGAGATCTGCGGGTTGGCGAAAGCGGGAGGGAGCGGCGCCGCAGGTCAGCGACTACTTCTCTGCCACTCTCTCTTCAACGGCGGGCGTAGATCTCCCCGGCGGCGAGACGCAACGGCGGAGTGGGGTTGGGGGGGCCGAGAAGAAGAAATCGAAGAAGGGATTCAGAGCCGGCGAAGGGGAGAGATGTGCGAGAATGGGGCGCCGCGGTCTTCCTGACCGGAGTGGACCCTTCCCTTCCGGCCTTCCCCGTCCTCTCCATTTTTTTTTTATCGAAACGAACCTCTGAATTTCGGGTATCCGAACATATCCTCAAATTTTTACGCATTAAATTACACGACATGACGCCTCTAAATTTATTGGGCCGGCCCACCATGAGTAGGCGAAGATAAGTGCAACGGCTGCAAATGGACAGATATGTAAAAGAAGAGGACAGAAACCTTCGTTTAATTTGGTAGGATGTGAGTTGGAATGCATGATTATATATTTATTTAATTACGATGGAATATAAAGATCCAAAATGAATATCTTTACCCGTTAGATCTCAACAAAAGAATTTGTTGTGAAACAGCAACAAGTGATTTGAGTTAGATAATTTCTTATGAAAAAATTGTTAACTCTAAGAATATTATTATATCATATAGAAGATAAATTAATCGTCGAAGATGGGATGTTCTTGTTTAACTGGATGGTTGGAGGTGAATTAAAAACTAAGGACCGGTGGTAAAATATATTCAAACATAAATTTTGTTGTAGATTTGTTTGGTGGACGGTGGATTTTATCTTGCGAACACCAGTTGGATTGTATGATGAATCAAGTTTTTTCTTATAACTTTATGATAAATTTTGTTAAAAGAAATGTTTGACAATTATCCGATCAAGCTTGGCGCGACCCCCCTCTGCTCCTGCGGGAGGGATCGATTCCCCGAGGGGATCTTGTGGGGGATCGAGTGTCAACGCAATGCACAGCACGCGTCCGGGCCGTTAAAAAAAATTCTCTTCTTAGACAAAAAAAGTGATATCCTCTCTTTTTTATCTCGAATTTAAGCTCCTTTGCACCCCTATCCAATCATGCACAAATTCAAGAGACCACCGTGCATCATCGAATGACATATAGAACATGTAATCAAAATAATATCATCTATTTTATCAGTAAATATGGCACTATTATTAACATTTAACTGACCGTCCAGGCATCCACGAAGAAGTCTCATCATTTTATATACTACACACTTTTTATTGTATCTCCACCATCACTAAACTACATTATATTTTCGAGAAAACATAAAGTGAAACAACATAATATTAAAAAAAACTCTTCAAAAAAACACATAATATTCCAAATATTATGGTAGAAAAGATAGAATGCTGGCATGTGGATGGTCTTCAGAAGCAAGCTCAGAGCAAGCTATGGCGGCGGCGTTCGACTGCCCAGAATGGAGTAGATCCTTATCAGATTCTTCCAGATCGACGCAGACAGCTGCAGCAGCACGATCAGCAGACTCCGCTGGTCTTCCTGCGCTCCACCAGCCTTCTCCAGTAGAAAGCAATCTCCTCCTGCCTCCTCCTCGCTGCGGTTTCACGGTCGCCCTTCTCCTGTGCGACGTCGGCGGGGGCCGTCGCACCGGCCGGGCCGGGGAGAACATCCAGCTCCTCCAGGACCTTCTCGATGTCCGAGACCAAGCGCTCCGCGAGGCTCCGGTTGAAGTCCTCCCGGACCACCACGCGGAGGACGGCGACGTGCTGGGCATCCGCCGGCATCGTGTACGCCGGGATGATCCAGCCGAACATCCTGAGGCTGCGGGAGATCTCGAAGACGGTGTGCCTGCTGCTGTCCTTGAGTGAGAACGCCACGAGGGGCACGCCGACGTCCTTGGACAGGATGTCGAACCTTCCCGTATTCTCTATGCCTTCCTTCAAGGCCCGGGCATTGTCCGCACAGTTGAGCATGATATCCTTGTATCCCTAAGTCAAAAGGAAGCCGATATGTCAAGCCAGTCTTCAGATTCTCGGAAGGAAAAAGAGAAGCTGATGGATACCTCGAAGCCCAAACGGATGAACTGATAGTATTGTGCGATTATCTGGCTTGCACCTGTTGAGCAGACATTCTCGACTCATGAACACGGGCATGTATCCGCAGAAGGCTGAAGGATCGGCAACAAATTGTCTGTAGAAGCTGTACCTTTCGAGAAATTGAGAGTGAAAGTGGGTTGATCCGATCCCAAGTAATTTATGTGAAAAATGAGCTCCTCAGGTAAGTCTTCTTTGCTCCTCCAAACAACCCATCCAACTCCAGCATAAACAAGACCATATTTGTGGCCGCTGACATTGATGCTCCTTACAAGGGGCAATCGAAAATCCCATTCAATATCGGGGTAAATGAAAGGGGCAATGAAACCGCCACTAGCAGCATCCACATGAATAGGTGTATTCCACCTGTAAGGGCACCAACCATGATATGAAAAGATGGGAAATGTACAATCTTTGCAAACAAAACCCCATTCATGTTCTCAGGCTTTGCTCCTTTTCAAGAAAAAAAAGAACATCTACATCCACCTACCCAGTAAAGAAAGCCCTGCAATTCTTCCTTTCGTTCTGCAGTAGCAGAATAGGACGGGAGGCTATGGTTTACTCTGTTTGTGTCAGAAGTTGACAAGTTTTATTATCTTTTGGAAGGCTCTTCATTCATCACAATCGCTAGACTTATTTACTCAGTCGATGGACTTGTAACTCTCGAGTAAACTTCATTTCTTGCTATCGAGAGTACCCAAGATGGCAAAATGTTTTGCTTAATGACAGCAGGTTCACATTACTGGCTGTAGAATCATGACAAAAAAAATGCAATTTTCTTGTCCAGAGAAAGTTGCAATGATAGGATAAAGGAAGCTGGAGCATACTAGCTATTGCAAGACAAAGGACAGAAAGCAAGAACGGGATATATCTCGCATGTCATTTCAAATATAAGATACAACAGCATTCAATTTAAGGATGCCACCAACTCCAATCTTGTGAGAAAAAAGTTTGCAACTGACGGCAACAACATTTTGAAGAGAAACCTTAGAACTCTTCAAAGCATAAAAGATGTGAACAAAAACCCATCAGCAGGTACAAGGCAAAGTCAACCTCTGATTTCTCTCAGCATTGATGTACCAAAGACAAGGTAGGCAGATAATTCATGGAAGTGATCACAAAGATGGTCAGTGTAGAAGATCTTGAAAAAGGCATACTTGGAAATAGGAAAGGCCAGCCAGATCACTTGAAAAGAGTGAAGCACAAAAATAGGATAGAAATTAGCTCAACTGGCTTTTCTCTCAATTTTGATATTGAACAGATTAAGAGGTCTGACCATGAAAAATAAAGGCTCTTAGGCTGGAGAACAAAGCCATAGTGGTGTCTGTACTTAGATGTACAATTCTAGGATACAATCGGGAAAATTAGACTTGGAAACCTTTGCAAAGTGTCTTGCAACATGCCCAAGAGAGAAAAAAAGCCTGTTTAAGAAATATTTTATTCACAAAAATATTCGTTAAAATGGTGTTTGACAATCGTGATTAAAACATTTTTATAAACTTTCTTATTGGATAAAAGAAGAGGTAAGACCTTTCTTCTATCTTGTGGTTCCCCACCTTTTCTTAATATGCATGGCCTCTACCATATACGATACTATTTTCAATGTATAAATTTTATCACAACCGTACAGAAAATTGTATCACGATAAAACACTTGGCCATCTAGAGTCCATACTGGGAACATGCACATCTGCTTGGCAGATGAACTTTCAGACTTCAAACTCTCAACATACAGTTTTATAGTTATTATTTTATCTAATTTTGGTGGTACTGCCCATTTATAAAAAAAAAAGAACTTAGATCTCGGCGCTACCTTATTACATGTAATTGAATGTTTGCATGTTAATATGCTGAAAGACATAATACAAAAGTTGGCTGGAATCACTTACCCAGTTTCCTTGTTCTTCTCCATAAGGAGCTCATTGAGAAGTTTAACATCTTCAAACTCTCCGGTGAGTGTTGAACCCAGAATTGCGGCAACACAGATTGTGTTCTCATCCACCAATTCAACAGCCTTCGCAGGATCCATCACGTAAAACCCTTCTCTTAGCTTCACTTCTTTGAGCTCTACTTCAAAGTACCGTGCAAACTTCTCCCAGCAGACCTAGATGTGGATTATCGGATTTTGCAGTGACAGTCATAACCTAGAAAATGCTTGAAATTTACAGAATGTTTAGCCATAGCACGTAAGACATATATTACCTGAACATTTGCTCCAGTAACTATGTTGGGCTTGTCATAGGGTTTCCCCTCTGCCTTTCTCTTGTTCTGCCACTTCCTTTTGAATGCTAAGCCAGCCAACATAATTGCTTCTGAAGAACCCACTGTGCCTACTCCAACGGCTCTCTCATCCTCACCAATGGGTGCATTGAAGAGGTGAGCTATCATATTCACACAACGATTCTGCAAAGGGAATCATGTAGAGAAGTAGAATTAGATCGAAAAAAATAAATGCCTTTTAACCATTCTTTTAGTTTCACTATCATGAAGGAACAAATTAGATACCAATTGTTATAGAATAAACAGAAGCAATTCAGCAAATAAATCATATGAATGAGAAGCAGGAAAAGAAGACAAGACTTGCATATGGCTGATAACAGTTAGCCGCAAAATGGAGAGGTCAGATTAACTGTCACTAATTCTAACATGGTTCTATACAAGTTTCAACAGAGAAATATAGGCAGCTCGAATGACCGAGTGATGTGCTTAAACAAGTTTAATAGACAAATATTCCCCACAAATGTAGAAATTAACCAGCAATCTACATGGACTTGAACTAAGCAATATCATACAGTAATCTATACGTACCAATCCAAGGTGAGAATAGAAATCCATGTTAGTCAATCACAGAAGCATGCGAGAATGAGATTTTCTGATGTTACCCTATTAACCCAATCAACGGAAGGGGAAGGGGGTCTGTCCGGATTTTGGAAGCTACAAATAAAGGGATGGCGATATATGCCCTGATCTATACTAAAAAAAATTATAAATTAAATGCCTGATGTGCACCTCACCTGAAGCTCGGTGGTGACAGGGTATTCATCCATGTCCACATAATTCTTTTTGACGCCGGCCATGATGAGCTTGTCGCATTCGGGCTCCATCCAGGTGGTGACGAACGACGCCAAGTTCAGCCTCGGATTACCGTCCAGCATCAGCTCGTCGCTGATGATCTGGTAAGCTGCCTCCTTGGGTATCGAGTTCTCCGGCATCTTGAATCTATGGACTCCCAGAAATCGGGGGGAAAAAAAAGGAAAAACAATCAGGTCGGTTGGAGGAACTTCAACCCAGAAGCCGCAGACTCTATCGTATAAATGATCTCCGGAGGAGGATTTAGAATCCAACTAGGAGCACAAAGTTGGACTGAAATGCCTGGGTTCGAAGGTGTTCCGGACAGAGGGCGCCACTCTCCTTATTCTTATACACACCATCATCCTATCCCACACAACTATCTTCCACCTGTTTATCTATTCTTTTGAACAGATGAAAGATCGAAGCGGCCGCACAGAATCCAAAAGATAAAAGGACAAGTTTCGATCCCAGCAAGGAAAACAGAAAGATCGAAACTCTGGATTCTGTTTTTTTTTTCAAACAGAGGAAAACAACGAGAATCAAACCGCCGACACCCACTTCCTACACACCGGGCTCGAGATATCCAGAGACCTTGAAAGAGGGCGTAGAAGAGGAGCGAAGGGGATCCACCTGGGGAGTGAGGTACGCACGTATCGCGATCCGAAGGTCGGGTGGACGGAGGCATCCACCTCCACCCGCGACGCCGTCCTGGAGAGCGCCATGGCGGACGATCTTTACGGACCCCGGGGCGTCTATTGCTCTGCAGAACGGTTGGTGGTGGTGTCAAAGGTAAAGATCAGTTTTTTTTTTTTTTTTCGTGAATTTATAGAGACTCAAGACCGCGGGAAGGGGTGCAATGCAAGCGGAGATGGCCGCCAACAGATGCGATGCGACCACGCAGTATTCTTCTGAAATCGCAACCGCCGACAACTCGGGCAACCGGAAGCGGACAGGTGGAGCGGCGAGAATGGAAGACGAGCAGAAACGCTTCGTGTATCCCGGAGGGGGCAGCGGAGCGGGGTGACCCGCGTGTCCTGGGGACGAAGCACGGGGTCGCGGCCGCGTAACGTATCCGCCTTGCGCGACGATTTTCTGCGGTTTTAAGTGTGCTGGCGCCCACTCTCCCTCCTCCTCCTCCTCCTCCTGATCGGTTCTTGATCTTATCCAAACCGAACACGGATTTTCGAATTCCACCGAATCGATTCTACTAACTCAATTCGAGACTCTGCCGCAATCCGCGGGGGCACTCCATCAAAAAAAAAAAAAACTCAATTCGAGGCAAAAAATAATAATTAGATTTTTAAATTATATTGTATATTCAATTATAAACAATGAATATATCTGCCATTTAATCATTGAAGTACATAAATATTGTTTTAATTAATAATAAAATAATATTTCTATTATATTTCGATTCAGAAGATTCTCAACTATATATTGCCGTATTGGACAAAGAAAAGAAATAAAATCAAACAAAAATTTGACGAGTCAAACAGATTAATACATATTATTATTGTTATCGATATCGAGACTGCTTATACAGACACATGTATATGGTGCGAAATTATAGTTGCAATTTGTGGATTTAGAGTACTTGAATTCATCCTTATCAACCTTCAAACATATTTTCTACATTGGCAAGTCTCTTAGAATCAGTTATATGATTTAACTTTTTTCTTTAACTCTAAATTTGTTGGCGTGATCCTTTATAGACGAAGCGATATAGGTAACATACGATACCCCCTTTAAGTAACAACAAAATCGATTAAAATATAAATTTCTTAGTCAAAATCAGTTATTTTACCACAAACTAAGGGATTACACGTAAAATTAAGAATACCCCGACCGACGGGGAAAACACCCACGTCCTGCCCCGCCACCTCTCTTGGTCATCTTGTGTATTAATTTGACCACCAAAGTGAAAACACCGAACTGTCTTCTTCTCTTTTTTTTAAATAAAAAAATTCTCTTGCACAGACAGAAGGGCACCGAATACCCCGACTGACCGGGAAGTAAAATATATATATATATATATATAAAAAAAACAAATTGAAATTGGAACATGGCATGATAGCCCGTAAACATTCTGGTATTCAAGAAAACGACGATCTGCGAGTCGTCGTGTTTCAAACTTCAGAGCATGCCATCCGACTCCCCATGTCGCAGAATTTCAGACGGCGATAAACCACCAAATATCCGCAATATACCACGGAAGTTAAAATATGTTAGAACCATGATAATCTTCGCCACGACCACGAAGCGAAGGTCGAAGTTGCAGCCCAAGACGACAGCGAACAAAGGCGGGAAGATTGGCCAAGCAACGTCGTATAAAGATGGGAAAATTACCACCAGGTCCATTTAAGAAAATCGGTTTACCAAAAACTCCGTTGACCACTTTTTCATCCCATTTAATCCGTTGACGACACATAATATTAACGTTTGATCCGTTTTGCCCAGCGACGGTCCCCGTATCCCCATTTTGCCCTTCCCGCAGCAATGGTGGCGTCGGCGACGAGGAGGAGCCTCGCGCGGGGGGGGGGGGGGTGAGCGCCGCCGCGGGGGGAAGCCTCGCTGGGGGGAGCCTCGCTGGTCTGCGCGGCGGAGCACCTGGAGATGACGGAGGGCTACGCCGCCGGGAACCTCGTCACCCGGACGGAGGACTACCTCCGCGAGGCCGCCCTGGTGAGCCTGCCCGGCGCCATCTCCGTCCTCCGCCAGGCGCAGAGCCTCCTCCCGATGTCGGAGAGGGTGAATCTGGTCGGGAGGTGTGTGGAGGCAGTCGCGAGACCGTCACCTGCCTGAAGGGCGGGAAGGTCGGCTTCGGGTCGACGGCGCCGGGATCCAAGCTCGACTCCGTCTACACCAAGTCCGTGAAGCAGATCCCCTACAGCATCTCCGTCCTGGAGATCAGCGCCCCGATCGTGTTCAAGGGGAGCGCCGGGGGGGGGGGGGGGTCCGGGGGGGGGGGGGGGGGCGCCGGGGGGGCCGCGGGCGGGGGGAGCGCCGCAGGGGGGGAAGCCTCGGCCGGGGGGGGGGGCCTCCGCGGGCGGGGGAGCACCGCGGGGGAAGCCTCGCCGGCCCGGGGGAGCGCTGCGGGGAGGGGAGCCTCGCCGGGGGGGGGGGGGTTCCGCGGGCGGGGGGAATGCCGCCGGGGGCTCCGCGGGCGGGGGGGGGGAGCGCCGCGGGGGGAAGCGTCGCCGGCCCGGGGGAAGCGCTGCGGGGAGGGGAGCCTCGCCGGAGGGGGGGGTTCCGCGGGCGGGGGGAGCACCGCCGGGTGGAGAGCGTCGCCGCGGGGGAGGGGGCCGGCGGGGGGCACTACCGCAAGGACAAAAATGACATTTCAAATCTAAATTGGAGTGGGTGGGACAATATTTTGAAAAAACGGACCTAATGGAAAGGTGTTTTTGAAAACGGACCTAGTGGTAAAGTGGCTCCCTTGAAACGGACCTAGTGTGCATTTGCGCTATAAAGATTCAGACGAGTAACAAGGGCAGGTGGTTGCAGGTGCGCCTGCGCTTGAGCGAAGAGTAGGTCTGTCTGCCTGGTCGATCGACTGGCGCCGGGAGTACCATGCAGGAGGCCCAGCTACACCCGGTCTTTCACGCCGCAGGATGAAGTTAGGCGTAATAGTTCAAACTGGACTTCTTCTTCGCCTGTACCTGGATGATCCCTTCATTGAAGTCTTCGTGTGTCACCTGACATTAATGTAACATGATGATTTTCTGCCGTCAGAGACGGGAGGATGACGGTAAAAGAGCCTTTCTTTGATGCTGCAGAATGAGGTTCGTACTAATGCTAACCGAAAGGGAGGTATCATCATCCTCGGCAAAATTACCAATCCTAAGATGGTTATTTCTATTCGCAGGCAAAACTGCACAATCATGGTTATCTCATGTCATGGTTAACAACATGAGATCTAAAGGGAGGAAGCAACACGAGGGATATGAATGTGAGAAATGATACTCTAACCTTAGATCTTAAAAACGTGAACATTAATGAGAAACGTAAAGCACGACAAACAGAGCATGGTGTGAAGGGCAGCTAAATTTCTAGGCCTACCGGTTATCTGGGGAGACTTGGCAAGAAACATGATTTCAACAGATCCTGGGCTGACCTGAGCCGAGGTGGAATGGAAGCCATCGTAAAAAGTTGTTCGTCACGGTTTCACATGATTCATAGCTCATCAAACTGTATGCAGCTTTTGAGAATTGGATATAACCTCCTTATCTGGAGGAATTTTATCTTTCTATTCATGGTGTGAGGGCCACTCCCTATGCTTAAGCTTCTCTGATAGAATTACCTGTAGTTACCATTGCAAACCGGAGAAAAACCTGAGAGCAGCCATTACACGCGACTGGAGTTCAAATGTTCAATAAAAGTTTTAAGTTGGCATCAATAAAGAAACGAGCACAAGAAGATGTAGCTTTTCCATAGTATTTTCCACATCTCCAATATTAAAGCACAAACTGACTTCCAGCTGACGGTTTTACCGAACATGAAGGGAGAGATGTTAATCAAATCAACAGCATCAAGCATGCTGTTATGTTTGGTCCCCACTGGCAAAAAAAAAAAAAAGAAAAAAAGAAAAGAAAAGATACTAGCTGTTGATAACCAACATTGACATTTACTTTTTAATTTCCCGTTTCATATTGCTACCTACTACTACAAGACGAACTGGAGCAGTATGCATCACACAATATTATAAAAGATTAGTTTCTAGAGTTATCTTTTGAAACAGATCATGGCATAATAAATTAAAGAATATTATTACCTCAGTAGCATCGCGACGTAGGGCAAGCATGCCAGCCTCGACACAGACTGCTTTCAATTGTGCTCCGTTGAAGTCATCTGTTGATCGAGCTAGCTCTTCAAAATTCACATCGGGATGCACATTCATTTTCCTTGAATGAATCTGCAGTTAGACAAGAAGAAAGGTAACGTACATAGTAATTAGTAAGCAGAAAATTATAGAGAAATGTGGACACAATTTAAGAGCAACCTGTAATATCCTTGCTCTTGCTTCTTCAGATGGATGAGGGAACTCGATCTTGCGATCTAGACGACCAGAAGGCATGAGAGCAGGGTCCAAGATGTCAGCTCGGTTTGTGGCTGCAATGACCTGTGTGGCATAAGCACAGAAGCAGATACATATTACTAAGTATTACTAAATACGAGCTTTTAAAGCATTTTAGGGAGAGAGCACATCAAGCTTAGCATATCTAGGAGATTGATTGTCAAGAAGTCGTCCTTGACATCTCTCCAAGATCTATAATGCAGAGTCAACAACAAAAAAATTAAAAGTACACTTTGTGCACCGTTAAGTACAAACTACTACAAGCAGCGGTTTAATAATCCACCAAACACCACTGAAGCACATGAATAACAATCTTTTGAATGACAAAGCCTATGCATACTATGAAGTATACTAGAAATGTTCATCGGTCAGGGTGCTAACCTTTATACGCTCATCACTACTAAAACCATCAAGCTGAGTGAGCAATTCCAACATTGTCCGCTGGACTTCTCTATCTCCACTTACCTCGCTGCAATGAGAGCAGAAAAACAGTGTAAAAAACAAAGAATTACATTCAAACGCCACTGAATATGCTACCATACATTCACCTACATTCTTTGTAAGAGGGTACCAGACATGGGAGTTCAAACAAAAAAAGATATCATGGGTACATTTCCAGTGCAAACCAAATAAAGGATTGAAACTGCAGAGATTGGTTCCACAACAAGATTATAATATGCTTTAATTTCTTAAATAAGGCATGGCACAAAAGACATCCATAATGCAATATCCACAGAATAAAATTTAGTATACCTGTCGAACCGTTTTGTTCCAATTGCATCAATCTCATCAATGAAGATGATGCAAGGAGATTTCTCTTTTGCAAGTTGAAATGCATCACGGACTAGTTTTGCTCCATCACCAATAAACATCCGTTAACAACACACGTGCATAAGCAAATTAGCCCATAACGTTTTCAATCATAGGCAAATGAGCTGTTCATGTTGTGTCTAAATCATGGACATTTTTGCAAGGGAAATGTCTTTTGAAATTTATGTAACACAACAAAGAAATACTACTCTTCATAGGGCACATATAATAAACAAAACAATGTTCATGTTGAAAAAATTCGACGTGCAATTGTTGGCACCGGAAAAATTAGAAAAAAAAATATATAGATGGGACCGTGAAGCTAATCCAAGTGTCTCGGATCCACCTAAGCTCCCACGGTAGGGAGAAAGAAGAATAGAAATGGTGCGAAATCAACCTAAGCTTATATGGGACCTAAGCTCTCGTACCTGACGTGCACAAGTTATGCAGACATTTTTGCAAGGGAAATGTCTTAGTTATGGTGCGAAAGCCCTAGTTATGCAGTCTTTTAGGTCCCCCACCTTTTCGTGTTTGAAGCGGCTGCGGATGTTCCCGAGCTCCTTGTCGACGCGAAGCCGTTCCTGCTCCTTGTTTTGGTAGTTGCGTATGTCGCTGATGAACACGGACAGGCCCCTCCTTGTATAATGTATATACATGACATGTCATGTTTAACATAACATGACATGTCTAGATATCTTGGTATATCCTTTTTCTGAAAATTACTTTACACTACTGAGTAAATAAGTCTAGCGATTGTGATGAATGAAGAGCCTTCCAAAAGATAATAAAACTTGTCAACTTCTGACACAAACAGAGTAAACCATAGCCTCCCGTCCTATTCTGCTACTGCAGAACGAAAGGAAGAATTGAAGGACTTTCTTTACTGGGTAGGTGGATGTAGATGTTCTTTTTTTTCTTGAAAAGGAGCAAAGCCTGAGAACATGAATGGGGTTTTGTTTGCAAAGATTGTACATTTCCCATCTTTTCATATCATGGTTGGTGCCCTTACGGGTGGAATACACCTATTCATGTGGATGCTGCTAGTGGCGGTTTCATTGCCCCTTTCATTTACCCCGATATTGAATGGGATTTTCAATTGCCCCTTGTAAGGAGCATCAATGTCAGCGGCCACAAATATGGTCTTGTTTATGCTGGAGTTGGATGGGTTGTTTGGAGGAGCAAAGAAGACTTACCTGAGGAGCTCATTTTTCACATAAATTACTTGGGATCGGATCAACCCACTTTCACTCAATTTCTCGAAAGGTACAGCTTCTACAGACAATTTGTTGCCGATCCTTCAGCCTTCTGCGGATACATGCCCGTGTTCATGAGTCGAGAATGTCTGCTCAACAGGTGCAAGCCAGATAATCGCACAATACTATCAGTTCATCCGTTTGGGCTTCGAGGTATCCATCAGCTTCTCTTTTTCCTTCCGAGAATCTGAAGACTGGCTTGACATATCGGCTTCCTTTTGACTTAGGGATACAAGGATATCATGCTCAACTGTGCGGACAATGCCCGGGCCTTGAGGGAAGGCATAGAGAATACGGGAAGGTTCGACATCCTGTCCAAGGACGTCGGCGTGCCCCTCGTGGCGTTCTCACTCAAGGACAGCAGCAGGCACACCGTCTTCGAGATCTCCCGCAGCCTCAGGATGTTCGGCTGGATCGTCCCGGCGTACACGATGCCGGCGGATGCCCAGCACGTCGCCGTCCTCCGCGTGGTGGTCCGGGAGGACTTCAACCGGAGCCTCGCAGAGCGCCTGGTCTCGGACATCGAGAAGGTCCTGGAGGAGCTGGATGTTCTCCCCGGCCCGGCCGGTGCGACGGCCCCCGCCGACGCCGCACAGGAGAAGGGCGACCGTGAAACCGCAGCGAGGAGGAGGCAGGAGGAGATTGCTTTCTACTGGAGAAGGCTGGTGGAGCGCAGGAAGACCAGCGGAGTCTGCTGATCGTGCTGCTGCTGCTGCTGTCTGCGTCGATATAGAAGAATCTGATAAGGATCTACTCCATTCTGGGCGGTCGAACGCCGCCGTCATAGCTTGCTCTGAGCTTGCTTCTGAAGACCATCCACATGCCAGCATTCTATCTTTTCTACCATAATATTTGGAATATTATGTGTTTTTTTGAAGAGTTTTTTTTAATATTATGCTGTTTCACTTTATGTTTTCTCGAAAATATAATGTAGTTTAGTGATGGTGGAGATACAATAAAAAGTGTGTAGTATATAAAATGATGAGACTTCTTCGTGGATGCCTGGACGGTCAGTTAAATGTTAATAATAGTGCCATATTTATTGATAAAATAGATGATATTATTTTGATTACATGTTCTATATGTCATTCGATGATGCACGGTGGTCTCTTGAATTTGTGCATGATTGGATAGGGGTGCAAAGGAGCTTAAATTCGAGATAAAAAAGAGAGGATATCACTTTTTTTGTCTAAGAAGAGAATTTTTTTTTAACGGCCCGGACGCGTGCTGTGCATTGCGTTGACACTCGATCCCCCCACAAGATCCCCTCGGGGAATCGATCCCTCCCGCAGGAGCAGAGGGGGGTCGCGCCAAGCTTGATCGGATAATTGTCAAACATTTCTTTTAACAAAATTTATCATAAAGTTATAAGAAAAAACTTGATTCATCATACAATCCAACTGGTGTTCGCAAGATAAAATCCACCGTCCACCAAACAGATCTACAACAAAATTTATGTTTGAATATATTTTACCACCGGTCCTTAGTTTTTAATTCACCTCCAACCATCCAGTTAAACAAGAACATCCCATCTTCGACGATTAATTTATCTTCTATATGATATAATAATATTCTTAGAGTTAACAATTTTTTCATAAGAAATTATCTAACTCAAATCACTTGTTGCTGTTTCACAACAAATTCTTTTGTTGAGATCTAACGGGTAAAGATATTCATTTTGGATCTTTATATTCCATCGTAATTAAATAAATATATAATCATGCATTCCAACTCACATCCTACCAAATTAAACGAAGGTTTCTGTCCTCTTCTTTTACATATCTGTCCATTTGCAGCCGTTGCACTTATCTTCGCCTACTCATGGTGGGCCGGCCCAATAAATTTAGAGGCGTCATGACGTGTAATTTAATGCGTAAAAATTTGAGGATATGTTCGGATACCCGAAATTCAGAGGTTCGTTTCGACAAAAAAAAAAACGGAGAGGACGGGGAAGGCCGGAAGGGAAGGGTCCACTCCGGTCAGGAAGACCGCGGCGCCCCATTCTGGCAAATCTCTCCCCTTCGCCGCCTGCAGCTCTGAATCCCTTCTTCGAATTCTTCTTCTCGGCCCCCCCAACCCCACTCCGCCCGTTGCGTCTCGCCGCCGGGGAGATCTACGCCCGCCGTTGAAGAGAGAGTGGCAGAGAAGTAGTCGCTGACCTGCGGCACCGCTCCCTCCCGCTTTCGCCAACCCGCAGATCTCGATCGGGCGCCGGTGAATTGTGGGTGGCGAGGTGCGATCGGGGGAGCTCCTGGTTTGTTTGTCTTCCTCTCTCTGATCTCTCGTGTTGCCCCTCCACAATCTGATCCTGGAGGAGGGGGGGACGAAATGGCACTGTCGGGCATGAGGGGCCTGTCCGTGTTCATCAGCGACATACGCAACTGCCAAAACAAGGAGCAGGAGCGGCTTCGCGTCGACAAGGAGCTCGGGAACATCCGCAGCCGCTTCAAACACGAAAAGGTGGGGGGACCTAAAAGACTGCATAACTAGGGCTTTCGCACCATTGCTTGCCCGATCGTCCGCCGGATCATGGGCTGCCGTGACAAGTGGCATGGATAGGCCGATCTGTTCCTACTTCTTATTTGTGTTTTCATCTTTTTTATCCATGGGTGTGTCTTTCTGTAGCACAGCATGCCTGTGTTCAAGGACCTTGGAGATTCGTCTTCATGCCTTCTCCCAGTGATTGGTGGTTCAATATCTGAGAATACAAAGAGTTGCGCATGATACTATCAAAAATCATGATACTTATTTTAGAAATAACTTCCGAGCTTTTACTTTGGGATTCCATTTGCAGACATCAATAGGCAGAGATCAGCATTGTAATGTCTACTAACTCAAACCTCATCTTTGTCAGGGCTTATCACCATACGAGAAGAAGAAATATGTTTGGAAAATGCTTTATGTCTACATGTTGGGATATGATGTGGATTTTGGTCATACGGAGGCTGTTTCTTTGATATCAGCACCAAAATACCCAGAAAAGCAGGTAAACTTGTCCTTGGCTGTAGCATTCCATGCCAGTAGTTTGAGAAACAGGTAAACTTGTGCTTTGCTGCATTGTAACATTCCATGCTAGTAGTTCTTTCTATGTGTGTGCTGCTTATAAAGGTAATTATTTTTATTAGTTTCAAAGAAAAGAATTTGACATTTTCTTTAATGATAGCATATTCCATATTAGAAGAATCTTAGCTCAATGTGCTGTGGCAGATGCTTCAATTGACACATGAATATTGTTATTCTGGATTGCAGACCCTGATATTAAACTAATAACGGAATTTTCCCTTTCAACTCCACTGATATCACTTTCTGTAGAGGAGTGTCATTTTCTCCTAGCTGGTTTTGTACAACAAGGTGCCATCTAAGATTTAGATTTCTCTTCTTTTATTGGAACATTTTAGTAAGATACTATATTCCTTTCAAATTGTTTTATATATTGTTTACATTGGATACTGCTGGCCTACATGATGCTACATTATAGAAATTGTCTTTTGACATTGACTATTTGATTATTTGGAGTGTCGAAAAAGTAGACCCTTGGACTACTCTCAAATCTGGTGACTGATCTTTCGGAAAGTAATTCATCAGCTTCAGGATTGGTTACACTTCGTTCTTTTTTCTGTTTGCTTGGTTAGAGAGGTTATTACCTATGATGTATCATGGTTTGCCCATGTTTTAAGACAATTTTTGTTTTCTTCTCCCTTCGTTTTCTGTTATTTTAATGAAGCTTTGTTTCAGTAGTTTCTTGTTTTATCAATATATTTTGGTCTGTTCTAGTGCACCCCTCTCCTAGGAAAAAGAAAGAAAGAAAAAGTGTTCCTTATCAACAAAAAAATCACCCATAAAAATATTTTTGGGTTATTTGAATATAATTAATGTTCTAATTGCTGAAGAATACTGTATTTTATTTCCAGTTGTGCCGATATTCCATGCAGTATGATGGGTAAAGCATAGTGTGTTACAAATGATATAATATGATTTAAAATCAAGATTATGTGTCTCTTTTTTGAATACTTCTATCTGTCATCTTGCAGGTCGGATACATTGTAACTTCTTGTTTACTTAATGAAAACAACGACTTTCTAAGGATGGTTATAAATACTGTGCGGAATGATATCATCGGCCGTAATGAGACATTTCAATGTTTGGCATTGACTATGGTAAGACAACCAGCATGCCAGCATCATGCTAGTATGCCAATACATTTTCCCTTTGTTTTCTTAAATGTTACTTGTTCATGTTACTGCTTGAAAGTAAAGTATCATCTATTCCACTGCTTCAATAGGCAAGTTATTTGTGCCTGGGCAGACAGCTTAAATGCGTTAACCAGTTTGTGCATGTTGTCTGTCTGTATGCCTGTATGTATGTGACTCTGTGACAGCAGCACATTTAGTTTTTCCAACACTCCAGTTGGGATCATTTGATTCCAAACTATGTGCCTATTGCATAGATAGCCTTGACATAGACATCTGAGTCAATGGTAGTGATGGCATTATGTTTTTTTATGCAGCAGGACTTACAGCTTCTCTTCTAGTACTCTTATCTTTATTTTTATTCCTTGCAGGTAGGAAATATCGGGGGTAGAGAGTTTGCGGAGTCATTGGCACCTGACGTCCAAAAATTGCTTGTAATAAATTGAGAATGTGATAGGTAGTTTCCTTTTCTACTGTGATGATAATAACTGTTTTTATTTTTTTTGGCCAGATGTCGAGTAGCTGCAGACCTCTCGTGAGAAAAAAGGCTGCACTTTGTCTCTTGCGCTTGTTTAGGAAGAATGCTGATGTTGTTAACATTGATGGATGGTAGGTTCTGATTGCACGTCATATGCTTGTTTTGCCTTTTCTTGTTGTATGACTAAATGAATGTGCCTTTCTCTTCTTTTAGGTCAGACCGAATGGCTCAGCTTTTAGATGAGCGTGATTTGGGAGTTTTGACTTCTGTCATGAGTCTTTTTGTTGCTTTAGTTTCAAATAACACGGATGCATATTGGAATTGCCTCCCCAAATGTGTCAAAATTCTTGAGAGGCTAACGAGGAATCAAGATGTTCCTCAAGAATACACTTACTATGGAATTCCTTCGCCCTGGCTTCAGGTTTGTATTAGTTGTTCTATTCTCTTGTTGCAAAAGCAATGTTACGTTGGGAATCATCTGATTATTAGAACATAAAAAAGAATCATCTGATTAACTCTTAATATACATCTTCCTCCTTCAGGAATGCATATACTGCATTAATTACATGTACATCTAACATTTGGTACTTTTGGTGAATGACATACATTCCCACAAGAGAGGACTTTGTCATGGAAATAGCACTTTAACCTCTTTATTTAGAAAGTGCTTTTTTGAATATTTACCACCATCTGCTATTGAATCTAACGTGAGGAACTAGCTCAGTTTTGATGCTTTAATTAAGCATGCACTACTGTCTAAGCTTTGTATAGACAAAATGCAATCAATTTTGAGCTATCTATGATGGTATTTGCAATGGAAGGTTATTGAATTGAACTAAATGACAGAATGTTGATGGTTTCGTGTTTTTATAGTAACAATAAGCCATTATAGAAACTTGCTGCTCTTATACTCATATTAGAATCTGTAGGTGTAATCATTGTGAATGTCGACTGTGTATAAACCAGTCATCATGACAAAAGAGTCTTTTTTGTGTAGGAATAGGATCATGAAATAGTGAATCCCTACCCATTAGGCATCCTTAATGATTTGTCTGCAAATATGGATGCATGAGTGGCAAGTTTGTCATTTCTTTCTTATAGTAGTCTATCTGTAAAATTATTCTTTCCCTTTTTCCTTAGTCTCCTCTATTGTACTGGTGTTTTGGCTATCTTTTGTTGTAGTTTCCTGGTTATTATTTATCATTTATCCTTAATGATTGTGGCACTGTTACAACCACCTTCCATGAAGGGTTTTCAGTCTATACCTTTTGAGATAGTTTTTATAAAGAAATGATATGATTGTTCTAGCTTTACCATGTGAATGTAAATCCCATACACATTCCAGGGATTAAGTTTCAAAGTGACAACCAAGCCCTGTCTGGAGAAAATGTAATGATGATGTCAGACCATGAATAGAGTATTTAATTGAAACACAATATAGAATTTCTATAATAATTCACATTTTCTTCCAAGCATGTTGGATTCCTAGTGGCAAAGACATGAAAAGATAGGATAAGCAATAAGCAGATGATGCCAAGGAGTACTATCAAATTCAATACATGGTTGGCTGCACACTTTGTGCATTAATCATGGATAGCCCCAGGACTAGTGTGTGTGTCAGGACTGAACTGTAGTGTAAGCTGATTATTGATGCGTTGTCTGCCCTTGCTCACGTGTCTCTTTCTAGCACCTAATTAAAGAGTTATTTTAATACATTTACTATTCCATTTGGTACTATCTTGAAAGAAGACTTATGCCATCCTTCATTGTTTGAATAGACTATGAATATAACTCCTGCTCTATATGAAAATACTTGTTCTGTCGAAAGTGCTGTTTCATGTGTACGGTTTTCAGTTGAGTACGTAAATGATTATTTCTTTTGAGCTCTATCATTAACCTGTACCACTTTATGGTTCTTTCTCACAGTTATCTCAAACATTGATGTGAATATGAACCATGATATTAATAATCCTCTGTGATCTAATCCATAAAATGTGTCTCTTTTATGCTTCTAAGTTTTATTTTTAAATATCTGTTCCTATGGCTTTTATGTTGTTTAAGTTCATATCTTGCTGAATTCTAAATCTCCTTGTGTATTCTTGTTTTATTCCTTTTTTTTTTCAAGTTGCTGTTTTGTTCTGCTGAATTATGATCATTTTTAAGTGGGTATAAATTGCATGCTGCAGGTTAAAACTATGAGGGCTCTCCAGTATTTTTCTGCTATAGAGGATCCAAATACTAGAAGATCATTATTTGAGGTCATTCTTCTATCAATTCATTATATCTCTGCTGATCATGTGCGGTGCATGCATGACTTTTACTGTTATCTGCAGGTTCTTCAACGTATTCTAATGGGTACAGATGTTGTAAAAAATGTGAACAAAAATAATGCATCACATGCTGTTCTTTTTGAAGCTTTAGCACTGGTGAGTTCTCGATCTTGAACTTTTCAGTTGGTATTTGTAGGAGATTCCTATTGAAGTTAGATTCTCGAACTGATGATTTTGGGACATCAGCAAAAGATAGTCTGATCTCAGGAATGTTGCAAATCTGCTGGCAGCATGAAGCCACATATTTATTAATTGACCTTTCTGGTAGGTGCGAGAAAAGACTTAAGACCCATGTAAGAAGTGTCTGATCTTTGGAATGCCTAACTCTGTTAATAGCCAACATCTTAGCATCTTTCTTCCCACCACCAAGAAAAGCACAGTTGTTAACCTACAATACATGTACAAATTGGCTTGCACTGGCATATGTTTGTCCATGTTCGTATATGAATAAGCATTCTTGACTGAGTGGCTTTGAAGTGCATAGATGCAAGTGTACAAGTTGTTAATTTGATTTTTTGCTTCAAAGTTGTCTTTCTCTGTTCTCTTTCCCACCATCGTGTTTGATGAATCACTGTGAGCTTCTGTGACTGGATAAAGTTTCGAAGTGCATGACTTAAGTACTCATCTGAATAGCATTTTTGAAAGTTTCTTTTTTGATTACTTTAGGTCATGCATCTTGATGCTGAAAAGGAGATGATGTCTCAATGTGTTGCCTTGCTTGGGAAATTTATTGTGGTCCGGGAACCAAATATCCGCTATCTTGGCCTTGTACGTTGGCATTGTTCCTCTTCTTATTGGTCTCTCTATGATCAAACATATTCAGCAAGCGAGGGCCTCATTGTCTAATCTGGAATTTCCATGACATGTATTGTTACTCATGCAGGAGAACATGGCTAGGATGTTGTTGGTTACAGATGTACAGGATATTATTAAAAGGCATCAAGCTCAGATTATTACTTCTTTGAAGGACCCTGACATAAGGTTTGTTTCATTTTCGAGGAATTCCTGGTCAGGATTGGTCCTGAATAGGGATCAGTATCGGATTGGCTGTACTGGATTGTTGATCTGCTGGAAGCACAGGATCAGACAATCCTGGGACAACTCATTGCGACTTGGATTGGACCAATTTTGGGATCGACTGATTCTAAGCGAGGATTGGCCAATTATGAGATGGTCTCCGCCAGGATCTGACCCAGATCATCTGATCCAGCAAAGTCCAGGCTGATCTCAGGTGAAGGTCACTCTGAGATCTGGCTGTCCCTTGGGATTGGATTGGCTGGTGCGATCCAAGATCGCTGATTCTACAAACCATGTTGCTGTTGCGTGTGAAACTGTCCTAATGCATTCAGGATCTAGTGAAGATTTTCTAAAAATATTGACCGATAAATATATATATTCATCTATCTTCTTTATCTTCTCCTTAGGAATAAGTAGAAGAAAAGTATAGTTGATATTTGCTTAAGATCCCTGTGGAAAATGTTAGTAGCAACCAAGAAATCTTTCTTGATCAACTCCCAGAAGAGTTAATAAAAGCCAAGAAAAGAAACTGTGTGGACAAGGAAATCTATCTGCATTCATCAATTTTTTACTGCATCTAAAAAATCAGAAGTTAAACCAAATGCCTTGTCAGTGGAAAGAGCATTGTGTAGTGTGGAGTTGAGCAGGGGACACCAGGTCATCTTCTCTGCGAACACTTTTTGGTAAAAAGCCAATAATCCATGTTTTGATCTGATACTTCCTTCTTCATTGAACACCTTGTCACCCACTGTAATCATAGAATGCTATTTAACTTAATGGAAAACTTTGTCCTCTTATCACCCTTCAGCCATTTAATTTTAGCCTTTTGTTTCCACTTTAGCTCTTCCTTGACCAAGAATTCTACTCAGAAGTAACCAGTTGCCATTGAAGTAATTTTTTGTTAGGGATCTTCAGACACTTGGTCACCAGCTCATAAGGCTCCAATTGGGATTTAAATAATCAGACTGTTAGCTTCACTGCATGATTTTTCCCAAGCCTTCAATTTTCCTTTGGTCCATCCCAATTTACTTATTAAATTCAGTTGGTTGTCATTTTGAGGCGCCTCTGAATGTCCAACCACAATTTTGCAATTTTATCTAGAAAGCTTTTCTTCTTAATCTAGGATGACTTAAATCTGATAGAACACTGAGTCTGACCTAAAGCAATATACTTGCCAGCACTAAGAATAATAGGATTTTTGTGATCAGTAAGAGCCCTAGAAAGGCACTTAGCATCACACACATCAACATGTGCCTGCCAATCTGGTGAAGTGAAAGTCCTGTCAATTATGTACTTGGAATGTTGGTTACCTTAATTAAAAAAACTGTTCAAATAGCATATTTCTATCTGTGCATTTAAATTTATGTATTCAGTGAAAAGAGACATTTCTGAGGACCAAGTGTCCTGATTATATCTTTTCTCTGGCTATCTAACCCTGCTAAAGTCACCTAAGTTACATTTGACATCTGGAACTGATCAAGCACACAAGTCAATTCTCCAAAAATTACTATTTAATGAAAGATCATTTGGCCCATAACTAGAACATAATATCTGTCTGAACTTGTTTTCCCTTGAATAAAATCAACCATAGAGTGAAATCCATTATGGAAGGAATCAACAGCTTCATATGGAGTGAAATGCACTACTATTTAATCATTTTCTATGAGTGTTTTTTCTCATGTCAGTTGTGACTTGTAGTGGTTATTTACAGTATCAGACGGCGTGCACTTGATCTACTGTATGGCATGTGTGATGTTTCAAATGCCAAGGAGATAGTTGAAGAGTTGTTGCAGGTAGTGAAACTGTTCTGAGCATTGCAGATTAACATAATCTTATTCTGAACATAATCACTTTGTGACCTTTTGTCACTTGCTTTTCTTGCAGTACCTGAGTACAGCAGAATTTGCCATGCGAGAAGAATTGGCCCTTAAGGCAGCCATTTTGGCTGAGAAGTTTGCACCGGATCTATCATGGTAGGGGCAGCTTAGATTTTTCCTTTTTTTATTTGATGGGATATGTGTGAACCTCTTTTTTCTGCGTCTGTTCTTTAGAAAGAAAGACATCTCCGGACTTTTCTAGGAAAATATGTGGTATCCTAAAAATATTAAGTAGTCCGGTGATAGTTTTAAAAATATTAGAACCGAGGTTCGAGTTCTTTGAAAGTTTCATTTTTGACCCTTCTCCGCCGGATGGTGCGAGTATCCGGCGTTAACTTACATCGAGCAACGGCTCGAACGCCTTTGATTAACCGTCGCGGCAACCTGTTTTCGGAGATATGCACATCCACAACATAAAGTAAAGAACTCAAAAGGGCAGCGGCCTTTTGGGTCCGATCAGATGCAAACCGATTTGTTCGGGTTTGTTTTATTTGTCATTTTTTGGATGACTTTGATTCTTTCTGATTTTTGAGCTTCCTCTGCTTTAAATTCGATCAAAATCTGATTTTTTTTTGTTCAAGGACTGGTTTGGGATTTCACCGGGCCACAAAGGGGTTGGAGTGAATGGATTAAGATGGGCCGAGATGGGCCTGGACAGAGGGCTGGTTTGGAACCGTCTCTAGGACCTGAACGTGGGCTGAGCAAGGGCAGCGTCGGATCTGCTTAGGGGTCTGTTCAGATGACTTTGAATAGACCGGTCGGGGACTTGCTTGAGATGTCCTGGATAGGTTGAAACCGGGTCACAAGGGGACTGGTTTTAGGCTCTGGACAAGGGCCTGCTGATGGGCCAGAATACGGGCCTGTTTGGGATGTCCTAGGTGGGCTGAAACCGAGTCACAAAGGGACTGGTTTTAAGCTCTGGACATATGCCTGCAAATGGGCTGATATGGGCCTATCTGGAGGTCTGCTAGATGGGCTGCTCATGAGCCTGAAAATGGGTCGCCTGAAGACCTGTTCTAGACCGGCTTTAGGTAAGCTTCGGAGGGGTGGAGCATAGGCCTGCAAGTGGGCCGGTTGGGGGCCTGTTTGGCGGTTGGCTGAATGGGCCACAAAGGGGCCTGTTCAGGAGGTCCTTGATGGACTGAAAACTGGGTCGCAAAGGGGACTGTTTTTGGGCTCTGGGCATAGGCCTGCAAATGGGCCGGTTTGGGCCAGACAGAAAGGGCTGATCGCAGGCAGGATTTGGGCTAGATTTGTGCCTGGCGCATGGGTTCAGATTGGGTCTGAAAAGGGGGCAGCAAGTAGGCCGAACAGGGTGCTGTTCACGGGCCTGGACTGAAGTCTGCACAGGTGGTTTCAGGTGGGCAGCCATGGGCCTAGACAGGGTTTGCAGCGGCTGGTTATTGGGCCGAACAGGGTTTGCAGCAGGCTATCAGGAAGCTGAGGCAGTGAAATCCCATTTCAGACCTGCATTACTTTATTTTTTATTTGTAAAAGAGTTTTGCTCACTTGATTTTGGTGGTTTGCATCTGATCGGGCACATTGGACTGCCAATCGGTGCCCACTTCACGCATTGAATTGACTTTGAACTTTGTTTCATTGAAATATGAGTAAGGTACATCGGTGTACAACATAGTTGGTCCTTCCCCCAATATAGGTTCATCCCCACTACTTTGGAAAAATTTCGGCATTACAACGGTATACCGGCTATTTTCCAACTTAGTGAAAATTTACCCATCCAAAATAGCTAGCCTTAGCTTAGCCATATTGGGGGAAGGAACCGATGGCTACGGGAGCATGCCCGCGCCACCGTCCGGATCGACATTCCGGGGCGGACCCGGGGGGAGTCGTCCATTTCTTTTTAGTTTTATTTCTGTTTTTGTTATTTTTTAAAAGGGCACTTGGGCCGGTTTTGAGTTCCATCGGCGTTCAAAGCCGGTCTTCAATTTGTAGGGCTCGGGATGCCCATCTTGGTCTTCTTGGGCCGGATGGGCCTGTTTTGGGAAGCTGCTGCACTGCTGGAGCTTCTGGGCAGGACCGACTTGGAAGGCCACCCGGCTATGCCCTTGGCCCGTCGGACGGTTTCCAAGGGGTGCCGGGCCGTCACCTTCAAGTCGGCCCACCTTCTGGCTGCTGTCCTCCTGTTTGGAGCTTCCTGGACTGCTGTCCTCTCAGTAGGCCGCAATGGGGCTGTTTTGGTTTGGGTTTAGGTGGGCCAGAATGGGCCTGCACAAAGGGCAATGTGGCCAGGCCTGGGTCTGATTTTGGAGACCGATCAGGGGGCTGCGAGGGGTCTGCTTAATGGGCCGCTAGGAGGACCAGGACAGCAGGCTGAAAGAAAGCCGATTGGGGACCTGTTTTGGGTGCCGAACATGGGCTGGAAATGGACCGGTTTGGGGTCTGTTTAGAGTGCCTCTGGATGGGCTGAACAGGTCCTGAATTGGACTGGGCAAGGGCCAGATCTTGGGCCTGATATGTGGGCTCGGACTGGGCCTGGATTGGGGGTACCTGCAGGTGGTCTAAGCCAGGTCGGGAGGGGACCGAATATGGGCTTATAACCTGGGCCTGCAGGTAGGCGGTTATGGGTCTGGGTAGAGACCAGGGAATGGGCCGGTTATGGACCTGAACAGAAGGTCAGGTTATGGGCCTGCAATAGAGAATTTTCTCCTGCTGTGGGGGGAGTGTTCGGCTGGGCCAAGTGGGCCTGCAGGTGGCCAAAAATGGGCTACATGAGAGGCCAGATTTCTGGGCTTGGGAAGGGGGTGTTCGGTTGGCCTGAAATAGGCCTGCGCAAAGGGGCTTTTAGGGGCCTGGTTTAGGTCCGAACATGGGCTATACAGGCTGATCCCTACAGGCCTACGAAGGGCAGGAGATGGGCCTGGAATAAGCAAAAAGAAGGCCGATTCAAGGGGCTGTATGGGCGCACCCAGCAGTTCTCTTTACCTTTCTTTTTCTTTCCTTCTTCTCCTTCCTTCCCTCTGGCGGCAGCAGCAGGTGCAGCGGGCAGGTGCAGCAGGTACAGCAGTAGCAGGGGGCAGGGCGCAAGGCAGCAGTCTCCCCTCTTTCTCCTAGCAGTAGGTGCAGGCGCAGGTGCAATTTGGCAGCCTCCCGGCGTCTGAAGCAGCCCCTCTTCTGGCTGGTGCGCCCCCCTCTTTTTATAGAGGGTGGAGGGGGAGGTGAAGAGCCAGCAGGTGGCTGTACGTGGATGCCTCTTGGCCTCCCCCATGCAGTTATTGCATTAAACTAAATTTATTGATTGGCTGTCCCTTGATCTCCCCCTGGCCTCTTCGGTTTCCCCCCTCCATAAATTGACTAATGAATTGGCTGGGGTGGCTGCATGGTGCGTACAGGGGTGCTGAGGTGGCAGGTGGGTGCGGCTGGGCCTGCTGATGTGGCAGGTGGGGGCCAGTGTGGCATGTTCACACTAGACTGCAAGTGAGCTGGCATATGGGCTGCGCACAGGCCTTTTGGCATGGGTTAATTGGGCTGGCTGGGGGCTGCGCACAGGCCTTTTTTGGCATGGAATTGGGCTGGCTGGGGGGCTGCGCACAGGCCTTTTTGGCATGGAATTTGGGCTGGCTGGGGGGCTGCGCACAGGCCTTTTTGGCATGGAATTTGGGCCAATTCTAGGATGGGATGATGGACTTCTTATAGGGCCTATGTGGGCTCCTGATTGGGCTTGTTTTGGCCAAAATGTGGGCTGTCCGGTCTGCTCTTGGGCCTGCCCATTTGTCTCTCTTTTTCTTTTGCGAGAGAAAAAAAAAAAGGATGCCAACAGGATACTATGTGGATTTTGTTTTACTGTGTCATCTCTTAGATGTTCTTTTAAGAATCCTCACAGGAAAATTTGAAAGCTGGTCTTGCTGCCTCCGTATACTGTCCTTTGTGTCTTTCTTAGCTTCTGTCGCTCAAAACATGGACATGTACCTAGGAAAAGCAGGGTTATCATATATATGCCAGAAACAGTAGGCATGCAGAACTACATGGAGGCCTTTATAGTAAACTTGAGAGAAGAGAATGATTTTCCAGAAGGTTATCACTTGATTTAAAGGACTGATGTGAAATTTATATGTTTAGTTTTATGCTTCTTTGGAAGATAAATGCTCATTTAAATTTTGGGAAAAATTTTTAAGATTTTTTCTCATTTTATTATCAAAGTATACATTATCTACATAGTATGTATTAAGAATCATGGAAATTTTACTATATATTTCGTTTTTATCATTCCAATTCCATGTAAGTTGGATGGAAGAATGAATATCATTTCATCCAATGAACTTAGTGAATCCCTCTGGAATTTCCTTTTTGGTTCTCCCGGACAAAGTGGTCTTATTGTACCAGATAGCGTAGTGTCACAGGCCTTTCCATAATGATTAGGTTTCTCACCTCTTGAACATAGGAAAATATAGTGAACAAGTAACTCAAGATTTGTCCTTTCCAAAAACTCAGCATCTAGTATACCATCCTCTGTGACACAATCTAGTTAATTACATGTTGAATGTCTCCCTCACAATGGTTCACGTTAGAGAAAATATGTATAATATGATATAAAATTATATTTTTTACCTTTGCACATGCTCTATTGTTAATCTTTTGTCTTCTCCACATGCAACAGATCAGATGTTGTCATTTGTTTAATTGGCAGTCACCTTTGAGCTCCTGTGGGATCAACATAATCTGAGTTGTGACTTGTGAGCGTACAAAGCCTGAATGAGTTGAAGTCAAGTTGTAGCGTGATTGAATGAATTAGAATGGCATGATTCCAGGGCCAAATGCATGTACAATTCATAGAAAAAGGCATACCTGCCAACTAATTTAAAAAATACCCATCTTTGTTGGTGTTGACATATTATAATATAAGGCATTAGGCTGGCATGATGGAGTCATGGTTCGCAGGATCAGCTGATTCGATCAAGATCAGTGTAGGCCAATCGTATCCTGGCGGAACCTCTATCCGACCCCCCGTAGACCCCTTGTGATCAGTCAGATTGGGACTGACTCAGCCTGAGTTAGCCGATCCAGGGTCGATCTTGGCAGAAATTGGCTGCAGCCCCACCCTAATGACATGATACAAGTGGATCTGGTCACTTGAGTGAATTGATCCATATTGGCCAGTAACCCTGAGACAATTAGGTCATGTTTGGTACGAGGATAACTTGGGGATAAACCAAGTTTATCCTCAAAATTTAGGGGATAAACCTGGTTTATCCCCAAAAAATTTTGATGCCAAACAGCCCCTTAATGGCCAGGGATGATGCGTGGGTGGGCAGCTGCTGCCCCTGCAGCCATTTTTTTGGCTCCGATCAATTTGATTGGACCTGAATCACCTGATCTTCCATCTCATATAATTTATGTTATTTTGGGAAGAGCTGATACTGGATCGGCTTTTCTTCCCTTGATTGGTTGATCCGGCCGATCTTGAACCATTCCAGTGTTATTTGAATGGAGTAGATGGCTTGGCTCTGTACTATCCTGCCTTTACCACCTTTTAGTTATTCCAAGTATTGGCATTCATCGTGTAAGGTGTTACTTTAACGTATATGCCCCATTGTACTACTAGGAGAAAGTGGGTAGAATTAAAGGCTCGTATCTCGTAATCTGGATCTTACGCACTACTTTTATCATATCACCTCAAGCCACTAATTGTTGCCTCCACTCATCCATTCCTTCAGACATTGCTAGAAAGAACCTCAACATTCAAAGTTTAAAGCCTATAATTCCTGGCTTCCTATTTTTCCTAAAACAATATCATGTTGGTTCTCTTGTCTTGTTTTATTTGCTGAACAACTTGTACTTTTAGTTGTCTAGGTATACATTCAGCATTCTCGAGGAACCTAAGAACTTGGTCTTAGGCAAGTATTAAGCGTTCCCTAGGGAGATCTATTTAGGTGGAACGTGTTGGATCATGGTTGGTATCCTCTATTGCACTATGTGGCTTTGCTTCTGAGGTTGGAATTCCTGGATTTATTTTCACTCTGTCGATCATTAAAATGAGCAGAGTATGAATGTCTATCTCAGATACTTGACCAAGATCAGGCTGTTCTCAAGTTGGTTTTTGGTGGTCGAGCCAATTATGATTCAGTATTACTTGATTTAGATTAATTTAACTTTTTTGCACCATATAATTTTAGTGCTTTGTTCAAGTTTTGATGGTATGTCTTTTTCGTCAGGTACGTGGATGTGATTCTTCAGTTAATTGACAAAGCTGGGGACTTCGTTAGTGATGATATATGGTATCGTGTAGTCCAGTTTGTTACCAACAATGAAGACCTACAGGTAGCTGCATTCTTTTAAAATTTTGGGTAATTTGATCCTGGGTCCCTGCGAGATACAGTGAATTATATATTAGTTCCCCATATACTGGACTTCTGTATTTTGGTTCATGTAAGCTTCTATAAACTTTTATATTAGTCCCTGACATGGGGATCATATATAACATTAGTAAACACCAACAGAGTTATATATAATTTCATAGAGGTTAATAGGAATTGTAGTGCAAGTATCCAACATATGTGAACTAGTATATAATTTACTTTGTTTAAGGGGATCTGAAACTAAATTTCCTTTTCATATTCTATCTTTTAGGATTTTCTTTTCCTTATTGATTCATTGCATATAAGTCTTACCTGTATTCTTCAGCCATATGCAGCAGTAAAAGCGAGAGAATATCTTGATAAACCCGCATTGCATGAGACCATGGTTAAGGTTTGTATTCTGCACTTCATGTCACATGTTATTTGTTTTCTCCAAGTTTTATTACTTCAAAATTGGCAAAAGGGCTATGACTAGTATTAGTCTGTAGAACAACTGATACTTGATATCTCATGTAGAAATCTTGTTCACAGTGAATTATAAATCAACACAGTGAATTATCACAGCAAGGAATCGCCATAATCAATCTTTATGGGCCAAAATCAGATCAGCAGGGGCCGATACGTATCAGCAGATTCTGCAAACTATGGCCAGCAGTTCTTTGGTCCATTTGGAGGGCGTGGAATTGGAGAATTTGTTATGAGCATTTTGAAGACCCCTTTTCCATTTTACTATGTGCAGCTGCTTTTGTCAAGGATTGGTTCTTTGCTCACTCTGGGTCCATGCTAGACTCAGGTTTTTAGCCTAGTTGTTGGCATGGAAGAGTTTTGTTAGGTAGTTTGTGGCTCTCTGGGGTTGTTTCCCCTCGCTCTTACCACCTTGGTAGAGTGTGGGGTTGAGTGACAGTGTTGTGTTGTATCTTTTCATGTTACCTCGCACACTTTATACTCTTCTTTTCTTAGTATTAATGAATTGTGACTTATGTCACCCTCTAAAAATACTATAGTGACTCAGTATTGAGTTGAGCAGGATAACAAGGTGTATATATGTGAAATGGTGTAGTGTCTCCACTGTATCTAGGACCAGAAGTAAAGGCAAGTTAGAATGAAATCATGTTGAAGAATAAGAAATATTTTATAAATTGAGCAGCTTGTGATGCCCATTCTGGGTAAAGGGATCTTGAAATATAGATAATAGCTCATAAGGTTGTGTCAGGTTATTGCGTGAGTGCTTTTAGACTCCCAAAATTGTATATTTGATCTTCAGTTTCATCAGACAAGCCTCAAATGAACAGACCAAGGTCCACAGTCCACACAATAATATATTTCTCTGCATCCTCAATATGTCTATTCCGGTTACTGGTTGTTCATAAGCTTCATGTGGTGTGCGATTTTCCTTTTTAGTCTTGCATTTAATGGTGTATTTGTTGCTAAATAACTCTTGCCTTTCACTTTTTAACTCTTCTTTGGTTTGCTGTTGGTTAGATCTTCTTGATATTGTTACAAAGTTCTTTCTCCTTGGTTTAAACTATCTTAGCTCTCTATTTTTTCTTGGAAATGTCCTGTCAGAAGAATTTTTAACTTTGTCATGTGAAGGGATTATTTCACAACAACAATCTGCATTGGAAAATTAATTTTTCTTTTATAACAGATGAGTGCATACCTTCTTGGAGAGTACAGCCACTTTTTGGCTAGAAGGCCTGGTTGCAGCCCTAAGGAAGTTTTTGCTATAATTAATGAGAAGCTTCCTACTGTATCGTGTGTACCTATCATTCTCTTCTGTTTAGTTGTTAGTTCTGTTTCATTGACAAACATAAGAATGTTCGTTTCAGGATATCTACTATTCCCATTCTTCTGTCGACATATGCAAAGATTCTAATGCACAGTCAGCCTCCAGATCCGGAACTACAGGATCAAATATGGTCAATTTTCAGGAAGTATGATTCATTTTTTTCTATCATACTATCTTCAATGTATTTTCAAGTAAATTCTGAAATGCCCTGGGTTGTCTACATAACTTGTGCACGTCAGGTACGAGAGTTATATTGATGTTGAAATCCAGCAAAGAGCAGTTGAATACTTTGCACTCAGCAAGAAAGGTGAAACATTGATGGATGTACTAGCTGAAATGCCCAAGTTTCCAGAGCGGCAGGTAGAAAATTCTTCTAGATTTTAATGTTGCAAAATCTAATTTCTTATTTTACCCTGGTAACCTGGATAATTTCATGCAAAATATAATTTAGAAATCTTGTGAATGGGTACCTGATTGTAAATAATATTCTCTAGTCAGCATTATTAAAAAAAGCTGAAGACAAGGAAATTGACACTGCTGAACAAAGTGCCCTAAAAATTCGAGCTCAACAACAGACATCGAGTGCTTTGGTTGTAACTGACCAACGCCCCGCTAATGGAACATTGTCTGTTAGCCCAGGGCAACTTAGCCTTGTGAAAGTTCCAAGCCAAAACATGGTCAGATTTTTCCTAATTTCTTTTGAATCTTCTATGGCGTTTTATTAATCTTCAGTTATACCAAGAAATTTTTTGTATTCTACAGGATGGTCTTTCTCCAGATCAAGGGTCGACACATGTTAATGGAATAGTAGACAAGTCAGTTTCTGAGACTCCCCCATCAGCAGACCTCCTTGGTGATCTTCTGGGTCCGCTTGCTATTGAGGGTCCCCCAGCTCCTGAGGTTTCCGCAGAGCAAAATGTCTTACCAGGACTTGATGCTGCCCCAAGTGTAGCTGGTCCCTTGGCACTTGCTACACTTGGCGACGAGTCAAACTCTGTTCAGGTATAAACTATTTACTAGTTCCTTGATCATGCAAGTTCTAGCATTTTTTATTTATTACGTAAGCTCCAGGTTGTTTTTCCATTTTTATTTATTGCGTAAACTCTTCTTATAAGATATTCAGGTACATTTTTTTATAAAGAATATCTGCATTATGTTGCTTACTAACACAACTTAAGAAATTTAGAAACTGAACAGTCAACCTGTTTGGCAAGCGTGGCATAAACTTTAAATCTTAAAGCAACACTTGTTCAATTGCATATGAAAACGAAAACTTTGCAGGAGAGAAGCCACGCATGATGCATCTATATAAGACAGAATATGATTGGAATGCTAATGTGTGATCTTAAATGACTATAGATGTACCTTGTGCATGTCAAAAGGAGATGCCTCAAATTCAAGATTCCTATGTCATGTGGTCTTTTGTATTTACTTGTATTGCATGAGATATGATTCATGAATATTGTTTTATGGCACCAAGTTATACCTCCACATATTGTGTAATGTGCGATGCTTTTGTAATGTCTCACTTGCTGCTGTTTATATGTCAAGATTATGAACTTAAATATATGGGAATAAACAAAAAATGCTTACATGAATGCAACTCCCACATACCAGAGGTACAAAAATAAATGGAAAGGGTGGTCACTGGTTCTGCTTATGTTTCTGGTTTCTAGCTCCCACTAAAACAAAGCAGGTTGCTGCTTCTTTATTTTGAAGGTTTACAAAGACAATGGAGCTTTTTTTTTAACTGGGTAGATTCGGTTAAATGCTCCTTGATCTATCTTTTGTTTTATTTATTTTAGGATAAGTTGATATACTAAACTGCTTCAAAACACTGTTAAAATTTTAGCATATGGATTAGTGTTTCTAAGACCACCCATTTCTAAAACTCTCATCTTTCTTTATTCCTTGTAAGGTTATGCTCTTCTTATTCCTGATTTTTTTTCCTACTTTAACACGAACCTTTTTTCAGCCCATTGGTAGCATTGCTGAAAGATTCCTTGCATTGTGTTTGAAAGACAGTGGAGTTCTGTATGAGGACCCTTATATTCAGGTATATCTTCTTTAGACTTAGATACTAAGTTCTACTTCTGCTGCTAGCTGCACAAGGGAAAAAATCGTGGTATCATCAATTTTCAAATAAATAATTTACAACTGACTTTGGCTCGACAGATGCAGCACACAATTCTGAATTTATGTGAATTGCTTTGGGTGTTGCTTTGCAGCTGAGTTCTGTACTTATACATGATCTATGTTCTTTATGTATTAACGTCTTTCTTTGTCCTTTAGATTGGCATAAAAGCAGAATGGAGAGCTCATCAAGGGCGCCTTGTCCTTTTCCTTGGAAACAAGAACACATCCCCACTTAGTTCCGTGAAGGCCGTGATATTGCCTCCATCCCACTTGAGGGTGGAACTCTCCCTGGTCCCTGAAACTATTCCTCCAAGAGCACAGGTGAAGATTGTTTTTTGGCTTATCTTTTACTTGATTGCTCTGTTATGCTTTATTTCCTTTTATATCCTTTGATATGTATTATGTAGGTTCAATGTCCACTAGCAGTTGCAAATCTTAGTGCGAGCCGAGATGTTGCTGTTCTTGATTTTTCATATAAATTTGAAACTGCACTGGTACTTCTTAAAATTTTATTCATGATAACATTCCCGATATGACTTGTAGTCACATCTCAATTCCATTTGCCCAAATGTTCTTTCTTTAGGTTGGTGTCAAGCTACGTCTTCCAGCAGTTTTGAACAAGTTTTTTCAGCCTCTTCCACTGGCTGCTGAAGAGTTCTTTCCACAGTGGAAGTCATTAGCAGGACCACCATTAAAACTTCAAGAAGTGGTTCGTATTTGTCTTCTTATATATGTCGATGTGCTGATCTAATTTGTCTGTTAAACTTTCTTAATGGACTGATGATAATCATGCAAGGTGCAGGTTCGAGGTGTAAAGCCATTGTCTCTTTCTGAAATGGCCAGCTTGTTTACTACTCTTCGTATGGCAGTTACTCCAGGACTTGTGAGTTTGTCATTTTCTTTTTCTGATAATGCAGCAGTTCTCTTGTTGACGTTTCATTATCCTTTTTCTTCATCCTTGCCAGGATGTAAATCCAAACAATCTGGTTGCAACTACTACCTTCTATTCAGAGAGCACACTTGCAGCTCTTTGCTTGGTAAGGATTAGACAGTTCTTTATGTGTTTATCCTTCATGCAGTTACTACAGTACTTATAGTTAATCATCACATATCGCATATTGTGTTGAATATGAGCATGTGGTTCTCTTATGCCTCCATTTACCAGTGAATACTTCTAATGTTTGCAAATTTACTCTTTTGGCTCCAAGGACTCATTCCTCCCATCCATTTTGTCTTTTGTGTCCCTTTTCTGTCCTTGTCACGTTTCAAGATGTGTCTACGTTTGAGGACCAAGCAATATTATTTATGGGCAGTCTTCCCCGGGATTAGGTTTTGCGTGTACTTGATTTAGGTTCATTTTGGAAGTATTATTTAATAAGCTTTAGCAATCTTTTTGTGGTCATGTCATTGACAAATTGAAGTGGCTCAGTTGTCGTGCATGCTGGAAATGTTAACTGGCTTCAGGAACTTGATACTTTATTTTTCCAGATAAGAGTCGAGACGGATCCATCAGATAGAACGCAGCTGCGTCTAACGGTTGCATCAGGAGATGCTACATTGACATTTGAGTAATACTTCGTATCTTCTTTGATTTAGCTGGAACTACTGAATCACATTGTGTTGTACTGATAATCCCTTGCAACAGATTGTGGTTGTCAGGAATCTTCCAATTTAGCTGAACGTATTAAATCACCGTGTTCTACTGATTATTTCTTGCTACAGATTGAAGGAGTTTATCAAGGACCATCTTGTCAGCATCCCTGCACCTTCATCAGCGCCCATTAAAGTTCCAGTACAACCTCAATCGGCTATCCCTGCAGCACCATCAAATGATCCTGGTGCCATTCTTGCTGGACTATTGTGAGGGTGGAAATGGAACTAAGAACCTGAGATTTTAAATCTGTTCAATAGTTGATTGTACCTGAGAAGCTTTCGGCCAGGAATCCTGATCAGACGAGAGCAGAAGACACAAGGTGAGGGGGCTGACAGTACAATGCAGGGGCTGGCGGAAGGAAAAGAAGCTCATCGTAGCCAGCGTGGCGACTTAAGAATTCTTCAAGAAAGCTCCTATATCCTTTGAAACCTGTGCGTGTGGGCCGAGAAGTTATTACCGTGTGGGCATTTTGTTTTGTTTTTTCTCACTTTCCTGGTCGTGCTGATACTATTTTTTTTGTAATTTGATGTTTGTGTATCTACTAGTTGCGTTAGGAAGAGGGTGGTTGTAGAAGTTTTTGTCCATTCATTATCTTACATGTATTTATCAATAAAAGCATTTCCCGGCGAGAAATATTATGTTTGCCTAGCGACAGTATGACACGTTTCAAGGACACTGGGCATCGGTGTTCATTGTTCTTTGCTGGAGGCTGGTTGTGTAAGAATATGCTGGTTGCCTGCTGAACCCAGAGAATTCTTTCACGTGGATGTTCAGTTTGTGTGTCTTTACAGCAAGGAGACAGCTTATTTAACGAGGACGGCCTTGACATCGCCATTATCTTCTTCCGTCCCAGTGTCGTCTGACCGTGGGCATGCACACGTGTATATATATATATAGTTACTTGCGACTGGAGCTGTCAACGGTAACCCGACGTCTATTTTTTTCCCCATTGCTTTCCGATAAAAATTAGCAAAAAAGTAATATGTACCCTGCGGGTAGCAAGTATAAATCCAATTTTTCGTTTAAATGGTTATACTATACCTAGGAGGTCGGAGAAAGCATCTCCCTATCTCCATAGAGCACAAAAGGCGCAACGATACAAAATCTTTGTAACAACCAACTAACAAGTGTGATTATCAGAAAAATCGCATAGTTTGATATTACTTCCGACTTAACACGTTTAGTTTTGAGAACTGCCGACCCCGACTTAGACAAATATTTATTTCTCCATTGTTTTGTTTCTTCTCCAAGAAATAATCTAAAATCTCGTAACAGGCTTTTAGCGTGCTGGAGGGGCCGTGCCGTGAAGGCCAGGGAGGCACGCCATGCGCCGATCAGTCGCTGGATCAACCATACTCTTTAGCTTAACATCGAGTGTTACAATACAAGGACCCCAACAACAGATAATCACAATGCCAAAACAGCAAAGAATTGGTAGTTCAAAGAACAAAACAAACCAAACGAAAGAAATAAGGGTTGCTGGGGAAGAAGGGGAGGGTAAAACATATGGTTGGATTTGGAACTAAATAAGAAGCAGCAACAGAATGCAGAATCATATAATTCCATGGTTTGCTTCGTCTGCAGAGTTCACCGGAACTATGGCAGGTTCCCCGGGCAGAGAGTCATCGAGGTGAATCTCTGCAAACTGGCTGACGATCTCTGCCCTCTCTCGGTGAGCGGTCTCCTTCTTTTCCTCCTCAGCCTTCTCCACCTTCTCTTTGGTCATCGAAGTCACATCTTCAGCCGCTTTTGCCACCTTACTGAATGCGCCGGTGACCCATGAGGCCCCCGTCAAGACATAGCGGTTGCTCATGAGGACTGAACCCGCACTGGTTGCCTTCTGCTCTGCGGCTGCGAGAGCGGATTTTGTGATTTCGGATACTTGGAAGCGTTCGTCCACTTCCCTCACCTTCTCGTTTACTACTGCCGTACCCAAGCTGATCTTCTCACTCAGCCCGATTCTGCGGTCTAGAGAAGCAACAGTTGCAGAGGCATTGGATATGAGTTGGTGACGCTCGTCGAAAGCTTTAGCCTTGCTGACAGCATCCTTGCCCAGGACAAATCCCTTGGCCAGCATGGTGCTCACCACGTCCTCCGCCTTCTTGACTGCAGATGCAGAAGCAGGGGTCTTCTTCACAGGTAAAGGAAGCAATACAACGGATCAGCATCGGATAATTCCAGTTGACAACAAGACAGCTGATAAGAGATTCAAGTGAAGCATCTTGTCACCTCCGGTGTATGACTGCAAGCAGCCGTGATTGAGCTTTGGTTACAAGGGAAGGGATCATTATCACATCATTTAGAAATAAAGAATGGAAGTTCGACCAACAAAACCATACTTATTTGCGTTGCAAAAACGTGCTTTTCGTTGACTTTTCTACCCACACGGGTATTATGGATGCGGCCAATGTAAGGTAGTCTATTTTGTTTGCTCAAACGAATGGGGGAGGGCAAAAATGAGCAGAGAAAAGACATTTAGTGATTATATCGCCCACGTCCACACACCATACAGTGTGCTTCAATGGCAAGCTGTACCAATCTACCACGTGAGATTTTTCCTTTTTTTGTTTAGTAATATAACCTTTAGAGCTTATTCTAAGAGCCATCATTACATTGCAACCAGGTGCAGGATGCCTAACTGCCTTGGTATCTCTTCTCTCTCTCTCTAGAGAGAGAGAGATGATCATTCGTAAGAAGAAATCAGTTGCCTTCTCCTCTTATAGGAGGTGGAAAACAACCAAACAATAAGAAAAGGAACCCAAGAAGAACAAACATAGAAAACCTGAATCAGTATAAAGACCACAGATGTGGTTTAAGAAAAGTAGACGCCTCCATGATGTTGTAAGACTTTAATTAGTAATATAGGGAATTGAAAAGGCTTAGTCCTTTCCATGTCCTGATGATCGTAGAAGTAACTTCTTCTGCATATGAAGTATTGATCAGTGAAATATTTATCTGTGTGACAAAACTTACTCCAGTTGTAGCTATTTGATATGATAATTATCAACATGGGCGTTGAAAGCGGGAAGAAGCAAGAAAACGAACTTGAATCTTAAAATCTCTAAAGATTAGTCTACAAAGAAAAGACAAATGTGAAAAATGAAGGGAAGGAAGCTTCCTTGCATGTTGCTTGATACAAAGCTCTGACAAAGCCACTGAAGGAAGGTAATAACATGCATCAGATAACAATCAGTTGGGTTGAGAGAAGGCTGAGCAAGCTACAGTTGCTGCCATCCAACTTCTGACATAGTGAACATAAGGTTGCTGTGAAACCATGAACCACACATTGCATAGTTGTGAATAGTCGAATGCTTATGGCATGCACATTAGATAAAACAAAAAATGGTCATTGGATTATTGACATGTGTTAAGCATGAGTCCCTTAGTAACTTGATTTCAGATGGCAAGGTTTTAGAATATGGTTCAAGATTTTACCGTGCTTTCAGCCAAAGCTTCAGGTGGGAGTTGATAATTCTCAACGGCAGTTACATTAACAAACATATCAACTATAGTTGCACCCTGGATCAAAATGAAATTCAGGGATAAGTAAACAGATAAAGGAGAACAAGTCAAATATATTGATCCATCTTCTCTTTGGCCATGGAATAAAAAGCAAAAAGCACCTAGGAAAGAACTCACCGAAAGAAGCATCGCTGTGTCTGCTCCCTGTGAATCCTTGAAAGTAACATATGCAAGCTGTGATCTCTCAGATTCGCTGCAAGAAAAGAAGGCAATGAAGCAATAGGAGGGAATTTTCTTCAGACATCCATGGGGAGTGATGTGAAAAAAAAAATGAACCTTTGCATTTCGACATATTCGATGTCACCAGAAAAGGAAAAAAATTCTCTAATGTCACGTATAGATGCAGCAAGTGAAATATTGCTTACTTTCACTGTTTTCACCTGCGGATCATAAAAAAATGCATTAATTCAAACATTCTGGGGTTCCTTTTTTCTTATGATATAAAAGTGCACACTACGACATGTCTAGAAAATACAGCCAGATATGACATGGACATGAATAGCGAACATTTTCAGAAATAAGAAATTAGATAACCAATACATCAAGAAAGGAAATCACTGTGCAAATTAAATCCAGCTAATTTAGCTAATATGAAATTTCTGCAGAAGTCAGAACGCGAATGGCATAGATGATAGAACATAAAAAATGCCAGATGCTGTGTATAAATGAAGTTGACAGTTCGATTATGTTAACAAGCATAGAGCAAGAGGCAATACCATGTTTTTTTTTCTCTACTTTAGGGTTTCATCCATCATAATCTAGTGAACAAACATTCTCTAAATGGTGATCTCTCCGGGCTCCTAGGTAAGCATATCCTTTATATGGAGATGTCCCCGGACCATAGAGGAAAGCACAGTTACATGTGATAAAACTTCTTTAGTCCGAAGCAGAAAAATATCCTTCTTGTGATGGGACATAAAGAGTTTAGAGAGAAAAGGGGAAAAAGAATGGTCTTCAAATCAGAAACATCAATAGTCCAATTTGAAGTATCTGTCAACTGAAGACCCATTCCCTTCTCATATAGCAGGATCCCGTGGGACATGCAAGTACATGCTCAATCAAGTGGACTGTGGACTTGAGTTAATTAAAAGGTAAAAGAAACAAAACAGAAATGCACTAGAATCGGATGAACAAGAGATACGGTCATGGTCAAGTTGTTTTCCCACTGACAGGTAAAAATTTCGTAGTAACATTCTATAGCCGAAGTTATTAAATCAAATAAAAGAGATCTTACCGGAAGGGAAAAAGAAAATAAACGACCAGAGAACGATCCATGGATCCATAAGAAAGGACACGGTGAACCCTTGAAAGGGCTAAATAAAAGCTTGGATGGTGATCAACAACAACAAAAGGGACGACCATCACATCATAGTCCACTTTCCAAGTTAATCAGACGTTCATGTAATTTAGCAATTTCCTTCAACCTAGTAGCCGGCATAAAGCCTCTTTGACAATAAGTCAGCATTGATGCTGGGAAATCCACGAGAAACACGTGATTGAATGACCTTACAGGTAGAAAAAAAATCCTAAAAAGGAATTGATCGATGACAAAAAATAAAATAAAAACGTTACGCAAAATGAAAGAGCAGACATCTTTAGAGTAGCTATCGCGTTAGGCGGAGGCCATTTTCCTCGACCGATTCAGTTTACAACAATACAAGTAGATCTTTCGTGCGAGCACCGCCGGCCTCGCCAACCCGCGACTCTGACATCTTGTATCCAAATATCAACGGAAGCCAGCCGGACGCAAGTGGACTAAGGGGAGAAAATTCCATCCACAACGATACATGCCTCAAAATACCAGAAGAGATAGATCGGGGTCCCGGACGACACCGATCTATGGAAAATAAGCGACGGGGACGCACGACAACCGAGAAGCGGGGCGAGAGGAAAGGCGAGAACTCACCGACATTTTCACCTTCCGCGGCGAATTCCGGGAAAACCAGAGATCGATCGACGGGGATGGAGCTCCAGATCCTCGAGCCGTGTCGGCTCCGGCCCGCAGGAAGGGAGGAGGAGAAGCCGCGTAGAGATCGAGGGGACGGGGAGTGGGGCGGAAGAAGCGTGCCGGGGGGGGTGGGATGGATGGATGGATGGATGGAGAGGGAGGATCAAATATTTGTTTCGAAATTTTATTAAATAGATACCCCCATTTCGTCGCGTTCCAGAGTTTAGACGGTAACGGTTGACTTAACGGTCGTTCCAGAGACCACGGACGGACGTATGGATCCGAGGACGTTACTACAGTCTTCGGATTTAACAGCATCAACCTAAATTTAGGGAGCCGAGCTTGACCGAGTAATAATATTACGATGATGCTCTCGTTCAAGTTTTTTTTTTTTTTGACTAACCCATCTTTTATTCAAGCTCAGTCTCTAATGGGGTGTTTGGTTACGTGATAATCACCATTTTCTTTTTAATTTTTGAAAATTATAATGAAAGTGCTCTCGAACTTTTGTTTGGCACCTGTTTTCGTTTTTTATTTTAAAACCGCTTTTGATCGAAAGGGCAACGTAAAAAAAAAGTGGTAGAGACCACTTTTTTTTTTGAAAGTGAAACATCGCGAACCCTCGCGACCTCCCGGCGCTTCCTTCCCGGGCACCCGCTCCTCCTCCCGGCGCTCCTCCTTCCCAGGCGCCCGCTCCTCCTCCCGGCGCTTCCCAACGGCGGCCTTCTCCTCCCGGCGCCCTCTTCACTCCTTCAAGAGCTCTTCTCACGGCTGCGGCGGCGGCGACGGCGAAGGCATCCTCTCTGCCCTCTTCTTCAAGGTCAAGGGTTTTCGATCTTCCGGCGGAGGTAATAACTTGTTTGTCCGGCGAAAGTTCACACTATTTTCCGGTGGGGGGTGTAGATTCGGGGAGATTTGCCGGCGGCCGTGCCCAATCGGCAACGGACAAAGCGGACGGCGCACACGGTGGCCGGCGGTGGCGGGGGAAGGGTGTGTACGCCCGTCGGGTCGTTGCCGTTCGCGCTGTTCCTGCTGCAAGTGACGGTGGATGTGTTAAGGGAGCAGAGGAGAGGGGCTGCTGCTGCTGCCGCCCCTGCCAGTGCAAGTGACGGCAGATGGGATAAGGGAGCAGGGGACGAGGGGGGGGTGCCCCCGCGGCAGAGGAGGGGACGTCGCCTGCCGGAGGGGTGGGTGTCGCGATGCATGACGTTGGGGGTGGCGTTCCGGCGGCTTCGATCGGGCCGGAGGTCTCGGCCGCAGTGTTTCATTTCTCGATCACAGACTACCGCTTAAACTAATTTCATTTCTTTGATCGCAGTGTCCACATTAGCCCATCTGAAGCTTTTTTCAATGGGGGCCAACTTCCTGCTCTTGTCGTGGAGTCTGCAGGCCATGCTCTGCATGTTTTCATCAATGGAGAACTTTCAGGTAGATTGGCTCTTAACCAACTTGCCTTTAAAGCTTCAAGCTGCAACAATGAAATTAGAATTTAGAATCATGGTAGGAGTCTCATTACGTGATTTGAACAGGTTCTGCTTATGGTAAGAGGGAGAATAGAAGGATTACATATAATGGCAGTGTGAAGCTGCGTGCCGGTTCCAATAGAATTGCTCTCCCAAGTGTAGCTGTCGGATTGCAGGTACACACATCATTTTCATATTTCTACTCAGAATCCCCCCCCCCCCGACTTATGCATTGGATACCATAAATAAACCAATTACTCTTCCCATTTCCATTGAAGAATGTTGGAGCTCATTATGAGGCATATAACACTGGAGTTCTTGGGCCTGTTTCTCTCCATGGCCTCAATGAAGGAAGAAGAGACTTAACATGGCAAAAGTGGTCCTATCAGGTTCTCTTTCTTGTGGTCTTTTCAACACTTTCTATGCTCAACACAAATTTGGAGAAGTCATGTGATGGGTACATTTTTGTATTAAGATTGGTCTGAAAGGAGAAGCTATGAACATCAACTCCCTTGAGGGAACCGCATCAGTGGAATGGATGCAAGGGTTGTTTGCAGTTCAGCATCAGCCTCCTTTAACATGGTACAAGGTAAGATATTGGTGTTTAGCTCTTGCATGAATCAGATCGATCTTACCAATTGAAATTGAAACACATGTCTGCTTCTCTCAGGCATTCTTCAATGCCCCCGAAGGTGATGAGCACCTGGCCTTGGATATGGGTAGCATGGGCAAGGGCCAAATATGGATAAACGGGCAGAGCATAGGAAGATACTGGAGTGCATATGCACTAGATGGTGATTGCAGTGAGTGCAGTTATGTTGGAACTTACCGGCCTAACAAGTGCCATGCTGGTTGTGGTCAGCCCACACAGCGCTGGTAAGCATGTTTATGGGTTCACTTTTTTCAATGGTTAATGTCCCGAAGCTACCTTTTTCTTCCTCGTGAGATCTTCCTCCATCTCAACCACAGAGTGCTGTGTGAAAAGCATCGGAATTTGTGGGGATTCCTGTGCCCAAGTGCTTATCTTGATCTCATGTCACACTTGACTCATCTCTATTCTTATCTTGATAATGTTAGAAGCAATTCAAGCACAAATGAGCAAAGGCGTATTGGAAAGTTTCTTCGAGATAATATAGTAAAAGAAATGTGGGAAGATTATGTTAGACATCGTAGATTGTAATTATATATTTTTAGTTGATTGAATTCTTGTATGAGATGAATATTTTGTCATTTTTTTGATCTTCTGAATTTCTAAATTTGTATGGCATGAAATGCTTGTTTTTCGATGTTTATGAAGTTGATGAAAATTGAATTTAAAATGCTACCAAACACCTCATTATCATTTTTAAAAATTAAAATGTTTTTGCCAAACACATTCATTGTCACGTTTTCATTTTTAAAAATTATCTTGTTTGACATTATATTTTAATTTTTTATCATGAAACCTTTTTAAAAATTAAAATGCAACCAAACACCCCATTAGAAACCTAACCTTAATCGAGATAAACGGTTTAATCATGCATTTACCAGGGGGGCCATAGATAATTAATATCGGATTTTTGCACCTCTATCCAACTTTTCAATCGCCCGCAAAGAATAATAGCTCACAAGGGTAATCGAGGATGCACCCATTAACATCATCCATAGGGTCGGGTTACCCCCACGAGGAGTCAAGTAAACACGGGATCGGATCATGGTATGAAAATGCTGGACGTGACGTCAGGCAACGTCACCCCGACGTGTAGACGGGGAGGAGTACGGTGGACTGAGAGGGATGGGTCAAGTCTACAAGTCTTGGGAAGGAGTAGATGGTTCCCCCGCAGATTCTTGCTTCCCTTTTAGACAGGCATATATAATTAATTTCCACCTGGATTGGGCCGCAGTTGTACCGACCTCACCTACCCGATTCTTTGAGAAAAAAAACACGAGGGGCGGGGGTTATCCCACTCTCTCTTGGTCTTGGACAGACCCCCCACGCCGGCAAGCGCAGGAGATAAAAAGAACCATAAGAATGAAGTGTGACTACTTCCGGCAGGTGCGAAGAAAAGAAATCATTGCTTCGATTAAACGAGAAAAATATTGGGAAGTGCAGATGGTCCTAGCCATGAAATGCATATATTTGGATGGGGAATGCTATATGCTGTTCATAAATTGGATTGATGAAACATACGTACATCTCCAATCACTTATCATCATAGGGGTAAGACCCCCACCCCGCAAGCCAGATACCCAGGAAAACATCTAGCAGAATCTATTCCGTGTATCCTACTACGAGATTGAGATTCTTCTCACAAGCAAAAGAATTGATGAGAAGCATAGAACAAGCATCATCCAAGCCTACAAGAGGGAGAAAGATCATTTCATACAACTAAACTGAAATAAGCAGTGGATTTGCAAAGAATTCCGTATAAGCAAGGTGTGAGACAACAATTTCGAACCAATTATATACAAAGTTCTTAATATTCTGCGGTTGTCAAAAAAAAATTCAGAAAAACTATAACATCAAGTATTATGTTTGCTGTTACCTAATGCTGGATTAGCTTCATCTGTGTTTTCGTTTGATATCATGATGTTTTGTGAAGATTCCACACGAAGCTCATCTTCTGGAAATTTAAAGTCCATTTCTGAAAATCCTGAGATTTGTGGATCCACTTCATGGTTATCGTCAAATATAGAACCGACTAGATGTTGAAACCAGTCAAAATCAGCAAACTCATCATGAGGTATATTTGCATTTGTTACCCCATCCATTGGCAAAACGGGATCGAGTTCAAATGGCATATTGTCTGCATCTATGTTCATGCCAATGATTACATCAGACATTTGATTTATGTCTTGTGATTCATCAGAGCTTGATGTCGGAGGAAGCAATGGTTCTAATTTTTCGGTCATAGCAGACTGGTACTTCACAATTTGTCCTTCCGAAGGTGGCTCCAAGTGGTATGTACCATGTTCCAAAGCAGGAAGCCGTCTCTTTTTGTTTGCTTCAACCATCCGCCAGTTATACCCTGTCTGTTGCAGTAACTGAGCCAAGAATCCCGGACTCTGAACAGCCATTGCAAGGAATGACAACATTTGTTGTTGCTGTTGCTCCATCATTTGAATCTTATCTCTTACATGACGCAATTCATTGTCAGAGTTCTGTTGATGTTGTCTAAGCTTCACCAACTCTTGCATAAGCACAGCTTTATCCCGTTTCAAAGACTCAATTTCTTCCTCGAACCCGAATTTTCCAACTTCAACGCAGGTTTGAGCAAAAGAGTTACTGTTCTCCTGTACTGATGTCAATCGGGCGATGTTATGTGCAGGTTTCCGTCTGACAATAGTCTTCAGAAGATGCTTCTGACCACGTATGAAACCTTCATTTGCAAACTCCCACTGGTCAGGATCTACCTTGCGAAATCCCTGGTCCAATTCATGGAAATCACAGGAAATATTTTTCATTATTCGTATTTCTGAGTAAGAAACTGAGAGAGCACAAATTCATTAAAAGCCACAGAAAACATAAAGAAGATCAATCAAGATGATAGAGGAGGGGGGAGGGGGAATAAAAGACAGATGAAGACGAAAGAGAAAAGATAGACTACATCCAGGCAAAATAGGTTAAGGAAATAATCCCTCGCTTAAGCAAATAGAAGAAGAGAAACATAAAGGTTTTTGAGGTGTTGTTGTAAAGCACAAGATTGATCATTCTCTCAATATCTTTGAGTGAATGGGGAGGGGACCAGAAAAAATGGTACATGTAATACAAAGTTAATCATTGTTTTCTTCAATAAAACACCACAGAAAAGACACAGGGTCTTCCCATCATTGCACTTAGAAGAATGTCAGCGTGACGTTGTGGCCTGCCCTAGGCGACCTTTCAAAGAAAGATCTAGAATTTAGAGGCAGCTTGTGGCTTGTGCTCTAAGCTTATTGTGGCTAGAAAGACCGATTCCAACTTTACCTAGAACACTGCAGGAAAGACAACTGCGATAACTTGATTACTATCTAATAGCCAAATCCTGACCTTCAAGACGAGCTATAAAATTAGTTGTCACAGAAGAGCAACAACTTTGAGAATTGATATTTTTCCACGGCCGTGAGATTCTTGCAAAAATTTAACTTCCTAAAGCCCTAACTTAATGAACTATTCTATAAGTCGGCAAAGAGAAGGTCTCAAAACATTGATTATAGAATCAGCTGGATTGGAATGAGATCGACCAGTTCTCAAATTGGATCAGTCGGACTCGATCCAATTATTGCCGGGAGTATTGATCCAAACTGGATTACCGACAAAATCGTTCTAGATAAAAAGGTATGCAGGACTGGATCAAAATCAGCCAATTCGGCTTGATGCCACCGGGAGGACTTAAGTCCCACTCTGTTCCCAGAATTGGGCTTGATATTGACTCAATATCACCCCGATAAGGTTGATATCGGCCCTAAACAACAATTCCCTCCGGAACCCTCCCAATTCCCCTAGGGCTCCAGCAACAATAGCAATCCGACATCAATCCCTTGATCTGGCGATCCTGACCTTTAAAGAGGTAATTCCCCTTCTCTAACGGTGATTCCGGCAATTCTACTAACTCCCCCCACCAGCAATCCCTTCTACCACTGGCAATCCCCCCCTTTGGTAATTGTACTTCCTTATTCCCTCTGGAACCCCTTTAAAGGGGTGTTATTCCCCCCCTTGCCCCCCTCAAACAGTCACCCGGGGACTGTTGTCTCCCCCCTCCCCCCTCCCCCCCCGGGACTCATCGAACTAATAAATTTTTTAATATGTTAACATTGGAGTGTTTAAATCAATGGCCGACCAAGAACATGACATTGATGCATCTGTTCTCTATGAAATTGAGTGGGAACACGGCACTTTGATAGATGCCAATAAAAAGAATGTACAACATAAATGGTGTGGCAAATAAATGAATTGAAAAGTATTCCATTTGATGTAGTACATAGGTGGGGGTAGAGAAATTGTGAAGAAATGTGATAAGGAGCTTAAGAAAAAGAAGTAAAACTAGGAGAACCCACCTCTTTAAAAGAGCATCACAAAGAGAAATTCAGATTAAACAGACAAAAAGTTACATGACAAACTTCTAAGAAAAAGAAATGAAAGGCTGAGCTAAAATGACAAAAAAAAAACAAGTTGAAGCTGAGACATCCACACCGTCTAATAAACAAGATGAAAGCCTAAGAAAAGTTGTGCATGCCAAAGAACAAACCACAAAGAAAATAAGAAAAGAAAAGAAAGAGACCTAGAGGCTCTAGAGTCAGAGATCTGACTTTTCATTAGTCACAATCAACCCGACCACCCACTAGGGATATGGTGAATCGCAAGAGAGAATATTTCATCGATATATTTTGGCACGACTCCTAAATGATCATTTGTTCTTGAAATAGAATAGCTTGCAAAGAATAATCAAACAAACATTTAAAGGGATGAAGGCAATCACTTCAGTGGTAATTTGCAAATAATTTTTACATGCAAGTAACAATCTTAAAATGGTCATATCATACATACGTATTAAATCTATTTCTTGAGTGGGCCAATAACAGTTGTTTTTCATCTTAACTAGGTATTCTAGTGCATGCCGTAACTAACCCATACTTTCAAACCATCGTTAGTTGGGGAGGCTGGACCCAACTGGCATTTCAAGTCCCAACCAGCAAATATATTTATGATTCCGACCTAGATGTAGAGGTAAATGACCTCAAGCTCTAGATAGATGGATTTAAGTTGATTTAGAGGTAGAGATGATGTGCAATGATATGTGACAGGTGAATAGGCATAACAAAGAAAAGTATGATAAATTTTCTCGTTTATTATTCTAAGGGCGCAACATTTGTAACATTTATCGATGCTTCAATCAAATAAAGGATGCAAACTAATGTATGCCATTGTATAAGAGATTGGGAAGGATAACATTGTGCACTATCACAAATAACGAGCTCTCCTACAAAACAATAGAAAAAAAAAGTTGATGAAGAGGAGACCATATCTCTGTTGGGTTCCACGTGTAATACACTTCATTGACCTCATATTGGAAAAATAGTCAAAAAGACATCAATTTCTACACTTGTTAGCTAGATACTATTGATCACATCTTTTATCTAATCACATCTATATTTACTCCACATAATGAGAGATCATACCGAAGAGCATAGAATGAATGCGGAATATTTTTTAAACTCCTAATACAATATGTAGAGTAAGTGTGCAATGATCAAGAAGTGACGAAATGTACTTTATCTGTTATACAACATCTTCCAAGAACTCAGCAAGATATAACAAAACTTGAGTTGAAAGTAAGTGAAAATTATTATTTATCATTTGCTTGGTTATTTATCAATTATTTAGTTATTGTGTCCACCATTGGAACACTAATTATTTGTGTTATCTCAATTTTTAGATGCAACCATATAAGATAAGAGTTGGAGTTTACTCATCCAAATTTGAGTTGTTCGTATAACAATTTTGCTCCTTTTATGTTGAAATAACAAGACATTCTATAATGATGTTTGATATTAGTGTGAGAATAACATCAATGTTTATTGTTCTTTCTTGCAGTTAAGTGATGGGTACAAATCAATACAAGAAGTGATAAAATCCACTTGCTGCAGTTGCAATTCGCATTTTGAGTCAAAGCACAAATTCTTCCCAATGCGAGAAGAACTTGAGTATTTAGCCTAATCCAAGGCTAACATCTAATGGGTTGGAGAAACTTGCATTCTACTATTACAACATACAACTGAAAATCAAAACATCAAAAATTTCCAGAGAATTACAAAAGATATTCACAAAATTTATAGGTGGAGCATACGAAGAAAAAGCTAAAGCACATCAAGGACCTACTGAAGACGATGTAGATTATTTTTTCCAAAAGGAGCACCCACTTGCTACATGGGTGGAGAAGAAGACAAGTAAAGGACCCTTAGAGTTCGATTTTGAGAATCGTAGATATGGGCAAAAGGGAAACTAGATGATATTCAAACCAAAGATGAAAACATGCAAAAGAAAGTCCATGCTACACCATCTCCAGCCCCAACTCCATTATCACAGGCAACCCCTCAAAGGACAAAGACCATGACAAACAAATTGTAACACCTCAAACAATCGAAAAAGTTCAATCAACATGAAATGGGAATTAAGAGTCCTTTATCACAAGTAGAAGCAGAAGAAACAACAAAGAAAAAAAGTTGAAAATGAAAAAAAGTAGAAAATCATACGAAAACCTATCAGTCCAACAAATGGTAGACATGCACCCTCAAATGATGATGAAGAAGAGTTCATTCTACTTACACAATAACACAGGAGGTTCAAGTGGAGGTGAAGGTGAAACAGGAGGTGAAAATGGATGATCAAATACCAGTGCACATACTAATGGAGTAAGGGCAAATAATTTGAGTCAAAAACAACATTCAAGTGGCAAAAGTTGATGTTGGAATCAAATGGGGTTCAGGGTTCGTTGATGAGTGCGTGGCTCAATGTTATCCATAACCCTCCCCCCCCAAGGACTTGTAACCATATATTCCACCCAGAGCTCCATAACAGGACGATGTGTAGATTTTAGTAAAATGACCAAATCATTATTTTCATATGGATATAAACCAATCATGGTTGACAATTCTCAATGGAGTATGCAAGAAAATCTAGAGAACGGAGGCTATGAAGGTCAATTCCATACATAATAATGATAAAAATGTATATTTTGTATTGCATATCATTTGTATCATGTTGTTTGTTTATTAAAAATTTAGAATGATCATTGGTGTTAACTTATATCCACTCATATTAAAATCTCTTATAATGACATAAAAGTGTGTTAGATGTTATATTTTTATTTTTAAAATTTTTTAAGGGGTTTCCTATTTTTATGATTTTTGCTTATCTGTCTTAATTTTTATAGCCAAAGAAATTAAAAAATACCAAGCCAGACCCTATTCCAATCAATATTTCTCCTAGAAAATTGGTCGGGATCATCCCATCCGGCGATCATTGCCTCAAGAAGATAGGGCATAAAGCTGCAGAAAATCTCTTTCAGGGGTTGTGTATGCAACACTTGTTCCGATAAGAGATGATAGTTTGTTGCCAATAACGATTATTGAAAAACATGGAGTTGTTTGCCTTAAACCCCTCTCCACAAGACATAAAACTGACGCCCTAAGGATGTCATTCCAATGATCACTACCAATGACATATTTTTCTCTCGATGGATTTTGCCCAAAGAGAGACCGCACAACATATAACTTTGTCACTTCAAAAAAGAAATGCCTGATTCATGAGCTTAACGGGAATAAGACCAGCAATCCTTTCTATATCAAGCCTGCAAACACATCACCATCCAGTGAGCTGGAGCGCCCTATATGTAGGATCACTTCTAATTTCTAATTTCAGATATGTTGTTTTAGGAACTTTATGATAAATAAAGTGTCGGTCCTTGGACAACCAACAACACCCCCGACAAAAAAAAGGCAAAGGATTTTGTCTTCCCATGCTTGCAATTTACTATTGAATTCACAGAGACCGAACTCTAGATTATGGTTGGCACAACTTAAGGATACAATGGCTAATGGAATAATCAAACAGGTGACGGGAAATGACTCCTGGTGATCCAAATCCGCCGGACGAAAATTTGAAAAAGAAAAGAAAAGAAAGTTGTAGCAAAGCAAGCACCTTCCGGAGTTCAATCAGTGGCAAGAAGAAGCATCATTACTGCAAACTACATGTAAATTCTCCACAGAAGAGACAGATCCAGCGGTCATACATAAGTATTCAGCTGCCGGACGAAGCTGGAGAGGTTGCTGTGCTTAAAATACTTGGGCAGCATGTCGCGAACGAAGGCGTGGGGATCCCAGAGCACGAAGGTGTTGCCGGCGGAGCTCCAAGACACGGTCGCGTCGGTGGAGGGGTCGTCCACCATGTCGTAGCACTTGCTCAGGAACGGCGGAACCTGCTGCAGCAGCGCGGCCGCGGGAGCCTGCGATGATGCGGAGGGGGGAGAAGGAGCGGTCGGAGGGGATGCCACCGCTGCCCCGGCCTTGCCTCCATGTTTCCCCGCGCTGTTGCCCCGGGGCATATTGGGGAACAGGGAAAGCAAGGCCTCACCGTGATCCTAATCCCGGCAGGGAGAAGAGAACTGATGTGTGCTTGAGGCGAGGGGACGCGCACCGGCGGAGATCGGACCTCGCATCGCCATGGCAGTCACTTCCGCGGCGGCGACCATGGATCACCCGACCTCGGCTGCAGAGACGTCGGACAAGACGAGGAGGAGGTGTGTCTCTTGGGCTCACTGCTAAGCGGGCCGGCCCAGTAGATGTTGAAGCCGAAGGGGTCGTGGGTCGTCTGTCCTGCGCTATGTTTTATTTCTTTTTTTTATGAAAAATAAAACTTGGTTAGGGATGTTAATTGAAAAATAAAACTCTATGCCCATCGTTTCTTTATTTCAATCAAGGATCATCTGTACCTCGCACTTGGCCGTTGACTGCCCGTTTATTTAACGACTTCTTAGCAGATGACATAAGAAGATTTACGGATATAAATATCATCGATAATTAACGAATAATGAACAGCGGCATACGGTCAAAGACTAAACACGATTTTGAGCTTATTTCAGTGTGACAGGTCGATTCACAGATTGAGCTTCAGAAGCTACTCATTACATAATAATATAAGAGTACAGACGTATCCGTGTGGCCGCGGCGGCGCACCGCCGTCGTCCCCGTCGGCGACCGCCTCCTCTAACAGGCGGCGAGCTTCACGACCCGAACGCCGTAGCAGTTGGCCTCCGGGCAGCCGCAGCCGTAGGTGACGCCGTCGACGCCGCAGACGGGATCGTAGCGGAAGCAGCGGAGGGTGGTGCAGTCCCTGCCGGGGACGGTGTGGCCGCTCACGAGGCCGCAGAGGTCGACGAGTGGCCTCCTCGACTCCGCGGCGGGGGCGTGCAGGACGAGCGCGAGGAGGAGGAGGAGGAGGAGGAGGAGGAGGAGGGGGGCGGCGCGGCGGAGAACGGCGGCGGCGGCGGCGGCAGACGCCATGTGGTGATCGGATCGGATCGGAAGGCACTCCGGCCCCAGATCAGACGGAGCCTAATTCCGAAAGAGAGAGATTTGTGCACAGAGAAGAGATGACAACACGGCAGCAAGCTGAGGTTGAGGTGCGGATATATAAGGCCCTGTTTGGTTAGAGTTTCATTTTTAGTACTATTTCAATATTGATATTAATATTTTTAAATGTTGGAGTATCAATATCAAAAATAATACAAGTTGACATTTATATTACATAATATACTTTGTTTACATTATAAATTTTAAAATTGATACAATTAGTCAAACACCTTTTAATGGTTCTTATCAATATCAATTTTAAAATTGATAGTGATAAAAATACTTAATAGTGTTACCAAACGGGGCATAAGGTATGGAAGCCGAAACTGTGGACCGATCGATGCCTCTCGGATGAGCGTTGAATCAAATAATGCATTTTACGGTGGGGGGGGAAGCGCATAGAGCTTGACTTAGACCATCCGTTTGAATGATGTGAAGTCGTGGTGCTTCCAAATCCGTCCGTTGTAGTCTAGTTGGTCAGGATACTCGGCTCTCACCCGAGAGAGACCCGGGTTCAAGTCCCGGCAACGGAAATTTTTTTCCTGTTTTTGACGCTCTGTATCACGCCATAAAACTTTTTGTCCTGTTTATACGATATTTTAGGACTCTTGACGATCTTTATCCGCGTCATACGGCAGTCATAAGGGGAGACGGTAACTTTATAAAGAATCACAATGAGGCTTTCTTTTTTCCTTCCCTTGGGGCCAAAAACAATCTGGTAGATCACTGTCATAAATGCTGAACGGGTGGGCGGTACGAGGAGGCACCTACCTGAGCCCCAAGATTTGGTTTGATTTTGAGCTGGAGGAGGAAATACTTGGAATTTTCGGCTGAATCCAGTAGGGGTGAGCATGGTTAGATTTAGTCTTGTTTGAGTCGTCGGTTTTTTTCAAACCGATTCAACTTTTCAAACCAAATTGACTTCAATTCGATTTGATTCGGTTTAAACAAAAAATATATAAAAATATTTTAATTACTTATTTTTTACACATATATATTAATTTTTAAGTTAAAAATAATCAAAATAAATATTATTTTAGTATAAAAATTTTATTTATAACAATTTTATAATAATTTTTATATAACATTTTAATTAAATCAATTTAAACGGTTTGGTTTGATTTAAACTAGTTTGGAGAACTTCGAAATCGAACCAAATCAAACGTGGTTCAAATCGAACCGAATCGAATCAAACAGACGGATTCAATTTGATTTTTTGGTTTGAACCGTTTAATGCTCACCCCTAGAATCCAGCTGTGCCCACCTCATCGTCCAGACGAGCTTAATGTAATGGTACCCATATGACCCAAGACAAGGGGAGCCCATCTTGATCGGCAAGTCTAGTTGAAGCTGTTGAGCAGCTATCTATAAGGTAGGATGGAATTGGATTACACGATAAAATAAATGTATATATATTTGTAAAAAAAACTTGTCAAAAATGATGTTTGACCGACAGGGTTAAATCATAACTTCTCAAAGAATTTATGCTCACACAAAACCACCAGCCAAGCATTTGAAAGATGGCATTCGTCGCTCCCTAGCAGGAGCCAGATAATATTAAATATGGTACTTAACATTAAAACGAGGAATATGCCTGAAAAAACAATACACTACGTTATCCGGAAAAAAGTTAAGGGCAGGGGTTAAGAAGAGACTGATCTTTGGGAGTTGGAAGTAATTTACTATAAAAGTCAAACTCAAATTTTAATCTCAAATAATTTGGGATCAACTACATGGATTCTCTTTCTCCACTGGCGTCACAGTCTGCTATAAGTAAAAAGGGAAATTGTATCATGCATGTTCTCAGCAGCATGCAGGATAAAATGGTAGAAAGGACCTCAACTATCTACGTATGGATTTAACAATAAAATTTTGAAATACAAGAGGCAACGACTATTTCACAAAACGGTCAACTTTGAGGCACAAAAAAAAAACAACCGGGTGGAAAAGAAGAATAATCATACAAAGAAACCCCCCCCCCCCCTCTTGCTGCTTCCAACCAAAAAGAAAGAATAAAATCGACCAGCTAATGTAGCTCAACTACGGATGGTTTAGGATCCCGAATTGGCATGTCCAATCCAGTCGCTAAGCCACCGGCAGGAGCTTGAAAATTAATGCAGAAGGGGGGAAAGAAGAAGGTAAAAGAATGGTACAAGGTTCTTGCTCATCGGACCCCTTCAGCTGTCCGGATAGCATTCTGCACCTGAAAGTCGAGGGAACACTCTCAGATACGAGCATCACTCATGCGTCATAAACAGATGTTGTGCTTCACTGGCAACATACAGAACAGAAGAGACGCTGGATGTCTTAAAACAATCATGGTCCACAAGAATAAACAAGCAGCAAATAGATCTTAGGATTGACCACTGTATTATAAGTAAAACGAGAGAAGCACGCTAAAATTTTCCGGTTCTCTCATTGGTTAATAGCATGGAAAAGTGTGCTAATTGTCAAGGTTTAAGTTAGTATCTATCACAGCCAAAAGGCAATTCAAAGTATTACAACTGGAACTGAAAGATCAGAACACTAAAAAGTTCTCTTCTACATACACATGTAGGTTAGACCGTGATAATGCACTGCGCATGCCGATTCAGGCTTCAGCTGGAAGAACCACATAAAGAATACACTATACGTCAATGTCTATCATCCATGACACGTGAGTCCATCCGGTGTCCACTGTTTAAACCAAGAAGCTAAACAGCTTTGGCCAATGTGAATCTCTTCCGTGAGAAGAACCAGGAAGTTGACAAAACATATGCTCCATCTACCTCAAAACTTTAGATAGCCTAGAAGTGAATGACCTAAAGGAAAAGTTCCTCCGAAGTCAACAATCAAATAAGGTAAAAAAAAACAACCAGAACAAGAACTTTGCTGTGATCTTTGTACAATTGAAAAGCAAGCTTCAACAGCATATGCAATTTATATCCTTGAACATGGCATAGAGCATCTACCATTTGACTATTCACAAATTCTGTAAATGGGGTTATTCAATATGCACCAAAAATTCTACAAATGATGCATACAAATAACAACCAATTTCTGCAATGCATTTTATAATATCACTTTGGGGAGAAGAAACACGGAGAAAAGTACCTAGTACGACAGCACATTTAAGATGTCATTTGTAGATAATTGTGGCAGCACTTGGTTTTGGTTTTCTAATTTAGAGCCCTCCTTAATATCCATATGAGTCAGCTGCTCAACTTTGTTTGCACCATCCAAGGTATCAGATTTGTTTTGGTTTAGATCATCTGCTAGGAACATGTCTTCAACTGCAAAGCGGGTGGGAATAGATGTGCGCTTGCCAACAAACCCAAGATTTCTTCCATGCCCTTCGGGAGGGAGAACAGTTGTAACTGAGCCAGGAGTCTCCATATCACATGCATTAGGCATCAAACAAGATAACTGGTCGATAGCACTTGTGCTCAAAGCTGAATTAGCCAATCTCCAATTAGTGCTACGATTTGACGAAACCGGACAAGAGGACATTTCAGGAGCAATTGATCCTGAAATCGAGTATCCATTTAGTGCAGTAGCATTTTTCAGGTCCCCATCCATTTCCTGTCCTGTAATAATTGGCATATTGTTTGGTGGAGAAGAGAAAAGCATGTGATCCATCATTATATTTGGGTTGTTGTAGCTGGTATTTTGATTCGGCGTAATATGCCCTACTTGAAAATTCTTCAATGACTGAGAGCATACCAAACGTGAATTTTGGTTGATGGAAATTGGATCATTTTCTATCTTGAAACTAGAAGGTTCAGAGGGAGTAACCAAGCAAGATGGTTGCACATTAATTCCCTGATTCATTTCTGATAGCACTGGCAAAGGAGGTTGCTGATTTTGCTGCTGATGCAATGTGACCAACATGTTCCCGCTATGTGGATTACTTAGCCCATGAGCATATGTACTACCCATTCTTGGTAGGTAAGTAGGCATCCAGTTTCCAACACCTAAAGAAACATCCTCAACAGCTACATCACATTGCTGCAAGTGCTTAGGAATGCTTGCTGGACACTTCACCAAAGGCTTCCCAAACGTAATCTCACGCTCTACTGGAATGCTTTTGGGGCATAGAAGAGATGCTTGTTGGTGCACCTGTTGCTCTAATGCTGGAAAACCCAAACCCATACCACTTGATGGTCGGCCTAATAATTCCCCATGCAATGCAGCAAGTGTCTGTGGTGTAATCTGGCCAGAAGCAGCCAAAGATCGGGAGTCAAGTCTCCCAAGAGAACCAACTTTCGTACTTGTTTCAATAGGCCCACACAATGAATTTGGAATCCCAACTTGATGCTGATCCATGCTAAGCCTCTTCAAATACAGCCTGTATTTCTGCACATTTTGTAAGATATGAAGTGCCTACTCTTAGATTTAAAGTAGTAACATGGTGCTGATCTCAAAAGTCAAGCTGCTAATAACTAAAAGAAAATAACAGTTGAGACGTGCCATCATGGTGAGATATAAAAGTGAATCACGATATTTCTGTATTGCTTCACAAAGCCAAAAGGATATACATTATAAAATTTCCACCTATGTCAAGAAAAACAAAACTGAGTGTAACAAATGATGTGTTATTTTTATCAGATACATGCAAAACACCAACACAAAAATCAATACAACTAGTCTTCTCTCCATCACCATCATGATAGTATATTTTGGCTACAAAACAGTCACTAAAACTAAACGCATGGAGATTCCATTATGACAACTCAGAAATGCTAAACAGAATTGAAGATTCGCTACCCACTAAAACACCATTAACGGAAGCTGTACAATAATTTGTCATATAAAAGAGACAAAAATTTGATGAATGGTATTAGGTGACAAAAGTATAAATGCAAATGCTGGATATTCGTTTTTGTAATACTTAAATATTCATCGTAACATGTGTGCTCAAGTATCATGTAATGTTCTTACCAAACAGTCAGCATTAACTTGATCAACATTACATAACCTAGGAGAATATACAATTGAAAACATAACTGATGCAGAATACAATGCCTTATATAGGAGATAACAAGACGGTTTAGTTGGTCGAGAAATATGCATATTTTACATAAAAAAATAGATAATGTCTAGATCATTAATAGGTTAGTCAATTTATTTTCCCAATATATTCATTACAAAACTTTGAAAATGGGGATAATGAACGAGTAAAACATAAGAAAGGTACACAATTTGTTCCCTATTTCATACAAAATGTAATGCTGATGCTTGTCTCTTTCACACACTCACCAATACATGCTATGGGTTTTTAATTTCAAAAAACCGGGCATTTTTAAAAATCAAGTAGATAGCTAGGGAGTCTAGCATAAATGAAACGATCATTTGCCCAAGTTGCATAAACAAAAAGAATATTACAGAAATATGGATGCAATGCACACCAAACTTAGGTGTAAAGAACATAAGAAGCTATCAACTTCTAGTTGTATCTAAGAAAGCAACTGGAAGTTGCAAGATTGTACAACAAAGATGTGATAGCTAATGTCATTTCTTATTTTGTTGTGCATGGGCCTAGAGTTCAAAACAACTGAAATTGGACAAGCTAGGTTGACACTAGTCAAAACAAAGTCCACCAAAAGGTGGGCACCTTTTGAATCCAAGAAAGGCACAGCAGCACGTTGGTCCACAAAAGGCACCCTTGTGCCTAGGTGACATATAGGTGATGCCTTGACAACTATGTTGTTATATGTATCATGTCCAAAATCAAACCATGGACTCTGGTACTATGTCAAAGTTATTGGGTCATCCAACACAAAACCTCACGCTCACGGGAATGAGTTAAAAGCATTAGTATATATTTTCACATGCTTCTGAATTCCTGAATATGAGGTTTACCTAGGACTCCATACAACCAACAATCACTTTGCTAATTTTCAGGGGGAAAAGTCACTTTGCTAAGATTCAACAAATATATCTTAGCATAAGTATTATAAAAAGGCGGCCACAAAATCCCACAGCAATAAGGCAGCATTGATCAACATACCTGTAAATGACTTGCCACGTTTTCTCTGGTTAGGCCAGGAACATTCATCATTTCAAGGATTCTTTTAGGAACTGCCTCTGTAAGCAAGCAAATAATATGTCAGTAAAAGGGATCATCACACGCTGAGCACCAAAATTGATGTCGGTTTGGGAAATAGCAAGAGAAAATTCTTACTATCCATTCCAAGCTGATTCACAGCATTGACAAATTGTTGATGAAGTTCTATTGACCAAACAACACGCGGTTTCTTAGATGTAGCAAGATCGTCATTTTCAAGTTCACTGTCATCTTCTTCTTTAGTATCCCTTTTCTTTTTATGAGGTTTCCGGCTACTGTCTGTTGGATCATTGGCTAATGAAGTATATTCAGCATCTTCCGTGGTACGCCTGTGTCTGTCAGAATCCTCAACACTGCCTGACTGTTCGTGGTCCTTGTTTTCATTCCATCTCTTCCTAACAACATGTTGCCACACATTTTTCAACTCTTCATAACGGACAGGCTTTATTAAATAATCACAAGCACCATGCTTAATCCCTTTCATTACCATGGATGTTCTCCTATCAGCAGACATCACTGTGAATCATATAAAATATGGTTAAAGATATAAAACAACCAGCAAAAAGCAATGCATAAAAGATCCACGAAACACTCACTTATAACAGGAAGGTCCATTTCTAAACCAACGAGCTCGAGGAGTTTAAATCCATCCATATCAGGCATGTGAACATCACTTATTACCAGGTCGAAGAAGCATTTCCTCTCCTGAAGAAGAGACAATGCACTTGTAGCCCGAGAGCAGACAGTGACTGCAATGAATTTCAGTACCAAGTAAGTCACTAATGGAATTAAAAATAAGAAACAAACAAAATGGGAAAGAACAAGAATGCTGAAAGAAATGACAGCCCGTAATAACTTGTCCACAATTGTCAATATAAAGAATTTAGATAAAAGGATCCAAAAAGTAAATCTCATTTAAAAGGTCTAAATAACAGACAAAATTCCAAAAGCAAATTGACACTGCGTGCAAATGAACTACAGTGAGGCTACTTCTGTGAAACAATCGGCAGTTCTGGCAAATACAATATTAGACAAACAAGGAATACACAAGAATCTGCACATATTGCCTAACAATATTTATTATTTGTTCCAATGAAATTTGTTTCTTCAAATCTAAACAAGTAACTTTTCAGTTTCATTAACATCATATATCCCAGTGTAATAATAAATCTAAATACTTAACTCAGGCATGACTCACAGGAAAGCAACCAAATCTAAGTTTGTTAGCTTCAAAAGTGGCCACTGAGGTTGTGAAGAAGTGTTATAAAGTAAACAAATTGCATCACTATGATTATTCCGGTAATCACATGCCACAGCAAACTGGTAAAACGGGCTAAGGAAAATTGCCCTTGTATCTAAAGGGCACAGGTAACGATGTGAAATCTTTAACAAGGTGAATCCAATAAATCATAAACCTCAAAATTCTTGCAGGTAAAATCTAAATCTAAGTTAATGTAATTAACCAATCAGGGATTTTGAAAAAGAAAAGAGTTATTCAAATTTGAGATATAAATATGCAGTCCCAGATCAGTGATTGTCAGAGAAGGAGCAAAGGCTTCAAATCAAAACTCCGGATCTTCAACTACCAAGTTTGAAATGATAACGTTCGAATCCTCAAATCATAAAGTGCTCTAATCTGAAACTCAAATTCAAGATCCCAAGCATCAAAGTCTTAGAAACTGACAACTAAATCAAAATTTTAAATCTCAAAACAAATAAAATTCCAACAATACAGGACACTAAGTATTAAAAAAAGCCAAATTCCAAATGAACTTTGATTAACTCAAATGAAGTTCTAAACATCTAAGTCTCAACCAAGGAAGGTTGGATCCTGGATCGCGACCGGGTCGCGAGCCGGTCCGATCTGAATTTTTTAATATATTTTTTTGATAATTAAAAAAATCAAAAAAATGTTGAAAAAATCTGAAAAAATCTGAAAAATAAGAAGTATAACAATAGAAATATTTTCATTCATTAACAAAAACTTTACTTTATAGTTTACATAAACTTGATTTGGTCTACATTTTTTACATAAGCTTTATACACTTCCCACGACATTGTATTATATACAGTTTGTCACACATGCTGATGAATATTATATTCCGGAGTCCCTTCTATAAAGACCCTATAATGCGGGACGAAATCGATTTAAACTATTCAAAACAACTAAATCGATCAAACCGATGCTAAACTAATTAAAACTATCTAAAATGCATAGACCCCTGATTATTATGCCCAAAACAGTTCCCTCCTGCGTCTGGCCATCCAGCCATGGCCCACGGTAGTCACGGCAGCCTCCTGTTGGCAGGAGAGTCCACGGCCCACTTTGAAGCGGCTTATGTTCGCATGTCTGGAAACCACATACGCACGCATCTTTGAACCAGCCCACTTCCGCCTAGTTATGGCCCATCCGGAGGCCTCGGTGGCGGACGCGCACGAGGGACCAGCAGGCCCCGCCGGGACAGGCCTCCGGACGCGCGCGAGCAGAGGGAGGCACCTCGGAAACTTCTGGATCCCACACGCGCGAGACATCTTGGCTGGCAGCTCTCGATCGTTGGCTTCCTTGCAACCTGGCGTTCAGATGGGGATGCAGCCATTTCTATCCATTTCATGCTGGTGGCCGGAGAAGGGAACGGAGGACGGAACGGGGACAGGAGGAAGAAGGGTCCTCCGATCACCGCCGTCGCCATCGACTTTTTTTTTCTCCCGTCTCCTTCTTATTCTCTGTCGTCTGAAGGAGGGAGCCCTGACAGAGTCCTGACAGGGTGGTCTCGTGCGGACGGCTCCGGAGGAGAGGTTGCGGTAGGAGAGGACTGAGGGGGAAGAGAGCCGAGGCCGGGGATCGCCGGTTCTCGCTTCTTCCGTAGCCCAATGGGGCTCAATCGTCTTCAGCCGTCGGAGGGACGGGATCCGCGAAGGAGGACGGCGACGAGTGTGGCGTCGATGGATCCGGGGATCGCCGGAATCCGTCTTCGTCGGCGCGAACTAGATCCGAGGATGACGATCCAGAAGTCGTCGTCGATCGGGTGGTGCCGTCCAGATTTGAAGACGACCGGACGAGGCGTGCGCTACGTTGTGTTACGCTACCAATAAGCTAGGCTACCGGTTACGCCTCGGCCGGGGAGCTCCGAGGAGGAAGGGGAAATGCACTAGTCGCCGGAGGAAGAAGATGATCTGGCTGCAGCCCTACGCTAAACTACGCTACACTACGAGACTACGCGGGAACACCCGGGAAAGGCTCCAAAAATTCTCACTGTGTCTATTCCATCGATAGAGCTCCTCCTCTTATAAAGTGGAGTCCGATTACAAGACTGGACAGACTTCAAAATATTTACAGACATGTCCATTTCAGAACTTAAAAGAAAACATTTAAAAGACTCCTTAAAAACGTAAAAAAATGACATTGACAGAAAAATAAACCTAAAAATGACAAAACAAATCTTTACATATTTTTTTGTCCCCATCACCCTAATATCGCAACTGAGTCCTAAAAAATCACCAAAGTAATGTTCATATGGGGATTGAATCGGGGTGGTGTCTACGGGTGATCTATAACTCATCCCACTCCACTCTTGGTCATTTGTAGGAAACCATGAGCCTTGAGATGAATCATATCCATAGGTCGGTTGTTCATATCGATGGTACTGATGTCCGCCATGTTGGGTATGTTGTGTTCCTCCACCCTGCGACCTCGCCCCATGGTCCATGTCTTGGGTCGCGTGGGTATAATGGTCTTCTTCAGTAAAGCGTTCTGCCATAGTAGGAGCTCTCTCCACATCCATGGATCTCTACCTACTTGAAGCTGTGGCTCCCTTCCCCTTGTGTCCCACTCTATCACCGCTGCTACTCTTCGAAGAAGAATCCTCCGAAGTTTGATACTGCAGTCGGATGTCAGGCTTCGAAGTGTCTTCCCGATCCTCATCGAGTGTCTCTGCATCTACTATGTCAAGAGGATCAGTTAAAATTTGCTTACCCTTTCCCTTACTTCGTGCACCTCTACTAGATCCTTCACCGGTCTTCCGTCTCTTTGCCACGACGGGCGGAATCTGAAATTCTTGGACGAGAGGGACGTCGTCAAGCACTCCTTCAGCCAATTGTCGATCTTCAGGATTGAACTCAGGCTCGCCTATCCCTTATTGATCATTCACCCACGCTACTAATGGATTTCTCTCATCAAATATTTGATCCAAGTCAATGTCTTCCTCTTAGATCGTTGGTTTCTCAATTTGACCACCTGAACTGGCTGTCCTCCACCGTTGTTCTTCCCGTTGATTTTGCTTCATTCGGTCTAGATTTTTCAACTTGAGCCTCATGTTGTAGTGGCAATACACAAGGTCTTCAAGTCTTTTTGACGTCAACATGTCCCTCTGCTTTGTGTGATCAAGCTGAACGTCGACTAATTCCTCTCGCAGCCGGATGCCGAAGTCGTTTGGCTAAGCACGATAGACACATCTGCCAAATCTTCATAACCGAGTGCTTTGCCATAATCCATCCACCAATCAACTACAAAAACAGAACTACGTCAGAATGATCAATAATCAATGTTAATATAAAGAATTAATTGATAACTACCCAGACTTAGGAGCATAACAACTCGCTCCACTCTTGTTGTCCCAAAATGATTAGACCGCATCCTATAGTGATACATCTTATTGCATGCAATTATTGACCGATCATCATCATCAAGCATCCTTGTGATGACCTTCTTGACATCATCAAGTAATTCATTTATTGTCCTGAATTGCTGACTGTAACAGTAACGAGGGTTGAAGAAGTAACCTAACAAGATATAAATGTTACTAATCAATCAAATCATATTTTCAAATACAAATGAATGAAGTAAAGGAGTAATGAAATATACTTGCAGCATGTATTGGCTGATGTAATGTTCGCTCTCACCGACGGTCAATAATGTCCCACCACTTATCGAAGTCAGACACGCTTTTTGCAATCTCATCCTTTGCCCTGTCTATTGCATTGTATAGATAACACATGTCCGCTTTTCTATCACCGTCGACTATCCTTAGCACCTTCACTATATGACCTACAATGCTCAATGTCTTCTTCACAACTTTCCAGAAATCTCTGCTCTCAATTATTTCCTCAACTTTCCTCAGACACGGTATAGATCCTCTAATTTTCAAACATAGAAGTAAAGAAGGTAATAAACCTATTAGGATAAAAGATAAATAATACATAGTACATACCATCTTCGAGGCCTATATCACGACGAATGTCCGAACGCTCTTGTCCGATCCCATATATGTGTACGGAATGTCTTGCCGGTTCGGCAATTTCTTCCCAAACTGTATCCTTATGCCGCTTTGAAGTTCCCTTCGTCGCTTCCAATTCTAGTAGATGTCGTCGGAATTGTGCTCTTACCTCTGGTGGAGCACGAGAGCACGGGAGCACGTTGCCCTTCATTCCGGCAAGGTAGTGTTTTAATCTAAAAATACCACTGTGCGTAACTTTATCACAGTATTTACATTGCATTTTCCTCCCCTGCGGGATCCTGGGGTTGCGCAACCCAGTCGCTGGGTCGCGCGACCCAGCGATCGGGTCGCGACCCAAGGGGATCCCCTGCTCCGGTCGGGCCAGCCAGATCCCGATCAGGCCCGTCGGCCCAAAATCCGACCGGATCGGGTCCGGGTCGCAACCCGGATCCAGATCCGGCATTCCATGGTCTCAACTAAGCAAACAACTAAAGCAAGAATAATTCAAATCAGGAATCCAAAACAAAAAAAGTATTGAGACTTGGAGCTAAGGTTTCCAACTCAAAATAATGAGGGGATCCCAAACCAAGGAACCTTTAAATGTGAAATTTTAAGTCATCATCCCGAATCCCAAATCTAAAACATCGAGCAAAAACCTAACGTCTCAAAATTCTCAAACATAACAACATTTGAAATCAGAATCTCAGGTTCCCAAATCTGTAAATTCAGATTCCTAATCCAAAGTCTCAATATCAAAGATCCAAATCTGGGGAAATGCAAACTCCCCCAAATCTGAAATACAAAATTGAGTCTCCAAATCTTGGTCCTTGAATATGAGAAATTTCAAAATCAAAAGCCCACATAACTGAAAATTGAAAACTCAAATCAGACTTCCTAAATCAGAAAGCTGAAGTCAAGTGCATTAAACCCAAAACTGGAATTGAATTTCCCAAATTGGAAATCACTAAAAATCTGAAATTCCAATCAAATCCTGAAATCCGAGAGTTGTAACAAAAAAAGAAAAGAAAAGATAGGATCTGAAAGTCACAAATATCAAATCTGAAATTCCTTGGTTTGGTCATGAGTTTTTGTCATTTGGATTAAGATTTCATTGTTTGAAATTTTAGGTTTTTTGGTTTGATGTTTTATGATTTTGATTCTGATTTCATAATATAAGGATTTGTTTCTTTTTATATAAAAATTTATATTTAAGAATTTTTTGAATCATCTATTTTCAGATTTAGTATTTGAGTTTCTACATTTGGGATTTGAATTTGGAATTTTAGGAGTTTCTCAGGCCAGTTTTCAGACTTGGTAATTTTTAGGATTTAAGATTTCAGATGTTTGAGTTGGCTTTGGAATTTCAGACTTAGAGAATCTTATTTCAGGATCCTCAAACTTAAACTTTAAAGTTTTCAGATATAAATTTTGAATTTTTTTTCATGTTCAGATTTACAGATTTTTCAGATGTTCAGGTTGCATGGATTTGAGCTTTGATGTTTAAATGTCAAGTTTCAGTTTAGGAACACGGGAATTTGAGACTTCAAATTTGACAGTTTGTAGACTGGTTTAGAATTGAATTGGTGATCGGTTCATGGACTGATATTTCTGGTTCACAAACTGATCTTTGATTGATTTGAGGATTGGCTTTATGACTGTTTTTGACTGATTTACTGAATGATCTAAAAAATTTGTTATATGGTTATCAGGGTGGCTGATTATTAATAGTTTAAATTCCTCCAATTTGGTTTGCAACCCTTCCAAGTTCATATGACTGTTTTAGCTCCCTATGAGAATATAGTGTGAGATGCCATGCATGATGCATGTTACATTATGGTGCATGTGGAAAGGTATGAAGGAGCTATATAATTTTCATTCCATTTTGACATGATGTATCATTCTATCATCCTCACTTAATCCAATGGTCGATTTAGCATGGTGACATACATGACCTCCCCTTAAATTATAGGGATTTTATCTCTCTTAATAGATGGAGTTTGGTACTCCCTATTTCGGGAGGGGGGATCGGTGTAGCATGGGAGCGTGCCCATCTACTAATCCAGAATCGATCCACACCGGGGACTTGCCCGAGTGTCTGTCCAAGGTCAAATACCATAGGACATGGCCTTGTGAATGCCCAAATTATAAATTTTAATTGCTTTTGTTGTTTCTTTGCTTCACTGTTTTAGAATTGATTTGATGTCCAATGGTCTTGATGGCATGTCGTCATTATTTTTTGGCCTTGATGGCCTGTTTGGTCTTCATCAGGCCCATTTTCTTGGATTTCTTCAATCGCTTGGAGTACCTTTGACTTCCATAACATCTGACTATCTGAGCATGCTTCTGGTTTCAGGTCATTTTCTGGGTACTCTGGGTTTTCTGGGTTTTGAGTTTTCTAGGTATCTGGAAAGGTGCCAGGTTAGAATCTTCTGGGATTTTGGGTTTGTTTTGGGCAGATTCCAGGTTGGAACTTTTCTCGTTTATGGTGTTCTAGATTGTTCCAGACTGGGAAATTTTCTGGTTTCTGGGATTTTTTTAGCATCTGGACTGATGCTAGGATTCTGTGTTCTCATAACAGACAGGTTTGGTGTCTGTTTAGGGTTGGCTGAGACCTTGGTGTTTATGGGGTTTCAAGGAGCCGTGACAGGTGAGATGTTGATGATCTACACATAGGCACATGGACCCGGATGTGAGGATTTTGGATTGAACAAGTAGCTGGTGTCAATTCAAGAGTATTCGAGACCTTGGGTGCCTGTAACATAAGGCATCGGTAGTCTGAAAAATGGAGGGTATTAAGACTTGTGGGCATGATTATGGGGTAACTTGAGAGTTTGGGATCCTGCATGAAGGGTCTATTCCAGCAAGATTTTCAGGATTTGAATTTACAGGTTTAGAAGAGTATGCATGGAGAATATTGATGGCTGGGATGCAGTGTGTGGCCATGGAGCTATATGACAGCATAGTTTATAATAAAATGGGGTCTGCGTAGGGCATTTTTGGGACTTTGATAAGATCTGTATCATGGATTTTAAGCCTATTTGGCGCACGGAGCCTTTCTTCATGGGACGGCTGAAGGGAGCTTGCAGGGCATCCAGCCACAAGAAGCTGGGCTTTTATGGGAAGGAAAGGGAATGGGGTGAGGGTGCAGCATCAATGCGTCATAGAACCCCATCTTACCTCATCCTGTTCTTTTTCTTCTTCTTCTCTCCATTTCTTTTGAAGACATCGACACCCTCCGGATGGCAGTAACGATGTTGTCCCTTTGTCTTTTTCCTTTCTGATGATCGATTTCTTTGACCACCCTTCCGATTGGATTGTTCTATTCAGGGGAAGAATTCGTTTGCCTCTTTTGGAGAGGGGACCCATCAATTTTGCAAACCGTCGAAGATTTAACCGGTTGAGGTTTATCCTCTTCCAAACTCGGTTTCGATATACCGACATCAGTGTTTATCGACCAACACGTACGTTTTTTCCGTCCGCACGTGTGTTACACTCATTTTTAAGGGTTAGGATTTTTTGGTTTCCACAATGTCCTTAAGATGTTGGAATCCTAAAATGATGTATAAATAAAGTTCAAATCAAGCTTAAGAAATTAAGTTTGCATTTTATTAGATTTATGGGGCTATAACTGCTACATGTGTACGATTTACAATGTTTGTTTCCTATTTCATGAGTTGTTTGTGACGGTTAATGAGAGGTACTTGAGTTTCTCGATGTAATAAACATTGAAAATTCGAACCTTCCGATAAAGAGATGTTCAAAGATATTTTAATAATCCCAAGCCTTAATATATTTATATTCTTATGCGTAACAGTATTTTGATTAATACCCTTAAAATATATCATATATTTTCATGGTAATACGTTAGCCAAAGATGATAAAGATTTTTTTCTCAAATGAATAGAAACCAAATAAATTTTCAAATCATACAAATGTATTTTATATGTTTTATAAAAACAAGGTTTCACACTGATTTACAGCCTATGAGTGCTTCAAAATTGGCCTGAATTGAGCTATGAAAATAGTCTCGAACTCGGCTTCAAAAATGGGTCGTAGTGGGCACTCGAAATCAATACTTTTGACATATATTCCCATCTGATTTTTTTATTGAGGGTAAAATTTTAGTAAATCTAAAATTTACTATTTCCTATTCTTCGGGTCTGAAACTGTCTGCAGTGGAATCAAACTTCAAGTTTATTTGGCTCCCTTTGTGTAAAATTTTGGTGTGAACAAGAGGTCACCGGGGTCAGCATGGCCAGCCAAAGTTAAGATCCAAATAGGCCCGAGCAAAGATTTCTTAGTCAGAATCAGCCTCTGTTGTATCAGTCCTCCAAAAACTGAAAAAGGGAAAACAAGAAGAAACACTAAGATTAGTCCCCAACCGAACCACGGTAGACATGCGGCTAGAATCAACACTGTTTGGCGACTCCCATAGGTTGGGGTGGCAATTTACACCCCCTACCATAAGAGGCATTAGATCCCACTAGGATCAACTCCAATGTATCTAGCAAGATCCCAAATAAAGTCAGCTTGATACTAAGTGGTCGGGTCAACTTCTCAGCACGATAGCCCAATGGATTCTGGCTAACCAGGAGGTGGTGGGTCCAAGGATCTGCCCACTCCAGAAGATAGCAGCAGCAATGTAGTCTGTGGAGCATTGCCCTCCGGTTGCCACATGATAGCAGCCGTCCCCAGCCCCCACCCCGACTCTAAGAGAATCACGGAAGATCTCACTGAGATCTCATCTCTTTGACCCCGAGGCAAGAAACAAGAAGTGAGATGGCAATCCTAGTTGCACCCTCTGGTCACCTTCCCAAACAATGGTGTACAATTCTAACCCAATATGCTAGAAGTTACCAAAAGCAACAGTTTGACAGATGAAAATGTAAAATTTCTGGGCTTCTCTCCTTCCCTTAAAGAAACATCTGTCCTTAACATAAAAATGCATAGGAACAAGAAGATTCAAAGTGAATAAGCATCAGCATGTGTACTATCTACAGGCCTACAATAATCCTTCAAACACCTGAGGCATCAAATCAAGCAACTGAAGTATTTTTGAAATCTTCGGCATTATACTATTAAATAAGTTTATCAAAGTTACTAAGCCATCCAACTCAAAATTTTAAGACAACTAAGTGATGTACACTTTTAATGTTCAGACAAATATTTTTCGTACTTCTATGTGAAACTATTCTAGCATGATTTTGTACAATCTAACAAGTGATGTACGCTTTTTAACGTACAGTTTAGTCCTTCCCGGCAGATTTTGTCATGTGAACCACCAACGTGGCATGGTGACATGCATATAACCCAACTTACACTGATTTTCGCACAAAGTAATAGTTATTGGGTCAATCAACACAAATCTTTTAGATAATAAGTAGTGTAGACACTTTTTACATTCATTAGGACATCTTTTGTACTTATCGTGGGACTGTTCCAACAGAAAATAACTTCCTTAGTCATGGTGAATAGCGACGTCACATCATGACATATACTGTTCTGACAAAGCATCAACATCTCGCCACTTGACATCTACAACCATGTACCCAGCGGCAAGATATCGGTAATCGTCCTTTATGGCAAGAAGAAGTTAACGATCAACGGTACTATCTACATCAACGGTAAGTTTCGACGCCTAAAGACTCGCGCTTGGACAATAACCGAAGACACAAAACGCAGCCGGAGAAGGCCGCCCAATAACTTACCGTTGTAGTCGCACTTCCGGAGCATCTGCTCCAAAATCTTCAGGCACGTCGTATCGTCGTCCACGACGAGGACCCTCATCCCAGCAGGAAACTTGTCCGACACACCCTCCTCCGTTTTGGGCACCCCATAGCCGCCACCGACGCCAGTCCCCGGCACCCCCACCTTCTGGAGAGTTGCCATCACCAAGATCCGCAACGAATCAGCACAATCCTCCACCTCCCTTGACAACCGCTCCGATCAACTAGCTCCACCGGATTCCCCTCCGCATCCGACCGCCCAGGATCGGCGCCTAAAGTATCCTCCACCCGGTCGACCAGAATACTGCGTAGGGCTCTTCGGAATGGGCGTAGGACGCCTCCGGAGAATTGTCCTCTCAATCCTCGGAAAGGCCCGCCATTAGCAGGATGGAAACCCTCGTAGAACACTCGATCCCGGGATCCACACCCATCGAAGTGGAGAGGAGGCCGTGGGGGCAGAGGATATCCCGCAGAAGAGGACGAGGGCGCGAGTGCTTGCACGGATGCCTGAGAGGCGGTATTTATATGCGGCCGGCGGCAATAATTTGCGAGCAAAAGGATAAAAGAGTTGGCACGGATAACAATGGCAGTGAATGGCCCGTGTGGACAGAAATCAGAGACATGCCGAGAAAAGATGAAAGCAGCGGAGAGAGAGACGGAGAAGACAAAGCCGCAAAGAGGCAGGCGGCACAGCAGAGAGAAGGAGAGGGGAAGCAGGAGAAGAACCCGTGCGACGAGGGAAGCGAATTAGAAGGAGAGTGAGGTAGGAATGCGTTGGGAAAGTGGAACCCCCACGGCCGCCCTCCCCGCATCGAAGCTCGGCTTTCCTTTCTTACACTCCCTCCGGTGAGAGAAAGAGAGAGAGAGAGAAATGCGGAGCGAGGACCACGGCGGCGGGAGGACCGAGGAGGCTCGCTCGTCAGCGCTCTGGCGGCGGCGGCGGCGGCGGCGGCGGCGGCTCGATCCAGCTCCCGCCTGGCTCGCGGAGCCGTAGCCGCTGCGAAGCGTCGTCCGCGGGCATACGCCGACCAATCAGAGCAGCGTATATGACGACGGATTATTATATATATATATATATTAGACTTGCTTATTTCGTTTGGCTGTTGTGAATCAAACGCTGAATCCTGATTTTGAGATGGATCGACTCGAATCGATTTGCCGATTTTAATATAGATATGTTGATTTGCATTTTATTTATTTAAATATTATTTTTGACAAATATACGTGTATATGCCGGGTTCAAATTTTCGCCTGACAGAGATCCCTCTTTATAGTGTCTCTAATCATTTCTTAATAAACCGATTTATTGCCTCATAAATGCGATTCCGGCTTCTAAAATCGACGCCGGAAGCTTCCAGAAACGGATTCTGAGATCGGATGATATCCGATCGCCGGATCTCGTTTCCGAACTACGGCGGTGCACGGTTTTTGAGTTTTCTTTTTCTTTTTCTTTTTCTTTTAACAAAACAACCGAATAACGTAAATCAGTTAACTACTTAATATTATTAATTTATTTTATTTGAGATGTAAAACTAATTAAATATTTAAGTTAATTATTCATTCAAACATACTTATTTTTAGTTAAACATAGTTAAAATAAAAAATATTATTTGATTGTAAAAGAACTACACAAGTAAATGTTATTTAATTGAAGACAAATAACACATCGCTCTGCCATACTATTAAAATAGGAAGGTGCATTAATTTACAATAGACCTCTGGCCTCTAATTCGATGATTTGATAACGCGTCTTGAATAACCTCTTGATTTATCACTTGCGTCTAAATAAGCTCGATCTTAAAGTAAATTATGTAGTTTTTTATTTTATTTTTTTAAGATGTGATACTTTGGAGAGAATAAAAATAATACATATAAAGTACATTCAACTAACACATTTGAATTGATTGTTATGTAAATATTTCAATCAAAATAGATTCATACGTTTGCCACCAACCGATAAGATAGATAATGAATTAAGACCATAAATTTTCGAATTAAGCCTAAGTAAATGCAACTTTTATGAGGTGTTTGGTTGTGTGGTAATAAAGTTTTTCTTATATATTTAAAAAAATAAAAATTTATTAAAATAAGTATTTGACAAACATGATAAATTTATGTTTCGAAAGTGATTTTCTTCTTAGATAGAAAAGAGAGTCTCACTTCTTTCTTATCTTTCGTGATCTCTCACTTTGTTTGATCATATATGATAATTACTCTTTTTTGTTGTCACATCCCTTCAAACATGATAATTTTATGTCATGAGCTGATTCACTTTTTATTTTAATATAATTTTTTATCATAAAAATGTAACAAAAGTTATCATGCAACCCGACACCCCATTATCCGGGGATCTTCTCGGAATCTGAATTTGGTTAAGAACTCCCAGGGGAGCAAAAAGTGGGATTATCATCCCACGAGGTTCTCTTTTCTTCTTCTTTTTTGTTGATCTTGTTCTTGTTGTTCTTGCAGATTTTCAGGTCAACCATTGAACGAGTCTGAGCCTTCAGAAAGGTACCTGCTACACATTTATCATGCAGAAAACGATCTCCATATTTATTTTCCGAGGAAGTCAAAGTCAAACTACAGGTGAGGTTTGTCAGCCGAATCTTTCACTGGTCGCATCCCATTGGTTGCTCTCGGAGATTCCGAGGATAAAGAAAATGGATATATATAAAAAAATATATATGTATGTATATATATGAGACAAGGAGAACTATCTGTCCTTGTATGAAAAGAATATGTGTACCTGTAAGCCCTCAAAATAGTTTCGCATTGAGTCCGGAACATTTGTTGACTACGAAGATCATGTTTATATCGTGGATTTAAATGGAAAAAAAGAGATGTATTTATGACTATTGAAAAGATCAATAATATATTTTGTTAATACTGTGTTATATTTTGCCAACCAATCTAATCTCTTTTTGTGCTTTACTAATGTCCTCTACATTTGACCATCTCCTCTGTGCATTTTTCATGGTCATAAATAAATAGTTTAGAGTTGAATGTAAATTTATAAATATATTTTAGTTTATCTCTACTAATATCTCCTACATTTTACCATCTCCGGACTCTAAACGAAGGGGGTACTCTTGTCCAAATATTACCTACTTGTTGGTATGTATGTATATGTGCATATATATATATATATATATGGTCTTGCCATCTTGGTATCGGAGGAGTTACTAGTGTCATAATATATAGAAGGCGTTTGTGTTGGTTCTTCTGAAACTCTTAAATTTATATTAGATATGGTTAGACTTAACAAACACCATGGGACTCACAACTTTCGTGAGGTGTTTGATAGCATAATAATATTTTGTACATTTTTATGATAAAAAATTATATTAAAATAAAATATGAACTAACCGATGACAAAAAATCATCATTTTTTGAGAGACGTGATAACAAAAAAGAGTAACTACCATATATGATCAAACAAAGTGGGAGATCACGAGATTAAAAAAAAAGGTGAGATCATCTTTTTTTGTCTAATAAGAAAATCATTTTAAAAACATAAAATTGTCATAGTCACCGAACACCTATTTTAACAAGTTTTATTTTAAAAACATGAAATTATAGTAAAAACTCAAATTATCGTGCAACCAAACACCCCATGAGCATAAGACATAGGAGAGATGCAAATCTTCCTAATGCTTGATATATTAAAGATAATCAAGACAACCGGAGTTTTGCGCCTGCCATCATTAATGCCCAAGTATATGTTCTCATAGTCCACAATTTGTGTATTCTTTCATATTAATACAATGAGATCCTTGTCGATGTGGGCCTATGTAAGTTGGGTGGAGGGCACTGTGAGGAAGATGAAAGTTGCTGGTTTGGTTGTTGATGCTGGCTTGGATTTGGATAGGTGACAGATGATAGAAAGTCAAGAAGATCAACACTAGTTTGAGCGGTGGCTTGTTAAGAGTTATGACAGTGACAGTCTCTCTGACACACACTCTCTCTATCCTCTCTCTTCTTGTTTTTTATGCCCAAGAACCAACTGTAATTCCTTCTTTGTTTATTACTGTAATACTAGGGCGGTCAACGGGTCGGATTCGGTAGGGAAATCACTAAAATCCGATTCCGATTCCGATAAAAGTTAAGAGGTTCCGATTTTGATTTCGATAATTTCGGAATCATACGTTTCGATTCTGATTCTGTTATCGAAATCGGATCTAAATCTGATAATTTTTGAGATATATATTAAATATTATTTTTTATTCGAAAATAAGTTAATAATTCACATATAATTATTGAAATTTGATATTATCTTTTTAAACTTTTATTTTTATCATGTTAACATTTTATATAATATATTTTATAATATATTTAACTTTATTTCTAATTTTATTTGTATATTTTTAATCGAAATCGAATTAACGAAAGCGGAATTAATTGAAAAAATATATTTGTATATTTTATTAACTCCAATATATAGTTAAATGTTATGGTCAGATGATATATAGTTTGGATATTTTACCAAACAATCTTAAAAATCTGAACCCTTTGAGTCTCAGCAAACATTAATGCTACAATATTTTATCAATCGGGCTAAGATAACTAACTTCAAAGGTAAATAAATATATTCAGCCAAATGAAACGGCCCACGGCATTTATAATATATATATTCTGTTTTGAGTTGGTTGGCACATAACACATAAACAAATTCTATAGGCTCCGGGAGAACTAAATGCGAACACATGCACCTTGTTTTGGACGAAAGAATGTGATGAGTAGAAGACTTGTAGTAGCACGGGGAGGATTAGAGATGAAGAAGGCCCTATTTAATAATATTATTAGGCACGTCTATCGCTATCGATTTTAAAATTGATCTCGATAACGATCATTAAAACATGTTTGACTAGTAGTATCGATTTTGGAACTGTCGGTAGAAATAAAATATGTTGTGTGATACACATGTCAACTTGTATCAAATTTGATATTGGTATTCCAACTTCTAAAAAATATCAATATGAATATTGATACGGTATTAATTTTGAAACTCTAACCAAACCGGTCACGAGGGTGACAACAGGCTCGTCTCGACCCCGCTTGATTAAGGCTCAATTCAAAATATATCGGACAGACACAGTTGCTGGCCCGACCCAAATCGGCCCATAAAAATGATCACATGCCATGGATTGGCCTGATTTAAGTCGAATTTTTTATCTCACAAACATATTATATATTGTCGTATTCAACCCACTTAATCATCAAAGATAATATTATAAAATTAATAATAACTTAACTTAAAATATATCTTCGACGAGAAAAAATGATACTTTTAATTAAATTATAACACGGAGAATATTGAGGTCGAGTTGATCTAGTTCGGTCCGTCTTGGCCCGGTCGATCATTGGTTTGAACTCAAGCCCAAGCCCACCTCGTTTGGTCTACTTGGCTCGCTTCCCAAGTCTACATATGTTAGCATGCTGGCCTAACTCATTGCCACATCTATTTGTTTTGGTATATCTATCTATCTATTAGAAGTGCCAGTAGCCATTTCGTCGACAAGCATCCGGATGAAATCGCGGCTATGTACATTCCTACGCAGTATCCATCGTCCGCCGTCCATCTGCCTTCGGAATAATCCCCTCAACCTTCGCCCCTCCCGATGGATGCGCCGCCCGCGATCTCACCCTCCCGCGATGACTCCGCCCTCGGCGTTCCCCCTCTCCCGACGGATGCGCCGCCCGCGATCTCACCCTCCCGCGATGTCTCCGCCCTCGGCGTTCCCCCTCACCCGACGAATGCGCGTCCCTCTACTCTCGGCCTCCCCCCCTCCCGACGAATGCGCCGCCCTCGATCTCCCCCTCCCTCTCGGCCTCCCCCCGATCGCTGCCCTCAGCCTTCGCCCCTCCCGACGGATGCACCACCCTCAATCTCCTCCTCCCGCGATGACTCCGCCATCGGTGTTCCCCCTCCCGACGGATGCGCCGCCCTCGAAGTATCCGGGTTCAGCTCTGCTTTGTGTTCCCGACCCAACGGATTCGGCTACGACATCGCCCCCCGAAGGACTCCGCCTTCGATCTCCCTCTCCCGCGATGACTCCGCCCTCGGCGTTCACCCTCCCGACGGATGCGCCGTCCTCGAAGTACCGGATGATCCATCCACCGGATGTCGGGTACATTCACAGTCTCTTACGTAACCATCGATCTCCTCTTCCATGCCGTCTCTTGTTAAGTTAATCACGATAGATTGGAAGTGCCGCCACCGCCTTCTAATGTGCTCCTACTACTGAACTACTCTTCCTTGCGAGACCGTCTCGGCACAACCCGACGTCTTCTGCCTGCAACATCACAGCGCACTCCCGAGCTCCTGTGATTGCCACCGAAAGATCGTGAATTTACTTGATAGAAGCATTGTGGACAAGGTTAGTCTATTACCTATTTTATTTTCCCACGTCTCAAATCTCTCATCTTTTAGACCTTCGTTCGTTTGGTTTTCCAGCCTTTTTTATTTTCTAGCCTTCCCATGTTTTATTGTTGAATATTGGATATTAATAATAGTTAAAAGAACGTACGTAGCATATGACAAATGAAGATAGTGACCAACAAAGTAGCTTGGTCCAATTAATAAGGTATCTACCTTATAATCTAGGCTGATGAAATCCCGGGCAGTCTGAATTAATTTTGAATTTTATATTTTGAATGCAAACGTTCCTGGTGGATATGGGACTCTATTAATTATGATGGCAATCTGTTAAATGTTGTAGGTTCAATTCAAGGTTGCAGATTGATTTCTTTGGATAATTTGCTGACTTCTTACTTAGTGCAATTTATTCAACCAAAAACTCGTGAGTGCTCCCTACGCTATTGTTTGATATGTTTTCTGGCAAATTATTATATATTCTTCACGAAAAACTTATTGTTTTACATAATTATTTGTCGGGTGTTTATAACTTGTTTTGAATTAAATGTATGATGTTGTAATCAAATCAAATATTCAGCTACCAGACAATCTGGTATAATCATGTAACAACTAGATTGAACAATTGTAAAAATTCAATTTTAATTGACCACTTATCAAACAGTGTCCTTCCAAGGCCTTGTCAATTAATTAAACACATTATGATGCCTCTCACCTAAAAAATCTCACTTCAGAAAACCCTAAGGACGGTATCCACATAAGCAGCCTTGTGGTTTCCATCAATAGATAACACTTCCGCTGGACCTATTTGCTTAATAAAGCGACACTACAGACTTCAAGAGGCAAGGCAAAAAAAACCAGCAATTCCTTCTTATTTTGGTCTACACAACCCACTTTAATCTAATGGGAACCCCCTCTCTGAGATTACCCCCTCCCCCCCAAAAAAAAAGTTTTGTCTATGAATCCCCGAGTTTCTTGACCATCTTAGGAACCTTGAGAAGTGACGTAAAATGTAACAGTAAGCTGGATGCTGCTGCTTTGAACAAATACATCTGCCACCAACCTACAAAAGCCTTACTTTCCAGTTCCCGTCCTTGATGCCTTCCCATGAATCTATCAAAAACTGGACCCAGTCAGCAGAAGAAATAGCATCATCTGAGAAAGGACTACCAAGATACTTGAAAAGTGGAAGCCACAGCGATCCAGGAAGCACTAAGATGGGCCCTTACCCATGAAGGTAGTTTCATGATTGAAAGTGATGCTCCCAGAATAGTCAAAACAATTCACAATGAAGGTGAGGTGCATTGGTCTGCTGCGGACATCAAATCTTGTCAACAACTCGTTGCTACAGTGAGAGGCCATCCTTTTAGAGTTAGATTATTTCCACCTTGGTTAGATCCTGGCATAAAACAGTGTCATATTAAACCTCACAGCTTTGAACTTCGAGCACAAATTCAAGAATAAATGACCAAATATGTATCTGCAACTGCTAGCAAGTTGAATGATTAAGAGCATGGTACTCAGGTTGGGATCAGCCCCTTGATCGGCCATGCCAATGATGATCCGGATCTGGATCGGATTGTCTAGCTTAGCTGATCTGACAGGAAAAACCAATCCAAGGTCGGCCTTTTTCTTTTTTCCTGTGTCAATGGGTCGATATACATACAAAATCAACAAGAGCAACAGAAGGGAGCGGCTGGGTGGAAGTCAAAAACTCCAAACAGTAGGTTTCTATACTTAAATTGGAGGGGGGGATGCAGGCTGATTCCAAGAAAACAATCATTCTTGGTTTTTGATGTGCTGTATCTGTAGATCAAACAGAAACATGATGTGCTGGTTCGTTTGCATCCCTATGGCTCTGACAAGGAATAAGATATCTTTTACTGTGCAGCAAGAGTGTTACACTGTTTGGATGGTACAATAAATAGGATTCCAATAGTGATATTAGGATTTCAAGGTTAACAACATCACAAGCAGACTGAAATTTGCTGAAGATGGCAGCATTGACACTTGAAGTATCTAGCCATAGCTTTACTCCGCGAGCTGCCAGACTAGATTAAAAAGGTATGCATCAGAAGAAAAAAAAAGGATCAACAGTCAAACATCTGCATAAACTGATAGAAAATAACACAGTTCTAAACTATCTACTACTAGGTTGCTTAGTATGGGCCTCTAGAAAGAACTGAACATAAATTTTAAAGATCAAATTTAGGTGGTATATATAAAAATAGCAGTACGTGTACGATGATGTATTGGCCTGGTTCACCCAATCAATTGATCCGGATCAGGATTGACCATAGCCCACCTAATCCAACCTGGATGGACCGATCCTTGCAGCCTTGCCTTGGCTATGAGAGCTCGAACCAATCTGAATGTATGATCTTCTGGGAAGGGGCTCTGACTTCTTAAAGTTTCCTATCCTTGCAACCTAGGCACTATTCCTTTGCAAGGTCTCAGCATCTTCAGAGCTCCCTGACCTCTCAGACTTCTATAAAATCTTCTGATTTTTAGTACTGTGAAATGACAGTACTTCTCTTCAATTTTTACGTAACAGCCTTCCCTAAGTGTATCATTGTTACATATGATCTAGATGATATAATCATCTCTAAAGAAATAAATTTTTTGAACCTCAGACCTTCCTGATTTTATATTTTTTTTCAATTGCTTTTATTATTTTCTGCTTTTTTAGCTCGTAGAAATTCTCAAATATGTTAGATTTATGATTGTTTCATACTTTAGCCATTTACATCTTTCAGACATTTTCTGGCTTTTGGTTTTATGAGTTTCAAAGTTTGATATCTTTCTGGACTATAGACATTACTTTCATATTTTCATTGTTATTTATTTTTCTATTCTATGAGAACTCTGACTTTTATTTTACCTTTATATTTCCATATTTATGAACTTTCTCGGTTTGCAGATTTACAAAACTTTTTCAGTTTTTAAATTTCTGATTCAAATGATTTTATGATTTGTCTTGGACTTTCTGATCTGACCATGTTCGGATTCTCAATTTTAAGCATCTTTCGCACTGTGGAGTTTTCTGGGATTTTCGTATTCTGACAATTTTCAAATTACTTAACCATGTATCTGGATGGTTGTCAGGATGGTGCCTTTTGCTAATTCTAATAATTAGATAAATAATTAGAAAATAGTGAAAAAATGATGGTTGTATATTTAATTATCTGCATGTAGGTGCCTATGAACTAATAGTGAATAAAATACTAAAAATAAAATAATAGTCTACCGATTTGGTATTCAATTGTTTTCACAGACTGATAATGATTTGTTTCAAAAATAAAATAAAAAATGTTTGATGATTTGGTCTGATTCATTAGCAGCTTCTTGAAGTCTTCCCCCTTTTCCTTTTTTTCTACTGAAGTTTGATATTTGTCAAGGCATAATTACATCGATCTTTCATGAATTTGCTTCTCTCCCAACGGCTACCATCTAGCCACTGCCGGTGAAGATAACACATGCCGAATTTGGGACCTGAGGAAGCGGAAGTGTTTGTACATTATTCCTGCTCATTCATCTATCATTTCGCAAGTGAAGTTTGAACCTCAAGAAGGATACTTTCTTGGAACTGGTTCCTACGATACCAAAACAATGCTATGGTCTGGCAAGGATTTAAAACCCTTGAAGACACTAATTAGACATGAAGGAAGAGTCACAGATCTTGATATTACCGGAGGTATGGCTGACGACAATGTAGCATTTTCCACCCTTTTCTTTGTCTCTGCATATCTTGTGGATAATTGTGTTCATCTTCTTAGTTCTTACTGGGTAACTCCATCCTAATTGACACATGGCCAGACGATAGCCACGGTTGCACATGACAAGACCATAAAAATATGGACCAGCAAAGATGAGAAAGATGCCATGGAGGTTGATGACCAGCCTGCAGCATGAGGCCCTCACGGTCTCCTGAGCTAATGTATGATGTAGTTGTCCTCGATGTAACCTGTAGCATAAGGTAGTCTGAAATTTTTTCTCAATTTTGATACATGATTTTGCAGCCACAATTTGTAACTTCTTCCAAGTACATGCCTGTGGTTAGGTGAGGCAACTTTTCTTCTTCTGGGTCCTATGTTTATTTCAATCTTGTTAAAGTCTTTTTAGTTTTCTGAATGCAGCTGTTTGAAAGGGCATCACAGAAATAGTTTTTTATAAATACACCTCTGCTGTATGCGAGTATATTTGTTTCGAAATTTTTGACATCTCTCAAGTTTTTGGGTGGCTTTCATATATTAAAAATATATTTTCTTTAATGTATTTATCTCTCTCTTCGGCATAATTAAGAAATAATGCTTCCCATAAAGAAAGCTACCCTCTAAATGTATCACATACTTCCATCTGTTTGGTAAAGGATAAAGCTGGTGAGTTTGTGTGACCTGCTAAGTCATCCGGATCCTCTAAAAGAACTAGAGCTAGGAGAACGACAAGCCGTTCGATAGGTAGAGAGTAATTAACTTCTTCACCGAGTATTTGGCTTATAGCCATGCCGTGCATATATGGTGTTCCTTTTCATTATTATCTGACAAAAAAAATAGAAAATGCAATTGCTTATGATGCTTGATCTCAGTGTTCCTCACCTCTAGAACACGATCTAATTGCTTGTGGTGCGTTCTGACGAGGAAGACCATCTGCAAAGACAGGTTCGGTTCGGCTTAATTTTTTAACTTGATCTGGGCCTTTTTTATTTTTTCTTTTCTTGTCGCTTCATATGCCAAAATTTCACAATCTGATTCCAAAGTAACTCAGAATTTAATAACAAGCTCTAAATCTGTTATTTTTTCCGTCTATAGATCGAACCAGAAATTAAAAATTTCAGATTTTCTTGATAACTAATAAATATTATATGATTTAAACTAATTTTCAATAGGCATAACGTTATTCTGGTTTACACCTTAGGAAGAAAAAACAATGAAACCCTTTTCTTTTATACTTGGGAATTGTGTCATGCTTGTCCACATGCTTAGGCTGCACCTTTTGGGGGCCAAGACGCCAGTGCGTCTTATTTAAAGTTTTCACTGGACACATAAAACTCCAAGTGGCCTAGACACTCGCCAAGGCAGGGATGCTTTAAATATTTATGTTATCAATTTTTTTAATTTTCTATGATTCTTTTACCGCGTGATTGCTTCATAAAATTACACTGTAATTTAGTGTCTACGTTATTCTTATTTGTCGTGTACACATCCTTGCATCATGCTAACTTGATTTAAGAGCATCGTAACGATTGAGATTTCCTTCACAGGGTTATTTCTGTAGGAAAATAATAGGTGCACGTTGGTACATCAGAGGATGTGAAACAAAATTAGCAAAGTTAACACAAGTGACATATTTGAGTTTTTGTCTCCTTGTGATGCATTGGGCCATGGGACACGTATTTCTTCCAAAACAGCTGGTTTAATGGTAGAAAATGTCAGCTTTATAAGCCTTGCAAATGGTCAAGATAGAGAGGGTGCCTTCGGTGCACATTTAGCAACGTACAAAGTATGTTGGGCAAATGGTGAATGTAACTTCAGAGATATTCTTGCTGTCTTTGATGAAATTGCTTAGAATCCTGTAATGATTTCATGTAAGCAAACTATATTAAGGGTTATCATTCTCTTTTCCTTCCTACAGAGAGCCAGTTGTCAAATTTAGCCTCACGGAGACTTCTATAGGGTCAACGATTTCCATTGAAGTGGCATTTTTTTCTTCGAGTTCTTTATCTCCTTTCATATTAAAGGTGACACTTAATTTTTCTCTTCAGCGGAATATTTGTAAGATGATAAAGTCAATTTGCATGCAAGCATCATGTACTTTGTTTAATACGACTTTTTTTCGATTCTTCCAAATTATTAAATAATATTATTTAGATTTTAGTCGGAGATAGAGATCTGTCTACTCAAATTTTTGTACCATATATTTTTTCGATTCTTAAATTTTTTTATAGAATTTCTCACAGTCACATTACAAATTTATATTTATTCAGTATAGAAAATATTACAAGAACACGTGCGAAACACGTGATTTAACTAGTATATATGAGGTACGTGTAGAGGAGGTTACTTGGGCAAATTTATTTATTTATTTAAAGACATTTTCTACGTACCTACCAACCGTTGTTAGAATTAGAGACCAATAGTTGGTTAAGCCAAATCAAACAGAACGTTTATTCTCGTGCCCTGCAGCCTCCAACTCCTTCGTGATTCGGGGTCTTTGATTTCATAAATATTGTCCTTAATTACCTAGAATGCTCTTCTAAATCATATTCTATTTAATTATATTGGGCATTCGATCTCATGAATAAGATCATATTCTTATCTCATCCGTTATTAATTTGTTCATGGGAAAAGACTCACAGATATCATAAATAAGTATTCAACCTAGCTAGTTCTCGCATCAACCGATCGACTTCTCCATTTATTTTGGGTCGAAAGATTTCTTAAAACAGACCAAACCAAACTGTAGTCAAACCTGAATCAAATAAAATCAAGGTACAACTTTGGTTTGATATGAACATTATTGTCATGGGGAGGGGGGGGATTTTCCATAATATATATTTCTTGTATGTTCGAGGATCCGAAGATATTTATGTGCTCCGGTCGTTTTCCAGCTCCCCGTCAACGTATGCCGTGGCAACCATCCGTGGATCGCCGGCCCCACCGTTGAGATATTTCAAGATATTTTCACCGGTCCACGTGGATCGTACTGTTTTCCTCGGGTGAAGCTCAACCAACAGCAACACGCCACGTACGGGCTCCGGTGTACCCATTGGCCCGACGCATCTGGCGCATGCTTCTATACGCAGGCGGTGCCATTGGATACTCGCCGAAAATATCTGGCCGGCTTGCCATACGCAGATATTTTCCTCTTTTCAGTCTAGCCCGCCTGTCAACTTAAACTACGAGCGTGCCATCCGCTTGCAGAAACACCCGAGCACGTCGAAGTGGCATTTTTGAAAATATGGTGAAATGAGAGGTTTATGGTGTCTGCTCGCCGCCCGTTGTTTTTGCATCTTATATTTGCCGATCGTCGTCCCCATTTCGATCCAGAAGGGAAGCGGAGGCGGGAGGAATGGGCGGTGCCAGAGAGGATCACGGGCCGGGAAAGCGGTTGAAGTGCTCGGTGGAGGTCGAGGAGCAGCGGCGATGGCAGGAGGAAGAGATGGAGATGCCCGGAGTGTTCTATTATCCGGTGATGCCGACGTCGTTCGTGGTGTCGGACGCGATGGAGCCGGACTTCCCCATCATCTACGTCAACACGGTCTTCGAGATCTGCACCGGCTACCGCGCGGACGAGGTGCTCGGCCGGAACTGGTGAGTGGGGTGGGCGGAAGGGGGGGGGGACGGTACCCAGTCCATCCCCTTCCCTGTGGCTGTGCTTGTTCATCGACTGTGTGTGTTCGCCCTAATTTACCGTTCTTACCTTCCAGAATCGTTCGGGGTTCTCGGCTTGTGGTTTTAGGGGGGGTCGTCAGTATCGCTAGAAAGAACATTTCAAAATATCCCGTTTTTTTGTGTACTTGGATTATCAGATAAATGACTAGGAACGCAGCTGGGGTTGCTGATAATATGTCACAGTCCACTTGTGAGTCGCTATTTTTTTCATTCCATTTGCTTCTCCGTTCATTTTTGAATAATCGTGATTCTGATTACTAACTAACCGCTTCTGCAATTCTGCAATCGAGAAAAAGGGCTTTCCGTTTAGTTGCTCTCGCAGTGGGAACCGTATACTAGTTTCAGTCTTCACCCTATGCAGTGTCCTGCAGAAGGGCATATAAATTTTTTATAACTTATAACAGAAGAGGTTGTTAATGTATGTTGTTATGATGCATGATGAGGTGCCTTCAATTTTTTATTTTGTTGGATTTTCACCGGGATCAATAAGGGCTCAAAATAAACCATTACGCTTCACACTCACAGTAGCTAGAGTTCAGCTCTGATATTTCCTCAATTCGAGTGGTGTACTGAGTTAACTAAGTCAAGCCCAAAACGGAACCTCAAGTACCATTCGTTTGTAATCTCAAGTAGAAGTTCAGATTGTTTAAATTATAAAAACAATATATGAGTACTTTATTGGCCACACTGGCGATTTAAACTTGTATAAATGCATTTAAGTCATCTAATTAATGTGTGCTATTTACTGAATATGCCATAGTTCTTTGATTTAATTGAGTTCTAAGGTACCTCTAGGAGCTTGAATTAGCAGGCATATAAATGAATCAAGCTTGAATATACCAACTTTTTAGACTCAAGCTGTGCTTGAACAGCATACCGCATTTGCCTTCACCGATAAATGCAGTTAGCTTGTTGCACTTTCCAGTGTTTCATCTGTATAGCATATATACTTGTTTCTCAACTCTGACAGAAACAAACAGGCCTACTTATGTCTTATCTATAGGTGGCTTGTCCTACTTATTGTTACTCAATTGATGACACATGCCTAAATGATCTCTGTAGTAGTGCCTGTTGACCAGAAGCTCCCCGGGCGAGAAATCCTAGTCTAATTTTATTTTGTTTTCTTTTTCAGGTTGCTTGCTTTCATGCAAAACTATGTATTTTACTGCACTTATTTAGTTTTTCGATGCTTTCCTTCTATTTGAATGATTGAAAACTAATACATAAACTGTTGCCTGCTGCTTTTCTGCCCACGTGGTTTGGATGTCTTTTATTTCATTTACAATGGATTTCACCTATAAACCATAACAAGACATTCTTTCCATTTGAATGATTGAAAAAATAATGCATAAAGAATTGTTGCCTGCTGGTTGTCTGCCCACATGGCATTGTTCATGTTCTTACAAACCCCAAAACCATGACATTGAGGTTGGCCCAGGACATATAAGTAACTGAACCTTATCATATTTCATCGATGTGGGACAATACCTACTGTTCTAACACTCTCCCTCACTACCAAGATGGACAGTGGGAATAAGAGGTTGGATAGTCAAAGATTTATAATAAGGTCAGTACCCTCTGATACTATCTTACAAACCTCAAAGCTGTGGTGTTGAGGTTGAAGGGCTCATAATCTATAAGCAACTAATCCTTCTTACGAACCATCGATGTGGAACTATGCCCATTATTCCAACACCTATGAACCATAACAAGCCCTTTTCTTCTCTCCTTGTTATAGATGCCAAACATATAAATAATTCTTGCTTATGGCGAAACAACAGCCCTTTGGTAGATACATGTCAGTTTTCTTAACAATGTCTCAAACAACATGTGCTAGCCGATTTATTTGTTATTCTTTTGATTTTCAATGCTTGAACCACACTCTACTGCAATTCGATTATAGTTGCATCTTTCCCTTCCAGTCGATTCTTGCAGTTCCGAGACCCACGGGCTCAGAGACGACATCCTCTGGTTGACCCTGTAGTTGTCTCAGAAATCCGCATATGCCTTGAAGAAGGGGTTGAGTTCCAAGGTGAGCTGCTTAACTTCCGAAAGGATGGTACTCCTGTGGTGAACAGACTAAGACTGATGCCAATTCATGGAGATGATGGTCTTGTTACACATATTATTGGTGTCCAGCTATTCTCTGAGGCAAATATAGACCTCACCCGCTTGTCATATCCTGTCTTCAAGCAAACTTCACACCAGAAAGTTAGCCATTGGGACGGAGACTCTCCGATGCAGGAGAAAAGCCAAGTCAACCAGCACTCAGGTGTTTGTGGGATTCTTCAGCTGTCTGATGAGGTATTGGCTCATAACATCTTATCACGCTTGTCACCCCGTGACGTAGCTTCTATTGGATCAGTTTGTACCAGAATGCGGCAACTGACTAAGAATGAGCACCTCAGGAAAATGGTTTGCCAAAATGCATGGGGAAAGGAAGTGACAGGCAAGCTGGAACTGAGTACAAAGACATTGGGATGGAGCCGCCTTGCTAGAGAATTGACCACACTTGAGGCTGCTGCATGGAAAAAACTTACTGTTGGAGGTAGAGTAGAGCCTTCTCGTTGCAACTTCAGTGCATGCGCTGTTGGAAATCGCCTTGTCCTGTTCGGAGGGGAGGGGATCAACATGCAGCCCATGGATGACACCTTTGTCCTGAATCTGGAGGCTGCTAATCCAGAGTGGCATCGTGTCAAAGTTGCATCTTCCCCTCCCGGAAGATGGGGCCATACCCTGTCTTGTCTTAATGGATCATGGCTTGTGGTTTTCGGGGGGTGTGGTAGGCAGGGATTGCTCAACGATGTCTTCGTGCTGGATTTAGATGCACAGCAACCAACATGGAAGGAGGTTGCTGGGGAAGCTCCACCCTTGCCAAGATCTTGGCATAGTTCATGTACAGTCGACGGTTCAAAACTGGTGGTGTCAGGTGGGTGCACAGATTCAGGCGTGCTTCTCAGTGACACTTTCCTGTTAGACTTTAACAAGGAGAAGCCAACTTGGAGGGAGATCCCTACATCATGGACCCCACCCTCTAGATTGGGCCACACTCTCTCTGCATATCAAAAGAACAAGATCTTGATGTTTGGGGGCTTGCCAAGAGTGGCTCTCTTCGGTTAAGATCGTGCGACGCATACACTATTGATCTAGAGGATGACGATCCCCAGTGGAGGCAGCTGGGATGCAGTGGACTTCCTGGGGTTGGTCCTCCTCCACGGCTGGACCATGTGGCTGTGAGCTTGCCCTGTGGAAGGATCATCATCTTCGGCGGTTCGGTTGCAGGTCTGCATTCTCCATCTCAGTTATATCTCCTTGATCCGTGTGACGAGAAACCAACATGGAGAATTCTTAACGTTCCCGGGCAACCTCCCAAGTTTGCATGGGGCCACAGCACTTGTGTTGTTGGCGGCACCAGGGTTCTAGTATTGGGTGGGCACACGGGGGAAGAGTGGATCTTGAACGAGTTGCATGAGTTATGCCTCGCCAGCAGACCAGAACCCGATGCTTGACATTGGCCGATGCACATTTTGAGGATCATTTTCCTTCCACTTGCTGGTAAGGATAGAGTCTAGAACGCAGCAATTCAGATCATGGACCACTTATCTTGAAATAATGTAGTGAAAATTTTTATATGCAGCTACGCCCAGTTCTTCTCTCTCACTTTATCCTTCGTATACCTTTGTAACTGATTTTGTGAACGACAATGTTGTATATTGGATGCTTCGACTCTTCGTAACAAATTCAAGTACCAGATGTTCGATACAGGTCAATGCGCGTTTTGAGGTTCATTTTCCCTGTTCCTGTTAATATTGACAGGGATATATAATCTAGAATGTAGCAATTCGGCTAAGGGGCCACTTCTCCTCGGATGATGCAGTAACCATTTGTAAGGGGTTACTCCCAGTTATTCCCATCCATTCTGGTTCCTTCACGTACGTTGTGAATGCTTGTATGGAATGATAATGATGCCCTTTGAATGATCGACTCTTATGGGTGTGTTTGGTTGCACGAGACAGAGATACTCGGCAATTATTATAAAATCATGTCTTATAAATTTCTTAGCGGTGGTTAAGCATGGTCCCGGCGCTTTTTATTTTTTTTGACATTGGTCGCGATGGTCGAAACTCTGCCGCACACGCAGACGGCGAAGGATCGAGTGTAGGCTCAACACTCGATCTTCACATGTCACCCCATCCCTCGGAGCGCCCGGCTACGGCAGTCGGGACTAGGGAGGCTCGAATCCTCGCCCTACTTCCCAGGAGCAGGGGCGACGCCAGTTGAGCCCATAGTTAGTGAATTCGTGTATTATATGCGTTTGATACGTCACGTCCGTATCAAATGAATAAAATGCATCGTTTTCGTCTAAAATGTAAACATTCGGTTTTGTACGCGAATTTACATGGTCACCCGAATAAAACGCGTACGGAATAAAAAATGTTTTAAACGCACATTTAATACGCAGCCTTTATTTCTGATTTCCTACTAATTTATTCTCTGTAAAAAACGCCCTAATCATAGATTTAGTTTGCGCAACCATCTCTTTTCCCAGTTCTCTGTCCGTGGAGACCCACAGATAAATAGCCCCCCTCGAGATATGTTGAAATCTTCGAGAAGTGAGACGTGTTATTAAACAAGTACCGTACTCGTGTGTTTATCAGGTGGTAGTAGTTATTTCCGGTTCTTTGTCATTTTGGAGACCCAAAGATTAAAAAACCCTGTTCCTTATTCTCCCAAAGGTACCTGTCCTCTTCTTACTTCAACCTTTGTTAAAATCTTCAGGACTTGAAACGTTTCCTTAAACGAGTACTGTTCTCTCGTCTATCAGATAGTATCGTGATCATCAGTACGTAGATGCTATCTTTTCAGTGTATAATAATCAATCTCAATTTACTGACAATCAATGGGGGAGCCGATGACCATATAGATATGAACGAAATGATATGGATGAACCGGCAGATCTGGTCCACTCGACCGTTGCCAAATGCGGCAGCTTGGAGATGCACCGCACCACCTCCGATGTCAGACTCAACAAGATGGTAATCAAGTAAATGTACAATAAATGAGAGAGAGAGAGAGAGAGAGAGAGAGAGAGAGAGAGAGAGAGAGAGAGAGACGGGAAGAAAATTGGAAAGATAACCATGAAGTGCACTGTCGAGGGAGGACTTCAAAATTATGCCTTTTACGTGAGGGGATGAAACGGCTCTCTCTAGTCTCTTCCGGACTTCCTCTTCTGTTACAATCTGACGTCTCGTCTCCCTCCTGCTCTCAGCGGCCACTTGTTCGCAGCTTGTTCTCACTGTTCTTTCCTTGGCAGACAGGCGAAGAGCACAGCGACTCTTCTTCTTCTCTGTCTACGTCTGCCCACCAACTTGTCCATCAGCGGGAGAGGAGAATACCTCCTCTGTTCATCGGACAAAAGCAGAAGCTCATGCAGGAAAAAAGAACGGTACTTGGGCCGGCGGTCGGTGGGGACCAGCAGAAGCCATCACCCTTCGTTTTCTTTCTTACCTCCCCCTTAACCTGAAAGCGAGAATCCATCTCCATGGGAACCCTACGGCTAGCTTGCAGCCTTCCACTAAGGAGTTTTGCTACATAGTTGTCTCTTTCACCTCCCTTCTGAACTCAGGCTCTGGACTTCCGGCATCCAAGACGAGGCGAGATTGGGAGGTGGCCACAGTTGGGAAAGCACCTGCAAGAGGAATGTGGAAGAGGCGGGAGTTTAACGGTGTTCGGAGCTCGTTCAAGTACTAAAGTTGCCAAAGCATCCAGCCTCCACCCCATTGTTCCTTCTTCGTCCACTAAGGTTTCTGTGCCCGTTGTATCTCCGTCCAGACTGCGCGCACGCTGCAGCTAGACAAATAGGAGGCCGTCGTTCGTTTGAGTGCTTCTCGGAGAGCACGAAGAAGAATAGAAAAGTAAGAGGAGAAAGTGAAACAAACCTAGTTACCGTCCTTGTCTTGGCGTGCCATGCTTCCCCATTTTCTCTGCTTGTTCTGGTTGTTGTTTTGCTTATTGTCTAGTTTTTCCGCTACTCGGGTTTGTCGTTTGAATCCAACGTTTGGATTGACCATTGATCAGGTTCTGCTGTTTTTAAAAGTTCATGTCTTGTGGTAGGAAAGGTGGTGGTTGGCTGTTGGCGGTTGTGTCCTCTGAATTGTTTTTTCAAATGAAGTCATAGATTTGCGGGAAATTCTTTTGCATATTGTCCTTGTATTCGTTCAAGATTTTGTGTTTAGGTGTTCAATATTATTCTGCGCGTACATATTATTATTCACTTTATCACTAATTTTATATGAATAAATTTTCACTAATTTATCTTTTCTACTAGCGGTCCCTGTATTTTGGGCATGGTAGATGTGAAACAGTAAATTTATACAATCAGAAGATATTGCAAATGACCTAGCAGTTGTTCACAAGTGGTAATAGGATGTTTCCTGTTACTGGTTACTGGCTGCAAACCTCGGGTTCTGTAGCAGAATTGCCTATTGCCATTTTAAAAAGAGTTGGCATTTTGATTTTGACTTAATATCATAATCGTTACACTTCAAATTTATTCCTATTCTAGTATTCTGCACCAAGTTTGATGATTTTCAAAATGTATGCTAGATACTAATTCTTATTTAAAATAGTCCAATAATCATAATAATTACTAAAATTGGCTCTAATCACTTTAATTTTTTATTTTTTATCACTTTATATGCCAGAGTTTTTTAGTTTATTATAAAATTAATTTTTAGTTATATTTATATTAAAATTTTATTAAATCAGGTAAATTGATGTGGAATTGACTGATTCTGATAGCTTATATGATATTTTAATGGGTTTTGAATTCATTAATTGTTATAGAAATGAAATTTTATAAATTGGTTGGCATCACGACATTGGTTATGCATATTTTGTTGAATTTCCAGGGTACTTGCACTTTCAGCTTCTAAGGGTGGTTATGGCTACTATTGGGGACATATGCTTTTCCGCAGCTATCAATATTTTGAGTGCCATTGTGTTCCTCTTAATATTTGCTATACTGCGACTCCAGCCATTCAATGATAGAATATACTTCCCGAAATGGTACCTCAGAGGTTTAAGAAGCAGCCCCATTCACTCCGGTGTCGTGCAAAAGTTTGTGAATTTGGATTACAGGTCATATATAAGGTTCTTATCATGGATGCCTGATGCCTTAAGAATGCCTGAACCTGAGCTTATTGAGCATGCAGGACTGGACTCTGCAGTTTATCTGCGGATATATTTGATTGGGTATGGATTACAATTTTTATTTCTTTCTTGTTTATTTATAAATTAAAATCTATTGTTTTTCTAGTTGTATTAGTGATAAGTTACAACTCACATGTTTATGCTTGTCTTGCATATGATAATCGTTATATCTTGGCTTACGGACATGCGGGCCCAGTTGTTATCCATATCAGTTGCTATAATCTGTAGTAGATTGTTTGTTATCCCTTCCTTAGCCTCGTACAAAACACACCGATTACCATGGTAGTCTATGCACATTTATACTTGTATAGTTGTATTACATACTTTAATCTTTTATAATTTGTTCATTTATGTAGTGGCCCAATTTGTCTGGTCTATTTCTTGGACTTCTCGTTGACAATTTGGCCTCTTACATCCTAAATTGTAATCTCTTCACTTTTCTTTTCAATTTCAGGCTAAAAATATTTATTCCTATCACTTTCTGTGCGTTTGCAATTTTGGTACCCATCAATTGGACAAATGCTACTCTTGAAAATTCAAAGATTGTGTTCAGTAGCATAGACAAACTCTCAATCTCAAATATCCCGCATGGTTCACACAGGTAAGTGGTATGCTTGACCCTGTTTTTTTCCCTGTTGATGTGCTGTTCTACTTCTTCAACTTCGAATGAGTGGCTATTTAGTGTGCGTGTATTGTTGAAAGGTTGTTGATGATAAGATATTCTTGGTTTTCTACAGTTTAATTAGTTACAAACTTAACTTTATGGCTTTAAGTTCTCATTTTGGGTTGTTTGCTGATGAATTGCTGTTGGATAAGAAATTGCAAATTTTCATACATGAAGATGTGGTTGAGAAAAAATATATTTGCATTGTGGTGTAGTTGCGAATGCTTTTTGTTTGTGTTATGTAGTATATTGTATATTACTATGTCAAAAAAATGCTTTTTGTTTGCTTTTCAGTATTCTCATATGAGTAGTACCCTGGGCGTTATCATGTTATATACTGGGAAAAATAACTTTAAAATGTATGATCCAGATAAATGGCGAAAGTCACGTTTGGTGGTGATATCAGAGTTTTTTTTAAGGGGAATACTTTGTATAGGTACCTAGCAATCCATCAGCATTTCCTATCATAATTATAAATATCTACAATTCTACATCACCAAGGAAGGCAGTATCTAGGTTGTCTGCTTGGCACTGAACTGGCCAGCACCAGTTGGATGGAGTCTGTCAGAATTACCCAATTCATAAGGTGCTGATTGTGGCAACCATGTACCTTTACGAATGTGGTAGATTGATTATGTATAAGTGGACACTTGTTTCAGTATGATTACCTTCTCATGATTGGTCAGCATGTTTGTGTTGTAAATTAAGAAGAGTATTCACTAATGAGAATACATGTAATTCATAAGGTGCTGATTCTGGCAACCATTCACCTTTACGAATGTGGTAGATTGATCATGTATAAGTGGACACCTGTTTCAGTATGATTACCTTCTCATGATTGGTCAGCATGTTTGTGTTGTGAGTTAAGAAGAGTATTCACTAATGAGAATACATGCAATTCATAAGGTGCTGATTCTGGCAACCATGTACCTTTACGAATGTCGTAGATTGATTATGTATAAGTGGACACTTGTTTCAGTATGATTACCTTCTCATGATTGGTCAGTATGTTTGTGTTGTGAGTTAAGAAGAGTATTCACTAATGAGAATACATGTAATTTATAAGGTGCTGATTCTGGCAACCATGTACCTTTACGAATGTGGTAGATTGATTATGTATAAGTGGACACTTGTTTCAGTATGATTACCTTCTCATGCTTGGTCAGCACGTTTGTGTTGTGAATTAAGAAGATTATTCACTGATGGGAATACATGTAATTCAGTAGTAACCATGTAGATTTGGAGCTTATTGGCTTTTGTCCATTGTGATCTGCAATAGAGTATGCTAAAATTTTCATTCTTGACTTCAGCATTGTAATCTTATGCCATGAGATTGATGACACGTCTGTCACAAATGTGGCAGGTTTTGGGCACATCTGGTGATGGCTTATGCATTTACATTCTGGACATGCTATATATTACTTAAGGAATATGAGACAGTTGCATCTATGAGGTTGCATTTTCTTGCATCAGAGAGACGACGACCAGACCAGTTCACAGTATGTGCTTTGCCTGTTGAATATTTCAAACTTCTCATTTTTATATTTGGTGAATGAGCTATTACTCGAGCCCAAACACGAGCCCAAGCATGGATCGACTCTAGTCAAGTTTCCTTCACTTGAGCTAAAAGCAGTTCCAATATTTTTGTATAAGTTTATAATATGCATATGCATATTGATGATCTAACGTCATCTCAAAGTAATAGCCACAACAAACAAATGATTGATTATGGTTTGTTGCAGGTTCTAGTGAGGAACATACCGCCTGACCCAGATGAGTCTATTGGTGAGCTTGTTGAACATTTTTTCCTTGTCAATCATCCTGACCACTATCTCACATACCAGGTATTGATCACAATCTTTTTATAGCAACTGACTTTTTTTTTCTTATGAGGATATATTCGAACTGTGGTTTGTTTGCATGATTGGTTGGGATTGGCAGGTGCCGATCTAATCCTAGAGGCATCCAATCCTAGGGTCAACTTTCTCTGGGATTGAGCTAGGTTCAGATCGGCCTAGTTCAGCCAATTCTGGATTGGTATGGGAGTGGTCCTGGCAGGTTTGCCACCACTACACATTAAAGAAGACTAGACATGATGACTGGACTCCGGTAGTGTTGGATCAGCCAGATCCAGACTGCCCTCCACCGGCGATCTTCCAGGATGTTTTTTTGTTTATTTAATTTTTTGAAAGAGGATCCTGACCAATCCTGTATCAGTTTCCTTCTACTGGATCAATCTAGTTACTGATCCAGGGACCGTTCCTGACCTGGAATTACTTTGATTGGAATGTTGTAGTTACAATGTTTCATCTTCGGCTTTTTGCTCATTGCTTTCTTTCACAATTATACTTCACCCTGATGATCTAAATTGACCACCTGATATATTAAAGCATAGTTGCTAAATCATGGTTAAGTAGATGCATAGGAAGCAACACAAGCGAGGAATGAGGCTCAGACCATATATATGTAGTCCTAAAAAAATAATCTGAGAAACAGATATGAAGGGGGTAGGAAGGGAGTTACTTTGCAATTATCATTAAAGCAATGATGTGATTAGGTAGGAATCAAAATGGGGTTGATTGTGAATAACTTGAGTATTTGACCTGGTTACAGCAATTTTTTTTGATTAGGCTGTGGACAAACTTTGAAATCATTTGTTAGGGAACCTTTTGTTAATTAATTTTCAAATCATACCATGAATTAGCTATATTCATGTGAAATACCATCTATTTTTCTAGTTGTTAAAGCTAAATCTAAGTGCAAATTCTTTTTCCAAAAAGGTAAAAGAGATTTTGAGGTTACATCAAGGTATCAATACTGTTGTTTGTTTTTTGTGGCAAATGCTTTGATAGCTTGAAGCTTCCTTTTCAATGAAGCCCATTATTGTTTACTCAAAAGATGGTTTGTATGATATAGGATGTTAATGTTGTTTCTACAAATTTGTCTGTGTTGAGCAAGGAAAAATTGGAGATTATCTTTGCATCGGTCATTTTGTAGGTTGTTTATAATGCAAACAAGCTGGCTAAAGTGGTAGAAAAGAAGAAGCAAATGAAGAATTGGCTCGACTATAATCAACTAAGATACGAACGCAACCCATCTTCTAGACCAACTAGTAAGGTAACTTGCATTGAATAATACCTTGCAGCTTTATCATGTTATGCAGAAATACTTATCTGATGTCACCCATATTTTACTTTATTGCTGACTTTTTCCTGTATATAGTCTATAGCATCTTATTTCATCTGTTCTTTTCTGTGTTTATTCAGGCAGGCTTTTATGTCTATCTAACTTATGTCGAAATGTTTACTTCTATTACCTGACATTACCTTTTCTTTCTGTCTGATATCAGACTGGTTTTCTTGGGCTGTGGGGTAAGAAAGTTGATTCAATTGAGTATTACACTTCAGAGATTGAGAGACTGTCAACAAAAGTAAGTTATTACATCTAGTTGTTTGCTCTATTAAAATTGTTTATTGCTGTCATTGTAGCACATTCCTGACAAAAATGACAGCAATTTGTCCTTGAAAACCATCCATCCACCTCCCACATAGACAGATTTGTATATTTGATGTGGAGCAAAGTTGAGATGAAATGTTTAATTAGGTGTAAGTTTATGAATGAATTGTCTATTTGAATTATTTATTGCTTTAATTAAAGCATCTTCATGACACATGGTCTTCAAATTGGAACTTATAACCAATCATCCCTCTCAAAGAACAAGAAAAGAGGCAGGTACGGACTTTGGTTTTAAATTGAGATGCATTGTTCCATATCGGCATAACTTCATGAATGATTTATTGTCGGATGATACTGGGGCTTGAAGCCTCAAAGATTCACTTCTCTGCATCCTGGAAGCTTCTGCTGACAGTTGTAGCACGTATTCTGAAAGTGCTTTATATTGCTATGTATTTATTTATGAAAGGGAAGTACAGTTGTTGATAATCTAGAAAGCTGACAAAAATCTTGTTTATTCAAATGTTGTAGTCTCTTACTTTCTTAAGAAAATGAACACAGTGTTCGTCTTCAGTGATATGTCCTTGTGCTTATTATTAAAAACTTCTACAGTTTTCTTTAACCTATGTGCTTAAGAAGTTTATAGTTCTAGTTCAAATGATTTTTTCTCATTTGCAGGAAGCTAAAGAACGAGGAAGAATAAAAAAGAGTACAGAGTACATTATGCCTGCAGCTTTTGTATCTTTTAAAACACGATGGGGAACAGCTGTTTGTGCTCAAACGCAGCAAACTAGAAACCCCATTATGTGGTTGACAGAGTGGGCACCAGAGCCTCGTGATGTCTACTGGAAAAATCTTGCAATTCCATTTGTTTTTCTCACGATGAGGAAATTGATTGTAGCTGTGGCATTCTTCTTTCTTACATTCTTCTTTATGATTCCTATAGCGTTTGTTCAGTCTCTTGCAAATATCGAGGGAATTGAGAAGGCTCTTCCATTCTTAAGGCCTATAATTGAAATGTATGTACTCTTACAATTCTTTTGGTTGGTTACTTAAATGTCTCTGAAGTTCTCATCCTTAATTGCACCATCTGTTTAACCATATTTAGAAATTTTAAATCATTGTTTTAACCCTAGGTAAGAAGTCTCAGTGTGCGTGAGGGGGGTGGGTGTATGGCAGAAATAGCAGCTAATCAAGGGGATGCCTGGAGTGATTGGCCACAGAATATTCTTCTAATGTTTAGCTATATGGATTGAGGCTCCTTTTAATCCTCTTTATCGAAAAGAAAAAAAGGAAAAAAATAGCACCTAGGAAGTATGGAGGTGGAGGTCCCACTTGGTATATTCTTTTAATGTTGCATTGGGGCTATTGTATGTGTAGGATTGTCCCTCAGATCAGGTATTATTTTTTGTGTGCAGGCGTTGTCCGGTGGACATGTTTGAATCAAACCCTTCGAGCAGTCTTTTCTCATGTATGGGTGTTTGATTTGAATCAACCTAAAGTGAAGATGATCGTTGTTGACATAAAAATTAAGCAGCCAAGATTGGTCAAAAGCCCATGGAGAAAATACTTGTACATCAAACTGATTGCAGGGCCTGCACCCTAAAATAAAAAAAGAAAAGAAGAGGGAAAAGATAAAGGAAACTGAAAAAAATAGGGAAAAGGTACTGGGATGACTCTTCATCTCCAATTAACACTAAAGTTTGAATGACAATGGACATATCAAACTCTTCTGATCATTATTTTGTTTTAACTTGGTATTTTTATGCATGTAGTCTTGTTCTTTAAGGCCCATCACTTTCTTGTTTCTACGTGTTTAGCTGTTTTAACCTTTTAGGGATCTATAACTTCTCTATTAGTTTACTGTATACAATTTGTCGGAGACGGAGAATTTTTTCTATGTTTCAGTTGAAGGGCATGGATCTTGCTTTTGGGTATGGTAGCTGAATGGAGTTAGAAGGCATCATATAGGTGTGCTAAAGTGTGGGGTGTTCTGCGAGATTGTTCTCCTCTACTTTTTATATTTTTTTGGCATTCCTCAGTTATGGTATTAGTCTATTAGACAGTTCTAAAGGACAAAGAGAAATCAAGTTGTTTTGCACCAATCTTTCATACACTTCCATTTGGAATATGTTAATATGTATTTGTTATTTTTATTTGTTATAATTCAAAGTGGTCTGGTTTTCAAGGATGGTCAATGTTATTTGGTGCTTCGTCTAGCATGACTTGTATTTGGCATTCAAAGTGAAGATGCAATTGCTCTCTAATTAGTTATAATGATGTTCAGCATGCTAGCCATCTGTTTCTAATCACAATTGTTTTTTGTTTTTTTGGTTTTTTTTAATTCTTTCACATTATGGATGACGGGACATTGTGTTTCTTTGCAGAAAGTTTATCAAGTCATTTATTCAAGGTTTTCTTCCTGGAATTGCACTTAAACTATTCCTGATCTTGCTGCCAACTATTTTGATGTTAATGTCCAAATTTGAAGGGCTTACCTCGAAGTCCTCACTTGAACGGATATCTGCTTCAAGATATTATCTCTTCCAACTCGTTAATGTATTTCTTGGAAGTATAATTGCTGGAACTGCTTTTGAGCAACTCAATACCTTTATTCACCAGTCTGCAAACCAGTATGTACCAATGGGTTATGCTAATATCATTTAAGTTCCAATGCGTAAACTTTTTTGCTTGACCATTCCTAAGATATGGGGATATCTTGATAAAAAATGGAAGAAGTAATTGATGTTTTTTCATTGCATATACCAATGAATAATACAAATTTAGCAATCTTATGGTGTGTTCATTTTAGGCTTTTGAGATGTTTTTTTTAGTTTTAGATGTTTCATGATTTTATGAAATGCCCTCTGGTTTTTATTCAGCTATTGTGCACGTTATTGGGGGATAGAAGCTTATTAACAAGAAGATAGATAGCAAAGGGGTGTATGCACGGTTTGGTTTGGTCTAGCTTTGGACTTTTTTATTTTTCAGAACTGAACTCAATTGATTGGAGGTCCCAAACCAAACTGAACCAAACTAATCTGTTGTCTGCGGCATGAGGTGCCTAAGACTAGGTGGGCCTCACGTTGTGCACTGGAGACAGAATATATTTTTATATATTATTATTTTACATGTACATTTATGTATCATTAATAATGTCATAAATTTAAAAGTAAAATTCAAAATGTCAAAATTATAAAAATGCAGCTAATTTTTATACCAAAATATTGAGGAAAACATGAGAGGGTCGACAAGGATTGGGAATGGAAATATGACATTTGGCAAAACAGTCACTACGATGTAACATATTTGCCATTGGTTTGTTAAGTTTGAACTTTTGGTCTTTATGGACATATCTTTGGACTCCATTGCTGTTTACCGAAGGATGTAATATCAAGAATTCAATGGATTACATACAACTCTTGAGAGGAAAACCAATAAAGTGCACATGAGGCTACTATTCATGATTTGAAACACTACTGGTGGAGTTAGGGAGAGGTGGGAGTGAGCGGTCAAGAGAAGATTCTCATAATACCTCAATATCCTACTTTTACAACTAGGTAAGTGTGAAACCTCGAGAGAAATTATATATAAAAATATATATAATATATGTATTTTGTATGGCATGGTTTGAAAATTCATTTGATTTCCGTTTATTTGGGAAATGAACTTTCGATATCCTATCTTTGGCTGCTATGAAAATATATGATATTTCATAGAAAATATTAGCCAAAATATATGGTATGCATGTATAAAATATATATGTCGAGGTTAGGGTTCATAAAGTTTGTCTTTGGACCTCTCTCCATCGGAAGTTGCGAATTTCCGATGTTAATTACATCGAGACTCTCGGACACCCTTGATTAACTGTCGTAGCAACTTGTATATAAAAGAAAACATTCATCCACAAAATGTCAACATCTGGGGGTTATGACCCATAAAAGCAATGGAATGCAAGCTTAAAAGTAAGGGCAGGGATGTTGACGATTAGTCTCTCAACCCAATGTCTTATATTAAGACATTGGTTGAACTATTGAGGCTAATCAAGATCCGAACACACTCAGATCAAAATCTAAAATGAAATCCTGGCCATATGTACCAATTTTATGATTCAAGTCCTTCCTTCGGCTCTATGCAATTGGAACCCAAAATTCAAAACAGCATTCAAAACAAGCCTGGAATACGTATTATCCGAACCTCCCAAGTCCGGACATCATTTAGTCTCTAAGTTAAACCCAGAAATTATTCCAGACTTAACTACATTCCCTCATTTTTCTAACGACCTTCAAAGCAACACTTTGTTCACATATGGGCTATAGGCCTTTAGGTGCTTATGGACAAAGAAATCAGTATGCTCGGGAATGTACATAAAATCTGGAAATGGACAGTCTGAACTTGGGCATCCAACGCCTGATTATCACTAGGATTCAGACTCAGAGCTGATCCTGATCCAAAATAAACCATATATTAGCACCTGCCTTATGATGGATGTTAGGCTTATCCTGAAATCCAATAAGAATCAGGCCTGAAATACATGCCAATGGGATAGCTAAGTCCGGCTATATATAGGACCCATGTATAAGCCATGAAATATTTAGCTTAGCCCCTCCTCTCCCCTCTCTTCATAAACTTCTAATGACCTGATTATATTCAGATCCAAGGCATGCTAACCCTTTCCTCTACCTGTCCCTTCGGACTAGCTGAAACCAGGGATGGGGTTGGAGCTCCGGGACCTGTGATTGCCCTGGGTGCTGTCGAAATTTAGACCCAAAGTTGACCTTGTAATTGACTTTAGAGTAGTCAAAAGTCAGCACTAAATTGTTCATTGGGGTCTGCCCTATGGTAGATGCCAGATCTATCCTATATACAGCCTGAGATTTCATACAAAAAACAGGCTTTCATGAACTTGAAATGTATGTCAAGTTCGGCCATCACACAGACCTCCAATGATCTGGTTATATTCAGATCAAAATCTAGCTAAAAGGATACCTTATCTACCCCTCGGACCAACTAATGCTAGGGTCAAAATTCAAGGAGCTGAAACAGGTGGCTTATGAGAAGCTAAGGTCATCATATAAGTCAGAATTGAGATCCCCTAATTGGAATCTTGATGTGGGAACCCTCGGATTTGAAATCCTATCATAGGGGTAATCCCTATGACTCCTCTGCAAAAATCAGGCTAATAGGAACCTGAAATACATGACATTGAGACAATTAAGTCCGGTTAAGACTTATATAGGTTATGAGATACCCCCCCCCCCTTTGGTAATTGAGCCTACCAGCTCCCTCTCCATTATGAGATGGACCAAGTGAATCTAAAATATGTAGGCACAGCCGGACCTAGTCATATGCCATCAATCGATCGGATATCATATGTATGTCCAATTGACCTCTTCTTTATATGAAATTTTTGTTCCAACAATGAGCCGAGCTCATGTGCTCTCTTCATTATGGAATGAATTAAAAAGAATGGGCATATTGCCTCACTTCTGTCCAGAATAGGTATGTAAGGCTGTGCTCTACCCAATCATACTCCAAATTGGGAATTACCTCCCATAGGCCTTCCCGGCCTTGAGGTGATGGGGATTTGGCCCAATCATGTCTGGGTTTTTCAATCTTGCTTTATCTCAAGATTTCATTTCTTGAATGCATTTTTTTTTTCTTTATAGACATCTCTGAACTTAAGCTCGAAGGTCAAAGTCTAGTGCAATCTATGGTTAGACTATATAGGTTACATTTATATATGAGCGATGATCCCTGCTTACCATTATGAGAGTGTTGATGTGCAGGTTTGAATGATGCCACATATATCATGTTATTGACCTTAATATCATCAAAACAAGCTCATCTTACTTTATTAAGAGAAACTTTTGGGCCTGAGGACTGCCCATATAACTTCAGTTTTAGCCCGGAATGTATATACTAAACCAGACCCATCTTTAGACCTCAATCAGGACCTGCTATGAGACCTGCGGCCTGCACATGGTTCTATATCTGATAACCAATGTATATGTATGTATATACAGTGATCTATATTATTATATGAGTGTCAATACATACACCTCAATCATAGCATAAGGCCTACTAACATATCTTTGCGTGGTAGTGTAATCATATCCTCATTATGTCATGACCATCTCACTCCTCTAAGGGGGTACATATTTATGTCACAAGGGTCTTGCTCCACAGCTAGTGTTTTCCATCATATAGTAGAAATTCTGTTCGGAGCAAATTCATGGAACTAAGCCCAATATTAGGCTCCAATCATGTCCTGATATGGACATGGATCCTGTATTATATACGGCTCTTATGACCGGGGTATATGGCTATGCACAAGTTTTGCTCATTCTTTTATGTTGATCATGCCCTATGGCATTTTATATATCCACATTTGGTGGTGTACACATATAATCATAGTCTCATTATGTTGAGACTATCCTTCCCCTCTAGGGAGTACATATAGAGATGGACCAAAAAGACTTTGTATGTATGCCTTCAGTCCTGTCCAAGACCTGCTCAAGGGGCTAGGTCCCATACTTGGGCTCCAATTATATCCTCGGCCCTCTGATTTTATGATCAGAGGAGGATCCTTCACATCTTGCATATTTCTATGGTCGGATACCATGATTTTGTCAAGGCCCGGCTGGCCATCTTCTTCCCATGTCCAAGGCTACCCGGGGGATATTTGGTCCATCATGTGGGTTCCAAATAGACCGGGTATAACCCCATCTTCAGACTGTGGCTATCACTTCCCATTCAATTCCTGCTGATCTTGTCGGCTTTTGAATTTGCATCTTCCAGAATTTCAAGATCTGAGGGGAGCTCTGGTGAGAGGGGGGGGGTCGTGAAGGTGGATTGAATATGTTCATAGGTGCAGATGAACACCCCGGAGAAGGAAACAGAAATGGGCCCAACTATGAGGACCAAACAGAAAGGTTGGGACATGAATCATATGTATTTAGGATAGTGGCTATCGGATTGGCACTTATCTAAGTCAACCTATTTAAACCACTAGTCCTTGATCATTCCCTTGATATTCGGGAGATGAAAAGACTTCTCATAAACCTGTCTTTTAGGAATATAGGTATGAGAGGGTGGGGTATGAATTTCAAGTTGGGGGATTGATGATCATATGGGCCCGTGGGGTTCTATACCCTATTTAGGCCTATCCGGTCCAAACAGGATATTGTTTTGTGCCGAAATTAAGAAGGAATCATGGGCATTGGCATGGCATTTGATTAAGGACAGATGGGGTGATGGGCCTTGAATTCTCAATGGGTATGATGTTTAGGGAAGGACGGATAACATGATCGACCCAAAATCTCACCTTATGACCTTCAAATTCTGTCCTTATGATCCTTTGATGCTCCGGTAACCACCTGATTTCCTCCCCCTTCTTTGTAGAAACAGCTCTGGCAGGACCCTCTTCCTTTGCTCTCTATCTCCCTTCTCCGACCCCTTTCCATGTGCGGGATTGGCCCTATTTATAGGCCCCTGGACAGGTGCTGTTCACCCAAGGGAGAGTGGGGGATCATGGGAGTATGCGCACTCTTGGGAGTGGGGAGAGTGGGAGATCATGGGGGGAACAGGTGGCAGTCCCACCCTTCCTATATTCCCTCTCACGAGAGAGCATCCAATGAGGCATCTCTCATTGACTCCCGGCCCCTCATTTGATGGACATCTTTGATCAACCGATGCTCTATTTAATCATGGCCCTTCATCTCCTAATCGGACATTAATCCTATTAAGGATCCGGCTTCTCCATCATGCTATACCGCCGGCCATCCAGGAGATCCATGCTCCATTTGACTTGTTCAACTTTTAATCCCGGCCCTTGATCATGTGTCTCTCCATTCAATCCAAACCCTTGATCTCTTAATGGATATTAATCCTATTAAGGATCCGGGAGGGCCTTGACAGTCGATAATTACTCTTGCTAATAACCTGTCCATCGGATACCCATTAGGGAGGATCCATTGGACATTATCCCATTTAGGATCCGGAAGGTCTTCTTAATGAACCGATAAGGATTAAGATCCAATCAATTAACCCCGGCCATTGGATGACTTTGGCTTCCCTCCCGGGTCTGATTTTGAATTGCGCAAACTGCCTTTTCTCCCCCGGATCCTCCTCCTATCAGTTTTCTTGTTAAGTCTCCTAGTTGGAGATAAACTCTCCACCCGCGAGGCCTTCTTCTAGCTGGCCTTTTCACCTTTCTCTACCGCACCATCTTCTTTCCACAGGCCTGCTGCAGCTTGAATCCTGCCAAGAGAGACCATTGATCCTGCTGGTTGGAGCTTACGGGTGTTCTCTTCTTCTACTTGGGGTCAGGCCGAGGAGGTGAACATCACTCAAGCTATCCCCGGGTGAGCATATGTGATGGATGTGTATAAAATTCCAGCTTCTCTTCTTCAATCATCTGTCGGCAGCATCTCAATTGCTCTCTATCATGTTTGCATTTAGCATATAGATAGATGGTCGGCTATATGAGGATGTGCCTATGTGTGCATCCTCCTGATTTATGTATAAAATCCGGCTTCTTTCATGTATCATTTTCAGTCGGATCTTCATCAATTATCCCTTATGTTTCTCAAGCACATGCATATATGGATATTTTTTGAGGACCCGACCTCTTCTCATGTTGAATTGGATCCCACTGGGTAGGTCTATTATCTGCCTTATTCCCGCTGTCTCCTCTCATCTGTTTTTGTGTTGATTTGAGCATATATGTGAAGACCCGACTTCTCTATATACTGATTGGGTCTTCTCTCAAACCCTGGGTCAAATGGTTGTCCTCTGCATGTGTCTAATCTATGGACAGCATGTCATTAGAGTGGTTACTGCCGGATCTGTCAAACAGGAGCCAGTTTGGCTTGTGTTTGCTATTTCCGGCCCTTCCCTCTTCAAATTTCTGTGGGGAGCATGTCTTCATATCACTAATCAAATACATGTCTAGCTGTATATATCCGAAGTCTTCAAATAGGAGCCAACCTAGCCTCTGCAGACTGTCCCCGACCTCCCCTTCCTCTTGACTAGGTAGGAGATCTGTCCACAATATATTTGAGGACCCGGCCTCCTCCTAGGCTAGATTGGGTCCATCATGTGGGGGGGGTCTATTAATATGTCATCTTTCTATGTTGAGTTGAGCCTGTCCGGGGCCTTCCAACAGGAGCCAATATGGCCTCCTTTTTCAGATTATCTCCGGCCCTTCCATCTTTCCAAATGTCCATCGGTAGCATATCTTGGGTCATGTGCCATGTGCTTTGCATCCATATACATGGTGGATTGCATTGGGAGGTCATCATATGCAGGGGCTCAATTCCTTCATATGCTATATTGGGCCGGTCTTGGGTATATATGTCCTTGGGCCCCACTCAATTCCTATACTGATGGTAGGCCACAGGGAATTAAGTATTTTCATTCCCCGTCTATATATATGCCTATGTTTCATATAGAAATTTTGAGTGCCAACAGTAAGGTAATTCATTCGATTGCAACAATCAAAATATTCTTATCTGGGTAAGCTTATCTTGCTTTGATTCAGTTCTCCAATTCCTAAGCCCATGGTTGGTGGGTTGCTCTTTTCTGTCCTTTTTGCCATATGCTCATATCAAACCATAGAACAATGAGCATCTGTGGGTATCCTTGTATACATGTAAAACAATGAGCATCTTTTTTATATTTTTAGCTGAATACCCTAGCATCAACAAATTAACTTATGTTATTGAAATTGCCACTTGCTGCATTGCATGCCCTACTATTGGGATCTGCTCTGCGATCCAAGTAGACTCGTCTATGAAAGCAAATAACTTGACCTATTATTGGATTCTGTGGATTTTGTTTAGCATTTAAAGTATTTAGATGTTTTTTTTGCCAACAAATCCAGCAAGAATATTTTTTGTTCTGAATGGAATTTGACTTAGTGCATAACTGCTACAATTTGGTTATTTTAGGGCTACACAAGGGTAGATTTCAGGGCTGAGGTTGAGTAAAGTACATAGGGCTCTACAGATGGAATAACGCAACACTTTTTGCTCATTGTTTCATGAAAAGCAATCCCGGTGAGATCTCATGAGATTTTGTGAGATTCTCAGTCTTGATGGGCTGCTGAGATCTAGGGGATGTGTGAAATGGTCTCTGAGGTTGCCAGAGAGGGTGGCACCACTGTCTTTCCCCCTCCATATTTTGAGGGCCCAACAGCTCAGATAGTGGGGTCTGCAACTTAAGTTGGGGATCTAAACAAGATATGCCCGCTGCTGCTGAGAATCCAGAAAAGTGCACTCATAGGGTGGGAAAGATGCGGCAGTGGCATGGATAGGCTGCTTTTCCGGGACTGCTTCACCTGATTCTTCTAGATCTCCTCTCTGTGACTACCCTTGATGACCACAAAGTGAGACGGCAATCCTTGCATTGTTCTAGGAAGTTCAACAACGCAACGAGGGACTTTTTCTATTGCCGTACTTAAATGGTCAAATGTGCAGTTTTTTACTCTTATTGAATTGGATCATTTAGGTAGTATAAAACAAGAAATGCAGTAACTTAACTTACTGGAATTGCCATTCTTCAGTATCAATTTGTTCCACGTATGAGCTTCAAATGCACTACATCTTTTATTTTCATTTTTTTGTATGTGTCTGCCATGGTTCAGCAAAATCTTGTTCGTTAACATATTCTCTTTTTCTGCAGAGTTCCAATCACAATTGGTCAATCCATTCCAATGAAAGCAACTTTTTTTATCACATATATCATGGTTGATGGGTGGGCTGGAGTTGCTGGCGAAATTCTAAGATTAAGACCTTTGGTAATATACCATTTGAAAAATGTCTTCCTGGTAAAGACTGAAAAAGACAGGGAAGAGGCAATGGATCCCGGGAGTATCGTTTTCAACACTTCTGAACCACAAATACAGTTATATTTTTTACTTGGGTTGGTTTATGCTGTTGTAACACCATTTCTACTTCCCTTCATTCTAGTCTTCTTTGGTCTGGCATATGTTGTTTTCCGCCATCAGGTAATTTTACTTTCTTGAAATGTTTTTTCTCTTCCTATGCTTAGAAAAGTAAATCACTTATGGAAGGTTTAACTATAATAACGTTAGTTTCATTGTTTGCTGAATGTCTTAAAATTGTTGACTCTATGAAGACATGTTTTTTTGTGAACCCAAGGAGACAGTTTCCCATGTTATGTTTTCTAACTTCTATATGGTTTAGATAAAAATTAAGAGTTTTTTTTTGAACGGCTGTATTCTTGCTTTGACTTTTCTTGACAACAAGAATCAATGATCACCAGATCGGAATTGATACTTGGATTGGTGGGTACCAATCCAATTCCGATCGGTTGATTCTGACTGATTTTTTGAGAGGAAAATTGATCTAGATTATTTTTTATGATTTTAAAAAAATAAAAAGATTTACTAAAAATTGTAAAAACTTAGGAATCCCTCTAAAAAGCAAAAGTAAAGCTTAACACACTTTCAAGCCATTATAAGAGAGTTTATGGTTTCAAACCAAGTGGATATGTTAATGACTTAATGGTAATGTTATTGTAATAAAGAAAGGTAACAAATAGCATCGCACAATGGTACAAATGATATATTAATATGCAATACAATGTTATATCTTCTTTTCACCAATATGTATGGAATTAACTTTCGTACTCAGTATCCTCACTTTCTTGATTCTCTTGGATACCCCAATGAGAGTGATATGTCATGATTGTCGCGAGTCTATATGAAAATAACAAATCGACCATTTGAGTGAAGTCATACACGGTATCTTGTGTGTCAATGTGGTTGGAATATATGGTTGGAAGTCCTTAGGTGGGTTCTGGATAATTGGTTGTTACGTACTGATAAAAAACCCTAGTTCCAATACTGAGTTCTTCCACTCGATCCACTCGAATGTCTCCGTCTTAAATCATCACACCCTACCCCAATGATTCATACACTACTGAAACAACCTCTTTCTCCTCCACTTTTGCCTTCTATATTTTGTTGTTGTGTAAATGGAATGAACTTGTTCTCGTCATCATAGTCTCAGGAGGGTGCATATGCACTATCTATTGGATTGACTGGTTCTCGCCTAATTTTCAACTTTCTTTTCTTTGTTGTCTTCTTTGTTTGTGATGAAGAACTCTCAATCCCCATGCCACACTGACATACCTTTTTCAGCATATGCACTATCTATTGGATTGACTGGTTCTCGCCTAATTTTCAACTTTCTTTTCTTTGCTGTCTTCTTTGTTTGTGATGAAGAACTCTCAATCCCCATGTCACACCGACATACCTTTTTCAATTGTGAAAAGTGCCCTAATTTGTCATGGTCTTTGTTCTTTAAAAGATAGAGCTGGAGCTGAAGTGGCACAGACTTGATGTTGCTTCTCTTCATCTTCAAGTTGACTGCCATCTAGTTCCTCTCCAGCACATACGATCCTCATGATTGTACTCGAGGTAGTTCTGCCAGCCTTCTCTTCTACCCAGCAAGTGGATGCTCCTCTTGTAAAAGATAATTCACGTCAATGTCTTCAATAATTCCTTGACGTGATTGTGCTTAAGCTCTTTGTTCGTATGCTCCACCCGTAAATCTTATGAATCTCTCTTCTTGATTTTTTTTTGACAATCGTTGATGTTCTTTATTCTCAGTCATATGTTTTAATGACATAACACAAGTTTCTTCAACCTATTAGATGTTAGCATATTTCTTCTTTTCGTATGAATTAAGCTAAAGATATTTCAATTTCTCTTACATTAGGAGAAACTTGTGCTCTCACTAAGAATGCGAATCGCAATTGCAACAAGCGGGTTCTATTCATTTCTTGTATTCTCTTGAACCCACCACTCAACTACCAAAAGAATAATAGAAGATGATGTAATTTTCATAATAATATCAAATATCATTATAAAATAAGGGTTTATTTTGACATACTAGGAGCAACATTGTCAAATGAATATCTCAAATCTAGATCATTCTATAAGTTTACATTTAAAAAATAAGAGTTGTCGAATAATAATAAGTGTTCTGATGTAAAAACATTTAGAATAACAATTATCATTTACTTCTAACTTAGTTTCACACTTGTTCAGTTGAATTCTTGAAAGTCTGATAAAGTACCTCTCAAGACTTCTTGATCATTGCACGTTTACCTTTCATATTACATTTGGGGGTTTAAAAAATATCTTGCATTCATCCTATATGTCATAAGAATACACATTTATGCATAAATTAATGATTAAATTAAATATAACGAGAATTATCTGTTGCATACACGACATGATGTAGTGTCTTATTCAATCAAGTATCTATGATTTTTCACAACTAATAACCATTATGATGATTCTTCTTTATTATTGACTTTACTTTGTCTATGGCAACATAGAGATATCCCATCTACTTTCTCTCTTCTAAGCCACTAATCGCAACACATGTACATGTGGCTCAATGATGGGCAAGTAATGCACAATTCTCTCCCAAAAATGCTTGTCCCCGTGTGTGCATGGATCTTCAATTGATTTATCATGTGGTGCATGCCAACTATATATGAAATATACTCTTTTAATGCTATAAAATGAACAAGTGCATGTCTATGTCAATACAAGCTCTTTAAGGCAATGAGGTGTGTCGTAAATTTAGTCGGACCAAACTTGATCAGATCATGCCCCTCAATATGATCTCATTATGTGGAGAAAACATAGATGTGAATAGATAAATGAGGGCAATGGAGTGTAATTCACAAGAAACCTAGAAAAGATGTCGCATCTTCTCCATCAACTTCTTTCTTGCTCTTTTGTAGGAGAGTTTATTATCTGGGATGAACTGTGTAATGTTGTCCTCCACAATCTCTTTTATAATAGCATCAATATGTGAAAAGATATATAGTATGTATTCTTAATTTGGCTTAAAGCATCAACAAACTTCAAAAATGTAGTATCTCTTTTTATGATGTATGTCCATCTATCACACATCAATGTGCATCATCTCTCACCCTAGACTATTAAATCCATCAATCCAAGCCCTCATGCCTCAACGCAAATATACTAGCTGGTTGGCACTTGTAATCCTAGTTCAACCTCTCCAATTACATTAACTATCGTCTGGAAATAAGGGCTAGTGGTGACATGTGTTGGAACACCTACTTTAAGTTAAGATGAAGAAACTTGTTATTGGCCTACTCAAGAAAAATATAGAATGTCCATGTCTAAGCTAACCAATTTAAGATTATTCTTGCATATAAAAAAATCTCTTGATTGCTCACTTTACAATTGAAGTGGTTGCCTTGATCTCTTCAAATATTTGTTTGATTTTTTTGCTAGTTGTTTTGTCGCCTGTACATATCATCAGTGGCAGTGGATCATGTCAAAATAGGTTGACGAAATACTCTCTCTCTCGCTCTCACACCCTTAGTGGATGTGAGTCGGGTGGACTATGATCGATAATATGGAGTCTCATTCTCCCTTATTTCTCTCTTCATCTTCTTTTTGTGATTACTTGTTAGCATGCCAAGCTCTTATCAACTGTTCTTCTACTCCTCAATATTTGTGGATGACTCAACTTTAGCTTTTTCTTTCCCCTTGTCTTTTAAAATCCCCCTCTCATCTCTTCCTCCTAAAAGCTCCTTACACAACTTCTCTCTTTGTTCAATGTGAATTCTCCTTTAAAACTCTTCTAGTGAAATACGCTCTCATATAGCATTGCTCTCCCTGGACATCTTGTCGCATTACCACTCGCGTCACTTATATGTTGCTTCAATTGAAATACTCGTCTATTTATCGGTTTGCCACATCCCTTGCATTGTGCTCTTTTCTTGTCAACATCTACCAATGTACCTTGTTCTCATTCGATATCACGGGCTTGAGATGTATCATTGCCTCCTTGATCAGCCATTGTTCTAAAGTTTGCAATATTATCACATTAAAATTTAAAAGAAATTAAAACATTAACCACCTAAGGGGGGCTGACATTTAGGTGACTATATAAACATGCGGGAGATTCTTCCCTCAAAGGCACAAGTAGTCACCCTTTAAGGGGCGGGGGGGTCCGGGTTGGGGGGGGGAGTAAGGAGATGTTCTTCCACAAATAGTCACCTTCGGGTGATTTTTAAGGGTGGGGGGATGCCGGAAAGGGGACAGGCCCGACAGGGGGCGTAAGAACACCTTCACAGAAGATTTCGAATGGGAGAAACTCATCGGAGGTTTGAAGGGGGGCAGGTAGGGAATGGGGGGGCTAAGGGAATGTTCTTCCTCAAACAGTCATATATGATTTCATATGAAGGGGGCATAAGAACACCTTCACATGGAATTTTGAAAGGGAACTCACGGGAGGTCTGAAAGGGGGCAGGTAGGGAACCTGGTGGGAAATCAAGGGACCGTTCTTTCTCAAATAGTCACCCTCGGGTTACTATTTAAGGGTGGGGGTAGCGGAAAGGGGGCAGGCCCGGCTGGGGCTTAAGAGCACTTTCATAGAGGATTTTAAAGGGGAGAAACTCATTGGAGGTCTGAAAGGGGCAGGTGGGGGTGTCCTAGGGAGGAGAGCAAGGGGTTGTTCTTTCTCCAATAGTCACCTTCCGGTGACTACTTAAGGGTGGGCAGGGTGGCGGAAATGGGGTAGGCCCAGCAAGGGAGGTGATAATACCTTCGCAAGGGATTCCAGAGGGGAGAAACTCACTGGAAGTCCAGAGGGGGGAGATCGGCACTGGGAGAAGGGGAACCGCTCCTCCATAAGACTGGATTGCGGGTGGAACTATTGGAATTGACGACGGATCAACTTCAATCGCCCCTCCATACATCAAGAATGACACCTTCCTAATCATGCCATATCGATGTCAAATCGGTGAGATTGCCACCATTAATCGTTGGAAGATCACTAGAATTGTTGAGCCCTAGGGGTATTGAGATGGGGGGGGGTGAATCGACGATTTGTGACCAATATTGCCCATATAGGGTGATATCGAAGTATAATAGGACTTAAGTTGTCTTGGTAGAATTGTAGTGCGATTCTAATCCGATTTATAGGTTTTCAACCGATTCTATATATCCAGACCGATTCTGCCAGGAGTCGAGTCTAGATTAGTGTTCCAAGCGATGATCGGATCAAGATCGACCGATTTGATCCAAGAATCGACTGATCCTAATATGATCCGGCTGATTCTGCAATCAACGACGAGAACAAAGGCATTTTTTAATCTGTAAAAGGCACTTAAAAGGTACCCAATGTTATGCCTGGGGGTTTTGACTTTTTGTATCTTCTATCTTACGAGGTTTCACGACTAAGTTGTTTTGCGGCTTTTGCCTGTTGTCTCGCTGAAGGAATTTATCTTCGTTTAACAGATTATAAATGTCTATAACCAAGAATATGAAAGCAGTGGTGCATTTTGGCCGGATGTTCATGGACGTATTATTACAGCATTGGTCATATCTCAGTTACTTTTTATGGGATTATTGAGTACAAAAAGAGCTGCTCAGTCAACACCTTTACTCTTAGTTCTACCCGTACTGACCATATGGTTTCACAAGTACTGCAAAAATCGTTACGAGCCAGCTTTTGTAAGATACCCCTTGCAGGTTTGTCTAAGATGCTTGCTCTGCGTTGTTTAACGTGTGCTATAAATTATCACATATCCCCACTGCATTTTGCATGCATGTAGAATCACACTTTGTTCAAACCGTCTGTCACGTGACTGCACTAGATTCTGGTTGTCCTTTAATATATATATATATATATATAGGTTTAGTTTCTCTGGGTATTGCCATTTTGATTCAAGTGTAGACACTTGTATTTTACTTCTTGGTGGGGTTACCCGGAGAATGCATATATATGATATGGCCGATGTGCGAGGGCTGGACATGATTATAATACATGGTTTGATGGCCTGTAGGAGTGTAAATGGAATCCAATATTCTTCTAAAATTCATACTTGAATTTGATAAATTTTAATGGTTTTATACGAATGTCGAAAAAGTATATCAAAATTTACTAATTATATATATATACGTTAAACTTTATTTTTGAATAAAAATTAATATATGGTAGAAACTATTAAATTTGGTTATGGATATGATAACAAATAGTTGGGATTGAAATATCAACAACAAAGTACCACGTTTTAGGATTTCAAGCAATATTAACCATGCTAAGTAGGAGCTGACTTGTGAGGCATCATCTTTGTTGCTAACGAGGAGTTATTTTCAGATCTTTTTTCAACGTCAATTGTGTCCCCTGCCCCCCCATCATCCGTTTTCTTTGTTCTCTTCTCTTCTAGGAGGCGATGATGAAAGATACACTTGAACATGCTCGAGAGCCAAATTTTGATCTGAAAGCATACCTTTCTGACGCCTACGTCCATCCGGTGTTCAAGGATAACACTGACGACGACAGTTCTGCAGAGGATGATGATATTTCATATGGTCATGTTCTCGTGCCTACAAAACGACAATCGCGTAAAAACACTCCAGCTACGAGCAGATACAACGACTCATCAGGCGCTTCTTTGCATGAGCCGGCAGACCAAGAGCAACCATGAAGAACATAGTATTTATTTGATTTTTGTTTACATCAAGTTGGTCGACAGGAGCTACCGCTCTAAAATCCTTTGGCTGGTCCTTGCTTCTTATGATTTGCTGCCTCTGCTGGTGTCCCCTTCCTGTCTTGTGCTTTTGTGGGCATCCAACCTTCAACCTGTAAATGCACTTATATATATATATATATATATATCCTGCTTGCAAATGTGCTTCTCTCTCTCTCTCTCTCTCGGCTGCTAGCTGATGCCCAAATTCTTCGTGTTACACCGCTCGGCGCTTGTAGAGTAAATCATAATTCTGGTGTTTTTAGGGAAAGTGATAGATCATATAACATAACAATAGGGAATTATTATAAATTCATATGGGAAAGACCCATGCAATGCTTCCAGTTAACGTCATATTTCTTAAATTTCTCCTGTTTCCAATGAACAAAATCTTGATTAAAGTTCTGAAGGTTCTGATCCTGTGTGAAAAATACCATCCGTTGTTCAACGGTAGCTCGATACGGCCCGAATCAATGGAATGATTTAACTGATTTAGGAACCCTCCATATCGAACCAACCATATCTTTCACCAGGACAAACCAAAAATAATAAAAATATTGTTACATTATTAAAATGATGATATTTATATAATCTTATACTAAACTAATATTTTTTAATTATTCATAAATTAATAAATACGTTAAAATGATCTTAGATATTTAATGACCCCTCAATTCGATCTAAGACCCATATTCCGTTTGGCTTCATTTCTAAAAGAGATATCCAAAATCAAACCAATCTGAGCCGTGCACCCCTGTGACGTTCTTGCTCGGAACTGCATGTCTTGGGGCTGCCGTCGCCAGAAACCAAGTGTTCGACGGACCGTCTGCCGAAGGCACAGAACACAAAAAAGCCAAAGCTGTGGATGGAAATTTTAGGCACCAACTACATTTTTATTAGAAATATATAGTTGTTCAATTAAATGATTCGCGCAACCCCAAGTACACCTAAACAGAATTCCTCAGGAGATAAGATACAACAGAACCGAGAATCGCACCCATAATAACCTGCATGTTAAAACATGTGACGTTAATAAGATGGGAATGGTACAATGATAAACAACCGAATTCAAATATCCTTGATGTCAAAAGTTAGGAAATAACGATGGTGAGCACGACTCATCCATTTAACTTCCTAGATGATGCATTCCGCGAGTTCTCAAATAGCATTTCTCAAATACCGTTTATTTTTCATCGATCATAGCCTTCAATCCTACACCCCGCTCAGTGTTAATGTAGTGCTGTTGACTACTCAAATAGGTTGTAAGAGAACAGAACTACTAATGCCCTCAAATAATGAATTGTCGCCAACGCTGGTCCTTCAGAAACATGATTACTAGAACGCCACTTGCGGTGGTGACTGGTGACTTCTTTTTTTATTCTTTCGGATATTTCTTGAATGCCAAAACCTATGCTTGAAAAATTCTGAGTTAACTCATCGTTCTATCCGCTTTCAGGGGAAAAAGAATATTGCATGTGCTTATGAAACAAGAAGATAAGCAGATAACAGTAAAGAATGCAGTTACCTAGTCTTTTTACTTTAAAAGCGGCTAGGGAGGAAAAGGATAGGAATTAGAAAAGATAATAACCTGAAGTGGAGTATGGCCAAGAAGCTCTCTTAGTGGCCTTGAATTTGATAGAGGATGCTCTGGAGGAAACTCACAAACTATCTGATTAAGCAGCTGTAAACAGGAGCAAAAGTTACAAACTAACCAGAATAAAGGGATAGCATGTGTAGACAATAATTACACGAAATTATTCACAGATGCCACTCAGGATTCATATTCTCAAAGAATAATTAACGTAGAAGATTAACAAAGCCAAGGCTCTTTAAGCTTCTAATGGATGCAAAAATATTGAGGTCAACAAGACCATCTTAGCCCATTGGAAGAAAAAGAAAAACAATGCCTGGGAAGATCATGGACTTGTCCACATCATTTTTTATTTCATTTCTTAAATGTTTCATCTTATATCTATTTATCTGACAGCAGCCAACACCCAATTCCTTGACCCATTCCTCATTTGATTTGAGCGTTCTTAAATCTTTAGATGATACACAATTCATAACGAGCTGCAATATATTGAATGTAAAAGCTTCCTTGACCTCTTTAGACACAACTGGCACACCACGTTTTCTACATGTAATCAATTTTTTGGCTGATAATAGAGATCAAAATAATGTTAACATTTATAGATCCGCAGTAACCACATGATCAAGCATTTAATCTGAAGCCTTCGCATCAGAGAGCAACGAATACGAACATAAGTGAACATAAACATACAACTAAAATAATGAGATATCTCATGTGATCCAATGCAAGGTTTGCAGGAACGGATGATCTTGGCAGGGATAGCACCCCATTGATCACAGATATCTAATGCCCCTAATTCCCGAACTTCTTAATACCCATTAAGAAGATGCTCCATGCAGTGGCAATTAATAGGTATTGGTGGATCATGATAGGGGTTGATATAGGATATACTATAATCAGCTTATTCTCTGGTTTCTATGAAAAAGATTTTTTGCACTTTTTGCATAGAAAGTGGATAATAGTTGTTCCTGTAGAAGAAAGGAACAAAAACATAAAAAATGTCTAAACAAAGATATTCACCACCAATAAAAAGCGAGAAAAAGGATCTCAGAACGATTGTAAAACCAAGCATAAATGTTCCTGAGAATACATGGTACCTCAGCTTGCCTGCCAGCGTGCAGTCTAATCCCAGAAGCATCATACATGACCTGCACAGAAATGCATTCTCAACTCAGAATGAATGAAATTAATGAATGAAAAAAAATGTAACCAAACACTGATTCTTCTAGAAAAAGAAATATAGCTTAGCTGAAAGTAAATCAAAAGCGAGGATTGCAGAATGTGATTGGCACTTAGAATTGGCCATGCTCCCAATTCTGCTCTGGTTCAGACATCAGATTGGCTTAGAGTGGCACAGAAATGATTGCTTTGATTGGAGATCATCAGACCATGTTGAACTAAGACTTAGAGTCTTTTTTATTTATAATGAATAAGAAATTGAACTATCCGAACTGGACAGACACCATTCTATCCTTTCTTCCAAAATCCACCAGAGACAATCTTAAAAATATATTACATGGAGTAATGCAGGAGGAATCAACTGATAGAAATACTAACAAGCACCACTAAACCTAGAAACAGAAAGCATGGTGTTCAGTTTAAATTATCTTACTGAGATAATGGAGTGAGACCAATGTGTTGTATGAGATAGAGGGAAAGAATCATCCATATGCAAAGGTTCCAACAGGAACATTCTAAATATCTTCCATCCTTCAAAAGAAAATTCTAGTACTATGTTCCATGAACAAATAAGAAAAATCAGTGCATATTGTTATCTGAAATGGTTTAGTAGGTCCATTGTGAAATTCTCCCCTCTTGGACATGATCATTATGAGGTAACAGACTGAATTCACTGTCAAACTGTTTTTCCCTACTGTTTTATACTTTCAATCTAATGCACATGAAAATCTATACTGGTAGCACTTTCTTGCAATCTGATGGGAAAGACAGACCCAAAAAACTATGATGGATGACAAAGGAAGGCATGTGATCATGTGTACTGACTACTATCCATATTTGAACATTGCCATGACATGTGATAGGAGAAGCAAGGCAAGTTGTGTTAATCATCCCTAATGCTAATAAAATAAGAATTGCAGGATGCTGATGATGATTCTGACTATGGGTGTGCACGAACCAATCAAACTATCAAACCAAACCAAACTGACCAGTTTGGTCGGTTTGAACTATATGTCTGGTTCAACCGGTTTGAACAGACCAAACCAATTTATAATAAAATTTATAAAATAATACTATATTTATTAATAAAAATCATATTTATATTTTTAAAAATATAATAATTATAATTATTTAATTAATTTATAACTAAAAATAAATATACATATGTAAATAATTAATTAATTTTAATATCTAATTGATTTGCGATCTCAAACCAAACCAAACCAAATTGAACCGGTCTGGTTCGGTTCAGTTTGAGCCCTTGTTTCAGTTCGGTTTGGTTCAATTTAGAAAAAAATGATCCCAAACCAGATCAAACCGGATGTGCATACCCCTAATTCTCTCCCACTAAGTAAAAAAACATGAACTTTTGACATAGAACAACCACATTCTATAGTATATTTGATGAACAGAAAGGCATAATCTTTGTGGCCCGTAAACAGACATTTTTCAGAAAACAAAATTGGATTCAAAGCTCTCATTCTACTGTTCAGTCACAAAGGGATTAAGGCTCTATGAGGAACTATTACATCTACAGGTGTTCTACCACGTTTCAAGTGGACAATGGAATCTTAGACTAAAATTCCGGCAGATTACTTGGATATGGAAAAGAGCAGAGATACATTTCAGTGTTTAAATATTTCAAATTGGTCAACAACCAGTGGTTTTCTATAAAAATTTATACAAAAAGGACCAGCTTAGCATTACTACTGTGTGCCTATTAGAGTGTGCACCAAACCAACTGGTTTGGTTTGAAGCATTGATTTGGGAGTCTTCCAAACCGAACCAACCAAACCAAACCGATCTAACTTAAATTTATAAAATAATACTATATGATTAATAAAAATTATACTATATAGTTTTTATAATATAATAATATTTATTTAACAATCCACAACTAATAAATCATTTTAAATATTTAATTCATTTTTGGTCTCAAAACAGACCAAACCAAATTGAACCGGTTCGGTTCAGTTTAGAAAAAAATGGTCCCAAACTAGACCAAACTGAATCGTGCACACCCCAATGCTTATATCCGTAATGAAAAGGCCAGAAATATAAAAGCATGAATTATAGAATGACTTTGCAAAGACCATCAACAAAAAGGTTAAACCAACTTGCATATAAAAAAATTGTAATGTTATTCAAAATGTCATTTTCTAACAGCAACACCATTTTGCTACAGAACAGAGGATCCATAAGGGTAACACAGAAAGCAACAAATAAATCCTAGTTTGTTTGGATAATAGGAATAGGCACCATCATGTTTTTTTCTCAGCAAATTGTCAGTGTTTTCTCTATCCTATTATGTGTTTGTTTCCATATCAAATGTTGGTTCTTTGCCTATTTCGGTTTCTACCCTGACGAAGATAGGCTTATTTCCCTACCATCTTTATAGATCTTTTACCTTATAATTTTTCTATGTTATAATTCGTGTTTTGTCCTTGTGGCTCCTGACACCTTGAAAAAAACAGGAATAGGTACATACAATTGCAGCCAGAACCAAAGCAAGAGCAAATGAAGATGCTTGGGTTCCCTCTTGGAAAGCAATTGCGACAGCAAGGGCTGCCACAGTTGCAGAATGTGATGATGGCATTCCACCAGATCCAATTAGTTGTTTAGAATCCCATCTCTTCTCCTTGAACCTGCAAATTAGGATGCAAATGTTAAATACACGAAGAATGCAGAAGATTATGACGGCACAAAGCCGTTAAAAGGTGCCTAAAATGTAAATGTTGCCTCAGCTGCCGTTCATACTCGTTTAGACAACCTACGATAGAAAAAAAGGAAAAGCATGGCACATGGAATGTGATAAAGAACAAATCAAGAAATAAGAACATAAGCTACACTTCTTATGCTTCGAATTTTCTTGTGTTCATTCACGGATGAAAAGATGTTTCATTTACTCGGAAAAGAAAATAAAAAGTTAAGGAGACCTAGCACGATTCTAAGCCAGAAGCTACCAGCCGTTTAGTGTAAACATCAAAATTGCAAAGAAGAATCACGGTGTCCAAGTTAGAAATCCTAGACAGAAGGTACGTTAAATGAACCAGATACCTCAAGAATTAAGAGATGAGTTAGAGTAAACATAGATCAACTCTGCCGCCTAAAAAGGAACATAACTCGGTCCTCGGATCCCCGCACAGGAAACAAGAGATCAATAGGAATACCCACATAGAACCACGAATTTGACGTCTCGAGCTACGCGAAACAACAACATCCGGTCAAAGGCGGCGGAATTTCATGCAACCGTGAAGAAAGGGGGGCGTAGGCGCGGAGCCGCGAACCAGGTGGTAAAGAGCTTGAGAAATTGGGCCACCGCAAAGGCGAGGAACGCCGAGATGAGAGGCAGGTTGGTGGGCACGGACTGGCCGCCCCCGGCGGAGGAAGAGGACGAGGCCGACGCCGTCACGTCGGCGACGGTCAACACCTCGTCCATCCGCGCAGCCAAGTGTCACTGCTTTTCGTGCTCGGAGCTCCTCGGCAACGCCCTGGCCCCTGTCGATGCGATCCCGGGCGGCGCAGCGGGCGGGACCTCTTCGCTCTCTCGCTCTCTCCGCGACGGAGCTGGCGCCGTCACCGTGTGGGGTTTCGCCGAGACGGATCCGACGAGGATCGCCTTACGTTGTCTTGTTGTCACCCAGCTTCGGCGTGTGGCTACACGGACCGCCCAAAACGAGCCACGTACCACATGAAGAAATGGTCGTGATCCGACCGATCTGAATTTACGGTGTTTTTTTTAGAATAAAAAAAAGTATTTTAGAAAAAAATAGTCTTCTTAGGTGGTAACTACTGACTTACTACTGACTGTGGAATAAAATTAAAATTTCACTATAATAAAAAAATAAACCTAGCGAGAGAATAAGCCGTTGGAAAATGTAAAAATTACGAAAACTCGAAAGATCCGAAAGCATCTTAAAAAAACTCTTATATTTATTATGCCGTTTCCGGGGGTCCTCGCGCCCAGTTTAAAAGATATTGGTTTTAAATATTCCTTCCCTCCGGAGGCTCCCCTAGGGCTACCGGGTTCTCCTTGGCCTCTCGTTGGCGTCGTCGCCGGCTGGCGGCTGCTTCCGCTCGGCTCCGCCAGGGCTGCCGGAGCTCCTGGGCCGCTCGTCGGCGTCTTCACCGGCTGGCAGCTGCTTATCGCCGACGGATCTCAACCTGCCGCTACGCGGTTGCTCCTCCGCCGATTGCCCCAACATCGGACCCCCGATCTCGCCACCGTTCGTTCTCTCTTCACCCGCCGGCGGCGCCCGAGTCTCCGTGAGCTTCTCTCCGATCTCTGGCATTCCAGTCGTCTGCACTGCTACGATCGAGCCTCTCTCTTCGCCGGTACGCTCCCGTTGTCTCACCATTTCCGCTATGCGGCTTCGTCCTGGATCGCTCTTCACATACACATTCTTCTCTCCTTCAAGATGCGCTCATCTGCCCTTCTCCACCAGCACGAGACACCCGCCTACCAGGTGTCTGTAGATCACTGCAGATCTGCCGGACACGTTTTGAGGACAAAAATTGCTCGTCGCGTCTCATGAACGTGATGCGACAGGCGATGGCGTGTGATTCTCATATTGGAATGTTAGACCATTATGTGGGAATTATTCAAAGGATGATGACCAATTATGACAGAATAAAAGGATCTCGAACTACGTTTTGATCAACGCGGCATGTATTATTCCTCCCAGTTTTTAGCTAAAAAAATTTTGGACGCAACGTGTTCGGGTCAGCTCAGTTCTTTCGCGGAGAGAATTTCAGTAATCTCTCCCACGAGGTGACTGACACATGATATGTCAGAGCGAGAGTATATTTTAACAAAGGACGTAAAATAAATATGATATCGTTTAGTAATAGATAAATAAAAGATCGGTAACAGGTCTAATAATCCGTAGTTTTGATAACCAATCAGTAGAGTGACGGTGAATCATTGAAACTTTAATAATAAGTCATTAGATATTCAATGATAAATCTTAAAATCCCGATAACGAATCTCCGTAACAAATTCTCAAAAATTCAAGTTATCACATATTAGGTAACGGAAATTTTAAAAGTAGAGACAACGTCATACCCTCGTTAAATTGTACTCTCACTTCATCGTCTACAACATCGCATCACGTGTTGTCACCGCAAAAATTGCTTCACTCGAGAACTGAGGTGATCTAAACCTCCAGGTAAAACTTAGCACGACATCACTCACTACCAGCATTCTAAGTTGCCCCACCCACCATACGGGCAGGTAAATTTATGTCAGATTTTCATGAATCTTTTATGGGGATTGAAATATTTCCTGATATCTCGTTCGCTACCAGCATTCTAAGTTTCCCCACCCACCATACGGGCAGGTAAATTTATGTCAGGTTTTCATGAATCTTTTTTGGGGATTGAAATATTTCCTGATATCTCGTTCGCAACGAGCAAAGAGGGTATTCACATCTTCGACCAAGGTATACTGCATTTTAATGAATGTTTATTCTATAATAATGATTCGGCGAAGTTAATAGTTCTTGATGAAGGGCGGAACTTATTATTACACATTTTCTCGTTTATAGGGACTAAAGAATGCAAAATCTGTTACACAGCTTAATTTTAGATTTTGTTTACTTTTAACAGATGAAAAATATGTTACATTTCAAATGAAAATTCCCGACATGATTTTAATTAAGGATGTGAAAGGTTACGAATCATCCGATTCCTAAAATTAGTAGACAGCAAAAGAATACTTTAAAACCTCCGGATAAGTTGATATTTTCCATTACAGATTATCTGTTAACTTAATTAAGAGATACAACATAAATCAAAGCACCGAAAAGATGAAGTTACCTATTGAATTGTTAATATATTCTATTCAATTTACTACGTTAACTAAAAAGGGTGCTTATTTTTACTTACATAAATCTATTCGATAGAAAGAAGAATAAGTAGAGAGTGCATTACATAAATATTTTATTTATCCGTCAACTTCTGTTATCTTACCGTAATTAGTCGCTTCTTAGTGCATAATATATAGAAAATAGTTCATGGGTATATCTGCTCTCAATAGTCAACGAATAGTGTGTGGATACAAATTTTGTTTATGAAATTCAGATACAAAAAATGAGACTATCCTGACCTACTGATTCCCTAATCATTTTGTTCTATGTATCTCTCTGTTTGGGGATCTGTGTACTGATTGGTGATAACACCTCTGCAGCTAAATGGATAGAGAAATTCATTCGGGTGATCAACTGAATGGAGTTCTCAGACAAGAAAATTCAGGGAGCAAGATGTTCACACAAGAAAAACAATTTTGAATCTAAGGAATGACATATTTCCATTTTTATAGCTTCCGCTTCTAACACATATTTCCTCGTGTGTTAGAAGCGGAAGCTATTAAGATGGCATGCTATTTGGCTTCTAGACAATCTTGTCCTATTCATATTGAAAGTGATGCTAAATTAGTGGTCGATGCGATTTACCAGCGGGGGACGGTACCTTGGCGAGCTCAACACATCATTTCTTCCTGCTGTCATTTTCTGGGTGAAAACTCTTGTATGGTTGTTTCTTTTGTTCCTAGATCTTGTAATTATGTGGCCCATGAGCTAGCCAAGTGGGCCTTAGTGGCTGGTGAGGATGATGAGTATCCCTCGTCCCTACCTAAGTCTGTTTCTATGGCACTATGTAATGATCTCCCTGGTTATTAATATTAATGTTCTTGTTTCCTGTTCAAAAAAAGAAGAAGAAGACATATTTCCATTTTTATTTTTCTTGAAAACAAAACACGTAAATTGCTCTCATCTATTTTTCCCCGCGCCACCAACGCGCTTGTGTCATTGTGGCAGTGTGTCACGATTCCAGAGTAAACGTTCACTCTTTTAGGCTAAGATTATCAAGAACTATGAAGCATGGAAATCTGGTGACCTGGGTCATGACCCGGAACTTGATTGGGTCAGAATCGGGCACGACCGACTTAGTCGCGACCTGGAGCACCAGGTCTCCTGGGGTCATCGGGTCATGCGACCCGGCAACCGGATAACGCGATCTGCCTGGCAACAGTCACACTCACATTATCTGTGACTATCAAATAATGTGACTATCCTGACCCGGTAGTGGGTCCTGTGAATTTCCTTATTATCAGACCACGACAATGTCAAAATACGATCACTACGTCAATAAAAAACTTTAAATTATGCAAGGAAAGAATTGGCCGAAGAACATCAAGATCGTTCTTCCACCACAACATACCGGCAAACACTACGAGTGGACTGTTCAACGAGAACATGATCGACACAATCATAAATGTCGGAGAGGAGTGCCTGGGCCAATTTCAAAAGAGATATACAATGTATATCTCCCTATGGAGGTACACGATATAAAAAAATATGTGACTTTTTTGAAAGAATTTGAGATCAAAGAGGTTGCACATTAATGACCGATGGATTGACCGATAAGTAAAATTGTTTATAGTAGTACATTTATAAATATTCTTTTGATATAACTTACTTAGTGTCTCATTCTTAAAAAGTATAATTAGGAAGACGATGATCAATTTCTTAATATATTGTCAAGCTGGCACGGTCTTTTAGAAGTCGGTCGACGTATCAGGACAAGTAAGAAATGTCGAGTACCTTTATGAGTTGATCGATGAAGTTATTGAAGAGATATGAGAGAACAAGATAGTCCAAGTAGTTACAGACAATGCGGCCACATATAAATCGGAAGGACATATACTAATGGTGAAAAGAATAAAGTTGTATTGGACACCTTGTTTCACCCACTTTTTAGACTTGATGTTAGAGAATATATGCAAGGATCCTCAAATAGATATAGTAGTCAAGTTAGTCTAGTTTATTTCCTCTTTTATTTATAACGATAATTTTGTCCTTAACCTTACGAGAGAGTATACTAAGAGCCGAGAGTTATTAATGTCTGATGCAACCCGCTTCGCGTTCCACTACATTTCTATAAAGAGCTTGTTGACTCATAGGAGAGCTCTAACCTAGATGGTAATCTCACCGAGTTAGGATTCTTGGATAGCCATATGTACTCCTCTAGGCCTTGTTTGGTATGAGGATAACTTGCGGATAAACCTAATGTATCCCCAAAAAATTTTGGTGCCAAACGGTCCCTTAGATAAGAGAAAATAGAGAAAAGTTGAAAAGACAATAGTGAGTGGAGATTTTTGGAAGGTTGTCAAGAAAACTTTGAACATTGTCCAACCCAGAGTGAAGGTATTTAAGATAGTTGGCGAAGACAGAAAAACAAATACGAGATACTTATTTGATGTAATTGAAAGAGTAAAGAAAGATTCTTAGTTAAATATCTATTTCACTTTTATTTTTTATTCTTGAGCAAATCTAACATTTTTGAAAATTATGAAACATACAGATAAATTTTTTTTCTTTGAAATTCTCTTAGTTGGCCCATTTCAACTTTTATGAGATTTTCTTATTATGTCTTTCTCCCCTCTCTCATAAAATCTCTAGTCCCAAGTAAGTCTATCAGATGGGGTATTTATAGGGTGTTGGGTTGTACAGTAATCTTTTGTGCATTTTCATGATAAAACGTTGTATTAACATAAAATATGTGAACTAGTCTATAACATAAAATTATATAGTTTGAAGGAATATGATAACAAAAAGTACCATATATATATGATCGAACAAAGTGAGAAGGGAGAGAAAAATCACAAAAAAAGTGAAATTTTTTTATCTAAGAAAGGAATCATTTTAAAAACATAAAACTGTCATTGTCAGATGTCTTTTTTAAAAATTTTATTATAAAATATAAAATTATAATAAAAATTCAATTTATCATGTAACCAAACATCAAATCAATTAGACATTTGACCAATTAAAAAAATTCCAATAATTATTAAAATCTCTTTCTAAATCCTTGCCATATGCACCCGACTGATCTGGATACACCTAGATAGTATCATTTTATTTTTGAATTAGTATCTCTCACGACAAGCTCGAAATTGATGTCGTAACAGATTTTAATAGCTGAACGTACAGGATAGGCTATAAAGTTTATGCTGGATATTTTTAAAAGATACACTAATTCAAACGTCGTTATGGCACGTTTACGTGCATGAGTATCGGAAGAATTATTTGTATTCTAATTTGACAAATTAGGAGCCTCCGTTTGGCTCAACATATATAGGCAGGCAGTTCTCGAATAGTAATTAGTTTTGTGCTGTCACATAGTCCAAAACATACATCATCAATATGGGGGGTGTTTGATTGCACAATAAATTATTTTATATTTTTATGATAAAAATTATATTAAAATAAAATATGAACTAACCAATAACAAAAAATATTATGTTTGGAGGAATGTGTCAACAAAAAAAAAATACTACCAAATATGACCAAACAAAGTGGGAGGATCACAAAATAAAAAGAGGTGAGACTCTCTCTTCTTTATCTTAGAAATAAATTATTTTTAAAATATAAAATTATAATAAAACTCAAATTATCATATAACCAAATATTTCATCAGATTTTTTTCTAGTGATAGATGTTGAACTTTTTAAAAGCACAAACATTTAGATCCTGTTTTTGAAATAAACTTGATTTATCTCTTAAATTTTGGGATAAACCTGATTCATCTCCAAATTATCTTGGTACCAAACATGACATTAGGAGTTATTTGGTATCAAAAATTTTTGAAGATAAATTTAATTTATCTTTTAAAATTTGAGAATAAATTAGATTTATCCTCTGGCCCCTGAAATTATATTTTTGACGACTTTTCAAACGGACTCTTGCTTAAAAAAGGTTCGCATATCGGTACGACGAGTCCGGACCGTGTACGGATCCGAATCATGCTTAGGAAACTAAATCCGGATTCGAGCCCTCCGCATCCTCGGCATCGTCGCGCTCATAAATTAGCAGAGGGCGGTAAGGAGGGTCGCCGCCCCGCCGCCGGCGAAGGAGAAGGAGAAGGACCATGGCTTCCGACTCCGACGGCCGGAAGAGGATTCCGCTGCATCTCCGGAGCAACGACAACGAGGAGTTCCTGATGGAGCCGTCGGCGGCCAGGCTCTCCAAGTTGCTCGAGCACATGATGGAGGACGGCTGCGCCGGCGGTGTCATCCCGCTGCCGCCGGTCAAGGGTGCGGTCCTCGCCAAGGTTCTCGAGTACTGCAACCGTCACGCTTCCGCCGGAGAGTCGTCGTCGTCGTCGTCGTCGTCGAAGGGGTCGGCCGCCGGGCAGGACCGCCTCAGGCGCTGGGACGAGGAGTTGGTGAAGGTGGACACCGACACCCTCTACGGCCTCATCAACGTAAAATCTCCCTCTTTCTGATCCCTCTCGCCTGCCGATTTTGCCGCCGCCGTCACCGGGTGAAGTTCCCACGATCTGCTCTCCGGCGGTTTCTGCAGGCGGCGAACTACATGGAGATCAGCGGGCTGCTGAAGCTGTCGTGCAGTGCCATGGCCAATGTGATCAAAGGGAAGTCGCCGGAGGAGATGCGGGCCATGTTTAACCTCAAAAACGACTTCTCGCCGGAGGAGGAGGAGGAGATCCGGAGCAGGTGCAGCTGGGCGTTCAAGTAGTTCGTCGAGGCCTCGGAGTCTTTTGCTTTTAATTTGTTTCTGATCTTCGCCGGCGCTGCGATAATTTCGCGAAAGAAACCTTTTTTTTTTGTTCGTATATATATATCCTTATAATTTTATATCGACGTCGTGGGACGGAATTTTCGAGAATCGAGAGGATCATAAGAATTTTTTTAAAATTTTTTTGCAACACTATTAATGTAAACAATTAATGTAGTACAAAAGATCTCGATTAAGGGCTGCGCGCGGCTTGGAGCTCCATAGGCAGCAAAGCAAATAGATGGGGTTAAGATGTAAAAAGTAATAGAATCGAACAGCTGTCGCCGAAACCATTAATTATTGGCGACGATATTTGGAAGCCGTGGCCAATAGCATCCTTTCCTACGGTGGTATGTCTTACGCAAGGGTGGTGGTGGTACACAAGTACATATCCAAAATAATAAACAAGTCCACCTGATTGCCGAGCGGTCTCGACGACGAGGCCCGGTTCCGCCAGCCGGCCGCGTGATTCTCCGTCGAGGGCGGATCCCCTCAGGTGCCCACCTGAGGGGATCCCCTCAGCCCCTCTCACAAGGGGCTGAGGTGACAGTGATTTGACGTCTGTCAGATCACTGTCTTGTCCCGATCATGTCATCCTCTTTGTGAGGGGGCTGAGGGGATCCCCTCAGGTGGGCACCTGAGGGGATCCGCTCTCTTCTCCGTCCAGTTCACATTCACAGGCGCCCAGGGGTAGTTCACTATTTAGTTCGACCCTAAAAACTCGAACTGATCCGGAACTTGGTTCGGTTTCATTTACTTTGAATTACTGATCGATTTAGTTTGATTTTTAAAATTTTTTAAACTAAATCGAGCCACTAAATCGAATAACTCGAATTAGATTAAAATTTTTATTTTAAATTGTATACAATACAATATCTACGTGTCTTTTCTTATAAAAATAAACTCGTTTCAGAAAATCTTAAAATAAATTAATAGAATATATAAACAAATATACTAAATTTTAATAAGATGTGATTTAAAACAAATAAAATAAAATGAAATATTATCGCATTTACTCTACCTTAATAAAATAAGATTTGAATCGAACCCAATCAAATCAATTTAATTTAAAAAATAATTTGATTTAATTTGATTCGAGGAAGAATACTCGGAAATCAAACCAAACAACACCCCCTCGAGGCGCCCCCGTGCGGCCCGTCCAGGGACCAACTCCATTGCCCGCACCTTCGACCAAATCGTGTGCCCGAGCCCGCACCTTTCGACCGAACCGACGACCACGGTGATCTGCGCACCTCTCAGTCAGCTTCTGGCAGTCGCCTAGCTAGCAGGAGCAACGTCCGCTGCTGCGTGCGCCTACATGAAGCATTCTGAGTACGTAGGGCTGCAAACTGGTCATAATAAAATCTTGATATCGATTAGTTCTGAATTCGTATCGATTTAAGTGGGTACGTAATATCGAGTTATACAAATATCATTCCAAGAATGTTAATATATACAAGAGCACGTTAGAGGACTTAATCTCATATTAGGTACCGGTGAGAGTATTCTCGTATTTATAGATTTGGTCATGATTATCTTAATACCTAGATTTTGAGATTTTCCACGTGATATCAGAGTAAATGGACTCGGGCTCTATCCCTCTAATGGACCCGTCACCTATTTTCGCTCAACTCTGCCCAATATATTCCTATCGTGGCTCCGACGATGGTGACTGGCTGAGAGGAGAAGCGTTGAAACACTTAGTCCCATATTGGATGCCGGACGGAGTATTCTCGTATTTATAGGCCCGATCCTAATTACCTCAATACCTAAATTTGAAAGTTTTCCACGGAGCACATGAAAATACTTTTTTGTGTCACTCTGTTTAAGATCTACTCCGAATCGAACTTTTATAGTATATACATAGTACACATAATTATAAATTTAAAATCATTGTAATTAAAATGTTGATTAAACATTATATATTATACACCAAAATACTTAGTCAACGTTGGTAAATATGATGATAAATTTTATATTTTAAATTTTATTGTTATATATTCCTTTATTATTAAAAATTCCGAAAATATATTATCCACTCTACACCCGAGGATTGTTCAACTTATAATATTCAATTCGTATCCGGCCGTTTTTGACTCTGAGATTATCCCATTAACTAAACAAAGTGGACACAAATTAAAGTCATGAAAAACTGATTTCAATAAAATCAACGGGCTCAAAATATAATTTTATATTATGTAAATTATCAAGATTAGGATTGAATAGTCTGATAACTAACCAGAATCAAAATCCAAACCAGTTGGTTATGTTCTTGTTCATTCAATTTCGATATAAAGTAAGTACATATTATTAAATAAATTTTATTTTAAATAAAAACTGAATATACAATATATATTTTAGAAATTATCTAATTTAGTTTCGTTTCTCGTAATAGGCTCGAATTCCAATCGAAATTGAAATATAGTGACAATGAAATTATCAATATCAAAAGCATATATAATACCTCATGGCATGTTTGGTTATGGTATAAAAAGTGATACTATATTAGTATTGATATCGATATTTCTAAAAGATGGAGTGTCGATATCAAAATTGATTCAAGTTGACACTTGTGTATTACATGACATGTGTTGTTTGCACTATAAATTTCAAAATTGATATTATTAGTCAAACACCTCGAAATAATTACCGACAATATCAATTTTAAAATTAATAGTGACGACAGTGATGTCTAATAGTGTTACCAAACATGGCATTAACCTTTATCCAAATTGGGATCTGTGTACCGGTGTGTGGGTGATTCCGCTGTGGAATTCCAACAGTTTGCTGCCCTACCCAGCCAGCCTTGCACATGCCACGGTAATCGAAGGCCATTTTTTAAAGAAAAAGGGAAGAAAAAACTTGTGGGGAAGATCAAGGGAAATACTAATTAAGTAAAGTGTCCTAAACTTGTTCTTATCGATCGTGGTAAACTATATACAAAACATGATATATATAAAGAATATACACGGTTAATTTGTATGGTAATTAAGTTCGGTCCACCGCCTAGCTCTATGCTGCGCCCATCCTCCTCCACTCCTTAATTTTTATACGAGGCTTTATGTGGCATTGCATACGGGTTGGACGCACACCGTTACGTAGCATTGCTGATCATGATCTTATCCGGTGCCCAAGTATAGGAGTTATCAAAGTTTTAAAAGTGGGATTAAAAAAAAATAAAGAGGATGGACACGGTGGGACGTTCTAGAAAATAAACCGTGCCCCAAGAAAATAGGGGTACTGTGGCGGTTCATTTGGCCTATTTTTAAACAAGATTTTTTTTAAGAAATTATAATTATAATAAAAACAAACAAGCCCCGCGGCGTGAATCTAGCTCCATTCAAACAAAGCAGCCCCGTACCTAAAGACATTGATTCGTGTCTGGACAGTATCTTGTATTGTCCCTTTTCAGCTAGATCCGATCTCATCTCGGTTGTCCCTCTTTCGGGGGGGCACCGTAGCTCACTGTATTCTAACTCTTTTGTGAACCAAAACATCTCCTCGTCTAGAATTGTCAATGGGTCGGATTCGAGTTGGATTCATCGACATCCGAACCCGGATCCGATAAATGTGATCCAAAATACCAAATTGAAATCTATGAATGTCATTATGTTCGGACTCGAATTTATTCTAAATATTTCGGATTCGAATTTACTTGATAACCTGATCCGTCGAAGCGTCCATGAACTTCCTGTTTCGTGGCTTGGTGTCCAAGCCTCTTCAAAAGGAGCACGGAGAATCTCGAGGTCGAGCGCCCTGCAGGTGCAGCGGCTTGATCTTGCCAGCGCACCTGCCGTGACCATTCAGTAAAACAAGGGCACGGTAGGTCTGGTCTGATTCCTCCACTTCGACCCTTGGCGCAATGGTAGGCCTCTGCCCGCTCACAATGGCGTCCTTACTCTCCACCGCCGCCGCTCCCGGGCGCATTGCCGTGGCCTCCAGCAAGGGGAGCACTGCTACCATTGTCCTCACGGTGAGGAAGATCGTACGTTGCACGGACAATAGCGACGCCGCGAAGAAGGACACCTCGGGCCCGTCGGAACAGAGGCGGCGGCTCGACCGGCGAGACATGCTCGCTGGCCTAGGGGGCCTCGGGGATGCCCTCACCAAGCCCATCCAGGCCCCTGACCTATCCAAGTGCAGGCCAGTGGAGACCCCCCACCCGGCGCCGTCCACACCAACTGCTGCCCACCGTACAGTGCCGCCGAGATCACGTACTACAAGTTCCGGCCATCTCGGGACGGCTCCAGGTGCGGTGGGCGGCGCATCTGGTTGTGGAGGTGAACGTTGCCAAGTATGAGGAGGTGGTGGCGCTGATGAAGGCACTTCCTGCCGACGACCCCTGCAGCTACCAGCATTAGGCTAACATGCATTGCGCCTCTAATGCTCAACCCCCTTCGATCCTCCATGTAGACAAAGAAACCAAGCGCAGAACCGATCTGACTGCCTCCGCCGCCTCTTATGTCAGCCCCCTTCAATCCCCCTCCTGGCCTATTTTTCGGCGATTGAAGGCTTGCCACCGGCCCGGTCTGCTTCTATCTGCAACAGTCTTCAAAACTTATTTCGGGTAACCCAAAATCAATTTTTGAATTCTGAAAATTCTATCCTCATCCTAGTTTTCGAGAAGAAGAAGAAGAAGAAGAAGAAGAAGAAGAAGAAGAAGAAGAAGAAGAAGGGAGGGGGATAAAAGTCAAAGAGCGGGATAAAAGGGGGTCAAAGAAGGTGGTGACTGGTGAGATGTGTGAAGAAGAAGAAGAAGTGATAATCAAAGAGGGGGGGATAAAAGTCAAAGAGGGGGATAAAAGGGGGTCGAAGAAGGTGGTGACTGGTGAGATGTGTGGAGATAGAGAGCGGGGGGTAAAGGAAGAGGATAAGATACGGAATATATGGCGTCTTCCCCACCGAACGAGAGTCCTTTTTTCCACACTGATCTATACATACTACTACTTTCCGAAACGCCAGGCACTTGTATGTATGTGCATATGGGTCTGTCCCACCCAACTTCTTTTTCCACGAGAGCAAAAGAGGGCCGGGTCTACTAATTAATTTGGTGGATGCATGTCTCTGTACGTAAAGAGCATCTGATCTCGGATGGTACGTCGGCTATCATATATATATAAATATATGTATGCAAGTTATTTTTGTGTATTAGTAGTAAGATGGCAGTGATCTAATTGAGATTAAGAATTAAATGCGTTGAAGTTTTATTTGCCACATATGAAATTGTATCACGGATCTTATTTATTTAATTATGTGTGCCTACGGATCTGATGATAAAGAAAGAAAGTACAGTTTAACTATGGCCGCAACTTAATTTATATTGTATATGTAATTAAGGTTATGTATTTTCAAGGAGCCAAAAGGGTAACAATATTCCCATTTGAGAAATATATGCCAAGAGATTAGGTCAATGGAGATCATCAATAAACTTCGGCTAACTATTTTCTTAGATGTTGAGCTGAAGTAAATTCTGAAATTATGCATATTTTATTTAAAATAGTCCGAGAATGAGTAACCTAGCTATTGCTAATTACCATACACGGTTGTTACATCTAGCATCAAAGTTATGACTCAACCGAAGTGTTAGTTGTGATTTGGCTCATGAGTATGTGACGTGTGAATAGTGTATTGTGATGTCATCTTTAAAGGATTAGGTTCAACAAGAAAAACTAAGCTAAATCATTAAATTGGATTGATTCTATTCAGGTCGTGCTACGTACCCAACAGTTTAGTTTGATTTCTAAAATTTTTCAAACTAAACTCAACTGATAAAGTTGAATAACTTGAATTAGCTTAAACAAATACTTTAAGCTAAAATAAAATATGTCAAAGTACTGTATATTTTAAGCATTCTAAAGCCAACATACACCTTAATTATACTTGGGCGATGTATGATATATCAAACAAAATAAATTCATATATGGACATCTATATATATATATACACACACTAAATCTTTTGCATCCTGCAGTGCAAAAGGAATATACACTTTCTGTAGGATCACGCAAGGCTAGATCAGGAGATCCTACACCCCATGTGTGTGTTCATGCTGCTTGCCGTGCGGCTCTTTTTATCCCCTCTGCAGGCCCCCCCGTATCGTTTCATTTGGCCAAACATATACATATATATATACCACATCGATCGCCTATAAAGAAAGTCTCGGCACGTTGTCGGGAAGGGAATATATATACTTGTAAAATTCAGCGCCATCGATCTGCCATCCAGCTGAATCGCTTTATTTCGAGTACACATCTCATGATGTAAGGAATTTTTGACGGAATGTCGAATCTCCCTCGACCACATGGCTTGTCTCCGCGCAGAGAATATTCTAGCTAGTCCGAAGAAGAGATGACGAAAAAAACTATAGAGCAAGTTCCATTTGGAATATATATACGTACGTCTTGCCGATGATGTTCAGATTTGAACCATTAGTTTTGATATACATGACGTTAAATTTATTGATCATCTGACCTCAAAGAGACCGTAACTTTCTCATATTTTGGTAATATAAAGATTATTCTAAAACGACTGCAGGTCGCGAGAGGAGAATATGCATTCAGAAACCGCATGGGATTGGTATGTATGGCAGGCGATTGAGAGGCTACCCATGCCATTCTTTATAGCCCGTTTGGTTAGAGTTTCAAATTTGATACTATATCAATATTGATATTGATAATTTTAGAGGTTGGAGTATCAATATCAAAATTGATACATGTTGACACTTGTATTATATAATGTACTTTGTTTCCACTATCAACTTCAAAATTGATACTATTTGCCCAACACCTTTTAATGATTGCTATGAATATCAATTTTAAAATTGATAATGATATAGGTGTTTAATAGTGTTACCAAACAGGGCCTTAACTTGTAGAGCTAGGTCATTTTTTAAGTTATAATACATATCATTCTGCGCAACATAGAATTAAATATACGTATCTTAATTTAGACAGCCATCGTTAATTCTCTCTACGTATGTTATGTTTTGATCGGAGATGATAGAGCTAGCGATATTTGCTTGTGCTTTAAGGGGCTGCGTATACCAAAACACAAGCACATATGTATCCATGTATGGATTCGTGGAGAATATTACTCCCCTATGTTAATTTGTAGGAGGTGCCGACAGTGGATATATAACCGTAAACAAGACAAAAGTACGTGTATTCTAATTGATATCATGTTAAAATTATTAAGTCATCCGACACAAAACTCTAATAATTAAATATAGTGTACATCACCATTATATATATATCTTGACGGTCACTTTTTCATACCTCCAAAATACAAGACTAGTCTAACACCATCTTCAAAACCTGCTTGCTGAGAAAAGACTACAAGTTCTTGTGATAGAAGCCGTGAATCTTCTTCCATGACTCCTCCCTCTGGAGCTTCAGCTGTCTGTAAAAGTTGCCGATGAAGCTCTCCGCCCTAGCGAAGAGCTCCTGCGAGGAGATCTCCTCGGAGGCCGCCTGGAAGACATCCTCTTCGTTCTCCTCCGCCCAGCGATCTCCTCCTTCCCCATCGCCGCTGGCAATGAAAAAGAGGCTCGGCACCGACGGGTTCCTGCTCCCGCCGTGGATCTTCTTATGCCCTTTGGCCGCCGCCAACGGCTTCGGAGCGGCCGCCGGCGTCCCCTCCGCCACCACCACCGCGGGCGGCCTGCCCTCGTGGCGTGCCTGCTTGACGGCGCCGTTGTCGCCGCCGCGGTTGTCGGCGAGGGGCGCGGGCGCCGTTGCAGCCGTGACGGCGGGCTTCTTCTTCTCGACCCCCGCCGCCGGCTCCACGACCACGAGGACGTGGAGGATGCCGGACTCATAACCCAGGACGACGATGAGGATGTTGAGCAGGAAGTAGAGGTAAGAGGGCCTCAACGAGGCGGGCACAAAGGGTATGAGGGTGAGAGAAAGAACGAGGAACAGCAGCTTAGCTGCCTGGATCTTGCGGAACTTGAACTGATCCATTGGCGCCCTTCAAACCACAGACACACTCAGGCTTGCTCGTATTCTCCTCCTATGTACTGTACTGTTGCCAAGGAAGGATCTGAGAGCAGTAGTAGGCCAGGAAGGGGCATCGCTTGGGTGTATATATAGGATAACGTCGTACGGATGAGCATAGATAGAGAGAGAGAGAAGATATGGAGATCTAGCACAGAAACGAAGGGTTTTGTGGGATAGGGTTAGGTCACAGGGGGGTGGGAGGGGGGCCGGATCCTCTGTGCACCTTGGTGTGCATCTCAATGCACACCACTTCTTAAATTCATCTTATTATGCGATCAAATTAATTATTTTAATCATTTTTAAGACTGTGAATATAAATATATATTATGTATTGATAAAAAAAGAAGTAATATTAATATTTTTTCAATTTATACTATTTTGTAAATTAATTATATTTTTAATTTAAATAAATATGTGTAAAATATATTTAATGTTGATTTTCATAAAATATAACATCACATATTATATATTTATATTTACGGTCTTAAAAATGATTAAAATAACTAATTTGATCACATAATTAGATGAATTTAAGAAGTGGTGTGCATTGAAATGCACACCGAGGTACAGAGAGGATCCGGTCCCGGTGGGAGGGGAGGAAGACGACTGGATATTTCGTTGCACGTAGTTGGGAGGGATTAATCGTTAGATGGTTACGCGGATAAGGTCGGTGAGCATATTCGCTTGCCTTTTTTTGAGCGCTGTCGTCAGCTTGCCGAGGACCTTCCAAAGGCGCGCCTGACGTGGTGATGGGACCCCCCACCAGCGCACCTTCCGGTATCCTGGGCCGTCGCATCCGGATCCTCCTGTTTTCTAGCTTAATCAATATTTAAAAATAATAATAATCCAAAGAAAACTCTTAAATCAAGTCCATTTCCATTTCATTTGGGCTACGGATTGATACGATGGATGAGTAATTTTAATCAGTATAATTAAGCTCGGTCAATATATATATATCATTTAATTCCTCTTGTAGTGACCCTAAATTAACGGGACCGCTGCCTTTTCTCATTATCCTTCTAGCAAAAAGCATGCAAGAGAGCTAGTCCTCAGTGCATGGCTCCGTCGTAAGACCTTCCCCTGTCATCGTCCTTCCCTTCTCTCTGCTAGCTTTTGTATTCTGCTCCTCCATCGCTCGATTCTTCGTCTTTGTCTCTGTACGTACGTGTATATATATATATATATGTATATATATATTTTTTGGTCAGTAGTGCAGTGGCGGACCTACGTTGAGCATAGTGGGGTCAAGTGACCCCACTAAAATTTGAGAAATATATTACAAGTTTAGATGATTTTATCAAAAATAAAATGAATTATAAAGTATTTATAAAGAATGACCCCACTAAAAATTTAAGATGACCCCACTAGCCTAAAATCCTAGATCCGCCACTGCAGTAGTGGGGTAGTGGTCGCACATGGCTAACTATTTTATTGATCTGATTCTCTTCGTAACACACTATATGCATGTATAAATCTCAAATCAATGGACTGCTAGGTACGTATAGTTAATTATTTTCGGATGTTGAGTTGAAGAGAAGGAAAAAAAACTCTAAAGATTATGGGGGTGTTTGGTTGCATGATAATGAAGATTTTTGTTTTAATTTTTAAAAATGGTAAGAAAATTTGTTAAAAGAGGTGTTTGGTAACCATGACAATTTTATGTTTTAAAAGTGATTTTCTTCTTAAACAAAAAAGAGGGTTTCACCTCTTTCTTTTTTCTTGTGGTCCCCCACTTTGTTTGGTCATGCGTGGTAGTTACTCTTTTTTGTAATCACATCCCTCCAAACATGATAATTTTATGTCATGAGTTGGTTCATTTTTTATTTTAATATAATTTTTTTATCATGAAAGTGTACAAAAAATTATCATGCATGGTTATCTCTTGGGCAAATTTTAATATAATTTTATGTCTATTGGCAGTCGTCCTGATTAAATGATTAAGGATATATGCATGGTTATCTCTTGGGCAAATTAATTTGATTTGATCTTTACATACGGTGTCAATGCTGTGATTCAGCTGGAAGATCGGCTGTGATGTGCACGTGTGAGTGTTCGATTCGATGTGTGCGTCTGTATAGTCTTGAAGAAGACACACACTTCAAGTTTTTTTTAAAAGAGATAAATGGTAATAGGGTGTTTGGTTGCATGATAATTTTTTATACATTTTCGTGATAAAAAATTGTATTAAAATAAAAAGTGAACTAACTCATGACTTAAAATTATCATGTTTGGAGGGATGTGATAAAAAAAGTAACTACCATACATGATCAAACAAAGTAGAAGTTCACAAAGAAAAAAGAGAAAAAGGTGAGATTCTCTTTTTATTGAATAAAAAATCACTTTTAAAACATAAAATTATCATGATTACCAAACACCTCTTTTGACAAGTTTTCTTAAAGTTTTTAAAAATTAAAATAAAAATCTTCATTATCATACAACCAAACACCCCATAACTTCTCAGTATGTATAAAAATATGATGGCATTAACTCGATTATCTACGTACGCAATAAACTATACTTATTTTCGGTTCTAAACTTAACCGATTACAAGACGGGTCATCTCACCGATTCATAGTTTCTTACTGAATCTTCATACATCAAATTGGATCACGGCTGCAATCGAGCCGAAACAAAAATATAACTTATAATTTGTTTTATTTTCTTAAAATAACGTTTTGATTTTGATGCCGGATAGGGCAAAATGCAATATGAGCATGCTTAAAATAACTATCCTGAACATAGTCAATTTATATGCACCGTAAAAACAGCCAGTAGGTCCCATAAAAAATCAAAAGTACACGTTCTAAATGTAATAGATAGATAGGTGAATATCACTCGATTCACCCTCAATGCACAAGTTGTGTTTCTTCGGTCAAAATGTGCCAATCAGTCAAATCTGTAGTAAGAGAATGGATGCTACCAAGGATAGATTTGATTTTCTCCAAAAAAAAAAATCTCGATTTTGACCATCCCACGTTGCACCTGTACACATGACCAGAAGGAGGAAGAAGAAGAGTAATGACATTACCTTAAAGAAAAGGAGTCCGGCTCCCCTCAGGAGACCTCCTGAGGGAGAGCAGGTCAGGCCTCTCACATATTCATGATGTGGGGAGTCTTCGAAAGAAGAGCTCGCCATCACATCACCCCTCACATCATGAATATGTGAGGGGTCTGACCGACTCCCCTCAGGAGGTCTCCCAAGGGGAGCCGGACTCGCATAAAAGAGGGTTACAAACTTGATCCCTCAAGTGTTCGACGAAGACTAATCCTCATTTGCCATGGTGTTGCATCCAAAACCGCCGATGAATATAAACAAAATCACCCTACAATAAATGTTTGAGCACCACAACGACGCCGACGCACGGCTACGCTCTTGTGAAAGTCGGCAGAAATCCACCAGAAACTTGTAGAAGAAGAGATGGGAGGCAGTCTCACGCCAGAAGAAGAAGAAGAAGAATAAGAAGAAAGAAGAAGAAGAAGATAAATTGCACAGGCTCTTTAAACAATTATGTATCATCGATTGCCTGTCTCATTAGGGCTAACCATATATATTTAAAGGTTCACATACTTTTACAAAAGACCAAAACACTCTAAATAATTAAAATTCAAAATAAAGCATAATACTAAAAATTAAAACTAATCTAAATATTTTTGGTTGGGCTTTTTGGGCCGTTGGCTTCCTCTCATCCCACGTTCGCCACCAGATTTGTTCATATATTTTACGTGATTAGGCCGAGGGTTTGTGTCTTGATCTTCGATGGATACGTATGTTCTTTAATAATGTCGTCAATGCCTTTGGTCTCTTATTGGAAAATTATTTAGGTCATATTTGACTTTCACAATAAATTTTGAAATAGAAAATAATAGAATTTTTTGAGAAGTGTTTGATTGCCAATTTCGATATAATGAATCTCTTAATGCCAAGTACAAAACATGATACGTAACAAAAATGTCCACTTGTATCGATTTCGTTATTGATAATCTATCCTCTACAAGTATGAATAAAAATTGATATAATATCAATTTTCATACTCTAAGCAAACATGGCATTAAATAGTAACGTGAATATCTGTTTATTATTAATTCTAATACCCAGATAAACTTCATTAAATATTACCATTTTCTCTCACTAAATTATATTAAGCGTCTGGTCTGATAATAAAAGGTCAGTATCTCTGAGAGAGTGGAGTCTGTAGCACACAGGCCCAGTGCGTTGCTGCTGATCAGCCCAAAATCTACAAAGGAAGCCCTTGGATGCTTCCTGATCATCTCCAAACAAGCATCTGGTGGGGAACGAGAACGATGCAAAAAAGAATGCTCAACTACGTGATATATAAAATAAAATTTCGGTACACAAGCATATTTTGTAATGAAAATTGCTAAAAGCAATGTGTGTTGATCGTGATAATTAAAATGTCCTTATAGGGCGTTTTCTTGTCTTTTCCCCTCTCACCTAATTCTGCGATCGTATCTTACCAAAAGCATGATCATTCATTTTTTTCAAACTATATAAAAAATGGGATGCCTATGCTAATCTCAGCGTTCAAATCAATTTAGCTAGGTAAACCATGCAAGGAACGCAAGTGTGCCCAGCGCTAACACTGACGCTAAGTATATATGTTTTACTATGGCTTACTGTTTTCAGTAAAAATATTATGTAACAAGCGCGCCTTTTCATTTCTTTTACCGAGACAAAATTCCTCCGGTGAGCCATCCTAATTAGACTTAGATATATATATATATATTTAGTAGAAATGCTTGAAGAAGAAGGAGCGGGGGACGTAAACAGAAGAAAAAAACTACTAACTTCAAACGACTGTTCTTCGCAGGCGAAGTGACGACGACTATATATGAGGAGCCCCTTAATTTAAGCCGGATCAATTCATCTCTACCCCATGTAATTATCAGTCTCTCTTATCACACCTTCATATGGACGAGCAAGAGCAGGGGCACTGGCAGTAGCCGCAGTACCCGTAGTAGGGCGGCGGCGCACAGGCGGGGACGCAGGACGGAACGGGCCAGCGGGGGGGATTCCCGGCGGAGCAACCTCGATCTCTTCCAGCTGCGTCGGCGCCGCCGCGCCCGCGTCGACCCGACGACTCTTGGGCGGCGGCGGCGGCGGGGGAGTGGGAAACGACGGTTGCCCTCCCGCAGCACTTCCTCTCCACCCAGTACTGGATCTCCTCCGGGTCGAGCCCCGCGCCCACCGCCGTGAGCAGGCCGGTGAAGCGGTGGAAGGCGACGTGCTGCACGCCCCGGCACTTGCGGGCGGCCCTCCAGACCTTCCTCGCGCGGGCGCGGCAGCAGGGGTAGCGCATCTCCACCGCCAGGACGACCGTCTCCCTGTGCCCGACGGCGATCTTGGCCGCCTTGTTCCTGCTCCAGCACGCCCCCATCTTCTTCCGGCACTCCCTCCTCCTCCTCGTTCCCCTCTCCTCCGGCGGAGGCGTACGACGGTAATTAAAGAAGAAGCCCTATCATGATTGACGTCAACGCACGCACGCAAATTAGATACGACGTCAACGTACGAAGTTGACGTGTGCAGCCGTACGTTGCGTGTCTCGAACCTCGGTCCGCCGGAGACGAGACGGGGGTAATGCTTCTTTGCAGGTGAGGTAACAAATCGGGAAATGTTCGTCTCGGTACGTGCGCAACTGACGTGCCTGTGTACGCAGCGAGATACGTGAACGGGAGCAGCTACACGGGCCGGATACGCTGGACGACGGTATCCTTTTTTTGATTTAGTATCTCTCGCGTCAATATATATATATATAGAAATTGATGGTCTACAATAATATTTCAATATCTGAACCGAATAAGCTATAAAATTTTGGACTTTATGTTGGGTATTTTCATAGAGATAATGTCGCCAAGACGTATACGTACTTATTTAATTTTATGAATATCTAAAATTAAATAAATTGTTGTGTCCTGGTAGTGTATATATATATATATAATCGGTACTGGTGGACTTCTAATCTAAAGAGGAAACACAAGTATATGAAAAAATGCATGATATATATCTATGTTCACAAATAATATTGAAACTGTCTAGAGTAAATAATACGAAAGAAAAAAAGAGAGAAGATTTAATCAACTCTTGACTTTTTGATACGTATTGGTCGTTGATCAATCTCTTCGTTATCAAGGATGCAATTACCTTGAGTACGTACAAGTGAAACTAACATTTTCATCACTTCCGGAATCAAACACCACCGCATTTCATTGACAATGAAAATAGAGATACAGGGGACTCATTCCAGGAAGAAATTTAAATTGTAGCGGCTGATTCTAACACTGAGTATCTCTTTATATATACGTTTATGTCTATTAAAAACAAGGGGCAATTGAGTATATATCGAAAAAAAGACAGTCCGGCAGATGCCAACGGTAAGACGGAGACAATTTAGGTTCGTACTTGAGTACTGTAACTGTGCAGATTTCTAACGTTGAGCCTGCAGGATCGAGGGCTTGCCCCCACAAATTTTTGAATTAATTTGGGGTTTCGAGAGATTTAAGAATATAAGTTCTGTCTCTCACCGTTTGTTAAAGACACATAATATGAGAATATCAGGTGGGAACTAAAAAAAAGATAATTTCATCTAGAATAAAATCACGGTGAAAACAAATATCTACTGATATTGCTTAAAATATTGTAAGAATATAGATATGTCGATCTATTAGAAGTGCGAGTGTCCTTTTCGGTGACAAACATCTATCCACGATAACGTCTAGATGCATCGCTCCATCATCCTCCCTTAGCCTCCCGATGCTTCCACCATCTACTCCACACTCCTGCCCTTAGCCTCCCGATGGTTCCGCCGGATCCCGATGCTTCTGCCCTCTGCCCGCACTCGTCCAACTCTCGTACCGATCGATCCGCCCTCTGTCCTCAGCCTCCCGATGCTTCCGCCATATCCTCCGCACTTCGCCCTCCGCCTTCACCCTCAGCCTTTGGCCTCTTGATGATTTCGCCGGCTCCTAATGCTTCAGCTTTGCTCTTGTTTGTACAGCTCTCACTCTTGCCAGGGAAGTCTTCCCCCTTACCTGATCGGCCGACAGCATCGACACGAGTTCGAGCCCGACCTCCAGATAGTCAACGTCGTCCAACTTTCATGCTTACCATGGAATTCTCCCTCTTACCTGATCGTCCAGATAGTCCAACGTCATCGCCGATACATTTGCGATCTCCCTCCGCCTATATGACGTGCAGAGTGCTGAAGTAGAAACCCAACCCCTTCTCTGCAGAGAGAGAGAGAGAGAGAGAGAGAGATGATAAGTAGGCAGAGGCGAGATCCTCTCTTGGATCAACTCTACCCTCCATCTCAGCCTCTCCAAGGTTGAAGAGGTACATCTCCACGTAATCAATCGATCGGCTCCCATGGAGTTTGTTGCCTGCGTTTTCGATAGTTGCCGATGATTTTGCTTATGGGTAGTGTTTGGTGCAATTCAGTGCCAGTTGGACTCGGTGCATCCCAGGGTGGTGCCAATGCACAAGGTGAACTTTGATGTCAAGACCAATTACGAGATGATCCAGAACTACAAGATCCTCCATGATGTGTTCAACAAGCTCAATATCACTAAGATTTTCTTACGATTCACAACATCACGCAACGATCAATCCTTGCTCTTTGTCATCTACTATTTCAAGAATAGTTTGATGAATTTTTCCTATGAAATCGAACTAACCAGATATGCAATCTACGCTTAATTGTTGATTACTTCCCCCATTGCATTTCGTCACTAATGCCTCTGGGTATGGACATGTGAAGACCACTTGCCTTTAAACACATAAAAACATGTTTTAACTACTATTTCTTATGTTAATGGAATACAAGTTTCCTGGCTTTTGTGGTATGAGAAAAATGAGAAATGTATGTTGTTTTGCATTATGTTGTTTTAAAATGTTTATTTTGTATAATTATGTCTTTCCTGTGCACATTTGGTACTGCCCAAGGTTTGCAAAAAGATTGATGATATTGTTGATGGTACTAACATCTTGGATCGAGTATATGCTGGAGTGAATGTTTATTACAATTAATCAGGTACTATTAGTTACTTTAACTTGGATGATGATCCTCATGGAATGAATGATTGGGATTAGCAAGTAGGAAAATGACTTTCTTTCCCATTACTCAATAATTTTATGGCTTTATTTTTAATTTTTTATGTTCTATAGTCATGCAGCCTTGCACTGAGATGGCAATGCCGCTATCCAGCAGCCAAGATAATTGTATGTTCCAACCGTAGAAATTTGTTCATCTTTTTGGTACAGAGCTAGGTGTATCCAGGAATATGGGATCAAGCCAAGACCTCATTGGTTGACCACTGAGTTCGGTGGACATTTCAATAAGGTTTGCTGGGATTTTTGGAAAATATTTTAAAGGGATGTATGGCCGTCAAACTCTTCTTAATTTCTTTAAACTTCACTCTTGTTTATATTGTTGGATTTGGATGTGCTTTATCGAAATAATTCGCTGATGTACGTAAAAGGGAGAAACTCCTTCCGATAGATCAGCATATCCGACTAAATAAACGCACTTGACTTGCACATCCAGCATGACCAAAATAGTCGCATCAATTTCTTTACCTTATACCGTGTGTGCTTAATTCTTATCTCTACCTTAATATTTAAGTTTGCGCTCAACTTTGATTATCCTTTCCTCTTCGTTCTAGTTAGATGGTTTGGGATTTCATTTTCAACACATTGAAGTGAACAAACTTGTGAAAGGAAGGCCGTTAGTTAGATGATAGAACTCTTCTTGTAGTGGATGAAAAGATGTTGTGAGAGGCACATTAATCAAGTAAGAACGTGTCTTGGAGGCAATCTTTGTGCTCTTGTTTTGGCTCTACACATTTCAATCTCATTTCAACTTCTTACGACAACTGAGAATGTAAGTGTTCATTATTTGACTCTAAGTAGATGAGGGAGGATATCCTACCAAGCTGGGGGGACTATTTGGTATGAGATTAATCACCACCCGATCCGTTGGAAGGGATGCGCGTTAACGTTGGATCCGGTCATAAATTCACTTTAACGGTAGATTCAGTTCTTCTAATTCTCTTCATTTTCGCTCGAAAACTAATGGCAAAGTAGAGAGATGGGTTAAAAGATAGTCTAAATGTCCTTTTTACCCTCGTGTTAAGATAGTCTTTTTGGTGTTACTTTTGTTTCTCGGTTAGATGCGAACTTACACAACTTAAAAACGGTTAATAACTAATATCCGTGGAAGTTGTTTTCTTCTTACTGTCTAAATAAAATAGATAATATTAATAAAAAATTTTAAAAAATAAATATTTATTTTTAAAATCTGGTTAAACAGAACTGTCAACTCAGTTTTTGAGAAACTAATAGAATATTGGACCGGTTATTTCATTAGTTATTCAAGAACATCAAAAATCGATTGTAATGTGATGAGATATAAGTTTATCTCTGATAAATCTAAGAAAATAATAATCACAAGTTATTATTGTATTATATTTAAATTTTGGAATCAGATATAATTAACACAATATAATACATAATTTATATTTAATATAAATCAAGATATAAACTAGATATAATAGTTTTACGTTTCCAATTTTGAATTAATTATTTTATAATTATAAACGAGATACAACCAACAAGTTAATATAATAAATATTTTTAACCGTGACATTGTGGAACCTACACTACTAGATTTCTTGGTGCGACAAAACAAGAGAACGAACAGCAACGTGTGTGTTCTTTGGGCAGAAGGGCATTATGGGATTTTAGATTTTATGTGGCACCAACGTAACTGGGGATGGATGGAATTAGGGGGGTAAACAGAATCCGATATTCCGATATTCCGATTCGATTTCGATAAAAATTAACGGGTTTGGAACTTGTTTATGTATCCTATAAGTTATCGGAATCGAAATCGGATATTCCGGTAGCTTATCGGAATCGGAATCGGAATCAGTTGGTTCTGTTTCCGTTAATCCGATTTCGATAAAAAATAATTATATATAAATAAAATTAAATAAAACAAAGTTAAATAAATTATAAAATATAATATATAAATTGATAAAATAATAAAAATAAAATTTTAAGAAGATTATATCAAAATTTATTAATTATATGTAAATTATTGACTCACTTTTGAATAAAAATTAATATTTAATATGCATTTCGGATTTTATCGGATTCGGTTCCGATTTCGATAACGGAATCGGAATCGGATCGAAATTGGAACATAGTGATTCCGAAATTATCGGAATCGGAATCGAAACCCCTTAACCCTTATCGGAATCGGAATCGGATTCTGGTGAATCCGCTACCGAATCCGACCCGTTTACAGCCCTAGATGGAATGGACGGTATGTTAACGGAGGCAGCGGAGTGCAGATGAAAAAAATACGTAAGAACGTATATCTCAAATAAATAAATACCATTATATCTGAAGATGGATATAATAAATTTAATGTTATGTGAGATTGACTCAGGAAGTGGCTTGTCATTTGCAATTGGCCTATATTCTTGAGGTGGAGATTGTAATATAAATAACATGATATAATAAATACATTATTATTTAATATGTTATATCAGATTAAATGTTGTTATTAATCAGATGTCATAATTTTTTATTCCAAACATAACAATACTTCTGTAGTTATAAATGAGGCATAATCGTGACGTAATAAATATATCACCATTTTATATTTTAAATTAAATTAAACTAAAATCTTGATATAAATAAAAATATAGAACTCTAAATATAACAATATTTTATAGCCATAGATCGCTTGTAACTAATAAATTTTTATTTGTAGCAAGTTTTCACTCCAAACATAACAACATTTTGTTGTTATAAATTGAATATAATTAACATGACACGGTAAATAAATCAGTATTTAATAATCTACATCATATTTGAAAGTTGATGTAATAAAATAGATTAATATTTCATATTTAAGTCAAATTTAATTTTCAATACAAGTAAGATTTAATAAGTTTTCTCTAAATCTATTGATGTTTTATAGTCACAATTCTTATGTAATAAATAGATTTGTAGTTATAATAATGTCCACTCCGAACATAATAATAATTTATAGATATAAAAATATTTTGTTTACTTTAAATTAAAATAATATTTGTTGACCGATGGAGAAGTAACTTAATTAGTATGTTTTTACGGCAGCAGCAAAATATATAACAAGAAAAATTACATCATTCATGTCAATGCATGCAGAAACAACTGACATGGTCTTTGGATACACTTTTTACCGTTACTTTCTATCTTAAAATAAAAAATAGAAGTAAGAGGCGTGCTCTAATTAACGTGTTTGGCCGTGACTATCTCAATTTTGAAAAAAGATTAGCTTTCTTTAGAAATTGCTCTAAATTTTAAAACAAGAGCGGAGTTGTTTTGTTTCCGTTGAAGGCACATTGCTACGTTGTGAGATAATTATCCTGTTAAGTTGTCATTCAAATTAGTAATGTCTAAAATTTAAAAAAGGTAGACTTTTAAGATAATTTATTTTGTTTAGTAATTAATTAATAAAAAGAATACAGTCATTTTATATCATTCCATGATAAATAATTATATATGTCTTTTAAAAAATTTATTTTATCTAATAATTTAGAAATATCGTGACATATATTTAATTCATATTTTTATTAATTTTATATCAATGTGATACCTTTTAATGATCATGTGGATATTCAAAACAATATATTGCCAATCATGTTTACATAAATTTGAAAAATTGTCACTTTTGCCAAACTCAATAAATTGCCAATCATCTAATTTTAAAAATTATGCTACTCTAAAAACTTAATCTTTGTTTTGAAAACAAAACTATTCAGATTTAAAATTTACAACCAAACATCCTATAAGAAAAATGAACCTACAACATATAGTTCATACCACAAATTTTGCTCATTCAAATTTGTAATTTGACATTTATACAAAAATTGTGTGGATATGTATATATTTTGATAAATATCTTTTTATTTTAAAAATATAACCAAACACCACTCTACAATTTTTAAAAATTGTGATAATTTTACCAAACACACAAACTCTGTGTGTTTATGTAATTTAAAATTGATGTTAATATAGCAAAAATGTCTTTAACTTAAAAATAAGACTATCTAAATCGGAAAAGAACAACCAAACACCCTATAAGTTGCTGCCGTGGGAAGGATATATATGAGTGGGAAATGGGTTCGATTTGGGAGGGCACTTCCGGCATTGTGAAATGTAGGTAATGTCAACCTAACGGAGGCTGACCAAAACGGACTATGCATTAAAATTTTATTGACCGCCGGATTATCCATTAAAGATATTTGTACAATATTGGACCGATTGCTAAACGGATTTTCTTATATGGAACGGACCTTAATTTTTCCTGGCTTTTAACGTCTTGTTACAACTTGTGTTTGCCTACCCCCAGTTATATGTTGTTACTATTTCTAGACATGTTTGCACCCCAAAAGTATCATTCATCCATCATTTGATAGACATACTGTTACTATTTATTTTCAAGTCTATTATGTACTTTATTTACATCATATTTGTAACATCTCGTTGAAACACTTCTAGAAATTTTCTAGAAGCTTGTGAATCATACTTATGCCCATACAAATCTGAAAGTTTTATATTTCAAGTTATGACATTCCTATATATGACATTTCAGGTTTGGAATGTATAAGCTTACAAACATAGCAATATCTCATAACTGACCAGAATCAATAAATATGTGTGATAACAATAATAATATCGGTTTATAAACGCAAAGCGCACAATAAAATTGCAAATACTTACTTGAATGTGCTCAATCTATCAAATTCTACTAAATTGGTGGTGATAAAAAAATTAAGTTGTTCAACTTAATCATGCCATGATTTGTTGGAACAAGAACTTGACTATGAATCTATGATTAATGATTTATGTGTGTATTTAAGAAGTAAAATATAACATTTTTAATTTAACTTATTTTTTATAATGTATCTATCATATATACATATATCTTAAGAATTTATATATCTTAACTATTATGTGAATTTATATCTAAATGGTATACAATATATTACTCAAACATAAAAATCAATAGAATAGACTTTTATGATACGATCACCTTTTGTATTAATTATATTTTAAATTATCGACAATCTTTCAAAAACAACCTTTCATAGAAAGATTTGAGTTTTAAATTTCAGCCTAAATTATAAAGACAATTATCTTTATGTCTTTGATAATTTCAGTGTCTAGTTGCATTATATAAATATGTATCATGCTCCGCGTAAATGTCAGTCAAATCATTATCAGTTCTTAAACTACGTATTACAAATGTAAATACTTACCAAATTTTATTAAATTGATGGTGGTAAAAAAATTGAGCTATCTGAGTTAAGCATACCATGATTCGTTGGATGGAATAAGAATTTGACTGTGATTACTAATTTATGTGTATATTTAAGAAGTAAAATATAATATTTACTAAATGTATATGTATAAAAATTTATCTTAACTATCCAATAAGTTTATATTTAATCAATATATAACATATTACTTGAACACGTGCCAACCACATGATTTGATTTAACTAGTGTGTATATATATATATATATATATATATATGTAGACACACACACGTACGTACGTGTACCTACTAGCGTAGCACTTAATTAACAAAATATATTTATCGATTATTACAAGAGTTACAGGTTTCGTAGGAAACCTAGCTAGCTTACTAGAGTTTCCGACTGGGACTCCAGACTCAGCGGATGGACTCGGCCGGGAAAGTAATTAAACACACCGAGATCGCGTACGTGCAGATTTTCAAAGAAGGAAGGAAGGATTAGAATTACATGTGGATAAGATTAAGGAGATCTAGAAGATCACTAAATAACATATACTTCGATGTTTATCTTCCAACGTATTTCCCGGACCAGGGATTTGAATCCTGTTAGGACTTGAGAAGAGAAAAAGAGTCTCTATAAAAACCTCTCCGCCCCCCTCCCCTCCATCTCGGCCGCCCTTTTGATATCCTTCTCCCCCTCTCCGTGCCGGACTTCCTTCTCTCTGATCTCGCCAACTCCTCCCTCCTCCCGCCAGCGCCGAAGCCGCCGCCGCCACAAAGCCGCCTCTTTACGTTCGCCATGGCTGCCGCTACGTCCGCCGTCGCCGTCGCCGTGCTGGTGGTGGTCGCGGTGGTGCTGCTCGGCGTCGTAAGTGTGTCGTCGGCCACCACCGTCTCGCACGACGGCAGGTCCCTCGTCATCGACGGCGTCCGGAGGATCATCCTCTCCGGGTCGATCCACTATCCCCGCAGCACGCCGGAGGTATGTATTAATTTGTATGTATGTTCGTCAATATTAATTTATATATATGCCCTGCTTGCATGTGGTATGGTTTTCATCAATGTTAATTCGCTGTTCTTGATTAATAAACATCTGCATCCAATTATATACATGCGTTCGATATATATATATATATATATTGACAAATACTCGCTAGCTAGTCCTCTCTCTCTGGATGGAATTAATATTGATATATTGATCATCTCAGATGTGGCCGGAGCTGATCGAGAAGGCCAAACTTGGAGGACTGGACGCCATCGAGACATACGTTTTCTGGAACGCCCATGAGCCCCAGCGGCGACAGGTATATATATATATATACACCAACGTAGATTCGATTAACTATACATAAATATCTGATTTTTCCTCATCTCTTGATCCTCTTTCAACATATGTAAATATTAATTTGATCACGTACTAGCTAGCTGATCAAGATCGATCGTATATGTAATGGATTGATCAAATACATGTATGTATGTATGTTTCAGTATGACTTCGAGGGCAATCTGGATCTCGTGAGGTTCGTCAAGGAGGTGCAGGCTGCAGGGCTCTACGCCATCCTCAGGATTGGACCCTACGTCTGCGCCGAGTGGAACTACGGGTGGGTGGTTAATATTAATTAATTCGTATATAGAACATATTAATCAATGTACTACAGGTATACATATATATATATATATCTGATGTAGCTAGGACAAAACATATCATCGATGCTTTCTTTTTTTGGTTTCGTTGTTGATCAGCACGTCATCAATCGATCGATCCTCCGTGTGTTCTGGTCATAGAATAAACATTAATTAAAACGTGTCTCTGTCGATCTTCAGCGGATTCCCTGCGTGGCTGCGTGCGATTCCAGGCTTGGAGATGAGGACGGACAACGAACAATTTAAGGTACGAGATCTCCTTAATCTCGATTCATTATATCTATATTTTGCAAAAAAAAAAAAACAAACCCAGCATCATTCGGTCAACTTTATGAATGATTTTCCTGATCAATATTGTAACTAAACCGATCGAGCGAACACGCGCGGTAATATATCGCTTGTTTTTGTTTGATTGATATATGCAGATGGAGATGCAGACCTTCACCACCTTAATCGTCAACATGATGAAGGAAGAGAAGCTGCTCGCGCCACAAGGCGGACCCATCATCCTCGCTCAGGTATGTATAATATATATATATATATACGTATATATCACACGTCGGTTAATTAAAATCATTGTGCTGTGATTAATAATCAATCATCTGGCTTATGATTGTACAACTGCGCGGTACGTGTGTATTAATTAAGTAATTAAACTGCAGATTGAGAACGAGTACGGCAACGTGATGGACGTATACGGGGATGCTGGGAAGAGATACATCAACTGGTGCGCCAACATGGCGGTCTCTCTTGATATCGGTCTTCCATGGATCATGTGCCAGCAGGCTGATGCACCGCACCCAATTGTATGTTCATATATCTATATTTATGTATGTAACGATGTGATATACACACACACATATATATATACGTACTGAACTGTATAGATATATAGTTCGCTATATGAACGTACTTGAAATTAATATCACACTAACTTGTTTTCTATTTTAATCAGATCAACACATGCAACGGTTTCTACTGCGACGACTTTGAGCCGAACAACCCCAACAGTCCCAAGATGTGGACGGAGAACTGGACTGGCTGGTAACATATATTAACACACCTAACTAGTTTGCACCACACCAATTAATCTTCAGCTGAGATCTCTGACTACATATCAATGAATATGAACATATACTTACAGTTAATTTAATGCAGGTTCAAGGCTTGGGACAAAGCTGATCCCCACAGACCTGCAGAAGATGTGGCTTACGCTGTTGCTCGTTTCTTTGAGCGCGGTGGAACTCTTCAAAACTATTACATGGTAATCTCTCTCGCTCCATGTGTGTGTGTGTGTGTATATATTCTTTCTTCATTTTAGCTTATGAATTAATGCGTTGCGTGCATCACTTAATTATAGTACCACGGTGGGACGAACTTTGGCCGCACAAGCGGAGGGCCTTATATCACAACGACTTACGACTACGACGCCCCTCTTGATGAATACGGTATCAATTGCACACACAAGCTAGCTAGCTATATATATCTCCATTAAAAATTGTAACACACACACACACACGCGGTGATGTTATTTATTCATAGGTACTTCTGCATATTGGAGTACTGACGATATATATACATAATAATTCTCAGGAAACCTGAACCAACCCAAGTGGGGTCATCTGAAGGAATTGCACCTTGTCCTCAAGAGCATGGAAGAAGTCCTTACCCAAGGAGACATGACGAATCTGACTCTTGGCGATGGAGTCACGGTTAGTATTTTTTTATGTTGTTATTTCACAGCACGTCGACTCTCTTTCAGTTTCAGTTCCTTATATCAAATGGGCCCTAATTAGAGACTTAGATTGGCATACTGATTAATTTAGTGTCCCAACAAACTGAACATTTGCGGACCAAGAGACGTACTAACTCGGATCCACATGTGCAGTTTACGAAATACTCCACCAAGTATGCCGCGGGATGCTTCATATCAAACACAAATCAAAGCACTGATGCCAAGGTGACTCTTGAAGGAAGACGGTATCTTGTCCCAGCCTGGTCCGTCAGCCTTCTTCCCGACTGCAACAAGGAAGTGTACAATACTGCCAAGGTACGTACGCGTAGTGAAATCCTTAATTTAAATAGCAAACCGCGGAGTATATATATAGTGGGTGTACTTAATTTTTTCTGCTCAAGGATTTACAGGATTTATGTGTACATGTATATAATATGTATGTGTGCCCGCGATGCACAAACAAAAATTAAATTTCAGGTGAACACCCAAAAGACGATCTTGGTGAAGAAACCGGGCGTCAAGAGCAGCGAACTGAGCTGGACGTGGAAAGCGGAGGACATGAGAAGGGCTCTTGGTGGGAAGGGGGACTTCACCAAGTTTCAACTCACTGATCAGATCCTGACATCCCTGGATGCCAGTGACTACCTCTGGTACATGACAAGGTGTGACCATGCATGCACGTACATCGACCCTTTTTATTTTTTTACTTGCTTAAATCTCTCTCTCTCTCTCTATATATATATATATATATAAATATATGTATATGGAGATGAACTGATGCAACGAGATGGATGCAAAACAGGGTGGACGTTCCCAAAAGTGAGGCTCAGATGACACTCCGCGTCAACACAACGGGACATGCTCTATACGCTTTCGTCAATGGCCGCCTTGTTGGTATGATTGATCATTTCTGATCATTCATGCACTCAAGTATTTATTCCATGTCTATTATGACAATCAAATCTGCTTTAATTTCAACAGGGTCCAAGTATGCATCTAACGGTGATTTCATGTTCGTGATGGAGATTCCAATCGCTCTCAGGGCTGGCAAGAACCACATATCCTTGCTCAGTGCTACAGTTGGGCTGAAGGTATGTTATTACTAACTGGTTATACGTACGACGGAAGAAAGGTCGATCGATCTCTGTAGAAATATACGTATCGATATTTGAATACCATATATATGACCCTCCTCCACTCCCTTCACGCACTGAAAAGGCTGAAATGTTTTGAATATACGGGAGAACAGAACTACGGTCCCCAATTCGAGTTGGTGCCTGCGGGGATTGTGGGCGGCCCTGTGAAGCTGGTGAGAAACGAAGATAACCACACCATGGACTTATCGACCAAGGAGTGGTCTTACAAGGTGTGTGTATATATATTTTTTCTCAAACTACCCCTGAACAATATATTTCAGGCATGATCGTATATATATAGCTATAGATATTCAAATTTGTACATGCATGACACCCAAGTGATTGATTATAAACTTGTGTACGTGCGCGTCATCAGATTGGACTGAAGGGCGAAGAAGAGCAGTTGTACCGAAGAGACGCCCGTCCAACTTCCGAATGGCTGCCGGGCAGTGTGCCCACCAACAGGCCCTTCACTTGGTACAAGGTACGCAATATATATGTATATGGTATGATATGCTTACATATATTAGAGCTAGCTCTTTACGGGCGAGCAATAATTAATCAAAGCACCAACGGGACCGGCATTCTAGCAAGAAGCTAGCTAGAGACAGTAATAAGCAATATATATATATATATATTATATACTGACGATATTTGTATGCTGTTGCGGTGCAGACGACGTTCAATGCGCCGCTGGGGGCGGAGCCCGTGGTGGTGGACCTGCTGGGCATGGGCAAAGGGGAAGCCTGGGTGAACGGCCGGAGCATCGGCCGCTTCTGGCCCGTCTCCGCCGCCACCTCCGGCCACTGCGGGCACTGCGACTACCGGGTGGCCTACAATGCCGACGACTCCGAGTGCCGGACCGGCTGCAGCGGGCCTGCGCAGAGGTGGTACCACGTTCCCCGCTCCTTCCTGCAAGCGGGCGAAGAGAACGTGCTCGTCCTGTTCGAGGAAGCCGGCGGGGACCCTTCCCGGGTCAACTTCCAGAGGGTCACAAGGCAGCAGTCAAACTGAAGTCGGAGTCAATCATCGGAGTCGTGCCGTGGTCAAACCTGCCTCCACGACAGAATCAGATAGATAGATTTGCGCTAGCTTTGCGCCCGTTCATAACGTCTTGTGTGTGTATAAATATACATAAGCGAGGGCAAAGAGACCCATGATTGTCTTTAGTCGGGATATATATGTGTGTGTGTGTGGGGTAGTTTGCTAATAAAAATAAGGTGTCATTATGTCAATGTTGTTTTACTTTGATATTTATTTCTTTTAGACAGATTAAGTACTGCACTCAGCAAGTTGAAAATATGATGATGTGTACTAAATGATCAGTACATGTTTTCCGATCAGGTAACTTAGAAAATCGACAGAAAAAAAAGGGGCATTGGATTCTTCTTCGTTATAACCGATCGACAAACTTATCAATGATAACTTGTTGCCGAGTCAACCTCGTACCCATCGACGTAAGGATGTATAACATGTATTTGGAAAAAGAGTAATTGACAATTATAATCGCATGTGTTTGGCGCTTGCTCAAATTAGTGTATATCCTGAGATTTTAGGACTCTTATTATTATTCTAATTTTCATCTCGCGTGGAAACGAACTTACTTACTTTGATGAAAATTAAGCTGTAGGGCGTATGAAAGGTACACGGCATAAAACATTAATTCGTTAATTGGCGCGGTTCACGTTTTGCAGAAATCTTGCAAGGGTAATTTCTCTCACTATATATATAGTAGGTTGCATGGTTATAATTAATTGAAACACACTGACAGAAGATTTGGGATATTCGTAAAAAAAAGAGGTCAAGCCACGGTTCTACGTATATTTTAAATATTGTTTGGAGATCAAAAAAAAAGGGGCACACATGGTGTGTGTGAGACAGCGATCGTCTTTTTTCTCGGCATTTCTACCGACAAAACACACCCTTCAATAATAAAAAAAAATCCAAGCTCTAAGTATAACAAGGTTCTTCATTAATCGTACATGACTCTCTCTTTGGCTTGACTTGATGGACGCATGCATGGGTGTCCATTCGTGTCTCTTCTTTCCCCGTTTCAAAAAAGCATCGCCCTCCAGCTAACTAGATATATAGCTAGCTAGTTGTTCTCTCTACATATATTAATTCGTAGAAGAATCCCACTCTAAACGATGCATATATATCTTGCCGCATATTCTCTTTCAATCCATCGCACTGTGCACAGATTGCTTATAATATAGCTTATAATCGATGACAATCTTGCAATTCATATATAGGTAAGGTATATTTATTTTATCAAGAAACTACGATGAGGGCATGCATATATATATATGTGTGTGTGTGTATGCATATGTTGCATCATAAATATATATGTGTTTGGCGTCTATATATTCGAGTCCCTAGTGTAACGTTGCGTATTTAAAAAAAAAAATTAGATTAATACATATTTAATATTATTTTAATCTTCTTCTCTCCCTATTTTTATCCCTCCCATCCTCCCCGTCGAAAACCCTCCCCGTACGTTTTTCCCCGGCGTCGTTTTTCTCCCCGGTGAAACCCTATTTTTTTTCCCCTTTTCCCCTCCTCGCTGCGCCGTCTCGCGGGTGACGCCGCGCGCGAGCCTCCCCGCCCTCGAGTTCGCCGCCCGGTCGCGGTCTCGCCTCGCCCACGCGCTCGCCTCGGCCCCGCTGCCTAGTGACGCCACCTCGTACGAGCGCGGCCGTCGCCCCCTCGGTTGACCACCGCCGCCTTTGACCGCCGCGACCGCGCGGCCGTCGCCCCCTCGGTTGACCACCGCCGCCTTTGACCGCCGCCCGCCGCGAGACGCCGCGGCCGCCGCCGCCAGGTCAACCTCCCGCCGTGCGCCCGCCCGCGCCACCGCCGTGCAGCCCGCCGCCGTGCGCCGCAAAGGCGCCGGCCTCCTCTCTCTCCCGCGCGGTGATGCAACCTCTCTCCTATCGCTCTCTTTCCTATTATTTTCTATCAAGCTCCATTGTTCATTATTCCTTTTTCCTCCGGCAGTTTTGAAAACACCTACCCGACTCAGTTTTTCGACGCCGACGCAACCGCGACAGCCTCGTCGCCAAATTCAATCTCCTTGGATTTCCGTGCGCCGTTCGCCGTTGCCGTCAAGGTAGGCGTCTCGGCTATTCTTAGCACTCTAATATTTTGATTAAATCATAACAATCATGTTTAGATCACCCGGGATTAGAATATTGTAGTTAATGGGCTGTTTTGGTTTTATTAGCATGTTTAGTTAGAGTTAGATTAATTTGTCTAGATTGTGCATGCTTAGATTAATTCGGTTATTCATGTATGATAGACATCATGATAGGTTGTACATGTTTAGTTTAGCTAGTTTAGCATTGCTTGCATCGCGGTGAACCTTTAATGTATATCCTGATTTGATAAAAAGCCGATGTAAGGTTTAGGCATAATGTTGGTAGAGTTTAGTTTATTTTTCTTTTATGTGATAGATAGTTTTGTTTAAGCATGTGATTAATGTGTTTAGGTTGTAAATTGCATGATCCCATTTATATGCATTAGTTTGTGTTAGATTGTGGTGTGGTATGCAAATATGTGGTGCATAGAACCATGGGTGTTCATCTATGTATTTCATGTTTGATTGCCAATTGAATGTTCATGTTTTACTGTCTGAGTTAATTATATGCTTGCATGGTGTGGAATGTGGTTAGTGCAGTGCATTGTGATGGAAATGTACTTCACGAGACTAAATTAGTGTCCCGTGGGCGCGGAGATTAGTTGAATCTGAGCATCCTTCGATCCCGTATACCGCGGTTCATCCTAAGTACTCCCGCCTAGGGGTACTATGGGATTTAGTTACTATATGTTACTTCCTACTATGGTAAATCCGGTGCTAGTTTTGTGATGTGACCGCATTTATCCGATGGAGCATGTTATTTACTCGCAGTGTCTAGTTGTGTAGATTGGCATAGATGGTATGTTATGGTTGTGTCATTGGTTTTATGTCGTGTCTATGTGTTCGGGCATACCTAGAGTGGTTTTAGTGTGTTGATTATGTTGGCACGATGCATTTAGAGTCTAGTTATCATGTGGGGTAGTTGATTGATTCTTTAATCAATTAATTAAAGATATATGATTAGTTAAACCCTATGTATTAAATATGATTTGTAGGTTTATGTATAGTATACCACTAGAATTGTTATTATAATGGGGTAGTTCGGGTGTAAGACCTACTGAGTCTGTTGTGACTCACCCCTTCCATTATTAAATTTTTCACTCGATTTCGAGGAGCCTCTTCCCCGAGGAGGGACTTTGGAGAAGAATTCGAGGGAGACCTTGAGCCGATCCAGAGCAGCTTGAAGACCCAAGACGAGGAGTTTGGTGACGAGTGATCACCTTGTTCTATCTAGGTTGGCTGAGTTTTTCCTTCTATTTGTTAGTTAATAGTTGTTTGGTGTGATTTTCAGGAGGTTGTTTGGACTATGTGTTAAGTCCTCTTAGTTGTTTAGTTGTGGTTATTTGCAGTGTTTGCTTGGAGTTCGAATTTGATTGGAACATTACAGGTTGTTTTAATTATTCAGATTTGATGATAGTGTGAATTGGATTTTGTGTTCTCCTAAACTGTCCCGATATTCCGGATTTATTTTCCGCTGCGCATTCGTATATTCCGGGTCGTGACACCTAGACAATTACACTGTCCTGTGTCACAAACGAGACTTGTGTGGGTATACTTATTCAGAGTTCGGATGCCTCGGACAAGGCACCTGTGGGGACTATCCACATCTAATGAGGTGAGATCTATTTGAGTGTGGATCCCCTCGGGTGCCCACCCGAGGGGATCCCCTCAGCTCCCTCACAAGGAGAGTGAGATGACTAAGACAAGACAGTGATCTGACAGGCATCAGATCACTGTCACCTCAGCCCCTTGTGAGAGGGACTGAGAGAATCTCCTCAGGTGGACACCTGAGGGGATCCACCCTCGATCTATTTACATTATGTCAGTGTGGAATCCACCCAACTGAGCTGGGTCTCTCTGAGTTGTCTTCTCAGATATCTGCTTGCTTGAGCGGATGTGAACTCAGTACCTGTGTACGTACGTTGCAGCCCAGTTTGTCAACCCAGCGCCGCCTATCTATACCTGGCCGGCCCCTCGGCCCGGTCGTCGTCCGGTTGCACCCCCACCCGGCCCAGCCCGCCTCACTCTTGCCACCGGCCTGGCCCAGTTTCGCGCGGGCCGCCGGCCGCTCAGCACGGCCTGCGCATCCGTGGGCCCCGGTGACGACGCCCCCGACCGTAATCGCATGGCCCCGGCCTGGACCGCGGGCACGCACGTGCCAGCGCGCATCCGCACGCCGGCGTCTACGTTTGCCCAGAAGCCGGCCAGTAGGGCTGTAAACGGATGCGGATAAAATTCGGATTCGCTCCGAATTCGTATCCGTTTAGGCGGATAATATCCGATTTTAGATATCCGTCGGAGCGGATATTCGGATACGGATATTATCCGAATGTTAATCGGAGCGGACACAGAAATATCCGCTCCGTTCCGTTTAAGATCTGCTCCGAATCCACCTTTGATAATATATACATAATATATATAATTATATATTTAAAATCATTATATTTAAAAATATGATTAAGTATTCTTTATTATATATTAATATACTAAGTTAATATTGATAAATATATGATAAATTTAATATTTTATAATTTTATTTCTATGTATTTGTATATTATTAAATATATTAATTAAATAATATTTAATTAACATTCCGAAGCGGATATTATCCGTATCCGCTCCGTTTACAGCCCTACCGCCACGGAAACAGGAGAAGGATATTTTTGGAAAGAGAGGGAGAGAGAGAGAATAAAGTAAAATTTTTACAAAAATTTAGATTGCTGTCCACTCCTTATATTTAATTGCATTAAAATTAGTAATAAATAGCATAGAACATGAAAAATTAGTCGTGCACTAGCTTGGAAGGTAGAAATCATATTGATGAATTAACTTTCTAGCTATATGCCTTATTTTTCTAGAAATAAATAAAATATATGTTTTTCAAGACAAATTGTGTTAAATACATGGATGAATTGTCAAGACAGCGTGAAATAGCTAGCCATAGTCATATGTCATTAGATTTGGCCTTCTGGGGGGTTTCGCAGGCCGGGTGCAAATGAGTCCATGTATATATCTTACAACTTTGACTCGACTGATTTATTAAGTTAAGCGGACAAATTTGAATAAAAAAGTAAAACTTGGTCCATTAAATAAGTTTAGCACCAACAATCTCGATCCTATTCGACTCAAACAGGTTAACGAATACGTAACTCCATACCGATTAAATATTTATTTTAAAAAATAAAATTGTCATAAACAAAATTTAATTTGAGTTTGAACCTAAATCTGATTCAACAAACAAGTTAAAGTTGGAGTTCGATGACCGACTTTCGCTTGATCTTGACTTTTATCGATGGGCATCGAGTTTGAACTTGGATATATATAAGTAGAGAATGTGAGCCAAGCTATTTTTCGAACTTCAATGTAAACATAGCTAGAACGAACGAACGAAATATTTACCGATAAAATTAGAACCAAAACTCATAAAATAAATGAGATGAGTTTGAATCACATATTTCTCAACTCAAGCTTGCCGAATCGCAATTCTTAGTTAATGGCCTGTTTGATTTCAATATCAAGCACCTATATCAATATCAATTTTAATACTGATATCAATACTCTACATCAATAGATGTTTGGATATCAAATTTAGTTTTAAAATTTATAGTATAAAAAAGTACCATAAGCAATACAGGTACACATCTGTATTGAAATCAATATTCCGATCCTCACTCTGCACGGCAGAGCCGTATAGTTGCTGAGCAGCTGCTGCTTCTTCTCTTCGCTATGCGACGTTCACCCTTCTGCATCTCCAGCATGTGCCACCGCATCTTGGCTCCGGGCGGCGCGGACCATCGCCCGTACGACGACATTCTACGCAGATATTCCAGTGCTGAGACGGGAGAGAGCGCCTGATGTGGCTGTATTCGGGGCGGCGTAAAAAGGTGATCTCCTCATTCCAATACTGGTCTCATCGGCGGGGAACGAAGATGAGTTCTTCGATGACATTGGCCTCGCTCCCAGCGACAATGCCGTAGGAAGATCAGAGAGACGTCCTCCTTAGAGCCGCGGCCACTCGTCGCCTCCACAGCCTTCGGCGGATCTCCTATGTCTTCTCCATTTCCGTGCGTAGAGAGAGAGAGAGGGAGGGAGGGAGAGAGAGAGAGAGGGGGAGATCCGTGGGATTGCAATCGGAAGAAGGCGACACATACGGCCCAAGTGTGGTGTTTAATTGCCGCCCAAGCGAACACCACGGCTACGTCGCCTGCCTCCTTCGGTGTCATCTATGTTGCCGACAGCCCGCTCACGGAGGGGTTGGCACTTGCATCAGAGTCGGTGGGGAGGGCGCAGGGGATGTACGCGGCGGCATCCAAGGAGCGGTTCACGATGGTGATGGCCCTCAACTTCATCTTTACGGCGGGGGAGTACACCAGAAATACCCTCACCGTGCTCCGCAAGAACCCCATTCTCGACGCTGTCGGGGAGATGCCCGTCGTCGGAGGGAGAGGCCGTTTCTGGTTTGTCTAGGGCTACACACACTTGCGCACCACGGCCCTAGACCCCACCGCCGGTGTCTCCCATCTAATTATATTTACTCTTTTGATAAAATATAATATTGATATAATATTACCAAACATCTAAAATATTTGATACTGTCATTTTTAATATTCATATTCCACCATCTTCAAATTTCAATATCAAAATTGATATTGTATCAATTTTAATATTTTAACCAAACAAGCCATAAGCTAGGGGGCATGCAGCCCGTGAGGGAAGTCGTGGTCGGCGCTTGGAAGGACCTTAGTTAATTGCAACAAAGTTGGAAGGACCTTAGTTGAAATTCTGGAGAGTTTGATTAATTAGAGAGAGAGAGTGTGTGTCTGAGCGTCAGATCTAGAGTTCTATGTGATTTTATTATGCATTAAATTTGACCTGGCATTTGATTGAGAAAAAGGATTTTTACTGCAAAATCATATTATTTTCAACAAACTTGTCGAAAAAGGTTGCCTTACCGAAAACAAAATATATATATATATTTCTATATTCAGTGTAAGCAAACGCCTACAATTTTTACCGGACTCTACGCTATCGTATCAACAACGATTACGAGGATATCCCCAGTCCCCTCCATCAAATAAATAAATAAATAAATAAAAGACTCCGACGTTACGATGAGAGAATATATTTTTCTTACCTATAGAATATTAATGGGTTGTTCGGTTATACGATACTGAAATTTTTTATTTTAATTTTAAAAAATTGCAAGAAAAAATGTTGAGAAAAAAATATTCGACAACTACGATACATTTATATTTTGAGAGTGATTTCTTCCTTAAACTAAGAAGAGGATCTCATCTTTTTTTTTCTTCCGTGATCTCCCTATTTTGTTTGATCGTGCGTGATAGTTATTTTTTTGTTATCATATTTCTTTATATATAATAATTTTATGATATGAGTTGATTTATTTTTTATTTTAACATAATTTTTTATGATGAACATGTAAAAAAAATTTATCTTTTTTTAGTCACGTCCAACCCAGTGACTAACTGAACACTCAGCTCAGAATAGGGGTGCAAACGAACCAATACACTCGACAAGTAGCTCGAAGCTCGGCTCGATAAAAACTCGACTCGGCTCGTTTATTATGTTAAATGAACAAGCTTGAACACAAAATAAAGCTCGACTCATTAAACGAGCCGAGTTTGAACAGACTCTTGCTCGGCTCGATAAGCTCGCGAGTAGCTCGATTAAATATTATATTATATATTTATTTTTAAAAATTAAATTATGAGTATTAATAATTATATATTATCACTTAAATATATTAAATAATTTAAATTTTGAGTTTAAACTTAGATTGAATTTCATAAATGAGTTAAATATAGAGTTTCGCAGAGGACTTTTCATTGATTTTGAGTTTTATAAACGAGTTTGTATATAGTTTAAGCTTGAATGTGATTTGAATTTTAGTCTAACTACTACTCGAGTTCGAGCTCGACTCGGCTCGATTAATAAACGAACCAAGCTTGAACAAGGATTCTACATACTCGATAAAACTCGAGCTCGAATTCGAACTCGTATAAAATAAACGAGCCGAGTTTGAACACCATACTACTCGGCTCGGCTCGGCTCGTTTTGCACCCCTAGCTCAGAACATGATCGGATGATCGAGCCTCCCCGAGGGCAGGTGACTTTAATTAGCGCTAGAGAGTTCGAGCCGGCATTCGAACCCAGGAGGCCTAACCGAGTGGGCAGGCGACACTAACCGACACAAGGAAGGTCGGTCGGTAGGTGTAAAAAGGATCGATTACCACGTAATATATTAACCAAACACCCCCGTAACTAATTTTTATCTACCCATCCATGAAAGCAGCGCCGGGTGAATAAGAGGGGGGTCTGCCGAACGTCGTACGTACGCACGTGGCTACTCGTCGATCCTTCCAATATTGAATGTACTACATGATACATCCGTACGTCATTAAATAAATAATGGTTCCAGTTATTATTTCGTTGCCGTTGGTATATGTCTCGTCGCACGTGTGCGTTCGGAGCAAGACACGCGTGGGAGGACGTGCTTGGTTGGCGAGAGCGGCGGGAGAGTTCTTCGATTCCTATCAACAATAAAGTGAATTGATGATTATTTAATGATGTGATACAAACAAGCTAGTCATGCGCATTACGATCGATGCAGGCAAGTGTCCATCAATATCATTTTCCTTATCAACATTTTATTTAGATTTTAGAGATAGCAAGACCGAAAGCCGACATACGTAGCCTCCATATTTCTAATAATCTCATCGAAATGCATATATGGCGTAAGGCATTAATTAATTTAATTTGTTGATGGGCGTAATTATATATATTCACGTTTTGCTGAAATCTTGCAGCAAGGGGGGTAATTGTATATAAGGAAGAGAGTTCTTGTTCTCTCTCGTCAAATAGCAGAATACAATACATGGCCGCCTCCCTCTCACCTGCGTTAAAAATAAAAATTCTCTCACTAAATATATATAGTAGGTCGCATGGCAATTAATTAAAACACTGACATAAGATTTGGGATATTCGTAAAAAAAATAGGTCAAGCCAGCCACGGTTTTACATATATTCTAAATATTGTTTGGAGATCAAAAAAATAAAATAAAAAGTGGCCCACATGCATGGTGAGGCTGCGATCGTTACGTTGTTTTTCTCGGTATTTCTACCGACAAAACACACCCTTCAATAAAAATAAAATAAAATAAAATCCTTGCTCTACATACGTACGTACACTGTTGTATAGCTAGGTGTATCGATCGATGGTGCATGACCTTCTTTGTCTTGATGCATGCATTCGTCCTTTCGTGTCACTTCCTCCTGTTTCAAAGAATATATAAGCATCGCCCTCCTCCATCTAGCTTAATTGCTAGCCTAGTTTTAATTCTACACGTTGAGTTGAGTCGAGTCTACGTCCCTGAACAATATGCATATTTTAGTGCATATATATATATTCTCTTTCAATCCATCGAGGAAATCAGCACTCCGCACAGATAGCTTATAATCTCCATGACAATCTTACAATTCATACATAGGTAATTTCATAAAAATAAAACTATGAGGGCATGTACATACATATATGTATGTATTTGAGCCCTAAGACGACAATTACACTGTCCTGTGTGACAAACGAGACTCGTGTAGCTAGTGTATTTATTTATACCTGTGTCCGTACGTACGTACGCACGCATGCATATGTATATATATATATGTATGTATGTATATATGTAGCGCAAATGCACACTAGGTCCGTTTTGGGGTTACTGCTTTCACGATAGGTCCGTTTTGAAAATCGTCTTGTCACTAAGTCCATCTTTTTAAAATACCATCACACCCACTCCATTTTGAATTTGAAAAGTCTGTTTGACCCTCCCCCCACACGTTGAAGAAGATGCTTATAGGGTGTTTGGATACCCTTTTTTTCTTCTTTTTAATCTCAATTTTAAAAATGAAAGAACTACGTGTTTGGTTATGATCTTTTTACTACTTCCTCATTTTTAAAAACAAGATAGTTACGCATGTAATCTCTTTTGAAATAAAAATAAGTCAAGCCTTGTTTTTTTTTCAAGAGAGATGCGGAGTGGGACGTGGGAGGCGGGACGCACACACCTTTCCCTCTCTCTCTCTTTCTCTCTCTCCCCATACTATTCTTTTTTTTTATGGTTTCTTTCTTCCCTGTCCGACATCCCTCGACCGATTATTTTCCCAGGACTTCGCCGAGTGAGGTAGCCTTTGCCGGCCACCGCCGCCGCCGGGGGGAGGGAGGTGGACGACACCGCGGGAGAGCCTTCGCGAAGCGTGCAGGTCCTAGAGGTGTAAACGGAATCCGATATTCCGATATTCCGATTCAATTTCGATAAAAATTAACGAGCTCGAACTTGTTTTTGTATCCTATAAGATATCGGAATCGGAATCGATATTCCGTAGCTTATCGGAATCTCGCTGGTTCCATTTCCGTTAATCCGATTTCGATAAAAAAATAAGTATATATAAATAAAATTAAATTAAATATAATATATAATATATAAATTGATAAAATAATAAAAATAAAAGCTTAAGAAGATTATATCAAATTTTAATAATTATATGTAAATTATTTACTCACTTTTGAATAAAAATTAATATTTAATATGTATTTCGGATTTAATCGGTTTTCGGTTCCGATTTCGATAACGAAATCGGATCGAAATCGGAAGATAGTGATTCCGAAATTATCGGAATCGTAATCGAACCCCTTAACCCTTATCGAATCGGAATCGGATTCTCGTGAACCTCGTTACCGAATCCGACCCGTTTACAGCCCTAGCAGGTCCTCTTTGCGAAGGGAGTCCGAGAAAGTTTCGCAGAGTCGCTGGTCATAACCAAACACTACTGTCTAATTTTTAAAAATTATGATAATTTTGCCAAACACCAAATAATTAGACTGTTTTGATTTTAAAAATAAAATTGAGAAGTCAAATAATCTTGATTTCAAAAATGAAGCTGTCTTAAAATTAAAAACGCTACCAAACACCCTATTACGGACTGCACCCTTCGAGCCGTCGACGGGCGCCGGCTGCACCGCGCCGAAGTGGCCGGCGCCGCTGCACGGCGGCACGGCGGAGGAGGGCCTCGGCGTGAAGGAGACGCTATTCGCTCGTGCACCCCGGTGCGAGGACGGCCAGCAGCCGCCGCGGGCCAATTCCTCCTCCGGCAGCGCGGTGAACAGGGTCGGCGGAGGCATGGCTCCTGACGAAAGGCTGGAGCTGGTAGCAGGCGCCAATGCCGGCGGCCTTCCTGGCCTGCATCTCCATCCTCTTCTTCTTCATCCTCTCCTTCTTGTGGGCGTTCTGGTGTCCTCTCCTGACGAGGACGCCTTTTTCGGGGATTTCGTGCGCGCCATGGAGAAGCTCAGCGTCTACGGCGTCTTGACCGGGCGGCAGGGCGAGATCCGCCGGCGATGCAACTCCATCAGCACCTGAGGAAGGAGGCGGCGGCGGCGGCCAGGCCGCTCGCTGCTGTTGGGCAAAGGTCCGGAGGTCGCGAGGCGCCGCGAGAAAAGGGGAAACGCGAGGTGGCGACTCGCGAACACCGGGAGGGGCAAAATGGAGGGGCAAAATGGGGATACCGGGACTGTCACTTGGCAAAACGGACCAAATGGTAATACAATGTGTAGTCAACGGATTAAAGGAGATGAAAAAGTGGTCAACGGAGTTTTTGGTAAACCGATTTTCTTAAATGGATCTGGTGGTAATTTTCCCATATATGTATGTGTAGATCTTGGAGAGTTCCACGGCCAAGTAGAGTGTAGTACTGCTGGAACAACGGTACTGCTCATCTAGCTAGGCGTAGCTGCACATGCCGGCGACGCAGTGGCTGCCCTTCTTGCATCTCCGGCGGCAGCCGCCGCAGTTCTTCCGGTGGCGCAGGGTGTTGACGCACCTCTTCCGGCAGCACGTCTCCCCGTACCTGCATCTCCTCCCGCATTTGCCGCAGTTGAGGTTGTCCCATCTCAGGTTGACGCAGCGCCTCTTGCAGCAGCTGCGCCCGCCGCTGCCCGCCTGGTGGCAGACCTTCGGGTTCTTGTCGCAGGTCTTGTGCCGCCCGCGGCGGAGTAGATGGCGGAGGAACGAGGGCGTCCACTCATCTCCGGCGGTGGCATCGGCAAGAATATCGTCCTCGTCTCCGCCGGCGGTGAGGTCCACGGCCGACGCCGCCGACGCCGCCTGCAGGGCGAGGATCAGGAGGATAAGCACGAAGGTGATCAGGATGCCGCGCGCCTTCATATGGCTGGCTTCTCCGGCCGGGGGACTGCAGCTAGCTAGCGGGCCGGCAGAGAGACCGCGGCCGGATGGGCAAGGAAGAACCCTAGAATAATCGGTGGTGGGAGTTGAAAGATGGGTTCAGGGCAGAGAGGGGGGGCTCCTCTTTGATTTATAGGGTGACGGCGTTCGTGGCCGGTTTCATGTGTGTTATTCTCTTCCTCCTCGAGGGCAAGCAATCAAGTAAGACGTTGATATAAAAATATTCAAGGTAGTCGTCCTAACCCTTATTTATTCACTAGGAAAGGTCAAAAATGAGCTGGTGCAGCCCTAGTTTGCAATCATGGAGTGTTAGGTGCCAAAGAGCGACATCCCCCCCTTTTTACATAAATGTTATATACATATTTACATAAGATCGAACTCTCTGTTCAACAAGAGAGCTAGCTAGGGCTCCACACACACTAATTATTAAGGGTACCGTGCGACGTCTCTCTCGGAGAAGGGAAATACATATCAACTTTGAAAATAGTTCATCAGAGCTAGGGTGATTAGAAAGGTACTTCGATCACTTCTTATTTTTAAGATTCTGTGTTGCGATGATGTTATAAATTTGACATGATTATATCAGAGCTCAGAGTGTAAGTTGATCAAGATACAAGAAAGATACTACAACTCCATCCCTTCTTAGTTCATGATTTTAAGATTTTGAGTCGGAATGATCTTATATATTTAACATAGTATCAGATCTCATAGTTAATGAGTGATCTTAATCACGCACGGGTACTCTTGTATGTGTCCCATGTAACTGAGCCATGTTTTTAATTCGTCACATTATAACAGCTGATCTCATAGTTAATGAAGCATGTGAGAAATTCACATACTTTATTTTTTTATATGTTATGGACGACTGTTTGGTAAGTGCGTGCATGAATGAATGATAGATTACGGAATAAGTCTGGTTTATCACTAACATTTGAGGGTAAACTCAGTTTTCCTCCAAATGACTTTATTAAATTTGGGTAGAGAAAGATTTCGACTTGGATGGTCTAATAAATTTCACACATAATACATATATATGCTGAGCAGAAATTTTCTTAGCCACACTAATTAAATAATGACATATGGTTGAGATTCAAGGGTTGGGCCGGTTAATTACCTGGTGATCAAATCAAGGTGAATTCTATATATTTATTTATTTATTTGAAGGAGCATGACATGTGTGATTCTCTCAGCCGTAGGTGTAGGCATGCATTTGATCAGTCATTCAGTTGCTACAGAACATATCTTAAATTGTGACTGATTTTATTTGTCATCAGACCTGTCAGTCGACGTCCGGATTATTGATCCCCATCCATACTTAAATATAATATTGTAAAATCATGTATCAATAGGGTGCAAAACAAATGGAGAAGTGACGGGTACCAAACTCCTGATCCCCTTTGAAATTAAATGACTAAACCCGTTCTTTTTCCTTCTTTCTGGTAAGACACGACAGTACATAATAATGACAACGACAAAATCAACAAAATCTGATAGTTTTATCTCCCAAAGTTTGTGTTGAAGAAATTTCTAAGGAAGATAAGTATACGTACCTTACGTACGTACGGAGAGCAATCTCAGACTAGATCATACTGATGTCTTTTTTCGTCAAATAACATAAATATTGTCAGGGTAAGCAACTCAGTTAATCGTTAATTACGATTAAGTATTAGAGCTGCGTACAGATCTAGGTAGAAAGCCTCGATGGTGCGGATATGTAGTTGATAAGTGAATATTTGTGTGTGTGTGATGGTGTTGACTAAGACCTCAAATCCTTTGAGAAGGTATGCATATATATATATATATATATATATATTATTAGGCTGTAGGATATATATGTTAACGGATTGAATATTTGGACTACTAATTAATTTTGATTGACTACTTCTTAGATGTTGGGTTGAAACACAATCAAAGATAAATATGCACGTTTCGTGAGAAATAGCTTAAGAATAGTGTACATAGTTGTTGATCTGGTCAACTAATTTGACTGTTAGGTATGATATATCTCAGCAGCCTCTCCTTCATCGGAAGACCTTGGCTGCTTTGGTATACATGGTTTTTATGTATGATAACTTTAAGAAAAGCTTAGATTATACAACGTTTTAGAGAGTGTTGAATCTGTGGGCTGCCAATAAATACCAGCTGAAGTTATATATTGAGATCTAGTAGGGTACGTACTATTTAACATTTATCTAGATCTCATGTAGAGGTGTAAATGGATTGGATTTTGCCTGACCCAAATCCAAACCCGATAATGGAAAGATTCAAATTGACTCAATGCTCTTTTTCCTGAACCTGAATCTATATCCAATATTAAATTCTCATTGGGTTCGGATTAGCTCCGAATGCCCGAATGAGATATTTATTTAGGAGAATACTCTGCCCTAGCCTGCAGATCCAGCCCGTTCGCGAAGCACGGAAATAGAGCACAAGCCTTTGCGAGCCATCCCCGTCCATAGACGAATGCTACCGTATCTGCTTCAGCAACTCGCCGGCGCTCCTTCGGTCGACCGAGGCAGCAGGCGAAGCAGTCGCAGCATCACCGCTGTGGCCTGATTCTTCCCGCGCCCCGTCTACATCATATGCCAAGCCAGGGGCATACGAACCCCTCCACCTTGCCCAGCTCGACGGCGATGTCCTCTAGGCTAAGCCCGCGGACGTGGAAGAAGGGCTCCAGCGTGCGGAGCTCGAGGCGGAGATTCTGAGAGTGGGAGGCAGCCACAACGTTGGACATGGAGGGGATGAAGGGTTCGGCGCCACCGAGATTGGGCGGCGCTAGGGTCATCCCGGCGGCGGCCACCCTGAGCAGAGACAGAGTGGTAGAGGGAGGGGAAATGGAGCGGAGGCACGGTGGGGAAGTAGAAGTAGAAAGAGCCGGGGGCGAACAGGCTGGCCTGCGGCAGCGGCGAAGGCGCTGTTGCCCGGGTACGGTGACGAATGCGATCGTCGAGGCGGCGTCGAAGGCAGCCTATCAGGCAACCCGAGAGCACCACGGAAATCCACGTTTCGGGTTTTCACCTATTCTTGAACCCGAGAGAGGTGTGGTCGGGTTACCCGTTAAGTATTTAAGACTCAAATATAATTTCGGACTCAGGTTGTTTGCCGGATCCAGTATTGACAGGTCTAATCTCATGCATGTCCTTAATTATTTCCACAAGAGTGAAATCGATCACCCCACATTTGGTACTCATTGATTACTCAGCACCATCTCTCCTCCCCATGTCAAGCCAATCAAATTAAATGAGAGTATTAATGAAATATTAAAAATGTAGACGTATCCATTTACATCTGAGTGTACATGGCGCGTATGCACGATCATAAGTGCATGGTGGATCGAGTCTCGGAAGAAAATGAAAAGAAATTTAACTAACTGCGACGATGCAATCTGGCAGCCAGAAAGGACGGCGTTTAACGAAAAAAAATTCATTTTCATGTTAAAACTAACCAGTTGTTCTAATAACTCTGCGAATCCATATATATATATATATATATATGGTCAAAGAAGGGTAGGAAAAATAAGAATGCAATGGACGTGCTGTAGTGTGATTGTATTAGTTGAAAATCTTAAGCCATGTAAGTTGTGCACAGAAATCAAAGAAAGCTTGATATCCTATAGTAAGTTACGTTGAAGTTTATGGGGTGTTTGTTGCATGATAATTTTTTATACACTTTCATGATAAAAAATTGTATTAAAATAAAAAGTGAACCAACTCATGACATAAAATTATCATGTTTGGAGGGATGTGATTACAAAAAAGAGTAACTACTATACATGACCAAACCAAGTGGGAGACCACAAGAAAAAAAAGAAAGAGGTGAGATCCTCCTCTTTTTTGTTTAAGAAGAAAATCACTTTTAAAATATAAAATTATCATGGTTACCAAACACCTGCTTTAACAAGTTTTCTTATAATTTTTAAAAATTAAAATAAAACTTTCATTATCATGCAACCAAACACCCCATTAGGGATTATATCAGCACATTTTTTTCTTTAAGAATTATATAACATATCACTCGCACATGCGAGAAACACTTCCTTTGACGAGGCACACGTGTGATGTATGGATTATAATATAGCTAGGGCTACAAGTAAGCTGTGATCAGTAATTGATCTAGTACTGTAATTAAGAAGTCCTTAATTATATTAGTGCAAGTAATTAAGGTAATAGATGCAGGTTACGTCAGTGAGTTATCTACTTGAAAATGAACAAGTATACATATATATTGTGTCATCTGTGTGATTCGATCCATCTCTTTTGCTTTTGGTTCGTAGTATTTGTTAATTAAGAAGAGTGCAGATCGCCTCGGGGGGGCTCCTGAGGGAGCCCCCCTCAGGTCACACACAAACCACATTAAATGTGGTGTCACATCGGCTATTTAATGCACCTTCAGAACTTGATATGACTTCACATTTAATGTGATTTGTGTGTGGCCTGAGGGGGGGCTCCCTCGGCAGCCCCCCTGAGGCGATCTGCATTCAATTAAGAACCGTGGTGCGGAAAGTTAGTCTAGTTATAATTTGTGCAATTATTTATTTAAATACATTAAAATTTTAAGTTTGAGAGCAAACCCCAATTCGGCTCCTCTCAAGTGTGTCATACTAGGTTCTTCAACACAAATCTCTGACTAGCTAGTAAGACGTCGGAGAGTTGTTTAGAGCAATCAAGCAATATTGGTTTAGGCTTTATTGGTTATAGCTCATATAAGAGTCATTGAAGTGTGAAATGAGATGACACTTTTTCTTTCTTGATAAAAATTTAAGGTAACTTTACAGAGGAAAAGTTGAGGTCACACTTTACTTCAAAACACACGTATCGATCTTGTGTGTCAGGAAAGTATTTAATTTATAAAACAAAATATGAAGGTTTGCCTTCTATTTTCCATCGTCAAATGAAGATACATGATCTGAAGGATAAAATAAGTATAGAATTAATTTACACATAAAGTAACATAAATATATGTGTGCGGTCAATACTATATTCAAAATGACATACAGAGCTGCGCAAAACCACAATATACAAAACCTTGCTTCATTCCAACCTAGTTGTATGTTTTTTTGGCTCAGTAAAAGAATTTAAGTTGGGCCATTATATATATCTAGACTGGCCTACCCAATGCAGCTTTCCTTTCAATCTTGCACCGGAAATCTGATCACGGGAGAATAATGTAAACAGTGCAAAATCATAAGATGCACGGTGAAAAGGATCTGAAGCGTGCGGTTATATATATATATACAGATAAATATATATATCGATTTTTTTTCTAGGGCGTTGAAAAATCGATCAGGGAGTCCCACAGACAGCCTAACCTATTGTCTGTTTCCTAGGAGATGTAAGAGAGTCGTGGTCGTTCTTCTCACTTTCTCAGAGGACGACTGTGCTCCAAGCATCTATATCTATGTATATAAATATATCAGCCGACAGATTAATAATTGATATAATACTACTATGCAAGAATTAAAGCGTGCAATAAACTTAGTCGACTATGCGAGAGAGAGAGAGAGAGATTGTTAAAAATGTATTATGGAAATTATCATCGAGATGTGTGTAGAACAAAGGAAGGGTGGAAAACACATGTAATGTTTAAGTACATGCGCTAAAATATAAAAAAATAGAGTTGAGATCACCTCAAGTGGGCACCTGAGGAAACCCCCTCATGTCACTCACAAAAATGCATTGAATACATGACGTGATAGCTATTAAATGTATTGACATGATGGGTCTTAAATACATTTTTGTGAGTGACTTGAGGGAGCTCCCTCAGGAACCCACCTCAGACGATCTTAACTCTAAATAATATAGCCCGAAACTTCCCCCGACCGACTCGATCAGAAGGCTACCGGCCTGTGCTTCGACTCCGGACTCTGATTTGATTAATTTCTTACTCGAGAGAAAAGGGTTGTAACATTTGGGACTGGTTAATTAGTTTTACCAGTTTCAAAACGATGGCTCGTTTGAAAAGAAGTTGTCTTTTCCCTTTTTCGGATTGTAAAACAAGAGGTTTTGTTTGATGAAACGGTAAAAGAAGCAGAAAAGGTCACATGATTAAGATTATTTTGCACTTATAATATATAGTCATGCAATTTGTAGTAAGAAATCGCTTCTTGATCAGAATTCAGTATTTTAATTTTACAACCAAAACAAACAAGCCCTTAGTTGATTGAAATTGAAAATATGGATAAGCTAATTTAACCAATGCGCGCGCGCATGCTTGGATGTAGCTAGCTAGCCAGCGGTAACCTTCAAAAATTTGTCACTCTTTACTTATCAAAAATTCAGATTGTGTAATAATCGATAGTTTGTGTAATTCATCATAATGTGTAATAATCGATAGTTTCTGTAATTCAGATCGGTTCCCTTCACAACATTTTCTGAGGGGATCTTTTTAATCTTCTCACATTAATGAGTGGACAAAAATGATTTAATGTCCTCGCATATATTCATTTAATATTTTTGTTTCTTCATTTATGTGAGAGAGACTAGTATGATATCTTAAAGAGGTTATTCGATGGGATCTGCTCTTCAAAATGATGACATTAAGCCATGCAGCTCCCCCCCCCCCACGATATATATAAATAACTGAAAATTTTTATGAACCTTCGACTAGGGGTTATACCCAATAGTCCAACACTCTCTCATATGCCTAATTAATATGCGACTCTCTCTCTCTCCTTTAAAAATAAAATACATACTACTCAATCTAAAAAAAAAATAAGAAGAAAAATTCAAGATCCCAACCAAATAAACACATCCTAACATACTATCAAAGCAGGGCCGGCCCCCAAAGGCGCTGATTTAAGCATAGCTGCACATGCCGTATCTGCAGTAGCTGCCCTGCTCGCAGCTCCGGCGGCAGCCGCCGCAGTTGCTCCGGTCGTACCAGATGTTCACGCAGCTGCCCCCGCAGCACGTCTCCGCGTAGCTGCACCGCCGCCCGCACCCGCCGCAGTTGAGTATGTCCCGGCTGAGGTCCACGCAGCGCTGCTGGCAGCAGCCGCTGATGCTGCCGGGAGCGCGACCACCTTCGTAGCGGCACACCTCCGGGAACCTGTCGCAGGTCCTCGCCGAGGGCCCCGGCCGGGGGTTGTACCGGGCGAGGAACTGCCGGAAGGAGGCGCCCTCGGGCGCGCCCTCGAGCGCCGCCGCGCCGTCGTCCGAGGGTGCAGGTACGGCCGTGCCGGCGAGCAAGAAGAAGAGGAAGAGGAAGAGGAGGAGATTGATGGCCGGCTTGCTCGTCATCCCCATTTCCGGCCGGATGCGCGATCGGGAAACCCTAGCAATTTAATCAAGTTAGAGAACAAGCTGCACTGATCTGCTCACTGGGGTTGGAGGAGGAGAGTGAGAAGACGGAGAAGGTTTTATATATAGGCCAGCTGATCTGCATGGAGGGTTTGACTTTAAATAATCAGCTGGCCGTGGCCGGCAGAGGGAGAAATAAAAGACGAAGCCCCACTTGGGTTTGACATATCGTACGTACATGCATGCATGGTCAGAATTCAGCAAAGAAATTTCTCCCCCGTGTCCGAGAGTCTATATAACACACATATATAAATGTGTGTGTGTGTGAACTCTTGTGTTCATGGTTAGGTTTGAGATCTGTCGTTTTATACAAGGTCATCGTTTTAAACCCAAATCGAAACGGAAGTGTTGTATTTGAAATAGATTGAACCAAATCAACAACTTGATAAAATTAACAACCGAGGCTAGCTAGCTAGTATATATTTGATTATTCTCGCGTCTCTCCGAGTGGCGCGAAAGATCGATTCGTGAGACGATATATATATATTTTTTTCGAATGAATTTGGCCGGCCAAGGAGTTTGCTAGCTGATTCGATCCGGTGGGTGTTCGATTCAAAACAAGCAATTGAAGAACGCAACTGGGATCATCTCTGAACTAATGAAACCCAACCTAAATCTGCATGCGGTCGGTCTCACCGCGATAACATATTAAACGCCCCTAATTAATATCATTAGGCATGTAATTAGGCATGCAGAAATCAGGGGAAGTCCGACGCCTGGGAATCAATCAAGTCTCTGCCTGTGCGTTCTCCGCACGTAGATCAGAATTGAAATTTCCCTGCACATGTTCACACCGCCGCTGTTTTGATCTTTGCATATATATATATATGCATCCCCAGCCGTCATTTATATATGTTTGTCGGAACGTGAGCTTGATCTCTCTCTCTCTCTCTGACCGATCACGTTGGTTGACTGTAATCAAATATATATATATATATAATGCTCGTTCAGCTGACCGATGACATTTCGGATGCCTCGATCACCCGTACGTCAATGAAACGCAGCTCTATCGGATGACGCAGCTGACCGCGCGACGCTCGCCGTGGTCGGATCAGATGTCAGCTCCAGCCGCCGCTTCAGATTAAAGATGATTATTTTCAGCACTGCAACGAATGGTAGGCACTGCGTGATCTTTTTTTATTTTTTTTTACAATATTGGATCCGCATGCATGTAGCTAGACGATGTTGCTAGAAACTGACCACGTAAATTTGTTGTCTTTGCTTTGTCCAAAATCTATCTGAAGCTAAATGACCCCCCCATATAACTAACTTTTTTTTTTCAAATTTATACGAGGAAATATGGTATTATTATTATTATTATTATTATTTTCAAGAATAACAGATTTGGTGAAATTCTAATTTCTTGATTTCCATTTTAGGATGAAAAGTTAGTATAAGTCAGTGGGGTCTACGCCCACCTATAAGAGAAATGCTGTAATCCCGGTTTAATCTCAATTAAAGTTATAAGGTGGATGTAACAAAACACCAGTCTTTTAAAGTTGGACTTACGTACATAATTAAGATGCTAAAAAGATAATGCAAGTTAGATTCAATAACTCTGACTTTACGAAGGGACACACGAGTTTAGCAAATTACATAAATTGGAGATCCATAATCTGTCTTTAAAGTCAGAGTTTCCAATCCCAATTTACTAGTGTCTAGTCGCAGTATATATCTCCGACTTTAACTTCGACTTTGAAATCTTGAACTTCAAGTGTTATTCTTGCAACACAAAACAGTAATAACAGCGCGCATTATTTGTATAGATTTGAAATGAAAGCGCGTTAGTTTTGTGTGGAAGGAGGAGAGAGAAATTTTCTTCTCCGCCACATCTAGGAAGGAGAGAGGAAGACCATGACGCAAGGCAAGAATCTCTCTCTCTCTCTCTCTCTCTCTCTCTCTCTCTCTCTCTCTCTCTCTCTCTCTCTCTCTCTCTCTCTCTCTCTGCAAATCTTCAACTTCAATGTAAGCTATTACGACGGTAAATAAGTAGACTCGAACTACCATTTCCAAAACTTGATATTATAGTTTGACTCAAACTAGAACACATAATTAGACAATCTATTTTAACTCAAGCATCTATAAAAAAAATGAAAAATTCAAATCATCCCCAAATCAGGTGGCGTGCCGAGGTTTCTGTGGATGGCGGTGGCGATGCGCCCTGCCCTGCTCAGCACAAAGATGCATGGAACGCCGCCAAAGCCTGGCCGGAGGAGGAGCTGCCATTGGTGGAGTTGTCATCGAACCTCCGGCGGCTCGATGATGCGTAAATTGGGCCGCCTTATTTGTTCTAATGGGCCTCCATTGGGCTGCCAACCTTACTACGTCACTGGACCGTGATTCTAGACTACTGCAAGTCTGCACTCCCCTGTCGGCAACTTTTACGTTTGAATTTCTGAAATAAATGGCTCGTGAATAAGAAGAAACCCTTTGGGTCTTGGCTTAATTGATTTCTAAATTGGTCAAAAATCGGGCATTGAGTTCTTTGGGAAAACGTCCATCATCTACGGCAGTGAATTCTCCGTGAACCACTTAATTTTAGGGGAAATTTTATATTTGGAGATGAACAAGTTTAAGATTTTGTGCTCCACGAGATAAATTAGAAATGAAACTAAATCAGACGCCAACTTGAGCGTGGAGGCCAGAGATTCGGGCCGGCCGGTCCCTCAACTTTACTGCATTCTCTCTTTATTCTTATCAAAGGCTTCTTGACTTGCATTGCAAGAGTGCGAATCACCCACTCATCTTTTCTTGGCTTAATTAATTAATATTTGGGTTACCGTAAAATAATGTCCCTGGAAGAAAAAGTTACTTGTTGTTTTAAATTACACGAGAACATGAGTGAAAATAAAAAACAAGGGCATTGTACGTACTTACAAGATCAACCTAATATATATATATATATCGTGTTATCTTCTACTTTATTTTTAGTACCTCTTACCATTGATTATTGTTCTACCGGGTGGTGGTTGATCTAAAAATTAGGCAGAGAAAAATTCAAAGATCTGTTCGCACATTCTTGTGTATTTGACTCCACATTTGTCTTCGCATATTTCTTCATCTCGTAAAATAATCAAGGCATATATATGGACGCATTCAGCACGAAGAAGAACAATCGAAAAAGAGCATAATCAGTGTATATATATATATATCATCTTTGCATATAGTTTTGATCTCACGAGTCAATTGACCAGAAGAAGAAGAAGAACAAAAAAGAAGAACAAAATCCGAGACGGAGAGACGTCAGAAGAGCCGGTTCTCGTTGCTCTGGACGCCGCAGGTGACCTTGTTCGTCTTCGTCTTCCTCAGGCACCACGCCAGCACTCCCACGCCCACCATCCCCGCGGCAGCGCCGCCGATCGTCGCCCCTGAGAGACACGGCGGCAAAGGGGAGAAAGGGATCAGATTATAGAACGGCCGGCCGGGCGGTGCTTCAGAGATCTCTGCACTCGAGGGAGGGCTTACCGACCACCACCCCCGTGGAGCTCCGGCGCCGCGAAGAGCTGCCTGCAGAGGGATCGAAAACAAGGGGTCTAGGGTAAGTGAGGGAAAGCGTAGACGACGACGATCGTTTCTTCAAGGTCGAATCATGGTGCGTGATACCGGCCTGCGCAGGTGGATGTGGCGTTCCCTTCCTTGCAGAGGCACAAGAAGGCCCGGCTCGCGGTGTCGAACCCGCAGGCGCCGCCGCCGCCCTTCTCGGCATCCTCGCACTGCAGGCATTTCGTCGTCACCGGGATCTGGAAGTCGACGCGGACGCCGTACTCCGGCACCTGGTCGTAGGGCGGGAAGCCCGGCCCCGCCGTCGTCCTCCAGTACACACTGGTGTAGGTGGTGCAATGCCTCAGCATCAGCCGCAGCGACTCCGACGCCTTGGGGAAGTAGGAGCAGCACGGCGCCGCCGCCGCCGCCGCTGCCGGGGGACCGGAACCGCCGCCGAGTGCGCCCGAGCACCCGGGCATGTTGCGGCAGAGGTAGGCGGCGGTGTCGCAGGCGGAGTCGCACCTGTCGGGGAAGCGGTCGCAGAAGCTGGTCTTCGGCTCGACGATGACGTCCTCCCTGCTGCAGTTGAAGAAGAGGTAGTCGTTCCTGGGCGAGAGGGAGAGCGGGGTGCCGGCGTCCAGGCTGAAGGGCGGGCGGTCGGGGGGGCGGAAAACGGCGGCGCCGAGGCCGTCGACGTCGTCGCAGCTCCACATGGAGGGGTCGGAGACGACGAGGTGGGGGTCGGCGTAGCTGATGTTTTTGACCGCGTAGGCGCCGGAGGGAGTCCGGAGGAGGAGGCTAGGAGGGGAGACGGCGGTGTTGCAGACGAGGAGGTTGTGGTAGTAGGGACTGCCGCAGCCGCCGTCGACGCCGAAGGGGAAGCGGATGGGGATGTCGCCGCAGGTGGTGCGACAGAGGCCGGACTGTGCGGAGCAGGCGGGGAGGCAGGCCGCGACGGCCATAAGAAGAAGACAGAGTGTCGCAGAAGACGAGCTGCTGCATGGGGAGAAAGCCATATCCAGGCAGATCAGAAGAACCTACGGTAGTCAGCCGGCCGAGATGGTGGAGGTAGAAGATGAGAAGAGGAAGAAGAGGAGATGGCGTACCCATGGCGGCAGGGGAGGCCTCTTCTCGGTCAGGAGAGAATACAGTCTAAAGGTTGATAAAGGTAAAGTAAAAGGAAAGAGAAGATTTATCGATGTAGGTCTTTTCTTTTCTTTTCTTTTTTTAAAGTTTCTTTTTCTTCTCAGACATTATAGCTCTTGATCTTAACACCGAGTTACTGTTGAATATAAATGATGGCTAACAATAGTTAAACAAGTCTTCGTATTTTAAACCATGTTCACAAATTCAAAATTGATATCCATATGAAAATCATAGTTGTTTATTTTGATTTAATCTGAAATTTTAAATTCTTAATTTTATGCCACTTTTCTCTTGGAGATATCTGTTTGTTTTTCCTACCCTAACTTTTTTGCTCATGTTAATACTAGAAATATTTAACCTGTTAACTACTTGGTATCTTACAAGGTGTTCGGTTGCAGATAAATTAGTTTTTTGTTACAAAAATCTATTTTTGTCTGTTCTTATACGTGGTTTACGCTTTGTTATTTTCATATTTTCACCAAAGGTAATAATTTTATGTTTAACTATCTTTATGTAAAATTTATGGTGCAACCAAATATCCTTAGTGTTTTTTTGGTTAGGACTTAAGACATTAAAACGATGGACTAGTTACTTTTATGTCCTGTTTGGTAACACTTTTTGATGCTAATAACAACATCAATTTTAAAATTGTATCATTAACAATCAATAAGAGATATTTGGTTAATAGTAACAATTTTAAAAATTGTAGTGTAAACAAAACATATTATGTAATACAAATGTCAACTTGTATTAATTTTGATATTGATTCTCCAACATTTGAAAATATTAATACAGATATTGATATAATACCAAAAATGAAACTCTAACCAAACAGGGCATTAACAATTAATATTGCAATGAGAGAGACAACAAATTGAAGGAACACCCCTGCGATGCAATTCTGACAGCTGATTCCAATAAGGGTTAGTGTCTCAACTTCAATTTCGATAATTTTAGAGTTGCTATATTCTGATTTCTATTTAAATTATGTAACTTTTGAAATACATATTGCACATTAATTCCGAACATTGTAATTAGACTATTGAATCATTTTTTAATCAGATTTCATGTCCGATAAAAATTAAGGTTTTCCGATAATTTAGAAAGTGCTATATTTTAAATTAAGTTATGTGTATCAAAATTTAAAAATAAAATAAATAATTTTTAAAATATATATTATATATTTAATTTTTATTCAAAGTTAAGTTAATAGTTTACATATAATTGTTAGAATTTGATATAATATTTTTAAAATTTTAATTTCATAGATCATTTTATCTCTTTATATATTATATATTGTATTATTTATTAACTTTATTTTAATTAATTTAACTTATATATATTTATTTATTTTTATTGGAATCCGATAAATATACAAAGACTAAATTGATTCTAATTCCGATAACTTATAAAATACAATAATAAGTTTCGAGTACATTAACTTTTATTGGAATGGAAGGAACTTGGCTTACCCTCCTGACACCGCTCAATGTTAGAACCAAATAGTGATGAAGGTTTTAAAGTCATTTCACCAAAAAGAAGAACTATGGGAATATCTTGAAAAAAACCACCCATTTATATTTCTACAACGGATATTTTCGTCCGCTTAATGGAGGCCAAGGTGGATGTCTACGGAGGCGCCTTGGTTTCAAGAAAACAGGAAAAAAAAGTCAGGGAAAATCAATTAAAGGTCTATGCAAGAAATTTTGGCTTACAGAATTTTCTGAACTCCAAATCCATTTACTCAAAATTCCTTTCTTTTTGATTTTTTCCACCCGTCACATCCAATCAGAACTCCTGTTGAACTTTTTATCATATTTCATTTTTATTCTTCGCCTTTCGGACTACAACAGTGTCATGAACCCCCAAAACAGCGGACAAAAGAAGAAGACAGGCAGCATGACTTTCGGAAAAGACGAGGTCGCGAATTTTCAATCAGAATTCCATCGTCTACGAGAAAAAAAAAATTAATGTTGCGTTTTTCACTGTTTTCCGAGATGAATGACCCCATCACCTCGAGCATTTTAGTACGCTCACAATTCGAGCATTCTCATCCTAGATGCTCGATCGGTCTTGTAAAAACCTCCTACTGTCATTGTTTTCGACGAGGAGAATTATTATTATTATTATTATTATTTTGGATCTTCGGTCCAAAACATTTCACTATGATACAATGTTCTGCCAGCTGCGGAGTATCTGATTCTTCCGGATGCAGATGAGGTTATTCCCCTCCTCCGTCTCCGTCCAGGACGACGTCATAGAGGTCGCCGGAGACGTCCAAGAACTGGGCCGCAAGGTCCCCGCAGCCGTGAACGGGCGCGGAGGTTGCTGAGCTTATCGCGAAGAACCCCCAAAATTCGAGAGCGGATCACTTCAGTTCCCGGGTGGAGGGAGCTCTCGCAGTCCTCATTGACGTGAGGACAACTGGTGTCGCGGAAAACGAAGCGTCTGTGCGCTTTAAATAGGTAATAAAGTAGATATGACGTCGCTCGGTAGTGGGTAAATAGAGGGTCGGTAGTGAGTCTTTGAAGTCTCGGTAGCGAGTTGATAAGCGGTCGGTAGTAGATTCTCAAGGCTCGGTAGTGAGTTAATAGAGACTCAGTAGTGGGTCTTTGAAGCCTCGGTAGCTCGGTAGTGAGTTGATAAGCGGTCGGTAGTGGATTCTCAAGGCTCGGTAGTGGGTAAATAGAGGGTCGGTAGTGGGTCTTTGAAACCTCGGTAGCTCGATAACGAGTTGATAAGCGATCGGTAGTGGATTCTCAAGGCTCGGTAGTGGGTTAATAGAGACTCGGTAGTGGGTCTTTGAAGCCTCGGTAGCAAATGTAACAGGTCTCGGTAGCGAGTCTTTAAAGACTCGGTAGCAAGTTAAACTAGGTTCGGTAGTGGATTAATAGAGAGTACTACCGAGCTACCGAGGCTCCAAAGACCCACTACCGAGCCTCTATTTACCCACTACCGAGTTACCGAGGCTTCAAAGACCCACTACCGACCGTCTATTTACCCACTACCGAGCTACCGAGGCTTCAAAGACCCACTACCGAGTCTCTATTAACTCACTACCGAGCCTTGAGACCCACTACTGACCATCTATTTACCTACTACCGAGTTACCGAGGATTCAAAGACCCACTACCGACCCTCTATTTACCCATTACCGAGTGACGTCATATCTACTTTATGCCCTATTTAAAATGCACTGACGCTTCGTTTTTCACGACACCAGGTGTCCTCACGTCATTGAAGACTGCGGGAGCTCCCTGCACCGGGAAACTGAAGTGATCCGCTCTCCCAAAATTCGGGTGATTGCTTGCCCGAGGCATGCCTCTCGACGTGGAGCTCCGGTCTGCACACCCGCCCTCCTTCTCTCTCCCTCCCACGGTGGGCAATCGGCGAGGAGGGAGGAGAAGTAGGAGGCGGCGGCGGCGGCGGCAAGTATCTAGAACGGGTGGTCATGGCGAACGTGGTGGTCCTGGCGGATGAGCGGCCGAGATCGGTCCCCGTTGCCGTCATTGATGTTGCCGCTTCCGGGACTGGGCGACGATGGCGGTTGCCGTCGCTTGGCCTTCGTATACAGGGCAGCAGATAAGAAACCCGCTGACCGGAGCTGATCTCACTGCTGCCATTACTCTCCCTTCCTCATCGCATTCAATTCCCCCCCCAACTACTCTCTCTCTCGCTTCTCTGTGATGCAGGGCCGTGGCCGTGGCTCCATAAATGGTTCCCGCGCCGATGAGCCCGAAGGAAGAAAACTACGGCGGTCTTTGAGGGGGCGCACGCATCGATCCCCAATCTTTGAAGGCCACTCCGGAGGAGGATATGGAGATGGCGTCCGAGAAGAAGATGTCGTCGGCCGCGGCCGGGGATGGTGGGTTGCCGGAGGAAGGCGTTCACGGCGCGGTGGCGACGGCCGAGACGGTGCTGCGGGTGCTGCCCATGGGGCTCTGCATCGCCGCCATGGCCGTCATGCTGAGGAACTCCCAATCTTCAGACGACTACGGCGCCGTTTCCTACGACGACATCACTGGATTCAAGTGCGAGAGAGAGAGAAAAAAAAAGATTTTTTCTTCTTCTTCTCGACCGTTAATAAGGTCTGATGATCTTCCGCCGGTGGGCTCGCAGGTACCTGGTGTATGCAGATGGCATCTGCGCCGCCTATTCCCTCCTCTCCGCCTTCTACACCGCCGCCACATCTCGGCGCGCTTCCTCTCTGCGCCGTGCCTGGACTATCTTCTTCTTCGACCAGGTATAACACGAGCGCGGATTCGAGGTCGTATAAATATTTTGCCGGGGAGACTATAAAATAAAGAGTTTAGCGGTGCAGGTGTTGACCTATGTAGTCCTGGCGGCGGGGGCGGTGGCCGCGGAGATCCTGTACCTGGCAAACAACGGCGACGACAAGGTGACCTGGAGCAAGGTGTGCGGCATGTTCGGGCGGTTCTGCGACAGGGCCACGGCGTCGGCGGGCGCCACGTTCGCGGCGGCCGCCTGCTACGTGGGGCTGTCGCTGGTCAGCTCCTACCGCCTCTTCAGCGCCTACATCGCCCCCATCCCGTTCCTCTCCGGGGGCGGCGTCGAGGTCGCCGCCCTCCCCTTTCCCGGCTGAGGAGGTACCAGAAAAGAGGGCGGCGGCGGCGGCGCCACCGTAGCTTTGCCAGCTGCTCCGGGCCGATCGCCGCCCCCTAGTTCTCTCAAAAACTCAGCCTTTTATGCCTGTCATAAATAGCTCCATGTGTGTATGCACTGCAATGTGAAGCACGGACAATCCGGTTACTCGTTGCGTTACGCCCAGATAAACACTCTGAGTCGCTTCGTCACTGTTTGTTCGTTCAACCCTGCTCTGTTCATCGGTTATATGCTTCTTCTGGGGTCGTCAGTCTTGGTTTTGCATTTCCATGGTTTACATATTTATATATATATATGCTTTCGGCTTAGTTTCTGTTTCTGTTTTTGTTTTGTTTTGTTTTTTTAATTATTGAATGGCTTACTTCGTCTAGAACCCGTATAACTCTGAGACACGTTGCACTTGTTTACTTTTACTTCGTTTTCACCAAACCAAAACTAATGGGGTGTTTGGTTGCATGATAATTTTTTGTACACTTTCATGATAAAAAATTATATTAAAATAAAAAGTGAGCCAACTCATGACATAAAATTATCATGTTTGGAGTGATGTGATAACAAAAGAGTAACTACCATACATGATCAAACAAAGTGGGGGACCACAAGAAAAAAGAAAGAGGTGAGACCCTTTTTTTGTTTAAGAAGAAAATCACTTTCAAAACATAAAATTGTCATGGTTGTCAAACATCTCTTTTAACAAGTTTTCTTATAATTTTTAAAAATTAAAATAAAAACCTCCATTATCATGCAACCAAACACCCCATAAACCATAATAGCCTGTTTGAATACGTTTTTTTCCCACTTTTGACATAAATTTTAAAAATAGAAGAGGTGTCATGTTTGATTGCATTTTTTTCTTCTTTCCTTTTTTTAAAATTACTGCACTCTCCTTCCTAATTCTCTTTTGAAAACAAAACAAGAAAGTACATGTTTTGTTTTTAAGACTGACCCGGGCGGAGCAACGAGCATACGGTCGACCAAAATTCCTTGCCCAGGAGCGCGCGCGGGGGCCCTTCGCGGGGGAGCACTGCAGCGCAGGGCGGGGGCGGGGGAGCGCCGCGGGGGGCTTCGCGGGCGGAGGGGAGGGGGGATGACGTTAACTTTCGTTGGCCGCCGCCCCCGCCGGGCGGGGAGTGTAGACGATACTGCGGGAGAGCCTGCTCATCTCTGCGAAAGGAGTCCGAGAGAGTTTCGCATAGTCGTTCATCATAACCAAATACTCTTGTCTCATTTTTAAAAATTATGATAATTTTGCCAAACACCAAATAATTAAACTCTTTTGATTGTAAAAATAAAATTGAGAAGTCAAATAATCTTGATTTAAAAAACGAGGTTGTCTTAAAATTAAAAGTGCTACCTGTAAACACCTGATCGAAGAGAATTTGAAACCAGAACGATCTCGTTACAAGAGCACTTATGGGACGTCTGCCACAATTTTAATTCGAGGATAAAACTGGTTTGCCGATGTAGGAGCACACCGAGAAGTCCGCACGTACGAACAAAGCGCTCTTCGCTCAGCAAGACCTTCATCTTTATCATTCACACGTCCCTAGATTTTTCTCTCATCTCAGGGCCCGACCTTTTTATTTTTTATTTATTAATTTTTGGTGGAGCACCGTATCTCGATTTTCCTTGCTTTTGGGTTTTGCTTCTCGATGACCGAGAAGAGGGAAAGAAAATAGAACCACCTTCAAAATAGCTCGGCTACTGCCAATGCGTGCATGAAGACTCTGACGTTACCCATGTTTCATGAAGAGCAACAGGAGCTTGGCGAGCCTCAAGCTCTCTCTGGTTTTGCTCGGACGGTGGAAAGGGTGGGGGGGGTCATAGCGATAACTTGTAAACGCTGCAGGTTGGAATGCTCACTTGTTGCTCGAAGATGGACAACGTTCTCCGAGTGGAACGCCCTTGCAAAGGTATCCCAATGCAAGACTGATTTTGCTTTGGAAGCGGGAAATATATATATATATATACTGGCAGAAATCATCCTCAAAACTTACTTAATATGATGTGATGCTAATGATGATGAGGATATTTACTGTTAAATGTAACCTGTGAAGGAACTTATAAAACTTAATGTCAATTGCCAAACTAATGAAAGATGAATCGGAATCGGAACGTCTGGAGGGCTGTGGCCTCGAGGCATCTAAAAAAATATATTCAGAACTAGCTGCGGTTCTGCCGTTCTGCGTAACCGACACCGGAATAAGAATCCCTAGAATTTATATAGTTCATTATAAAATGGAGCAAGAAGTGCTGATGTATATCCATTTTTGAAACTGGCCTTTGGGATAAAAGTATCACAAAAATAAGCCAATCTTTTAACCGTTCACCGAGGCCCTTGCAACAGCAACCGGTTGTGAGCACAAGACATGGAATGTAACAGAAGAGAAACAAAATGTACATGAATAATTCCTTGAGTTTGGAACACGGTTCATCACCTGACAGTAAGACGAGAAGCACCTCTCTAGATCCTCACATGTCAATCATCTAAACTCCAGAACGCCACAAAATCAGCAAGCAATTCTAGTATACTTTTTGTGTGTAGCCAAAAAGAGATAAAGACACCCACCTGAATTATTGGCGATCAGGTTACCCATATCTGACGAAACGACACAGGTATGGTTCGTTGAAACGAAGGGCCAGCGCTTGCAAGAGGCCTGTAAAAAAACAAGACTTCACGAGTTCTTCTTGCTATCGGAACGTGACAGCCTGCGATCGATCGACTGCAGCTGGGCTCTCAGATTCTGATTGTCCTCCAATAACATATCGTACTCGAGAAGGAATCCTTCCGATTGTTTTTTGAGAGCTACCGCATTGGCTTCTGCAGCTTTGACCTCTTTCAGCCTGGCTTCAGATTCCATTTCCAGTTCTGCAATCTTCGCCTTCAACTGGGCAATTTCCAGCTCACGTGACTTCAGAGCTCCATCTTTCCCTTCTGTGCTTTTCGTTGCAGCTTCCAGACCCCTCCTGAGAACCCTGCATTCCGTTTCCAGTTTTGCAATCTTCGCCGTCAACTGGGTAATTTCCAGCTCGCGCGACCTGAGAGCTCCATCTTTCCCATCTTCTGACGTTTTATTGCTTTTCGTTGCAGCTTCCAGACCCCTCCTGAGAACTCGGAGCTCTCGAATGTAATGGTGCATTCGATCAATCACTAAAGTCAGGAAAAGAAAATATCCTGCAAAGATGGTCAATGTCTAAACTCGTCAGATATAAGAAAATTGGAAAAAAAATAAAGCATAAAAGACGACAGAATTGATAAACTAACGAATGTCATGTCCTAAAAGATCGTGGTGGCCTTTCCAATGCCTTGTGCTCTCTGCCCTGGTTTGCCACCAGCAATGACGGAGGCGATGATAGGGCTCTTAGCTTTCATACCAGTTATATCCACCTTAGGGATCGCCTTGACGAGGGATGAAAAAAATAATGTAAACGAAACTACAACCTCATCCCTCCAGCAGTCATCAGCCTTTTTATGCAAGTTCATCTTGTTAACTCTTTGCAAGACATGATGGAAGATACATATCCAGAACAAGTGCTTCAAGGTTTTTTTTATGTATTTCAATAATTACAGGGATGTTAACAAAATCAAGCAAGGTTTTAGGATCAGGTTCCGTTTGGATCCCTATAATCGGTGCCAACTTTTCCAGAGATGTTGATCAGGGAGTTTATTTGGTGGCAAGTAAAATGCAGTCAATGGAAATTCAGCGCCATTGACCGCCTTAGAATAAGGATTTTGGAACCCCCAGTATTCCTAAGGATGCCGTCTTCAGCAACCTCGGCAACAGATCAATGACACTTTATAAGGTGGCCTATGCATATATTATAATTTAGGACTTTTACATATTAGTGTCTATAATTACTTATATTTTTAAATACGTTCTTTTAAAAATTAAAAATCTTAATAAGTCCCTGAAATCTTTTATTGCCCAAAAATATCTCCACCACGTTAATGTTCTTAAAATAACCTTAGTTGAACATTATCATAAAAATGTCTTTCTCTTGTATTACTTTTCTCATTTATCTATTGAAATCAATATTTTGTGTGTTTTTTAGATGGAGATATTTATTTTCCAAAAACACATAATTTCAATATTTTAAATTCTTTAAATTTTATAAAAACATAATTAAAATAAATATTAAAAAACTGATATTAAAAATATTTAAAATTTAAAAGAAGCCAAAATTAGTTTTATATATTAAAATACCATCTAGTTTTAGAATATGTAAATAACAACACGAAATCAACTTTTACAAACTTAAATGTCTAATATAAAAAATTTTGGTTGATACTATACTAAAAATAATTTGAAAAAGTTTTTTAAGAACTTAAATGTTAAAATATTCTAAACACTTATTTACAAATAACGAAATAGTCAAAAATATTTTCATGGGAAACATTTCCAGGTGTACCAACAATCGATATGTATCCTCCCACTTTCCTTGAAAAATTAATCCACCGTTACTATGGAGTAAACATTACTAAGTGGAAGGATCGTGGCTACTCCCAGTTGGTGACTGCGGAACTTCTCTTCCGGGTACCTGAGGCGATCCGTTCTCAATCTCCAGACATATTAAAAATCATCAAAATCTTATGTTTTTTAAAAAAAAATATCTTCAACTAAAATATCCCAAAAATAAATCTTCATCAAAACACCCTCTCTTTTCTAGAGAGATAAAGAGAATGTAGGAGAGAGAAGGAAGAGAGTATTAGGAAAGATCATATCATAAAAGTTAAAAACATTTAACTGGTGTCCTGTTAAGGGTTTTCAAATGGCAAGGGCTTAATTTTTAGCAACAAAAGACTTTAAGGGCTTATTAAGAATTTCAGCTTTTACAAGGATGTATTCCAAAATATAAATAATATAGGGGTCAGTATATAAAAATCCAAAAAAACTACTTTTCCAACTCCACATCCATGAATCTCCTCCAATCTTGATATAAGTATGATAAACTTCACAGGTAAATAAAAAGAAAACATGTTCGAGGACAGACAGGTGAAAAGTGTCATTTCATTAAGCAGCTAAGCAAGTATAGCATTTCATTATGTATATTATAGTTCCACTTCCAAATTAAAAAGAAAATGCTGATTATAGATATGACAAGGAACAAATTAAAGAGGGAAGATGTGACCAACAAGACTCACCTTCCATCCTAAGGAAGATGGTTGAAATGCATAAAGGTCATGCAAAACTAGAAAATAGGACATATGCAATACAAATAGAATCATCTTATGTTATGAGTGAAGTTTAAAATAGAATCTTAGGCACATTATTCTCCAGAAATTTAAAAGAGGATGAGCAGAAAGCCTCTGTCTTCAGGAGTATACAAAATGTAAAGCTTTACTTGATGGGAGGTAAAACTGTCCAAAAGTATACTAGGGCCTAGTTTGCTGTTAAATCATTATGCTAAGGCATAGATAATCAAAGTCAATAAAAGAATATAAAAAGTTGCTTCAACTCTGAAAACCAAGGCTTCTTTGTAGCTGATAACAAAGAAATGAAGGCCCCCAAGGAAGACTGTTCATGTATAACCTCCAAAATGAGCAGGCATAGATCATATGTTCTTCAATTGTGAAGCAGCTTTTTCTTTTCTTTTTTTTACCTCGGGAAATTTGCTGACCAATGTGGAAAGAAAGAAACCAAGCAGTTTTTGAAGGTCTCATTTCTTTGAGAGCAATCTGCATTTGAAAGGCTCATGACCTACTTCAAATTGTAGATGGTTTAAAACAAAGTTCAATCTTTGGTCTGGGTTAGTGTCATGATGAATGATATAAGGCCACAAATTGTGTTTATTATTTTAAAAATGGGTTTTTAGTGGTTTTCAGAGCTAGAAGAATCCTAATCTCCAAAGGTTGTAATAACTCTCCTTCATGATATGGTGATAAAACCCATTTTCGTTATAAAAGAACATTGGGAACTAAAAGCTAATATGTCAAGTCAGAGTCTGTGGCTAGCTGTGATCCAAGTTCTTTGATGAGGACTGAGGAGTTAAGTCATCAATAAAAAGTCAATTCTTGTCTTACAGGAGCATTCATTTCAAAGCCTAAACCAGGCAACCAGCATACCTCAGTTGAAATTGACCAATTCCAAGTTGGTCCAAGTCATGGCGGAATAGGTGGATAAAGCCAATTCTTGTCTTACAGTGGACCCGCCGATCCAGCCAATCCAATATGAACCAGATCGAAATGGTCCTGGCCAATCCAAGGTCCAAGTCCCAACCCTACCTTCCTTGATGGAATATGAACAACAAACCAACTTGATACCCAGAGCGATTGAATTTTTATTAGTTAAAAGTATCTCAAGGCATTCAGAGAAATCTAAATACACAAGTTGAACTTTGTATTTGATTCTAAATCATGAAAGCCTATTCATGCCTTTCTTCTCAAGAAATTCCTTTTAATAGAATATCAGCTTTCTGCCAATCAGTCAGGACGTAAAGCTTCCTGATACTTGTTAAGGTACACAAAGAGACAAGATAAAGCATTCCTTGAGCTTCACTGGTTAGTACTCCTACTGTTCTTTATACATGATCCGTCAGATAAGTTGTCCTGTCTTTTCTAGACATCATCGATTATGTAATACCAGCTAGCCTGAAATGTTAAATCCGAATAAAGAAGGCTTTCCGAATTGTCTTCTTGACTCCAAACTCAAGACCAGCTAAAGGCAAGACGAATCAATGTATGATCTGAAATTCTCAATAATTTAGCTGCCATATCAAAGTAAAAGTCACATACTTCTCGGTGACCAACTTCGTGCCAAGCTAGGAAGTTCATAAAACATTTTCAATCTTTAAAGAGCACTTCACTGTCAGCGATTCAATCAAGACGAAATATCACGATTACCAACAGCATAAATGAAAGGGAAGATCTTCGTAGGACGTCACGGGATGGCGAGGATTGCGAGGATCCGGTGCCGCACTCGCAAGAATTAGAATCATGATCCATTTAATGACGTTCTTTCTTTCTCCATGGAGATCGTCAGTTTGCAGTGAAAGAATGAAGGGAAATTCCAATCACGGCGGAGTGCACGCACCCATAAGAGACGCCTCGAGGAGCTGGCGGCTCCAGAGAACCTCATCGGTGGGGCTGAGCGCGACTGTCCCGTCCTCTCCGCCGGCGCGGCGCTGGATCTTGGTCACGCTGTGGAGGGTAGAGATGAGGACGAGGGCGACGGTGGCGGCGACGGTGCGGACGGCGACGGGGCCCCGCCCCCGCTTGAGGCGGTCGAGGGCGTGCAGCACGAGGCGCCGCAGCGGTGTCTTCACGAGGAGCAGCACCACGATCCCCGCCTCCGCCCCGACCACTCCGAACAGGAGCGCTATCATGGCGGCTTCAGCCCCAAGCTTCCCTCGCCGGGGGAGCGGAGGAGGAGGAGCAACTAGCAAGGCGAGGAAGGGCGGACCGAAGGGTGCCTGCCTGTGCTTCACATCATGGATCGCCGCCGATGAGGGCCGTGGAAAAAAAGGGGGAAACCAACCTGCTCGGGGAAAGTCGTGAATCATAACAGCTGCTGGGTTTAGCCAGGGAGTGGACCGTGCGCAGACCGGACCTTCCCGTCGGTGCGCTCACCACTCGTATCATGCCACGTCATCTCCCCGACCGTGCGTGCCTCTCCGCTGGATCATTTCCATTGGCGGGATCCACGTCACCGAGGACCAGTATGGACCGGTCGACGACCCGACGTGCTCGCCCATGACTGGTCTCTCTCCTCACCACACGCGTTCAGATTTCTAGACGAAGCAAAAATCAGATGCCACCTTAATATTTGAGGCTTTTTATTTTACTATGGATGTACACGTGTGTATATGTATATATTATCCCGTAAACATGAATTATTTCCAATTTATTAGAAACATGATCTAATTTTAGACATGTTCACGTGGATCCAAATGCACATTTTTAGGACACATGGAGGTCATTTATACTTTCAATAAAAATGACACTATCGGTTTCAATATTTTATAAAATCATCAATCATACAAAAAAAACATCGATATCAATATCAATCGCCTCCTATTTTTTTAATAAAATGTGCCCTTACTCGGTAGATTGCAAACAGATACACTATTACATATAACTGATGCGGTGATTATATAAATATATTTATTTATTTATATACACACACACACCTGCTATTTCATTCCCTTTCAGTGGAAGCAAGTTCTTATTTATTGCCCGCCCATCGGTTAATTAAAAAAGCGGCGAGGTTTGTTTTGGTTTAACTTAAAAACATCTGATCACCTAATTTCACGTATAATTTATTGGATTATGATAAATCAAGCATCTATTTGATTAGGATTTATATACGTTACTCAATATGATATCTTATTCAAAGATATATTATGTATTTTTACTGTTTTCTCTACGAAAAAATAGATCTGAAAAATAAAAAATTAAACCATATGGCTAATTTTAGGAAAAAAAATAATGTAGCTCGGATATTCTTTTTAAAAATTAATTATTATAAAAAAACCAAATACCTGACATGATTAGACCTCCCACGTGGACATCTGGGCCGGCTTCCACGTATGCCAAGGTCTCAGACACCTCTGTACCCGGCGTAGTGAGCCAGACAAGTTAAGAGACGCCACGTCTACATAGCACGCGACATAACAGAAGTGGATAGCTTGCACCTCGGCGCGGACGGGGATTTGCCCTGCATGGAAAGACGTGCGCAAGGGAATCTGAAACGAGTTCGGAATTTGAACGGACGGAGCGCGAAACCACCGACTTCCGCCGGTATGTGTGCCCTTCTTCCGGCAGCTCTGGTGCTCCCCGTCGCTACACGCACACAAGCTCTCGGAGAGAGAGAGAGTGAGAGCCAGAGCATATCAAGCGCCGTTCGTCTTGGTTCTTCTCTCGATTCTTTGCAGCTATCGATCACAATCGTCCGCTTTCCTCATGGGTTCTTGATGCTTGGCCGGATCTTCGTTCAAGGCCCTCTTATTTCTCATCTATTTGGTTCGCATTTTGGTCTCCCTTGTCACCCCTCGTGTTCTGTTCCTTTTCTGTTATTCGCTTGCCGAAAGGGAAGCAGGGGTGGGTCATCTCCCATTGGGTGCTAGGGCGCTCATACTTCTCAAGGGTGTATAAGCATGCCGCCGGGGGCAAGGAAGAGGAAGGCATCCAGGCGTAAGAAGGAGCAGGAGCAGCAGCGGATGACGGACGTGCATCAGTCTGAATTCTCTCCCTTGATAAATGATGATCTTTTCCATTCTGTGCTAGGTGGGTGCCTGTTTCCTCGATGTAACCTTCTACATCTCGTGCTCTTGTTGTCGTGCTGCGGCGATCCCGTAAATCGCCTTTGTCTACACGCTGCTTGTTGATATTCCTGTGTTTGACTTCAAATATCCGTTCTGCATCTGCTATTTCGCACTGCATATCTTATATTCTCTGTATTGATATTGTTTCCGATTCTTGGCCTTAAATCGTGAAGAGAATGATCCGAGGGTGGAGCTGCAGGAGGACAACTCTCAACATAGTCTAGATGTCGAAGATGATTGTCAGCAGTTTGAGAACGGGGATGACGCGAAGGGGAAGATAACAGGCAACTCTTCGGTGGTTTTTGATGCTGTTAAGGTGGTGAACAACATGCCAAATTGCTGCGAAGACGTGCCTAATGGCTTGTCGTTGGCTCGTAGCATAGATGTCAATCCAGAGGAGAAAGAAGCTGTAGTTCGTGAAGCTGCAGTTGAAACCGATGAAGTTGAAAATTTACCACCGCGTACTTTGGATCTTACTTCTAATACTCTTACAAAGAACTCAACATATGAAGCTGAGAGCATGACTTTTGAGCGGGTTTGGTCTACGAACGTCCAAAATGTTCTTTCACCTGGAGCTTTTCTACCAGTTGAGTGTGAAGGATCAAAGCAAATAAATGTTATTTCTGTCCCTGGAGGAACTGAAAATGCTAGAAATTTAATCCTTGATAATAGAAAGATAGCCGAGGATGCTGCGGAGTCTCTAATGAATGGAAACAACGAGAGAGTTCATCTTTCAGATGCCAACATGGAAAATTTGTATCAGATTAACAAGGACCAACATGATGAGGATCCCGAAGTTGCTGGAATTTCCGAGGTCTGAGATTATTCATTTGTTCCCTTTGATAATATATGACTTCCTTGTTTGTTATTTTTTTCTTTGAAAAACAACGTGCGCTAGACTAATATTTTGTCCTTCATAGGTTGCTCAAGCCACTCTATTGGAGAAGAGGATTTCATGGTCATGGCTGAGTTGTTGTGGGCTTTTTGATATTGTTACAGCTCTAAAAGGTAAAAATCAGGTGGCAAACAATTTTGATATCTTTTTACTGCTGCTTTATTCAATGTTGGAAGAAAGAAAGGTTGAAGACCACGAGTTTGATTCCAAGATCAACTGTCTAAAAATTATTCTCGATTGACCAATATTGACGATTGGATTGTTAAGCTCATTTAAAATGGAAATAACTCCTGAAACCAATATATGTTGGATCTATGCCAATCTAGTCTGAGTTTGCAGATATTGGAAATAATTACCATTCATGCAGATGTTTTATTTACTTTTATATATTTGTATTAGAAATATTTTTTTATATTTAGTTGTATTGTTTATTTTCACTTTGCTTATTTTTGAGGTGTTTTGGTGTTCTCAGGTCAAGAATGCTTCTCAGGGACTGCACTGTTTATTATATGCCCTGACAATCAGGCAGAGTTTAGCTAACTTTGATGCTTCCTCTGATCTTTCCCTCGTCATATAGTCCTCAATGGCTATTTTTTGGTGCTATTGACCACCTAAACCAAATAAGCATCTGGGTGCTTGCCATGAAGTGGCCACTTTTTAGTCCCAAAAAGAGGGAATAGAGGGGCAGCACGTCAAGTTTGGACTGGTGTAAAGGGCCAATTTAGTTTAATATTTCTGTTTATATTTTCATGCTCTTCCGTTAGCAATTGGACTAATGGTTAAAATGCGTAAGTACTTGAGATCTTATCAATATCGGAACACCTGTCTTTTTGGCTTGAAGCGTTGAACTATAGAATAATGGTGTACCATTTAATTTTCATAGTCAAATAGGAATTGTTCAAGTTAATTTGCAGTAGATGAATTATCCTGCATCTCTTGTATTTAGTGAATTTCCGATTTATGAGTTGCTTTGCCAATAGTCTCATCACATGATCTCTGTATTTACTTTCTTGACTCTTAGGGTACTTCAATTGCAATCACATATAATCACAAGTGTGTTTCTTTCTGTTGAACTTTTTATGCTAATTGAATGAAATGCGTCCCCAGTTTGTTATGCATGTTTAAGTCATCATATCCGTTTACTCTGTGGTCAAATTGTCATGTATAAGGGCTTCTTTCTCTTAATTGGATTCATCTGAGTGTTTGAGTTGGACATTTGAACTTTTTCGAACAGTATCTCATGAGATGCAGATGTCTGTGTTTAAGTGCTGTTCTTCTACTGTCACTTGCAGTTTGGTTTCTACTCTTCTTCTTCTTCGTCTTCTTCTTCTTTGAAACGTACTTACTGGCAAAGGTCTGCTTGTAGTTCATATAAGTTTTTATCCTCCCTGAATATACATTTCTGGTAAGGCATAACCATAACATTCTCCTTTCCTGCCACAGGAACTAAGGATGTTGCATAGTGTCTAGTGTCTACATGCGGCAAGCTTCACCATGGACATCGGAATGTCCAAGAAGTGAACTTTTTTGAAGAACTGCTTGCTCATGTATGTAGATACACTTTCGAGCGGCGTGTCAACTTGTCCTCAATTGTGAAAAGGAACATTAAATGTCTGTTAAATCTTCATGGTTTGGCCTGTTCTTGATTTATTAGGTTGTAGCTCATCTCTAATTTTCAGCATGTATTCTTTCTTATTTCTAAGTTTTTTATGGAATCAGAAATGAAATATGGGCAATTCTGCATTACTTTTTTTGCAGTTAATTACCATTTTTTTTATTTTTCCACCTATGCTCGTTTAAAACTGATAAAGTCAAAGCATATATATATGTTAATTTTTTTTACTAGGTATGATGTTTGAGGCTATTGTTTTCCCCCAAAATATATGGAGTCGGGATATGTATCAGCCATGTGATGCCTCTCATGCATGCTTATCGAATGTTTGATTGTACACATTTTTTATGCACTTTCATGATAGAGTAAAAGCTAATATAGCTAAAGACAGTTATCACGTTTGGTAAGATATTACAACAAAAAACAATGTGGATCATGTATGGTTGAAAAACAAAGGTGAGAGATCACAAGGTAGAATTACATAGAAGCTTCCACCTCTTTTTTGCCCAATAAGAAGTACAATATATTTTAATAAAAATTATTAAATATTTTTTATCATTTCTGTTACAAAACATATTGTTTGAACAAATCAGTCGCATTATCTCTTGGCTGCAGCTGATGCTGAGGAGTCCGAAATCCTGCTGGGTTTTGATGATGTTAGAAACAATAATTAATGACCTTTGGTTATAATATCAAAAATAATATTATATTATTATTGATATTGATGTTTTTTAGTAACTAGAGTATTATATCGCCGTTTGGTATCCCCTGCTCACGGGGAGCCGGGGTCGCAGGTTTGAGCTACTGAGTGTTGTCTCGGCTGCTCGAACCTCTTCGGTTGCTCTAGGGGGTAGTATCTAATGATACTATTGGTCAAATATTCTCAAGTGATTATTATCAATATCAGTTTTAAAATTGATAAATATGATTATTAGTGTTACCAAACCTGCCCCAGTTAAATCATAGGATTCTTGACGAGTGGAGGCAATCGGATCCCCGACCTCACGGAGTGTATTAATTGTGTGGATCGGATCGTGCCTATCCGGATCCGGTTTTGCCAAATATCTGTCACAACCGTTCTTGACAACTTGCCCTTAAGGCCCTTAAATATTTAGATAGTTGTAGGCTTACGTTATTAGGCATATGTACGTAATCAGATGTGCCAAAGTTACCAAGTTGCAAGACGTTTTGATGGTGGGACAGTGCAGTGCATAATTTCAATAATTAGTAAGTGTTAAGCACTATTAAAAGCTTTTTAATCTATAGATCTCTTCCCCCCCTCTCTCTCTAGTTCCATGTTGACACTTACTTATAACTTAATATGTTACGTCAACCTCTAATGAGGGTGTTTGGTTGTATGATAAATTTTTTCTCCAAAGTTATGTTTTTGTAAGAAAGCTTGTTAGGAAAAGTGTTTGGCAACCATTACATAAACATATATTACAGAGGAGATTTCTTATCATAGAAGAAAACAGGTAGGTACTCTTTTTAATTCCCTTGGGGTTCATTTTTTATAGATTAGCACATCTTAGCAGACATGATAATCTTATGTACTTAATCATTTTAATACGAAAGTATATAAAAGTTGTTGTGATATCCTTTTTCTAGCTTCGTCGATGGCCTTGACTCTTTCGCCGTACGCTTTCTCGGCAGCTAGGTCCAGAACCACCGGTGTACGGATAAGACTACTATAAAAACTGGTCCGGTCCAAGACAGTACAAGATTACTATAAAATAAATCTCATATTATTGATATTTTATATGATATGTATTATTATTTTTATATTTATATCATACTTTTAGAATTTTAAGTGTAGTATTAATTTTTATATTTATATATCAATTTTATATGAAATAAAAAATAAAAAATATTTATTTTTAATTCTTATTCCAACAACTTATGGAATGTAATATGTTACTGATCCATTAATTATTTTCAAAACCAAATCCAAGTACCCAATTTCATTTTTACTCCGATCAGTCCATCTCTTGGCTAGTTATATTATAGAGTTTCGATCATCTTAATCTTCGGGTGGAGGGAATATTTTCAGTCTCCAATGAAAAATGTCACGACTTCAAGTCACTTAAGTGACAGTTCAAATAACAAGTTTGATGAATCGCTACCGAAAAGGACTGAACCGCTACTGACACTATCTTATCTCAGTACCCGTCGGTAACAGGTTAAATTAAGTTTGATTGTAAATTTGTAAAGCGTCGGTAGTGGTTTAGCAACGGTTCGCTGACTCATTAACTCACTACTGATAGCGTTGAACCACTACCGACGTCTTACTAACTCGATACCCATCACTTAAGTGGTTGAGATTATGACCTTTTTTCATTAGAGACTAATGGGGTGTTTGGTTGCATGATAATTTTTTGTACACTTTCATTATAAAAAATTGTATTAAAATAAAAAAGTAAACCAACTCATGACATAAAATTATCATGTTTGGATGGATGTGATTACAAAAAAGAGTAACCACCGCACATGACCAAATAAAGTGGGGGACCACAAGAAAAAAGAAAGAGGTGGGACCCTCTTTTTTGTTTAAGAAGAAAATCACTTTCAAAACATAAAATTGCATGGTTGTCAAACACCTTTTTTAACAAGTTTTCTTACAATTTTTAAAAATTAAAATTAAAATCTCAATTATCATGCAACCAAACACCCCCATAAGGGTTCTTCTTTCACCTAGAACTGAGGTGATTAGAACTCCATATTATATGCCCTTATCTTATCTTCAAACCCATGTTTCAGCTTGCAGGCATGCTACGTCATCGAGCTCCCTCTCCCCATTGACCAGTGGTATGTTTTAGCATGCAAATATGTGGTTTTTTAATCTATAGATCTCTCTCTCTCTCTCTCTCTCTCTCTCTCTCTCTCTAATTTGGTGTATTTGACACTTTTTTATAAGTTTGGTCAATATCTAATGGGATGTTTGCTTGTAAGATAAATGTATATACTCTTTTAAAAACTTATGTTTTTACAATAAAACTTGTCTGGAAAAGTGTTTGGCGACCATTACATAACTTTATATTATATAGGAGATTTCTTATCAGAGAAAAAAAGAGAGGTAAGTACTTTTATTTCCTCTGGTGGTTCATTTTTTTTATAGATTAGCACATCTTAGCAGACATGATAATTTTATGTACTTAATCATTTTAATACGGAAGTATATAAAAGTTGGTGTGCCACGAGACACTCAGTTATATCCTTTCTTCCTAGCTTCACAGATGGTCTTGACCCTTGCCCAAAAGTCAAAACCACCGGTGCACGAATAAGACTACTATAAAAGCTGGTCACATGCACGTACATATTGTACTGGGTTCAAGATCCCATATTGTACTGGTGCAAGATAGTACAAGATTACTATAAAATAAATCTCATATTATTATTATTACTGATATGATGATACGTATTTTTATTATTTTTATTTTTATTATACTTTTATAAATTTTAGTATTATGTTTATTTTTATATTTATACATGTGTTTAATGAAATCAAGTAAGAAACAAAAATTTAACTGTCTCCAATTCCCATTCTGACAAGTTATCGAATGTAAGAATATGTTAAGAATCCATCAGTTTTCAGAATTGGATCCAAATATCAAATTTCATTTATAACACGACCGGACCATCTCTTGGGTACGTACTTATATGCTTTTAGCTTACCAATATGCTGTGTTACTTACAAACATCAAAATCACTGAAGCTGAAGAACGCAAAAGGTATAAGAAAATGAGAGTACATTAGTTAAGACCCTGTTTGGTAATATTATCAGGCGCTTCTATCACTATCAATTTTAAAATTGATATCGATAGGAATCATCAAGAGATGTTTGGTTAATTGTATCGATTTTAAAATTTATAGTGCAAACAAAACATATCGTGTAATACAAATGTCAACTTGTATTAATCTTGATATTGATACTCCAACGTTTGAAAATAATGATATCACTGTTGATATAGTACCAAAAATGAAACTCTAAACAAACATGGCATAAGATAATCAAAAACCATAAACTCTACTCCGATAACATTTTAGGATTCTCGAATATGATGTTGAGTTGAAGAACCAATAAAGTATAAGCAAACAAACCTTTTAGGATTATCAATGTGAGAGTATGTCCGCTTTTCTAACATTATCGGTCATATAAAATTAAATAAGGTCGCATACCAGTCGAATTTGATAACAGAATCTCTCACATTTTATTTTGATTTCGATAATTAAAAGTTAAGATGTTCCGATTATGTTTTCAATAATTTTGAAATTATTACGTTTATGATTTCAATTCATCGGCATCGTTATAATTATGATTTCAATTCAATTTATGATTTCAATTCTATTATCGGAACAAAAATCAAATCTGTTAAAATTCGATATTTATGTTTTTATTTAAAACAAGTTAATGATCCGCACGTAATTATTAAAATTCGATATAATCTCTTCAAAAAAAAATTATCGGCATCGTTATGTTTCGTATTATATGATTTATTTAGACATATTTTAATTAACTTTATTTAAATTTTATCAAAATCAGACAAACAAAAACGGAATCAAGTCATCCCTCCCGTACCGGTTGCTTGTATGATGCAAAATTAAGCTCCGAATCAGTTTATCTCTTTGGCGACGGAAACATAACAAGTATCAAGGACGGCGACCACCGTACTACGTCCGCGCGGCGTTGGAACGAGCCGAAACACGGAGTTCAAAGGCTGGCACGGAGAAGGGCTTTGGAACTGCAATACATGCAGCGGCAGCGGCGGCGGCCGGCGGCGCTGGAGGAGGAGGACGGAAGGCAGCCGGGCTAGGGGTGCAAACCAACCATTACACTGGACAAGTAGTTCGAAGCTCGACTCGATAAAAGCTCGACTCTGCTCATTTATTATGTTAAATGAACAAGTTTGAACAAAAAATAAAGCTCGACTCATTAAACGAGCCGAGTTTGAACAGACTCCTGCTCGGCTCGATAAGCTCGCGAACAGCTCGATTAAATATTATATTATATATTTATTTTTAAATATTAAATTTTAAGTATTAATATTTATATATTGTCACTTAAATATATTAAATAATTCAGAAATTGAGTTTAAACTTAGATTGAGTTTCATAAATGAGTTAAATCTAAAATTTCACAAATGACTTTTCATTGATTTTGGGTTTATAAAGAAGTTTGTATATAGCTTAAGTTTGAATATGAATTGAATTTTAGTCTAACTACTACTCGAGTTCGAGCTCGGCTCGACTCGATTAATAAACGAACTAAACTTGAACAAGGGTTTCACATACTCGCTAAAACTCGAGCTCGAACTCGAACTCGTCTAAAATAAACGAGTCGAGCTTGAACACCATACTACTCGGCTCGGCTCGACTCGTTTGCACCCCTAAGCCGGGCATGGCGGCGCGGAACGTGCGGTACGAAGACCACCTCGCCCGCCTGCAGCATGCATGCGCTACACCACGTGGTGATCCTCCTCTGCATGCATGCAGGACTTGGCTTGTAAGGTCCCCCACCGAGAGATTCTTCTTGAAGGACTCCAAACTCCAAAGATAATGCATTACGAGCTAGTTCGCTCCAGAACCCAAAATAATGTTATCAGCTTTTTTCTTCTTCTGATGATGATCGAGTATACATATGTGTGCGCGCGATCAAATCATAACCATGCCCCTCGTTAATGCTGCTCAGTTTGTCCGTCTTTCCTGAGCACCAATCAGCGACTGTTCACAAATTTATTTAATTGTACGTGTTTAAATTAATTGCTCGGTACAAGGAATCATTTTCGTAGGTAAAATGTGTATGATACGTACACAAATTACTCTGGCTCCGTATATATATGTTCGAGTCATTGACCGGATATATAACGTACATTGGTTCATAAGTGACTAATGTAGAACTAATTTGCGGATCTTTTATGGTTGATAAATATGGACGGATCATAGCTCTACTTGAGAGCTTGTTAATTTAGTTACACCATTAAGTTGGGTAGTATATCATTTTTATTATTGCTATGGGATACATTAGCACTATATATAATTCACACTATTTAATGCTAGATTTAATATTGACATATGCACTTGGTAAAGTATCTCTTCACTAAGACTGCTTTGATTACTCTGCTCTAAGTAACTATATCGATATCTAAGGCCCTGTTTGGTAACACTATTTGACATCTCTATCACTAGCAATTTTAAAATTGATATTTCTAGTAATCACTAAGAAGTGTTTGGTTAATAGTATCAATTTTGAAAATGGTAGTGAAAACAAATCACATTATGTAATACAAGTGTCAACTTGTATCAATTGTGATATTGATACTTCAACCTCTAAATTTATCAATATCAATATTGATATAGTATCAAATTTGAAACTCTAATCAAACGGGCCATAATCTAGTACATGACAGCAGTAATGTCAAAATTCGTTTGTTTTAGTATTATATTCAAATAATTTCTTGTTGTGCACTCCACTGAGGGCAGCATGTTTATCTTAGTATAGTTATCTTGTTTCAAAATCCTCTAGTTAAAAATAATTTTTTGTTGGATTGTGAAAAACAAGATCTTTTGTTTGGTTAAGATTGTTAAAAGATATAACAAACAAAGTAGTGAACCACATGATTACAATGATTTTTTGCAATCACAATTTTCTTGGTTTATGGCCTGTTTGGTTAGAGTATCAAAAATGATACTATATTAGTATTGATATTGATATTTCTAGAAGATGGAGTATCAATATCAAAATTGATACAAGTTGACACTTGTATTACATAACTTGTGTTGTTTGCATTACAAATTTTAAAATTGATACTACGAGCCAAACACCTCAAGGTGATTACCAACAATATCAATTTTAAAATTAATAGTGATAGAAATATCTAATAGTGTTACCAAACGGGGCATTAGTTATCGCCTCCTCCTCATGAAATTTTGAAACAGAGGATGGTCTCTCTCTTTTTTAATACAGGGTTGTATTGTATGTTGACTTATAAGACAAGTGCACTATTTTTTTTAAAAAAAAAGTACAGTCCAACAATTTAAAAAGCGCCGATTAAATCCGGGTTTTGAGGCATTCCTGTATCCCAGGTCGTTCCTGTAGCACATGTTATTTTTGTAGAGAGCAGAAGCTCTCTGATTAAGCGTACAGTAAAATTATACGAAAATGCCTCTGTTCTCTTTCTATTTCTTTTATCTCGCCGGATCATTAATATAGCTCTTGCACGGCCATATATATGCTTTTTTTTTCTTCAGGGTTTAATGATTAAAATAGATCCTTCCCAAGTTTGAATCTCTTAATTAGGCCCTACTGATTGGTTGTTGTATTTGAATATATCATCAGCTTGACATCATATTAATTTTAATATCGGTAGTTTTGAAGGGCAAAACTGATATGAATTAAAAAGTCATGTGTGTTAGATAAATAACCTCTGACAGAAGAAAAATCACTGTTATCCTAGATAAAACTTGTGGCTCAGAGTACGTGGACATCGTGAAGGATTGCGAACGGACTTTTTTCTTCTTCTGTATCACATATATTAAATACCACTCAAAATAAAACCATACTACGAGTGCAAAATCATGCATGTTAATTCCGTGGTCCCTTAATTAATTTATTTTTGTTTTTACAGAGTTAACCAAGTAAGAAACTCTTGGGCCTGTTTGGTACGGGGATAACCTAGGATAAACTTGATTTATCCCCAATCCCTTGTTTGATACACACTAAAAAATGAATTTAACCTGGATTAAGTTAATCCAGGTTATCCCCAAAATTAGGGATAAGTACAGGGATAAATCATCCCACCTAATATTTGGGATATCTTACTCCCAAAATGATTTTTCGAGGATACGACGCCCAGGGGTCCGGCCGGCCGGGCGGGGAGCGCGCGCCGCGGGGGGGGGGCGCCGTCCGGGGAGCCCGTCGGGGGGGATCTGTCGTCCGGGAGGGGGGCTGCTGAGCGCCGTCGCCGCCGCGGGGTAGGGGGAGCGAACGCCGCGGGGGCACCGCAGGCGCGAATGCCGGCGGAGGGGGGGGCGGGGCACGAACGCCGCCGAGGTCGTGGGGGCGGGGTGCGAATGCCGGCGGGGGGGGGGGGGCAGCCTCCCTGTCCGCGGGCCGCCGGGGGGGATGCCGTCTGCGGGAGGGGGGGTAGACCGCCGGGGGGGCACCTCCAAGGGGAGGGGGAGCGCGTACGCCGGCGGGGGGACACCGCGGGGGGGGGGGGGAACCTCCGCGGGGAGGGGGAGTCCGCGGGACGGGGGATGCCGGGGGGTCCGTCGTCCGCGGGGAAAGGGAGCCGCCGCGGCGAGGGGGCGACCTCCCCTGTCCACGGGCCGCCGGGGGAGGGGGAGTCTGCGGGACGGGGGAGGGGGGATCGGTTTAGAGATTTTTTAAATCGAACCAAGTCGAAGGGGTCCCAAACCGAACCGAATGAGTCGGTTCAGTTTGGTTTCTCGGTTTGAACCGTTTTGTGCCCACCCTTAGCCGGGAAGGAGGGACGGGGAGCGGCTTCGCGGGGAGCACAATCCGTCTCCGTCCGCCGGATTCTGTTCGGAGGGGGGCGGGCTGAACTTCGTCCACGTTTAAACTTATTTTTATTTATATACTTAAATAATATTTTAAATTTATTATATAAATATGTAAATGAGTTAAGATATTTATGAATATATTATGAATAATAGAATAAGATAATATAAAAAATAAAGATAAAAATATAAAAATATAAGATTATCCTCAAATTTTTTATTAACATACCAAACATAGGATAGGGTTATCCCTAAATCTATCCTAAGTCAAATCAAACATAATGGGGATAGGGTCAACCACGCGGATTGGTTTATCTCTATCCCCATCAAATTTATCCCGATACCAAACGACGTCTTGATTTTGTATGTAGCTGATTTTGAGACAGCGAAAATACAGGGTCTTAGTTAATATATCGCCTTCGTGAACCTTCTGTCCGTCTCTCTTACGTCGTCCCGTAGGGGTCATCCGGCGGCGGCCGAGCTTCCGGGGGACGGGACGAGCCTGTGGGTGGACCGGCGACGGACATGACGGCAGCTCCAGTAGCAGCAGCGATGTGAGACGGCTTCCTTTGTCTCCTCTCTCCTTCGCTCCCGTCGGCGTCGGAGAGGGTGAGGGGCATGCCAGGCGGCGCTGCTCGCCGGAGGGTCTCTCCTCTCCTCTCCCTCTCTCCTCCTCAGCACGGCTCTCCCCGTATTAATGTAATGACCGACGGAGAGCGACGGTCCGGCGACCTGAAGTGGTGACATCATTAGTCCTCTTCTTATACATGTATTCTCACACGTGCTAGCGCTTGCACGTGTACATCCCCTCCCCACGCACGCACATCCTCCTCCTCCTCCTCCTCTTCTTCTTCTTCTTCTTCGCCGTTATATGTATAAGGATCGATCTACGGCGTGTGGTGTGGCCGGTGGCCACTCCTCCGCGACGGCGCCGACGGTAGTCCCCGCCGCTTGCCGGCGCATGGGGAGGCTTTCCTGGTGGGATTCACCATCGTCGTCGCTGCCGGCCACCCTCTTAGTTGTGGCCGCGGTGTGGGCCTCGGTGCTCTTCGTAGCCCGTACCTGGGACTCCGTTCCCCCCTCCCTCCGGCGGTCCGCCTACTACCCCTCCGCCGTCGCCTCCCTTTCTTCTTCCAGCTCCTGGCATGCGCGCCTCCGACCCGCCGCCGCCCCCCCGCCGGCTGAAGACGACGCCCCCGCCTCGCGGTTGCACGGTGACCCGACTCGGCGGCGACGGGAGCCGGACGAAGACGACGCGCCGGGAAGGCAGACGGCGGGCTCCTCGCCGTCGGCACCAGCACCGAGTCCGGCGCCACTCGCCGTAAGTCCCACCTCCTCCTCCACCTCATCCTCCTCTCTCTTTCTCTCTTCTCTGAAGTCATTCCGGTAGCTCGTAACATTGCTTCCAGCCTTCCAGGGTTATTTACCGCCCCCGATAACTATCTTGACGTCAAATATCATAATCAAGATATCTATATCTATATATACGTATATATAAAGTTTGGTGAGAATGTTTTTGTCAGAGATTCCCACCAAAATCATTAAAAGTTCATGCCCATGAGATTGGAAAGATTTTTATAATGTATATATTTTTATCTATCTTTCTCCAATTCTCAGAATCTCTTCTCTCTTTTTAAACTCGGAAGCCAATGCGAATATCTATGTTGCATTTGCTCCCGAAATCTCAACCAAAGGTCGACTTTAATTAGGTGCGTTTGGTAGGGATTTACAAGCATATTTCATTCATCAAAAATATCCACAAGGGGGTGAAGTATACAACCAGCTTTTGAGAGAGATAGACATGATAGGAAAATCTATAAAAAGTTGGGATCAGGTAGTCTCGTGGATGGGTTGGAGGGGGAGATTTTAAAAGTAGAAAACACACTTCGTCCTATTAACTCTTACATCGATCGATCACTGCTCTTCCGTTAAATTTGTCAAAAATAATTATAAATAAAAGTAAAGTAAACATTTGATCACTAGAACTTTCTTTGCATCTTCAGTCAAAAATTAATAGGGTGTTTGGTTGCATGATAATCTTGTGTATATTTTCATGATAAAATTTTATATTAAAATAAAAAATGAATCAACTCATGACATAAAATTATCATGTTTGGAAGGATGTGATAACAAAAAAGAATAATTATCATATATGACCAACACAAAGTGAGGGACCACAAGAAAAAAGAAAATGGTGTGATCCTCTTTTTTTTGTTTAAGAAAAAAATCACTTTCAAAACATAAAATTGTCAAGTTTGTCAAACATCTCTTTTAACAAGTTTTCTCACAATTTTTAGAAATTAAAATAAAAATCTCCATTGTTATACAACCAAACACCCCCATTAACGTTAGTCAAAGTATTGATGTGTAAAGTCGGGTGCAAGAAAAGATGTGCAAGAGTTTTTTTTTTTCCTCCAGAATTCACAGGCTGCGGAAATCCCTACCATGCACAACCTTACACCGAAAGTGATATCGGATATCGGGTCAGTTCCGTCGGATCTCAAATTCTTAACAGCTGAATATGGGCGATTTCGGAGCCATGTTCGGGTGGGGCGTTCACGTCATGCTGGTTTACATCGTACAACAGGGGGGGGGGGGCGACCGACCTGCCCAGCCAGTCTCGGTCTTGGACGGCCTGTATTTTTCCACGTGTTAACCGCTCGGAATTCGGAAAATTTTATCAGCGTCGAAAAATGACGAAGATAAGGCATTCTCTCACCTGAAACACAAGTATACTTCCCGTACGGACGAGAAACCGAGGGTCCGTTCGGATCTTTCCGACAAGTTTAATCAGGGAAAACGTTTTCCATGAAGTAACTTCTCCGACGAGATAAAAAAACTATAATTTATTGTTTAATTATGTGTACTTATTTATTTTTTCTTTGAAAACAGAACTCCCTGTTTAGTTGGTCTAAAGCTTATTTTTTTAACTAGGTTACGGCAAATCCCTGACATAGCTGCAAGGGTAATTGGCGCTCCTGGAAAATAAGTTTTTAGATAGACACGATGCATGGTTATGGGTAGGGGTGATCATGGGACTGCTTGGTTTTCTCTTTCTTTTTTTTCAAACTAAACTATCTTCCAAGACAAATTGAATTGGATCAAATTAATTCATTTTAATTTCCTTTGATCCGATTCAAATTATATTTTATCAATATTTCGTAGTTGTGTCATTATATGATTTTATTTTGTTTGTTTTAAATCATATTCGGTTAAAACTCGGTGCATATGTTTATATATTTTGTTAATGTCATCTTAGAAACTCTCGACATAAATTTATTTTTGTGAAAATAGGATACATAAATATTCTTTTATGTATAACTTAAAATAGAATATTTAATCTAATTTAGGTTACTTCATTTATTGATTTGATTTGCTTTGAAAAATTTTAGAGATCAAATTAAATCGATCGATAATTCGAATCAAACTAAATCGGGCCAAAGTATTATTAGTTTGGTTTAATTTTTGGGGTTCAACACTACCATGAATAACCCTACTTGTGGATGCCAAGATCAGGATTTAAAGGAGTCAAGGGAAGAAATTTTCCATTGGCCGGTAATATTACATGGAGGTTCTCTCCAACGCCCGGTAAAGAGAACAGGACTCATTTCACAGGGATCCAAATGGATCCGTAGCTCTTCCTCCTTGATTCTTGAATACGTATTTGTATGCAATATTTATCCACCGTCTCGGATTCGGATTCTGGGAAATGGGTTCGGCCACCCTTGAGTAGAGGTGGGCACAAAACGGTTCGAACCGAGAAACCAAACCGAACCAACCCATTCGGTTCGGTTTGGACCCCCTTTCGGTTTGGTTCGGTTCGAAAAATCTCCAAACTGATTTAAACCAAATTAAATCGTTTAAATCGTTTAAATTTAAAAATATATAAAAAATTGGTATAGTATTAATAAAAATAATATTTTTATAATAAAATAATATTTATTTTTATTTATTTTTAATTTTAAAATTATTATGTATATGTAAAAAATAATTAATTTAAATATTTTTATTTTTTTCGGTTTAAACTAAATCAAATCGAACCAAACCGAATTGATTCGGTTTGGTTCGGTTCGAGAGGGTGATTTGGTTTGGTTCGATTTGGAAAAAAATGATCCAAATTAAACCAAACCGAACCGTGCCCACCCCTACCCTTGAGTCCTTGACGGCCAGTTACCTCTCTCTACCTACCTCCGGTCGATATAATATAACTCAGCAAAAGTTGTTCCTGAAACCTTGCTCATGCAAACCGGAAAAAAAAATCAAGTTCCGGATCACAAGCCGTACCAAACAGCTGCCGGATTTAGACATTCAACGCGCGTGCGCCTCGTCGGCTTGTCACGTGCGGGTGGGTCCCGGGGGTCCCCACCCGGGACTGGCCGGTAATCCCACGGAACCACGGCTGCGTCCCTGGGCTCCACCTCGATAATCCAACGTACCTAATCGTTTTTTATATATATATTTGAAACCCAAAAAGTAGCGTATATAATGATTTTATTTTCAATATGCTTTCAGGTAGCTCAGATTAATCGAAGTAAACTGATTCGATTCAGTCGATTTGAAGATAATTTGCTCTGATTTAATTAGAAAAAACAAAGAAAATAATCGATCCGATTAAATCAGAACATAACATGCATGATTACTAGATACATATATATCAACATATATATATATATATATATAGAAATCCTTGGAGATGCTGGAAAGGGCTAACTTGAAAGGAAGATGCCTTCTTTGGTGGAAAAGTCAGAGGAGGTATGAATTCCGATGGATGCAAATTAAGAAGAAATAGCAGTGTAAAGGGAAGAAGTCGACCGTAGCAACATAAGAATAGAGATTTTCAATGGCTACGTAGCTTGCACGCAACACCGATAATTAAACAATTTAAAAGAAAGTTTAACCACTTAACAATTATGTTCTTTGCTTACATGATATGGGGAGCACCTTCATCTAGTTCAGGAAATTAAGGAGATTAATGGCGTCAAGCTGATCTCATCCCCCCCTTCTGGAGAGATAAGGGCAAGTCAACTCGTTTTTTGGCTTCCAATCATCTTTTGGTGGTCTCCCTGTCAGTGTCAACTTATTACCTTTTTGTCTCATCGTCTCTACACAAGCACAAAGTTATCCTGTTATCAGTTCTTGTTTGTGGTGATGGGAGAAGTAGAGAGTAGCCTTCATCATCAAGGAGGTTGAGATGTGCAAAGTAAACAGGGCATATGAACAGACTTGGGATATGGCATGTTCTAGCTGTTATATGCTTAGTTTCTGCAAGTAAGGTATCGTACCAACTATGTACAAACTACCCCGTTATGTTGTGCAGGACGTACGTTTCCCACACTTTAATCATTCTCCTAACACTTTCTTTCTACACATATACATATATATATTTATAGAGAGAGAGAGAGTTGTCATTTATAAATCAGTGAAAAGAAGGGAATAAGTTTGTGGGAAATCGTATCTACTGATTAGGGGAGGGTGTATACGAAGTATTATGCATGAGAGAGAGAGAGAGAGAGAAGACGAAGAGTCGCCGCTCTCGTTGAATAGGAAAGATTTCCAATTTATGGCCGTAGATTTTTAGTTGGGTTACTCGTGTTCTCCATCGGATAACCGTCTTATTCCAAGGGACAGTGGCAAATGTTTCCGGTAGCACCAGTCGTAGGAAGAACGGGCACGGCTGAGAAAGGATATCCATGGATTCCGGAGAGGAGGGGATCCCTCTCGGCGCCGTCGTAGTCCCTCTCTTCCTCCTCCTTTCTTTCTCTCTTCTTCTTCCGATGATCTCTAGCAAATATTAGAATCGAGATGAGGTTCTGTTATGGCATTTCTTCTTCTTCATCCTCGGTGCTGGTCACGGTGGCGGTCATTGCAACCCTGGTTATCTCCGTGCTCCTCGTGGCACGCACCGGGCCGGATCCTTCTTCCTCCTCCGCCTCCTGGTCCGCCGCCGCCTTCTCCTCCTGGTCATGGCAGGACGACGCGAGCACGCTTTCGGCGGCTTTCCCGCCGTCCGCGGGCCACGGCGGCGGAGGCACGGGCCTCACGGGTACTACGGTGGGTTCTTCCGGGTTGCGCGGCGGAGCACTCCGGCGGCAAGAACAGGGCGACGATGGCGAAGAACAGAAGGGACCGGTTCTCTTTCCACCGTCGCCGTCGGCTGCGCCGGCTCCGGCTCCGTCACCAGTAAGACTCTCTCGGCCCTTAAACTCCTCCCTCCTCCGTTCTCCGTGAATTCTCCGGCCGTGCACCGCCAGAGCAAAGCTGCACGACAGCTGCACTTTCCTCGCGCGTAACTCCACACAGCGAGGTTCCCATAAACGCGAAGGGTATATCTGCAAATAACATAACTACCGAGGATTACGGGAGATTCCTTCTAATTTTCCGAGACACCACCGCGTATACACGAGCACGCGTCGGAACGACACGTATTTGAGTTTGGATCACCTCGAGCCTTCGTTGAAAGAAGTAATTTCAGTCCTGGATCAAAATTAATCACGACCTCAAATTATTTAAGTAATAATTCGAATAACAAATTCGACAAATTATCATCGGAAAAAATCGAAGACGTCTTATAATAATTCAGTAATAATTTATTAATTTATTAATTTACTGTCGACCGAATTAAATTGTTACTGACATTTTATTAAGTTATTATTTTTCATTTAAATGACCGAGATCATGTTCTTTTTTTCATTAGAAACTGTAAATACATTTTTTACTTAAAAACTGAGGTGATCCAAATTTCTCGTATTTCGGACGGATGCGGGCGGCGGGCCTGACGTGGGCATACGGCCAGGCTACGCCCGTCGATATACGTTCTTATCCTCTCTCGTCGGTCACGCGGGTGAGGCGTTGACTTCCGCCTTCGGGACGTTTGGAGGACGGCTCGATCTTCTCGCCGCCGCAGCAGGCTGTCGTGCTTCGTTTGGCGTCGGAGTTTCGACCGACGCCGGCGAGGGCATGGCGTCGTCTCGCCGTGCACCTCCTTCCTCGCCTCCGTCGGGCCGCCGACCTCGGCTTGGGGCGGATTCGAAGGGCGTTCAGACACGGCATCTCTGTATTACGCAGACAACGACCATCCCTGTCTTTTTTTTTTTTTTGGACACACGGCACAACGGCCGGATGTGCGCCGCGCTGCGCACAGGCGAGGGCTGCAGCACTCGAACTCCACAGTATAACCACCACCCCCCCTCGGGGTGGCCCGACTGCACAGAAGCCGGAATCGAACCCCCACCCTGCTCCCCCCGGAGCAGGGCGTCGTGCCAACCGAGCCAAGCTCGGTCGGCAACGACCATCCCTGTCGATCGCATGGCGTCGGGACGGCGACGTGTCTGGGTCTCGAAGAGGGTCTGAGTGAGATCGGAGATTAATCTATGATATGACGTCTGGGCGGCTGTTTCTGGAGCTTGATTACACATCCGCTTGTACGTACGCCGATCCTACTCGGGGATATGTGGTTCTATGGGAATCAAGCGCCTCCACCATGATAACGACCGGGTAGACTTGACCGCCGCGCCGCCGGCGGCCGCTGAAGTTGTTCTCAGCCGCCGTGGGCCGCGCCAGCTTTCCGGCGAGGCAGGGGCATCGTGATCGAAGGTGAGGATCGAACGGGGGGAGGCGGCGGCGGCGGCGGCGGTCGGGTCTTCGATCTTGGGTGGAAGCAGAGAACCGATCGGAGGGAGGTCCATAGAGACGTACGTGGTGGTGCCTCGTTGCAAACCTTGTGGCATATAAAAAGTCAAGCAAAGACTTGTGATAAAATCAATGTCAGCATCATACGAACACATTTTTAATAAAGACTGTAGACCGGGGAGGGGGGGGTCGAGAGGTGGTACGTAGAGAACTAGAGATGAACACGAGGGTTTCATCTCTCTCTTTTTTTACCAAAAAAAAAATCCCTAGACAAGCACATTTTTTACATCGCAAAAGATTGTCGCGCGATAAAAAATATTTTATGGGACGTTAGATCGCACAATATTTTTATACAATTTTGTGATAAAGTTTTGTATTAAAATCTGGATCTTAGAATGCCTAAGACATAAGTTTATTATGTTTCGTGAGATAGGACGGCAAAAAGAGTGGGGATCCTGTGTAACTATCGGAGACGAGAGACCACAAGAAAAAAGGAAGAGGATCTCATCTTCTTGTTCTTCTGTTCGACTGTCTAAGAAGGAATGCCCCTTATAAAAATACACTTCTGTGATAAATTTTTTAAGCACTCTTTTTAACAAATATTTTTATAACAGAAACTCGATTTATTATGGCTTGACCAGTGTCCATTAGATACTTTCACATAAGTGGCTTGACCAGCTTCCTTAAGGGTAGGATCAATTAGATCTGTGATGATACTGGAAACAAATCTATCTTTATGAAAATAGAGGAACTTCAAAAAAAATTTTAAAAACTTTGTCTTCGTAAGAGTATGTATGCTTGAAGCAGATAATCCCAAATATGTTAATTTATTCCCGATATTCCAGTTATTTTGTTAGTTTCCTTTTAACCACTGTCTTTTGTTGCCTGTGTCTCACTGAAATTGTTGGGATTTTCAAGGCCTCTTTTAGTACTTCTGCTTTCCTTTCTGTACCACCTAACTATACTATAGTGTTTGATTTTTATGCCCCTTCCATGCAGAAATTTTGGTGTTCCTTTTTAACTATTCTAGTTAATAGAAACTATTTTGCATCCTGATTCTTAGCCTGACTTGCTACCTGCAACAATATAGGCACCAAATAACTTTGGCAACAGCTCCTATTTGGCGACTCCGCCAACAAGGCAAAGAACAGTTGATCTTAAGTTGGAGAGACTAGAACTGGATTTGGCAAGGGCACGAGCGACCATTAAAGAAGCTTCTCAATCAAGGAAGAGCATATCGCCCCTCGCAGACGAGTATGTTCCACAGGGGCCAGCTTATTGGAATGCATATGCCTTTCATCGGTATGTATCTCCAGTCTCTGCAGAATTACTTTTTTTGTGTGTTTGAATTCACTAAACTTTCAACCTTTATTTGGATGAAATGATCTTGGAATGGGAAGGCGCATACGGGGAAAGATATATATTGGGAAGGGTTGGCGGAGGATTTTGATGAAAGCCTATGAAGGAAATTGGTGCTGAGGACTTTTTTTTTTTTTGCATATGAGTTTGCAATGTTATCACCTGATAGCCTGTTTGGTTTGCATGTTAAAACTAATGTAAGAACACTTTTTGATATTGGTAGCAGATAGTAAGATGCTACCAAAAGATACTCTGTATAGTATTACAAATAATATTGGTATAGGTATAGAGAATACCATATCCAAACAGGACTGGGGCAGTAATGTTGAGGGGCGCAATGGGGTCTCAGGAAAATTCTAATGTTTGGTAAATCAGTGTTACCGTTGGTCACTTAATAGATATAGTGAATGCTTTTCATCTTTTCTTTTATTTTCTTTTTAACGTAGAACGGTTGTTCATCATCGCTAATCAAACGAAATGTGCAAAAATTGACCCCCATGAACTCTGGACATTAATTTTGATAAAAATGTGAAACTGCTAGTGCTAACTAAATGGCCTAGAATCCATGATCCGGTTCAGTCTGTAGGGAACTATATCTTGGATCGGAATTAATATTTTCTGCTGTCTTCAATTGATCGCCCGCATGCAATCCAATCCTCCAACATTCTCGGGATTTCAGGAGCTACCTGGAAATGGAGAAGCTGTTCAAGGTGTTTGTCTACGAGGAAGGTGAGCCGCCCTTGTTTCACGACGGCCCGTGCAGAAGCATATACTCCATGGAGGGCCGTTTCATTTATAACATGGAAACTGAGAAGCGGTTTAGGACGATGGATCCCGAGAAGGCCCATGTTCATTTCCTCCCTTTCAGCATCACGAAGATGGTCAAGTTCTTGTACCGGACCAAGAATTACAACATCAGGCCAATCAAGCTGACTATCAGAGATTACATCGACACAATCTCGGCCAAGTACCGATTCTGGAACAGGAGCTTGGGGGCAGACCACTTCCTGCTTTCATGCCACGATTGGGTATGTATGTTCTTTGTGTGCTGCCCGGTTAAGAGTACAAAACATGATAGTTACATCGGTTTTGATATTGATAAATCTAGATAGCCATATCAACAAAATTGTCGCGGGTGATTCATGTCTTGTGATTGGTATCAATAGCCTATTACACTGGTGATGATTTATATCGATATTGACTTCGAAATTAATGGTGATAGAGATGTTTAATAATGCTAACGGATATACAGTTAGCAACATCAGTGTTTGAGTTGATATACCTTCCATGTTAGTGCAGGGGCCCATGTCCTCAACTGCAGTCCCTGAGCTCTACAGGAACTCCATCCGTGTGCTGTGCAATGCCAACACCTCGGAGGGGTTCAGGCCCTTGAAGGATGCCTCACTCCCAGAGATCAACCTCAAGACCGGCTCGACCGCCGGGATCATCGGCGGCCCCTCGGTCTCTAAGCGTCCGATCCTCGCCTTCTTTGCCGGCGGATTGCACGGCCCAATCAGGCCGATCCTCCTGGAGCAGTGGAAGGGCAAGGACAAGGACGTCCAAGTCTACGAGTACCTGCCCAAGGGGGTGTCCTACTACGACATGATGAAGAGGAGCAAGTTCTGCATCTGCCCCAGCGGGTACGAGGTGGCCAGCCCCAGGGTGGTGGAGGCAATCTACCTGGAGTGTGTGCCGGTGATAATCTCCAAGGGTTATGTCCTGCCCTTCAGCGATGTGCTCAACTGGAAGTCCTTCTCTGTGCACGTCCCCGTGGAAGACATACCCAACCTCAAGAACATACTGTCCAGTATATCACCGAGGCAGTACATTCGGATGCAGAGAAGAGTGAAGATGGTGCAGAGGCATTTTGTGGTCAGCACCCCTCCCAGCAGGTTCGACGTCTACCACATGATTCTTCACTCCGTTTGGCTGAGAAGGCTGAACATCAGGATTCGTCCATCTGATTGAGAGAGGTCCTTATCTGCTGTGCCCTTGTGTTGTTTCTGTGATGTGCTGCTCGTCCGCTGCCGGACGGGGGGTGTTTTGGAGATGCCCAGCTTCTGCCTGTGCCCTTCGGCAATGAGAGGAAAGAAGCTAGTCTGCGATCCCAGCTACATCGTTGTGTTTAGACGTTGTAAAGTGGGAGAAAGATGCTCCACAGGTACAGGAACTACAGATTCAGATTAATTTGACTTTTTATATGGAGCGAAAGTTAATTTTATCTTCGATGTTCTTCGTAGCTGAAAGGAGGAAAAGAATGGGATTTGCGTCCTTTAAATGAAAACTTTGAAAATGACATACACGGGCACTTGGGATTCCTTTGTACGTATCAGCTACGGGTCAGAGTTAAAACACAATCTCCGAAAGAAGAAGGATAATACTCTAGAGCCCGTTTGGCACCACAAAAATTTAAGGATAAATCGGATTTATATCCCAGTTATCTTGATACCAAACAGCCCCCTTTAGAGTCTAGGCAAATGGAAAACATAGCATAGAGGTCTGCAGTCGCCTTTGGTCATAGTTCGACACAGTTGATGTTAATTTGGTGCAGTTTGTTTTCGTGTAAAGTATAATTTTTATTACATTTACATTGTTTTCTCTTATTTTTGATTATTGAAAAATAGTGTTAAAAATTGTTGCCCAGTGGTAGTCCGTCTACATCACTTGAATGGGCAGAGTTTTGCTCGCATAAACTCAAACAAGACGTTTCCAGCTCTCCTAGTTTCAAATTACGTGTAGTTGTCAAACATCTAAAGTCTCGTTTTGAATGCGAAAAACCACTGCTTGTTTCAAATTAAAGGATTTTAATTAGAGCAACATGTTTACGTTGACAAACAAGCAGTCCCTAAACCCCATCCCTCGAACCTTGTCCTCCATCTGTATATATCTATATTCCGAAGTGCCTTCGATGTCCTTGACTTTCATTCGCTCCCGTTAGTTATGACTTTCGTTCATTGACTTTCGTTAGTTACGCCCAGCCCTTCCTTGGGGGAGGGTATCCGGTGGGTATCGATGGGGATCGATAAATCGTTGCCGCGGTGTGCTCCGCAGAACTCGGCAGTTCGGGCCAGGTGACCAAAAAAAAAGTCTAGTGAATACAATCGGAACCTTTTGAAAACCACTCAACCATAAATTTGTTTTATTTTCAGAGGTGGATAACAAGGATCTTATGTTTCTCAAAACAGATTAGAGATGAAATTTCATCGGATGCTGTTGCCGAACTTGTTCATCAAGAACAGCTGGTAACGATGAATTGGAAAAAGAAAATAGTGAAATGATCACCCAAACACCCCCTTTTAACAAGTATTGTTACAAAAACATAGTGTTGTAACAAAAACTCAAATTTTCTCCTGCAACCAAACACCCCATTAATACTCGAAGATGCTCAAGGCTCGATCCTCTTTCTTCCGAGATTTACATCACCAGCGTCCCCATGGTCTCTCTTTGACAACGGTGGACAGTACCGTGCCTCCACCGTAGACAAGTTGGAAACTGATGCCAACATCCGACGGCATCAATTCCCTCCGTCGTCGTCCTCTCCTTTGTTATTTTGCATCCACAATTGGAAGGCCTCCATGCCCTCGACGGCGCGGCCATTGCCAGCCACCAGCTCCCTTCTCACTCATGGAAGAAGATGGAGAACACGCACATCGTTTTCCTCAAAGGAAACGATAATGAGCTAGAACCATCTCTCAACATTTTCTTCATTTTCTGCATGAGAATTGAGGGTTCGGGGGGGGGGGGTTGCGGACATGTGAGATAAGCCTTTGTATCAAAGAGAACAGGGAAAAAGCAATGGTTACCATAAAAAAGAAGTACAAGGCCTCCAAACTTTCTGAAGTTGAGCGAAAAAAGGACAAACAACAAAGGGAGATTGAGACGGTGTGTTGCCTAAGGTGCATGTTATATATAGCTTCTGCTCGCTAGCTATTAGAGGAATTATTTCACGACTCTCTTTTGTGAAGATACTGTATATCGTTTTGGAGTGCAGGATGCCAAGCCCAATGGGCAGTTATCACCTACAGGGATCTGTACAACCCAACAATTTTAGCAGGGCTCTCTTGATTCAGTTGACAGGCCACAAGTTGTCGATTCAATTGGATGCCTTCTAAATAACTGCCTCCAGTCAAGCTGATAGGTCGGTCGAAACACCACCAAGCAAAGCTTGGATCCCAAGAAAAATGAACCAAGCTCAACCTACGTCCAAAGCCTGATAAATAGTTGGCCAGCGAGGAACAGATGGGTGGACTCAAACTGTCAGCCAAAAACTGAACTGTATAGGCTTCCAGGAGCAATATTTTGGACACTGCTACGTGGCTACGTATGCATCCCTTTGCCAAATATTTTAGCCTCTATCATTTGACCGTTCGGTATTTTAGCCTCTGAAAGGTTTCCATTATCACTGAAGCTTATGTATTTTCTTAAAGAAAGAAAATGTTGAATGCTAAGATTTAGAATGGTCCTTCACATGCATATACTGCATTTATTAAAACTAGTTGTGTATGCTGTAGCCTGTAGTTATCAAATCAAATATACAATACTAATAAACAGTGATTTGCACAATATCAAGGAAAAATGGGCAGGCCCATGAAAGAATTACCCAACAATCAGGAACATGGAAAATCAGGTTGGGACCCTGGTTTTTGGGCCAACCGTCCCGGTCCCAACCCCGGGTCTCCAACTCAATTGGATCTAAGCCTGGGGTTGCGAGACTGGGCCCGACCTGGTCAGGCTGGGTCACCAACGGCTAGCCTTGGGAACTCCCCCACACCCTCCCTCTTGCTATTATCTCACTCCCCCCCCGGCTTCCACCATCACTCCATGGGGTCTATCTCACTCCCCCCCACTTCACCAAACATTCCTTGTTATTATCCAAATTTATATGTAAATTTGTGTTCCAGCACTATTTTCACCCAATATTCTTATATTGATTAGAAAATAGAAATCTATGGTGAAAATAACACCAGCACACAAATTTACATATAAAATTTGAATAAGTTATCCTAAAAGATGCAAGACCAAGGAGACATAAATTGTCTTCAAAATATAAGTTTTTGAATAAGAATAAATTATTTTTATTAATTTTTATAGTTTTTAAATAATAATTTATTTTTTTAATTGGACCCAGTCCCGACCGATCTGGGGCCCGACCCGGTCTGACCTGGGTCGGATTTGGCTGGGGCAACCTGATCCTAAACCCCGACCCGACTTACCTTGAGCAGGAAAAAGAGAAATGTATTCAAGAAATATAAACAGCAACAAGCGTACCTTGGTTAATTCCCTAAATGATATTCCAGCGTCTTGAAGCACGCCCAATTGAATATAAAATCAGCAGCATGCAGGTCAGAATGCTAGATCGTATCATCTCTTCCAAGGTCATCAAAGTTGTCATCATGGTCAGATTCCGAGAAGGAATCACAATCACCAATCTCATAAATGTAAGACAAGTTAGTTCAAGTACTCAATTACCAGGAAAAGAATATATGCTTATTTAAAATGTTTTCATCTGGATCGTTATCCTGAAAAGGGTAAGCAAAAAGAGTATATCTTACTTGATTGAAGTTCGAAAAGGCACCAGAAGTTTCATTTGTGTTTCCACATTTTCCATCATCCTCTTCACAATCGCCCTGTATAGAAAAAATTTTGAGTGACATGGACCCACAAGAATGGCCTAATGTACTCGCATGAGGTTGAGTGCAAGAATGCCAAGAAAATAGTATGAGATAAAGAAACGAATGAACTACATTTGCACACTTTATAGATCTATAAAAATTGAGACATGGACAATGGACTGCCAGTACTTGGCATTCTGTCCAAACCTGGACCACTCCAGTTATGTGGGGCTGAAGCTCATTAGAATCATCAGCATATTTGCAATGTGGTATTTCGTTGAAGTAAATGAGTAAAAAAATTCATTTACAAAACACAACATAGAATAGAAATTGAGTCCTTCAACATCTGTTCTCCTCCTGTGACCTTTCAACCTCCCTTCTGCATAGAAACTAACGGCAACCCAACCTTCCATGGTGGGACTAACGAATGCACGTGCACACACATCTGCCACGTCACCTATCTCCCTCTCTTACCATTTATAAATCCTATGTGTATATATCAGATACTTTTATGCAATTTAATTCTAAAAAACTATTATTACCCTAAAATACTGTCACCAGGGTGTCCTATCCCATTCCCAGTAGGAAACAGGACAGGGACAAGAAAGGATTGACAGTTATGCTGAACCTTAATCTCACCACCATAAGGATTCCCTTTCTCCACTCACGTCGATATGCTGAACGTGATAGACAAATTAAAAAAGAGTCAAATTAAATGGTACCCTGTAAGGGCATCATTCAACCTGCCCACTAGTAATACTTTAGCAGAACATTGTGAGAACCTCGTATTTTTCTCTTCTTTTCAAAAATGATTTTCGTATCTCCTTTGAACTACTTAGGAAAAATAGATGATAACCTATAAATGTATTAAATAGTCCGACGATACATTTAAAAGTACTAGAACCGAGGTTCGGATTCTAAGAAGATTTAAATTTGACATCTCTCCGTCGGATGGTGCGAATATCCAACGTTAACTTACATCAAGCAACTACTCGAATGCCCTTGATTAACCGCCATAGCAAACTAGTTTGAGAGAACGTGCACACCCACATAACAAAAGATAACTCATAAGGGTCTAGCCTTTCGAACCTGATAAGATGCGAACAAGTTGTCTTAACTTCGTTGGATGTTGATTTTTATTTGTTTTGGAATTGATTTTTGATTTAATTTGAGATTGGTTTTATTTGGTTTGAATTGTGAATTTTCATATTTGATTTTTATGTTGATTTTGAATTGTTTGATTTTGATTTTGGTTTGATTTAGTTTTGGTTGCTTTTATTTTAATTGGTTGAAATTATTTTTTGTTTGAGTTTGGAATTTGATGGATTTTGATATTTTAAACAATTTGACTCATTTGGTTTGATCAACATATGAATTAAGATATTTTTTTTTCTTATGTCAGTTGATATTTTAGTGTCGGTTTGAATATGTTCGGTGTGTTTTAGGTGTTTTGAAGTTTTGATTTGATTTGATCAATTATCTGATTTTTTGTTTTATGACTGCTTTTTGGTGTTTTAAAGTATTTTCAATGTGATTTGTTTTATTGTTTTGAATTATTTAATTTTTAATTGATTAAGGAGTGGATTTTTATTAAATGATTTTAATTGAAATTTCCATATTATTATAAATCTGAGTTTTCTTTCATTTTTCAGATTTAATGACCTGTTTTAAGGTATTTTCAGATTTGTTTTATCTTTTTATTCATGTTCGGTCCGCATCTCATTCTGTCCGTCGGGCTAGCATCGGTGCCCGGTTTGCAAAAAAAATAGTCCCATCGGCACTTGAACTTTGCATTGATTTCATTTCATGTCGGTGTACATCATGTCGGTTTACATTGGATGCATAAAAATCTGAAAATAGTCATCTCTCTTTCCCCGGGATAATTTTCCATAAGATCGAGAGATGAATTCGGCATTACGACGGCATGCCGACCCATTCTCATTCAAATGGATATTTACCCTCCGACATGTCAAGTCTTTCGACTAGCCATGTTGGGGGAAGGGTCCGTCTGCACTGGGAGCGGGTCCCATGCCTACGCCCGGGTCGACATACCGGAAGCTGGTCCGGACTAGCCGCCCAATTGTGGAGCGCCCACGGTGTGGTGCTAACTCCTTAGATTCTTTATTTCATGTTCAGATTTGACTTAAAATTTATTTTGTGCCCGATGGGCTCAATGGGCCGGTCCTTGTCTCTCTTGGCCCGGTTGGGCCGGCTTCAAGTCTTCAAGGCCCGGTTGGCCCATTTTCAGCATATTGGACCTTGGCAGCCTGTTTTGCACCACATCGGGGTCTGTTTGCCGTGATCGAACCAGCAACTGTTTGCCGACCGAACCAGCACCTGCTTTGGCACCGAACTGGCACCTGTTTTGACATCAATCCAGGACCTGTTTTGGGACAGGACCAGCACCTGTTTTGGGGCGTTTCAAGGGCTGATAGTAGGAAAAAACGGGGCGACTTGGGTTGGTTTGGAAACCGGTTTCGGGGTTGCTGCGGGAGACCAGTTTAGGGTCTGAATTGGGCCACTCAGAGGCTGTTGTGGGGGTTGTTTTTAGGCTCTGATTAGGGGACTGTTGAAGGGGTCTTTGATAGGAGGAAATTAGGGCCACCCGGCTTAACTCTTGACCCGTCCGGCGGATTCCAAGAGGCCCGGGCTGTCACCCTTAGTCCCTCTCATCAAAGAGGCTAACCGGTTTACTTTGAGGTGATGTAAGAGATATTTGGAGGGGCCTGAACAGGGGGCTGTTGAGGGAGTCTTTGATAGATGGAGTTCGGGCCACCCGGCTTAACTCTTGGCCCGTCCGGCAGATTCCAAGAGACCCGGGCTGTCACTCTTATTCCCTCCCATCAAAGAGGCTAACTGGTTTGTTTTAAGGTGTTGTAAAAAGTGTTTGGAGAAGTTTATGTAGGCCGAATGGGGTTATATATGGGCTGTCGACCAGGACTTTGAGGCCTGGCTGGGGGATTTAAGGTGCCATGGTGCTGTTCGACAGGGGGGCAAAGGGGCCTGTTTTTTTTCTTTTTTTTTGAAGAGAACCGGCAGTTGCTTAAAGGACTGCAATCGGACCTGCTAAGGGGCTGTAAGGAACTGTTAAGGGGGTGTCAGTGAGAGCTGTTTGGGGGTAGGCAAGGACTTGTACGTGGAGGCTTTCAGGTGGACCAAACAAGGTGTAGATGGGGGGTCTGCAATGGTCTACGGTGGGTTGGAAGAGGTTTGAGGGAAGATATTGCAAAAAGCAAGAGAAACGTGGGGATAGGTGGTGCGGCAGAAGGTGGAAGAAGATAGAAGGCAAAAGAGAAAAAAACAAAAAAGAAGAGAAAAGAAAATTTTACGTGAGGGGATGGAAATTTTCTTCTCCCGAGGACGATGGTGGACGTTGAAAGCAGCGGTTCCCTTCCTTGATCTTCCTCTTCTCTTTCTCTTGAGTGAAGCATCTGCTTCCTTGGTCTTCTTCCTCTTCTGCTACTGTTGAAGACCACTGGACTGTTGTTGATGAAGGCCCTCGCTCCTCCGCTGTCCCTCTCTCTCCCTCTGGCTGCCGGGTTGCTGAACCTCTTCTCTTCCTTTTTTTTTACTCCTTTTTTTTTATATCTCATACGCTGCCAGCAGGCCAACTGCGTACGCAAATCTTTTTGAGAAAGAGAAAGATGGAGAATCCGGGAAGGCTGCGCTTGATTGCGGAGGGAAGTGGGATGCGCGCCTACTTGCTAAACTTCGGGGATTCCTCCCCTTTCTTTCTTTTTTTTACCGCCGCCAGCTCCTAAAAGGTCTTCCATTATCTTATATTTCCTTCATTCTTTAAATGACAATAATGGAAGATAATATCCTCGTTGATTATCTACTAAAAAACAGGGAGGGAAGTTTTGTACGTGGACATGAGACAGAGGATGTGGCGGCTGATCTTCTGATGTTAAGTTTGACCTAGCTTTTCATCGGAATGCTCCCAATCCAACGGTGAAAATTAATTCCGGGCAGAATTTACTAAATTAACTCCAACAAATACGGGTAAAAAATTGGAAGATATTCTGATTGCCGTTGATCTTGTGTACCATCAGATCTACGGTTAATGACTCTCCAATTGTCCGAAGATCACTGATTTGATAGAATTCCCGATCGGTATGATCTCGGCCTTCAAAAATTCCGAAAATTGTATCTAAAATATAATTAAATAAATATGCACTGGAACTTTGGTCTTTTTTCAAAATAACTTGTCCAGAGACTGTTTGAACAGATTTGCCCTTGTCCTATGATGCGTGCGAGCTCCGCAAATTTTTGAATTTTGTCCATAACTTCCCAAATATGGATCGGATTGATGATCCGACTTCAACATTGCTCTTCTGGATGTCGGGCGGACATTCTAGTGGCGTCGGTTGTTAATGGACCTGCTTGGATTTGTCTAGGCCCAATAGGGGCAAAACGGCAATTTTCCCGCCCAGAGTCGGATTCCGACATTCAAAGTACCGTTGCGAAGCTTGTGACCAAGACAACACCGCGTGCCCACTGGCTTGGTCATTTAGGCCCATTAAGCCCCACAAAAATTGCCCAAAAGTTTGTTTTCACTATTTTACCCATATCTGTCTGGATATGAGTCGGATTTCTGATCCAACTTCAATGTTACTCTATATGGAGTTAGGCGGACTCAACGATGCGCCAACATGTTACCGGACCTGTCCCGAATTGTCCAAACCTAACAAGGACGAAAGACACCATTTTGCCGTTCATGGTCCTATCGAAACCAGATTTTGACAATTGGGGTACCGTTGCGAAGGTCTCGACCGGTACAGTCCTATGGACTCACTTGTTTTGTCTTTTGGGCCCAATATGCCCCCAATAAGGTCACCTGAAAATTGACTTTCATTGTTTTTCCCATAACTTCTCAAATATAGGTCGGATTTCCGATCCGACTCTGGCATTGTTCATCTGGAAGTCAAGTGGACCTTCTGGTGGTGTCCGATCGTTATTGGGCCGACATTTGGTCCGTCGGATCCAATAAGGCTTATTGGGCTTGTTCGGCCCATCGGCCCTAAATGCAATGAAAATTAGATCAAACTTGTCTGTTTGGTTTTCTTTTACGTATTTTGTCCGAAACTTAGTCATTTTTTGGTGCTGTGACATTTTTAGGTGCCAACAAACATCAATCCAAATATTACCGACAATTATTATAATAAATTATTTAAAAGCAAATAAACAAATTTACTGTTAAAGCTTTATTGTTTTTTTAGGAGGAAAACCTATAGGAGGCTTGGGCGATTGCCTCAAGAAGACAAGTAAAGAAAGGTTGTTATCTTGCTTCCCTGCCTAGGTGACCTTCAACCGTATTCAATTTCTTGGGAAAATCAAAAGTTTCCTGATTCTGATTTAATTTTGAACTGATAGAAAATTTTCTCATTCAAGTGTAAGAATGGCTATGTTTACCAGATTTTTTTTGAAAGTGGATGTTACCCACATTGTCTACAATCAAACGAAGTGATGTACGGATAAAGAAGAAGCGAAGATAAAATATCCCTGTCCAACAAGATCCCACCTTTGGCATCATGGTAACCCCTAACAGCCTTGGGTTATGTAGACTTTTATTACTTCCAATGGTTTAGCATATCCCATATTGGTAATACAGTATCTGGGTAAAATATCATTACGACAAAATGTTCCTCACAATGGAATAAAGGATCACATTCGATAGTTTGTATCAACTTATCCAATCAGATTTAGATATGCCAATCAAATCCTTGATTCTATGGCATGGCTGGAGTGACTTACTGATGGGGACATTTTTGAGTTTGTTTTTTTTAATTAAGTCCTTAAATGGACTAGTTTGTAAATAGTCTTAATAGGGAGTCCTTTTTGTTAATTGTTCTCCTCTCCCTCTATAAGAGGAGAACCCATGTACATACGAGAGACAATCAAGTGATAGAATTTTTGGAAGCCTTCGGGTTGGTTCCTCCCGCGTAGGGGCTGCGGCCCCCTTACCTCTCCTTCACCTCCGGCGTGAGGCCGGTTTCCCTTCACCTCCGGGAAGGATCCCGGTCTCCCTTCCACCCTCCGGATCCGGCGTGGTGCGCCGTTCTTCTCCCCTCTCCTCATCCTCCGGCCTCCGTGCCATTCCCCTCTCTTCCCCTTCTCGGTTCGACAGCCCAACGTCCGTCTTCCATCTCCGGCGGCTCTCTTCCTCGACGTTCCTTCCCTTCGCGGATGTAGACGGAGAGAAGAAGAAGTAGAAGCTGTAGAAGGAGTCGACGGAGAGGCTACGGGAGAAGGGTCCGGCGATCCCCGGAGCCTTCCCCCCCCCCCTGCGGCCTCCTCTCACGGCGACGGCGAGCTCCGCAGCCCCCTCTCCTGTCGGCCCCATGTCCTCCCACGGCAGGGGGATCTCTCCTCAGTCGGCGCAGAGAAGAAGAAGAAGAAGCCGAGAAGACGGAGGCGAAGGATGGAGGTGGTCCGGCCCTCCCGGAATCGTGCATCCGATCGTCGTTTCCCTCCCCTCTCGCGGTCTCCTTCTTCCCCAAGGCAACCATGGACAGACGAAAGAGAAAAGAGGAAGAAGAAGCAGCCGGAGCTTCGATCGCCATCGCCATCTCCCGTTTCCCCTTGTTCCGCCTGCGCGCGGTTCCGTTCGAGACGACGATGACGCGGACGCTGTGTTCGGGCGACGAAGACGGCGCTCGCCGCGATCGGCCCCTTTGTCGCGGCATCCAACGGGCCCTGCGATGGCACCACGTGGACGACCGGGGGACGGCCACCGCGCGGCCACGCAACCTCCTCGGGATCGTCCAGGAAGCCGCCACGACCCCCTTTCCGGGGTACGCTCGCCCCCGCAAGCGCGGGCAGCGCGCGAGACGCACGCGGGTGGTTGCCGGCTCGCCCAGACCGGCGGTTCACGGCCCAGGCCAGCCGGGCGAGCGGTTCGACCGGGTTCAGACCGGTTCAGGCCGGTTCAACGCCTGAACCGCCCGGTTCAGGCCGGTTCGGGCCATCTTGAGCCGGTTTAGACCGGTTCAGCTTGGTTCGACCCGGTTCTGACCCGGTTCGGGACTGTTTTGGACCGGTTCGGACCGGTTTTGCTCCATTTTGGGTTCTTTAGATGTTTTAGCGGCAATTAGCGCCGATTTATTTCGTTTTTCGTTCGGTTTGGCCGGATTAGCCGGTTTGTCCTGCATCACTTACCCTGTCATGATACATGTTGGATACACCACCAATCAGATTCTGCCTGATGATCCTCGATCCTGAGTGGTGGGAAGTTGCACCAATGAGACAGTTGGCATAAGATCAATGGGTACAAACTTAAAATAGTTTATCCTACTTCATTATGGGCCAATGATGGATAGAGGTCAGATTGCCAATTCTACCCAACTAGAGGCTGGCTGACAACAAGAGAGGAAACTCATCTTCCAATTGGTCCAATTATCCCTATATCCATGCAAAATGCCATTGCATGATCCTAGGATTTTTTTCCCACCCCACCTAGGTGTTGATGGCAAGGTTTGCAGGATCGACCAATATGGAGTAAGATCCAATCTGATCTGGGGTGTGGGGGATCACGTTGGATCTGGTCAAATTGGCTGGTTCTGGACTGGGATTGCATCGGATGGTCAATCTTGTCAAACCCTCATTTTCTTGCAGGGAGCTGAGGGCGGATGGGCGGACAGCAATGCAGCCACTCCCTGCATCTTCCATGCCCCATTTTGGGTGGGGAAGATGACAGGTCTGGTGGGCCTGCCCACTTGGATCCCACTGACCAGAAAAATGGATCCCAAATATAAGTTGTGGATCCACAACTTAACTGAAAGACATTGGGTATGTGGATCTGAACTCGATAGGCTCCACCCTTCAAAGTCTGAGCCTACCCTTGAATTCCTCCACCGTCGTTCTATATGTCCAGGGACTACTCTCATAGTATAGTACATGCCGTGGTCATTGTGAAACTTGTACTCCCATCAGACTGATTGTCCTATAGATCTCGTGTATAAAAAAATTACCCCACACGGACTTCAGGATCTTGTCCCATCCCATGCATGTGATAGGCCTCTATGATATCTCCCTCTCCCTTCTAAAAAAGGACATCCAGTGGTATAGGATCAGCCATGGATTGTGGGACAGGATCGGCTCTTGGATCAGTCAGGGCCGATCTCAATCCAGATTGGGATCAAATCAGCCGGCTCAGCCAATCTAAGGGAATAAAAACTGATTCAGGATCAGAAATCATTCTTCCAAATTTAAAAAAAATAAATATCATAAAAATTAAAAAACAAAGAATATTCTGCCAGTGATTCCAGACTGATCCAGCATGCATCAAAGCCTGTTAGCTGATAGGAGGTAGCAAAGGGGGAGGGGTGGTCCACCCCTGCATTTTCCTTCTTAATGGGTGGGGAAGAAGGTGCTTATCGAGTTCATTGGACTGATACACGCGGGATCCCTAAATTAAAAACCAGATCCCAGCGTATCGGATCCATCAGACCCGATAAGCACCTTCTTCACTGCCTGTTTAGGGAAGGGAAACCACAAGAGGCGGTTGTTGCCACCCCTCCATCGCTGGTCGCTACCGCCCCCTTCATCGCCTGTCAACATGGATCAGTCCAAAATCAACCAAGTAGGCCAATCCAACCAAGCTGACCCGATCTTGGCGGAAGTCAGCCCCAAGATCAGGTCCCCCCCCCAATGATCAGCTGATCTTACAAACCATGTAACAAGCATATCTCTATTCTATATATGCCAGATAATGATGTGGGTGGGGGGAATCCTCCTTCCAACATGATCCCAACTCAAGTGCAGCAACTAGGAAGTGTGAATCAAGTTCAGGTGGATGATTTGAATATTGATCTAGTCTGGGTGACTTCAAACTCTTCCTACAAAATGTATGGAATGAATAAAGAAATAAAATGATGCTAAGATGGAAATTTTGACAAGGCATGTTATAACTCCTTGTGACAGCATAAAAATTTAATTACAAGCAAAAAAATTTAACAGTTGCAAAATAGTAAATTATCCAATACTTTCATGCATTTTGACCAAGAAGTAAATAGAGTACGCAGTTAAGCACTAAACAGCAAGAGAGACCACCAAGCACTTACTAGCTCAGATCGCATTAGTTCTATCGATTTTTCCAATTCAGCAATGTGTTGACACAATGCCTGCATATATCACATCAAAAAACTTTATCATGGTCCATAACTAAATAGAGTATACAAAGGAGATGTAAAGCACAGCAAACCTCATGCCGTTGCATTGCAATCGAGCGTTTTAACGCCTTTGCCTTGGTAAGTAGATTTCTGGGCCTCAAGCTGATGGGTCGCTGATAATTTTTTCCACGGTAATAAATAAGCACATAGCCTTTTGGAACTCTCTCCACAGCCACCAGTATTCCACCACTTTCATACTCCAATAGTCGTGCTGTGTCTTCAACAAATGACAGTGTCTTCTGCTTAGTTATCAATTTCACCAATTCCCTGTGCTTCCAATGCAAATGCATATTCTCAATAACGCCATCAAACACACCACGGATTCCTACACGAGAAAAAAATATACAAGTATATGAGTACCTTATTAAAGACAAATATAATAAAACAAAAAGAAAATGTACAACAAAACTTACCAAGAGGCAAATATGCCTTCATTCGTAAACCTATTCTGCGAAACACAGACCGCTCCTCATCAGTTATTGTCTCAACGTCATCAGTGGGTCTAATTGGGACCATGGATGACTCTATCTTTGCTAAAAGGCGCTCAGCCCTGAGCTTTTTTGCTTGGGCCTGTAGAATAAAGGTGCAGTTTATGTTTACTCTTAAAAGATGATATTTCTGAAAATAGGCAAATGCCTGACTTCTGTGAACTTGTCGTTGTGGAGCTTATAGTGATGATCTGTCGAACATTGTAGCGCACTCGGCTAAACAGAATTTCATAAAGTTAAAGGTTGAACTTTATCCCAACAAAGAAAGAAAAACAAAACGTGAGAAGCACTTAAAAAGAAGTATCTGAAATAAAAGAAACCCATGGATAAGGCAAGAAGGCAAGTATGAGCAACTCTTAAACATTAAGAACATAAAATGCAGCATTTAAGATGGTAAGAGAAAAGTTGAGATTTCTCATGCTTGTTGGAATAATACTTTTTAGGCTATTAAAAGCTATGTCACAATGCACATGCAAGGATATATGAGAACAGGCTTACCAAGGAAAACTTATGCTCTAGTCTTTTAAAAATTTTGGCATTCTTAATCCTAGAGATTTCTTCCCTCATTTCTGCTTGTTCTTCAGCTGACACCTCTTTTCCCCACCGTAACTGAGCCTCTTGATATTCAGCAAGGGTACCTACTAGCGCATATTCATTAATAGTTTCTTCATGGGCTTTTCCCAGTAGATCACTACTATCCTCATCCTTGTCCTCACCATCTTCAATCATTGTCACCACCTCCTGTAGACTAGCTGCGTGACTCGAGGAAAGAAAATCTTTTCTGCGCATTTTTTCTTCAAGATTCTCAACATTTTTAGCCAACTCCTGTCGTTCTGCTAATGCAGCAGCAACACTGGAAGGAAGAAAATCCTTTCCACGGTATATAACAATATAATACTTGTTTCTAAGAAGTAAAACCCCACCAGTCAACATCTGGACAGAAAATATATAAAAATGAGTCATTAATAATGCTCAGAACTGGGCATTTATTACTCAAACAATAGTTAGCAACTAAAATTTATAAGATAATACCAAAGGAAATAGAGAAAATAAAAAATGAATTGGACTTAAGTCATGTTGTTATTGCGACCAGATGCAATAATGCCTAAGAGCAATAAAAGAAAGTAGTAAACAGATAGAACAATAGCAAAGAACAATAAAATAAATAGTAGAGCACATAGTTGACAAAGAAAAGCAATCAGTCAAAGTTGAAAACTAAGTTGCAAGGAAAGCAAATCTGATAACAACAGAAACTCCATGCTTTTGCTTTAAGCCTTCAACAGCATATAAACACCCCTCTCCGTATATATGAAAATATACAGAGAGAGAGATGTAGTTGTACGTGTCTATCAATAAATCACTTTCAAGAATAGGTACGTAAGACAACTCAAAAGTAATATCCCCAGCAGATGAGCATCTATGCATGTGTCGTTAGTGTTGGACGGTCATGGTTACACAAAATTACTAGTTTACATGCATAGTGCATCTACATGCTGTATGCATGTTAAAAGGATCAAATGTATGAAAATCAAATGAAGCATTAAAGAAGAACTAGCACAATATAAAGTTTGATATTTCAAAAAATTCAATAATATAGGGGCTACATGATTATTTATGACTCAAACATTCATGCAATTTCCTAACAGAAATAATAAAGTATACCTGAAAAAGGAACAAAACTTTAACCAAGACTTGAACTAGGTAAAATAAAAGGACTTGTGTGTCAGAAGCAAAAGATGCAAGCATACTACATTGAGAGATGAACAACAAACCAAGAAGTGCATACAGACGTTCTGCTTTTCATGGTGAACCTTCTGAATTGTGACTAAAAACAAAAAACAAATTTAACAAAACGAAGACTGAACTTACTAAATTAGAGAGTATACACACCTTCAGCTCCTCTGCCATTAGTTTATTGTTAGTGTTCTGAATGCCCCGCTTAACAGCAATTTTAACAACTAAACTCTTCTCCCAAAGATTCAGAATAGCAGCTGCCAGACCATGATGGTTCCTGTTCCTCCCTTCAGCAATTAGAAATTTACACATTAAACATTTGATATCACAAGTAATGAGAAGCCATGAGTAGAATATAATTGATGTGAGAAATACCAAGTGCAAAATGGCTGGGAAGTTTTCTAGCCAGTTTTCTAAGGTTGGTCATCTCTGCATTTGTAAGACGTGACCTCATTCCGGTAGGAAGAAGCCTAAATGGAGGTCTATAGTCTGGAATATTTTGGGGCAGCAGGTCTGCATCCACAGGCAGTACTCCAGTTCCCCACCAATCATGAAAACGAGGTCCTAACTCATCGAGTAGGCGGTTGTACTCTAGTTCTTCCTCCGTCAGATTTTCATTATGATCACTGTGTGTGCAAGATTGCTCAGAGGTTCCCAAAGTCAATGGAACAACAGATTTGCCATCACTGGCAGATGACTTGGTAGAACATAAAACATCTGGAACAATCGGTGAGTCAATGCCATGTGGTATGTCCACAGAGGTGCTCCCTGTATCCACAGATCTACTCTTTGCAGGCCATGTATAGGAACTACCACGATAGACAACCATGGCACTTCCTGATCTCCATATGACCAAGCCTCCTGTTCGCCGCTGATAAAGTAAAAACATCTATGAATGAAATAATCAACCAATAGTTTCTTGAAAATGAAGTTAGACTAAAAATGTTATGTGGTGAACTAGTATTAAAGTCATCTCTTTTAACTTCTGAATAGTCCAATATTCATAATTAAAAACAACTATCAAAATCATGCTTAACTTCTAATAGCTTTTCACAAACAATAAAGGGAATGAGAATTATCAGATAGGTTTTAGACACAACTGACACAAAAAAGGCTAGTCGAGCAAGAAAATGGGATCAGAATCAGACTATGGATTGGTCAATCTAGTGGAAGCCCAAAATAAGCCTGGAGTAGGCCTGAACTCTGTGATTTGGCCCAAGTTGATGGTGATTCAGTCTATCTTGGCACAAGTGAAGCCAAAATAGGCCAGTTCTGTCTGTCCTAGCTAGGATCAGCTGATCCAAACATAGGATAGGTCGAGCTTGATACAGGTTCAGCCAATCTGGGCCCATCGCAGTGCAAGGTGGAACTGACCAAGGATTGGTCTTAGCAGGTGGAATCAGAATTATCATCATGGCTGAACCCAATCAAGACTGGATGACTCAACAAACATGCAGTTGAAGAAAGCATGTGTGACAATAGATGGTCAACATAGAAGCTAGCATTGGTGGGATGGTTTTTCTCAGCATCTTATTTATGAATCCAAAATATACTTTAAAAAACAAAAAACATAGATGAGCCATTTAGTTCTCTCTCCTGAATCTGAATCCACCTCAACATGATAGTTTTATCTTTCAAACTGTTAGAACAGTCATGTTTTCTTTAAGATCAGGGATTGCGAGATCAGAATAAGACACTAGAACGACTAGTGCCGATTCTAATTTGATCCAAATTGGATAGGAAAAATCAGCCAATCCTAGGGGAAAATAAACTAGGATCGGCCCTGATCAATTCTTCAAAAAAATAATATAAAATATCCATTCCTAAGGGGATCTTGATGCCGCCAAGTCATCTTCCCTGTCCATGCATCATACCAGGTCAATTCCAACCAATTCGGGTGGGACTCAGGGGGTGGATTAGAGTTTCCCCTAAATCGGGTCGGCTCAGCTTATGCCGATTCGATTCTAGAATTGGTCTATTCTGATCTGCATCGACACATTATGCGAACAATGTCTAATGACATTTATGCTTAAGAGTAATATCCACAACCCTTAGAAGCCATTTTCTTCAAAAGTAAGTAACCCATCTATGAAGGAGCATGTTAAGATAAACCATTCATGTGAAGATAAAATTCAGATCACCAACTTAGCAGTCTTCTCCCAGCTTTCAGCATTAAGATTTTCAAATTCATGATCCAAAAAACATTTCAATACGCATCCATCAAGTAGTTTTTTGGTTTAACAGTAAATTTCTTATTTTTTTTCAACTACAGTTTTTAAGAAGCATCTTTCTGATTCTTAAACCACAAACCTTTTTTTTTTAAGGTGGCAAAGCCACAATTCATTTGCAAGAAAGTAATAATACAAATGAGAAAGCAAAGAAAGAAGAAAACCTAGACTACTACCAAGATTGTAATAATCTAGAGCATTATAAGTAAAGATGTTTCCGTTTGGTGAATTTGCCACCAAAGGAAGTCTAAACTGCATACGATCCAGAATGTGCAAAATTCCAGCCTTCGGTAAGAAGTTGAAGAATCTTTGATGTGTTCTCAAAGTTATCTTCAAATATTCTCTTGTTCCGAGTGTTCCAAATAGCTTACAACATTGTCGGGAGAATGAGATTCCGAACTTTTGGCACCCAGTATATTTTTTGTATCTCACTGGATGAGAAACCTCAAACTCCATCCATTGAATGTTCCAACTTTTGAAGACTCACTACCACAAGGAATTGATGTGACACATCGCAATAATAGATGGTCAAGATCCTCAGGAAATATCCCACAGAAAACACACATATCAGAATGAATCTAGAACATTCTTTGTACTAGAGGCTTGTTAGGTAACTAGCTGCTACAAATTTTCATTAAGAACAGTCTAATTTTGATAGGCAGTGTAGGTAACAAAATGGCTCTCCACCAGTTTAGTACTACACCCCCTCTGTTCAACTTATGACAATCAGAGTTAACTAAAAAAGAATTATTCTTTGAGGGGAGCAATAATATTTTGTCTTCCGTGGCATCTATACACCTATACATGATGATTAAACGAAACACATGTGAAATCAACTATCTCTTCATCCTTAGATCCCTTCTGAACTTGATGCATTAACACACCAAAGAGTCTCAGACATGTTGAACTTTTACCTCCACATCAGAAGTGGTCATGAATAGCCTAGGAAATCTAGCTGCCAGTATCTCATGTCCCACCCAGTGGTCCTTCTAGAATAGCATTTTCTTGCCATTCCCATGCTAATTCTTGTAGAAGATAGGAAGAAATTCCAGTTTTTGAGAATGTCTTACCAAATGCTAGAAATTGTGGCTTGATGTCAGAAATCTATAATCCAATCATCCTCGCAGCTTTACCTATACCTTAAACAAATAATCTTGCCCCAAGGTGACTTACTATGGTTCAACTTCTATAAATATTTAGTTAATAATGCATTGCCGACTACTTCCAATGGCAAAAGACAGACTCCTCCATCCTTGACATTTCTGCAGACATAGTTTCACATTACCAAATAGTCTATTTCCTCGGTTTTTGCCTTACCAAATAGAAACGCTGGAAAGGAAAATGGTGCAACATTTCCACAGTTAAGCATCAAACCCTTAGTGACACTTTACATGGCTATATAAATCCCCTTTTTTCCTACAGTAACTCTCTCTAAAGGTCCCCAACCATTTACAAGCTAATTTTTACTTGACCATCTCTGAGACATGTTAAACCAAAGGTTGCAAATAAAAAAAATTTGTTATTCTGCTGCCTAATGGTCATCGCCTCGTGGTTCAACTTCCCTCATATAGCTACTATCTGAGAAAGATGCTCCACTAGTGAAGACTTCTATTGACGCAAAATACTATTTTCCTCGGCGTAATAGCCAACACACCTCTACAGAGAACATCGAATACCGACCTCCACAATCTCATGTGCAGTCTTCATATCGTGCGCCAATGTCTCGTGAAATTTAAGTCGCACCAGTTCCGACTTCCTCCACGCTCCATGGATCTTATCCAGAACTGCCTGAGTGACCCCAGCCTTTGGAATGGTAATCCTCTCTCTAAGCGCTATTCCAAGTCGCCGCAGCCGCCGCAGTTCGGCATCCTCGATAGTGAGCTCAGCCATAGTGGGTGCCTTCACCCTCTTCTTCTTCAATTTTGCACCATCCCCACCGAGTTCATCCCAATTTTCGTCCCCCCTCTCCCAAGGTAAAACAGTTGCGTCCTCCCGCAGAGCCACTGACGCCGGCCGGTTCCAGCTGCGTTCTAGCAAATCCCCAAGTCTCACGTCCTCATCCAGTTGGATATCATCACCACGAACCTCCTCGCCTTCCTCTCTGTCCAGCCCAAGATTCCGTAGCCGGTACACGATCCTCTCAATCGGCCCTCTTCCGCCAACCGATCTGTCCACATACCCAGCGCCGCCACCCTCCGCTTCCTCCTCCTGCTTATATCTCCTTCCCCTCCTCTCAGCCTGCAGCTGCAGCTCCACTGCCGGCGCCGGGTCCGACCACTTCTGCAGCCATGGCGCGGAGGGGGGAGCACGCGGCGGTCCGGGGCGGCAGGACGGATCCGGATCCGAGACGTCTTCGTCCCAGGGGTAGCGGCGGGGTCGCAGGGTGGGGTGGCGGCGGGGGTCAGGCTCGCCAGGGGCTGGGTCCCCCCGTTCAGCGACACGAAGGGAGGCAGAGGCGGAGAAGAGGAGACGAAGACGGGAAGAAAAGAGGGGGAGAGGAAAAGAGGAGCGAGGCCGGATGGAGGCCGGGAGGGTGTAACCGTGTAAATGGAAGGGCAGCTCGGAGATCTTCGCCATGGAAAAGCGCGGGGATGTCATCGGCGAAAACGGAGAAGATGAAACCGCAGAGCAGGCATGGCGGGAGGGGGGGAGAAGGGCAGAAGGCTACCATGTCAGATAAGGTGACACTAGATATTTCAGTTCTGACCTTTGCGCTGCGGCTGTGCCCCTCTCCGCGCGCAGTTTGGTACAGGCCGGCCCATGTCAAGCCCAATATCGGACTCTTTCAAGACTGGGCTATTATAGTCTACAAGACGACGCCGAACATGGAGGTTTAGCGGCCCATCCCAGGACTTGCGCCGACTAGGGTGGTTGGATGCAGCACCTTTTTTCGTAAAATTATATTTCTGTAACAAATTTGTAAAAATATATGTTTTAAATTATTATATAATTATATTTTTAAAAAATATTTTTCAATGATGAAAAAAAACGTAAGATTATTTTTTTATGTGGCTAACAAGTAACTTTTGAAATTTTTTGAGGTTCAAACTTTAAAATTATTTGACGAAGCATTTGGATTAGCATCTTAATGTAATATTTAACTCTTAAAACCACTTAAGACTTGGTGTAGCTTCAATTTTCATAGACGAAAATTTTTAATTTATTTAGCACAGGACAAGGGATTGATAGAGATAAATTCAAGAGTTTAAATTTCAAATTAAGTTGAATTGAATACCACCTAATTAGATATGCTAGAAAATCAAAATCCATATTTGGTTAGGTCATCCATGTAGGAGCAGCCACTGTTCAGGGTGTTCATGAAAAGTTTTATAAATTAAATAAACCAAGTTATAGATGCTACATGTGTATACCCTATTTGCTGGTATTACCTACAAGTAAATATTTTAATCTGTCATTACTTAACTAAGACTAATCATATACATGTATACAATTACATATTCAAATTAAGAACATAGTTTGGAAATATTCAAGCAAAACCAACTGCATTTTTAATATAGTTTCAGGCAAAAAAAACTAAAAAAATAATCAAATCATCAATATCTCACCCTAAACAAAATTTTGACAGACAAGTGGGTATTTCTTGTTATTGCTGGCTCCAGATTATGTCTTGTGAATGCAATTAAATAGAATGCATGCTCTGACACTTATCACTAAGGAAGTTGAATAATATTATGATTAGCAATATAGATACCATATATGCCAGTCTCTCTGCGAATGTTCTGCTGTGCATACTCATTTTTATCATGTGGTCCTCCTGTATTTATTTTCCAGGTCTTTTGTGATTTTTACCAAACAAAACCCATTATTTTAAAATATAAAAAGGATTTTTTAATTGTTTTAAAATAAATGATCTTGAATCAAGAGAATCACGTTAGAACTTGCTGAGTGATTATCAAGAGCTACAGGATTTTGACAATCTTAGCCAAGGACATCTTTTGTATTCTCTTAAAAATCTATCTTGACATACGTACGTATTGCTGTAATTCATGTAAGTACTCCTCAAGAGTAGTCAAGATCATATCTCTCTACAAAGTTCTAGCTCATGTCAAGGTCTAGGAAGACTAGAAATTTCTATACCGTTCGATCAAGTGGAAATTGACAAAAAAAATTAATGATGGAAGACCGGCCACTAACAACTAGTTGGGGAAAAATAAAACCATTTTCAGAGAGTGGGAAGAGCTAATAAAATCAGTCGACATACAACCCTCGGGTATATATATACGTAGTGCCTTTAATTAATTAACAAGATACTTGCTGGTCGAGCATGGCTCGGCTGGCATCAACCCTGTTCTTGGGGGAGTAGGGCCGGGTTCACCTCCCGCGGCTGCAAGCCGGGTGCCCCCGGTGGGGGGGGGGGATGACATGTGGGGATCGAGAGGGCTCGATCCCTCCCCACCAACGTGTGCAGCGGGTTCAGGGCCGTTGGGCCATTTCGTGACCAAAAAAACTAACTAACAAGATAGTTAACAGGTGAAAAAGTGCTAAACTTCCTCTAAACAGTTTTGTCCTCGGAGTAATAAAACAAAATCATCTTGTAAAGACGATGCACAATTCTGGGAGTATATCATCGTATTAAAAATAAAACATGTTATTTAGAAAGTCGGAGAATAATTCGAATAGAACATGTTAATCTGTGTAAGTTTGTTTCTCTAGCTTGGTTCACTTCACATGGAACTAAATAGACCAATGTTTGCTAACATTTGGTATCTTTGAAAATATTACATGTATTAAGTGGAAAAGTAGAAGTAGCATAATCATCTATGAACCCAGAAGCCAGTTGTCAGTTCAATGGAACCTGGATATATATATCTGAGATACATCCAGATGTAGGTGAAGAAGATAAGTTGCTTCAATATGACAAGGATGTTATAATGATAATTGAGTATTTGATTATTTGAGCTATATATTCGTCAAGTAACTTTAAGTTAACCAATTGCTAAATACTTGATAGCTTCGTCGGATCACGAGTACTCGTTAATTAATCACATTTGTTAATCAAAAAATGTCAATGCTCGATCATGCATGTATAATTTTCCTTCTTTCTTCATATGGGCTACATATTTCATGGACTGGAGGACATTATCTAGGTTGTGTTTGGTTGGGATTATAAGAAGAAGAAATTATGAATTAATTTTTATCTCTCTCCACCTCTCAGTAATCTAGATTGTGTAATTGTTGATAATTAATATATTTCATCTGTTGACAGTTTTTAAAAATGGAAGAGAAGATAAAATATGAGCATATATATCTATCTATCTATCTCTTTTTTTAAATCTAATCTTGATTATTACAATACAAAAGTCAAAAAAATGAGATGTTGGAGATTTTCAAGATTTCTAGATGGGCAATGCCAATGGTTTCTGCAACGGTCAAGTCTTTCTTTTTCTTTCTTTTCTTTTTTTTTGGAAATATACAAAACGGTCAAGTCAAAGGTGCCCAGCTTAACTCTTCAAGGAGACCAGGATAACGTCCGTCAAGATCAGGATAAACGGATCTTACCGGGTCGCCGGGCCGCCGGTCAATTCCGCTTAACGGGTCGGATTCCTTGCTCCACGTAGGTATAGGAGACCAAGACAAACCGTTCAGTGGGGCCCGCGAGGCATTGATTTATCTGTACCGTTCGATCCGAATCCGACGGTGGACGGGACACGAGACGTAGCTTCGGATGCGTATGAATGACAGCTGACGCGGCAGACGCGGCAGCGCGGCAGCTTTTGCCTCTGAAAAGAAGGCCTGGCAAATTACGAGGTCACCCCTAGTCACGCCCACTTCCTTCTCCGCCCCCTGCGTCGGAGAAAAGCGACCTCGAAGGGAAAGAGTATGGAAGCGCAGACAAAACTCCGTTGCAGACCCTAGGAGGCTTCTTCTCGGCTTCTCCGTCGCCGCCGCCTCCTCCTCCTCCTCCTCCTCCCGCTTCTTCAGTCCGCACCTCCTCTCTCGCTTCACTACGCCTCCTTGTTGCTCGTTCTGCTGCTAGGATTTTTTGGGGAAGCGTTAGGTTTAGAGAATCGGCGATGGGGCAGCAGTCCTTGATATATGCCTTCGTGGCGCGAGGGACCGTCATCCTGGTCTCGTACACGGAGTTCACCGGCAATTTCACCGGCATCGCCTCTCAATGCCTCCAGAAGCTCCCGGCCACGAACAACAAGTTCACCTACACCTGCGATGGTCACACCTTCAACTACCTCGTGGAGGACGGCTATAGTTGCGTGCGCTCTACCTTCTCCAACGAGCTTTGATCTGATGTGATCCGTATCCCCGATTGTCGTCGACGTTTTTCGAGTTTCGATGTGCGCTCGTATGTTGCGGGCGGCGTTTGTTTTGTTTGCTTTTGGCTCAGGGTATCTCTGTTTTGGGTATGCTAGGCGTAGGTTTTGTCCGTTCTTGGGTCTCGGCTTGATGACTCGATAAGATTGTGGATTATGCGACTTTGGTAACTATGAGTACTGGATTCTTTCTGGGTTTGTGAGGTTTGGTTTGCTCTGACATGAAAGGAAGAAGTCAAATGGATGGCTATTTTCTAGGATCTGGGTTGTTCGAAGCCTTGTAGGAGCACAGAGGACAGTTTTATGTCTTTATTAGATCCAGCTTGGTTGATGCTTGCCTAAGTGAGACCGCAAATTGGTTCTTTTAATTGATTGTTGTTTCTTCTCTTTGTGACCTATGTCAGTGCGGTGGTCAATTAACAGATCGTCGACAGAGTCCTAGATGTGTCAGGTTACCTTGTGCAGCTTTCAAGGATTTTCTTGTTGGCAAGTTTAATTATCCGTTTACATTTTGTTCTTTGTTGTTCTCTCTGTAAAGTTCGGCTGAGTTTTGTGTGATTTCATCGTCCTGATTCCAGTTATTAACCGGTTAATATGGCAAAACGTAGATGAATTTCTCATTTAAGAGATACATGCATTATAAATTTCCCACATTTTAGCCTTCAAGACGTCATTTCACATGGAGGGGTTAGAGTTACTATGATTGTTATTGTTGTTAGTTTTGTGCGCGCGCAAGCCCGCTTACCCCAAAAGATACACACTGCATTCTGTGCTGCAACCTCCCTCAAGCCTTTGTAGCCATATCTGCTTCAATCATACATGCATTTTTTTTTCTCCCATATACCAAGATATTTGGAACAACTATTATTTTTGCCTTCTCGTCTGTCCTTTCCTTCAATTGCTTAAGTATAAAGTTTCTTGTTGGGTATCATTACAGCATACTGTGTGGTGGCGGTTGAGTCGGCTGGAAGACAAGTTCCCATTGCCTTTCTTGAGAGGGCGAAGGAAGATTTTGTCAGGAGATATGGTGGAGGAAAAGCTGCCACTACTCCTGCCAATGGCCTTGACCGGGATTATGGGTATTTTTCTTGTATTTACAACCATGAAAAAAATTTATTTTTATAATTCACCCAGACGGCTAAGATGCCCATCTTCTAGGTCTAAACTTAAGGACCACATGCAATATTGTGTTGATCATCCCGAGGAGATCAGTAAGATGGCTAAAGTAAAAGCTCAAGTGTCAGAAGTCAAAGGTGTTATGATGGAAAATATCGAGAAGGTACCATCTAATTATCTTTGATGAGTTATCGTTGATGCGCTCAATCTATTTTGGGATTGTCAGTTCTTTCTTTTATTCATTTTTTCTTTCAGATTTAAGTGTAATCCTGTTCCCTTGCAGGTTTTAGACCGCGGTGAGAAGATTGAGCTTCTGGTTGATAAGACAGAGAACCTTCGCTCGCAGGTTAGTGGCGGAAAAGCTCCATCTTTGAGAGCCTTTCGGTTTATGCTGATTTACTATGGTGAACGATAAGCAGACCATCTTCTGCGATTGTCTGTTCGTACACGATGTTTGCTAGTGTTGACTGTGGGCTGGCTCAAACTTTGGTAAACATGGCCTGGTGATGGAATTTAACTATACGTTTGTTCCTGGTTAAGCAAAGTTTGACCTTTGCTAATCTGTGCAGTGTGTACCGTTCCACCTTACACTGCTCTCGATCCTTGCGGTCAAGGAGGGTAGGGTCGGGGGTCGCGACCGGGTCGCGGGACCCCCAGGCCGACCCGGTCGCGACCGGGTCGCGACCCTATTTTTTAATTTTTTTTTTGAAAAATTCAAAAAAATAAGAAAAATGCGAAAAAAATCTGAAAAAATACAGAAAAATTGGATAAATTAAATGACATGATTTAAATGAATAATGCATCAATTTTATTCCAACATGATGTGTTGTACACTTTGTAGGTAGTTGATGTACTCTTCCCATGTCATTTGGGTTGAGTACAAAGCTTGATACATGTACACATGACGATCATATTCGTCAGTCCTTCGGGAAACTATCCTAAGACTTGATCCAAACGAGTCACCATAAGTATAGGTCGTATGGATCGAAGTATCTGATATTTCCACGTAATTCATTCCACAAGCACTCTTGATCGTACGTAGGGAACCAAGAGCCTTGGGATGAATCATACACATAGTCGGGGGCATCGTGGTATTCGCTCCAACTCCGTACGGCTACGATGACCTCCTCACCTTGTGGCGGCCTTCTACCATAATCGGTATCGGGGTCGCATTGTGAGTATATTGCTCCTCGCCCAGGTAAACGTAGCGACGTGGTAGGAGATATGGGAGGATCTGAGGTCCTTTGTACTTGTAAAGTGTCCGTGCCCCCGTATCGAGCACCATCATCGCTGCTACTCTTTGACGACGAATCCTCGGACGTCTGGTACTGCACTCGGATGTTCGGCTCCGGCGTATCTTCTCGATCGTCTTCGACCGTATCAGCATCTGCAATATCAAAAATGACCATTTGAGTTAGAGCTCTCCTTTGACTCAATAAACTTTCTAAGGAAATATAGTGGGAGGCGAACCGGGTTGCACCGGGCCGTAACAATCCTCGCCCCTTGGTGTGTTCTCTCATAAGTGCAAGGACAAAATTGTGGTTATAAATAAATGAAGAAATAAACTGGGCTAGCTTAACTACCCTGTCTATTTGAGGATCCTTGCATATATCCTCCAACATCAAGTCTAAAGAGTGGGCGAACAAAGGGTGTCCAATACAACTTTGGTCTTTTGACCATAAGCATCCGACCGGCCGCTTTGTATGCGGCCGCATTGTCCGTGACTACTTGAACTACCCGGCTCTCTCCTATTTCTTCTATCACTCCATCTATCAATCGGGTAAAGATACTCGCATTCTTTACCTCGTCCCGATGCGTCGACCGACTTTCAAAAGACCGCAAGCCGCTTGATCGTACACTAGAAATTGATCATAGTCTTCCTAGTAATACCTCGTTAAGTATAAGATGATAAATAAGTTATACCAAAAAGAATGTTAATACATCTAATATGAATGAGTAAACGAAACTTTAATTACCGGTCCATCCGTCGGTCATTAACGTGCAACCTCGTTCCTCCCGAGATGCGTTCAAACGACCGCACGTACTTCTTGTTTCGCACCTCCACGTAGAAGATATACATTGTATATCTCCTTTGGGTTCGGGACCAGGCACTCCCTCCCGACGTCCGCGATCGTGTCGATCATGTTCTCGTAGTATGGTCCCTTCGCGGCATTTGCCGTCGAATGCCGTGGTGAAAGAACCACCTTGACGCGTCCCGCCAATCCTATCCTTACATAATTCGAGGTTCTTCATCGCCGTCGTGATTGTTGCTTGACGTTGTCGTGGTCCGGTGATTACGGGATCCACGGGACCTACCGGCCGGGTCGTCGTCTGGGTGAGATCATGAACCCGATCTTGCGGTTGGTTGTTGGGATCCTCTTCCGCTACCTCGACCACTCCCGGCACCTGCACCTCGACCCATCATTCGGCCTCTCTCGTCTATAAGTCTTCTCGGCGAATGATCTTCGACTTCGCTTCCATCCTCGCGAGAGTTCATCTTTTTAAAAAACATTTAAGTATCAAGGCTACTTAATTATCCTTTAAAATAGAATAATGAACAACGTTTATGAGTAACACCTCCCATACCTTCGTACTCTTCGTCTCCAAAAATATCCGGCCTCTCTTGTCCGGTTCCGTAAATGTGTACGGATCGTCTCCCCGGTTGTTGCAATTCTTCTCGACGGTCTCTTTATGTCTTTTCGCTAGTTCCCTTCGTTTGCTCCATCGCTTGTAGGTGCCTACGAAATTGAGCTCGACCTCCGGCGGAGTCCGTGTGCAAGGAAGAACATTTCCCTTCATGCCCGCAAGATGAAATTTTAAACGATAAATACCGCCGAATATTACTTTGTCGCAATATTTACATTGCACTTTTCTCTCGCCATGGAGATCAAATTACAATGCAACCAAGCCGGATCACTCCGGGTCGCGCCGGTAGTTTGGATTGTTTGGTTTTGGAGAAGACATTTTTTAACTAAATAATTACTTAAGTAAGTAATTAACTATTTAAAAAACTAATGACGTTAATTAGTCACTACTAATCTAAGTAAACTTTTAATTATGTAAAATAAATGACTAACTAATTATATAATTAAGTAAGTAATTAACTATACCTTCCAACTAATGATGTGTTAAGTAACTACTAAACTAAATATCTAACTAATCTTCTAGCTAACTAACTATGCAAGTAAGCAAATAAGTATTAAAAAGAATAAACTACTTAACCCACTAATCAATGGAACTAATATTAAATAAATATACTAAATGAACTAATCCAATGCTTGATGAAATAATTAAGTAAATGAGACAAAAAATTTGAGCAATGAGAGCAATGAGAGCACAAATGAGAGGTTGAGAGTGAGAGTGGGGGGGTGGGAGTAAGGAGAGCCCCTTGGGGGCTATGGGCTGAATGGGGGGGCTGCGCCCCCCCAAGACCGTTGGCAACGGTCATATGACCGTTGCCAACGGCCGGCAACGGTCACACGACCGTTGCGCTGCACCGGGTCGCGCGACCCGGCCGGGTCGCGCGACTCGCGCGACCCGGCCACGACTCCGCGACCCGGCCGGGGGAGTCGCCCCGACCGGGTCGCGACCGAGCCGGTCGGGCCTAAACCCGACCGGGTCGGGGCCGGGTCGCGACCCGGGTCGCGACCCGGCATACCATGCTTGCGGTCATCTCTTTGAGATGAAGCGACTTTGTTGGGCATGGAGTTGTCCCAAATTGTATCTGGAACATTCTCTTAAACTAGGTCTAAATTATGATGGTGACGCTTTAAAAAAGCTTTAGACTCGAGGATAGCGTAGGCATGAAGGCCGCCCACACCCTTTCTTCATTAGATATTGAATGGAAATCCTTCGTCGGTGGACCACTATTTTGATCCGCATTGTTATTTGATGCCCACTATTTAGGAAGGCGACGTCGGGATCGGGTCGGTCGGGTCTAAAACCAACTCAAGTTGGTTGGGGTCACGACCCGGGTCAGGTCGGGTCAGGTCGGGGTCTGAAAAAATAATAATAATAAAATTATTAAAATATATTAATCGGGTTGGAATTGCGGTGTTGGATCGGGGTCGGTTGACTCAAAAATTGGCTGAGTCGGCCGACCGGGTTGCCGACACCCCGCACACCATGTGAGGATGCTCCTCCCCTGATTCTTTCTTGGACTTGCCATGATTTCTAAGGTGGTGTACAACCTTTCTCAGGCCCAGGACTTCCGGCAGCAAGGAACACAGATTAGGCGGAAGATGTGGCTGCAAAACATGAAGATAAAGCTCATCGTCCTGGGCATCATCATCGCTCTGATCCTCATCATTGTGCTGTCCGTCTGCCATGGCTTCAAATGTTGATGTGGATTGAGGCACACCATCTTATAGACATGGATGCGTGGTCGTTCGTCATTTTTTGTTTTTTACTTTTAGGTAGGTTTTTCACTGGTGATTGTGATCCCGCGGTGTTCAATTACCTATGTTCCATATTCTCCTGGAGTTAGGATGGTGGTTATTTTTGTACTCGCACGGTCTGGGTGTATAGACGCTACTGATGCAGCGGAACCGTTTTACCGAATCATATACTACCAAAAGTTGACAGCGTCCATCTGATGTTCGTGGGCTGAAATTTATGGTTTTGCATGGTTCCTACCATTGTTGTTAGCATATCTCACCAAATGTGATAATTGCCATTACCCAACTTGATTTTATTTTAATATGAAATTTTATCATGAAAATGTAAGAAAAATTATTGCGCAACCAAACATCCCAGATGGATAAACACATTGGGGCTTACGTGTATCTTTCGTGTTCGTGTAGACCACGCAGAACAGAGATGCAAATGCTTAAGTAATTTTTTTTGTTCTTAAGATGAGCTTTTAAGGAACATAAATTATCGATGGTCTGTAACATAGATTAATACTTAATTAACCTGTTTCATAGTGCTCGGCACATAAATTGGCCAGTTCCTTCCAATGCACAAGGTGCCAAGTAATAAGGGACAACCGGAAGGAAAGACAAGATAACGGAGGGCACGAAACCAAGAAACAGAGAACTTCATTTCATGCATGGAGAAAAAAAATGCCTAGTTATATTCCTCGGCTCTGATAAAGTTGACCAGCTTTGATTTCAGTTCAGGAGGAATGCGGATGGGACGATTGTTTTTGTCAAGCCAGACGGCTGTAGCCTTTGCTTCCAAAATCAGCTGCAAAGGAGAAATGCAAACCCATCGTAAGCAAGTCTGATTGCTGGAAAGGAAGACCAAAGAATCATTAAGAATAAGAACCATACACAGACGCCATGTACCTCTCGGTTTGGCAGTTTAACAATCTGATGCTCAAAGAATATCCTTGCAGCGGAAGAACCTGAGACCTTGACCTTCACAACAAACCTATCACCACTCTGGCTGTGCAGAAAGATCAAAGATAGTTATAAAACAGATCAGTCTTCCCTAAAAAAAATCCAAATGATAAGCAGTCACTAAAATAAGGGAAAAGGAAACCCAAACATCTGTTAAACAAAGAAACGTTGAGATGGAGGTGGGATCAGCATGAACAGACTGTGGACTGCTAACATGTAGCGTAAACACTAGCACGACCATATAGTTATCTCACCATAATCATACATTCTTTAAATGATTATTTGCATACGCGGAATGCGTACACCTCGAGTTACTTCGAAGTAAATTTGAGAATCAGAAGGGGTCCTTGGAGAGGATGAACAGAAGATTTTCATAGCACAAGAGAAGTAAATATACCCTCAAGGGTGAAACAAACTTGAGAGACAGCTCCGACAGGGCAAGTGATTCACCAGTACGCGCGACTGCATCCGCACTCAGGCCAATCCTTTCAAGAAATTCATGGCGCCCTGAATAATGTGCAGAAACGGAGTTACAATTTATCTACGGTCTATACAGGGATGCAGATCTCTCAACAGTGTAAACATTTGCATTAAAGGGTAAGAAAACTTAATGAGGTGTTTAGTTGGGCAGTGATTTTTATACACTTTTATGATAATATTATAAATTAAAATAAAATCAAAGATAACTAGTAACATAAAATTATCATGTTAGGTGGAAAAAAAGAAAGATTTCACCTCTTTTATAACTAGAACTAGCTCTTTAAAATTATCATTATTGCCCAACATTTTTTTACAAGTTTTCTTTTCTTTTCTTTTCTTTTGAATGTGACCAAAATAGCCACAGATTCATTATATTCAAGAAAAGAAGGGAATGCAAGTGAAGTTAAACAAAGAAAAGTACCCACCACTATGGACGGGATAGTGGTGGGAGGATGTGATTACACAAAGAAGGCATCAAAAGCTAAGCAACAGCCCCTAAGCACCCCGTCGTCAGGATGGCTGCCAATGAAAGTGAAGAGCCAATCATTAAGAAACCAGCCCATCCTCTTAAAGATCATCTTTGGATGCTCGTAATAGTCCTCAAAGAGTCAAAAATTCTCCTGTTTCTCGTAGTTCAGATAGCCTAAAGCCATGCAGGAAGATTGAGACCCCACATCAGTGTGTTTTCTACAAGTTTTGTAACAAGAATATATTTTTGTAGAGAAAACCTATTTTATCATAAAAACCAAACACCCTATAAACTTTCTATAACTTCAACCACTTTCATCAGGATAAAGATATTGCAGTCAGCTTTTTTATGACAGCCATTCCATACATGTTCTTTATGAACCCACACTATGATTTGGGTTGTATGACATACCAGAAATAGAAGAATCTTTAATGATCATTTTGAGAACCCAAAGTGATTTTCATCTTAGGGCGTCTTGTATAAAGGACCAGAAATTTTCTCACTCAGGTTCTTTCATGGATGAAGCTTCTACCAGGGATAAAAAGCTGCATAATTTTGTATTAGTTGTCTGCTTTACTGCCATCTTGGTAGTTGTTGCACTTTTAGTAATTTTTGCTTGTTAAGGGAGGCCTTCCCTCCCCTTATTTTGTATCATCTTTGCTTCCCTTTATACAGAAACTACTCGCCATTTGGCCTTAAAAAGAGGGCAAAGGATGCTCTTGCAGGATAACTGAAGAGAAAGAGATGAAAGAGCTACCAAGCTTCAGAGAAGAGGATTGCTGTACAGTATTATGCCAAAGCCATGTAGCTAGTGTGAAGTGTGAACCACAGCCTACTTGAGGGGCATGTACCAGGACTTTGATGCCATGAAAGGCTATGCTTTTCCTGTGTAGAATGAAAAAAATGGAACAGCCATACTGTCTGGAGGCAACAGCATGATCCAGATAGGAACACAAGACTTGACTCCACGGTGAATGCATATAGCATTTGATACTAGAGAGGATACTGAAGAGCTTAATTACCTAGGCAGAGGGATGTAGCTTGCAGAATTGGTATAGACATATAGGCATTGGGTCAAAAATTATCTCTATACAGGCTCAAATGTAAGCTCTTCCAGACAGAATGCTGGACACAGATCTTTGTTATATAGAGAAGATGACGCAGGACAGATTGACAAATCAAGATTTATAAGCCAAGATGTGTGCTCAAAACCTGTTCAAATTGCATACAGAATAAATCGACACAAGCACATATATGCACTTGTTTTCAACAGAATATCATTAATATCCTGTCACCTACCCTGGATCTTTCACTAATTTTAGCCATTCGATCCTCTTTCTAGGACATTTCTTGCATATAATTGAAAGGACTATAGATCCTTGCCAGCTTCTTCCTACAGCCTGCTTCCGCCTACTTTACATCTGAACACCTCTAGAATAGGAGCTGCAACCTTTAACTGATTGAAATAAGCAATGATCCTCTAATTCACTTCTATAGGGAGAAATGTGAGTGAAGTTGATCTTCCTGATTTTTTCCCCTTGGACAAACTGGGTTTTGCCAGAAATCTACACCTCATTGCTAGGTGCCATCTATAACACTGAAGGGGATCAAAACAGTGAAGTAACATTCTTTCTTTATTTCTGAATAAAACTTGCATAATCTCATAAGAAATGGCAAGATCCAACCACTCTAGAGAAGTAATGTAATATAACAACTTGATCATAATATTTGCCATAATCTAAATTTGAGACAAACATGAAGGTTTCAGCAAATGATTATACAAGTTATATTTAAACGAGGCAGTTCTGGTAATGATACATGGTGATATCCATCTAAACGAAAATAATAAAAATGAGGAAAAAGATAGCTCTGCATCTAGAATAACAACAACATTCACCTACCACATAAAAGTTACCAGGTAAAACAATGAGGATGATAGAAACAATGTCTCCAGAGGCAAACCAAGAAGTCTATTTTTCCAGCAGATTTTAACTGATATTGTGTGTTTTCCTTTCCATTCTCCTTCTTCTTCATCTTCTTTGATTAATATTTATCACCAACTACATTGTTGCCAAACTTTGTTCCATTTTGAGTCTCTGAAATTGGATCCCCAACCTTGATGATGAACAATTTTATCTAAAAATCCCAGTTGAAAACTCATAATATATGTTCATAAAAGAATAAAGAAGCATGCCAAGGGCATACAATATATTTCTTGGCTAATTTGGGTAGTTGACATTTTACAATTCGTGGAGCTAGCATTTCCTTTTTTGCTTCCATCATCATTGATGGTTTCTCGACTGCATTCTGGATGAATTTTGAGGGGTTTACGACTTTACGTCCTCTAATTCAAGTTTCCAGTTGGTTTTTCAAACACCAGTGTACGAGGTTATATGTATATGCACTTGTTCAATTTTCATGGAAATAATGACAATCCTCTTTAAAATGTGTGTTGCCTGTCATGTGCACTTTTTTTGAGAAAATAATCGGTCTAACAAGTGCCCCTCACAGGACATTCACCAGAGACGGAGGTGTAGGGGAGTGACCTGTGTTGAGTTAAACAACCCTACTATTTAGATTGGCTGCTGGAGACGCACCAACATTTTCTTTTCTTCTTTTAGGTGGTCAAACTTATTATTTTCTGACTTGTCAATTTTGTCAACGATTACGATTTTTACGTTATATGATAAATATGAAGCTAATATTATGTAATCAAAAAAAATTAAAAATGATGCATGTCTTATCTTACACTCAGGAAAACAGGCAGGCACGTTAGGTATTATATACAATTGTATATTGCTTAAAAATGTGTCATTTATTTTTAGAATTGTGTATAATTGAACAAACATCATTTATCTACAAATTGTATTTAATACAATCGGCATGCGTGAGGAGCATGATCTCTTAACTAGTAAAATTAAACAGCACACGACTTCGAATTAAACTAACTACACTCATAATTAAAATTTAATAATTAAAAAGGTATCTAAACTATTAATAAAATCTGAAAACAAGCTAATCTTCGACCAGTCTGGTGACGATGCCGATTTGTTGTGGAATCTGATGATTTTGACCTACCTCCTCCATCAAAAGATGCCTCTGTTTCGGATGTTATGGAGTTGGAATCAGAGCATGTGATAATAATGACATTCTACTTGCTGATGATCTTGCTAGAAGTAAAGCCCAAAAAAAAAACATTATGGTAAAGACATTTCTATTGCTTGAAAAATGATCACTTGGATGCGAACAAAACTGCTACTTGGTCACGGAGAACTGGTTCTCGAAAATTCTACTGTCGATCGTGGCATTTATTTCACCGACAAGGATTTGATATGAAGAGAGAAACCTACCATGCTGGCAATAACTCGCGTAAACAGCGTTATTGACCACTCCATACTGATCTAGCTCGTAATCCCGAACCTTGAGCTCAACTTCGAAAAAGCTGCTCATCCTTGCATCGGGAGGAACAACAGAGCTAAAGTCAAATGAAATGTCTTGATAGCAAGCTAGAACGACTTTGAATTAATAGACTACTGAAGAAGCCGTCCTCTGCTGGCAGAGAAGAGCATCTAACAGGGGGGAAATGGGGAAAACTGCAGGCGTTCAAAACAATAATGGAAATTCCCCATGCTTCTCCGTGATGAGTTTGTATCACGCAATAACATTTTCATATTTTGAATAAACTGCCGAAACTTGTTATCACCCTGAAGCAGACGATGAGATGCGATACCCTTTGCCACCGGGCAGATCGAGCAGCGCCGCGACGACGGCCGAGCCCCGCGCGCCGCGTGGCATCCCTGAACGCCATTGTAGGGCACCTGCCGCGAGAGCGCGAGGAAGCATGCCGCGGAGGGAGCTGCTGCGCCTATCGTTGCAAGATACGGAGGGAGGAGTCGGCAGGCGGGCGCCGGCTACCTGGCACCGCAGCTGCATCGCCATCGTGTGCTCCGCCCGCGATTGGGCGAGTCAAGGAGTCTCTCTGTTCAATGAAATATTTTCTCCTCGAGTTTTTTCCATCAGACAAACCTATTTATGGATTATCTATAATGTTAATGGGCTACGGCCCATCGTCAATTGGGCTGCAACTCCTAGCTCAAGAGCCAGCCAGTGGAGTTCATGATTTGGTTTTACTTTGATCTTTGAAGATTTTTTCTCGAACCGAGATCCGGTTCACATCCTATATTTTGTCATGATAGTATATTTGTCAACGTATAATTTTATTTATTTTGTTTTAAATCATATTCTGTTAAAAGTTAGTATATATGTTTACACAATTCATTAGTTTTATCTTAACAACTCTTAAAACAACTTTATATTTATCAGAAATATATATAAATATGATTAATATATCTACATCAAAACAAATATTTAACTTAATTTGAGTTCGATTTAATTTTGTTTGAAAGATCTTAAAAATTAAATCAAACTGATTAGTAGTTCAAATCAAATTAAACAGAATCAAAATATTACTTAAAAATATAATCAACCTAAAGAGAAATCCCTAGATCCAGCAATTCTTTGATTTATTTTAAAAAACTTCACAGCTCGTCCGGGGTACAGGGAACGAAAGGGATGATAATCACGATTTATCCAATAAATTAATGTTAGTCACTATTAAATATTTTTATCATTATTAATTTTAAAATTGATATTGACAGTAATTACGTAGAGGTGTTTTGTTAATGGTAACAAATTTGAAATTTGTAACTCAAACAAAACATGTTACGTACCTTTATCAACTTATATCAATTTTGATATTGATACCTTATGCCCTGTTTGGTAACACTATTAGATACCTCTGTCACTATCGATTTTAAAATTAATATTGATAGGAACCATAAAGAAGTGTTTGGTTAATTGTATCAATTTTAAATTTTGCAGTGTAACGAAGCATATTATGTAATATAAATGTCCACTTGTATTACTTTTGATATTGATACTCCAACATTTGAAAATATTAATATCAATATTGATATAGTACCAAAAATGAAACTCTAATCAAACAGGGCATTATACTCTCCTTGTTTGTTTATAGTATCAAAAATGATTCTATTTAAGTATTGATATTTCTAGAGATTAAAATAGAGTATTAATATCAAAATAGATATAAGTTGACACTTGTATCACATAACATATTTTATTTATATCACAAATTACAAAATCAATATTATTAGCCAAACGCCCCCTACTTATCACTATCAATATTAAAATTAATAGCGATAGAGATGTCTAGTAGTATTATCAAATAGGGCATTAGCTTTTAGAAATATCAATATTCGTATAGTATAATTTTTGATAATCTAACGAAATAGGCCATAGGACCTTATTTGGTAATAGAGTTGCAGTTTAGTTTGATCTGATTTGAGTCGTTTTTTCCCAAACTGAGTTGAACCAAACCAAATCACTATCTCAAATGGATTTGAACCGATTTTAACTAAATTTGGTTTGATTTAAACTAAAAATAGATAGATATTTAAATTAATTAAATTTTTACATACATTGATATGTAAGGTAAAAATAATCAAAATAAATATTATCTTATTTATAAAAGTACTTTTATAAAATATTAATTTTTATAAAATATTTTAATTTAATTTTAGTTTAAATGATTTGTTTAGTTTAGATCGATTCGGAGGATTCTCATACCGAATCAAATCGACAATAGTTCAAATTGAGCTGAAATGAATAAGTCGATTCGGTTTGATTTTTCAGTTCGAACCGATTGGCGCACACTCACCCTTAGTTGATAACGTTATTAGACATCGTCATCGTTATCAATTTAAAATTTTAATTTTGACAGTAATTTTTAAATTTATATTATCTTAAAACATTTTGATTAATAATATCAATTTTAAATTTTTTATCACAAACAAAACTTGTTATGTCATTCGAATATTAACTTATACCAATTTTGATATGTATATTCCAACATCAATATTACTATATTGCCATTTTAGATTTTTTTTTGAAACACAGTCACGTTACTAAAAGCATACGGTTAATACACAATATCAAACAAACCAAAAAAACCACAGATCAGTTATCGAGGCGCATCGGCCCATATCTGATCTGTGACTTCTACCGGGAGAGACAAAAACGAGGTAGACCAAGGGACACCTGTCGCCTCCCGCAACGCCCATTTCGCTAAGCGATGGGCAGCTTCATTCGCTCGCCTAGGGCTGAAGACTACGGACGACGCCACACCCTTCAGATGCCGACGACACCTGTTGAGAAAGATAGAAGTTTTTCAAATATCCGGTCCAGTATGGTTGATAGCATTCACGACAGAGAGCGCATCACTGTGGATGGATGAAGAACAAAGGTCAACATACTCCCAAGAACAAGCTTCAAGTATGGCTTTCGTCTCCGGTATCCGAGGATCTGTAAACGTTGAAAAGCAAGTCTTCCAAGTGACCTCTCTCCCACAATGATCTCTTATTAATATGCCCAACGCCCCTTTTGTCGAATCCGTGCCGGCATCAACGTTAATTTTAACTTGTGATATTGATGGAGGTACCCAATGTATCATAGTATCCTGGACACCCATATCCTACTTAGGAAGAAAAAATGAAACATCTTTAACCGCTCCGTGAAGTATCCATAAAGACTGTTTGTCTATTAATATCTGTCATAATCGTCTCACATCTATGTTTCCATTTTAGATACTCCGACCAAAGCATGCCACAAGGGACATCAGTTGGCCCACAGTCAGCTAAGCCTTTTGGGGGAGCTCGGTCCATCGCCTTGTCTCTACCGGACTTCCGCTCCCCGTTCCGGGTTAGAGAGGTAACGTAAACCCAGAAGCCGGATGCCCCCCTAGCCCTTGATCTCCTTTGCGGCATATCTGAAACCAGCAGAGCAGCTTCATTTCATCCTCCACAGAGCCTTCGACGTCCATGGCAGCGTACCGTCGCCGTCGACAGCTACCTGCAACCATCCCTTCAAAGCCGCGACCCACAAAGACGCAGCTAGGTCAGAGAGAGAGATTAGCCAACACAAAAAAACAAAAGGGAGATCAGGATGCTGGAAAGCTGGGCTTTTTTCCGGCGGGAGACGTGACAGAAGAACAGAAGAGCAGCATCGGCAGAGATGGCTTGACATGGAGCTGTAATATTCTCTCTTCCCCGAAGCTTTATCAGCTCGGACGACGTGCACGTACAGCAGAGAGAGAGAGGGAGAGAGAGGGAGGCGAGCTCCCTCCGCCCGCCGGCGGGCGCTGCCGCAGACTCATCCCGGCACTCCGATGAAGCTCCTCCCTCCTTGCCATGCTCACCGTCGTTCGGTCTTTCCTTCCTGTAGGGCACGCGGCCGGCGGACCGTCAAAAAGTCGTCCATGGCGCAGTTCGACGTCGGATATTTAAAATTAGATATGTGCCCCCGTCCGGGTCGAACGGGGGAGTCATACGAGAATACAGAAGGGTTGAAAGCTACCCATCTCTGCGTGTGCATCGTCATCGGTCAATGAACAGTCGTGTTGACAAGAGTGGTCGAGGCAGAGACCGGAGCACCCCCGTTGGGAAAAAGGGAATATATTTGCATATTTGATACATCACGTCGAGCTTTTCATTCTAGAAGAAGGAAACGATATCATCGCCGCTCGCTTCGATCGAGGGCCAAGGCCAAACACATCGCTGCATCTGCCCTACTACGAGACGACGACAAAAGGCTCTCTGATGTGATGTGATCTTGATTTGATCTTTGACCCCACATCCCCCCGACAGGGTCCACCTCCATCCTCGTCGGGCTCGTCTACGGATAAATCATTATCAGATTTCTTTTCTCAAGGTCGGTCCACGTACGTGGAAATATATATATAAATGTTCGATGAACAAGTTTTAACAAAATTGTCGATCATTACGATAAACGACGAGAAGAGATATGCAGCACTGCGTTGCACACATGCCCCCGTCCGACCACTGAATGAATGATGGGAATCTACAGAAGCTAGGTTTCTTAACAAAATGCCCTACCCGCGCGTACTCCTGCACCACCGGCAGACACAGGGCGGAGGCGGCCGGCGGGATCATCGGACGACCCGTCGCCGTCGATCGCCGGCCTTTTCCTCAGACGACGGGAAGGGAAGGGATGTCGGCGTACTCTCGAAGCCGGCGAAAGTGTGTTCGTATTACCTTTGCTGCAAAGGCGGGCTCTTTTTCCTTCCTTCCGGCGAGGCGCAGCCGACGGAACCGTAGCGGCCGGGGAGCGAAGCTGCAGGACCACGGCGGCAGCACCGTCGACGTCGAGCAGACGAGGGCAGCTCGGTGGGCGTTCATGGGATCGATCCCCAACCTCGTGCTTCGCCCTCTCTCCCTGATGATAATATATACCGTGTTCGTGCAAACTTCCGCCGTCCTGATCCTCCCCGGCCGACGCCTCTCTCTCCCTCTCTCCGGAAGGGGCATGCGCCGGCTGCAGGCGTGGAGAGGCGCCCCCGTCAGCGAAGCGGGTGAGGCACAGCTTGCTGCACACCCGGCCATGGCGGCCGGCCTGCTTTGCAAGATAGAGGAAAAGGACGATGAACAGGAACATCCGACGATCACGGCGTCCTCCGTCGCCGCCGACGTTGGATCTCGGGACCTGCCCAAGTGGGTGGTGTACGGTGATTGTTCGGACCATCATGCCGCGGCGCACGAGATCTCCAGGGTGATTGTTCGGACCATGTTCGGACCATACGGTGAATTATATACGGCGCACGAGACCATGTTCAGACCATCATGTTCGGAATTAATATTGAAATAAATCATCGCGAAGTGTATATATAATTATTGACATCAAATTTAAAGTTCGTAGTGTAAACACGAGATGAATGTTCTATGTAATTATCTGGCATAAAGATATGGCTCCTGCTCGGTGGGGGGGGCGGCCGGCAAGGGGTGGTAAGTAATCTTCAAATTGAGAATTATCTCTTGGCATTAATCGAATTATTTCTTTTGAGCTAATTTAATTTGTTTCCTGACATCAGGGACACAGATATACAAGTAAGGTGAGACAACAACTATTTCTTGATAATAATTAATCAGACCCGTCCGGATGTGATCTTGATTCCTTTATATTATACTCTATATATGTTGAACGATCGTTATCTGTGTCTCGAGATGGAGACCGATCTTTCCTTAACGTGCTGAAAAGTAGGCTATATCTACCGGGCAAGCTAGGACAATGAGAGATGTTTTTGAGTTTGCGGTGCCTCCTCGGGACGGTGGAGAGAGTATTCTCTATCTTCTCACAAAAAAAAATAGAATTTATATATTTAAATAATAATTTGACTTGTGAAATTCATTGCTATCACATGAGTCTCACTTTTTTGACCGAGAGAGAATAAAGAGTGTTCTCTTAACTAAATTTCTGAAGAGATCCAAACTAGAGGTGTTCACTCAAGCCGAAAAGATCGAACTATCCATAAAATCAGTTTTATTTTTAAGATCTTTCGAATCATTTCAAACTATCGATAAGCCAACTAACTTGAGTTAGGATAAATATTTGTTTAAAATTCTATTTTAATAATATTTTAATATTTTTCTTATAAAAATAATTTTGTTTCAAAGAATTTAAAAAAATATTTAAATGTATAAACACTACACTAGATTTTTATAAAATATAATTTAAAACAAACTAGATAAGATTATACATTCACATATACACCAACTGAAATATGATTCGGACAAGTTCAGACCGAATTAATTTAAAATGTGTACACCAAATAAAATAAATTTATAAAACAAATACACTAGTTTGCAATTGACCCCGCGACTGTTGCAGCATGATCTTCCAAAGAGAGAGAGAGAGAACAACAGAGTTAAATATAGTATCAAACCTATTGATATATTTTTATGGTTTGACCCAATCCTATTAAGAATTAGAAAACATTAAATAAAATTTAAGTAATAATATTAATTAATAAAAAGATACTTTAACTTTTTAACCAATAATTATCTCGATCCTAATTTGACTTGAAAGTAAATAAGAATATGAAAATCTATTTGATAAATTTTTTCCCCTCTTTCTCCCCTTTTGAGAGCTTAGAAAGTCACGCGTTTTGGCTAATAAGTGAATCGAACATATATGAGAAACTGAGATATTTGGTAAAATGTACGAATGCAATATCAATTGCTTCATAAAATGGTTCATTGTGATATTTTTTATTTTTGAAAGTAAATATCTAAGATTTTCTGTTTTACAAAAAAAGACAGTTAAAATTAAGAATTCAAACGTTTGAAATGCCACCTTAGGAGGTGTTTGTTTGTATAGTAAATCGAGTTTTTTTTTGTTACAATTTTGCGAGAGGGACAGAAGAAACTCTCTAGCTAGGAAGTCCTCCGTGAAATAAATCGCTCTCATAGAAATTTATTTCATTTCATTGACCCAAACCCAGGCCCTTGCCGTTGCCTCTCTATCTGCCTGTACCTGCACTCAAAGAGTTAGGATCACTTAAGGGGGGGCTCCTAAGGGAGCCCCCTCATGTCACTCACAAAAATTCATCTAATGTTCATCATGTCATTCATTTAATAAGTCATCACATCATGTATTAAATGAATTTTTGTGAATGACCCGAGGGAGCTCCACGGAGCCCTCTTGAGATGATCCCAACTCGCACTCAAACAGTCCGTCTATCCGCATAGTTGTCGCGCACCTGGCCTACACAATTGCTGGTCCACCCGCACAGAGGTCAATCGGACGTCCTCTTCGTCTGCAGCCCCCCCCCCCCCGACTAGGTCGATGCCCATGATCATGTAATTAGCATCATGCATACGTGCGGAGGAAGATCAACTTCTCCTTATCTTACGGCGGAGTTCTTCAACTTCATCCGACATGAAATCCATCTTGAGATGTTGAGAAAACTTCAAGAAATTTCAAAATCTCAAAAAAAATGAGACGAAGAGGATGAGAAGAAGAGCTTTGGGAAGCCCAGTAGATGAGCCCCGGTGGGAGGAGCACATTTATAAATTATGCTAAAAAAAGTAAAAGAAAAATAGATTTCTTGCAAGTGGAGAAGAAGGGGACTAGGTGGAGGAAGGAGAGGAAAAATCAGCACCTATAGAATGTCAGGAGAAGTCTCTTTTTATGGGGAGAGACCTTATATATAATCTAAATCACAAGAGATTACATCTGTCAATGATTCGACACACACATGAGTAGATGGGATGCAACTAATTAGAGAAAAATGAATGTCTCGAAATCGAGGGTGGGAAAATTTCCAACAAGTGTATGCACACAAGTTTGCAGTGCATATATCCTAAAGTAGGGCACATAAGCTTGCACCAAGTCGAAAGGATGGAAAGATGGTTCGGAAGCCAAAATTGAGTCTTGATGCTTAATGCACCCTCGGGTGTGGCATATTAATTCTGAATGCCAAAAATTTTGCTTGATAAGTTGAAAAGTATTTTTTGACGAAAAATCAAGATTTATCCTTAGAAAAAAGAGTTCTGAACATCGCAAGCAAACTAATTTACTGTCTCTACACTCATGTAATGACTGTAGTGTTAAAGATGAAAAATAGATTTAGTGAAAATAAAATTAAGTCAACAGATCTAGTGTTAAATCAATTTTGTTAACTAGATCAAGTTAATTTTCTCTACATAATATGATTGTGTCTAAGAATGAGAGCATGCAATGTGTTATGTATTATGAGAATAGTATCATTTCATGTATGATGATTTTATACTTCACTGGATTATACTCCTCATTCACGTTGACAGTGAATATTATTTAGAATAATCCAAAATATCCATCATCACAATTGTTTTTAAATGCCTTACGTACTATGTACATGCTTTACGGGTTTTAGATTGCCTATATTATTATCCTATACAAGCTTCGTGAAAAGTTCACATGTTAGTACGACCTATATTGTGAAAATGACTTAACGTGTGATAATCGAGAAAAAAAGGGCAATGTATGTGATACCAAATGAAATAGGTAACAACGTAAGTTTACCTCCTACTGCTACTAACACCAAGAGTTGTTGTGCCAAGTGTTAAAGCATAGGTGTTTTGGAATCATTGAACAATGATAGGTTGTAATTGTATAGCGGCATTTGAAAACATATCTTAAGAACACTTCAAAGTGCTCATGGCAATATCATTATGAATATACAAGTTAGAGCTGTGAAAACCTAGAAACATGCAAGCCCGGTTGAGGTGTGATATGATTACATCAAAATACCCCCAAAACAATCACTACACCAAGTATATATCGATCATACATTTGTAGCAACTGTAGTTTTTTCCCATAAAATCCAAACGATTCCATCTTGTAGATGAAAAAGGAGATGTAAAAGATATAAATGGAAGAATGATAGATAGAAAGAAAAATAAATATCACAATATATGATTCGAATATGTATGATTTACGAATTATTTTTTTATAAAAGACAGTGTGATAAAACATCAATACCGAAAAAGCAAAGAGCGCGAGCTAAGGGTCAAGTTGGTAATTTTTCTTACTTCTCCCCGTCCAGTAGCCCAAGCATCATATACATCATCAAAATAGAGAGTTCTAAATAGTAGCAGAAAAGGACCTATGCCTGAATAATAGAAAAGATCTCCTTCGAGAGTTTTGGGTCGAGATTATTTAATTACTATCATTGACTCGCTTGAAATGCATTGGCGCATGTGTAAACACAGTGCTCTACCAAGTGAGCTATATGGTACGCACGCAGCGGTGGTCGTTTTGCGTGCACTTCTACAAATATTATAATATGTCAAATGCTTGTGCTCAGCTAGTCAATAGTCAAGCACCCATACAGATTGAGTACACTTGTAAGGCGTGTGTATGATCATTTAGATACCGGCCAATGGTCATTCCATGATTTGGTAAAGTTTTGGCTGGTAAGAAAATCCAACACAAATCAAATTCCAAGAGGAAAAGTTATTTGGATCACTAGCATAAAATACATATTTAAATGAGATATAGTTTTTGTAGATCAAATGGCATGCATTACGTGATCTCTACCCATCTAATTGGTAAGAAAAGAGAGAGAGAGAGAGTAATGCCTGCAAGGTCTAACGTTACTCGCCTCCTGTTTTTGTGAAATGTGTTTACGCAGAATTCAAGGAGCCCATTCAGAGAGGAAGAACCCCAAGGTAAACTAGCTAGGAGAAGATTACCGATGCAGGAGCGTGCACGAAATGATCTAAACATGACCGAACATCTCTACCTAGTCATTTCACGGAGATCGATGCGGGAAAAAGGGTTCCCCAACATATATAGAATCCAGAAAATCGGCCGACTAGATGGACGGAAAGAGATTACAAACACTGCTAGCTGCACCTCCGCGGGTCGCAACATGCCAACATACATACAAGGATGGCATGTCGCTTACTGGCGTGCAGTGCAGTGCAGTGCAGTGCAGTGCAGTGGTGGGGGGGCGTACAGCCCCCGATTCGTCGTTGTCGTCTCGTCTGCAAAGGGAGGGGGACTGTCGTTCACAGGCGCCAGCGGGCGGTAGGAGTTGGGTCGCGCGAGCGGCGCCGGCGACTAGCCAACGGATCGAGCTGCCGCAACGGCGCCCGTCTCCACGGCGACGCCGCCGCCACCCTCCGCCCGGGTCTCCCGATCTCGCGGTCGCTTTTCTGCGACCGTGCCGCTGCCCGCTGACTGCAGGCGCCTAGTTAACGTTAATCCTTTTACAGAGGGAGCCAGCCGAGAAAGATGTAGAACAGGTGTCAGGAAAGAGTTAGGTACAGGCTAGAGGGAGGAACAAGGGTCCAAAAAGACTCCCGGAGCGGAGGTGGATTAAAAAGATTCGATTTTTTCCGGCGGGGGTTGGGGGGACGTGGAGAGAGAATCCCTTTTAGATTTTCTTGCCGCTGGTAGCGATGCATGTGAACTCCAAGGTCGAGGGTGAAGATATCACCTCCCGGGTAAGCCAGAATCCGCGGTCAGATTTTCCGACACCGCGCACGCACCGCTTCCTGCTCCGTCGGCCTCATGTCCACCGCAAAGATTTAGTTTTTCCCCCCCTTTCTCGTACGGTGGCTACTGTGTTGTTATTCTGAAGATTTCTATCTTCTGCTACCTCGCGTGTAGAGCGAGCGAGCGAGAGCGAGAGAGAGGATACGGTCTCGCCTCGCGGGAGCCGAGGCGGTGCATTAGGTGAGACTCGAGAGGACCGTCGGCTTCCCCGCATAAAAGTGGGATTTTCCTGCTTTCCCAAGCATCGGAGGCGGCGATGGAAAGGGCGGTGGGCATTTCCCTCTACGGCGTTGGAAGGGGCGCTCCCCTGTTTCTTCGCTACCTGCAGCGAGCACAACTTGGGTCTTAGGATCATCGGCAATCGGGGCTTTCCTGGCTCCGAGAGTACAGCTTTTCGCGAAAGAAGGCTTCTTTCTTCGTATATCCTCCGCATGCAGATGGCGTCGAGGTGATCGGAGTGAAGCTACATTGCCGTTTTCCTGGTATCTCTTCCTCCTCCATTTCCTCTCGCGCTATGGAGCCGGTGCAAGCAAGTGCTGCGCCGCCTTCCGAGCCGCCGGTAGCCGCCTCGAGCAGCAACCTCGCGATGGTGGTTGACAAGCGGCCGTCGCGCCGCCCTGGAGGATGCATAGGCATCTTCTTCCAGCTGTTCGACTGGAACCGCCGACTTGCCAAGAAGAGATTTTTCTCCAGGAAGCTCCTCCCCCAAGGTAAGATTTCCCCTCCCTGCACCATCAATTTCTGGCTTGCTTGCGCGCCGTTCGACGGCAAGCTAGCAATTTGATTGATGTGTTCCCGGCTGCAGACCGTGCGGCCCGGAGGATTTCGAAGAAGTTCGCCGGCGAAGAGCGAATGCCGGCGGCGACAAAGCCTGCAGTGGTAACGACGCATCCCAATCCGTCGACGGAATCTACTTAATCCGGTTCTGTTTCGTTTATGAATGTCCTCCGCTGCCGCAGATCGCCGCCGAGAACCAGGGGGGATTTGGGAACGCCAAGAAGGTCGAAACTGAGACTGCTCTCAGGCCTTCCTTCCACAATTCCGACCGAGAAAAGAGGATGATCTCTCCGAGCTTGGTGGCCCGACTGATGGGCCTCGAGTCGATGCCCGTCGTCTCCGCCGCTCGTCTCGACAAGCCAAGGAAGGCCGTCGACGACGCCACCTCCTCCTCCGTCTACGTCGAACACTCAGTCGCAACCTCCGGTTCTCCCCCAAACCCGGGCCAGGAGAGGAGCGGCGGCTGTCACGGCAAGCTTCAGTTAAGATCCCAGAGGCTGAACAAGCTTGGATTTTTCGAGAAGCGGCCGGCATCGACGGGCCGGGAGGCGCTGCTGTTCAGCAGGGGCATGCTGGGGCGTTCGAGAAAGCAGCACTACAAGCTGGCTTCTCCCGTGAAGAGCCCAAGGCTCTCGGGCAGGAGGAGCTCTTCTCGGCTGATGGAGGCTGCCACCCGGATACTGGAGCCGGGGTTGCAGGCAAGGAACCGCGCTAGGTCTGCTCTGACCTACGCCGCTCCTTCCAAGGCCAACGCCGACGGGATCGACGCCGTTCCGAGGCCGACCGCGAACACCTTCGTCAGTCCCTGCCATAACTGTGGCAGCCTTGTGGAAGTTCCAGACATACGGCTGAAAGCTAGCGAGTCTCCGTCCATGGAGTACCAGACGTCCTCCCCGTCCTCGGACCTCAGCAGCACTTCTTCTCACAGCAGGTTTAGGGAGATCCTGCAGAAAGGGAACAAGAGAGCACCTTCTCTTGCGGTTCAGGCAAAGACCAAGCACTTCGTCTCGGAGAGGAGGCCCTGTTCAGGCAACGAGTCGCAGGAACAAGGTAGACCGCAGCTCGACGCGGCTGCTCCCATGTCGGCGCTTAAGCAGAGCATCTCGAGGCGGAACGAGGTGTCGTTTGAGAGAGACAAGCCTGCGTCGCCGGCTAGATTGGGCACCAGAAAGCGTGGAGGAAGGGTTCCTGTTAGCTCCTTCGATGAGCCAAAGGAATTCATCGGCTCGGACAGGAGCATCAACAACATCAATCGAAGAAGGATTTCTACTCGATCGATGGTAAATCGAAGAATAGAAACCGAGAGGAGTTCTTGGGAGAGAAGAAAGTCCATTAGCATTGGCGATAGGAAGGGAAGCAGGATAATTGCTGCTAGGACTCTTCGTGTAAATCCTGTGAAGGGTGATCAGGTGCAGAATCTGTTAGAAGGAAAATGCACCAATCGAGGTAAGGCTGCAGCTGCACATTCTCTTTCTGGCGGCAGTTCAGCACCTGCAGGTAGTAATAAAATTCAAAATGGATCGACCAAAGAGAGAAGAGTGGGCGGAGTTGGGCATGGCCATGAGGGCGGTTCTCGGTCTGGAACGTCGATGGCTACTGACCTAAAGGCTGGGAAGCTATCCTCTGTAACTGAACTGGATAAAAAGATTAGTGCCTTAACTGTTCTCTTGGAACAGAAAATAAGAGAGTTTAAATGTTTAAACTTGGACAAGTCGGAAACTGGGGATGGTGTTCTTTCATCAAGGCCTACTGCTACAATCCTTGAAGAACTGATCTCTGCCCTAACAGTAGCAAGGTCTATATCTATGAAAAAGGGAGAGGACTCCTGCTCAGGCTTGACGATGAAAGATTATTCATGTTATGACTTCAGAGGTCAACCAAGATATGCCTACTATAATGGTCGGGTGCTTGACACGGTTCAAAGCTGTCAGGTCAGTTATTAAAAGTCCTGTGATCTTGTTTCGATTGGCAGGCTTTTTTTCCCTAGGCTTGCTTTCTATAATAGTTACCTACTTTGGAAATAAAACTAGGAAATGAAGTGAAGGACATGGGAATTAATATTTTTGCCCATCATTAATTTATGAAATCATCGATGCAACATAAAAAAGAATCATGTGCTTGAGCTACATAGGAAAAAAAACGTTAAGATATGCTTAGAATGTTGACTACATCGTTGTAGTTCATCAAATAACGGCTGGTTTGTGCATCAGTTTATACACGGATAAACAAGCAGTGCTATGTGATTTGATTTCGCACATATGCTAGCGAAGAAAAAGTAGTTTTTCATAGATGGCTTTCCTATAAACATTGACGGGCATAGCAATAATAACGGCTGGAAGAGTTGAATAATGAGGTATGAATCACACCCAAACTCATTCCTTGAGGTCTGATCTTAGCGTATAATTTCAGAACTCCAACTCTTTGCCAAAGAACCTGTATACTTTTAGCTTTGTCTTTTCCCTTTGTTCATGTTTTTTTTTTCTTTTTGATTCTGAGAATGTATTAAGAGTGGAAATTTTCATGGCTTTGAAGCTTAATGTAGATGAAATTGTTCTCACCAATATGTACATGACTCATTTGATCTCAGTTCTAGCCTCTAGTAATAAAAAAAGCAACATTATATGATATTTTGCCATATGCATCAGTTTTAAAGTTGTTAAAAGCTAGTTGAGGCTGTGCTGGTGTTGTATTTACAATGCATGTGATGGGAAAAGATTTATAATGCTGGACAAATTGCTTGTCCAGACTTCCTATTTTCCATCACATGAACATTTTGCCAATTTGTGGTATTCTTTCGGGATATTGGAACTCATTGATCTATTTTTGACCTCAAACTAATTGATTCACACTGGAGGTGTTTTTGTTGTGTACAACTTTGGAAATGTCTTTCTATTTTTTATATATTTTTTTTGAGTTTGCCGTGGATAGAAGTTGCGGCATGATGTCTAAATCACAGTTTCATTATGTTGCGTGAACTTTGTCATATCCAGGCAGAGGCTAAATCTGGTTTCTCAACTGGTCTTCTGAATATGTGTGATTATGAGCAGCTCAGTCCTATGTCAATTCTTGAAGCCTCATTCTCAAATGACAGCTGTTTGTCTGAGAGTTTCAACAGCAGTTCAGGTATTGCCATTCAACAGATGATGAATCCCTTTTCAGTGACATGATCATATATAAGTGCACTCATCCATAGATAAAAAGAACATTTTTTGATGGTACAGGCTGTGCACTGACTGCCTTCTTTTTTGTGAGCCATGAGTTAGGCTCTAATTTATCCAATTAATATGCGTTAACTAGTTATTTAATTTTGCTTTGTTCAATTTAAACTGGGTCCTCTCACCTCCGTATATGCAAGGTGCTTTGAATTTAGTCATAACATTTCTACTAGATAGTTTTTTTCATAGTAGGGACAGGATCATCGACCGAGTATGAGATTGTCTTTATCATCCATCATTTCATATATGTGATCTATTGTCGTTTTTCACTGATCCTGTGGAACCATTGGATCCATGAGACCACCTACTAATCTGTGCAATGTGATTCAGTTTCAGGGTACAGACATCATGTTGGATACACAGAAGGTTCTTTTGACAAAATACTGCCACGGGACCTAGATGCAGATTTTTCTGACTCTGCTACATCATCACATATGAAAAAGGTTGAAACCTGGAAAGCATCCCAACTTTTAGATAGTGTCATACATTCTTTGGGGTTAGACACAGCTGGCTATCTTGGAAGCAAAATCAATTACTTCAGGGAGATCATTCTGAATGTTGAGCTCCTCTACCAAAGTATTTCCACCAACATTCCCGGCAGGGCACTTCATTCTCCTATGGAATCTATTATCCTTGACACACTTGAGATCCTTGGTGATGCTCTTGGAATGGGTCGGAGCTGCAATCTGAATTACTCAGAAAAGAAGGAAGCACTACAATTCAGAAGCTTTCTGTTCGATTGCATAATGGAGAACTTAGATATGAAGTATACTCGTTTCACCAAGATGGGCTTCAAGGCATGGTCAAAGATGCCACCTTTCATCAGTGAAACACTTGCTCTGGAGATTTATGAAGCAATCACAAACTGCAGGGATCAGGCTAGTGAATTCATAGATGAGATGATCCAGAAGGAGATGGATTTCCCAGATCAAAAATGGATGGATTTTCAGCTTGAGGGATTTGAGGCAGGTGTTGAAATAGAGAATGATCTCCTGCTGCTTCTGGTTGACGAAATTGCGATTGATCTCTGCCCCTAAAGAGATGCTCTAGACCCGTCTCAGCAAGCCCTCTTCCTATAGGCTTGGCGGCTTGAAGCTCACACCATAGAGTACGCAGACAGTCTTGTCAGTCATGCTGATCAGACATCGAATATTGCAAGCTTTCTGCGGATCAGGGGTGCATATATAAGACGATATGAACATTTTGCAGTGCCGAAATACTTCTCTGGTGCATTTTCATGTTATGTAACTACTGGAGCTGTGCATAAGGCTAGTTCATCGCTCGACGACTGAATTTGATGAGTAATTCAGTGCCTAACCCTTTCGAGACCGTGTATGCAGTTTGCTGATGATATTGCAGAATTCTCACCATTGTCAGCGTGTATTAAGCGGTATGTTGCTGCATCGTGCTGTAAAAAATAAAGTTCTAGACTTTGTAGAGGTGTGCACGTTCGACTCATTAAACCATATTAGTAGATTTGCAGTGCTTTATCTCGTGCCAAAATTGTTGAGCAGATGACTGTCCATGAGTCCACGTTTGCCTGTTCTTTGATTGATCTTTGTGGAGATTGAGATTTTGACTATGAAATTGAGAAGTTACTTATCACATTCAAGGGATCTTGCACGAGACCCTTCATAGATCTTTTATAGATACTATTGCCTGGGCAGGCACATAATGGAAGAATTTCTCGAATTCCAACAATTGTTCTACTGAAGAACATATTTGAACTGAGATCTAGTAGCGAACCCTGATTTGGCCATTATCTCCTCCAACTATTCTATCATTAGGAGGGGGATCAAAACAGTGAGAGTCTATGATATCTCGACCAACACTAACCATATTCTAGGATAAGATTGATATGCTAGATTACATTGGTATTGACGGCACCAAAATAAAAACGGAAAAAGCTGTAAGCAAAATGATGACTAACATTAAAATGAGTACATGTTTATTTAGACTATAAGTTGTCTAAATTTGTCTGACAGCACCTGAACGTATACAGACTCCTGCGAAATACAAGGGGATAAAAAATGGTGTCTGAGTTCTAAATAATACAAGAATGCAATCTTCTAGGACAAACATGGAGACCCATGCATGAACAAACTATGTGGAGCATGCTCCTTCAGCAGCTTCTGTTGAGCATCTCGGCGTACTCGAGAGCTGAGTGCTGCCTCTGAATCTTAATCTCCTCGTAGAATCTCTTGATGAACCTCTCCGCCCTGAGGTCAACCGTCTCGTCCCCGCTCCAATCCGAAGGCGCCTCCAGCGCCTCCTGCTCCACCTCCTCCGCCGTGTTGCCGGCGGACATCGTCGACGGCGACTCGGCCTCGTGCCCGCCTCCGCCCTCGATGGCCTCCACGCCGCCCCTCACCGATGCGCCGGCGTCACTGCCACACAGCAGCAGCCGCAGCAGCCGGGTCCCCTTCTTGGGCGTGTCGGCGAGGCCACGGGGGAACAGCGGGGTGCTGTCCGGCGAGAACTCGTACTCCCCGATGAAGTGGTAGTCGTAGTCGTAGTGCCGGGGGAGGCTGAGCCGCCGCCGCCTCTTCAGAAGCAAGAGCCGCTTGCCGCCGCCGCCGCAACAGACGGAAATGCGCTTCCGCGCGACCTTCCCCAGAGGGGCGATGGTGGTCACGGCCATCAAGTCCCACGCCCTCCGGAGCATCGGCCTCTTCTTCTGCATGGCTCTCCTGATCTCTCGCCCTTCCCAAGCTGCGGCTCTGGCTGCCGCCGGTGCTCTAGCAAGTGAGCAAAGGGCCGGGCGGGATGAGGATCCGGTGGCAACGAGGGGGGAAGGGAGCGGTCCCCGGCGGTTTAACTACGCCGGAGGCGCGGCGGTGGGGCGCGCGCGGGGACGTTGCTCGGTGGAGAGTGAGCTGGAAAAGCCGATGGTCGGTGGGAGGTGGAGCTTAAAAAAATCGCCGCTTTCCGGCGGTGGTTCGCCGGCGCAGGTAGCCGTTCGGCCCCGGCAGGTCTCGCCGGGACAGCCACCGGCGAAGCGGACGAACCCAAATCTTGACCCTTCGGCCCTAAAAAAAAATTTAAAAATCAATAAACTGAATAATATAAATTTGTTTAAAATGTTTTAAGGTAAAATTCTTGGAAGATATAAATATGTATACTAAATTTTAATGTAACATGAAATTATGTATTCGAATTAAGTTGCTTTGGTTTAATTTGAGAAAACAAAAATTCCAAAAAATCATAATAAAGCCAAACCATGTGAATGCCGTTTCCAGACGGATTAAAAACGTTTGCTTAGGCCCGAAGGCGCTGGGGAAGGCCCGGACACGCATGCATGTGTGAGGTGGCATGATCTGTCGTTCCACGTGGCGTCCGAAGGTCCGTTTCTGCGCTGGGCGAGTGCCACCCTGGAAATGCTGAATCAGATTACGATAAAAATTGTTCAGGGAGTCAGGACCCATCTTCCCTTATCTTATTCCTCTGGCAACAGAAAATCTCGTATTGTTTTTAATAATCTGTATTTCATACAATTGGTTTTCATATTTTACTTTCTATCTTGTAAGCGTAGATCTATTTATTTATAATTTTACTTGATTTATATTTATAATTCTATCGGCCGTCTGTCATAGTATAAGCACAACTCTATTCTTGTAATTTATGATCGATGTAATGTTTATTTTACGATCCATAATAAGCTTTAAATTTTATATATATATCATGTTTGTAATTTTGTATTTCTTGAATACTTGATGCACAGATAGAATTCTATATTTTCAACACCATGTTACGATAATTACTGGTTCTTAGAGAAACAAACCGCCCAAGAATGCACAAGTGAAGCAATATTTCCATCATCCACTCATTCTCTACACACGTGTCCAATCATACGTACGGTTCTTTATGTCTCTAGCTAGATCTGCTCTCTTATACAGCTATTTTTTATTAGGAACCATGAATTAAATTTAGAGATAAATCTAGCTTGACATTAAATTCTTGAGATTAATCAAATTTATTCCCAAATTAAGTTCAAGCCAAACGGGTCACCCACCTGGCAATATCAATACTAACTAATTATTAGGAGCTGTTTAATACAAGCAGATAAACTAATCGGTTTACCTCCCGAATAATATTCTTGTACCAAACATGCCCTTTTGGGTGCTTATCCCCCGTTACTAACTAATAGGGTACCTGTTAGCGTATGATACATCGAGTTTTTGTTCTAAGAATAATATTTAAAAAAATCGTTAAAATGATGTTTCTTAATCATAAGGAATATATCAAATTAAACATTCTTTCTTGACAAAAAATAATACTATGAGATCGATCCTTGTGGTCCCCCATCTTTCCTTGTTATGCATCATTTTTTTGGGGCCATCATATCTCATCAGACATGAAACTTTTACGTACTTTCCAACCTTGAATTTTATTTTAAGGACATCTTTTTTCATGGAATGCATAAAAACAAGATATCACCGTTCAACCAAACACCCTATAAGTTTGATCAATTCTCCGGCCGTGATTAATGGATCCTTAATTGTAAGATGAGATGGAGATTAATGCTGTGTCCTTCTGACAACACAGTATCACGCATCTATTAATTGTCGGAGTTGATCTTGATGCCAATCATTGACCAGTAGTATCGATCTTGATATCCGAAGTGCATATAAATTAAGCAACTTATGTAAGACACCAAGATTAGTATAAATAATAAAATTTGTACAGCGCGTCAGTCTTGTCTCCGTCGGACGCCCGAGACCGACGTAAGAAGTTTCCGGACGATGTCCCCGCCTGTGCAGGGACAGGGAGGATCCTTCGTCGCGCCGAGACCAAGTCGGGGGACCCGTGAGAGACCGATATCCCCTATTGGTTAGCTCCGATAAGCATCCATCAGAACAAGTAAAAAAGAAGAAGAAGATAACAAGATAACCGTGTTGACCGCAAAGATCCGCGTCTCCTTGATTTTGGACCGGGAAACTTTGAATTAAAAATTACGTGGACGGTAGATTAGTCGGCTTTGCACCCTAACTAGGGTTAATTACCTGTGTTAAACGAACGATGGTGTGGAGCATTAATGATCAATACAGTTGAGCAATTTTCTGACACATATTGGTTGTACTTGATGGGAATAATAATAATAATAGATCGAACCAAAGGGTGAACACCTTACTTAGCCCTTCTTAGTTCCTTCCACTAATCCGATAAGATAGTGCTACAAATATATATATATATATGTATATATATATATTCAGGTGTATAGCCAAGGAAGGAGTGAGCGCATAAACTCCTAGAAATCAATGGGTACAAACATGGATATGAGCATATATATATATATATATAAGGATGCAAATACGAACATTCTGGTCGTCTCTTAATATAATTTCCATTCATACATTTGAAATTTGGTTAATTTCTTTTAAGAGCACCCTCATATCTCTATGAATCACAAGCCATCAGTCTGCAATATAGAGTGGCAATATTACTGCACATTGATATATAAGGGAGAGCAGGAGAAAAGAGTGAAAGGGAAAAGCATAGAAAAGAAAAATAAGAATATGTCAGTCATGCCACGTGAGACAAGCAATTTTATTAGATATTTGGTTGCAACAAAGATTAGACCTTATCTACGAGAATAATTTCTTCTCTGATAGGAAAAAGTGAAACTGATTCCTTTTATTTTTTTTGCCGCTTCTCACATTTCTTTGGTTATATATACATGATTCTCACGTCACAAGAAACTATCTTGTAACCGAAAGAAAAGTTGAGATAAATTCAAAACCGTACGTAATAGTTTACTAACTTGGAGAGTTAATTTATAAAGAGAACAAGATAATCTTTTTCCGGTAAACAGGTAAAATTGATCCAGTTACGTGTCAAGGCAGTAAACGCAATGGAGCAGACCCTCTTCCATTGGTGCAGAGAGTCAGGGCCATGTTATCTCAGGAGGAGGTAAATGGAAGATATACTTTGGTAAAATTATATTATATCATGTGAATTTCATAGATCAAATTAATATTTAAATTATGGTAAATCCTGTTTTTTACCGTTTGAAGTTTCTCATGAGTCCCGCGAAGAAGACATTTTAGATCCTCTCACAAAAAAAAGTGAAATTCATATGTTTTAAATAATAATTTAAACTATAATTCCATCGAGCGCTTAAAAAAATTAAACTTATTTTGTTCTGCCTAAACAGAGAAAATATGGGAAGGGCTTCTGAGAGGTGACGCCCCACTCTCCTTGCAGACAAGGACGTTGACATTTCAGTCGTTGTCAACCCCGCCGATCTAGGCCCCCCCCCTCGGGCATCCGACGCGGCGGCGATCCGTTCGACGACCTGACCTGTCCGTTTCCGGCGCTGCCATCGCCGTCCCGACAAGATGGAGCAACGGCCACGCATCGGACGGTCGAGAATAGCCCGACCGGCGCAGTCGTACGCCTGCCGGCCGCCGTCACCGTCGCAAGCGTTGGCCCCGATCCGCTGTGCGCGTGGGAACGTTCTCGAACGACGCGAAGCTGCTCCGAACGTACTCGCCTGCTTCCCTCGGCCTTCCGCCCCCTCTCCGGCGAGCTTCAACGCGTACACGGCGACATGGCCGGGTGTTGTTCACTTACCGTCGAGGAGGAGGGTGATCCGTAGGTTCGTAAAATATAGATTGACTCTCGCAAGAGATGATGTGTGCCTTCGTCTTCGCCGGCGAGGCGCGATCCCTCTCCGGTCCCGTGTACCCTATTACTCGGCGCTGTGTGACATCAACGGCGCGTGCATCCGCTTCCTGCCGGGTTCCCCCTCTTCTTCTGAGCAGCTTCCTCTGCCGGCGATCTCCTCGTATCTATAAAATCAAGCAGCCCACCTGCGGCTTCCGCAGTTCAAGCTTGCAGCTTTGTCTCCAGTCTCCACAGCTTAACTTCCTCCCCCCCCGCCCCCCCTGCGTCGCCTGCTAGTTAGCTCGTCGTCGTCCCGCCGGCGGCCGATCGGATTTCCGTGTGCTGAAGAGGCCCCGCGGCTCGTTATCCCGAAAATGGCGGCGAAGAGGCTCCGGGAGAGGGAGGACGAGGGGGACTCCGACACGCCGTCGGATCAGGACAAGCGAACGAGGACCGCCCCTTCCCTCTCAACGTACGTCAGTCGTCTCCGCTCTCTTTCAACCTACTTGATTACCACTACTGCATGCATGAGTACGTAGTGCTTCTAGGGATCAAGAGAAAGGGGCGGTATTAATCGCTGTTCTTCTTTCTGTTTAATCGTGCATGGGCACCGTATAAGTTACATCATATAGCTAGCTCATGATCTCATTTCCCTGATCAATACAAACGTACGTGCCTGCCTCTCAGCCTGGTTTTAAGTCTTACGGTTTTGACAGTGTCTTCAGGGAGGCTTTGGCGATCAGATCATTACAGAGCTTCGCTGCCTCCTTGGAGCCTCTACTTCGAAGAGTGGTAAGATATCAGTGATACCACACCCTAGCTAGTTCTTCATGTTAGCTTCGGCCGGTGTTAAATTATTCATCGCTTGGTACGTGATTAGCCTTGTGATTGTGCGTGCAGGTCAACGAAGAGGTGGAACGTGGGCTTGTCCAAGGGTCCGGATGTCTCCAAGGGTAGGACTACAACCCCCTTTCTTCTCTTTAAACCTTCGTTATTCCCATATTGTTGCACCAAGCATGTAGTCTTGCCGTGCATGCATGTGATTCTTCATCTCTGTGTATGGGCTACTCGCAAACCAACTTAATTAAATGATAGTTAGGCATTCTTGATCAAAGTTAAATGATAAATATATTTATATTTATGTACAGTCTACCGAATGAGAAGAGATGAGTTGGTGGTCTCCCTACTTCTTGGTTAATGGGGGGTGTTTGGATGAATGGCAAATGAAGTTTAATTTGTCACAAACATATGGTTTTGTAATAAAACTAGTTTAGAAAAGGTGTTAATTAGCAATCATTATAAATTTATGCTTTTTTGAAGAAATTTTATTCTTGGGCAAAGAAAGAGGTGAGAGTGAGACCCTTTCTTTTCAACTTATGATCCCCTCACCTCCTTTTGATCATACATGCATATACAGTTTTCACCCAATTTTTGTTATTCCCATCTTTCCAAACATGACAATTTGATACCATTGGTCAGTTTATACTTATAAATTAACTTTCTTTTCTCCCTCCTTAATCAGACCTTCCATGAGGCAAATCCAAGCTGCGGAAACCACCACTTTGCAGCTCACATTCAGCAAGTCCCTCTCCCTGCCAATCTTCACGGGAAGCAAGATCGAAGATGCCGAGAACCACCCCCTCCGCGTGCTCCTGGTCGATACGCGCAGCGGCGGACGGCCCCAGCCGGTCTCACCCCCGGCGGCGATCCGCGTGGAAATAGTCGTCCTCGACGGCGACTTCCCCGGCAAGCGCGAGAGCTGGACGAGCGCGGAGTTCGAGCGGAGCATAGTGAAGGAGCGGACGGGGAAGAGGCCGCTGGTGACGGGCGACATCCACCTGACCCTGAGGGACGGCGGCGGCGCCGCCGTCGAAGACCTCACCTTCACGGACAACTCCAGCTGGATAAGGAGCAGGCACTTCCGGCTGGGCGCGAGGGTCGCCGCCGCCGGGAGCTGCGCCCTGCCGGCAGGCTTGGCGATAAAAGAGGCCATGACCGAGCCCTTCACGGTTAAGGATCACCGGGGAGAACGTAAGATATTGAAATCCTATATGTCTTCAACAAATATATTAATCATATATGTCTCGTAATTAAGATCTGGTGCTAACATCGATCTAGCTATATACGCACAGTGTACAAGAAGCACTACCCGCCGTCTCTGCACGACGAGGTGTGGAGGCTGGAGAAGATAGGCAAGGAGGGCGTCTTCCACCAGAAGCTCCGCGCCGAGGGGATCAACACGGTGCAGGAGTTCCTCAAGCTCTGGGCCGTCGATCCCGCGCGACTCCGGGCGGTGAGTCAACGCCAGAGAGGTCAAACTGTTGACATTAATAAACCGTTTCCTTTTCCTAAAGAGAGCTGTCCGATTGACCGCCGCAGGTACTGGGCAACGGGATGTCCGACAAGATGTGGGAAGGCACGGTGAGCCATGCCCGAACCTGCGAGCTGGGGGGCAAGCTCTACCTGCACCGCAGCGCCCGCTGCCTGCTCCTGCTGAGCCCCATCTGCCAAGTCCAGGCCTTCGAACTCGACGGCCAGAGCTTACCGCCTCAGCGCCTCAACGTCGCCCAGAGAGTAAGTTAAAACCCTAGCTTGCTACTTCTTTTTCTTTTTTTTTTTGAAACATGGGATCTTGCTACTTCTGTCAGTTTCGGTTCACCGGCAACCATTTCCTACACCGACGTCCTTCTCGCCGTACGTTGACGTCGATGATCGGAATTTTCTTTGCAGGCTTTCCTTCAGCAGCAGGTTGTTGAAGCCTACGAGCACTGGAATCAGCTGGAGGTAGTCGACGAGGCGTCGTCGAGCCGCGCAGCTCGGCAGCAACAAGGTGAGCATCGATCAATACTGCTGTACACTCTTCATGTCCTTCTTCATCCAAGGCCCGCCGCCGTATGCTTCCCCTCCGGCTTCCAGACGGCTGATCAGTCTAGCCGACGTTGATCTTTGACAGGGAAAGTAGCAGCACGGATAACAGCGCAGCCCTTCGCTTCTCCACCGTCCACCGCCTCCTCCGTGTACGCCACCAGGAACCAGGGCGTCCCCGCGCCGAACTACCCGCAGGGCGGCGGATTCAAACCGGCGGCGGCGCTCCGCGGAGACGCAGGGATGGATTTGGGCGGCTGGATTCAGAACCTAGAGGCCGCCGTGCATCAGAACAGCGGTCGATACAACGACGACATGCTGGATCAGTTTTCATCCGAAGAAGACGAAGATCCCAGCTCCATGCCGGGAATCTTCCCCGGGGGGTTTTAATTTTGACGGGGATTCGATTCATCGATGGATCTCCCTCCGCGCGCAGCTCTCTACCAGCAAGTTAGGTTTTCTCGACGTGCCACCCTGATCCGACTGCTTCACCCCGCCGAAGGGCGGGAGAAGAAAGCTTATATCAGTGGTTGGTCGCTTCCGTCGTCGGTGTTCATGTGTGATTTTCTCTTCTTCTTTTTCTTCTTCTTCTTCCATGGTTTGCCTTAGTAGTGGAGCGTCGTCTCATGTCGCCACCGGAGGTGTTGGGTGCGGCTCCCCCTGGCCCTGGTGGATATTTGAGGACAGTTCCTCAACTTCTCTCGTAAAGAGATTGAGAAACTCTTTTCAGATACTAGGGAGTCACTTTTAAGTTTTATGAATTTTGTCAAATAACGTAGATTTTTTAAGAGCAAATGCACGTTAGGTCCATTTTTGGACCAAATGCTTTACCGTTTGGTCTATTTTCAAAAATATTTTATCATTAAGTCCAATTTTTTAGAACATAATCACGTTCACTCTATTTTAAAAGAAGACCGTCTTTTTTACTCTTCACTAACGTGTGACCTTTCTCTCTCTCTCCCTCTTTCACCTTGCGTGCACCACCTTGCCACCTCCCTCTTCCTCTCTAAATCAGCACCGCCTGTTTGCAGCAGCCTATCATCGCGTCCTGCCATCCACCTAGTGTCGCCCGATAGTAGTAGCCAAGGTCGACGCCGTCGAACAGACATACTGCCACCCGATAGCCACCCTGGCTTGACTTGTCTTCCCCTTTGTTGTAACACGTGCGGAGTAAATCGTACGACTCTGACGAATCGAGTCGTATCCCGAATATTAATTTGCGAATGGAGATAGAAAAATGAACAAGAACACACCAAGAAAACATCGATTTAACGTAGTTCGGCAAGGTAATATACCTTCCTACGTCCACGGGCAACGATGATCAGAAATTTCACTAAACCAAAAAAAACATTACAAGGAGACGCACTCTATAGGAGGAACAAATCCTCAACCCCAAAGATCTCAAATATAAGGATAATCTCTCCTCAACATGCCCTCCACATCTGGATCTCTTGAAGCTCACGGCGATGCTTTAACATAGAAGGGATCCCTCTATTTATAGGCACTCCACGCACAACTTCCCATGTCCTCACGTCTCATGCGGATAGACATCCAACGTCTCCCATGTACACATGTCACCATGCATATCTGGGTTATGTTGCAGATCCGTGCGCCGAGCAGTTTCAACCGCTCCGTCCTTCTCGCGTGGATGGGTTCTGCGCGCGCACATCTTCGCGTGACGTGGTCATCCGAGAGACATCCGGACTCCATGCATCGTTGATCCGTGCGACCATCTCGCGCGGATGATGCCCTGCCCATGCATGCATAGGAGGGGTGAAGATGAGACGTACGCAACACCCCTCCCGTGGATTTTGCTGGAGATGTTCTACTTCCGCGACGTCAGCATCAACTGCGTCGCCGTGGGGAGCACCCCAGGGTTCCCCATCTACAATGTCAACTTCGGGTTCAGGAAGCCAGAGAAGATGCGGAGCGGGGCCAACAATAAGTTCGACGGCATGATATACTTGTACGTCCGGCGAGACGGCGGCGGCAACATTGATGCGGAGATCTCCCGGACGATGAGTCCATGAGGAACCTGGAGATGGATATGGAGTTCCTCATGGTTGGCGTCTGCGATGGACAACTAGAGCTACCAGCTGAACCTTTGCTAGCGGTGTCCCTCTCCGGCAAACATCCACACGCCCCCTTGGTTTCCACTGTTGACCCCATCCTTCTACCGTTGCTCTGATCTGCGTCTCTCGAAAGCTGCCACCGCCCCTAGGGGTGCAATTGAGCCGAGCCGAGCCGTGCCCTGCTCAGCTCGTTCGATTATTTAGCCGTTTGAACTCGGCTCGATACTCAACGAGCTTTCGAAAGTCATGTTCGAACTCGGCTCGATTTAAACTCGACGAGTTCGAGCTCGACTCGTCGAGTCGCTCGTTTATGTAAACGAGCTAACTTAGCTCGAACTCATATTCGAACTCGTTTTTAAGCTCAAGATTGAGCACGTTTACTTAAAATTAGAGTTCAAATATTTAAAAAAATATTTTAAACTACAATTTAAATATAAAAATATAATTTTACATAATATATTTTAATATAAATTGTAATATAATAGAATAAATATAATATATTTTAATTTAATTGTTTAATTAAATAGCTAATAGAATAAATAATCGAATATTTAATCGAGCAGGTCTCTGTTCAGACTTGGCTCGTTTATAAGTCAAGCTTTTTTTTTCTGTTCAAACTCGTTTATTTAACTTCATAAATGATCCGAGTCAAGTTTTTAACGAGCCGAGTATCGAACTACTCGTCGAGCGTATTAGTTTGTTTGCACCCCTAACCGCCCCCATCCTCCTATCACTGCCCCCTCGATTTTTCTCTTGATAGCCACAACCAATGCAAAAATGTCTCCCTCTTGACAATGCCAGTCGACAGCCACGCGTGGAATGCCTTCTCGACTCTGGATGTCGGGACGAGAAGGGCAAAAACGGGTTTTGAGGATAAGGAGAGATGAAAATGGACTGGGTGGCAATTTTAATCGGTGTCAACGGATTAGATAGAATAAAAATTAGATCAACAGATTTCGTAGTAAACTCATTTTCTTAAATGGACCTAAAGGTAAATTTTTCTTTTATTAATGACAATAATAGCACAATAAAATTTTAATAGCATAATTATGGGGTGTTTAGTTGGGTGAAAGTAGTTGACAACTATTACAACTTTAAGTTTCTTCCCATCTTTTCAAACATTAATTTTTTGTCATTGACTAACTCACATTTTTAATACAATTTTTTATGACAAAAGTGTATAAAAATTTAGTATGCAATCAAACATCGTATTAAAGTTGGTCTCAATAAAATATAACGTCAATTAAAGCCATCGTTTGATAAAATTATTGCAAACAACCTCGATGCAATAGACATCAACTTTTAAAATTTGATAAAACCATTCCAACTTTAAAAGAAGAAAAGAAGATAAATTATAATATAAGTCAGATTAAATAACTCAGACTTCAAGTGAGCCCCAATGGTTATAGGGTGTTTGATTGCATGATAATTTTGTGAACACTTTCATGATAAAAAATTATATTAAAATAAAAAATGATCAAACTTATGACATAAAATTGTAGGGATGTGATAACAAAAAAGAGTAACTACCATTCATTACCAAACAAAGTGGGGGACCACAAGAAAAAAGAAAGAGGTGAGACCCTCTTTTTGTGTTTAAGAGGAAAATCACTTTCAAAACATAAAATTGTCAAGAATGCCTAATACCTCTTTTAACAGGTTTTCTTACAATTTTTAAAAATTAAAATAAAAGTCTCCATTATCGTACAACCAAACACCTCATTAACTCTTATGCAGTCCAACTTTAAAGTCGAAGCAGTGGACTATGACTTAACGTAAAAATTTACGGTGCTATATAATCTTACATTAATTAAACTGTGCTATGGTTGAAAAAAAAACCAACTTTTGACAACAATATTAGTATTATTATCATCATTCTTTTTTCCGTTAACAAATGTCATTATTATCAGTACTCTATAGGATGAGTAATTTGTTATCAATTAACATAGTAGTTTCTTGTTGATACCCAAACTATCCGTTGGATTTTAATTGACTTTGAGAGTATTTGGGTGCAGATAGAAAACATAAACGAGAAAGATTTTTTTTTACAAAAAAAAAACAACAAATTCAACACCTTACGCAACTCACCCTAGCTACAAATGGCCCTAAAAGAGTCCTTGTCAGGCCCATTTGTGAACCCAAACCTGGCGGTTAAGAATGAAAGTAATCTAACATCTGAAAATATTTCATCATATAATAACTTTTCAACCATTTTTAGACACACATATATAGTTTATGAAAATCTATCTATCATTCTTAGTTACTTAGCTCAGTATACAGCAAGAATTCAAGAAAAAGAACAACCAAAACGAAGTGTTTTGTTGCACGGTAAACTGAGCTTTTTGTTACAAAAATGTAGTGTATAACAAAACTTATTAGGGCTGATCGACCATAGGTTGATTGCATAACCCCCTTCTCTCGTGAGCAGGGGCGGGGGTTCGAGGGCTGCCGTGCTCGGCTTTCCCCTGGGGGTTGGGTTTCATGTGGGGATCCAGCGGGAGCTTGATCCCTCGCCCCACCTGTCCAAAAAAGACAACTTATTAGGGAAGGAGTTCAATTGTCATTACACAAAAATATTTTTAACACATCCCTTTTTGAACAAGAAAAAAAAAGAGCCGAGACCTTTTCTGTCTTATGATTCTATGATCCCCATTATTTCATCATCATATTTTACAAAACCTGATAAATTTGTCTTTAGTCATTTTAAATTTTATTTAATATAAAATTTTACATTATAGTACATAACAATTATTGTAACGGAACATCCCAGCAATGGTTAGTCTATCAGCTTTTTATCACATAGCATTTGATCATTTAGAATAAATTTTAGTGTTTGATGATATTAAAAGGCCAGAAAAAGGAACAACCTAACAGTCAGCCTAACATTTTTTTTTACTTTTATTTTTATATATAATTATATTTGTCAACTAATGTAAATCTGGAAAAGATGGTTGGGCTCAGGCAGGTGCGCGTGGGCTATTGCCCTTAATTTTATAAAAATATTTGTCTGAAAATTCAAAAAGCTTAATATATAAAAATATATGTTTCGAAATTAATAAAGACACATAATCAAGTAATCTACATACACGAATCTAGATAAAAAAATATGTTAACAAGTGCAGACACAGACAGCCATAGTATAGCATTTTTGAACCAAGTTTCGGTTCTTTCTAGAAAGCATAATTTCTAAAAAATATAAATTATTTTAGGAAAACACTTTAACGAAAGAAAATATTAATTTTTCGAAGTTTTATTGTAAAATCACCTCCGCTTCAGACCATGTGCTTTTGCAAGATGGTGAAAGGCATGGTTTTGTAGGGAGGGATAGACATGAAAGCTGAGATTTTGAAATTTTGATTCCCTTCCGGCAGGGATTGGAGTCTGATTTTAATATTCTGACACAATTTTGATAAAGTTTTGATATATCTGTTTAAATTTTATTACATGATAAAACAAACAAGTAAAACAACACGTAAAGTAAAAATAAAATAAAAGTGAGTAGATCAAATTTTAGTAGTTACATGAGGGAGTTTTTTCAAGAGCGATCATCGCCACCTTGGCAACCCTTCATACTTTTGTAGAGAAGAAATATTATTCTATGGATAATGACTTAAGTGAACACAGAATTATTATAACCTTTGCCTTTGGAACAAAGGATCTTTGGAAAAATAAATAAAAAATATAGAACGGAAATTTTTTTTAACTTGGTCCAGCCAGACCACATTACTAGGGGTGCAAAAGAGGCCAGCCGAGTCATGTAACATGTTTTCAATGCTTAGCTCGTTTATTTTACCAGAGGTTGAGTTTGAGCTTGAGGTTAGACGACTATAGTAAACTCTTATTGAAGCTTGATTTGTCACTTAATTGAGCCAAATATATTCTCGAGTTCAAATAATAACTCGCTTCAAGTTTAGTCCACATTCAAATTCAAAACTGATTCAAACTGATTTATAAAATTCGAAATAATCAAAATCATTTGTGATAAAAACTGACATAAGTTTAAACTAGAATCAAAAATTATTTCAACTTATTTCATATATTTAAATGACAGTATACGATTATTAATACTCACAAATTATTATTTTCAAATAAATATTCAATACAGTATTTAATCGAGTTACCCACACGTTTATTGCATCCAGCATTAGTCTGTCCATGCTCGACTCATCTAGTGAATCGAATTTTACTTTCTATTCAAACTTATTTATTTAACACGATAAATCAGTCAATTCAAATTTTTATCGAGTCAAATTATGAGTTAGTTGTATAGCATATTGGTTGGTGTGCACCCGTACCAATACCAATCAGATTTAAATTTTTATTTCATAAATATATTATCATCAAATTTAATAATTTAATATAAACTGTAGAATTGGAAATAACTAAGTTAAATTGTAATTTTAATAAGTAAAAATAAAAATTTTAATTAAGTTATGTTATGTTTGAACCATCTTTGGATCAAAATCTTTAAGTATATTTACCAGTCCGCATCATCACTCTTCCGGTTGATCGGCTTCTCGGTTCCTTTGGCAGCCTACGTTATCACTCCAACATTCTTGTATACATACTTCCAGCCAGCAATATATTGGGCGCCTTAAAGTGTACTAATCTAGCACATAAACATATCATCAAATCCTGATTTGAGTTCTCCAAGTTTTATAAATTTTGCATACCTTTATATTGATACAACATAAAAATAACATACAAATCTTGTAATCTTAAAACTTCTAATTAAGTACATGATGACATTTATAAGATTCTAATAAAATAAGTTCACCACACAAACAACAAGAATATTACACGGGTTAACTCTTTTAACCAGAGCCCGATCGACTGGCGTTTTACTCAATTCCTACTTTTTTTTAGCATCATCTATCTGAGTGGCTCCCTCTCTCTCTCTCTCATGAAGTGTGTGGTTGCACAGTAATTTCTACACATTTTCACCATAAATTTATGCATCAAAATAGAATGTAAGATACTAGAATCATAAGACTATCGCCTTCGACGATGAGATAAGACAACAAAAAGAGTGGAGACCCTACGTATACATAAAAATATAAAGATGCGTGATCGCAAGAAACAGAAAAAGAGGTCTCTACTCTTCTTTTACCTATGAATTGATAAAATCATATTTTATCATAATTACAAAGCACCTCTTTGACCAGTTCCCTTACAAAATATATTTTTGCAAAGAAACCTACTTTGTCGTCCAACCGAACACTCTATTAGCTATAGGCATATTTTGTTAACAATTAATAGAAAGTCTACGAGATTTTTTAGTACCTCTCTCTTCCTCTCTCTAAGCTGGCTAGGCATATTTGAGAACGAGACCAGATCCCCTCGGGAGGCCTCCTGAGGGTGTCCGGTCAGGTCACACCCAATTTTTTGATGTGACAGGTGATACGATGGACATTAAATGTGATATAATGTCTGTCCCATCAAAAAATTGGGTGTAGCCTGACCGGACCCCCTCAGGAGACCTCATGAGGGAATCCGGTCTCTTTGAGAACACGGAAAACAGAGTCTTACTCTTTCGGCTAAAAGTAAATTTCTCTGCATTATAATTACATGATTTCAAAATCATTGATTCTATGAAAATAAACTTTCATACACATAATATATATATATGATTTTAAACACATCTTTGTACTTGCAGCAGCGCACCAAACGTGAGCCAAAAAGCAACAAACCCATATGAAGTTACATCGGTCTGCAAGATTTCTCAGCATACCAGACGACACGTACCCAAGTAGCTCTTAAAAGTATGTTTATTAACGAGGAGAAACTAATACAACCGCGGAAACAGGTGCTCATAAACAAAAAAGAAAAGAAACTGAGAAGACAGGTAACATGACTCTCCGATCAAATAGCTGGAAATAGCGGCTAAGAGGGGCCGGTAGAGCGGCGCCGCCGCACAGAGATCGAGCTGTGATCAACACACAGCCGACCCACAACACCACCAGACCGCCGCCGCCGGAGAAGCCCAGCAGCAACCGTAAGAGACGGCGGTCTTAGCTAGATTTACCCGACGACATACGATCGAGAGGGTATCTGGAAGGCAGAGAAGGGAGAGAGGCGGCGGCCGGAGAGTGATCAGCAACGAGGGTAGGGGACGCCGCAAGCCGCCGTGATGCGGCGCAGGTTGGGGCCGGCGTTGTATCGCCTGAGGCTGACGTCTCGGATGTACAGGCAGAGGCACGGCCGCTGCTCTCTGATCTTGGCGCAGCACTGGCCGGAGGGGGTGCCCCTCGATGTTCCGAACAGGACCGGCCCGCAAGGGACCAGCTCGTAGGGGCTGCACGTCGTCGACGCCGCCGGCGCCACAGACGACAGCAGCAGCAGAAGCCCGGCGACCCCGACCGTGAAGCGAGAATACTTCATCCCGGCGTCCCGTGGAAGACGATGAGCACCGCGACGGCGAGAGAGAGAAGGGGAGAGGGGGGGGGGGGGAGTGGTGGTGTTACTGCACGGCGGAGAGAGGAAGAAGAGACAGTATAAATAGGCGGAGGCGGAGACGCCGGTTCCCGGAAACTTCACACCCACATCTCGGCCGTCGCAACAAAGAAGGGAGAACGATTACGCCATCTCCACCTAATCCATGATTAAATCTTTATTTAACATTTAGAAACAAAGATGTGGGCTCTTCCTACAGGGGTGTTTTGTTGACTGGGTGCTGACTTGAGTTTTTGCTGCATTTTTTATATTTTTGTGACAAAACTGGTTAAAATAATCTATGACAAAAAGATGATCAACTCATGGGGTGTTTGGTTGCATGATAATTTTTTGTACATTTTCATGACAAAAAATTATATTAAAATAAAAAGCGAACCAACTCATGACATAAAATTATCATGTTTGGAGGGATGCGATGACAAAAAGACTTACTATCATTCATGACCAAACAAAGTAGGGGACCACAAGAAAGAAGAAAGAGGCAAGACCCTCTTTTTTTGTTCAAGAAGAAAATCACTTTTAAAACATAAAATTGTCGAGGTTGTCAAACACTTCTTTTAACGAGTTTTCTTACAATTTTTAAAAATAAAAATAAAAACTTACATTATTATGTAACGTCCAAACACCCTATTAATTATTTGGTCGATGATAATTCGACGGTAAATCTTACTCTAACTGGTCAACAAATCATTTATCTTTGCGAGTAAACTGAGGAACTCTCCCAAGTCAAAAAAGATTGAAAAGATCTGCTCTCCCGAAAATTTGGAGAGACAGGATCCTCTCCCAGATCTAGTGATCTAGTAGAGAGAGAGAGAGAGTTGTGTCAATTGCCAATGCAGATTGTATAAGCTTATTCACGCATAAAATAATTAATGAATAAAGCATAGAAAAAGGTTAGTAAAATATAAACAGTACATTGGACCTCTTAATTAATAGTCGTAAATTAATGTGCCCTCTCAAATATAAGCTGTAAAAATGGTGTCCATTAACTGACTGTTGAGTAAGCTTTCTTCACCATGTATGTATGGTCTCTTCGTTCCGGTCCGATCTAGCTATCTTTGGACCTACCTAGTGAAGTTATCGGACACGGAAGGGCCGTCGTACTCAGCGGCCATTCCAGTCCTATATTCGGGTAAAAATTATTAGAATTCTATCTAATTTGTAACAATCAACTAAATGAGTTGATTGATCTAATAATAATCGTGTTAATTAATTAATAATCTTTTCAAGAAATCACTCATCCATGATTTACTCTCACACCGGAATATAAATTTCGAAGTTCTTTGGACTCAATATTTGAAAAATGATTAGTCGGTGTCTTTGAAAGTAAGATTTTAGTATGTTCGGGGTGTTACAAGTTGATTATCTTATAGTTTTTTATTTTAAAGTTGTTTTCCGAAGAATTGATCCGGAAAGAATTCAGATAAAATTTTTTTCTTCTCTAAGATCAACCGATGGAGTAGATCGGATCGGAATCTGATCCTATTCCAACCGAACAATGCATCCAAGCTAGCTAATATATCGCTCCCGGATCTTATTTACTGCGTTAATTAAGCCCTATCAGCTTATTTACTGCGTTTAAGCCCTAGTACTTAACGTCGTATTAACAGATGGTGGCTCGCCGCCGGGATCCTGGCGGAGGCGACGGCCGGCGAAGATTGTGCATGCCCTGCAGGTTACCCGAGGAAGGATTGATCGATCGTCACAGTATTTACCACAGCTTGTAACCCGATCGACGAGCCGTGCGTCAACCGCGCGCCCTTGGCATGCATGCAGCAGGCGGGGATCGATGTATAATAATACTTCCGGAGGGAGGGATCCTCCGGTCAACAATGGCGGGCGCGGCCCCCGGCGGCGGTCTCGCTACGGCGGCCGAGCGCGAGCGGAAGCGACAATTCAGATCGCGTCACCCTCGCAGACGCCCGGAGTGAATCGGGAAGACCCTCCTCCCATGCTGGCCACCGTCCGATTCGCCCACGGCGGTCGTCGCCGACGTCGTCGTCGGAGGGTGAAAGGAGAAGGAAGAAGGATGTTTCGGCGAGACCCGCCACCGCCCTGCCCACCGCCGTCCACGACGCGGGGAAGGCTGCCGCGCCTGATCTTCTTCTTCTTCTTCTTCTTCTTCTTCTTCTTCTTCTTGCTTTCGGGGTTAAAAGAGAGCGGATCTCTCGACTGAAAGAGACTCTCTAATAAATCTCTCTTAGAAGCATGAAGTGATTTGGTAACTATTTTTAATTACGATTTGGCAATAGATCTCACTCTAATTAATCATTAAATCACCTTTGTTTGCGAGAGAACTAAGAAGGTTTCCTCGTAAAATTTAAAATTCTAGTAAATCCCTACAAAACATCAAGTCACTGCCATAAAAGAACCCTGCCCTTAAAATAATATTAATTGCATGATTTTAAGGCTTCTACGACGAAAGTGCCCTACCCTGATGCTATCTTTTTTTCATCTGTCTCGAAATAATATTAAACTCCATTAATTTTAAAATTTCTACTACTGTTGTGCTGTTCACACTGTTATGTATCAAAGGCTAAACATAAGATAAGCTGCATTGATGCGGTGTTGGTTGCACAATATTTTTTTTTTACAATTTCATGATAAAAATTATATTAAAATAAAACGTGAATTAATCAATGACATAAAATTATCATGTTTGGAGGGGTGTGAAACAAAAAAGAGTAACTACCATATATGACCAAACAAAGAGAAGATCACAAGATTTAAAAAAAGAGAGAGGTGAGATCTTCTTTTTGTTTGTCTAAGAAGAAAATTATTTTAAGAACGTAAAATTGTCATAGTTGCCAAACACCTCTTTTAACAAGTTTTATCACAAAAAATAAAATAAAATTATAGCAAAAACTCAATTTATCATGCAACCAAACACCCTATAACAGTCCCATCTGGTTTCATGTACAACCAAACTCATTTTTTTTTATAAAGCTGCTTGCTTGCATAATCATTTGTTATACAATAAAAAACTATGTTGAAATACTTATTGAAATACAATTTAAGATGCCCAAAGATATAAAATTATCAGAGATATGACAATATAAAGTGCGAGGACCGTGTATAACTAGCTAGAAAAGAAGGTAGGTGTCACCTCCGTTTTGTCTAAGTAGTATCCTCTATAAAAGTATATTTTGTAATGATTGTTTCAAACATCATATTTTAAAAAAATATAAAGTATATTTAAATGATAAAAAATTAAGTTGTTATGCAACCAAACATCTCATTGCTACTCGATCAACAAATTATTTTTCAACTTTTTAAAAATCATCGTGCCTAAAACTTAATCCAACATGCATCATAGGTATTTCTATTTAACGAGATGTAAGAAAATGTAGCTCCAGCCCATCAAAGGCACTCGGCCCAAACTGGAAAATATAGTCAGACCAGAAGTTAACGGATATCTCTATTACAATCCAACACATACGTTGTACTATAAATTTAAAAGTTAACGAATATCTATATTAAAATTCAAAATATTTTTTGTTATAAATTTTAAAGCCGATATTAATTGATGATTATATCAATATCAATTTAAAAATTAATAATGATAGAAGGATTCAATATTATTAAAGGAGATGAACTAAATTTAAAGAGTCTGGTTCACTCAAACGAGCACACTACAAATCTCTTCTACTTAGACATATAAAACTCCTGTTAAGTCCAACACTTAGGGGGTGTTTGGTTGCATGATAATTGAGGTTTTTCTTTTAATTTTTAAAAATTATAAGAAAACTTGTTAAAAGAGGTGTTTGACAACCATGATAATTTTATGTTTTGAAAGTGATTTTCTTCTTAAACAAAAAAAGAGGGTCTCACCTCTTTCTTTTTTCTTGTGGTCCCCCACTTTGTTTGGTCATGTGTGGTAGTTACTCTTTTTTGTAATCACATCCCTCCAAACATGATAATTTTATGTCATGAGTTGGTTCATTTTTTATTTTAATATAATTTTTTATCATGAAAATGTACAAAAAATTATCATGCAACCAAACACCCCATTATGATGCTTTTTTATACGACGAGGTGGACCCGATAGATTTTTTGTGTCTGATGTGAATGAAGTTCTCTCGGATACCCATTCAAGAGAACCAAACTCACATTTAAATAATCTTGACATGTTGAGTTACACACACATATATATACACACTTTCTGCTACTAGCTTATTTTTGACAAAAGTAAATGTTACATTGAACTTTTAACCCTGATAACAAAATTGGAAAAATGTTTTATTCTTGAAATTTACTTGTAATTTTGGGCGAGAAGAACAGCAAGGCTTGCCGGGAGAATCATGAAAGAGATAAGGAAGGAATTGAATTAGAGGGAGGTTGACGTCGCCGGACTGCCATCCCTTCCTTCGTCCCGCCGCTTCCTCCTCCCTCAAGCCAGGAACCACGATCGACGTGCGCATCCTTATTACGCTACGCCCGCGCTGCTCTCCATCCTTGCTCAGATCGGTCGACCCCCCATCACAGGTACCGGCCAAGCTCCGGAGATCGATCGATCGATCGAGACCACCATGCCGGCAGGCTCCAGTAATTCCGTCGATTCCGGCAAGCTCTTCGGGCGGCAGAGAGAGATCCATGAAATACTCGGCGGCGGAAAAGGTCCCTGGATAGCCTCCTCCTCCTCCTCCTCCTTCTTCTCCTTCTTCTTCTTCTTCTTAATTACACGTCTTGTGCAGTGGCCGACATACTGCTGTGGAGGGACAAGCGCCTGTCCAGCGCGGTCCTCGTTCTGATCACGGCCGTGTGGCTGCTGTTCGAGGTCGCCGAATACAACTTCCTCACGCTGGTGTGCCACGCCTCCATCGCGGCAATGCTCGTCGTCTTCGCCTGGACCAACATCGTGGCCTTCCTCGGCGGGTATACGTACCTGATCTCCCCCCTTCTCCTCCTTCCTCCAATGGCGGCCTTCGATCTCACCCCCTCCTCTTCATCCTCTGGCGCCTCTCTGCATCTTATTAATGGGTTTAATTTGTTCGCACTTCAGGGAGCTGCCGGAGATCCCCAATCAGGTCTTGACCATGGAGGCCGTCCGGGAGACTGCCCTCTCCCTGCACGAGGAGCTCAGCACCTTCCTCTCCTTCCTCCACCGCATCGCTCGCGGGGAAGACCTGAAGCTCTTCCTCCTGGTACGCTCTAGCAGTCGCGTCGCAGCACAGATCCATTAATCTCTACCGGCAGCAGCTGAGAACTACGTCGTATCGTATAGATAACTTAATTCTCTGCTTGTCTCAAATTAATTAACCACATGTACGTACGTACGTGCAGACCATCGCCGGCCTGTGGGTGGTCTCCGTCATCGGAAGCGTCTGCAGCTCCCTGACTCTCCTCTATCTTGGTAACGCCAGCTCCATATATATATACATACATATATACGATCACTGCACCACCATGTCGAGATATATCGATCGTGAGTGCAATGGTGCCGCCTGAATCGAGAGAGATCACGCGCATGCATGCATCGATGGACAGGTTACCTCGGCCTGCAGACGCTGCCTTTCCTGTACGAGACGTACGAGGAGGAGGTCGAGCGGCTGGCGTCGGAGGGGGGGCGCGACTTCCAGAAGCTCTACGGGAGGCTGGACGAGGAGGTCCTTAGCAGGATCCCCCGGGGGCCCAGGGCCTCCTCCAAGAACAAGAAGCTCTGAGAACCCTTGGAAGCAACTAGCTGACCGATATATATATATATATTCTCTCTCTATATATATATATTGATATTTATATATATACATGTGTGGATTACGAGCATTCAAGCCATATTTTAGAAGGTTGATCGACACACTGAACTGTTTAATTTCTTTTTATTCTGATCACGGCTGTAGTGTGGTGTGTGAGTTTATGTTGAATAATCTTTACTGACAAATCTATCGGCATGAATGCCTTTGTCAACGAAGATTCATTGCCGGGGGCTTCAATTTTTTTTAACTTTTTTCTAGATGTTCTGCACGGAGTGAGATAATAGTTGAACAACCAATAATCGTTTCTTGAATTTTTTGAGTCCCACTTTAAAATTTTCAAATCCGAATTTCGGATGAAATTAATATTAAAGTTGGGCTCTTTGAATGGGGTTTTAATTTTAAACAAAATTAGAGTATATATTTCCAACTTTAAAGTTAAAGCTAGACAATTTGAGTCCGACATAATATTTTGGATGAAAGTAGGACTACAATTTTTTAAAAAAAAATTGGGTGAAAGTGACACGTTCTTTCGCCAAAGTCTGCCATCGTTGCAATTTAAAGTTTTAGTGTGTGTTTTTTTATTTTGGAAAAAAGTATGTTGCATGTAAAAAAAAAAAACTCCAACAACTCAACCCTTGAAAATAATACTCTACCAAATAAGTCAGGAGATAAATAACTGATAGGAGGTGCCAAATCTTATGTGAACTTTTGTAAAGAGGATTCTCTCTCGGAGGGAGAGTATTACGTACCCTCGACTTAGATACACTTATAAGTGAGATCTCTATTTATTTTATATCTTTATAAATTTTATTTGTTTGTGCTCAGTTGAAAGAGATATAGTCGCTCCAATTAATGACTACCAACTGAGTGGATCCCCTCTCCAAGTTTTGAGCATGATCGATCAAGATGATGCTGAATAATAAGTTTTACTTTGGAAATTAGAGGCCATGTATGGGAATATTTTACGTAGTGGGAAATTTATGTCAATATATATATATATATATATATTATGAGGTGTGCACGGTTTTCAATCTTTTTCTTTCTCTCTCCAAAAGCTGAATATGAGTCTCAAACAAAGTTAATTAATTGAATTGGTTTAATTTGGTTTTTTAATTTGAAACAAAAATCGACTAATATTTCAAAAAAATAATTATTTATATATAATTTTATTCGGTTATAAATAAATAACATAAATATTTTTATTAATAGTATAATAATTTAAGTATAAATTATTTTATTTAGTTTAACTAACATCTTGGTTTGATTTGGAGGACCTCCAAGATGGTTGAACTTGAGTCAAACCAAGGCGATTGAACTAGTGGCTCCACCTTTAGAATGAATGGTTTTGTGCACAACCCTACAAAGAGAATGCACCCCTTATGAAATTAAATATAGTGTTTTGTATAAACACGGATCAAAGTTTATGAAATAACTGATATATATATATTAATATATATATATATGTGAGGTGAACTAATGGATATAATTCACCGTGTTTACATATGTTTTTGCCTGTGATCCTAGGCATTTTTCCACCTATTGTGACCCCAAAGTCTCGATCTAAATTTTGATATTGATACTCCATTCTTTAGGAATAACAAACATGGCTCTGACCAAACATGGCATTAGCTACGGTTGTCATGGATCGTATCGGTTGCCTTGGCGAAGGTTATTCCGTCTCATCGTATATAAAAATCATCACTTCATAGTCCTTTTAAAAAGGCCACCGACAGCCAAAAGGCCACCGACAGCCAGGCGTTGCTACCGATAGATATATTCCAATACTCCGTGTTGCCGTGTTGGAATATTTGCTAGCTATAGCTAGAGGGGGGGTGTATATATATATCTATATATTTATATATATATATATATATATCATCACTTATGGCATGTTTGACATCGGGATAATAATTAATGCTATGACGAGTGTGAGCTATTCTAAGTAACTTGGGCTATCCTCGAGTTGTGTTTTTTTCGGATAATTAATAACAGTAGAATAAGTATGAGGTTAAACTTATACCTAATTTGGTAGAAAGAGAAGAGTGGTGATATATGTGAGTGAAACACAATTCTTGCACCTTTGTAAACATATGATATAATTATATTTAATTTACCAAATTAATTTATGATATCTCAAGATAAAAAATAGATATTTTACAAGTAATATAATTTAACATTAATTAACTTATAACATCAATATATATTTATTGAGATATACATATTTTTATTTATTATAAATGTATCTTTAGATTATCTACTTAGGATCTAATGGTATCTAGTATCCTAAGAAAATATTGATGAGTCTTCGAGTCAAGAGAAATGTATGTCAGACAAGGGAATAGAGGATATGTACCTTTAGGAATATCTCTGGCTAGGCTACCACACCATACTAAACAAGGGCATTGGCAGCATGATGCAGCATACACTACATATATAGGGTTTGAATCAATCATTCGTATAACCTACTGGATTAATTTGATGTCTACGAGACTGTGAGAGATTCTGCGCTGTTTGACAAAGTTGCAGTGATCTCTGTTTCTAACCTAAGATCAATATACTAGAAAGCCAGAAGTACGTAGCTGATATATATATATGTATGTATGTATGTATGTATATGTAGGGTTTAAATAGCTTGTACGTACAGAGTATATAAAAATGGTCAACTCCGAGCTAGCTAGCCGATCCTTGAGGGCTGCTTGGACATGGAAAATGGGATACGCAGGATGGGTATTTTCGGGTAAGAAACTGCAACATATTTCAGCTTTTTTTTAATGTCAATTTCTAGGATAGCTTGAATCGTTCATCGACACTTAATTTCTGCTTTAATGGCTTATATGCCTTGCTTCGTTAGAGTAAAATTTTTTTTTGATATATCTTTAGAGGATAGAATATATATCAATAACAAAGTGGATACTTGTGGGCATTATTTGTATTACAATTAACCATGTAAAATTTGTAGTTCAAATATTAAATTCGATATCAACATCCAATCACACCTTATGATGATTTATGCCAATATAAATTTCAAAATCAATAGTAATAATATAGTTGTTTAATAATGTCATCAAACGGGTTGTTAGGAATAATCTACATTTGGAGGCTAATAAACAAGTTCACCATCTCTGCTATTTCTTGGGTTTTTCCCACCCAACCAACATGGGCTTAATTCGAGTTGCTGCCCCCTGACGGTTTGCAGTCCTCTGAAGGAAAGAGGATTAAACTATGGAATGCAGCGTTGTTGAGTCGACCCAAGTTTGATGCGGTCGAATTTTGGATCGACCAATCCGATCTCGACCCCGAGATCTTAAATTGATAAATATTTTAAAATTATTTTTTTATACGCCAACTTTGACCCAAGTCTCAATGTCAGCTGGCCCAAGTCAGTTTGAGTTAAACCCACCCACTCTTAACTCTCCATCTCACCTAGCTTGGATTAAAGAGTAAAATAGAGCGCCTCTCTCTCTCTCTCTATATATATATATATATAGTGTACATATATATATATAGTGTATCGATCCTATTGTGGTAATTGATTGCTGAGGAGAGCCAAACAGTCAAAATGTTAGGTCACAGACGATGCGCGAGTGAAGGAGAGAGAGACATGATCAGTCTCGTATTATTAATTGGTCAAGGCATCTCCGGACGTATATATCTCTTCAATCACTTTGAATTTGGCATGGGTTGGACTCGAACCCAGCTTGGATTTTGCTTCGTAAATATATATCCACATTAACATTAATATGGTGTGGGATATTGCTTGTTTAATCAACCCATTACTTAATTATGTGCCTACAAATGGGTTCTTTAATTTCTTCTCGTCTTCATGTCGGCCGATCTGACTAATTAAGGTTCCGTTCGTTTTAACTTGATTAATGTCTAAACTTCGAATCGTTAAAAGTTAGACAGTGAATTCTTTGATAACATAATCGAATAACCCTTTTCCTGAATCACTTATATCGTACGCAAGCGGTTTTTCGTAATTTTCTGTTTTCAAAGACGAATAATTAAGATCTGCACGATAGAAATTAAAGATAGAATTAAAATTTTGAATATTTTATCAAGTAAAATCAAACCACATAAGTAAGTAACGAAAAACGAAAATCAGGGCCAAGTATATCTAAATTGGATTCATTCATGTAGAGAAATATTCACTTTCTTATGAAATTAAGTACTTCTCTTTTATGTATCTCTACACACTTATATTATTATCTCTATCTGTTTTTCATATTTTATCTCTACTCTTTCTCATCTGTACATCAATATTAATATATATACAATATCGTTTCTAAGTGCGAGAGAACGAGGAAGAGAGTGGGGGGGATAAGTTAATCATTTTGTGAGCGTCAAGTAGAATTCAGTTAAATTTAAAGTTAACGCCAATTTAAATCATCAAGAGAACGAATTATTTAAAGACAGAGCAAGATTTTAGACATTTAAAAATCATTATAAAAAATTCGAAAATATTGATGATTTTAGAGACCTTGTAACATGTGTCGCCTTTGAAACATATTTTCCATATATATATATATATATATATAAACCGTGCGAGGCTTCCGGAGTCCGAGTCAACTCGGCCGTGTTCGGACAGACCGCACTGCCGACCTACCGTACCTTACGGTTCCGGTCCGTCCGCACCCTGTCTGAAGCTCCGACCCCGCCAGCAAGAGCAGGTGGACGTTGACCGAGTCGCGTGGAAAGGCGAACCGGGGCACGGCAGCAATTTAATAGATGACGCGTGGTTTTCTTCGAAATTTGACCTCAAAGGATGGTACCGGCATTTGTTTGTCAATTAAGAGGATTTATTATCCTTTCTGTTTTTTGTTGATTTTTGTTAAAAATTGACCATAAATATTCTAACTCATTTATAAATCTTAAACTAGAGCTAGATTTAAGATAGCTTATTTATGAAACTCAGTTTAATTTTACATCATTGAAAAATTATAATTAAAGTCGTATAGATCGACCTCCTTGCGAATTGCAACAAGGGTTTGCCCAAACTAGATTCATCAGCAAATCAAAAATTCTTTCTTGATTCAAACCTTTTCATTTAATATATACACAGATCTAGTTTTCATCCAGCGACCAGCGCATATGGTTCGTCTGCACCTTTGCATCAAAGTATAAAGATCTCCGGACACCATTTTTTTTTGATCTGTTCGTACAGGGTGTAAACAGGAATCCGATATTCCGATTTGATTTCGATAAAAATTAACGGGCTTAAAACTTATTTCTTTTATCTCATAAGTTATCGAAATCAAGATCAAAATTTGTCGATTCTGTTTTCGTTAATCTGATTTTGATAAAAAATAATTATGTATAGATAAAATTAAATTAAATAAAGTTAAAATAAATTATAAAATATAATATATAAATTTATAAAATGATAAAAATAAAGTTTTAAGGAGATTATATCAAATTTTAGTAATTCTATGTGAATTATTGACTTATTTTTGAATAAAAATTAATATCTAATATGTATCTTGAAATTTATCTAATTTGATTCTGATTTTTGAATAAAGTTTTAAGGAGATTAATCAGAATCGGATCGAAATCGGAACATAGTGATTCCGAAATTATCAAAATCGGAATTTCTTAACTCTTATCGGAATCAGAATCAATTCGCAGGTATTTCAAAAAATGGCAAAGGGTTAAAAGGTAAAAAAAAAAACAGAGATAAAATACTTGACCAAAGAAAAGATTAAAAATAAAAAGGGTAAGAAAGAAGGGCAAAAGCTCGACCGAGGAGGCTATAAATCCGCTAATGTCATGCCATACCAATGCCCTCGAAAACTTACAATTAGGGCTATTCACTGTTCGATTCAACCCGAAAAATCAAAACAAACCAGTACTTTGGTTCAGTTCGGTTTGATTTGAACAACCGATCGGTTTGGTTTGGTTTATAGGACTTTTCAAACCAAACCAAACCGATAAACTGAATAACCCGAATTAGATTAAATATTTTAGTTTAAATTATATATAAGATAGTATTATGTATCTTTTCTTATAAAAATAAAATTGTTTTAAGTGTTTTTAAGATAAAATTAATGTAATCTATGAACATATACACAAGATTTTAATAGAATGTGATTTAAAACCAAAAAAATAAAATTATATATTGATATATCTACTATATTTTAATAAAATATGATTTGAATCGAATCAAATCAAATCAAATCAAATTAATTTAATTTGATTTGATTTGATTTAATTTGAGAGATAATTTAATTTGATTTAATTTAAAAAAATATATTCAAAAATCAAACCAAACCAAATTATGAACACCCAACTTACAATCCTACCCTCCTCTTCATCACGCCTTGCATCATCGTACGGTCTCGTTGCCTTATTTAGAAACCTGTTAAATTAAGTAAAGATATCTGCTCGCTTCATCGAGAAAAGATAAAAAATCTGGACACGTAAAATAGTACGGCCCCCTAGAGGGGGCAGCCTGCAAAAGCGGAAAAGATTAGGCAAAAGAAGGGCGTCGGGCAGCATCCCACCTGACGAACGGCTACCTCTGTCCCCCCCCCCCTCTTGTTGGCGCACTGCGCCAGGGTGTAAACAAAGAGAAGAGCAGTCCCCCGCGGATCTCCCGATAACTGCGGCCGAGGGCAGCAATGTCTTTTCAGCACCCCTACCCTCTTCCCCTCCCCTTCTTCTGCCGCTGCTTCGGATGCTGGGAGGAGTAAATGTGTAGCCTTCCCCTCCACTGTAATCCCAGCCCGTTTATGGGAGCTCTCCTCTCCTTCCACTGCCGTGACCCGTGGCCCCCCTTCCTCCCACCTAGTCCTCTACCGCTTCCTCCCCGCCCGAGGCCTCCGTCCTTCTTTTGCTCCATAGAACAGTGGCGGAGCTGAGAGCTTTGCGTGAGCAAGAGGCGGCCAGACTCCGCTGGCTGCTCCACCGCCTTCTCTCTTACTTCCCGCGGGCACAGGCATCCCCCTCTTCTCCGACCCCGAGCTCCCCTCTCTTGCCGTAGCGAAGCTCGCTGACTGTGAAGATCGTTCCTTTCTTTTGGGGCGGCCCTTTCCGCTCGCAAAGCTCCCTTCTTCCGCTCCCACTTCGCCACCTTAAGAAGAATCTCGCTCCCCTTCGGCTTCTTAAAGCCGAGATCTTTGCTGCTTCGGAGGCGGGGTGTTTACACGCCGGGGAAAGGGTGGTGTCCCGGAAGGGAAGCCCTCTGCTCCGAGGAAAAGGGTGTCCAAATTTCTTCTTCAACGCTTGGGATAGTGGTGGTGCGTAGTTTCCTCGTGTGCGGGTACGCACATTCTTCTGTCTACATCCATGGATGTTCTTCCACCTCCTGCCACCCGGGATACCCCCCTGTTGTTCCTTGGATTCCTCTTCTTCCTCGTCTTCCTTCAGCTTCATGGCGTCGCCGTCGCTTTGAACGAGGAAGGCGCTGCCCTGCTTTCCTTCAAAAGCTCCATCAAGGAAGACGCAGAGGGTGCCCTCTCCAACTGGAACGCCTCCGACCAGGACCCCTGCTTGTGGAACGGTATCGCCTGCAGAGACAGAACCGTCGTCTCCATTAGCATCCCCAAGAAGAAGCTCCTTGGCATCCTCCATCCCGCCCTCGGAAACCTCTCTTCGCTCAGGCACGTTAACCTCAGGAGCAACAGGCTCCATGGAGGCCTACCTCCGGACCTTTTCCACGGAGCCCAGGGACTCCAAAGCTTGGTTCTTTACGGGAATTCCTTCTCCGGCCCGCTCCCTCCCGAGATTGCTGACCTCTCCAATCTCCAAATTCTCGACGTCTCCCACAATTTAATGAACGCCTCCTTACCTCCGGGCTTGTTGGAATGCCGGAGACTCAGATACCTGGATCTTAGTAGCAATAATTTCACCGGAGCGCTGCCTCCGGGCTTCGGTAGCAGTTTCGCCCAGCTGGAGAAGCTTAACCTTTCTTATAATGGCCTTATCGGCTCTATTCCCAGCGGCATTGGCAACCTCTCCGGCCTTCAGGACACTGTTGACCTCTCTCACAACCTATTCTCTGGCGCCATCCCCGCGAGCCTTGGCAAACTCCCGGAGAAGGTCTACATTGACCTCACTTATAACAATCTCAGCGGCCAGATACCTCAGGCTTTAGTTTACCGAGGGCCGACGGCATTTATAGGGAATCCCAGCCTCTGCGGGCCTCCGTTGAAGGCGCCCTGTTCTTCTGGCGAAGGGGAGGCACCATCCTCGTACCCGTTCCTCCCGTCGGACAATTCCACGCCTGGTGTACTGGCGCCGAACGATAATACGGGGAAGGTGGTAACCCGGCGGAGCTTGAATACTAGTCAAGTAATTGCTATTGTTGCGGGGGATATTGCGGGGATCGGCCTAATAGGTCTGGCGTTTCTCTATTGCTACTGGAGAGCAACATCCAAGGCGGGCAAGGACGACGGTGGGAACTCTGACAAGGGACGGAAGGGGAAGAAGGAGTGTCTGTGCTTCCGCAAGGATGAGTCGGAAGGTTACTCGGAGAATGTGGAGCAACTGGACCTCATTGTGTTGGATCAGCAGGTGAATTTTGATCTGGACGAGCTCCTAAAGGCGTCAGCTTTTGTGCTGGGTAAGAGTGGGATTGGGATCGTCTATAAGGTTGTGCTCGAAGATGGACTCACCTTGGCGGTGAGAAGGTTAGGGGAAGGAGGTTCGCAGAGGTTTAAGGAGTTCCAAGCGGAGGTAGAGGCCATCGGAAAGGTTAGGCATCCCAATATTGTTTGTCTGAAAGCTTATTACTGGTCTATCGACGAGAAGCTTCTTATATATGATTATATTCTTAACGGGAACCTGTCTGCCGCCATCCATGGTGAGTACCTGCACCTGCACTTCCATTTTTCTTTGCTTATTTATTATGATGTCAAGCCAAAAGAAAATCGTGGAAAATATGTTGTTAGTAGGCCTACAATTTCTGATTATCGATGGGTTTAATCCTTTTCATGAGGAAATTGAACCCTTTGAATCTGATCAGAGTTTGTTTATATAGGTTAGGGTGAAAATAGAAAAATGACATTTTGTGTTGTAGATCTGTCCCGCAAAGTTGTTACTAATGAGTTTGGAAACATGATTCAGCTAGATGAGATGGATCTATTTGCTTATATATTCCTGACCTAAAGTTAATTAATTGGATTTTATTTAAGTAATTTCTTTTCAGTTATGACATGGGTGTTACTATAACTCTGATTTCAGGTAAGGTAGGCATGGTTTCATTTACCCCTTTACCTTGGTATGTGAGGCTAAAGATCATGAAGGGAATAGCCAGAGGTATGGCATATTTGCATGAGTTTAGTCCAAAGAAGTACGTCCATGGAGATCTGAAACCCAACAACATACTTCTTGGAGCTAATATGGAACCTTTTATTGCTGATTTTGGTCTTGGGAGACTTGCTAACATAGCTGTTGGAACCCCAATATCGCACTCAAATCGGTTGGGTGCTGAAAAACCTTCAAGTCAGTCATCTGATGTAGCTGTTAGCCCAGTACTGAGCGGTGGGCTCTGTTACCAGGCACCTGAATCGCTTAAAACTCTTAAGCCATCACAGAAATGGGATGTCTACTCCTATGGCGTGATGTTGCTGGAAATGATAACAGGTAGGTCACCGATTGTTCTGTTGAGTGCTTCAGAAATGGACTTGGTCAGGTGGGTTCAGGTGTGTATTGAGGAGAAGAAGCCCCTTTCCGAGGTGTTGGATCCTTACTTAACTCGGGAGACCGACAGTGAGGACGACATCATCGGCCTTCTGAAGATTGCTCTTGCTTGTGTCCAGACCAACCCAGAAAGGAGACCTTCGATGAGGCATGTTCTAGACACCCTGGAGAGGTTAACTGCAACTGGCTGAGGCTCTCTTGAAATCCATATGCTTAAAGGAGTCCAACTTTCAGGAGGACATGATTTTCTGAACAGGTAATGCCAGTGGAAACAGATGACTACTTGTTAATTGTCCAGGGGATGCCATTTTCACAAGGGAAATAAAGAGATGTTGTCTTCATCTTGCATTTGTAATAATATGGAGGAGGCAAGTTTCACCTTGGCGTGATCCTTCTCCCCGGGGTGCGGGTTAGTGTAGCAGCTTGTGTGTATGTTCATCTTTCTTTCATGACAGCATGTAATCCTAGTAAGCTGGTGATGCCTGTAGTATGTGTTTAGAAGATGAAATGGGGAAGCTAGTAAGGTGTATAATACGGGCAGTTTTTATTTTTTTTTTCTCTTGCTGAAACCTTCTCCTCCGTGGGTGGTAATTATCCTTGTTCCATGTCTGATTGCATCGAGCAAAAAAAAAATAAAAATAAAAAAAGCTCAGCTGGTAAACACGCAGCTTCACTTCCCCAAGACAACCGGATATCTATCGCATATATTATGTCATTGCTCTTTAGTATGAATCTTGTCGGCTGATATGCATGATGATGCATCCAAGAAACAACTGGATCGGGAAGAAAATGTTGAACAGTGATCTCTACTGCTTTTTCTTGCTGCCAGATGACTGGGCCTGTGCTCTTCAACTCTCCCGTGCCTCGCTGGTCTACTTAGGTGGCGTTTGATTAAGCTTAATCTAAAAATCTTAACTCTTAATTCCACATCTAACTTCTTAACTTGTGATAAAAAAGTGCTGATTTTGATTAAGACATAAGTGATTTATGTTGTTTGATAAAAAATCTGAATCATCCTCTTAATCTTTTTTAAATAAACATAACATACAAAATAAACAAAACAAAATATACATTCTTCTCTAAAAAGAAAATCTGGAACATAACTGTTGGAGTAGAAGGAGCCGACGGTGCAGGTGAAGGTGCCGGCGGGATCGTCGGAGGGATAGCTGTATGCCCCGGGGCAGGCATCCTCGAACGGCTTCGAGAAGTTCGTCGGCCGGCAAACCGCCGGGTCCCGATACGCGCCGCGGCAGCAGAACTCATCGGCGCCGAACACCTCGCAGGCGCTCCGGCAACCCACCGTCCGCCCGCCGACCCTCAGCTGCAGCTCCGGCGGGCAGGTCGGCAGCAGGTCGCCGTCGCAGCCGGCGGCGCTGCAGTTGCCGCGGCCGTTGACGGGCTTGACGACCACGGGCACGTTGAAGCCGCCGACGAGGGTGACGTCGTAGCGGTCGACCTCGGCGAGGGTGAACCCGGAGAGGCTGGCGGGGGACTGGCCGGAGGTGGAGCGCCGTCGGAGTCGCTGCGAGCGCCGTCGGCCCGTCGACTTCCGCCCTTCCGCCTTTCGCCCTAGGTGTCTGAATCGAAAAAGCGAACGATGAAATCTGAATCGTTCAGACGATTTTCAGAGTTTAGACATTAGATAAGATGGTAAATCAGCGATTTTATCAAACAATCGAAAATGTCTGACATCTTACCGAATCAGTGTTAAGAGGCTCATTAAGCCTAATCAAATAGCTAAAAATCTTAACTCTTAAATTTATGTCTAATCTCTTAATAAGTGGGAAAAAGTACTAAATTTAATTAAGATATAAGTGATTTCTATTATTTTGATAAAAAATTTAAATGATCCACTTAATCTTTATTTTATTTGAATTGATAAATAAAATAAAAATAAACAAGACTTTTATTATCAGGCGAGTCTTAAAAGTAGTTGAAATGGTTGAAATTTTATTTTTAATAAAATTAAATAAAAATACAGCATTGTAATTACAAGCACCCACCGTCTCACGTCTCACCACTCATAGTCTGTTAGTCATGATTTTCCTCTGAAAATAAAAAAGCGAACTAGCAGATCTGAGCGAATAAGATGTTTTTAAGAGTTTAGACGTACATTCAGACGTGCTTTCAGATATTTTATCAAACAAGGAAAAAAATCTAACCTCTGACCGAATCAGAGGTTAGAGTTTCAATCAGCGGAATCAAACGGGGCTTCCCCCCGGGGAATGCGGGGGACGCTTCCCCCCAAGGGAAGCAAAGAATTGCCTCCCGTGGGGGGCAAGGAAGGGGGGCTTTTAGGATTTAGGGAGCTACTTCAATCTTACCCCTCTAAGGCCCATTCCCACCCCCTCTAAGGCCCTTCTTTACATCTCTAATACTCTCCTCTCTCTTCACATTTTCAAGCTCTCAAAGTCTCACTTAAATATTTTTCATTACTTCTTACTTACTTGCTTAGTATCTATTTAGTGCATTAGTTTATTTAGTTCATTAGTATTTGTCTTTTAATAATATAATCCTTTTTAGTTGTTTATTTAATTATCGATTACTTTAATTAACTATGTCTTCTCCAAGTTGTGACATTAAAATTATTAGGTCAACCTGAAATAATCTAGCTTGGGCATATTGCACTTTGCTCTCTATGACGGTCAGGAAAGTGCAATGTAAGTACTATGATACAATTTTGCATTGTGGTACTTTTAGATTAAAATACCACTTTGTCGGAATGAAGGGCACTCTGCTCTCGTGCTCCCATACTCTACCAGAGGTAAGAGCACAATTCTGTAACATCTACAAGAATTGAAAGCGACGAAGGAAATTTCAAAGTGGCATAAAGATATTGTTCTAGAAGAAATTGTCGAATTGACAAAAGATTATGTACATATACACGGGACCGGATAACAACTTTTAGACATTCGTCATGATGTGTGCCTTGAAGATGGTGTATACCATGTATCTTTTATTCATAAAAATACTTGATTACCTTCTTTACTTACCGTGTTTGAAAAATAGAGAATCTCTACCAGGCTATGGAGGCCAATCGAAAGTCATTCGTCGACGAAGACTTTTGTGCCACACTGGTCACATGATTCCATATTAAATCAATTCCATTCTACTTCGAAATTAGAGGAATGCTATGGCAAAACTTCGTTAGAAACGATGTGGTAGAAAGTAACATGTGACTTGAAAGACGTGATCGCTTATGTGGATTCTTACATCCACCATTCTCTGTAGAAATGAGAATGTTCTTAGCTCGACAGGGTTTGTTCTGTTCCACTAGTAATCCAAATTCGGAGTGGAAGGGGATCAATCCGTTCGGTGGAGGAGGAGATTCATGTTCTCACTCGAGATGACAACTCAGGAGTGGGTCCTATTGACCCTGTTGTCACCCGACTATGGCAACGCTAAACAACAATAACAACGGTGTTAAAGAATTTGAAAATATGTAAGGAGAAGATCGAACATAGAAAATGCTCGACATAGCAAATGCAAAGACAATTGACGAGGATCGAAACAACATTTTGGAGCCTAACATTTGGGTGTTGTGTCAAACTTCAAAGGATTCTTCTTCTAAGAGCAATAGCGGTGATGGAGTGGGACATCAGGGACAGGGAGACACCGCTTCAGTGGACAGAGGTTTATGAATGTGAAGAGAGCTCCTACAACGGCAGCATGCTTCATAGGAGAAGAGTAGTATACCCATGCGACCCAAGACAGAGACCGTAGTGCGAGGTCGCAAGTGGAGGAACACAACATACCCGACATGGCAGAGATTAATACCATGGATATAAACATCTGACTTATGGGTATAATTCATCACAAGGATCTTGGTTCCCTACATATGACCAATAGTGGAGTGTGTCAATTATGAATCATCATTGGACACCCCGATTCAATCACCTATGATAATTATTTTAGTAGTTTTTTGGGACCCAATAGCGAGATTAGAGTAATTATACAAGGGGCACTTGAGTATAATATTCATATGCATGTGTGGTAGATTATATATACTATAATGACGTGGGAAGAGGACAAAGCTTATATATAAGATATAAAACAAGTAAAGTGAATGTAAATATTTGTATTGCATATCTCTTATTTTTAGATTTTTTTGAAATTTTATTCTATTATTTTTTTTGAATTTTAACAAAATATAATAAAAAATAGGGGTGGATCGGGTCGTGTGAGCCCAAGGTTGGGCCAACCCGATCGCGACCCAAGATCCAACCTTCCTTGCTTCCAAGTACTTCAACAAAAGGGCAATAGAACATAAAACAATTTAAATGACCACTTAGATCAAAATATTTCCAGTCAAATAGGGTTTGAGGGATGAAAGAAACACTAAAGGTCCATTTGATTTCATGTTAAATCAAATCTAAAAGTTTTTTTTTTCATTGGATATTATTTTTAAGGGAAGTTGAAATATCGCTAGTCATTTGGTTGCATATAATTGATTTTCTTGAAAATGTCATCAAATACTTCAAAGAGAATATAATAGTCACGTATATTTTTAGCAATATTTATATAATTAAATCACTTATTTATAAAAAAATATTGACACAAAAATAAATTAAGCTTGAGTATAGTGTTACTCTTCAACTCAAAAAGAAAGTAAATTTATTTCTTGATTATTCGTCAAACTAAGCTCACTAAATTTTGTTTTGGATGCAGGGGATAAATGCTTGGTTAAGGTACTTTTAATTCGAGTAGTGGTTTGGTAAGTCAATTTTGAAAATCCAGGTGGTTGATAGTAATTGAGGTTAAATTATATTCAACTCCATATTTTCTCTTCCACCTCAACTCAAGGAACACCATTAACTTAATGCTTTTACATGTTAAATTGATTTTGAGTTAACCTTGACTTTTAGGCTAATCTAGGTCAAATGACTTTAACTTATTATAGACTTAAACCTGCGACCGTCAAACAACCTCCTAAGAAATCGTATAGAAAATTCCCTCTATTCTCGAAATCCTCCAAGAAAACTTGGAAATCTAGCACATAGTGGTCCAGAAATACAAAAATATATCGAAAGCACAAGGAAAAGGTGGTGAATTTTTCACTCCAAGCAAGAAACAAGGTGTTAATCTTACAAGTAATTTTTAAAATATGAACTTAAAAAATACGAGAGAAAACAAATAGATGAATATCAGACAGAACTTAACTTTGGCTCAACACCTTATGATGCTTGTCGATAATCCACCACAACATCTTCCTCGCGAATAACAATTTCTCTCCCCCTACGACACAGTACTACTGTTGCAACCTCTGCCTTTCTCCAATGAACCCGCCCCCATCTCCGGTGTGGGCACCCTTCATTATTGTAGTGGCAACCGAAAAGAGAATGCCAATCTCCATCCACTATTGACCTCAAGCATCTCCCTCTTCTATGGTCACACCTAGAACTTGGAAAAAGAAACACTTTCATCTCCCATTGCCATCATCTTCTTCATGGGCGGGAAATAGAGTTGTAAACGGGTCGGATTCGATAGTAGAATCACCAGAATCCAATTTCGATTCCAATAAGGGTTAAAGGGTTCTGATTCTGATTCTGATAATTTTGGAATCACTATGTTTCGATTTCGATCCGATTCCGATTCCATTATCGAAATCAAATTTGAATCTGATTATTTTCAAAATATATATTAAATATTAATTTTTATTCAAAAATAAGTTAATAATTTACATATAATTACTAAAATTTGATATTATATTTTTAAACATATATTTTTATGGTGTTAACAATTTATATAATATATTTTATTTTATTTATGTATATTTATTTTTTATTGAAATCAGATTAACGGAAACAGAATCAATCGATTCCGGTTCCAATTCTGATAAGCTACCAGAATATTCAATTTCGATTCTAATTCTGATAGTTTATAGGGTACAAAAACAAGTTCCAAATCCGTTAATTTTTATTGGAATCGAATTGGAATATCAGAATATCAAATTCTGCTTACACCCCTAGCGCGAAACTAAAGAGGAGTGAAATAGAAGGATCAATTGAGAGAAATATGATGGAGGTGGGGAAGGGGAGAGGGGACAATTACCGCCGGGGGGGGGACAGATCGATGAAAAGTAATTGTTGTGAGTAAAACCTATCCTATAAAATGTATGATTTGCTTTACCTCATCGTATCCATAATTTTTAGGATAAGATGGATTAAGTTAATTCAAGTTAAATTAAAATTTATTTGTAAAACAAACAAAATTTAGGGATAAATCAAATTTATCTCTAATTATTCTCGTACCAAATAGGCCCTAAGGGACTGTTTGACACCATAATTTTTTTGGGAATAAACTAAGTTTATCCCTTAAATTTTGTAGATAAGCTTGATTTATCCCGAGTTATTCTCGTACCAAACATGATCTAACTGATTAGAATTAGAAACACGGTACTTTTTAGGACTAATTTCTAAGACGAACTGTGACATTAGGAACACGCACAAGTTATCCTAATATCTAGAATTGTTGATGTTTTTCTCTCTCTCTTGACATGACCTTGCACTTCCGAGATTATGGCATGCTCGGTTGCACATCAAACTGTGTTTTTATTATAAAATTATTTTTTTATAACAACACTCGATAAACCAATAGTATTGACAATAAGAATTGTTTTATATATGATTTTTTTATAGACAAAAAGGTGATGTATCTTTTTCTTCATTGTGTTTTCTACGGTTCCACCTTTTCTAGTTGTATATTTTTTTTTGAAACACAGTACTAAATTCATTCATACTAAGCAACGAACGATACAGAGTTTAAACAACCATACATCGACGACATTGAAAATATACGACCGAGTTAACAAGAGAGTCATCTTGGAAATATAAATTTCCAAGAGAAGATCAAACCACCACGAAATGACCAACACACGGACAAGCCAACGTGGTCGGGTGGTAGAGATAGGGACTCCTTCAAGCGAGTAGAACAACTTCATCAAGACCGGAAGATCACTCCAAAAAGGAGTGGATAAGCCCCAGACAAACGGTCTCGAAAGGTACTTAGCGTCTAAGACGCTAAAAACAGCAGATGAAGAGACGAAGCTCGGTCGCTGGACTACTAACAACAACAACAAAAAGGAAAAACGAGAAGGACTTAAATAAGCCGAACCCCACGATTCCAACATCACAAAAAGGAACAAAATGCCTAAAAAAAATTTTAGGCAGAGCGATGGAAGAGGGGGGTTGGGAGGGAGGGCCATCCCTCCCTCCCAAGACTAAACCGACCTCAAAGCCGCAGGGGGGGATCTGCCGGAGATGGGAGCCCCCTGGGAAGATGACCGTCGGGGGAGTTGTCCACTGGAGGGGAGATCCGCCGGGGAGGAAGTCCGCCGGGAGAGGGAGCCGCTGCAGGGGAGAGACGCACCCGATGTTCCGCCGGCGAGGATGCCAGACGAGCTTTCCGCCAGGAGGGATCTGCCGGAGAGGAGAACCACCGGGGGTTCCTCCGCGAGCGAAAGGGCCGCGGCGAGCGAGGGTTCCGCGGCGGCGAGGGTTTCGCCGCCGCGAGCGAGATCTAGTTGTATATGGTTTCCATCATCTGTCCAGTTATGCCTTGATAAACAGAATAGATAGTGGGTTCAGTTTGAGTATTATTTGTATTTATATCATTAACTAAAATGATATAAATACAAATATTTAACTTATTAAAATAGTTAACTTATTAAAAGTCAATTATTTATTAGCTTACTGAGGGCGTAGGTTATCATTGACCTCTTACCAAAAAAAAAAGAAAAGAAAGCAAGAAAAACACTGCGACCGTAGTGACTGCTGTGCTTCTTGTCTTGATAGTAAATCATCTCTAAGCCGTGGATACAGCAGCAGATGTAGGATTTACACACATTAAAGTTACTTTCTTTATAAAAAAAATTCTTTTCGAATATTGTGCTTCGAAGAGACTTGCGTTTCTGAAATATTTTACAGGCATCATTAACGCTGTTAGGTTCTATGTAAATCCACCAGTGGCATCAGTAACGCCGTTATTATAAACAAATGAGCCGATTTGAGAGACTGTTCCGCGGAGGCTGCTCTAAAAAATGACATTTTTATACAGGTTCGGATCTGTGATGACGGGAGCCTCATGCATGCGTATAAACACACGCTTCAATGCCCGGTAATGATCTTCGCGACGGGACGAGGCGAAATATGCGGACTATATATTTGCGATCGCTGGTCTTTGTTGGATTGTGGGTTATTGTTACTACGCGGAGAAAGCGCAGATGCAACAGGGCAGCCAAGACTCTTCTTCCTCTGCCTCTCGTCGACCAATCGCTCCCTCCTACGCTAGCGACATCCCGCCCGACACTACCCTCTCCCTACCCCCTTTCTGTGGTTTCTTCAGATCTGCTCATCCTACCTGCTCCTCTCTCTCTAACTAACCACCTATCTTGGGATTTAATCCCTTAAGACACCCGATTCCCGGGACCAGGCACCGTGGGGGTCGGTGGTGTCCTGCCGAGTCTTATTATGCCCCACTACGGCTGGGATCTGTGAGCGGACAACAGGAGAAGAACAGCATATTTGGGGCGCTGACCCACTTCCAGGTGAGACCTTGGAGCTGCTGCCCAGTCCCTGCGTACCTCATCCTGCATGGTGATCTTCTTTTAGTTTTCTCTTCTTATTTTCATTTCGTTTAATCTGTTTCTCTATGCCTCTGCGGTGTCTGGAGGGTTCGGAGCAAGATGGTAGATTCCGGGCTGTTGACTGCTGGTCAGGTGCGTGAATTCCGTTTGTCTTTTCCCAGAAGATTTGGATTTTGGGTGCAAATGTTGTTTTTTTTTCATGTCACATATTCTGTTTCTGTATGCTTTAAAAGAACTACAATCTGATAGCTATTTGATGCTCTCCGGTTAGCTTTTGGATATAAATAGCGCCATTGCCCTTTTCATCTGAAAAAGGAAAGATATTGGTTACGAGGTAGCTGAATGGTACGGGCCATATGGATTCGATCTGGATTAGCCTAAGCCAAGCTGCACACTTGGGTTCCCGTCTCCGTGGTTGTGTTGTTGTTCTAATGTAGGCGGTGGTTTTTGTGCGCAATACGGTGGCAGGTTTAATTGGTAACAGGAACAACATAAATCGCCCAAGAAAAATTCACTCTCCAAGTGAAACGTTTTCTGTGGTGAATTTGAAGATAATAGCTTTATATATCTTGGATTCTCTAGGATGACGCATGATTAAGCTGGTTAGGTCCCTAAAACAGTGTTGATTGAGCTGCCCGATGGTTTGCCCAAATTGAAAGATGTCACCATCATGCATTGCTTATCATGTGTGACTGTTAGAAACACAGAAAATGCTGGAGTAAGAAGGAGACGTTTGGGGAACATGGGACTACGGGGATAGGTGTCATTGTATCTTATTTGCGGTGTTGATCTCCAGGATTATGGCTGGGAGTTGCTTCTTCATGGTTTATTTGAGTACGGCTAGGACCAGAAAATGACTGATTCTCCAAATGAAGATCAAACAATTTCTCAGAAAAAATATTCTGGTCAGTATCACAATGTTGTCAATGTCTCAATAGATATAGAGAGCACTGCACAGGGTTGTAGACAGTCTTGATGTTGTAGAAGCCTAGAAGGGGTGTACAGAATGAGAAAGAAGTTCAAGGTAAATATCATGTGCAGGTGAGTAGGGAAAATGGTTTTTTTTTCTTCTCATCTTCAACCTTTATCACATGGGCATAGTTGTCAAGGTGACAAGGCATTAGAGCATTCAAAGTGTCCATTTAACATAGGGATCACGCAAGCAACATAATCGTGGAATGCTGGCCAAGCTAGATCAGAATCAGTTGATTCTAAGTCAAGATCGGCCTATGCTGGTCTGATCCAATGGGGGGTGTCTGATCGACGTCCACCCCTAGATTCACACACGAATCAGCTGAAATCGACGGAATAGGCCATGCATCGGGACCGATTTCTGCAATTCTTGCAGGAATCAGCTGCCAAAGCGGTGGCGGCACCGCAAGGTGGGGAAGAGGGGATATGACATACGATCAAGAGATATTGAATATAGGGATATTAGGTCCGATCATCAGATGCAGTCAATTGTCATACCAGATTTGACTTCTTTTTAGTGATCCAGATAGGACTTATTAGGCGGTTGGACATAGGGGTGGCACCTTGGCACTGATTCAATCCCAAAAGGGTCGTATTGGACCTCTGTTATCAAAGGCGGTTGAGGTGATCACCTAGGTGATGTGGCGAGGCAAGGCAGCCCTTCGCCACCTCCATTCGACTCAGGTCATCTAGGCAGTTGGCTCTTCGCTGCCAGGCCTTCGTAGGTGTTCTTCCCTGCCCTATCGGGCAGTCACCTGATCCAGTGACTTCAGGTCTTGAATAATCTGATACGACATCAGGTCTTGATAAATCTGATACAACTTTAAGTCACTGGATCTAGTGACTAAAGGCCCTACAGGGTCCTGATGGACCAGATATCAGCAGGGAAGTATTCCGCAGAGGCCACAGAAACTCGCCTCCATCATCGGAGGCAACGAGGCGAGGAGTCCCTTGCCGTAGCCGCTCCACACCTCTAACTACATTGGATCGGACTAGAATCCCCTTAGGAATGTATCTTTACTATTTTTAGGATTTTTATATGAAGAACCAATCCAGGCTAACCCTGAATTGGTCTTTCTTCCCTTGAAATTTGCCAATCCGATCCAATTCAGATTGGGCTTAGCATCAGTTGATCCACTCCTCGATTCCAATCCTACCTTCCTTGGGTAGAATTGGTTGCTAATGTATGTGTATTTAGGGGTAGAGAGGGGAGAACCACTAGGGGGACTATAGAGCAGACTTTAAAAACTATAGGTGTAAGACACAATTTTGCATATTTGTTCCTATGTATATTTGAGTGTTAATGTCCGAGTGCACACATGTAAATATGTGTAAGTATGTAACTGTGCGTGCGCATGTTTATGCATAAACTTTTGGAAAAGAGATAAGATTGATTGATTGAGAGAGAGAGAGAGCACTTTGAGTCTTTTAAGTATATGTGTATAATTTAAAACCTGATAGCTATATAAATAGAATAAATGATAATGAAAGTTTTCAATGTAATTTCACCATCTATAAATGGGCATCTATGGTTTGCAGATCAATGTGTGCGGTCATATCACAGGGGTAAAAGAGTCAGTGTCCCTTGGTAGATATCCAGGGGATTTTTTATTAATCACGTGGTAGATGGGCAGTAGGTACCTTGGACCCCTAAGCTGGTTTCTCTGGAACTTTTTGGCCTCCCCTAGAAAGGTGCCCTTGTGACTTTCTTCTGTTTAGGCGATGCCTTGACAACTATGCACATAGGCAAGCAAACTGATTCTCTGGTAGTACAAGAGTGGATGATGCTCGATGGCTTCCACTAGTTAGAAATTGTTGCTCATTATGCTTCTATGCTGAATATATTGGAAGACAATGCAATGATGATGAAGCCTATGATGATGAAGTTGAGGGTTCAACCTAAGTTTGTCCTTGCACGGTTAATACCTCTAACCAACCAGTGTCCGTTGCAAATCTGACCATAAGATGCTTGCTACATAACATGGATGCTACATGTTTGGCGTGATGGGTAATTCCCAGTGATTGATTCATGATTTATTATTTCTATTCTTGTAGGTCGTTTGAAGTTCCTTTCCTTAATCACTTATCTCTTTCCTTCTTTTTTTCTTTTTATTTTTCATGTTGACTTCTTTGGTCATTTCTATTATGTGTGCTGTGTGATATCTAACTTCTGATCTAACTTGGCCATCTACGTTACATGTGATGCAGGTCTCTTTCATACTTGGTTTTGTGCCCATTCTGATTTCATGGATATATTCAGAACTACTGGAGTATAGAAGATCTTCTCCTCCAAAAGTGTAGGTTGCTTTCAATATGTCATTACAAAGACATTAATTTGGATCAACATTGAAATTTGTAAAATAGGTGGCATTTGATTGGTCTTATCCATTCTCTAACCTGTTTTTGGTTAGAGGTTGGGGATTTTAAAATGTTTGATAATTTTGTCTTATTTAACCTTTTAATATATCTCTTATATCACAAAGAAAACTCTTTAAATTAAGTTATAATTTTTAAATTTTTATTTTTATTTGAAGATATAAATGAGAAGACACATGTACTTATTATAATTTTAGTTAATGATTGGACTGATCAATGAATGTCTTAATCAAAGAAAGCATTTTATTGACACAACATAAGAGATTAGAAGTTAAACTAAGAGTTTAAGATTTTTAGGTTCAGCCAAAACAGATGCCACCTAAACCTATGTTATGTGGTGAAAAATAGCTTAGAGTGGATACAATGTGAAGTCCCTTTGTTGATGCCCAACACGATATCATAGTTATGATAAATTATTAAGCATGTATTCATTTGCAGAAATGGTGATCTGCCCCCCCACCCCCAACCCAACCCTTAGTAAGTGTAATTGTCATTCATTCAAAAGAATATATCTCATTTACACTATTTTGTTAATGCCATTTCTCTTCTGTTTTCCCAGGAATCTTTCTCATTGCTTTTGCTATCTAATTGAGAAAGTACTTATCTGTTTCTGAATGTCAACATAGCTCTTTTGGTGAGTTTCATCCAAAATTTTGCTTGATTTAATTTAAGATGTCGCTCCAGAGTATCAGCTTCAAGCAGGCCATTGGTGGTAGACTTCCTGGATATTCAATCTAGTTAGCTACAATCGCATGGAATGTGATAAAGCATTAATGACTCTGATTGTCATTTATGCTGGTTTTCCAGTTTTATTTCTAAACCTTTACATTGGGTCAACTTTTCAAGAAACGGAGGTTGTGTTGCTTAAAAATCATATGTGCTACTTCCTTTCATTTTTCAACCTTCCGGAACAGGTGGTACTGTGGTATTCAGGTTGAAGATCCTAGGAAGTCCTTTTGAGGTGTGGAACAAAGGTGCGTACATTGTTAAACAAGATAATGCTCATAAAAGTAAAAAAAGGAAGGAGTTCTTAGTTTGAGATTATTAATAAAGCATTAATCACAAGTGGCAATGGAAGTTTTTGATAGAAAATCTATATGGGTGAAGAGAATAAAGGAAAGTATTTTCAAGCTTCAATATATGAGCCCTTTGAATGACACTAATTCTCCCATCCCCTATTTGTAGACAGAGCTATAAGTTGGTGTGGACACTGAAAATTTTCAAATTGAGATTAAATGAAATCAAATCTCCAATGAGCTCTATTGTTCAATTTTCAGATATACCTTTTAATTGGGTCCAGTTTAATTGCCATTTCATTGATGAAATAGCTTGAGGCCAATGCTCATCTGTTTAGCCCATTAGGAGTTATAGGCCCATTACAGTGACTTTCCCCGTAAGGCTTTGGTTTTCCATGATACAACCTTGTCAAAGGGAAATATTGGAGAAAATCTATTCAGTGCCACCTCAACAGCTTGATGCAATCGACTTGTGCGGGTAAGGCAGGAGGAAGCAGTGGCGTACAAGAAAAAGGACTCTAACTGTCCTTAAAACATGGAAGGGGAACATTGTGCGGAGGAAAGGATGACTCCGCCGAATCCGATCATCCTTCAGTCATTTCCATCGGCTGCCAAAATTGTCCGGATAAGCTCGAGAAGAGCCGTGGAGAGTATCCGTCATGATCCCGTGTGATCCGGATCTCTCTGGTTCCGATTCGAAGTCGGATGCCCTCTTTCGGAAGGTCTCTTGGCACCGGAAGAAAGGGTAGAAGCCTATAAATGGATCAGCCGTGGGTTCGCGTCTGAGGGGAGAGGAGAGAAATCAACCGGAAGGGGAGATCGAAAGAAAGGCCACGAGAGGACTCTAAGGAGGGAGACGGAGTAAGAGAGGCCCGCACCTGCCATCGTCAAGACCTTCGAGCCCATCCCATTCTTCTGGAGTTGCCGCCGGGGTCTCATCTCTCTTCTAACACCATCGCCGTTGAGCCCCTGCCTTGCCGTTTGCACCGGCGGAACCCTTCTCTTTTTCCGGACAAATTGTCAACGTCGTCTCCTTCAAGCAGCGCCGTGAAGACCCCCTCCCTATCTTCCTGCATCGCCGTCGGAGGCCTTGGAGGCCTGAGGCAGCGTCGCCGGAGCAGGTGGGCATCGTGATGCCCTCGGGTCCGCGGTCATGAGAGCCGCGATCTGCCGTCGTCGTCGCTGCCGCGGGGGAGATGCCGAGCAGGGTGAACAGTGCCCGGGATTATTTTCCTGGGACTTATGTCCACGGCGGACATATGAACAGTGCATGAGGGGCCCGCAGTAAAAAAAAAAAAGAGGGAAAGGGCGCAGGGAGCTGGCTGCGTCCGAGGGCTGCGTGCGCTCGGGGAACCGGCCGCGACAGAAGCGGCAACGTGAAGAGGTTGACCCGCGGGTCAACTAAAGTGTGGGGCCCACCCATTGAAAAGAGTTGAAAAAAAAATAGAAGAAGAAGGCCCAACGGGCCTTGACAACAGCAGTGGCAATGGGCCGTGGGAGCCCAATGATTCGCCGGATGAACAGTTCTACAACAGTGGAATTCAAATTTTCAAATTCATTTAATTTAAACAAACCGAGGCAAGCATAAGGCCGGTTCTAAACCCACCTCATGGCTTCAGCTTAACTTAAAAGAATTCAAAATAAGGGTAACCAGGAAGCCGGTTCTAAACCCACCTCCTGACCCATAATTAATTCAAAAAGAGGCCGGTTCTAAACCCACCTCCTGACCCATAATTAATTCAAAAAATAAAACAATCAATCAATTTAAACTAAATAAAAATTTATTTAATTCAAACAAACCGAGACAAGCATAAGGCCGGTTCTAAACCCACCTCATGGCTTCGGCTCAACTTAAAAGAATTCAAAATAAAGGGAAACCAGGAGGCCGGTTCTAAACCCACCTCCTGACCCTCTTCTTAAGGTAGACATCCAAAGGTCTGTAAAACAGACCCCAATGTTTTACCGGTTCAGCAAACAATTCATCAATTCATGAAGGAGTCGGAGGAATCGACATGAGCTAATTTCCTACAAGTCTATCAAAGACCGGGACATGCTCAATCTCAAGACATTGAACAAATTTTAGGATGCCTATTAAAGGCTGGGACATGTTCAAGACAATAAATTCAAATTGAATCAAGCTTAAATTAATAAACAACTCAAACAAATTGATACAATTAAGATGAACAGATTTAAATTCAACCCAAACCAAAAGTAATTAAATTCAACCAATCAAATTCAAGACAAACTTAATAATAAAACAAACTTAATTAACCAAGCAAGGCAAAATTCAAATTCATTCCAAACAAACTTAAACCAATTAATCAACTCAAATTAAATTAAATCAAATTCAAACCAAATTAAAACTCACACACCAAATCCGAATTTCAACCAATTTAAACAAACTTAAGTTCAAACTAAGTCAAATCAACTCAAATACAAATCAAACTTTCCAAATCAAATCTAAGTCAAACTTAATCAATTCAATTCAACTTAAATTCAAACTAAATCCAAAAACACATTAAGTGCTTGCCTTTCATCAAAATTCATGGGACTATTTTCTCCTATGTGTGAATGTTTATTTTTGTGGATGTATATTTCCTATTTCCATGGATTGCTATGACGCTTAATCAAGGGTATTCGAGTAATCTCGATATAATTAACGTCGGATCTTCGCACCATCCGACGGGGAGAGGTCAAAACAAATTTTCAAAGAACCTAACAACCTCAACATATAATTTTGACCCTAGGTAGTACTTTTATGAAATATCATCTATTTTCTTACAAAGTCAATGCTAAGGTCTAATCAAATCTAATCCAAATCCAAAAGGAAAATGAATTTCCAAAACAAAAGGAATCTTTTAAATGAGAGATTTTTGAGGTTACATCAGTTGGCAGATCAGATTGCTGCTTCCACTAAATTTAAGCATGCCACATATCCTGTTCTGGGTGGAAAATTAGTTTGCCAAATCATCTCTAGTTTTTTTTCTTGTTAAAAAAAATACTTTTGGACTAATCAACAAACACATTAGATTGCTTGCAATCAAGGATGAGAGGGACTGGTTTGGAAACATCACGCTTCAAAGAGACCTTATTGATGAGATTGGGAAATTTAAATGCTCAAAATTTATATGTTCTGAGTTGATGTCAAGAAATCTGATGGTCACTTATGGGGATAGAAGAACAAGGAAAACTTCTTTTATCAAACCCTTTATTCATACTTTTGGGGATGGTGGTTGTGCTGTTTGATTGGTCTTAACACCCCTCTCACCTCTGATTCAGTCAGAGGTTGGTGGGTTTAAGAATGTTTGATTTGATGTCTTATTCAGCCTCTTAACTTACCTCTTATATCTTAATAAATCTCTTAAAAATAATTTATAAAGTTTAGCTTTTTAATTTTCGGACACAAACTCTTTATAGGGGATATAAGTAACATATAATATATAACTTAAATAAAAGCTAAATTGAAAGATACGAAGCATAAATAACAGGAGAAGATTTAGTGACCAATTTGTTTGACTTTTCTATTCTCTGATTTGCTGCAGTGTAAATTTGGTTCTATCTTGCATTTCCTGCTCAAACTTACTTTATGATCGGTCCTTTCCTATTATACACTATACAGCCAATTTGGGAGTTGCTGTGACTCTATTCAGATGCTTTGTGAATTACTTTTGGGTTTGTCTTTTTCTATTCTTTCCATGATTCCATTCACCAAATTGTAAATTTCCTTTTTTGTTTTCTCACCTCCAGCCTGTTCTCTTGATGGACATTCCCTTTCCCACTGCTATTTGTACTTAGTTTTTCTCTGTGTATTGGTTTCCAGTTTTTTTTCTTATGTGTATTGTTTTCCACTTTCTTCTTTTATTCCAGGCATTCGGATACAAATCTAGTGGAGTTGGGGCATGTGGCGGTAAAGGATGACGACCGAGCTGTATTGCTTGAAGGAGGATTAGCAAAGTCTGCATCTGCTAGATTCCAGAATAATGCAGTTCGGACAAATTTAATCAAGTGTGTCATATAATGACCTGACAATCTTTAACCTTAGCATGACTTCTTACAAAGCTTATATTACGTTTTCCTGTCCTATGTGTATGGATTTATAGGTTTCTGACAATGGATGAGCAATTCTTGCCGGAAAACCGAGCAATTCTAAGATCGTTGTGAGTATTTCAGCTCTACATTCTTAGGTTACTTTACTTCACATGCTGAAAACTGCTAGAACGGTATCTTTATTTTTTTAGAAGAATATAATAGTGTGTGGGCTAAACAGTAATCATTTAACAGGACTGAGTTTGGTTCACTACTGGTTTATTTTTATGTATGCGATAGAACAAATCTCTTTTCTCAATCTGCTAAGGTACTTTTCACTTTCTCATTTTTACAATATATCTTATACTTACAATCTTAGTTTGGGTTTTCAAAAGCACATGGTTTTCATTTAGTTTTCATTATATGTAAAGTTGAAAATATCAAGTTCATCATGTGAAGGGATCTAAAACTTGAAAAAGGTTTCATAGTTGTAACATTGTTCTCAAGGGAATATCAAATTTAAATCCATAGATATTTCTTGCTCAAGATATTGCATTCGCTAAGTCCTGTCTCTCACACACACTTCACACACAAATGCACACACAGGCACATGCAGGATTGCAGATTATATGCTCCAAATGGTTCTCTGACAATGAGCACGATCTTTCTATGACATTGCCAACAGAAATTCCTGTTTCGTTGTCAAAAAGGAAAACTGTTTTTTTGCAACTCCTAGCATATATTTAAATAACTTTTACTTTAATTTGCCTTGTTTACTGATTACTTTGAAGTGCTCCTCATGGTCTTAGAAAGCTGAGCTGCCATGGCACTACATTTTTCGAATTTATTAGACTCATGCATCACAAAAGATAGTCTATGTCATTGATCTTTTGCCTTTATCACATTGATTGAATGGAAAATTTTGTGTGGGAAAATTTTTATCCATGTTGTCACACCCTGAACTGAAGGTGGAAATGTTCAGCAGATGTAACGGGGAAAAATAACTTATCAAAAGGAATAGTTTGGGAACAAAGGATATACACAACCATCAAATACTCAATGAAATAAATTCCGGATGATTATGGTCTAATTTCCAAATTTTATAAATCAAAACAATAATAATGTAAAAAGTTTTAATTAACCTTTCAATCTAAAAATACTATTTGATTTTGACATCAATCAACTCTCAAAATTCTTCGCCTTCATTCTGATGCATAACTTTGATTTCTTGAAAAAAAATGTTCAACAGAAATGAGCCATCATTATCACTTACCACCAAATAAACATATAATACAACATGCATAATTTATATGTGCAGAACAAAACATTATAAGTAATAATCATACAAAATAAGATTTACTTCGTCAAAGGAAGTACCACTAAAGCTAAATTAGTTATAACAAAACGAAATAAGTTAGACAATTAATGTCAACAAATAACATAACTAATGCATCCTAGTGCAACTTGATTTATCCTTTAAATTTTACTTGCTTATTAATATTGATTACCAATCAAGTTAGGTACCATGAACTAAATCTAAATGTCACATGTTATACAAATATTCTTATCATTTGCACAAAAAGTTGATTACCCCAACTCTAACTTATGGTATTTGATAATTATGTAGCCAAGTTAACTCCCGTGAATCTGGACAATGGTGTACAAGAACAAAACAGTGGTATCGTGGACCATCAGGTATTCCGGACGAACTATGAAACCCATTGCCTTTGGACGAACTAAGCATAGGTCGGGGAATCTCAAATTAGCATATTTTCGAATGATACAGATGCAAATATGACTTGTACATGTCCAAATCCAAATGTCTACAAACAAATTTGCCATGGGCACAAATGTTTGCTCAAATTTTAAATTCAAATGATGCATGGCATTCTAAAACAAATGAGGTTTCTAATTAGATACAGTGATACACGGATAACAAGATTTAAACAAATTCTAAGTTTACATGAAACACAACATACAAATGCATCTTCAAAATGTAAAATTTATCAAACTATCTAAAGTTTATGTGCATGAACCAATATTCCAATTCCGAATTTGACAAATTTAACCTTAGAAAAAATCAAACTAAATACATAACTATGAGGATTTTTCTTAATTGAAGCTAATTATGAGCAAAATTATAAAATGTGCCAAAACCGTAGTACTTGTGAAATGAGAAATTTTCTTTAGTAGTATCTGTACTCAAAAGTTTATACAAAATTTATATATCTACTGAGGAAATGATAGAAGGGTAAGTTCCTATCTCTGAGAACTAAATAATAAATTAAAATTTTCATCTATGCTGGCATGTGCTTATGTACATGATAAATTAAATATCTTATACCTATCTTCACATTGAAGCTTGATTCTAATGAGAATATATCTATTATTTTTTAAAATAAATGAACAAAACTTCAATAGAGCATTGTCTACTATAAAAAAAGCATAAAAAATATGATGTGAAATTTTAAACGGTACATTATATGCTTGATACATGAAGTTAATCTTTGAAAGACATAACAATAAGGGCATGTGTCTAATTCATAAAAATTAAAGTTAAAATCTTCATATCTACATCTTCCCACGTTGGGGAGGACTCCAACATGTTGCAACATTACGTGTTACGGCATGTATAACAACACCTCCTCAATCTATCTCCACCTGATCCTAATAAAGATATCATAGGCCAAGGAAAGATGCCGGTGGAGGTGAGGGTGCCATCTCAAATATCTCAAAATCGTTGAATCAAACGTACATCTAAGTGCATAAGATATTTGATAACATATTCTCCTGCGTATTTACTTCAAATTTTTTTTTTAAACTCGGGGTAAGATCCAAGAGAACCAACCTTGCTTGAAAAAGCCCCAAATCGACTCCAAACAAATGTCGAACTCAAAGTCATGGTTCTGGAAGTCTTCAAGCATCTTTCCAAAAATGATCAGCCCTTTCCTTGCCTAGATCGAACATGAAATCACCCACTCAAGAGAATCGTCTGGAAGACGGAGGCTCCAAGATTGATTTCTTCTTTCACAACCAATATGAACCTTTCATCTCTGATCCTCCATGGTCCAGAACGTACAAGTGGGAGAGAGAAAGACTAGACGAGATAGATAGATAGATAGATAGATAGATAGATAGATAGATAGATAGATAGAGAGAGAGAGAGAGAGAGATGAAAAGGAGGAATTACTCTCTCTCTCTCTCTCTCTCAAGGAGTAGTTACGTAAGAGAGATGGGGATGCTTAGTGGACTAAGTGGAGAGGAATATAGGAGAGAGGAAGTTATGGGATGGGAGTGGTGGGGGGGAGAGAGAGATGACTCCAAATAAGTAAGTAAAGGAGTAACTAATTATTATGTTATTTAATATATAGTAATTGTTTTTTATACGGGTATTACACATGTCAGCTAGAATCTATCAGCTGATGTCTTTGGCGTAATGTTTACTTGTCCTTGCATTAGCTGTTGCAAGTAAATGTGCACTGAGCATAATTTTATGGAACTTTGTGTGCTAAATCCATAATTATGGCATTATTTTCTTCCAGTTTTAGTTCACCATATGTTGATCATTTTATTAAATATAATTATGAAGGATAAAACACAATAACACAGTTAGTATGGTCCGAGCACTGGTTAGCCAAGTTGTACATTATGAGACTTTGGAAGATGACAGATGTATGGTCAACTTTCTTTTCTACAGTTGTTTCTTTGTCAGGCTGTTGTATGTGGCACACTTCCAGAAGAGATCTGATGTATTCTTAGCCATAATGTGATCGAATTCAGTTTTTTCACCACCGTGATGGAACTTTCTTGCAGAAGAAATAAATTTAATATTTAAAAGTCAAGAAAAAAACTGTCCTTTTGTGGAACTTAAAACGAAGAGCCTGGACATATTTAGAAAGGTAATAAAGTTAAATTGGCATGACAGAATGGTGGATTTATGTACAAACCTTTTCTAATTCCAATTTGATTTCAGATCCATATTAGGATAGCATGCATTCTGGGGAGTTCCAATAATACAATTGCATTTAACCTATAGACAGGTATATGTGGATCTGCTGGATTGTTTAGTATGCCATTCTTTTCTTATTTGTTAGGTTATGTCAGAATATTTATAGATTTAAGCTACATTTGTTCTTTTGTTTGGATGTTATGGACTTATTTTTATATTTGTTAAAGATTGTATGCCTATATGACCACATAAGTTAACTCGTTTACCTATTGGATCCAAATAAATGCTGCTTACTTTTTCTTACATATGTACGTGTTGCATAAATAATCATTAATTTTTTATACTGTCTTTTTGTTCCAAATGTCATTTCATTCTAATTTGGCAGAAGTATAGCCGCGACCTCTTCCTCTTTCTGTACATTCTTCTTATCATAGCATCTGCAATGACTTCTCTCAAGAAGCATCATGATAAGTCAGCATTCTCCGGAAAATCAATACTCTATCTGAATAGATATCAGACAGAAGAATGGAAAGGATGGATGCAGGTATGGGTGCCCTTATATTTCCGAGAAATATGAATTTTAACATGCGATTTCCTTTATCCTTTGGTTTTAGTTTTGTCATCTAATTTATGCCATTTTCAGTCAACTATCGGTTGTACATTAGGTCTGTAATCACTTTTCTTAAATTAATGGACAAATGATTTGAGGACTCCAAATCCTGGAGTTGAAGAATATAAAGTTACCTTTTAGAATCTGGAATACAATTCGCATGTGGTGCTTTCACTACTTCATTAGGGGATTTGCCATCACAAAACTTTACCATCCATGTGCGAAACATGTGAAGATTATGGGAGCGAAGGCACCTCATCTAATTCCATGCTTTTCTTTACATAAGCGCATTCATGACAACAGATGCTATAACAACACGATGTGCAAATATATTTCTTAAATAAAATCTTCTTTAGCATTTTTGTGATGGCCTTACCTGTCAACTGAGCTAGTTCATAAACTATCTAAGCATTTGTCTATACTTTTGTCTCACTTTTTTTTCAAGTGCTTGTAATGAGTTCTTAATTACTAAGGTTGAAGTATATCTTTATTATCGATGTCGGAGTGGGAGATAAATCTTACATTGGTTATTCTAGAATAGTTGTGGTGCTTATATGTCATGAGCCCCTCAACCTTAACACCATATTTTTAATTTGTAAACATTGTAAGCTGGTAATAGAGCAGACACTAATCTAACTTAAATAGCTTGTCTCCTTTTATTTCCATTGCCCATCTTGGTGGCATGGTTCATAGAATTGGCTGATCTTCATTGGAGTCTACTTTTATCCTGAATCCCTTATAGAATTTGGCAGAATCGGCCCAGAATCAAGGATCGCGGGATCGGAATCGGTCCCTGGATCGGTGGGGACCGATTCGATCCGGATCGGATCGGATCGGTCCGATCCAGGCCGATTCATCGGAAGGAAAATCGATCCGGATCGACCCTTAAAAAAACCCTAAAACACCAAAAAAATAACTAAATAAGGAGGTAGATCTGATCCGATCTACCCCATTTTGGGGCGATTTCGGGCCCAAAAATGGCCCGAAATCGGCGCCACGGCGGCAGCTTGCCGCCGTGACATCTTTCCCGCCCTATCGGGCGGGGAAGACGACCTTACCGGGTCCATCGGACCCGGTAAGGCCAGGATCCGGTGACTTAAGTCACCGGATCCTCAACCGGTAGGGGTATAACCCTACCGGTTTGCGTATCGGGTCCATGGGACCCGATACGCTAAAATGCCGGATCCGGTGACTTAAGTCACCGGATCCTTCTGCCTACCGGGTCCGATGGACCCGGTAAGGTCGTCTTCCCCGCCGGATGGGGGGGGGAAGGGGCTGCCGCGGCGGGATGGCCGCCGCGGCAGCCTGTGGGTCGATTCCGGCGAGGGAATCGCCGGAATCGATCCGGAATCGACCGAATCGGTCGATTCCGGCACCGATTCCACCTACAAACATCGATCCGGACCGATCTTTGGTCCGGATCGGTAGTTCCGCCGGGAATCGGATCGGAGGGGTCCGATCCGATCCAAGAATCGGCCGATCCCGATCCGGATCGGCCGATTCTGCAACCCATGCCCAGAATTGGATCAGTCGATTTTTCTGAGTTGTTTTTAAATACCAATCTGGGCCAATTCTGGATCGGTTTTGCATTAGTAGGATCTGCCAATCGGCCAATTTTGGCCGATCTGATCCAAATTGGAATCAACTATGGCCAATCCAAACCCTAATTCCAATTCCACAATCCTTGCTTGGCAGTGAGGGGACTGTTGGAGTGGGAGATAAATTCCACATTGGTTATTTTAGAATAGGCATGGTGCTTGTATATCTAGAGTCTCCCGACCTTAACACCATGGTTTTAAAGTTGGTAAGACTCTAAAATAACTTGTGAGGTGGAAGGTCTATGGAGAGCTGTTAGCCATGTTCGCTGGGGAATGAAGAAGACTGGAGTTACTATATCTCAGAAATAAATTTGGGGAATGAAGGAATTAGAAGCTCAATTAAACAGCATTAGGTCCTTTAGAGAGACGACAGTCTCCTCAAGAGGGAAACCTGACATGAATTCTCAGATATGACAATGATTCAATCTGCTTCATGGGCAGGAACTCTTATGGTCCTGTAATTTCTCCTGAAGATTTGTATCTCTTGACTAGTGGAATGTTTGATGGTTTAGTAACTGGCAGAAGTTTCCATGTCAAGCATAACATTGTAGTTTCAGTCCCATTAATTCAATCACTTAATATTTTTGAATATGCAGGTAGCATCATTTTATGACTTTATTTACTGAAGAGCCCCTAGGGCCCAGCATCCTCACCCATTAACCACTTTCTTGCCTCGTATCTTTTGAATGCTCACTGTCAATGGTTATCGATGCATTGTTTATGTGTTCCCATATTCAACTTATGTCCATTTAGTCACCTGTTCTATTAGGCCCAGTCCAGTACTTATTCCTCTGCAGAGTTTTGCTTGGATTTGAACTTTGCTATAAATTAAACTCATCGAAACTACCTACATGTCTTCCCTGGAAAACATTTTCCGCCAATTTTACACTGGTGTTGATCTTTGGACTTGGGGGAAGATCAAAGTCGTAGTCGCAACATTCTATTTGCAAAAAAAAATAATAATATGATGTGCAACTTTGGTGAACCTGTTTCTGTTAAAGTTGTGTGGTACTACACCAAAATTGAACAAGCTGTAAAAAAACAGTTGGATTTTGAGAAGACGGGAAGCTTTAACGCAAGTGACTCTCTGTCACCCTTGTATGAAATTGAAGATGAATTCCAGGACAGGCAAGCTGGAAGCCAATTTATTTACCTATCAAGAGAAGCCTCTGTGGCTCAGCCTACTTTTTTCTCATTTTACTGAAACAAGCTGTCATATTAGTCTGATCACCTGAGTCCTGATGTTGATGTTTTCCATTTGTGTTTCTGAAACCTGACCAAAAGAAATGTTACATTGTTACTAAATGGTGCCCTATCATAGAGATAGAACTCAGATGGCAACATGAAAAAGCCAGAAGATCCAGAGGCCTGAATCCATTAAAGGAACCCAAACAACAAGAAGAAAACAGTAACATAAATTCTCTTCCAATCCCCCATGATGCTCATTACAAAATAAACATTTTAGCAGTTACAATCACCAGCAATAGCTCAATCCCAAACATGGATTCCGGAATCGGAATCGGATTCCAGGCCTTCCGGATCGGTCCGGAATCGTTTTTTTTTTTGAATTTTTTTTTCGTCAAAAAAATTCAAAAAATTCAGAAAAAATTCTAAAAAAATAGGAAATGAGTTAGAATTTTTTTAAAAAATAACCAATGCATTCATCCACAGGACCACATCGAATAAATACTAATGAACTCCAATTGAAGATTTGAAGGTAAATACATATTCCAATTCCATTGATTCAAAAATCAAAGAGTTGATACATCATCAAAAAAAAATTTACATCATATCAATCTACTACCAATATCTATGATATAGATGTGGGTCGTCCTCCTCTCCCTGCTGCTCGTGACGCTCCTCCCTCGTGCTCAGTCTTGTATACTGTCCGGGACCATATCCATATGAAAATAATGCCGATGCCATGCCATCAAGGTCGTATGGATCGGACTGCGGGACGACCGGGACGTAAGCAGAGGATGGTGGAGCTGGTGGTGTAATCCACTGCTGGTCAACCTGGCCAAATGCTGGATACTGTGGCTCCATAATATAAGAATGCGGTGTCTGCTCATCCAGCGTGTAATATGGCTTTGGAAGCCGTGAATCGGGGAGACTCGGTGCTGCCGCCGATGGTGCGTCGTCGGTATGCACTCCTCCTCATCATCAACTGAGGAGTGAGAAGGAGCTTGCGTGCTATCATCTGGGCTGACAGGACGCCTGACCTCTAACTTCCTTCTCTTCACCTCTTGACCATCTCTCGAAGTACCGGAAGGTCCGGAACCCAAAGTTTTTTTCAACTTTACAAATCCTCCCATTTTCCGTGCAGTCACCTTTGTTTTCGTTTTCCCGGTGCCGCGAATGGGTGAGTAGCGCTTTGGGGCCCGGAAGTGGAGGGCTAAAGGCTGCAGTGGTCGCTCCATAGCCGGGCAGAAGAAGGCCCTGCCTGAGCCTGAGAAGTAGATGGAGGTAAAGCTGGAGCATCTGGATATCCGGAATTTTTCCCGTGCAAAATGGACTTAAACGGATAGTTCACAACTTAAACGGACTTGTTCGGTCAGAAATCGCAAAGTTTAACGACACTCAGACTCGTCGGAAACGCGTAAGAATGGACGTACGAAGTTTTCGGCGAAGAAATCTTACCAAAAACCTTACAAAGATCGAAGAAGAGGTTGATTCGATGCCGGTCCGAGCTTGAATCGGTGGAATCCCTTGAAGACCAAGCTTGGAATCGCCGGAATCGCCGGAATTGCCGCCGGAATCGGTGGAATCGATCCAAGCTTGGACCCTGGATCGACGGAATCGGCCGGAATCGACGCTGGATCGACGGAATCGCGCCGGAATCGTCTGCGCAGTCTCCGTCCGCCGCGGGATCGACAGAATCGACCCCCGCGGGTCGATTCTGGCCCTAAAAGGGCCGGAATCGGTTCGATTCCCGGTCCAGAGTCGAACCGGGAATCGAACCGGGCCGGTTGACCCGGCCTTCCGAAGGAATTGGTCGGATCGACCGATTCCACAAGGAATCGGTCGGAATCGGATCGATTCCGACCGATTCCAGGCGATTCATTCCGATTCCGCGGAATTCTTCCCGGAATCGGTCCTTCCGCCGGGAATTGGATCGGAATCCACCGATCCGATTCCGGAATCGGTCGGAATCGGACCGATTCCGCCGATTCTGCAATCTATGATCCCAAAGGAAAGGACAAGCCTCTCTGAAGACCGACCTTGGATATCCCCAAACATTAAATTATGCAGAACAAATCAAGTTTTCTCTGAGGAAGCAGGCAAAAGAGAATCCAACATTTCTTGATCAAGTTGAGATGGTGGCATTTTCTAAAATTCGTGCTATCTTTTGTCATCATATGAAGTAATGTAATTGAGAGTTTTTCTCATGTATAATACTTTCTTGTATGCAGGTGTTATTTTTAATGTACCATTATTTTGCTGCAACAGAGATCTACAATGCCATTCGCATTTTCATTGCTGCTTATGTGTGGATGACTGGCTTTGGAAACTTCTCCTATTATTATATCCGAAAAGATTTTAGCCTTGCTCGTTTTTCTCAGGTTCAATCCTATCCTATTGTGACAGTTTTTATTGTTCCATTTCTTCATTCATAATATTTAAAAATTCTGGTGCAAAATGCAGATGATGTGGCGGTTAAACTTCCTTGTGGGATTTTGTTGCATTGTCTTAAACAATGACTATATGTTGTATTATATCTGTCCCATGCATACGCTCTTCACTTTAATGGTATATGGTGCACTAGGAATTTTTAACAAGTACAATGAGATTGGAACAGTGATGGCTGTGAAGATCATATCCTGTTTTCTGATTGTGATTTTGATTTGGGAAGTACCTGGGATATTCGAGATGCTGTGGAGCCCATTGACCTTTCTAGTCGGTCTGTAGACTGTCTGGACTAAATTCTTGTTTGATTCCTTCTATAACTATGGGACTGTCTAACTTCTTATGCTGAATTGCGGACAAACCTCACAGGTTACAAAGATCCAGATCCTTCAAAATCAAACCTCCCACTTTTGCATGAGTGGCATTTTAGATCCGGTCTTGATCGCTACATCTGGATTATTGGGATGATATATGCATACTATCACCCTACTGTAGGTCTCCTATTTGCCTCTGTAACCATCAACTATGCAAATTTATCAACATTTTTTTTCTGTTTTTTATGGTTTGGTTATCTTGTTCTAGATTGAGAGGTGGATGGAGAAACTTGAAGAGTCTGAGATCAAGCGAAGGTTATCTATAAAGTCAGGCATTGTGATGACAGCTTCGGTGGTTGGTATCATGATGTGAACTGTAAACTATTATCTACTTGGATTTTTAACTCAAAATAGACATTTAATTATCTTCTGATAGGTTGGTTATTTGTGGTACGAGTACATCTACAAGTTGGACAAAATCACGTATAATAAGTTCCATCCTTACACATCTTGGATTCCCATCACGTATGTTTCAATTTTTTGTTGGAACACTGAAATGCTTGCTCCTAAATGGCGTCAAACCCCTTACTTTATTTGCTTTAATGATGTTTCAGAGTTTACATTTGCTTGAGAAATTTCACGCAGCAGCTAAGGAGTTTCTCCTTGACCCTCTTTGCGTAGGTTTTACCCATGTTTTTGTCCTATTCTTTTGTCGTATATGACCAAATGAATTCCTAATTTTCATAATTTCCTGTTTTGCAGGTGGCTTGGCAAAATAACATTGGAAACTTACATCTCCCAAATTCATATTTGGCTAAGGTACTTGTGACTTGTCATGATTAAGGATTTACTTAGGTCACTCTCATGGATAAATTATAGTTCACTTAATCTAGCACTGCTTTAGTTCAAAAGAACGTATGTGAATCAGTGGATGTACAGTCACATACTGGGCATCTTCCATGAGTCACATGTCATAAGTTGCATCATCTAATGGCAGCACCGTGAAGTTTGATGTTCGATCTTTTTCGTCCTATCACATTGTCACTACATAGTTATGTCCAACAATTGCTTAGATTATGAGCATTAAAATGCTCATTCCACTTTCTGATGGGACAACTCACTGCCATTCAATTTTTTTTTTCGTTGAACTGCCATTCATTGAATAACAGGTCAAGTGTGCCTAATGGACAGCCAAAATGGCTTCTCTGTTTTATTCCAGACTACCCGATGCTCAATTTCATGCTTACGACATCAATATACCTTTTTGTAAGAACTGGCTTCAACATTTTTTGTGTACGGTTGCCAATTTCAGTCACACGTTTCAACACCTTACAAATTTGTTGTTTTGCAGATGTCATACCGTCTATTTGATCTAACGAACACCCTGAAGGCAACTTTTGTTCCTACTAAAGATAATAAGAAATTGCTGCACAATGTTCTTGCTGGAGCTTTGATTGCAGTTTGTCTGTACTGTATTTCATTAATTCTTCTCCAATTCCATCAAATAGTGGTAACTGGTAAACTCATGGAATCTAATCGTGTACACTGAATATAGAAATTTCCTTAACTTGGTATCTCTTGTAACACTGGTTTCTGTATGCAGGAATGACGGCATGAACCGAAGGATGACTTCTGCTTTAGGTGATTGTACCTTGAGGCAATAAAATCTGTAAATGAGTTGGCCAAAGCTCTGCAGGATTTGTTGCTTTTCTCTCAGAATCACGCGTTTCTCGGTGTTACACATGCTTCTGGGGTAAGAAAGGAGGAAACATCCCACAAGGAAAACGATGTTGTCTCGGTGAAGCACAGGTCTGTATATCCTTTTGCTGATACAGAAAAAAGGGTTGTATATCCTTCTGCTGATACAGATAAACAAATCATTTCTTTTATTCTTGGTTTTGGGCCTCTTACCCTGCATCATCTATTGAGAAGCAGGTAAAAGAAACATGGCCACGAGACGTCAACATTCTTGTGAAGTAGATTTTTAGTGGAATATCAACCTTCCATCTTTGTTCTCTGGATTAGGACAATGTCTCCACTTCTGCCCCCAACTGAGGAACCTAGGTTGAGGCAGTGCTTTTCAATGTTTTGCGGGAACTCGCTGTCTTCTACTGTTCTACATTTTCTGCAGCTTCCTTGTTCCGAAGGTTGTATCTCAGGCCTGTTTGATAAGACCTGTTTGGTTAATAATATCACTTTTAAAATTTATAGCACAAACAAAATAAGTTCTGTAATATGTTTCGACTCAAACATATTTCGACTCAGCACTATGTTTCAACTCAGCACTCACCGCAACCAATTGCTTGAAATTATTTATCAGATTTTTCATAATAAAATAATTTACTTGTAAATCAATTAAATATAAAACTAAATAAATCAGGTAAAATATTTGTAAATTCTATTAATCACTGTTTGATATCCCTTTATAATTTATATAATTTGGGATATCTAATTTTCTCTTTTTCTTAAAAATAGACATGGTGATGTTTTATAGTTCAACATAGATGTTGCCTAGGTCATATATGTCTTACATAGTTCATCTTCTTCAATATCTTTTAACTTATGAAATATTAATTCTCTTAATATAATTTATATTAAACTTTGTTATCTTCTCTTTATCTTTTATATCTCTAACAAAGTTGTCATGAAAAAAAAATCGAAACAACTTTTCATCTTTCTTGAATATCATCATCTTTGATAAAAATCTTTTCTTCTCTGTTCGTAATACATCTAACTTGGTTAAGGTCCTGCGACCACTCCCTCATTCTCAGTAATCCATAAATAACCTTTTCACTTCCTTTACTTCGAAATTTCACCGATATCTGTTTAAAAACCTCAGCTGTTGTCAACCAATTGTCTTCATTTTGACCAGCTTCCCTCTCTACGATGAAAAAGATCTAACCTTTAATATATATCTATTTATTAGTAATTCCCAAGTTTCATCCGAGAAGAACTAAAAGCTAAATCTTTGATAATATATCTTTTTTTTTTTTTTTTGGACAATGGCCTAGTGGCCACGGACGCCCACAGCGCCGTGGGCAACGGAGGTTCGAACCCTCGTTCGAACCCCACACGACACCCCCCCCATGGGGGCGCCTGGCTCTGACGCCGCCAGGAAGCGTGGCCAGGACCTTGCGCCCCCAAGTGTAACCTTCTCAGAAATGGTACACAGTACGTGCGATCTCCCATCCCATCAATCTTTGATAATATATCTCACATCATACAGAAAACTTTCTCCATATAGGGAATTTTCTACGCAAGATGATGGGATGGGAGATCGCACGTACTGTGTACCATTTCTGAGAAGGTTACACTTGAGAATTTTATAGATAGCAAGATCATGGAAAGTCTTACTAAAATGGCCGGGATAAAAGATTATTGTCACAAACTAGCCACATCTGAAAGATCTCGTTCCGACTAGAGCAACAAGCACCAACTATCGAAACCGCTGCATCCGATCGTAAAGTTAGAAATAAGTAATAATCACTAAGAAGTTTAGAAGGGTCGTCATCTCTGCAGGGAAGCCTCCTTGCACCCCCTATGACTTCAACCATAATTAACCAGACAAAACTTAAAATGTCTGGACTCTGAACTATCGGTAACCCACTTCTTTACAAGGATACAAACGTTTTTCCAGGCAAAAACAGGCCTGCCAAGATTCCTCGGAGTTGAAAAATATTGACAAGATTCTGTGTAAATGAAATAACATTACTGTAATTAGGCTACATACAACTACTATAGATAAGAACAACGTTGCAAGTCCTTGAAGCGGTAGTGAGAAGGTGGACCGTGGACAGGCGCCTCTACAAGAGATATTGCCAAGATCACTTTTCCTGCAAACAGCCAAACAATGTGGCAACGCGTCCTATAGCAACATTATGTAGGCCGTCCAGTCCTCAAATAAGCAACTTTCGATGTTTGAGAGGGGGATCTAAACATAAAGTTCTCAAACTGCAGAACATTGAGCATGATACGTATACTTGATTGAATAATATTTCAGCATGCGGGCAAATAATCTCCATAATTTTCCATAATTTTCTAGCAATGTGGGATTTTATTGATATTGAAACTACAGGAAATTTTTGTTTAAAGCAGCTGGTGCTCCACAGACAGGCCAATGATTCCAGATGCTATAGAGAAAAAGGGTGAGTTTCTCTCTGAAAAGGAATATTCCGGCTGCCTGCTTTCCTGAAACATTCAGGACAATAAAGAGGGAGCATGATAACAAAATTTTCAAGGAATCCATGAGAAGCATGAATATTGCTAGGAACTGCATCAATTTTCTGCATCAATGATAATTCTGCAAACATAGGGCTATAAATCCAATTTCGGTGGAGATCGATTTATTGTAATGATTTCAGAGTATTTAACGGTTCAGGCGCCCAGATAACAGTCTACTAATTCGCTGGAAATTCTTGCTATCTTGAATATATTTTCCTCTATGTTATAATAAACTGTTGGGCTCAACCACCTACAGAAAAGAATAAACGAGGAAGAAATATGCAAACCCCAAATAAAGCAACTTTATTTCATTATATACCTTATCATGTCTAACCGGAACAACAAACATGAGATTTTATAAAGAAACAGAAAACACAGCTATACTGATAATAAAACTTTAGCATGGGAAACTGAGATATATATATATATATATATATATATAAAACCAGATACATTAGTTAGGTAAGTTACTTCTTCCAGAGTGAAGAAATGGGGATTTACACAACTAGCCGCCCAACCATATGAATGATGGCTGAAGGATTTATTTCTACAAAAGCACATCAAATATGGCTCAAATTCTGTGAGCGTGGACGAAATAACGAAAGTGAACTTAAATCAACTAGACAAATACTGTTATTCCTTGTTGAATCTTTCTGCAATTATGGGACGAACATCATCCACATCTACCAGCCTTTCCAGAAATGGAAGCAATGAAATCAATGCACAATCTGAGAGATCACCAAACCAGCTCTTAATTGGTATCCCATTGTTCACTTGCAAGCGGAACACCTGTAATAACAAGAAATTGGAGGACTTGAATAACTAAAAGAATCAAATAAAATAATGGACATCAGTGACTATTAACATGGAATAATATGTCACATCAGAAACTTATGCCATGTTTGGTGAGAGTATAAAAAATGATACTATATCAATTTTGATATTGATATTTCTGAGGTTAGAGTATCAATATCAAAATTGATACTATTAGTCAAACACCTTCTGATGATTTGTAGCAATATCATCTTTAAAATTGATAGTGATAGAGGTGTCTAATACTGTTACCAAACAGGGCCTTAACTAGCAACAAACATCACCCAGATTCCAAAACAAGGGGAAAATACGGGATAACCCCATGAAATAAACAACTAATTTTGTGATGAGAAGCATTCAGAAAGTATGCATCACAAAGCACCAACTTTTATGCAAATAAACTTCATTCAGATGGACATCATAAAAAGCATATGTAATAAACAGCTATATTCGTATGCAAATAATTGACCATAAGGTGTTGTATCACTCTACTCCAAGAACTAGAGGAAACCAAAGTCAAAAAAATCATGCACAGTAATATAGACTCCTCAAGGACAGAAAAGCCTCATTAAGGATGAAAAGATTACAAGAAGGGAGACATGAAATACAGATGAAAACCCCATTCAACATGGTTAAGTGCTAGTGATAATGGAGTTGCAGCCCTACCAAATGTGCAAAGATTCATGCATTAGAAGGCTAACAATTATTACTCTATAATATGCAATTAAGTCTACAAACTCCGTGTTATCTTTTCATTGTAAAATAAATATCTGACGCTAGCAAAATGCAGCTTATCACATTTTCTCAGCTTTTTCCTTCCCCAGTATATCATATTATCAAGGACATTCAAACCATTTTTCCAGCAACACTACTGTAATCTCCTATAAAGTCTAGTACAGCTGAAGGTAACATTTTCACCCTTTAACTCTTCATCCAATATTAATTTATATGGAATATCAACGTAAGCAAAAATTAGTTAAATGAAGTACTTGGATAGAATAGCAAGCTAAAAAAAGATAGAAATAACAAGCACAAAGCAAATAAAAAACTTGACGAGCAGTGAACAATGAGAACAGAGAAATACAGAGGTTCCCTTTCATATACTTGGATCAGCAACTTGTTTCAAGATTAACAGCATGGTTCTACGGTAATTTGGATTAAAACAAATTTCAGCAAAGGAATGTATGAAACTGAAAGCAAGATATGGTCTTTTTCAATCTTAGGTGCAAGCAAATTGCAGGACATGAAAAAAATTTGGCCAAAGATACTTCCATAACTAATATGTAAAATCAACTCTTCCTTATCTTTATAGTGTACTTTTGCGTTGTTTATTATATTAAGCTCATAAAACACTTCCAGAAGTTCATTACCAAGTGGAAGTAAACTACAAGCTTTAATAAACAAAAGGTAATAAAAAACTTATTTAAGCATGATGTAAGACATTTATTGGCAATGCAACTAGAATGGCCATCAAAACTTTCAGAGCTTCAGTTGTGATGTCCATCACAACGAAATTATATTCATGAACAACCATGATGGCATGCATAGCTTAGATAAGACAATGACAGTTAAACAGGGTATTTCTTGAACAATATGCCAAACTCGCACCTTAACAGAAGAGACGTGACTGACATATATAAAAGATTTATATTTCCACTAAAAGCCTAAAAGCTAGTCAAATCTACTTAAGGCATTCATTTCAATTACATTATTGATCATTAAGAAAAGCAAGTTGGTAAGCCGCTTTTTAATAAGAATAGTGGCAAAATTTTGGAATCCTTGTGACGCCGAAAAGTTTTAAAAGATGCATTTGGCAAAGCTTCATGAATTGAAATAAAAGCTTAGGGAAGGAATATCTCCCAACCAAGTCCACAGGCACACTGGCATACAGAATGTCAAGATTAGAATGGTCATTGAATTGGAAAATGTATCGTCAAGAAAAACACATGGTCAGATACATAAAACACCGCCTATGATAGCTTAACTTAGCTGTTATCATGGTCATATTTATCTAAGAAACACAAAATGAATCAAGCAGAATAAATAGTCAAATTGGTGCATTTGGCAAAGCTTCATGAATTTAAATAAAAGCTTAGGGAAGGAATATCTCCCAACTAAGTCCACAGGCACATTGGCATACAGAATGTCAAGATTAAAATGTTCATTTGAATTGGAAAATCTATCATAATGAAAAAAAACATATGGTCCGTTACAGAAAACACTGCCCATGATAGCTTAACTTAGCTGTTATCATGGACATAAACACAGAATCGACCAAGCAGAATAAATAGTCAAATCGGTGCCCATTCAACTACTAAATAAAAGATTACCTGTGGACAGTTATCAATGATGATCACTTTTGCCAAGTCAACTCCTAAAACTGTCAGGTCTTTTGTGTAGCTACCATCTAAAAATATGCATGACTCCCGATAAATTCGCCGGGAAATTAATTTTCTACCAGGATCTAGTATATCCAACAAGTGTTCAGCATAGATGCTTTGACTAGCTGTAAAGATGACAATTTCAAACATCTGTGCAACCCTTTCCAGGAATAGGTGTAGATATGGCCTCTGTCTTACATAAACAGTATGCTCTTTCATGTTAAAATATACAGGAAAAGTGAAGTCTGCATCAGGACAATGCTCCAACGTAGAGTGAACGAGAGTTTCTGTAGGTAAGTAAAAGCTGGCAATTAGAGCACCACTTGACGTGAGAACAGTTTTTTTAATGCAAATATAAAGTATAGCATTTAAACATCAACATCGTCAATCAATACAAGTTTCCCAAAATTTTGAGATCTATTAGGTGCTAGATTTTTAAATTGTGTTGCATGAGAAGTTCATGCAGAAAAAGCGTAGCAGATAGAAGAAATGTGTAGTGTGATACAGACATAACATAAATTAAAATAAATGTAAATTTATTCATGTGAGGTCATGAATAGCAGTGTACAAATAGAGAAAAAAGATAGCAAAATAACAAAAATCTAGACAAGGTTTAAACAATCAAGTTCCAATAACATCAAAACACACACACCAAATATCAATGTAAAAAAATGATGTAGTAACCAAAAAAATACAATAGAATGTCCAGGGAAATGTAGCCAACATCAGTACAAATAAAAATGACATGCAGATACGGCACATACGACTTGGGGATAACTTGGAGTCTGAGATGTAGGACTGGAGGAAAGACAACATTCAAAGTTGAGAGGACCTTTACCCCAGTGACTCTTCTTTCCTAACACTGAAATATTGCCCACTGCAGATAAAGTAAACAGCGTATGGGACTGGCAGCATAGCACAGTAATCTAGAGATATTACTTAACATGCAAATGATGCCGACTTCAGCAATACTACGTATCAGGCTCATGCAGCCAACAGTTCAAAATAGGGCTTGGAATGTGATCTCCCGAGAATCTTTCTCTCTACGCATCCGAGAAATAGGATTGCTGAAACAAGAATATCTATATAGTATCTCTGATACCTTGAGTTCCTCCACCTATTACTACCCCTAACTTGTTAGATGGCCTTTTTAATGTTGTTTCATATATTGTCCAATTTATTATGGAATCCATCCAAATATTTATATGGATATTATTGTTTGATAAAATTTAATAACTTAATATTTTTATGACTATATGTATAATTGACCCAAGATGTCATCACTCTTATCCATATTATTCAAGATGAAGTTTATGTCTAATATAAGATCCTTATATGTCTCTTGTTAACAATAGTTCACCTTCTCTGTGTTTGTATTTTCTTTTGATTCTCTCACAACTTATTTTGAAAATATTACATGACATTTTACACTTAAACATACATATTGATTGGTATTTTTGAGATCCAATCTCTTGAGATTTTTTCGAGATTTCTTCTTTTCAATCTCCATGAGATAAAATCAAGATGCGAGATGACAATCTTTGGGTAAGGTACACCCTACATAAATAAAATCCGAGAACCGATCTCCCGAGATTTTTCCTAAAATCGGATGAGATCTCTTCTCTTTCACTCTTCTAAGACGAAACCGAGATCCGAGATAACAATCCTTGGAATAGGGTGGCCAAAGTTCAGTCTCAAAATTCTAATGCAATGAACAACAACCAACGTGATTGAAATTGAGAAACCGGTGACATTGCATGGGAACCTGAAAATGATCTACACACCTAGCACAATGATGGCATGCATGGGGTTGTTAAACACATAAATAATAGAGAACACCACTCCCTTATTAGGATAAGGATGTCCCTAGAAAGTCCATAGCATTCAATTACTGGGTGAAGAGGCCTCTGCTTGCAGCAAATTAACTCAGCATAAACAAATCATCGACCTAGGTCTTGAAAAAGAGCCCTAAACATCCATGATGCTTCAACATTTGATACAAAACATCATGTCAGAGGGAGAGTTGGTAATCATCTATGATTTATCTTGGTACCTTTCATTTTGGAAGGCATCCCACAAAGTAATATCATTTTTGTGGAGTGGCCTTGTTATTAAGTGTTGTAGTTATCGCCATTTTACAATTTTACTTTCACAATGAATGCACTCAAGGAGCATATGTGGCAGTTTTCATGTGATAACCCAAGTCCAGTAATAACTTCATCCCTTTCTTCCAAACCTGGACATGCCAATGAACGGATGAAGTAAATAACTGTGATTAATCTTCAAGTCAAGTAATAATTTCACCTCCTTCAGTATTTGGAACATGTTTATCATAAGCTTAACAGTTGATACTCCGCTGGGAAAGAAACTTTATATGAAAGTATCGTCTCTGGTCAGCATGGCTCAACCAAGAAGTCAAGAACTGAAATTTCCTTTTAACTGAATGCTTTTGATAAATTGTGATATTATATAGCCTTCAAAAAATTCACAAGAAAATAAAAGATAATTTCTCTCTTTAATGAACTTCAACTATCTCATATTTTTCCCTCGCATTAATTTTTGAATTTAATATGTCATGTGCAAGAATACAACACCAATTAACACGTGTCATATCCTGGAGGGTAATCAATGACCACAATTCATTGGAAGTTGGAAGTATATCTAGAAGACAGAGAAGAAAACAACCCTCCCCCCCACACCCAACAAGGAAACCAAGAATGTTACTTTCCCCTCCCCAGTCACCACAAAAGCACTCCTGAAGAACAAAAACCTTCCATTTCTGAAGATCAACAAGCAAAGAGTTCTGCAAAGGGTACAACCAGAAGAAAACACCATCCAGTCCTTGATAAAGGCAATCACTATTCTGAAAGATTTAGCATTGAAATGAAAGCTACACAAACAGCATTTATTTCCCTAAATGCATAAATTTCATCTCTCTCACAACATAGCTAGAAGGCACGTCTCATCAGTCCTGATTATCTTTGGCAGATATAAGGTATTCCAATTGATAATGAGCACTTGGATGTCAGTAATATCTCAAAAAACAACCCCCATCAGCTTGCTTAAAATCCAGTAACATCTTGATGACGCCACATATGCCAAAAATGTGAGACAGAGTTCCAATATGCAAACCACAAGAAATAAAAATAAAAGATTTGGAGGTATCTTTTATATATAATAAAAAATTTAAAATTTATATCGTGTTTCGGATCTAGCAAATATCATTAAATAAGTTTAATGTAATCTCACAGTTTAAATTAATCTTACTATTTGCTGGTAATAATTTATAGAAAACTATTTTCGTTTGAAAAATGTAGCTATTTCATCAATTTTTTCTTTCTTCAACTGTTTCTCTTTCCATACAAATGCTTGCATATTTTGACCATAAAGCAAAAATATCCCTTTACCGACAGTGCTTGAACTGTAAGCTTTTAGAAATGTAGTCAATATTCTAACTACCAAGTACATTGTGCCATTGCATCCGCAGATAATTCAGGCTGTCATAGTATGTAAAGCAGCAATTCCCAAGAAATTTAAAAAATGGATCTACATTTGAAAAGCAAGCATTGCCCTAGTTTAATGAAGCAAAGGATGACATCTTGCATCTATCCATCTTCCAGGGAGGCCCAAAGAGAAGGATATAAGAGAGATCTCAAAAAAATCCCTGAAGATCTGATTTTGTAAGGTTATCACAAATGTGGGACAACATTTACAGTGTGCATCATAACTTGTACACCAGCATCCTTCCCATCCCTCTCGTACTCGGAAAGGTCCCCTCAATACTCTATTGCCCATATAGGTCCACAGGATATAGAGGAAACTATCTCACAATGTTCTGAAGTCAGCTCACATACCACTTCAATGGCAGGGAGAACCAGGATTCCAGAACAACTGTGCATGGAAGAAGACGGCTGGGATCAAGTAGGAGTGCCATGAGCATTGTGTGTGGTAGAAGTGCCAAACAGGGAGGATCAAGCAAAGAGGAACAGGTCCAACAGGATCACTTCATTGACATGTTGGGCAAGGTCAAGCAGCCAAAGTGTGGAAAAGGGAAGAATCATGAATTAATCCAAGAATATGAAGCCATCTGCCAGTGTTGTAGGATGATGAGGTACAATGCCTCATAAACAACATAGAAAAAGAAATGAACTTAGAAGATGCACAGAGGAGTTACGCTGCCCATAGATGGTTGCTGTTGCCTACTCGGGATTGCATGTATGACAAGTACCTTAATCAGGAATGACCAGATTTGCAACATACCCCTGGACCTGGAAGATCAGTGTCAGACAAAATCAGTCTGGAATTGGCTGATCCAATCAAGTATAGCCCAATCCCAGCAAAAATCAGCCCCAGATTCCCCTCCTGCCAGTCGATCCCTATCTGGGATTGGGTGATTCCTGATCCGGTAAACCAAGGCAGCTCCAGGTTTCAAACCATGGCAAGACAGAATCTTGAAAGTTGGGAGATTGCAAACCATATAACATAAAGAATATAGTCTAACGTAAGAAAATATATGGAATCGGTTTAAGACCTCTGAAAAAGAAATATTCCATTTACAGTTGTCAGTTTCAAACTTACCGGACCTTCATGCTCAAATGACATTCAGAGCACACTTTTGATTTTCCATATGGTAGATGGAAGAAACTTAAGAAAGCACCACAAGATTAGGACAACTTGGAAAGGATAAGGAACTAAACACAATATGACCAATAAATTTGTAGTGTACAACTTTGGAGACATCTCAATCTTGGAGATATCTGATCTTCCAATATACATCCTATTTTGAAGGCTTGCTTCAGACAAATAGATGTTATCAAGTGATTTAGAAAGGTGATCATGGGTAATGATCAGTGATCTTTGGCTGGTTAGACTGTCCGGAATCCTCTTAGTATGACTCACTCTCTCTCTATCTATCTATCTCTCTATCTCGCTCTCTCTCTTCAACGTTGTGCCTGACATGATAGCATCAGGAACTCCTATCAGCCTACTCACAGAGAAGGTGTTCGGATCCCTAATATGAAGATCCAGCAGTTCGTAAATAGGCATCCATCCTTAGTAAACAGGATGCATGAAGATAATAGATCTGTGAAAAAGCAACTTCGTACAGGATATGCCTACAGCATCATTCGTGATGGATGTCCATAACTTAATTGAGCTCACCATATGCAGCAATCTCTTATGAATAAATTACCATGATGACAACGCATGGTCACACACCTGGCCACAGTCAATCTCACGTTGTTAGAATCTCATCTCATCCCTTAATGGAAAAATATAAAAGTCTATAATTATGTGAGTTCATTGCCAGTGTTCAAAGAGTTTGTCTTCTCCATATTTGCATATCAGGGACCATGGCTTGCCGGATCAGCCACGAGTCCGAACTGATCCAACCCTAAAGGCGTCCTCGCCCAAAAGCAGACCCATATCCAAGCCATTTGCAACTTCAAGGTGTGGATTCAGGTCTGTGGAATGGTCCCATTCCAGAATGCTGGGATCAATAAGTGGGGGATCTGCAAATCGAGTCCACATAAACCCAATTCATCATCATCTTTGCCCGTGGAAGATGCAAGGCTGGTGGTTGCCCATCTCCCATCCCTCCCCCCTGCCACCCCTCCAGATGTCAGTTGGACCAAAACAGCCAGCACTGGCAGATATAAGTTTTAGTGATTTTCCTGTTCTTTTTTGTTTTGTTGTTTTCCCTTAAAAAATGATCCAGGCTGATCATGACCAGGAAATCCTTGGAAGGACTCCAACTAAGGGTCCGTTTGGTTTGGTGTAATAGTGAAAACGTTGAAAATGTTTTACACCGTATAGACTTTTCAAGGAAAAGGAAATACAAATATCTTGTTTGGTACACCTAGAATTAATTTTTCTTGACAAAACTTTTAACTATTTGGTTTTATGTAAAATATTTTCGGTTCATTTTAATATACAAGTTAATTATATGAAGCCTTTTTTTAGTTATATGATCTATTAAAATTCTTTACTGACTTTTTCAAGTTAAGAATAACACAATGAAAAAATAAACTATTTTCTTGACAACTAACCATATAATTTATTAGTTTTCATTATAAAATAATTATATAATAAAATATAATTATCAAGAACACCGTGTCCAACTCATTGCAAGTAAATATATCAAATATTAAGGTTGCAATTGGTTTGGAGTAAAAAGAAGAAGAAGAAACATATAATTAAATTTAAAAAAAAATAAAATTTAAATCATCTATTTTATACTGATTAATATAATATTTACAAAAATAATTATTTGGCTGTTGGTAAAAGTTATTTGTATAATAATAATTATTATGTGTATTAGTATAGTCTACTAGTGTTTTTATTCTATCTTTAACATTATTTGGTATATGTTGTAGATGTTTGTATCTAAATAAATAATTTTTTAGCATCACTAGGAATTAAAAATAATCCTTTGTATTAACTAGTTTTATTTGTCAATTTAAAAAATTAAATTCAATATGAGTGACTAATAATAAATTTAATTTATTTGAATTATATCTAACTTAACTACCATGTATATAGTTCCACCTGGCTTGGTTCCGTAGCAAGTACCTGCTGGCCGAAAACGGCATCCGGGTAATTTTGTGGGATGCCAAAATCCTGATTTTGGAGGAGTCAATGCATCAACTTTTCAGTTGACTCATAATTTACGTGCAAACAAATGATAAGTTGGAAATAGTTTCCGGGAAAAGTTCATGCATTTAACCTCTTTTACGTGGATCCAAATGGATCCTAAGATGAAGGTCAGACAGAGACTGAAGGAAAATTGTTGGACATGATGGTTTCATCTCTAAACCACCAATTAGTCGCTTTAGAATTAAAAGAATGCCAAGATTTGTCTCATGTCTGTACTTTAATTCATAAAGGCACAAAAGGGTAGGCTACTTTGTCTTCGATTTAGAGAAGAGAACTCTTCATCATTGTATCTGCTGCTGTTAGCAGAAATTCTTGATATTACTGGAGTGCAAGAATTGCCATCATGCATCTCCAATTCATCTTGGGAGGGATGGAAAGAAGAGATCTCAGGAAACTCTCGGCAGATCAGACTTTGAAAATGTTATTCTAAGTGAATGTATGAGTGTAAAATAAGATGATAAAATCTTCAAAAGGGGACAAGATCGAAGACAAAGGACAGGGACAACCCAACAAGAAACTAAGACTGAAACATAAGAAAGGTGAGGATCGTCCACAAGGGATGCATCAAAAAATTTGGAATCCTAAGTAGGGTCTAGACGTCAACTTGACCAATGTAAGAAAAGATATAGAGACAACTTTTTAAAATCTTGAGAAATTGATGCAATATCTTAGATCATATATAATCATATAAAATGTTAATTTATAAAATATGATAGAAAACGAGAGAATAATACCTTACACTTAACCCATTACTTCATTAAATTTAGCTATTAAAAGGCATTGCCACCCGTGGAATGTGATCTCCTGAGAATCTCTCGAGATCTTTCGAGAATTTCTTTCTCTCCACGCATCCGAGAAACGAGATCACTGAAAAAAAAAATACTTATATAGTACCTTTGATACCTTGATTTCCTCCGCCTCTTACTACCCCTAACTTGTTAGATGGCCTTGTTAAGTTTGTTTCATATATTACCAAATTTATTATGGAATCCATCCATTATTGTTTGATAAAATTTTATGACTTAATATTTTTATAATTATACATGTAAAATTGACCCAAGATGACATCAACCTTCTATTGTTCAAGATAAAGCTCAAGTCTAACATAAGATCCCTTGTATGTCTCCCGTTAATAATAGTTCACCCTCTCTGTGTATGTACTTCTTTTTAATTCTATCATAGTTATTTTAATGTTTGATATGAGTTCCCTTGTCCTTTTCGAAGAGATTACATGTTATTTTCCACTAAAACATGCATATTGATTGGTATTTTCAAGATCCAAACTCTCAAGATTTTTCTGAAATTTCTTCTCTTCAGTCTCCATGAGATAAAATCGAGATGCGAGTCTTTGGGTAAGGTATACCCAATATAAATGAAATCAAAGATCTGATCTCCCGAGATTTTTTCAAAAATCTCACAAGATCTCTTCTTTCACCCTTCCAAGACAAAGCCGAGATCCAAGACGGCAATCCTTGTTGCCACCATCTTTTTTAAAATATTGATACAAAGCACACCACCAAATTCTTATAAAACTAATAAAAGTCAGCTCGAGATTATAAAAAAAGGCAATGTTACCAGACTAAATCAGAAGAGATTAGAGAAGTTTCTGGATGCAGTGATCAATGTGTAAAATGGATAGATTTTGACCAAAATAAAGTCACAGATTCAGCTGTAGAAGAGAAGGGTCTTACACAAGTCATAGACCAGATGACACTGCAACGGTGAACCAAAGAAATGTAACAAACCATGGTGCCAATGCCAGATGTATCAATACATGCAAGCAGGAATTTGGAACAAAATAGTCCATAAAAAGTAAAATTAAATGCCAAGGACCAGAAAAAGGTATAAAATTAACCGTATTTCAAGGCAGTAGCATTTGCTCATGCATTAATATTAACAAGGATGTGGAAAAGATGCAGAATATTCAACTTTGTGCCCTCATATCTCTAATTAGTACCTATGTGGCCAGTTAAAACCAGCACATAAATTGCAGAGAAAAAAAATTTGGAACAAGTTTCACATCTAATGCCATGTTTGGTTAGAAAAATAAATATGATATTATATCATTTTTTATATTGATATTTCTAAATAATAGAGTATCAATAACAAAAGTGATACAGATAGACCCTTGTATTACAATTCATTCCTTGTTTATACTACAAATTTCAAATTGATATTAATACCCAGACACCTAGTAATGATTTGTATCAATATCAACTGCAAAATTGATAGTGAAAGAGGTGTTTAATATAGTTACCAAACAGGGTGTGAGTTAGAACTCATCAGAGGTAAAAAAGAGGCAGGCGTCAAAACAGAACATAAAGAAAACATCAACCAAACATCACAATATGTTCAATCGCAAATAAAGCCCTTTCAGGTTTCATTCCATACCATCCAAGTCAAGTACCAAGGTTATAGCTTCTCTTTTCGGTGTTCCTTTTGGTAACAACATTGGCCAGCAGGATGAGACTGTCTCTGGAAAATCTGGTAATTTTTTGATACATAATTGTGGGTCAAAAGAACCCAAATCATCAACATTCCATAGATGAGCATCATCATCAGATGAGGATGAAGATTTCATCTGATGAATAGCTAGATAAAGGCAAGAATCATCTGAATTAACTGCAGCCTCTTCAACGGAGTTCTCATATTGGACATCACAGCCGTGTCTTATTCTTTCAATAAAAGGTAGTATCATGCATCTCTCTGGGAGGTCAAACATCATATCATAATCAGCATGATCATGGTCAGTGCAAAAATCAGGCATCGCATTGGAAAATCCTATGCTCTCATCAAACGTCAAATTAACAGATAAATCAGGAATAGAACATTCTATTGCACTGGAAGGTCGGCAATCATTCGGACTACAACTGCCATCTTCACTGTCATCAGGTACAAGGTGTGGCAAATTAGTTTGCTCATTGTCTGCAAAAGTAAACAAAGATCAAAAATATAGAAAGAAACAAAAATTATTTCCATGCTGCAAGAAATTTTTTTTTCCATACAATACATAAGTATTTACCTTGTTAGAATCATAAGAGATATTATTTCTTTAGACGAAAAAAATACATGACAACAGAACAGACTGGCGTAAAAAATAATATCCAGTGTAGACCCCAGAAAACATCAACACTAACCAAATTTGTCTATTGTTTTAAAGTGATGAAGCCCAGAAAATTTTCACTTCTGAATAAACAGAAAATATTCATATTTCTTCCTACTATAGTATGCCCATTCCAGAACAGAACCCTCCTAGCCCGTTGTAAATAGAAAAATTAACGGTTATGGACTTTTGGGTAACAAACATTTTGATAAATATGAGAATGATTTAGCAGCTATTTTATATTGATAACCTGTTACATAAACTAGTAGACACAAATTTTGGATGTATTCTATTTGTATCTTGTATTGTAAATAGGTTTTTTCTTATCTACATCCAAATATATACATTGTCAGGCATATCACTAGTCTCTACAAAGTTTAAACTTTATCTTTACTTACCTAGAATTAATTGAACTCTGCTCTAGTTAAGATGAGCCTGAAGAACAGGGGTGACTTAACTACAGAGCCATAAATGTGTCAAGCTACAGTCCGACATTTTGTTGTGGTGCCCCAAAAAGAACTTAATTTTCTCAGTGAAGTCAGTCAAAAATTGAGCTTGGTTGGAATAAAGGTTCAGTGGGGAATGAAATGATTGTGGAATCAGAATTAGAACCCAGATTGGTGGGTGCCAATTCTGATTCCAATCCAGATCGGATTAGAAAATCTCCCAATCAATGAAAGAAAAACCAATAAGGAATCGGTCTAGATCAGTCCTTCAAACAGCCAAAAAATAAAATAAAATAACATAAAAAAACTTCTATCTCCATCATTCCCGTGAGATTCCAGTCCTATCTGGCTCTTTTGGGGCTGGGATAGGGGCAGAAATCAGTCTTGTTTTAACTGGTAGTAACACATCGACACCTTGGTCAGGGAAGTTGGACCCGATAAGACAAATCACATAGCGGGCATGATGGACCCAATAGGACCATCTTCTGCCGAGGTCTTGATGGCTGATTCTGGCGAGGAGTCGCAGAATTGGTCTGAAATCAGTTAATTGAGTCAAATCGGGACTTTCAACTGATTTCAGTCAATTCCATCAAGAGTACAGCTAGAATCAGGACTCAGGGCCAAAGATCGATGGGTGACAATCTGATCTGGAAATTGGCTAATTCTATCCATATCGGCCGATTCCACAGTCGATGGGGAAGTGGCTGTGGAATTCTTTGTACCCTATACAAATAAGGTTGTTATTATGGAAAATTTGAAGGGCAAGACTTCCAACACGATCATATCTGCACACATTGTTTCCAGTAGTCGGTGTCGTGTATTTTCTGTGGTATCAAGTCCAAAGACATTGATCACTTGTTCTGTTGTTATAGAATTATCGAAGTTATCTAGTGCACCTTGTTTAAAAATTGAAATATACAATGGAAAGAACCAAACGATGTTGTATCTCTGATTTGTGGGAGAAAAGCAATGCTCATAGAAAACAGAAGTTTTTGAAGTATGTTTCTATGAGCATTGCTTTGGTCCATAAAGTGGGCAAGAAACAAAAGAACTTTTATGACTATTTTAAGCATTCTGCAGCAATACTCCAGCTGATGCCCTTTTCTATCAAAGATTGGGAGTTTGCAGGTTCTAGTTCTAAGCTGGATGGGCTAATGTTTAGGGAAAAATTATTGAGTTAAAAAAGTTGATGATTTAATTTGACTTGGATGACTACAGCCTTGGTAGTGGTCTAGGCACCAATCTTTCCTTATATCTTTTCTCTTTTCTTTCATTCTTGTACATACTTTTGCCTTTTATAGTTAAGTGAATTGTGGCATTGCCACCTTCGAAGAAAAAAAGATGAGCCAGAAGGGTATTCTGCTCTTCCTTATCTCCCTCACTCCTGTCCCTCCTTGTCTAAACCGTGTCCAATGACAATAACCAACCAGGTAAATCATGGTATGGCAAGAATTTCCGGGTCAATATATCCAAGAGAAGAAAATTCAATCCGAGCTCATGGAAAGGAATGAAATCCAATCCAATCCAACTTGGTCAGGATAGGTGTGGCAAGAAATCTATTAGTGATGGAAAGAACTAAAAAATTTTAACAAATGATTTTGGGACTGAGAAATAACTTCAATAGATGTTGGAACCTAAAAATAAACCAGACCCTATTTTAAGACTAAAAATTGAAAACCCCTTTGTTAAACCCTCCCCCAACCTAACGATGCCCCGTCACGCTTATTTCGTGTCTGTGCCCTTGTTGTGGATTGCCATTTTCCTCTCATTGGAGAACCTTGCCTCCAATGAGGCAAAGACGTTGAGGTGCATCCATCGCTACCCACTATCCCCTGCCCTGCTGGCCACGGCCACCCATTTTCTCCTGCCGCCACCCCTCCAGCCCGTTGGACACCCTGCCAGCCCATTCCTGGCTGCTGCCACCCCTGCCCCATTCCCACTCAGCGCCAATACCTCTCCCTATCCCGGCACCACTCCTCCAGCCCATTCCTGCACCAGCTCTCCCCTGTCCTGCCACCACCCTTCCAGCTTTATCACCTCTTACTGTCTTACCACCTAGGCCCTTGTCACCTTGACGACCATGTTTTGGAATCAGAAATCCTTCATCAGATATTTGGATGTCATATTCACTCTCTCCCATCCAAGAGAAAACTCTTCGCAGTGTGCAGGAGGACAGGGTAGAGAAAATGCACTCCGGGGAAAAGAAAGGTGTCAGAAAAGGTGGGGTTTGCAGTGTGTGGGAAGGCTGGAGGGTAAAATCTGGGAGGGGGAGTTTGGTGTGTGCAGAAGGCTGGTGAGGAAACGGGCTTTGCTGAGGATAAGAAGGCCAGGGAGTTCGCCATGCATGGGAGGTCGACGGGGTGTTCACCGTGGGTGGAAAGGCAAGCAGGGGCTTTGTCATGGGCAGGAAGGGGATTCCTACATCTTCCTACTATGGTCAGCAGGTCCCCATGAACAGAAAGGCCAAGGAAGATTCACCATGTGCAGCAAGGCCAGCACGGGGGTTGGAGAGGTTTTTTTTTTCTGAAGATAGTCCAAAATCCAAGCCACGTTCATTCAAACTATACATAAGAAATAAAATAGTACAAGTAACAAAGAATAACTAAAGCCAGAAAGAAATTACATAAGCCACAAAGCAAAACAAAATTCCTACATCTTCCTACTAAGGAAGTAAGTTGGGGGGTTGGAGAGGTTTGTTTTGCACAAAGCCGATAAAACTATAGAAGGGTTGGAAGGGGGTTGGTCGTGCATGGGAAGGCTGGCCACAAGGGCAAGAAGCCCTTGTAGAGAGGGGGTGGAGCAATGGCATAGATCGCCGGATCGGAATTGGTACCCGGATCGGTGGGTACCAATCTGATTCGGATCGGATCAGATCGGCCGATTCTGGTCGATATTTTGAGAGAAAAACTAATTCGGAATTGGTCCGGATCGGATCTTAAAAAACCCTCAAAAAAACTTTTAAAACCTTTAAAATAAAAAGTCACAAAATCAGGGCCTATATCAGATTCTGATCCCATCTAGGCCCCTTGGGGCCAATTTTGGCCCCAAAAGGGGCCGTAGAGGCAGTCTTTCTGGCCCGATATGTCCATTGGGACCCGGTAAGGGTTAGGCCACCTATGTCACCGGATATGGTGACAACCCTCACTGAGTCTGGTGGTCTTCCCCACCTGATACTGCTGTAGCGGCTGCAGAGGGTCCGATTCCAGTGGCAAATCGCCAGAATCAGTCTGGAATCAACCAATTCGACCAATTCCTCCCCAATCCATCCTGATTCAACCAATTTTGATCGCTTCCAGCGGGAGATACCGGTCCTTCCGGCAAAAATCAGTTCGAAACAATGTGGGGCAACAGGTAAGGCAGGGGGAGAAGTCAAGAGGTTCACAGAATAGGAAGGCCGTAGCCCATAGGCAGTGGAAAAGGTTGGGTGTCAGGGATTCATGAGAGGGACATAGGCAGTGAAGAAGGCTGATGTTTGGGGTTTAATGGGAAGGCCAAGGGCAGTTGATAAGGCCAGGAGCTGAGGGTTAGAGTTCATGGGTGGAGTAGTGAATAAGATTGGGAAATGGGACTATGGGAGATTGCCAGGGAGGTTGGATTTTCATGTAAAAATATAAAATTTAAATAATATTTTTATCAATTGATATTTTAATAATATTTTCTTCTGATAACAATATCTTATTATACAATTAATTTGAAATGATAATCTCAATAATTAATAACTACAAAAAATAGTTTATTTAAATTTTATATTAGTTTATAACTTGAATTCTAGAGGTAGGGAAGTCATCAGCGGGGGGGAGTCATCAGCAGGGTAGGGAAGCCATCAATCAGCAGAGAAAAGGGAGGAATCAAGGCAGATAAGGAAGAAGGCACAGTAACGATGCTCAATGAAGGGAAAACAGTCAAGGAAGGGAGATAATTAGAGGTTCGTGGGATAGGAAGGCCATAGGCAGTGGAGAATGTCGGGAGACCGGTTTACATGAGGGTTGTCAGTGGTAGCCAGGGATTCAGGGTTCATGGATGGTGTAGTAGAGAAGCCCAAGGAATGGACCATGCAAGGGAGGCTAGAGTTTCGTGTAAAAATAAAAGATTTAACAAATATTCTTATTATTTAATATCATAATTATAAGTATTATATTTTTTATTCTAACAGTTATACCTTATTGTACAATTAATTTAAAACAATAATATCAATAATTAATAATTATTAAAAAATATTTTTTAAAAACTATACTATTTTACAATTTGTAAGATATGAATTCTTAGAGAATAATTTAGAAGTATTCTAGTAAATGAAAATGTTTTCAAGTAAAATAATTTTTGGATAACCAAACAGCAATCTAAGTTTTTGAGGAAAACAAATTACAATTAACCAAAGTGAGGATTATGTTTCAATTTCCTCAAAGAAGTTACTACACAGAAAATGTTTTACTTGATTTTGTTTTTAAATGGATACAAATGAACCCTTAATTAGATCATTATGTTCATTCAATACATAGCTGTCACTATGGTCTCCCCTTGTAGAATGGCATCTTCCATTTTGACGCACAACCATTTTATAGTACCTTCTGGTTGTTCCAGAAAAGAAAATGCTTTGTCTTTGTTTTTATAGTGACTCCCTTTTGTTTGAATGACACAACAGAACAAAAACCACGTACATCAAAAAAAACAAGGGTAACTGTTAAAGAAATTTTGGGAGATAAAAAGGATTACACTCAACAATTTTTGAGGCCAGTAGGCCATGCCAATCCACGCCCATGTTAACAAGAAACCAGCTAGTTTATAAGAGAGAATCACACAAGTATCATAGAAGTGAGAAGGCCCTTTTTTTAGTAGATACCTTCAATGTTGTGGTCCACTATAGCATCTTTTAACTTTCCATGATCTAAAATGGATGAGAATATAGTCTTGAGCACTGAGTGGCATCCTACTGATAAAGATTCCTGCAGGTCAATAGAAAGTGTCAATAACAAATTGTAAAACACAACAAAATATGCCAAAACAAAATATCTCATGAGAAATTTTGAGTTATCCATAGGAAGTATCAGTAATATTTCCCTTTTATTTTTCTTAAAGTGCATAAATTTTAGCCTTTCAAAGGAAACAAGTGTTAAGTCTATACTTCAACATCTAAATCACAATAATAAATTAGAAGCTGAACATTGTCCAAAATTATCTAGCATTTTCTATGTCAAATTTATGCATATGATTCCTATTATATAACCTATATAATTGATTAGAAGCATCTATATGCTACATTGAACAAGGCTTAAAACCATAAACAATACCTGTCTAGTTGTCAATGTTGCATCAGCTGCTGATAATGGCACCTTCCATAAGGGAGTCAATGCTTGAAGAGCCAAATCCTGCAGTTCAGTGGTTTCAGCTGTGTCCATGTTTCCACTGGAAACAGCAGCAACGTTAGAGGCTGCAGAAACAGAGTACCCTTTATTAGAGAGATAAAAGAACACACAAATCACTAGGCTATTACTCACATATATGATCTGCCAATCTGATGTCATATATCTTATAAACGAAAGAAATCCTAGATGGGTGTGATTATAAGTAGAAAAAAAGAAGATGAAACTGCCAAAAGTGGCTTTTCATTGCCCAAAGGCATCTCTTCTGATATTACAGTGTTACGTTGAGAAAATAATGAACCCACTCCTAATAGTATAATTCAAATGTCCTGGCCAACCTCCAAAAAATAGAAATGAAACTACATACCGTCTAATGTAACATGAGCTTGTGTGTCATCTAAAATTTGAGATGTTTTCACTTCAGGATGTGATCCTTTGGTTATTTTACTTGATTTGCGACAGGCACGGAGCTTGTCTCCTCCAATGTAATCCTTGTTTGACCTTGATTTCATCCTTAGAGACGGCATGTGTGCTGCTTTTGTGAAATATACCACAGTTTAACATCAGCTGCAAAAGAAGCCACCTGATTCTTTGGTAACACCAAACTCAAAGAACCTAATAAATAGTAAATAAAACCGGCAAACACTGGAGTCTGAAGGGCAAATAAAAACAAAAAAATTTGTGCATGTTTGAGTAGCAACTTTTTTACTGTGTCTCTTGTTTTTTTTTCTCAGATCAATCATCAATGTAATGTGACCTTGTGGGGTCACCTTAATGCATCAATATTCTAAAAACAGTAAGCATTGCCAAACAGGCTGTAAAAGAACAATAACTGGAAGCATCAGCTGCGAAGTGCAGTGAAGACTGCCAGTTTCTACAGAAAAAACAAACAAACTGTAAAAGTGTAATTTATCTTTCAAATTCTAAACATGCCTAGATAGGCATTGACGGATGGATCTTCTCACATTTGCTCATGTTTATCACCAATAACTACACTCCTCCTGAATAATGGAAATGGACCGCATTGGTGTACAATATTATCATATATTACACAATTATATTATTTCATGGAATCTCCTTCATTCCCACAAATAAGATATTCTTTTTCAGGCACCGAAGTAGCAGACAGGACCAAGTTGCAGCAAAATTATGCAATCCAGCTATAGTGAATAGACAAATTAAAATACGTAAATAGGCAACAATTTTAAAGGACAAGTAAGTTGGGATAAGCAGAGAGTTTAACTTTGCGAAAGATAAAATATCGGACACGCAAATTCACAAAGAAAATGTGTAATTGAACAATATTCGCATGCATCTCCTCTCCTCACCAGATCCTACCAGAATTGAAACAAACCTAGCGAAACGATTAAGTCAGATCAGCCTTTCATGACGGGAGTAACAAGTCCGAGAATTCTAAGCCAGAAACAACAACAAAAGTTAGAACGGAAATCAAAAACCAAAGCCCGAGACTGAAGCCCCTTGGTATACGACATGAAGCAGCTGTAATACCTGCAGAATAGAAATCTTCTCGGCCAGACCAGAAAAAATCACGAATTCAGCTACAGCCACAACAGAAAGAATAATGGTAACTACCAGAAAACTACTAATGCAATTCTCATCAACACGACCAGGACAAAGATGGGTAAGAACAAGAGGTAAAGCTTCAACTCGCTCCGCCGAAAAATTAAAACTCACGAACACAAACCCCAGCATGATCATCACAAAATCGAAGTCCAAGCGGAGGAGAGACAGCCGCAGCCCAATACAGGGGAACCAGAAGCAGCAGACATACACACCTGAAGCAATAGCAGCACGACCATCACCTGCAGTGAGCACAGGCCCCCGCTCGCCCGCTTCTCCCTGTGCTCGTCTCGCTTCTCTTCCCTCGCCCCCGGGTTTCCGAGCGATCTACACGGCTTTTGGACTTCCGCTTGTCCCTCTGGGCTCTACGTGGACTGGTCCTCTCTCTCGACCTGGTGGGAGGTACTGCGGTGCACGCACCGCGGTTATCACACCCCGACGGACCACCCACTTGCCAGTCGGACTCGCCGACGTGGCCGGATCCAGAGAACCGACGGCTGCGATTGTTGGAGCCGTCGGTTGCAAGCGCGGGCGCTGCGAGCCACTTATATTTCGCGAGGAGTTCAGTCAATGTCGTGGTCAATGCACACGCCCGCACGTGCGGAGCCCCCCTCGCGTGCCTAAGTACCCTTAGTTTCAAGTACAGACCTTATTTTTAAGTGAACAAGAATAACGTAGGCATGTACCTTATTTTTAACATTACCCTTGCATCAACCAAAAATATATTCTGTAATACTGTGAATATATATTAAGAGATTAAATTCATAAATTAGTAATATTTTTAGTTAATTGTTTTTTAAAAGTTAAGTCGAAAGGACTCTAAAATTAAATATATTTTACTAGAAGGAGACCTAGGTTGGGTGACTTGCTAAGAAGATTTCCGATTAATATCGTTGTTGGGTCAGTCAATTGATTTAGTCACTACATACGGTATAAAAGTATGACTCAATCAAAAAATTTGTTGTGACTTATCTGGTACGTGATATGTGATGTCTGTGATCTCGACGAGAACACCAAATATTTAAGGAGGTAAATTATAACACCTCGATTTGTGAAAGAGAAAACTCTCGATTAACATAGTTATCAAGTTAATCAACTGATTTAATTGTTATATGCGATATAAGAGCATGGACGAGCCAAAAAATTTGTTATGGCTCTTCTAACGGGGTGTTTGGTTGCATGATAATTTTTTGTACACTTTCATGATAAAAAATTATATTAAAATAAAAAGTGAACTAACTCATGACATAAAATTATCATGTTTGGAGGGTTGTGATTACAAAAAAGAGTAACTACCACATATGACCAAACAAAGTGGGGGACCACAAGAAAAAAGAAAGAGGTGAGACCCTCTTTTTCTGTTAAAGAAGAAAATCACTTTTAAAACATAAAATTGTCATGGTTACCAAACACTTCTTTTAACAAGTTTTCTTACAATTTTTAAAAATTAAAACAAAAACCTTCGTTATCATGCAACCAAACACCCCATAATGTGTGATACGACCGGAATAACAAGTCTTCAATTATAATATTCTCATTTGTGAATATGTCAAGAGATTAAATTAACGAATTCGACATTGATTAATTATTTTTCAGAGATTGAGTCGACAGAATTCTAAAGTTAGATATGCTCGGTTGAATCTATTAATTAACATGATTACTACATTCAAACTAATCTAGTTGTTACATCCAGTTTGATGACAATCTCGACGCAACTTGCAGTTAGGTATTTGTATTGATTCAAATAAATACAATAGGACAAGAAAAATATAATATCTCTGCTACTGGTGTCTTTTGGTGTCAAGATTGGTGCTTGATAATGATAAAAGAACATACTTTTACAGAAAATTAATTTGTTCCAGGACAGAAGAACAAAAAAGTTCCCTTCTTTTTTTGTGTGGCCCCTTTTCTTAGTTATTCATGGTACCGCCCATCCCTTTTGTCCATAGATCTCATCAAAAATAACAAGTTTGAAAGTTTGAATATCTTTTGGTTTTATTTTAATATGTATTATTATTATAAATGTGTGTGGAAATTTTGCCACAGAAAGGGGTTTACCATGCACGTATCATGCATGCTTGTGTTTGTATGGATGGTCAATAAATTCTTAGACAGCATATACTCTACTATTGTATAAAGTTAAAAGCTCGAAATTGATAGGAGGAAGACTCGTCATCAAGACATTGATAAAGCAAAGACATGAAAACATATATTATCGAAAATCACAAGGAATTTTCATTCTTCCCTTTCAACCTAAAAAGTGATCGGTTGTTAATATAAAGGTCTTCAACCATGGTTCGCCGGGTCGGCGATCCTGTCGGCTGGGTCGCTCGATCCGATCGCTTTTTGGGTCAACTATCCCCGACCCGGCTCCGACTTCCCGACCCAGTTATTATTTTAAAATAAATTTTTTATTATTTTTTTCCCGACTCCGACCTGACCCGGGTCGGTTTTGGGGCCGACCCCCGGCTATTCCTTTCTTGGCTTCAACTACTGTAGAAAATTTCAACATGTTTTTATGATACGGTAAATATATATATATGGATACAAAATGCGAAACAACTAGACGTGAATAGTTTATAGATTTTTAGGTATCAGACCTCCAAATTATTGTATTTATGTTGCCCCCCACAAAATGAAAATGCCTTGAAATTTTGTGCTTCTTAAGAGTAAAGATATCCATCCAAAAAGGTCCCAAAATACAGCCACTCAAGTACTTTAAAAACTTGTGAACGAAAGTACCATATCTTTTCTAGGGACAAAGAGGCAAAAGAGAGAGACTATGTATAGATAATATTTAAGAGTTACATTTTAGCTATAAAAGGTTTAAATTTTTTTAAGCAAGCATTATCTTGGGTTCTAAGGCACCAGGGATTTTTTTCTCAGCAACAAAATTTTCAGTGACCTACTAGATTTTTATTTTATGACAATATATTCAAAATCTATAGTTTCAATGCTTGGAACCATGAGGTAAGAACTGATGACCCTATATCATGCAAGAAAATGGACCACATGATGAAGAAAAAGAGAACATAAGCCTTCTCTAAGAAGAACTCCTTGATTGAAGTAAAACGATTTTACATAAATGTATAAAAGTCTATGCAAACGAGCCTCCATCATATTACACCCCCAACAGCTCTAATAAGCAGTGTATATTGATTCACCTTGGTCCGATTTAGGGTCATCTTTTGAATCTTTTGAACCAAACAAAATCAAAAGGCTCAAATCAAACATAATCTGTTCAATTTGTTTTAGTTTGGTTTGAAACTAAAAAGTAATTTAACATTTAAAATAAATAGTTATGTACTTGTATATAGTCATTTTTTTAGTTTTATATGATTAAAATATTACAAAAATATATAAATATCTTCTTTCTTAATCTTATAGTAATATTTTTATAATATTTTAACCAAATCAACTTGGTTAAATTTTGACGCCTTCTTAACAAGCTGAACTGAACTAGGGGCTCAAGTTGAACCAAACTAAATCAGAAGCTCAAATTGAGCTAAGTCCATTTAATTTGGTTTATTTTAATTTGAGATGAAAAATAATTTAACATTCAAAAATTTCAATTATTTACTTACATATACTTATTTTCTAGTTATAAAAAATTAAAATATTTTTTGTACACGATAAACAATTAAAATATATTATACCATATATACATATCTTCTTTATTAATAATATAGTAATATTTTATAATGTTTTAACTAGATCAGTCTAGTCCATTAGATTAGAGCATGTTTGATGACTATATTGAAAAGCTATGTAATTGTCAATTTTAAAATTGGTAGTGATAAAAGGCAATAATGGATGTTTGGGTATCAATATCGATATTGAAACTCTTATGCCCTGCTTGGTTAGAGTTTCATTTTTGGTACTATATCAATATTGATATTAATCTTTTTAAATGTTGGAGTATCAATATCAAAAGAAATACAAGTTGACACTTGTATTACATAATATGCTTTGATTGCACTATAAATTTTAAACTTGATACAATTAACCAAACACTTCTTAATGATTTTTATCAATATCAATTTTAAAATTGATAGTGATAAATGTCCCTAATAGTGTTACCAAACAGGGCATTAATGTATATAAAGTACCATAGGTAATACAAGTGAGGATGTGTATTGTATAAATATTGATATTTTATCCTGACGTACAAATATCAATATCAAATTTGATATTTTGACATTCTGACACAACAGGGTATGAGGCTTGGCAGGTTGATATATAGACTAATTAACGCCTTGTTTAGTAACATTAGTAAGTACTTCTATCACTATCAATTTTAAAATTGATATTGATAGAAATCATTAAGAGGTGTTTGGTTAATTATATCAATTTTAAAATTTATAGTGCAGACAAAGTATATTATATAATACAAGTGTCAACTTGTATTACTTTTGATATCGATACTCCAATATTTGAAAATATTAATATGAATATTAATATAGTACCAAAAATGAAACTGTAATCAAATAGGGCATAATATACACACCCCTTACCCCTAAGCAAATGAGCCAGAGGGAACGTTGCCTGATGTCAAATGCGTTCACAAGCAAACACTAAGAACTTTTTTATTTGTAATTTATTCTTTAGTTAATTCATTCATGTACCGGATGTATTTAAGGTACTTAAACATTTCACGCATTGATTATTAAGCCCCTGTACGTACCATGAAAGTCTTTTCTTCATCTCGTACAAAGACATAAGTACGAGAATGCCATGGCCTAGAATTTACATATTCAAGCGGGTTTTCATACGGCATCACTGTAGCTATGTACATTTTTCAAATGTATTCCTTTATTATATATAACATTTGAACTTTTCCTCTAGCTGTTTAATTAAGCATTTCTGCTTAAACTTAGCAAACTGTCCAATTTTCAAGACAAGGTCCAGCCAAGATGCGCAAGTGTGGTGGCCACACGGTAAAGTTCTAATTTATAATGCGATGTTCGATAACACTACTAAGTATCTCTGTCACTGTCAATTTTAAAATTGATATTGATAAAAATAATTAAGAGATGTTGATTAATTGTATCAATTTTAAAATTTACAGTACAAATAAAGTATGTAATACTTTTGATATTGATACTTCGACATTTGAAAATATTAATATGAATATTAGTATAGTATCGAAAATGAAACTCTAACGAAACAGGGCATAAAATTTCAAGTTGGTTTGACTTTTACTATTTTATTAATCTAGCCTGACATGACACAGTATTTGACACAGCCCAGTCCAACATCACTCAACTTTTTTTTTTCTGCTCTGTAATAATTAAGTTGTACACACTCTTACCCAACTTAGCAAATTGAAGCATCAATATGACACCATAAACTTATTGGCGATAACATAAATTTACAACTTAATTTCAATGCTAATAACATAAGAACTTCAGATGAGCATTAATAAGAAAATGCGATCAAAAGTCTAACTTGAACGTAACTAGACTCAGTCGTTGATAATGTTTTAAATATGTTTCCATCAAGTAATAGCTATTTTTAAAAGTTTTTATCATGGTATGGTAGCAATGTGTAAATTGCTTTATTTATCCGCAAAAATGCTAGAATACAATTAATAGATTATTTTCAAGCAAGCACATAGTGATCTAATATTCTAATGTACTAACTAGTTCTATCCTCGGCCCTCCAGGCCTCCCAGTGCATCTCTGCATCAGCGCGCTACGCCATCGGTTTTTCTTCGGCAACTCTCTGCAGCGTTGTTCTTTATGATTTTTTTCTCATATCCTCGGTTTTTCTGTCAGCTTTCCGTTGAGTCTTCTTTTCTCTTCCGGCCACCTCCATCTGATCTGGATTTCTTCTTCCTCTTCGGTAACTTTCGACGTTATCGTACGTCTCACGCCCCTTGCCACCATCTATTTGCCCATTTTTTATTTGCCAACTTAGCTTCTGCGCATCATATTGCTGGACGTTTGTTTTTTTTTATCAGTTGTTTTGAGAAAATTTTGGGGAAGGGAGGGGGTGGATCCCCCTCCCTCCCTTAATGTTCTGTAAATATTTTGTTTTTGTTCTTGTTAATCCGCTCATGTTCCAGTGTTTTTGTCCTCCAGTTGCTTAGGTCTTTTATCTTCTATATCACTGGATCTGCAGTGTTTAGCATATCTAATAGGTTGTTGTTTGTATTGTCTGGTGTTGCTGTCTGTCCATCGGTCTAAGTCTGTCATGTTGTCTTTTGATGGCGTTTACATAGCCTTCATCGTTCTTACGAGATCGATAGCCTGGGCATTATTCACACCCGTTTGGTGTGTTCTTCCGATCTCGTGGCAGCTATCAAACTCCTACTATGGAGTCTTTGTGCCCGTCGAGCAACTTTATAGGCACTGCTTTGTGCGAGTTGCTCTATGGCTATGTTTTAGTGTGTTGAAGATGACGTTCGACAGGTTTTCAGCTATCTGCTGTATATTGGTGTGTTTTTACTCCTCTTTTCTTTTCAACATCTGTATAATCTCATCAATGTACTCTTGGTTTTGTTATGAATGATAGCAGGATGCGGTGTTTGTTCAAAAAAAAAAAAAACTAGTTCTATGAAAGAGGGAGTGATTGGCTTGTGTCTGGGGAGGAGAAGATGGCTGTGGGTGGATTTATTATGCTTGCTGCTTTGCCATCTTTCAATTAATCTTCATGAATATATATGCCATGGCATTGAAGTGACTCTACATTTTCGAGGAGCTGCAATTGGCGGGGCATATATAACCATCAAATTAATTTATTGATCCAATAATCATATCAGTCATCATCTTTCTTCACTCTTTCTGAGATTACTCTAAATAAAACAGATTTAATTTTAATATTATTTTTGGTTCAAGTTTTGAAAAAAAAATACTAATTGATAATCCATTTGATTTGATCTCTTGATATTTTAAACCGGAATATTATAATCGTATCCATCGAAGGTTTGATAACTATACATATTGAACTCCTCTCTATCAAGTACTGTCAATCAATCTTTGAAATATTATTTTAATAATTTTTGTTATGATACATGTATATTTTTTCTATTTTGTCGTGCAACCAAAACTAGTATATATAAGACTTGGATGTGTCTAGTTCGTGGTCCCCCGAGGAGATATAAATTTAGAAATAACTCTTCATAACTTCGATATTTACGTTTCTTTTCCTTGTAAATTTGTACAAAGTTCTATATTAGTTCTCATCCGCCCTTTTCTTTCCGTTGTTTGGAATCGGAAATCTCTCCCCCATCTTACCAGAGCACCGACAATATTTGATATTAATTATAATTATTTAAATATATTTGACTAGTAGTATTAATTTTTAAAATTATAATACAAATAAAAAATATGCAATAAAAGTGTTATATCAATTTTAATATTAATATTTTATTTTTAAAAAATATTAATATCAATAATAATATAGCAACATTTTTAATACGCTGACCAAATAAACTTTTATGGGATGTTTGGTTGTATGATAATTCTTTGTACACTTTCATGATAAAAAATTGTATTAAAATAAAAAGTGAACCAACTCATGACATAAAATTATCATGTTTGGAGGGATGTGATTACAAAAAAGAGTAACTACCACACAAGACCAAACAAAGTGAGGGACCATAAGAAAAAAGAAAGAGGTGAGATCCTCTTTTTTTTGTTTAAGAAGAACATCACTTTTAAAACATAAAATTGTCATGGTTAACAAACACCTCTTTTAACAAGTTTTCTTACAATTTTTAAAAATTAAATAAAAAACCTTCATTATCATGCAACCAAACACCCCATTAGACATCGTCTTAATATCAATCAACACCAAATTTGTCTATTTTAGTTATAGTATTTTAACTAAATATGTGAGAGATTAAATCGATGGGCCGTTTCACTGTTTTCGTATATTTTACCCATTGGTGCTTGTTTGGTATAAACCAATTATATAATCAACCAATTTTAAAATTATTAATTTTCAAGAATTAATCGACAAATAGCTCGTCCGGTACGGGTATAAATAGATTGAGATAATTCTGGCGCGTCTTTAAAATTTTAGAGATAAATCAAGATTGTTTTTTAATAATACTCAAACTAGCCGACACGTCGGCTTTTTAGATTATGCATGTACGATCTAACCGCCGTGCTCCCCCTAAACCGGGAGCGCCGAGGAGCACGATAACGGTCTCCGAGCGCGCTCCGGATCGCGCGGTCTCCGCCGTCCACCGGAAACCCGGGACCGATCGCACGGACCGCGTGGGACGGGGCCGTCCCGGTTACGTTGTCCCGCGGGACACGGCAATCCCGCCGCCTTGAAGGAGCACGCGCCACGTTGCAGGTACGGGGCTCCCCCGGCAGCATGAGCTGCCCCTCCCCCCTTCGCGGGCCCACGGTGTCGGGAAGCACGGAAGTGTGGCCCGTCGAGGCGCACGCGCGGGGCGTGGAGATCCGACGGCCGAAACTCCCGACGCGATCCCCATCGGACGGCCGGCACGCCCGGTTCTCCCGGCATTCGATGGGTGCGGCCCGGCCGGCGCCCTCTGTGTTCCCCGCCGTCATAATTGGCCGGCCCGCCCGGGTGGAGGCGGCAGGCGCACGCGCCTCCGGGTTCCACGAGCTTCACCACCTCCGAAATTAATTATTTTCGGCGTAGAAGCGGAAAAAAAATGATGATGGTCCGCGAATATATAAATTATTTTCGCCCCCATCCGTTTAAAGGAAAATAAAAAAGGGGAGTGACAGCAGTGGGGAGGGGGAGCAGGTAATAATGATATTCGGCGAAACCACTAAAGAAGGGGGGCGGAAATAAGAGCGTGCAAGGGGGGGGGGGGAGGCAGCTAACCGTGCGGCCACGATGATGGGTCGGGCGACCACGCGAGGTGGGGGGGGGTGCGCCTGATAAATGCCGGCGGGAGGAGGAGGTGGGGGTGGGACCCGCCAAGGTCGCCACTTAAAAATTAAATTTAAATTTTATAATGAGAAATCGGGGGACCTTAGATGGGAGAGAAGGCCCATAAATAGGAGGTCCTTTTCGCCGTTGCCGGCACGCTGCCGCTCAAAAGGCCGTCACCGCCACTGCAGGGGGCCGCTCGGGGCTCGCCTCTCGGCTTCGCGGAGCTCCTGTTGCTTCCGTCTTTGGAAGGGAGGGGGGGGAGGCAGAGTGGACGGGCAGGTGCGTGTGTCGCAATCTGATGGCTCTTTATGTCGTGTCGATAGTCTCTCCGCGGCTTCTGATCGTTGCTTGCCGGTGGATATGTCACCGGCCTCTGATCGTTCCGTGATTCTCGTTATTCGGATGTAAACGGCGGCCGGGCAGAGAATGTCGCCGAGGCTCTGCTGCTGTCGAGATCGTGAATTGGATCCGCGTGCAGGTTTTCGTGATACTTCGTTTCTTGTGAGGCCTTGGGTTGGATTGATTTGTTGCTGTGCTTCTTATTTCTGTACTTCTTTCTTTTCTTCCGTCCGTCTCTTCCACGAGAATTGCGGTGGGAAGGAATTGTTAAGATGCTGATTGTTCACTTCACACGTTGAGCTGATCCTCTATTTGGATGCAGGGGATACAGAGAACAGAAACAGCATGCCGTGGCTGTCGCCGCTGCTGGTTGCCTGCTGCTGGTTGCCTACTACTACCGCAAGTGCGCTTGCTTGATCGTGTTCTTCCGCGTCATAGTGTATTCGTCTCCCCTCCTCTTCGCTTGATGCTTAGTTGTTACCATCACCCTTTGGCGATTGGACTCAGCACAGTTGGCCATGGCGTGTTCTTCCGCTGCCGTTATATTCTCTTGTTAAAACTCGTGTTGTTTTCATTTTACAGTTTAGACGGAGATGGCGCTTACACGGTCTCTGACATTTTTCTTTCATTTTGGTTGCGTAGGTGAGTATACATCTCCGGAACATCCGTCCAGAGACCTGCCTTGGTCTTGGGTGAAAAGGTCTGTCAGAGGTGAGAATGTGCATTGCTTTCACCGTGAAGAGATACCGAACAATCAACCTTGCTGGGGACACTAAGATGAATGTTAGAACTACCCTGCACTACCGATTGATGCAAGTTTGTCAGGTAATAAGTTATGCACCTCCCTGGCTTTTACCTGTGGCTGTGGAAGTGCGGTGTGTGTGAATGGTCTCTTGTAGCATGATCAATATGACCTGTTCATCACACCCATGCACTGCATAATTTATATTCGTTTATGTTTGATTGCTATTGCTGTTTTAACTTGAGTTGCAAGTGCAAAGTATCTGAAATGAAATGGTAGCATTTCTACTTCATAGATAAGATAAGGTCGACATTGTCTTTTATTTGTTTTTGTCTGCTACTTATTCAAGCAGATGCGGAATATTGTTCAGTACTGTGGTCCCTTTTGCTATCAATTCTTCAGTCTTCAGGAAATGTGGGTTCTTATATGTTAGAGATTATGAAGCATACCTGTATTGAGGCTGTCGCATAAGGATTCCACATGCTCCCCCCTAAAGTGATTAATGTTTACAAACTTTACATAATTATGTGTAGTTATACACATTAGATTGACTTTCTCCTGTTGGTTTAACAGGTATTTCTGGTGTTTATACAATTTATTTTGAGTCAGTCTTTATTTCTACTCGTATCTGTATTGATTTAATATGGCATCCACTCATTATCTTTTTATATCATTTTTTCCATTCTAATCTCTTGCTTTTGAATGAACAGGCAGAGTATTTCCGCCAGTTGCTTAAACCAGTAAAGTAGTTTGAGGAGGATCGAAACTGAAAAAAGTTGATTGGCCTCTTCCCAAGAGAAAACTACGTACCAAGGGAGACGGCTCCAGAAGATGAACAGTTGGGAATGAATAATTTCTTGAAGGCAGACATGTTAATTGTATGAGGTGAAATTCGTCTGACCTTTTTCACAGTAAAAAGTTTATAAGTTGAGCTGGCCAAAAATTCAGTTGGGCATACACGGGGTGACCCAAAACTTATCAGCCCATTTGCACTTGAACATCATTGTTCTAGTGTTGCCATGGATAACTATTACCCATACGGTGTCCCTCATGCTTTCACTAATACCACTCCATATGGCGAAAAGAATAGATATTCACATCCTTTTAATGAAGTGGAGCTTCAGTCATCAAATGCCTGCCCTAAGACCTATCTAATTTTTGATCAGACAGAAAATGAACGCCGTGTCATGTTCAATCCTGCACTGGACCAGAACTATGGCTATGGGCAGTTTGATGTCAACACAACAAATTCACAATATCATGGATATGCTGATAACCAAGGTGCACCTTCATCCTCTCTCAAGGAGGATTCAGATGATATTGATGCATTGCTAAATTTGGAAGATGATGGCGAAGAGGATGATGTTGTTAGCACTGGGCGTACCCCTTGCCATTTTGGGAACAATTCCCCTGATTCTGTGAGCTGCTCGGGCTGTGATTCGAGGTCCCAGAAAGTACATTCTTCTCAAAATTTCTCTGATAGTGCTCCCAAGGGAAAGAAGAAGGAGAGAATGAAAAAGATGGTCAAGGCGTTGAAGGGCATTGTTCCCGGTGGAAATCAGATGGACACCCCTGCTGTTCTTGACGAAGCTGTACGTTACCTGAAATCTCTTAAGGTGGAAGTGCAAAAGCGTGGCATTAGGAACATCAGGAACTGAATTTCATACACCTCCAGAAACCAAGCGGGAATTGGGGGACTTGATACTGGTAGGAAGCACTGTTCTCTATAATAAGCAGGGAATAGTTGAGTTATTGGTTGAAGACAATCTCAAATTTAATCCGTTCTGCGCCTCACTTCCATGGCCTTGATGATAGATCACGTGATGATGTGATCTTTTCCTCGGTAATCAGCTTTTATCAACTGTTTGGAAAATCCAATCTTTTATGGTTCCTTGCACCTTACCCTGCAATGTGAAATAAGAAGGATATGAAGAGGAATAGAGAATAGATGAACTCCAGAGGCAGTGTTTGTTTTTGGTGGAGAGAGGGCCTTGAAGCTCCTCATTGCTTTTGTATTTGGATGGAGAGGGGTTTGGAGTGCCAGCATTTGAACGCTTGGGCCTGTTGTCATTTTTGCTAACTTTGTCTTCTCATTTCTTGGTACGGTCAAAGGTCCTGGATCGGCTGACTCTGGAAGCTACTCGGCTGCATCGACATCTACATTTAGCCGTCTAATCACTGTTTACTTAACTTTGGACATTCTGGAATTTGCTACTTCTGTTATATCTCACCACTTACCCTATTCATCTGTACCGTGCTTACACTTTTGTGATGCTTGGAACTCGGAGGAATGCTTACCTTCGGAGCACTTTTGGAGCGCTCGGCAGGGACTTGCAGATCGGTTATATACTCTTGGTCCGTCTTTTGGAATGAGTTTTGCCTTTAAATTCTTGGTCTGCTATGGGGAAAAGGAAAACACCCACCCTCGAAATGCACCTTCCCATTTGTTCGTGTATTTATGGGGAAACTCGTCAAGCGTGACATAACCACGTTTTGATAGTTCTCTCATCACTGGCTTTAAGGGTGTTGATAATTCGACGCTTTGGGTTGTATGACAAAGGGAATTGACTTCCCCCAAACCATTGGTGTCCTTCATCCCGTTTTACTCTCAAAGAAGAGATTTCGTCTTGCAGATGAACCGCTCTTAAAAACAAGATGACGAATTTACCACTCATTCATATTCATGTATGCAAACGACCAATACCCCCAGTTAGCTATGTTCAATAATAAAATGGGGAGGATTATCTATTGTTTTTGGCAACTATTTACTTGTAAGAAAAGGTAAACAAGGTAGAGGACAGAAACTCACGATCCACCTGCCCCCGAGGGTGCATATGGAGTCATTTTGCAAAGCTTTGATGGATAATTTGAATGGTTGAGGCGCGTTCTACTGGAAAATTGAAGACGTGCTGAAAGCCGGCTCTCAAAGATTTGAACTCTCCTCAAATGGAACGGCCAAACGGTTGCCAAGCCAAATGGCCGGTTCTTGGTGTACGAGGAGGTCCTCTGCAAATTCCAAGTCGGACGTCCGTATTTTGAAGAATGGAAGTATCTTTCCAGACCGCCGTAGTGTAGGGGCCAGGTAGAGCAGCTGTCGGCCCACCACCGGTAACCACTTTTCTTTCTTTTGACAGCCCAATATGATGGCCCATAGGTATTGTTGCCCACCGTCTGCTTTGAGAAGTCAAATCAGCCAGCTTAGTTTCGTAACGACGTCAGTGCATCTTTTTTTATTTTTTGGTCGACTGGCACGGTGGCCAACTGTGCGTCCAGCACAGGACGCGGCGGATGTTCGAGCCCCAGGTGGCTTCAGCGCAGTTCGAGTGCAGGCTCGAACCCGGGAGGCCTGCCCCCCGGCGGGCAGGCGGTACCAACCGACCGACGGTCGGTCGGTAACGACGTCAGTGCATCATACTCGACGTTAGGGCTGTAAATGCATTGGGATCAAATCTGAATCCACTCCGAGTACCGGTCGAGCGTGGCTCGACTGGTACGGGGGCCTGCGCCTGGGGGCGCAGGTCGGCGCTTCGAGCGCGACGTCTCCCGGCGGCTGTTCGAGCCGGGTGTCCCCAGGGGGGACGACCTGTGGGGTTCGACCGGGGGGTCGAACCCTCGCCACCCGCGGCACCAGCGGGGTTCAGGCCACTGGGCCACCATGACCAAAAAAAAAATCCACTCCGAGTTTGTATCCATTTAGAGAGATAATATATGATTATAAGATAATCTGCGTGAGCAGATATTGTTCGAATGTTAATCGAAGCGAACACATAAATATTTGCTTCGTTCGTTTAAGATCCACATAGAATCAATTTTTTTTACCGTATATACATAATATATAATTATGTTTTTAAAATCATTTTATTTGAAAATATAATTAAATATTCTCTATTACACATCAAAATACTTGGTTAACATTAGCAAACATGCGATAATTTTTATATTTTAAAATATTATATATATACGTGTTATTAAATATATTAATAAAATAAATTTTACTTAAAATTTCAAAAAAACATTATTCTTATCGACTCCGAATAAAAAGATTATCTGATTGATAATATTCGATATGTATCTGCATCCGCCGACTCAAACCAAATACGATTTATTCGATTAACTAAACAGAATAGATAGGAAAATGTTTTATATCCATTCTGTTTACAACCCTACTCGTGGAAGAGAAATGTATTGTTCAATGTATCTATTCTACTTCTATATGAATTGGTGCCTGATTCTTGTTCAATTTTAGATCCTCACTCAATTGAGCCAAATTTTTATTTTTGACTCATCAATGAAATTTTTTTCAATTTACTTATTCAATATAATAAATCGATTGAGTCAGATATTCGTCCAGCCGGTTTATAACTATGAATCTCTTGCCGACCGAGCTGACACCAGACACTCGGACATGCATAGGGGTGCAAGAGATTCATAGTTTTAACAGCAGTCAGGACAGGACTTGGGACATGCATGCATAGGGGTGCAAGAGATTCATAGTTTTTTTTTTGGACACATGACGCATTGGCCCGGTGTGCGCCGCTTTGCACACAGGCAAGGTTCAAGTGCTGCAGCACTCGAACCCCATAGAATACCACCCCCCTCCGGGGTGGCCCGGCTGAACAGCAGCCGGCATTCGAACCCCGCCCTACTCCCCACAGAGCAGGGCGTCGTGCCAACCGAGCCAAGCTCGGTCGGCAAGAGATTCACAGTTATAAACCGGCTGGACGAATATCTGACTCAACCGATTTATTATATTGAATAAGTAAATTGAAAAAAAAACTATGAATCTTTTGCACCCCTATGCATGCCTGTCCTGACTACTGTTAATCATGGTGTCAGCCCCCCCCGGATTCAACATATATAGATAGGTAGCGTGATGATAGCCAGAGGCCGATCAGTCTCAATCCTTCGACAGTAGTGGAAGAAGGGAACCACGTTTCTCTCGAAGCACAGACAAGGTGAGCCAGCGTACCTACTTTCCACCGCAAAAAATATATACTCGATGAGACCTTAAATGAACATGCATTTAAACTGAATAAGAACGCTCGAGATGTACATTACGAGGGCCGTGTAATACATATATATATATTTATTTATTTAAGTGTGTTGTATGGAACAAGATTGTAACTTTAAACATTTTATGCGAGAGCACTTAGGCAAATTAATAGGTTTATAAGATGTTTAGTCGCATAATAATTATTTTTACATTTTTAAGACAAAAAACTATGCTAAACTTAAAATAAAGCGTAAATTAGGCATAGACATAAAATACCTATCTTGTTCGTGCATATGAGAGCGCAAAACAGAGTGAGAGTGAGAGAGATGTATGATCAAAAGAAGTGCGAGGGGAGAGACCAGAATATAAAAGAAAGAGAGTATCATCTCTTTTACGTTTAAGAAAAAAATCTCTTTAAGAATATAAACTTATAATAATGGACTTGTATCTCTTTTAACAAGTTTTGTAACGAAAGTATAAAATCACAATAAAAACTCAACTTATCATAGGCCTTACCATGCATCTTGCTACTAGTCTCAGGCTGTTTGATTGGCCTTAACTAATAACCTTTGACCTATGATTCAGTCACACGTTAGTATATTTAGATAGTTTGATTCGATGTCTATATATTAATCTCTAAACTTACCTCTTATATCTTGATAAATATTTTAAAAATAAATTGTAAAATTTAACTTTTTAGTTTTTTTGTCACAAAACCTCAATGGGATACAAGAATATATATATATATATAATATAATATAAGTAAATATTGAATTGATTAATCACACATGAACATCTGATTCATATATGATTAAGTACTTTATTTTAACACAAATTTGTATCACGAGAGTGTATAAAAAAATTATTGTGCAGTCAAACACCTCATATTAAACATAAAATTTCCCAAACTTAGAGTTGATCCACCCACGCCCATCCAGTTTACACTCCTAGCTAGTCCTAATATATATGTTCGTGCGAGCATACTAATTCTCGGCTGCAACATGCTGTATATATTAGATACACATGCATGGATGGACCTCATTTTATTTAAATTTAGAGAGGAAAGTGCTCACTTCGATCGCCTGCAGCTACACGTACGTATCTATATCAAGGTTATTCTCTGGTTCTTAGCCGATCGAGAAGACGATATATAACTAACTTCAAAGTCCGAATTGAAATACCCCTAATATATATCACGGGCTCGATCAACTGATCTCTTATACTCGATCCGCACATTCAAAGGCATGCTTCGGCACGACTGCCTCCATCCCCGAGCGATCTCCTCCCGCAAGAAGAAAAAAGAGATTCCATCCCCAAGCCTATGATCTCCTCCCTCCGCGAGACGGCAGGCAGAGTCGTCCATGTCTCTCTCTTTGGTCTCTCTGCTCGACAGCGACTAGAGATCACCTCTGTCGATCTGCACGACCTACAAAAGTTCGGCAACCATGTCGCATCCCCCCACGCGCGCATATATATACGACGTATATATATATGCCTGCCAAATTCTTCCGCGTGATGCATGCAAACGCGCTATCTTCGGCACCAGTACACGTGCGATCCACTGTATATGCTTGAATGCCGCCGAGTCGGAGTACCTGATCAGAAGAGATCTACGTACCCACACTCTCTCAACTTTGGACGCTCGTCGATCGGGACTACTCATCAGATCGGTCCGTCTACCCACCCCGGGGTTAACCACCCCCGCTGGGTTGGCACGGCCGGAGAGACTCAGTCATCCGGTGGAGGGAGTACTCTCAATCCCTTGTGAAAATCGGTCACAAACTCCAAGTCACCTGAGCGATGAATCGAAAAAGATTGAACAGTTATCGACGTTTTACTAACTCAATATATACCCATCGGCAGCGAGTTGTATTAGCTTGGTAGCGAGTTTGTAAGGCGTCGATAGCGGTTCAGTAACGGTTCACTAACTTATTAACCCGTTACCGAAGGGGGTTGGATGACGTCTTACTAACTCACTACCAATCACGTAAGTGGCTGATATCGTAACTTTTTTTCATTGGGGATTGAGGGTACTCTCTCCACCGGGGAACTGAGATGATCCGCTCTCGCATGGCCAGGTCTCGGGTGATCACATGTTGGGTCACCCAGAGTCCGGCCGAGTCCCGCGGTATATATCGACTATTCCAGTTAATGACTCTCAGAGATCATGCAGCCTCAACCGGGTCGACGACTCGGGTGAGTTTGAATTGCAGTTAATTCTGTCTCTGTGAATAGGGGTGTAAACGGTTCGGTTTGGCCGTTTTTTTTCCAAACCGAAACCGAACCGATAAGGGGGAACCGAACCGGTTCAGTGAATCTTAAACCGATTGTGATTCAGTTCGATTTGGTTCAATTCGATTCATCGATTTAATATATATTTAAATAAATAAAAATAAAAATATATTATAATATTTATTTAAAATTAATATGAAAACTAATATTTTATTTATAATATATAATTATATTTTTTATATTAGTTAACTTAAAATTATAATAATATATATTTAAAATTGATATAATATATATTTAAATATAATATAATAGGTAAATAAAGTGAGTCAAATTTTGTCGAATCGGATCAACTGATTTACTGATTCGGTTCAGTTTGAGGAGGTGCCGAATCGAATCAAATCAATAAAAATTATCGATTCAGAAAATCAAATAAATAACTCATCAAGTCGAACGAACGGATCGATTCGATTCGATCTATCAGTCTCGATTTTACATGAACACCTCTACCTGTGAAGCTGCGGTCACGGCGACGGCCCCGCGGGTGCCCCTGCTCCTTCGCGACGACGACAGCGCAGGTGGGGGGTCCCCGGCCGGCTGGCGCGCGGCGAATGCGCCCAGCTCCTTCGCATATATATTGTTCATCCTCTTCGGCGCCGGGCCAGCGAGTAATTATCATTGTTGAAGATAAGGGTGGTGGCCTGCAGGTAATTATCATTGGGTGTGACGGGAAGAAGAAGAGGCCCCCAAGCCTTCCGCGGGTTTCGGTGCTTAATCCAAGCAACCACGAATATAATAATATAAATGAGATCATGGTGGGCTCGCTAGCCAGCTCGCAGCTGCATCCACTGAACTGAGAAGCACTGAGCATGCAGGCCGATTACGAACGAACTAGTCTCTTCCGGCTGCGATCGACGTAGGTTGTTGGTTGCGAAGATTATCAGGGCATTAATTAACAGCACCATACATTCAAACATTTATATATATATTTATGAGTTCGGCGAAGAGAATATCATCAGCACAGATCGATATAACTGTCCGTGAGTCGACTCACGTGACCCAAACTCTCTCTCTCTCTCTGTCTATCTATATATCTATTAGCACAAGACTTCGTAAACCCTTGTATTTATTTGTGTCATCTTCTTCGATAAGTCGCTGTATCCCATTACGGTTCAGGAAAGAGTTCAAAGTCCTTTCAGAAGTTCGGCAGAGAGAGTATTCATTGTCTTCTCACAAGAAAGAAAAATTTACATGATAGTGCTAAATTGTACCGTTCAAATTACCATCTAAAAATGTAAATTTTAAATTTTTTTGTGAGATGATGCGGAATATTTCCTCCACCAAACTTTCGAAGAGATCCAAACTCTCGAGGACATGACCGACAACTCTCTCTCTCTCTCTCTCTCTCTCGTGTACATGTACGTACAGCTCTGAGTCGACACCCACACGAGCACGCGTGTCTGACTATCCCGTCAAAAGCCCCCGGCAGATTTCGTCGACTTCTCCCCGCGCCGAGGTCTGATGGAACAGAGAGAGCAGGCCGGCATGACAGCTACCGAGCTTTGACCGGACCCACGATCGACCCAATCGACGACCGAGAGCGCCGGCCTCGGATCCGATCACCTGATGGCCCGCCGGCGCTGCGAGCGACGTCACAACAAGTGGTGCCCCGACGGCGACGCCCCCACCACTGCCATCGTCCTGTAGATCTGCTCCTTGACCCCCCCCACACCGTCACATGCGCGTTGCAGGGTTTTCACCTCACACACAAGCGCCGCCTGATTCTTCTCTCAACCACCGCCGCACACCTCCTCCCCCCGGCCGCCGCGTCGGTCGATCGGGTGTGGTGGTTTTGATCTGTGTTAAACTACTGTTGGGGAGTTCCGGCCGGCCGGTGCATATCGATCATCCCGGTTGCAGGTTAATCAGAGAGCCATATATCGAAGGGGGAGACGAGGGAGATGCGCAGAGCAAGCTGTGTATATACATATACACATAGCTGCCGATCGACTGCTCGATGTTCTGATTCAGACAAGGGTGGGTCTGGATCCAGAGGGTCACTCAATATATACACGATCGTCGGAGCTTCGATTGATAATGCCATATATATATATATAAATGTGCCTACAAAAACTTGATCGATCCCACCATCCTACGCACGCTCAGCAATTTTGATCATGCCGCATACGTATATATGTACAAGTAATTAACTCGATCGGCCAAGACGTACGCTAGCTAGAGCATGTCGGCGGCGGCCACCACCGGCGGCACGGCGGAGAGACGGGGAACGCCCGCTTATATATATAAAGCTAGCTAGCTTGCTAGGCTGAGTCGTGCCAGCAGAGGAGCATGACGACGCAGCGCCGGATGATGTAGAGCCTGGCGCGCTGCTGCCGCAGGGCGCCGCTCAGGCCCCTCGAGCTGGGCAGCCTCCGCTTGGAGCCCCCGCCGCCGAGCTTCATCTCAACGAACGCGTGCGGAGGAGCAAGATAGAGAAGAAGATCGACGGCGGAGTTGCGCTGCTTCTCTCTGTCGGCCGCTGGAGTAGTAGTGGACTGGGGACGGCGAGAGTGGGCATATATAGGCAGCCGGGAGGAGAGGAGTAGTTAACGGGGAGCTCGGTCGCGAGGTTCGAGTGGACGGGAGCTGGAGAGAATATAATTATTTTAATAGAATAAATTTATCTGAATAAAATTAATTATTAAGGATAACGGAGTTTGTCAAGAGATCTATTGAGAAGGAGGGCTGAGGGTCTTCCTAACACGTTTACAAATTTTTATTAAATATTTAATTTGATAGATCATTAAATCATGTATTTAATGATACATTTAAAATATTTTTATGAGAAAAATTGGAGATATTAGAGCACGTGGCCCTCCATCTCTCAACTCTTTCACATAAATAATAAGATGATAGTATTAAATCACCTTATGACTCAGAGAGAGAGAGAGAGAACATAACACACTAATGGGGTGTTTGGTTATATTATAATAGAGATTTTTATTTTAATTTTTAAAAATTGTAAGAACATTGATTAAAAAATGTTTGGTAACTATGACAATTTAAAAGTGATTTTCTTCTTAAACAAAAAAAAAGATCTCGTCTCTTTTTCGTTATCACATCCCTCCAAACATGATAATTTTATATCATGAGTTGGATCATTTTTTATTTTATTATAATTTTTTACCATAAAAGTGTACATGTAACTAAACACCCCACGAGGTCTCACAATAAATATAAAGGTCATTGTACTTTCTCACGTGACGCGATAAAGTCTTCTATTTTTTTTCCTTCTTACGTACTAATAACCTAGTTACTGAACATTTACTTATATTACTAATTTTTTGAATTTTTCGGATTGCTTTACTGGCTCTTCTGATTTTCATGTTAATGAACTCTTTATATATGTATATATATACTTCTAACCATCAAAATAAATATACATTGTAACTACAAAAAAATCTTAAAAACTTACGGTTATTAAACTAATGTTCTACCAGATTTTTCAATTACTAACTACGTACGTATATTACTAACCACAAAATAAATTAATATTAACATAATTTTTTTTAAAATTACATAACCATTCATTAACTCAAGTTCTTCGAGATTTTTGAGTTACTAATTTTTTACATGTATTACCAAACCCTCTTGCATATAATACTAATTATATGATTACATGATTTTCCATAAATTCTTTCGGAGTAAATATCGATTTACCTTGACCGTTAGTAATATATGTAAAACGTTGATTATTAAAAAAATTTAGGAGAACATGGGTTAATAATTGATTATGTGATAATTCAGAATATTTTGACGGTCAACATCGATTTATCTCGAGAGTTAATTAGTAATACATATATAAAGAGTTAGTAACCGAAAAAATTTAGAAGAACATAAGTCTAATATATATATATATATAAAGAGTTAGGGTTTAAGATTTTCCTATGTTAATATCAACTTATTTTACCAGTCAATCAATAGAAAATTTTGATTGTGCGGGCCGTATGATTGTGTTAAGCTTTAGACCCGCTTTAACCTACCGTAGGTTATTTCTACCTGATCAAATTACACTCCGAGACTAAGATCTTGCAAGCTGAAATATCAAAAATTTTGATTGTGCAGGCCGTATGATTGTGTTAAGTAACCTTTAGACCCGCTTTAACCTACCGTAGGTTATTTCTACCTGATCAAATTACGCTCCGAGACTAAGATGATCTTGCAAGTTGAAACATCAAAAAAAAAATGTGACCCTCGTACGACTGGCCAGACTGGCCAACATGCCAATCCAGTGCATTGCAACCCTAGGGTAGGGTCCCTTCAAAAAATAAAAAAATAAAAGAAAAGACACCCCTAGCTAGCTAGGGGGTTACCCCTTCCGTTGGAGAGGGTCTCTAAGCAGTAGCCTCGCCCCTCCAGCTTCTCTCCACACCGCCACAGCCGCTTGGGTAAATAACAAGACAAGGCGCACACACCACTCTGTAGATAGAGATCCGACGACGTTTCTGCGTGCCAACCAAAATGCATATATATATGAGAGACCTTTGGGGGGGGCGTTTGGGTCTGATTGTGTGTCGCAGATTAATTTGGCATAAATTTTATGTGCCTATTTATCGTCGCTTTTCAAAATCTCTCACTGTTTTCGTTGACAAGAAACCCAGCTTTAGATCGGAAGCAAATTAAACTCGACCTGATTAGGAAGATGATGGTGAAGAGCTTCCTTCGTGTGCAGCCGATCGATCAGGCAGCCGGCCGGCCCTTTCTTCCATACTCTCTCCACCTCGAGCTCCCTGAACGATGACATATATATTATTATCATGTAAAATGGGGGTTCCCGCTTTCTGCTTCTCGTGCTCCTCCCCCTTCCGCAGCAGGGAGCACCGCCCATTAATCAACCCTCGTCGTGCGTACATGGCTTGGCGATGGCTAGCTGGCGGCGGTATTCACAGCTCGTCGTCGCAGACGCTTTGGAATACTTGTCGGCCATGCATGCCTTGTAACCCTTGGTTAGATAAGATACCTTCTCTACATCATGCACCATCCCGCTTCATTGGCCTCCTCTCGGAAACCCTAAAAATTAGGGTAATATATATAGAGTATCCCCCTCTCTCTCTCTCTCTCTCCTCACGCGCACCTTTAGGGTAGAGTTGAAGCATCGCCTACATATTAATTAGTATATCAAGAATATTGATCACCACTTGAGATCCTCCTTGCCAGACGGCAAAATAGTGGCAATTTTTCAAAAATATTACCTACTCCCTCTATCTCTCATGTGCATCTTTAGGGTATAGTTGAAGCACCGCCTACGTTCTAGTATATCAAGAATATTGACCAGTTGAGATCCTCTTTTATCAGACGGCAGCGGTGTTTCAGAAATATATTACCTACTCTCTCTAGCTCTCATGCGCATCTTTAGGGTATAGTATAGTTGAAGCATCGCCTACATGGTAGCATATCAAGAATATTGACCAGTTGAGATCCTCGATTAAATAGTAGCAAGTTTTCAGAAATACTACATGCCCATTAGCTGGAGTTGGGACGTGGAAGGTGGAAGAGAAAGGGTACTTAATCACTACATTCTCATGATGTGCCTATTCAATCAAACAGCCTTAACAACATATTTACTGACCTTTGGGGGCTTCTTTCTGAACCCTTCTAGGAAACTTTTGAGATGAGAAACACCATGTATATATATATGGCTGGGGTCTTATTTCTAGAATTAAGATAATCACGATAATATGAAATAATTAGAATCAAATAAACTTACAAGCATATTTTGTTAGATCAAAGCGCATAATTATTATAACTAAAAATTTTTATTGCCAACTGAGGTGTGATTCCTAGAATAATTTATCAACGATACGAATGGCTCTCAAATAGCAAGGCGACACCCTTCTTGATCTTCAAACTTTGCAAATTCAATTTTGCTTGAAGTAGTCCACAATAGAAAAATAAAGAATAAGAAGTGCTTAATTAAGAGTGAAGCATTGGTGACACATGGAACTCACTTTTCCAATAGTGTCTCAAAATCTCCACAAAAATCTGTTTTTTCATGTCCCTGGAAAACACGAAATCACCAATACAAGATCTATATAAATATCTATTATCTTTTATTTTTATATTGAGTAAACTTAATACTTCATATTATTACAAATCATCTCTACCATACATATTATCTCTCATTTTTCATATTATTAATTCACTTCCATGACTTTATAAAATGTTCATACATTTTTTATAAAGGTTAGTGACCAAAACAACAACCAAGTAAAAGAGAAAAAAAAGCACTTTACTATACCCAGATGGTAGGGAAGTGCCAAAATTACAGGAAAAAAGATTATAAAATCAAAAACCTATCTCTGAAACTCCACTTTGCTCTCTACATGAAACAAGGACGAGTTCAGATTATCGAATCGATCTTCAAAAATACATTTGTTCTTTATGTGTCATAAAAGTCTTATCTAGTTATTGTTAATTTATTTCTATGGTTAAATGTAAAAGTTATTCAAATTGGCATATAATCTCTAAATTTTTAAATAGATCTCTCATTTTAATATTGCTTGATAAAAAGTCTAGATCTATAATATAATTTATTGATATATCTCTTATTGATGATGATGATCCTTCTGATATCAATCTTAAGAAGTGTCATTATATATCTAGTCTCATGCATATCTTTTTTGAAGATATTATTATGTCATTTTACATGATCATTTAATCGTTTGAGATTTTCTCGAGACTTCAGAAAAATCACTTCTAGCCCATCACTTCGAGATGAAACCAATATGTGAGATGACAAAACTTTGTTGGATCAGAATCTGGCATAAAACATATATGTGGGGTCTATTTTAGGGTTTTTTCTAATTTATATTATACATAAAATATATCTTATGTAGATATGATCCGAGATCCAATCTCCAATGCTATTTTCAATTTTTTTTTGTGAAAACTCTTTTTTTCATAATCCTGAAATAAAATCGAGATCCAATACCATAATTTTTGGTGTGGCATCGTGCATTTAAACAAATCCCAAAAGAACTATTTACAGAAGAAAAATGATCGACGCACTATCGCAGAGAGATGCTGAGGCGTCGCGGGATGCATGCGATCGGACCGTACACAGGCGTTTTAGCCTCATTGGAGAAGTTGTAAAACTTCCAACATATATTTCAATCTTTCTGGCATATGTTGATGGAGATTGGCCTAAATTCAGATGGGGTCATATAGAATGTCCATCGCTCATCTCCCTTCGTCCCTTGAATGTTTGACTTTGACGGTTTGACCTTAATAGGGGCACACTGAGGACTATTTTCTAGTATGTATAGGCAGCTGCGGGCGAGGTGTCATATAAATCGATGGATTAATCGAGTGTAGAACTAGACAGAGCCATCTTTACACCAAACAGCATTCGTTTTCTTGGTTTAAGATCTACTCTGTAGTAGGAAATAATTAGCAAACCTGGTTATCAAGGACATGATAGATGATACAATATACAGCAGCGTTTTACATCCTGTTTATGTCGAACACGCTGTAACGAAGGAGATGCAGCAATGCGACCGAGTTCAAGACAGGCAGATGTTACGGTGCAGATGTTACGGTGAGTCCCAATGGCGAGGAACGGAGGCAGGAAGCACGCGCGTTCTGTTTAGCTTCTTGGCGTCGTAGCCAGACCTTTACCGTGGAGAAGAGCAAGACCCGGATTCTGCAGAATACACTTGCATCTTATGGCTTCGAGGGGGCATGACAACATCACTGCAGCCTCTTGGGTGCTGGTGTATCCGCGAACTCCCAGGTGATATTCCTCGTATTGCCGTAGCATCTGTCGCCCGCAACGTCTTCCAGAGGAATTGCAGATGAAATCTCTTTGAGATCGTCGGCCGTGAGCTTCACCTTCAACGCACCGGCATTATCATCAAGATTCTTAACCTTTGTTGTCCCTGTGGAGTGGGAAATGGGTCAGGGGTATCCCAATCTATCTGAATTCGTATCATTCTACAAAACACTATTTTTAAATAAACTTCAACAAAAAAAAAGAAAATCATTCGACAATCACTATTAAGATACATTGTTGTGAAGAAATTATATGGATGAAAGTGAAACCTTTTCTTTCATCTTGTAGTCCGTTGTGTAAGATATGGATCTGGCCTCATAAAACACTATCTCCACGCAACAGGGCTGTTATATTACCATGATTACGTATTACCTTATTTCACATATTATTCTATCAACAAGTGCATTCAATTCAAACTGCACGATAACCAAAGATACCATCGACGTTTATAAGATAAAGTAAGGTTGACAAGAAAACACATGACGCTGACTTAGGGCCTGTTTGGAAAGAGTAAAATGCAAATATCGTGTTACTATGAAATCTAATGACGACATATCTACTAGAAATATCAAAGATAATACTATATTAGTTTCAATAATCTAACCAGACAGGCCCATATGACTTGCATCCTAAACATGGTTTGAATGCATGTTATTTCATGTATTGGAATTCGGATACATGTTATACCGTTTTTTATTCAGTTATTCTTTTCTATCCTTCAGAGTTTCAAATTACAAAAGTTTTCCCTTTGATTGTCAAAAGAAACTAAGTTTGAAATTAGCCATACCCAGGCCACACTATCAATTTTACCTGACAGAAAAACAGCAATAAATGATGAGACGACAATTTTCTCAATTTTCTCTCCTGGACATGGGGAAGCAGCAGTCGGTAGTTTATTCTACAACTGGAACGAGATAATTACCTGGTATTGGAGCAACGCTGTCACCTTGATAAAGAATCCATGCCAAGGCCAACTGGGCAGGAGTACAATGATGCTTTTCTGCCAGATTACTTAGGCGAGTATAAAGAATCTTGTTCTTCTCTACATTCTCTCTGGAAAACCTCGGATGTACACCCTAATTGAAGCAAAATTCAAAATACGAGGACTAAGTTCAAAAGGCCATTAAATAAAATATATTTGTAATATAACTACGTTCTGAAGTTCTTTCAGTATTTTCTCCGAGCCTTTAGATAGAAAGCAGTACTGAAAAATCAGTTTGGAATAATTACAGGACTTCATGAAATGTTTAACTTCTGCCCATATGTCCTGGTAGAAGCAGATTGGATGGCCTTACTGCACATAATCCCACAGTAGAGAATCATGCAAAAGGAAATAACCAAATGGGATAGGATGCCTCTGGTATCTGACCCCAGGCCAATTTTTTCCTCTTTGGTATATCAAATGATGTATATTCTGAAATTACTAAGTTACCAGATGTATTTCCCGCCCAATCCAGAAACTACATGCATGCCAAAATGAAAATGCACATGTTCGAGTTTGGGGATTGATCGTCCTGGAATGAACATTCGAGGATAGATCATAGGTCATCCCGTTATAAAAAGGACCCCTAGTTAGTAGCATCTTCAATAAAAAAATTTACCTTGAGAACATAGCGTAAGTACATACCAGAATACTATGCTGTGGCAAACTTTCCACAACAGCCTTTCCAGCAAAAAATCCACGCCCAAGGGGACTATAGGGGACTATGCCAATGCCAAGTTCCCTGTACACGATCAATCATACAAGACTACTTTATGGATGCTCATATCAAATTTGGGGGAAAATTCAAAAAATCTAAAAGAGTTGGAAATGAGGACAAGGACAGGCATTGTAGTTCAGTGATTTTTAATTTGCCTAGAAGATCATAATTGTTGGTCGGTGAGATATGTAATTAGAATCAGCCCCATGAAATTATTACACAGGTCAAAGTTCTTCGCATGCATTTTGCATAAGATTTACAATTCATGTACCAGTGAATTCATTAGAAATTCATTTCGTGCGCTGGTTAGTTGTGAGAAATCAGTTAAGTGAACAAAAAATATGGCATTCCTCATTCTCTACGAGCAAAGTTTCCTCCCTTGCCGGGTCTACCTCCCCACCCTTCGCTGTTACTTCATTGCCTTTCCTCTTTGCAACACCCATGTTCCAGCCGCACAGATCACCATGTAGGAATGCAACAGTTAAAGGCCAATGCTTCTTTGATGCACAAATCCCAGCAATTTCTGTTCCTCCAACTTTTGTTTTCTTGTTTTCCTCCTGGTGTCTTCCCTTCTTTTCCTATGTATTCCAGTCACCTTTTTTCTCCACCAGTTCAAAGAAATGTGTAACATCACATTCACATGGCTGGCAAAGATGCCAGACGTTGTACAGGACATGAAAATGTGTTTAATTGGATGAAGCACTTGACCAGCGGTAGAGAAAATGTCTGCACAGAAAGGAGCAACAGTGACTGGAATAGAATTCTCAATGTATAATTAATGCCCTTGGTTTGCTTCGTACATGTCAGTTTCGGTAGCTCATGAAGAAATATATTGATGTAACCTCAAAATTATCAAAATCCAAAAATTTCAACTCTTAACGTTTCTGGAGAAGAATGTTGATTTTTGTTTAGCTTTGACAAGTATGAAAATAGATAGTATTTCATACTTCATAGTACTAGCTAATTCATGGTATGTATAAAATATATATTGAAGTTGTTGGGTTCTATGAAAATTTGTCATTTTGACCTCTCCCCATCCAACTTGAAATACTGATGTTAATCACATCGAACAATCATTCGACTACCAATGATTAACCGTTATAACAATCTATTCGTAGAAGGCATACATCCATACAAATAAACATTGGGTGTAAGTGTGTAACAGCTCCATGGACTTGATAGAATGCAAAACTGATGCGGGACAAACCGGCTAGACCGGGTAAACCGTACGAAAATGACCTAAACCGGCGCTAATCGCCGCTAAAACACCTAAACGGACCCAAAATAGCCTAAACCGACCCAAACCAGTCCAAACAGGTCCAAACCGGGCACAAGATGGACTGAATCGGTCTGAACCGACCCAAAACACCTTGAACCGGCCTGAACCGGGCGGTTCAGGTGCTGAACCGGCTTGGACCGGGGGTGAACCGGGTCAGAACCGGTCGAACCGGTCTGGGAGCCGGTCTGGGCCTCGGACCGGCCGGTCCGAACCGCGCGGCCGACCGCGCTCGTCACCCGCGCTCGCGGCCGCGAGCATACCCCCCGGGGGGTTCGTGGCGCTTCCTCCGGGGCTCGGGGTGGTCGCGTGGCCGAGCGTGGGCCGTCGACGCAGGGACCGCGTGGCAGCATCCTCGGGCGGCCGCGCGGGCGCGGGCCGCGGCAAAACGGAAGCGGCGGTCGGTGCGCGGGCGTGGGCTTTGCGGGGGGCTGAGCGGCGTGCGCGACGTGCGGGCGGGCGAGGTCGGGCGGTGACCGGCCGGCAGCCGCTCGCGGACGATGGAGGAGGACATGGCGGCGGCCTCCGGCTGCTGCGACCACGGCGGATGGAGCCAGGGGGTGATGCCGGGAGGGAGCCATTGGGGAGGATGCCGGGAGGGAGCCATTGGGGAGGAGCAGGCGCGTCGGCGTCGGCGTCGGCGTCGGCGTCGTGCGGGCACCGACAGAACGCGGACGGCGGAAGCAAGGGAGGGCCGCTCGCGTCGTGCCGTCCGGTCGAAGCCGAAGCCGCATCGTCGTCGTCTCCGCCCGAATGAGCCGCGCGGTGGAGCAGCGGAGGGAGGGGGATCCGGGGATCGCCGGGTCCTCCTCCCACTTCACCGTCTTCTTCTTCTATTCCTTCCTCTTCTTCTGCTCCTTCGTACGCAACCGCGAGAGGAAGGGAAGGTCCGCCGCGCTCATGGAGGAGGGAGACCGCCGAAAGCGGAAGACGGGGGAAAGCCAGCCGATGCGCCGTTGATGTCGAACCAAGAGAAGGAAGAGGGGAACGGCGCGGAGGCCGGAGGATGAGGAGGGAGAGATATCGGCGCACCTCGCCGGATCCGGAGGGTGGAAGGGAGACCGGGGAACCTTCCCGGAGGTGAAGGAGAAGCCGGCCTCATGCCGGGGGTGGGGAGGAACTGGGGCCGCAGCCCCCTACGCGGGAGGAACACAGACCCGAGAGGGTTTCCAAAAATTCTTCACTATTGATTGATTCACTATGTACATCGGGTTCTCCTCATATAGGGGGAGAGGAGAACATTTTAAGAAAAAGTACTCCCTAAAAATCTATTTACATACCAGTCCATTTTAAGGACTCAATTTAAAAAAATGCTCAAAAATGTCCCCATCATTCTCTCCGACCGGGAGAAAACTCGACCTCGAGTTTTAAAACCGGTTCGGACGTACCCAAGACTCGACTCGTGAGAACGAGCCGATTCCGGGCTCTGATACCAAACTGATGCGGGACAAACCGGCTAGACCGGGTAAACCGTACGAAAATGACCTAAACCGGCGCTAATCGCCGCTAAAACACCTAAACGGACCCAAAATAGCCTAAACCGACCCAAACCAGTCCAAACAGGTCCAAACCGGGCCCAAGATGGACCGAATCGGTCTGAACCGACCCAAAACACCTTGAACCGGCCTGAACCGGGCGGTTCAGGTGCTGAACCGGCTTGGACCGGGGGTGAACCGGGTCAGAACCAGTCGAACCGGTCTGGGAGCCGGTCTGGGCCTCGGACCGGCCGGTCCGAACCGCGCGGCCGACCGCGCTCGTCACCCGCGCTCGCGGCCGCGAGCATACCCCCCGGGGGGTTCGTGGCGCTTCCTCCGGGGCTCGGGGTGGTCGCGTGGCCGAGCGTGGGCCGTCGACGCAGGGACCGCGTGGCGCATCTCGGGCGGCCGCGTGAGCGCGGGGCCGCGACGAAAACGGAAGCGGCGGTCGACGCGCGGGTGTCGTCTTTGCGGGGGCTTCGCGGCGTGCGCGACTTGCGGGCGCGGGCGAGGTCGGGCGGTGACCGGCCGGCGGCCGCTCGCGGACGATGGAGGAGGACATGGCGGCGGCCTCCGGCTGCTGCGACCACGGCGGATGGAGCCGGGGGTGATGCCGGGAGGGAGCCATTGGGGAGGGGAGCGGGCTCGTCGGCGTCGGCGTCGGCGTCGGCGTCGTGCGGGCCGCCGGCGAACGCGGACGGCGGAAGCAAGGAGGGCCGCTCGCGTCGTGCCGTCCGGTCGAAGCCGAAGCCGCATCGTCGTCGTCTCCGCCCGGATGAGCCGCGGTGGAGCAGCCGGAGGGAGGGGGATCCGGGGATCGCCGGGTCCTCCTCCCACTTCACCGTCTTCTTCTTCTATTCCTTCCTCTTCTTCTCGCTCCTTCGTCCGCAACCGCGAGGAAGGGAAGGTCCGCCGCGCTCACGGAGGAGGAGACCGCCGAAAGCGGAAGACGGGGAAAGCCAGCCGATGCGCCGTTGATGTCGAACCAAGAGAAGGAAGAGGGGAACGGCGCGGAGGCCGGAGGATGAGGAGGGAGAGATATCGGCGCACCTCGCCGGATCCGGAGGGTGGAAGGGAGACCGGGGAACCTTCCCGGAGGTGAAGGAGAAGCCGGCCTCATGCCGGGGGTGGGGAGGAACTGGGGCCGCAGCCCCCTACGCGGGAGGAACACAGACCCGAGAGGGTTTCCAAAAATTCTTCACTATTGATTGATTCACTATGTACATCGGGTTCTCCTCATATAGGGGGAGAGGAGAACATTTTAAGAAAAAGTACTCCCTAAAAATCTATTTACATACCAGTCCATTTTAAGGACTCAATTTAAAAAAATGCTCAAAAATGTCCCCATCAAAAACATAGGGTGTGCTCAGATGCATGTAAAAGAGAAACAAAGGATTTTGCTTTACATAGGAATTAACTTTTCAAGAAAAAGTATATCCAAATCTATCATTTGGTACAATTGAACACATATTTGGGAAACTATTTTCTTTCAAGTGATATGAAAATTCTTCTAAATATCAATTAAGTTTTTAAAAATTCTTAAATTTAAAATTTTTATTGATAACTTTGTTTTAATAAAAGTTGGATATTTGCAACATTGTGTTCATATATTTAAATTTAGACTGATAAAATTTTATTTTATCAAGACTATAAACTTTCAAATTTATAATCACATATTGCCAAAGACTATAACTAGTGTTGTTAACATATATTTTAAAGCAAAATGTTATGTATATTATTTATATAAAAGTATATATATGATGATTTTAACATTTTTTCCAATTTTTGTGATATAAATTTAGAAGTAAAGTCCTCATTAAAGAAAAAGTTTAATGTTAAATTATTAATCTCTCTGTGTTGCCAACAAGCAACAAGATCTGCGTTGTCATGTGCGCCTTGTCCTGCATCCAGAAAACAGCACACGCGGTATGCCAGCAGATGCCAACATCAGCATTTTAAGTGGTCAATTGAAAATATTTTCAGTTGACTAGCATATTATATGGAATCAAATAAGCACAATAATGAAAGTTTGGGAAACCTTAATAGGACCACCCAGTTTTATGGGGATCCAAATAGACCCTAAGTGTTTTGGATTTACTTTGATTTTATTTGACTTTATTTCGGAGTTTACTTTGTTTGGTGTCTTTGATCTTTAAACTCATTTTGGATTTAATATGAGTTGATTAAAGTTCATTTGGGGATTTGGTTTGTTTTGGATTAGTCGTTTATTCTTTTATTAAGACTTGATGTCTTTTACCTTTCGGGTTTTGCTTTGAAGTTCAGTTTCTTTATGTTTTGGAGGCCTTAATCTTACTCAACTTGTTGCCTTTCAGATTTGATGTTTTTATGGGTTTCCATTTTGAGTTAATTTTCATATTCAAAAACTTCAAGTTTTGGGATTTCAAGTTTCATTTTCAGATATTATGATTTTTGAGATTTGTTAAAGCTTGGAATGCATTAATTTGGGTTTGACATTGGGGATTTTAAATTTTAAATCTTAGTTTCAAATTTTTTATTTCAGATTTGATTTAAGATTCCAGGTTTCAGATTTCAGATTTTGAGTTTTGAGATATTAATGGGCTTCAGATTTTAGATTCTATGTTTGGAATGAAAATTTTCTTTAGATTTTAAGATTCATGTTTTGACTTCCATCTCCTATGGTTCGTTTTAGCTTGTTATCCTTTGAATTGGGATATTGTCTTGAGATACAGGTTTCATGAATTTGAGCTTTGAAAATTCAGATTTTTTTATCTCTGTTCTGAGAAATTTGTGATTTTGGGACTCCATCAAGATTTGATGCTTCCGATTTTTAGTTTCAGTTTGAAGGCATTAGATTTGAGATTTTTTTATTTCAAATGTGAACTTTATCTTGTGCCCTTTTGTGTTTTTTTGTGTTTTCTTAAATATTCTGAAATTAAGACTTTTAGGATTTCTGACCTGACCGGAGTTTAAGATTTAGATTTTGTGGCATTTCAGATTCAAGCACCTAATGATTTGATTTCAGTTTTAGGATTGAGATTTAATTTAGAAATTTCAAATTACATTTGAGGTTTTGAACGTTTGTTTGATATTTCTGACTTTTTCTGGTTTACAGACTTCACAGAACCTTCTGATTTTTGGATTTTCAGAGTTTTCAGCTGTTCTGACTTCCTCTTTTATGTTTTCTGAAATGTGTAGTTTTCATGAGTGCATTTATCTTTGTGGTGCCCTTTTTTTAGTTTTCTTGATTGTTTTGGTCTTTCGATCATTTTGACTTGTTTGGGGGTTTTTTCAGTTTTGTTTGTTTTGTTTATTTTATGGTTTATTGAGTTTATTTGGGCTATTTAACCATTGATTGTGTTTTTTGGCTTAAAATTTTCATTTTTGGTGCTTTAATTGTCTGAAAATTATTCATTTTGTTGGAAATTTTGTTTGACCTGTTTGACCATATTTTTGGAATTTTCATATTTTCATTTAATTATTATATTTTCTCTTTCCTCTCTTCATTTGAATTCATTTAAGTTCATGGGGATGTTGATGCTCCACGCCACAAGTCCGCATCATAAGTGACATTGAACATGGCATTTCCATTGCATGAATCATTTTGAGTTACATGTAGATGAGGGAAGGCATGCACGCCACAATTCCCCTTCAATAAAATCCCGTTGACCCTTCATGGGTACAGGATATCTTTCCCCAAAATGATCCTCACTTAATCTAAAGGTCGGTTTAGCATGAAAACATACATGATTTCCCCTCAAATTAGCAGGACTTAACTTCCTTAGTAGATAGAGTTTGATACTCCCTAATTTGGGGGAATGATCAGTTATGATGAGTACCCACATCCCCATCCAAGATTGATCCATGCCGGGGGCGTGCACGTGTCCGTCTGAAATTATGAGGAGACCTAACTGTTGAACCAAAAAAGAGAAAAAAAAAAGAAGACGATGGGGGAGCCGCGCGGCGAACGCACGCGGCAGACGTGCGTGCGCGCGGGTGGGCGCAACCGCGCGCCCCCCTCCCCGGTCAAACTGGGCTCCCCCGGTCAAACCGGGGGATTATTTCAAAAAAAAAGAGAAAAAAGAAAAAAAAAGGGGCCACGCGGCCATTGACCGCGCGGCGTGCACGCACGCAGGCGCGCAACGCGCGCCTCACCTGGTCAAACCAGGTGTCCCCCGGTCAAACTGGGGGAAGAATTTCAAAAAAAAAAAGGAAATGGGGAGACCAGAACCAGCCTCCCCACCATGGCAGCAAGTGGGGGGGGGGTGCGCCCACGTCCAAAGAAGTGGCCCCACTCCTTGGATCCGGTCACCCCCGAGTACCCTTACCCACAGGTTTGACCACCAGTCAAACAGGAGCATAAAAGAGAGAGAAATGAGAGTAATCTCACCCTGGATCTGGTCACCACCCCACTATTGCGAAAATGGACTTAGTGGGGGCCTGCCAAATGACCAGAATGCCCCTCCAAAAACCTCTATAAATACCCCCATATGGCCATACGTACATGGGTTGGAGAGTGTTGGAAAAAGGGGTTGGCATTTGGTGAGAAAAGAGAGAGTTGGGAAGAGAGAGAAACTCCACATTCTCACTCCTTAGAAGGTAAGAAATGCCTTGGTTTTGTGCTACCTTTCCATAAAAAGGGGCTGGTTTTGCGCTACCTTTCCATAAAAAGGGGCCCAAAATAGTAAACTATTTTGGATAGAAAATAGCCAACCCAACTCCGGTCTAGCCGAAATGCTGCCGAAATTAAGTGGTTTTGTGCTACCTTTCCATTAAAAGGGGCCCAAAATAGTTCGCTATTTTGGATTCAAATAGAAAACCCAAGTCGGTCAAACCGAAATGCCGGTCAAACCGAACGGGGATTCAAATAGAAAACCCAAGTCGGTCAAACCGAAATGCCGGTCAAACCGAACGGGAATTCAAATAGAAAACCCAAATCGGTCAAGCCGAAATGTCGGTCAAACCGAACGGGAATTCAAGGTGAAAACCCAAATCGGTAAAGCCGAAATGTCGGTCAAACCGAACGGGAAATCAAGGTGAAAACCCAAGTCGGTAAAGCCGAAGTGCCGGTCAAACCGAACGGGAATTCAAAGTGAAAACCCAAATCGATAAAGCCGAAATGCCGGTCAAACCGAACGGGAAATCAAGGTGAAAACCCGAGTCGGTAAAGCCGAAATGCCGGTCAAACCGAACGGGAAATCAAGGTGAAAACCCGAGTCGGTAAAGCCGAAATGCCGGTCAAACCGAACGGGAAATCAAGGTGAAAACCCAAGTCGGTAAAGCCGAAATGCCGGTCAAACCGAACGGGAAATCAAAATGGAAACCCAAATCGGTAAAGCCGAAATGCCGGTCAAACCGAACGAAAAATCAAGGTGAAAACCCAAATCGGTAAAGCCGAAATGCTGGTCAAACCGAACGGAAATTCTAAAAGAAAACCCAAATCGGTAAAACCGAAATGTCGGCAAAATCGAACAAGCTCCAGAAATGCCGCATATCAAATGCAATCAAGCTATTCTTGGATATATGAAGACAATCTGGTTCGGTAAGACCGAAATGTCGGAAAAGCCGAAACCCAGATCGGTAAAGCCGAAATATCGGCAAAATCGAACAAGCTCCAGAAATGCCGCATATCAAATGCAATCAAGTCATTCCTGGGCACATGAAGACAATCTAGTTCGGTAAAGCCAAAATGCCGAAAAGGCCGAAACCCAGATCGGTAAAGCCGGAATGTCGGCAAACCCGAACAAGCTCTAGAAATGCCGCATATTAAATGCAATCAAGCCATTCTTGGATATACGAAGACAATCTGATTCGGTAAGGCCGAAATGTCGGAAAAGCCGAAACCCAGATCGGTAAAGCCGAAATGTCAGCAAAACCGAAGAAGCTCCAGAAATGCTGCATATCAAATGCAATCAAGTCATTCTTGGATATATGAAGAAAATTTGGTTCAGTAAAATTGAAATACCGGCAAAGCCGAAACCCAAATCGGTAAAGCTAAAGTGCTGGCCAAAACGAACAAACTTTGACATGTGTTGAGGAACAAAGGCTCGAATGCCCCCTCATTTATTGTACTTCCATGTACTCAAATCGACATGAAATAAATTCAAGTTCGATTGACCCGATGTGTCATCCAAAGATGACATCTAATCCCTATGGACTTTGAGAGGTGGATAAAAATTAAATAAGTCATTGAAATAATAATTTCTAAACTTGATCAAATAATCAAATTTGATTAAATAAAAATCAAATAATGACTTATTTATTAACAAAAAAGTGCCATCATAATCAAATCAAATTCATGCCATAAAATCATACATAAAAATGACCACAAATGGTTATAAAACATGTTAAGTTTGAATCCGACTTAACCATGAAAAAATTAAATCAAACCAAATGGATAATGCTACTTATCAAATAAGTATGCATAACAAAATTCAAATCAAATAAATGATCAAAATGTTAATAAAATGTTAGCATAATCCAACCAAAATTATGTCATTAAATAATGCATAAAAAATGCCAACCAATGACTACAAAAACAAGTTATGTTGGATTAAAATCAACCATGAAAAATTAGAGTGATCAATATTATTAAGAACAAATCTTAATAATAATAATAAATTCACTTAAATCAAGCAAAAAAATGCTAACAAACACACTAAAAAAATAGAAATTAATTCCTACAAACAAATAAAAAAGAAGAGATCAACTCAAAATTGTCTAAGTCAACAAATGACAAAAGACATAAACAAAACAAATCAAATCAAAATCTTAAATCAAAAAGAAAACCAATGAACCCAAACTTAAAGTTTGAATTAAGTTCAACCAAATTCCATCTCATAAGGCCATGGGGATGTCTTCCAGCTTTGTGTTTATGTGGATGAATGACTTCCGTTCAACAGGTTGCTGTGACGGTTAATCAAGGATTTTCGAGTGTTTGCTTGATGTAATTAACACTGGAATATCGCAAGTCCAGTGGAGAGAGGTCAAATTTTATTTTCAAAGAACTCATAAAACCTCACAAATCAAATTTGTGGTTCAGATCATCTAAGTGGTGGGTAATACCCACGTCGACACTTAGCAAATCTGTGGAACCATCGGTGTTCCTATAAAATAATACGACATCAAATTAGCTAATACTCCTATGAATATCACATATTTTCATAGTAGTCAATGCTAGCCCAAAGCAAAAGAATTTTCTAAAAGAGGGAATTCTGACGACGAGAGGGAAAATTCGAGGTTCCAACACTAACTTAATAGGCTTGCCTCTTAACATTTTGATTTCAAAGTTAATGTTTGAATTAGAATTTTTTGTTATCCATTGGCCTTAAAGGCCTGTCAAAATTGTCCCGGATTTACTGGCCTGCAGTCCTCCATTTTTGGGACCCAATAAGCTTGCTGCCATCAGTTCTAGGCCCAGTGGGCTTTGTTGCTGTCTTGCCAGCCCACTGATTGGGTTTCCTTGATCGTTGCCTGCATAGTCACCCTCTGCGCAGCTCCTTTCCTTCCCTTCTTCTGACTGCACTTTGATGAGTTGGGATAGGAGTCTGAACCCTGTTCAATTCCTGGAGTTCTAGTCTGCCCAAAACAGATCTCAGATTAGGCTATCCAGCAACTGACTGGGAAGTCTATGGGTCCTTAGTCACATGACATGTATGTGTTTGCAGATCTAGGTGTTTATGGATTAGACATATGCACCGAAGGTGCTGGGATTTAACTGGTTATTGGTTGAAATCTAAGGAACTTTCGGACCTACCTACTAGCTGCTTCTATGACATGGGCTAAGTTGTGGTCGGATGACAGGTTTAGACATCTGTATGTGGACATCTGCAGGCCTTGTCAAGAGATGTCAGGTCAGGTAAACTCAAATCCGGGGCCGGTATGCCTAGGCTAAGTCTAAGAACAGACCAAATGACACCTCCGTAGGGTCCTATGTAGAGCATAGAAAATGACTAAATGGGAAAGAAGGGATCTTGGTGAGGGCATAGACTCATAAGGGCTTATTCTCACCTTATCCCCATCTTCTTATTGATTTCAGCTTCAAAGATGCCGCATGGGCTCTTTTCTTCATCTACTTCAGCAGTTCTTCTTTACCTTGGATCCTCCGGGCTTGTGCGCTGTAGATCAGGCGGTTGGATGACATGTCTTCCTTCTTCTCCTCCTTCTCATTGATTCTTGGGCTGGCGGCTCACGGGGCTTTAACAGAGGGCCAGAGGAGCCTTCATTTGGATGACTGTTGCTGCTTCCAGATCCTCTGCTGTTGGCGGGAACTAGTCTGCAAGATCTCCTGCTCCTTGTTCCGGAACTACCGGAAGGGGGTCGCAGGGGAGGTTGGATGGTGTCAAGGTTCCTCCAGTCTTCTCTTCTCAGTGCCGCTGCTTCTGAACTTCTAGAAAGAGCCGCAGGGTTGTTTTTTATAAGAGAGATGGCTTACTGCCATCGGTGGTAAGTCCGAGTGCATCAGGACTCTCCAGTGGACAGATCCGATTGAATAGGAAACCACAGTGGCCTCACTGATATTCAGGATTTCTTGGAGTCTTCCTCGGGCCTTAGCAGGCCCGGGGGAAGTCATCTTGGCCTCCGGAAATCCCTGGATCAATGGGGAATGGGGATAGGCTGGCCTTCTCCGTTGATACTTGATACCCACCAACCTGGGGAGTCATCAAGTGCCAGCCTCGGTAAGTTCCTCCTATTTCCTTGGCAATCTGATGACCGTCCTTGATTCCCGGACAGAAGGCAGCCTTTGTGGATTCTTACAATAGTCCTCTTGCCTCCGGGGTCCACTAGATATTACGAAGGATGGTTGGCAAATCCAGTATCTGGTAAATATGCTTCGATGAGTTGTTATCCTAGGATAAGGATGGCAAGGAAGGCCCGAGGATGGCAAGTGTGATCGCAAGCCTTCAAAATGGGGAGAGGAGGCATTGGGGGTGGTAAGGCAAACCCACAGCCCTCTAAAATAGGAAGAAGAACCAACGGAGATAACAGCTGACCCATGGCCCTCAAGGTAGAAAAAGTTGGTGCCGAATCTCACCTGCTGATGTGGCAGAGGGCCAAGAAAGTTCCAGAATAGGCTGAGGTGGCAAGGGCTAATCAAATCCTCAAAATGCACTCAAAAGTTGACCCGCAGGAACGTACTAGTGGGCATAAATTTGCTTGCGCAAATAAGCTGGTAGGTGGGCAAAATCAATACCTGATGGGTATGTTTTGACATTAAAGCATAGCTCATCAAGTGTATGGAAACGGGGCTACATATTTAGCATTGAATTGGACCAAAATTGGTACTTAATGGACCTGATTTGAGACAAAACGCAGCCCAGTAAGCATATGAAGAAAGGGCTCGATTTGACAATAAAATGGGCCCGTTTTAGAGTTGGAAATTAGCCCAATAAGCATGTGAATAATCAATTGCGAAAATGGCATGGAGTTGGCTTATTCCTCAATGGGTTAAACTTATAATGGGCTTCGATTATGGGTCAAACATGAGATCCAAACATTATGTGACTAAATGAAAGTTGGATTGGCTTTAACCCAAATCCGATTAAAATTTTGAAAATTTGGGTGCCAACATATAATTCTCTTTTTAAATGTACTTTCCCCGGACTTCTGAATTTTAGGCCGCATCTTCCGGAAGCCAAGTTCTGTGCTCTTCTGGTCCTTTGTATTTTGCATTGTTCCACCTTATTTCACCACACACATTCCTTTGAAGTTTGAACCAGAACCAGTGAAGCATATTAAGATGCTAATGAGGGAAGAGAGGATGAGTTTGACTTGGATTAACTTGGAGAAGTGTATTTCAATATTAAACTCACTGAATATATAGACAAGATTATTCCAAGTGGATGTGGAGAATTAATCCACATAGACAACCCTAATAATATGAGATTAAGGCTTTGTTGAGTTGAATTTTATGTTCATCATGTATCCACAAGTTAACCTTCTAGAGCCACCTTCTTACGTGATTTACTAGTTAAAATTGCCCACATACTGTATACTGAAATATTTTGGAAATGAAGTTACTTGAACGAGAAGGAGTATTGGCAGGTCAAATTGCTGAATCACATTTCAAGGTCAAATCCTAGTTTTAAGGGGATGGCAGGAATCTACAGGGATGAAATAGCAGCAGATTAAAATCTAATGAAAATAAGTTGCTCTGACATTCAACATTCCCAATAAGAAGTTAGCATAACATAGTCATAGACTGAAAAAGGAACTATCCTGACATTTGACATTCATGAATAATGAATCAAAACAGAGTTCAATAACAGTCAAACAGCTCACGCCCAGATACAGTACAAGGGAGACACTTTATTTCACTCCCATTTTCAGAGATCCAATGTGAGAATGTGCATTTATTTCGTCAATGGCACAACGCTTCAGAAATGAATATTCATTCACTTTCATGAGCTGGATGTTAGATATCACGTATCCAAACCAGAAATATGATAGAATTACTGAATTTACAGTTGTCAGTCAAATGAAGGAAGTCAAAAGTAAACAAGACCAGCAGTACCGAAGAGCCAAACTAGTTGGGACGTTAGTGTGATCACACAGAATGGTCAAGTTGTAGAAAATTGTGAAGTAAATTTTTATACGTTGTCAACAATGGGTATCAAACTACCTAACTGTAAAATTTCTAGACATTATTCCGTCAGTCACTTAAAACATAGGTGTCAAACAAGCATTTTTTAACGTGACTACATAAAAAAAGCTGGTCCGTCCCAATCACCTTTATCGTAACTTATTTAGCATAAGCACATTTTTCATAACAAAAAAAATTGTAGTTTCACGTTTACCACAGACTTCGATAATCAAATAAGCCGATAGCTAAGAGACCTTGCCAAAACATCTCCCAAGGTTTACGGAAAGCACATTATTGGTGGTCTTGTGATCACGGCGCTTTCATTGAAATACGTCCTAAACTGAGGTTTGGAAGGAAAACGGGAGTATAACATAATAAAGAAAACAGCATTTTCTTCTCGAATTAAAATAGGCACAACTGCAAGAATGGCTTTGAGGGATACCTGCAAAGTGGGACAATCACTTGTTCGACATCACGAGTCCAAAGAGACCACTCTATCTGCAAGGCCGTGATCGGGTGAACTGCATGAGCCCGTCGTATGGTATCAGGGCTAGCTTCCGAAAGTCCGATATATTTGACTTTCCCCTCCTCGACCAACTTCTTCAGCTCTCCAATCTGTGCAGCCCGGGGAAAACCAATCATTTCCCTTGAAAAGAAAACCCAAGAGAAGCAGAGAGATCTAAATCCGCCTACAGTTTCTTCGATGGGCACAGAAGTGTCGACCCTGTGCTGGTAATAGAGATCAATGTAATCCACGCCGAGGCGCTCCAGACTGGCCTCGCAGGAGGCACGGACGTACTCTGGAGTGCCTTTGACAGAAATGCTGCTGGAGTCGAACTTCAAGATCCCAAACTTGGTAGCCACTTGGACTTTCTCCCGGGGCAGCTTCTTGAGTGCCTAGTTATGAAAAATGACCACGAACGCGGACAGCTCTCCCACGATCATTACCGACGATGGATAACTTGCGGATAAGGACGAGCGACGACATTTAAGCTTGGTTTCGCACCTTTCCGAGGAGGATCTCGTTCGTGCGAGGCCCGTAGGCGTCGGAGGTGTCGAAGAAGGTAACGCCGTGTTCGAACGCGCGAAGGATAACGGCGATCCCAGTCTGCTCGTCGACGGGGGAGTTGTAGACGCCGCTGAGGCCCATGCACCCAAACCCCAACTTCGACACCTGGACAGATAGGCGATAGCCAATAGCATACACATCCGCCGCCATCGCCGGTAGAGAGATATTAGAGAGGGGGAGAAGAAGGAGATGATACCTCGAGTCCCTGGCTTCCTAGTTGCACTCGTGGCATCTGGAACCCGTCTTCTTCTTGCTGCCGTTCCTCCATGCCCTACTACGGCAACACCGCTCGTGTCCACTCGTCGAGGAGGCGGGTGTCACGACCGGAGGAGCAGCAGCCGGCAGGGCGGACGGCGCTGGCGAAACTCGTCCCGCCGTCCCGTTCACCTGGTTTGCGGCAAGGAGGGGTGCGGGTGTTATGTAAGAACCGCAGTCCTGGGACCACACCCCACTCCGAAATTCCGAATCCGACTTTTTGACTAACTTATTTCGAAATTTATAGATTCTGGTCTCGATAAAAATTCAGTGACGTATTTTTTGTAATTATTAAATTAAAATTAAAATTGGAGAAGAAACGAGAATCACTTGAATCTATTTAAGTGTATAGGTAAAAAAATGAGTATATATGTGTAACTATAATTAAAATTAAAATAAATTAATTATGTAATATACACACTGATAAATTTTAAAGAAGATTATATCAAACTTTGATAATTATTAAATAATTAATAAAATATTTAAAAATAAAAATAACGAAGTTGTTTTTTATTAAAAATAACTATGCAAAATTATCCAAAAATATTGAATTTAATTTCAATATTAAATTTATCAAAATTACTAACAATATTTTGGCTGATAATCTATTTTGAAAATTAAAATGAATACAAAAAATATGCAAGAGATTGACAAAGATAGTCAAAAAAATTGAATATTATTTTTTCGTTGCATAACATTGTAAATTCTAATCTTAATATACTCCATATATTTTTAAAAAAAGTTTACATCTCTGTGTACTCTATCTTTTCTTCTATTGTTCTTTCAGATTCTTTAGTCATTTTTATAATTATTAATTTATTTTTAAATAATATTTAATATGTATTATATTTTGAAATTTATCATGTTCGGTTGCGATGAAATCAGAATCAAATCTTAACGATAATCGATGACAAAGTGACTCCGAAATTAACAAAATCGGAATCAGGACACCACTGTCGGATCGAAATGCGATACCGGTGATTTGGCCGCGGAATCGGATGCAGACCTACCGGGTATCAAACACAGGCCGCGGTTACCACGCCACGTGTTCATCACCCAACCTGGCAATCTTTTTTTTTTTTTTTGAACAACGGATACAATATATTCATAACACAGACAAGTATCATTACATAGACACAAATAGGAAAAAACAGACAGGCTACGATGACGAACAGACCAACTATAGTTCTATTAGAAATTATCTTGACCAACGGACACAAACATAACCACCAATCGACTAAGCGTCGAAAAGCAGAGATAAGAATTCTCTTCGTAGAGTTTGATGACTGCAACGAGACCGGAATATCACACCAAAATGATGTGGATTTCGCCCGGACTATCCGTCTCGAAAGTGAGATCGTGACTACGAAGGAAATATGGAAAGATAACTCAACAGAACCTACCAAAACACAACGAAGAACAAGAAACTAAAACGTAGACTAAACAAACATAAATACGGTGGGCTCAATAACTCTAGTGCATATAGAGGATACCAAAAACCTAGATGTACATATAAACAGAGCACTAGAGAATGAGCGACACCACAAAAATTAAACATTTTGGGAGGAAGGCGTTAAACTTTCCTCCCTGACGAAGAGACACTCAAAACGGCAAGCCGTCGGTAACACCGAAAAGGAGGTCGCTGATCACTCACCAAGGTACAAGGGGATTGGGGCCCAACGGACAGGGAGCTGAAGGAGCGGGGTGAGGGGAATCGCAGGGGGGATGTCGGAAAGCCGAGGAAGGGGGTTACTGGGGGAGGCCGGCGCCTAGATGGGGTTCGGGGGTCAGGGGTCGGGGAAACCATCGGGGGGGGTGCCGGAAGGGTGCCCGATAGAGCAGGAAGGGAGCTTTCGGGAGGTTAAACCAAAGCCCGGGCCGTCGAAGGGGATGGGTGGTGAGGGGTCTACCGGGAGGCGGTGAGGGGGGCTTAGGGGTTTAGGGCCAGGGGGTTGCCGGAGGGAAGAAACAGGGGTGAGTGCCGAGTGACCAAAAGGAGAGGAACGGTGAGGGGAACTTAGGGGTTTAGGGCCGGAGGGGCTTGGAGAAGAGCGGAGAAGCTGAAATGGGGCGGTTGAAGGAGAGAAAAAAAGGGAACAAGAAGGTTACCGAGACCCAACGAGGGACGATGAGAGCGTCGATGGAGACCGGCGAGGACGCCGAGTGACCTCCTGGAACCGGCGAGGTCGATGCTGCTTCCGCCGCCGAGAAACAGGGATGATGCCGCCGGCAATCTTTAGCTTTGAATGGATATGTATTGTCTTCTCCGTCCTTGTTTCGTGTTTAATTATAATGGAAAATAAATAGTTGAGAGTATTAGCTACTTGATCATTTTTTGAATAATAATAGATAGAACTAACTAACACCTGTAAAAGTTTTACCAAAACTTAGAAATAAAGTACACTTAATCAGAGTAATAAATTATTTCTTATGTTCCATATATGCGTGCAATTTAGAGTGGGAATCTTTATTTCTTTTTTGTATCTGTTTGTTTTTTTTATTTTGTGGTTCATAGACAAAATGATGTGCAAATAAAATGATATATAATAAATAGATAATTTATAATATTTCGACTATTCTTTCCTCACACATGGGTTGTATAATCATGGAGATTGCTTTCGTAATCAACATGTCACTGGATAAAGCTATTTTACAATTACAAATGTCCTCTTTTGTAACTACATGGAGCACCTAAATTTTGAATTTGATATTGAAAAAAAAATCATCAGCTGGCTACCAATATTAATATTGAAACTACTAGTACAAACAAAACAGAATATGTAACACAAATTTCGAATTCTATCAATTTTAATATTAATATTTTATTCTTTATAAATATCAACATCAAATTTGATAGAATCTAATGAGACATGTCATAAGATTTTCAAAAGAATTCATCTGATGGGAAAAGTCACAGATACCTTGCAGAGAGCGATCTTTAATATCTGTGGAGATTTACCTATAATATGGGGACAAAAGTCCAAATTAGTGATTGTTTTCTAACCTTTTTATAAAAGATGATTAAATTGTAATGCATGAAGCTCTTACTTAGTTAAAAAAGCTTAATTGTTCTATCTCCTACGTAACAATGATATAAAGAGGGCACTTAATATATAAAAATGCTTAAGAGTTAAATGCAGGATTCGGATGTTTAACAAAATGATTTGAATTACACATGGCACAAAGGTTAATACAGAAAATTGAAATATAATTTGTCTACTTTGATCGAGTTATAAAATCAGCTAAGAAATGCACGATCTTCATCTGTAAGGGGGTGTTTGGTTGCATGATAATGGAGATTTTTATTTTAATTTTTAAAAATTGTAAGAAAACTTATTAAAAGAGGTGTTTGACCACCATGACAATTTTATATTTTTAAAGTGATTTTCTTCTTAAACAAAAAAAGTGGGTCTAAACTCTCATCTCTTTCTTTTTTCTTGTGGTCCCCCACTTTGTTTGGTCATGTATGGTAGTTACTCTTTTTGTTATCACATCCCTCCAAACATGATAATTTTATGTCAAGAGTTTGTTCACTTTTTATTTTAATATTTTTTTTATCATGAAAGTGTACAAAAAATTATCATGCAACCAAACACCCCATAAGTGTTCTCAAATTAATGTCACTTGGAAATTTTAACGTACCGCAGTTATAATAATTGGTGCTAATAGTATGACAGGAGTATGATCAAGCAATCCTACATTTTCGAATTTCATGTTTTGCTCAAAGCAACGTGTCAAAATGAATATACCGAAGCAAATAATATCTGAGTACCGACATTTTTTATTGGAGAAATTAACGGCAGGTCCGTTTCAACGGACCCACGGTAATGAAAAGTCCGGTCAGAAATCCTGTTTAACAGGAGATCCGATTTTTATGTTTTCATGCACTTCCGCTCCAAAGATAATAGCAAAAAAAAGGTAAATCTTAAAAGGAAGGCAAAATATTTATTTTGCCCTCGAAACAACGTAACAACAGACGTTAACTTCTTCATTTTAATAAATGCATGTTTCATTAAATCAGATCATAAGTTTATTGTAGTCATAAATAATCATATTGAACATTGTGTAATAAATAATTTTGTGACGAATAGATTTGTGATAGTAATATTTTTTTACTTGAAACATGATATTTTAATTAAAATTAAATATCATTAATATGATGTCGTAAATAAATTGATTTTGTTGTCACATACAAAATGTAATGAATAAATTTGTAATTTTTATTTAAAACATAATAATATATAGTTTAAATTTGATATAATTAATATAATGTAGTGAATAAATTAATATTTAAAGTCAGATACAAAAAATATTATTAAATATAATAATATTTGAAATATGGTTTGATAAAGAATTTAATATATATATTATTTACAAAATTGGTATCACTACCCTCGTCACACTGTTAGACAGACAATGATATTTTTGACATTTACGATATTGGTCGGACAAGATGGATCGGGGGTTGCAGATTTTTCTATCGTTGGATCGTTGATGAAGTGAAGTCGGTCAACGGACTTAATGTTAAAGGCACTTTGTTAAATGGAGTGGGAATTAATTGTCCCTTTTTTATTTCACTGGTATTTTCAACGTGACCTGATCCGGGTGGCTTCACGGACCGTGTGATACATTGATACAAGAAAATTATATGAAATTAAATCTAACGGTCTTATTGATATTTATACTTTTTTTAAATATTGAATTGAAAATACAAGAGCTGCCCGAAATATCGGAGTCTTGCCTCTGTTATCTTATCTTATCTTATCTTACACGCGCCTCTTCTCCGGGTCTCTCATCATCATCTTGTTCGAGTTCTGAACGTTCAGATACAGCGTCATATGCAGCTGCTGCACCATGGAAGGACGACCACCGGGCGCCTCCGGCGACACTCAAACCGGGCAACCGAAGCGGCAGAAGAAGAAGCAGAACACGGCGACCACCACGACAGCCTCCACGGCGTACATCAGGTAGAAGACTACCCGGTCCGCGAGTCCGAACCGGACCTTCGCTCGCTTCCGCCGCCAGCCAGACGACGAGCACACCGATCCCAACCATCGCCACCACCTCGGCAGCCACCGCCGTCTCTTGCGCTCGCGGTCACCGTCGTCGCCGCCGCCGCGGGATCCGTTGACCACCCTCCGGAACCGGCCCGTCATCCGCCCGTTGATACACATACACCACGCACCACGCAGGAATGCCCGGAAGGCGGGCGCACACTGCTGCCGGGGGTGAGCCGGACTGGAGAGGAAAGCAGAGCTCGGAGGAACCGGAGAGCAGGCAGATTTCGAGCGGAATGGAGGAGGAGGAGGAGGGTTTTGAAGGAATGCCGGAAGGAGGGGTGCGCGTGTGTTCGGAGATGAAGAGGGCCGAAGAAGCTTCCGCTCCCGTCGCTGCCCGCCCGGCCGCCGTCTTCCGGCGAGACGCAGGTCAACTATTTCCGGCTGCAAGCGCCGCCCGCGTCTTCCTCGGCGCACAGCCGGAAGCGCGTCGGGTGGGACCCTCGCAGCCGGGTCAGAAATTCAACTCCGCCGGCACTGGAGACCGATAATTTTTTGTACTTATTAAGTCTGATTCTAATTATTTTAATGCCTAAAATTTAAATTTAAGGTTTTATTCCTTTCATTTTATTCTTATATTCACTGGACACTGTCTATTGTATTTGACTGGTTGAGAGAAAAAGTATTAAGTGACTTAATCCCATATTAAATATCAGAGTAAATTATCCTTGCTTAAGCCTATCTCAATGTTTATGTTTTGGAAATTTTCGCATGCTTCAGTGATATTTACTGAATTTCGGGTTACGAATATTCTGATCAAAGAGAGATTGAGGATTTCTTTCACCGTAAAATTAAGATGATAAAAAGCGCGCTTTACCGTGCCTTCCGTTTAATTAATCGTGATAATTTTTAATTTATACTCGGTTCGAAACGTGTACCAATCAACTATTATAAATTTGGTTATTTTTGAATTTTGAGCACAATGTTTACATTGAATTAGTATATCAATACCGCCCGGTGCTGTGCGGCGTCCGTCGGCCATTAAGCATGTTCAAAAAAAATGTCAATATATGATAGAAAATATTTTTAATTATATTTTTAAATACACTGATTTTAATATATAATTATATGAACTATATACATTATAAAAGATTGATTGGGAATAGATCTTAAACGGAGAGAAACATATATTTTTATGTCTTTTTTTTTTGAAGAAAACATGACCATATTCATTAAACAAGACTACAGAGCATACATAGTTTGTACAGATATAAAGATAAACCAACAAAGACGCTAGACCGGGTCATCAAGGAAGTGATCTTGGAAAAGGAAATTTCCAAGGAGAGACTGTACCACCACGAGATGACCAGCACACGCAGGTGCAATCGTGGTCGGGTGGTACAAGAAAGAACTCCTACAAGGGAGTTTGTAAACTGTACCGAGACCGGAATATCACTCCAAACGGGAGTGGAGAAAGCCCAAACCCACGGTCTCGGGAGAGACTTAGCGTCTAAAACGCTAAAGGTGATAAAGTCTGAGGCATAACCCGGTCCGTGGACTACAAACAACACCGACACAAAAAAAAACAACAAACTTAGGTAAGCCGGTCTCCACAGATCCAACACAACAAAAGTGTACAAAATGCCTAAAATAAATTCTAGGCAAAGTGTTGGAAAAGGGAGAGTGGGAGGGAGGCCCAAACTTAACACGACCTCAAACCGACTTAGTTGAAACTACTCCACAAAAATGCTGGAACAGAGTCTTCAAGTGCCGGAGGCTACTGTCAAGCGTTTACCGAAGAGGCCGCCGGAGGCTGCCGGACAACCCCTGATCCTCCTTCTATCGGAGCCGCCGAATGGGGACGCCGCAGGTGAGGGTCGCCGGACGGAGAGCCGCCGGCGAGGGTTCCGGATCTGCCGAAGGGGGCCGCCGGACGGAGAACCGCCGGCGAGGGTTCCGGATCCTCCGAAGGGGGTCGCCGCAGGTGAGGGCCGCCGGACGGAGAACCGCCGGCGAGGGTTCCGGAGCTGCCCATATATTTTTATGTCAGCTCCGATTAACATGTCAATATTATCTGTATTTAATTATTTACTCGGACGAATATTTTATAATCGAATATTACTTGTCTAGACAGATACCGACCTAAAATATAACAGCCCTGACGGCGGAAAAGTCTTGTTCATTTTATACTTCGCTTAAATGAAATACTATTAGTATAAAACATCTATTTTGTATTTTTATCTTTTATATTTATATAATCCTGTCAGACACCTGATGCTCGTAGGTTGGTCGAGCCTATTTCTCCGCTAGAAGTTACAAAAAGTTCTATTCTCCATGAAACCGGAAAAAGCTCCAGGACCAGATGACTCCCCCCCCAGTATTTTATCAAACTCTGGACTCATATTCAGCATGATGTTTATCATTTGCTTTGTGATATTTTTTCTTCTTCAATTCAGATGAACCATACAATTATTGTGTTGATTCCCAAGCACTGCAATGCTCACTCCCCTGAGCACTTTCGTCCTATTAGTTTATGTAATATTCTTCTAAAAGTTCTCACAAAAATTATTTCAAACCGGATCAAGCCTTGCACATCTCATATTATTTCTGAATTCCAAGTTGCTTTCGTTCCAGGGAGGACAGGATTGGATAACATAATTATTGTCGAGGAAAATTTGCACTCCTTCAAACACAAAAGGGTAAGATTGGTCATTTCACGGTGAAATTAGATATTCACAAGGCTTTTGATAAAATTAGCTGGTGTTTTCTTCAATCCATGCTTTTCAATTTCGGATTCCCTCCTACACTCATCAAACTGATTATGCATTGTACTTCAACGGTTACCTATTCCCTTAGTTTGAATGGTCAACATACTGAAGTTTTTACGCCTAAAAGAGGACTTCGACAAGGTTGTCCTCTATCTTCTTATTTGTTTATCATATGTGCTGAAGCTCTTACTTTTATGATTAATGAAGCTGTCAAACAAAATAAATTATTTGGTTTCTCTATTGGCAAAGATGGGCCTAAAATTACTCACTTAATATTTGCTGATGACATTATTGTTTATGGTACAGCCAATCTAGTAGAGGTTCAGAACTTGTTAAATATCCTTTATTCTTATGAGGAGATCTCAAGACAAACTATCAACAAGAAAAAATCTAAGATTTTCTTTAGTTCTAATGTCCCAAAATCTGATAGAGATAACATTTGTGCTTTGACTGGGTTTTCATTGAGCTCAACTGATGATTTATACCTTGGGATTCCAATGGGTTTGCAGCATAATAAGATCAATAATTTTGATGGCCTGATTAGTAAGTTTCAAGGGAAGTTAGCTTCCTGGAAGTCCAACCTTTTGTCAATCTAGTAGAGGTTCAGAACTTGTTAAATATCCTTTATTCTTATGAGGAGATCTCAAGACAAGCTATCAACAAGAAAAAAATCTAAGATTTTCTTTAGTTCTAATGTCCCAAAATCTGATAGAGATAACATTTGTGCCTTGACTGGGTTTTCATTGAGCTCAACTGATGATTTATACCTTGGGATTCCAATGGGTTTGCAGCATAATAAGATCAATAATTTTGATGGCCTGATTAGTAAGTTTCAAGGGAAGTTAGCTTCCTGGAAGTCCAACCTTTTGTCAACTTGTCACGACCCAGAAATTAAATAGCGTAACCACAAATACGCAGCGAAAATACATAATGTCGTGACAGTGGGATGAAACCCAATGCTTGAAATTCCATAACCTAAACTTAAACAATTATTTTCATAAGATCCATCATACAAGAGAATAGAATCATACTTCTAAGTCTAATCACACTCTTGTTCAAAAACAACCAAGACCATCTAGAGAATACCAAGAATCTCCAAGTGCAAATGACTCTGATTCCTCTGGTTTCACCTGAACTTCATCTTCATGCTCCTTGATCCTCAGTACCTGCTGAAAAATTTATCCCACAACGGGGTGAGTCCGGGGACTCCATAGGATTTACACACATTTCCCGCCAATCGGATACTAACATATAAACATGCAATGATAGATAATATAACTAGATTGAGATGTAATACAAATGATAATAACATGTCTTCTATATTTATCCATAACCCATAACCAAACCATGATTATCTTTAAGGAAAAAGATTATGCCAATGCTACTCAATTCTAGACCAATGCACACAAAACCATACAAGCTAAACAAATATCATCTAAATGACCTCAAGAGTTAACATGACCAAATTAAAACAAGACAAATCTAATTTTTATAACATGACATGGTTTAACATTTATACATAACACACAAGTAACATATTTCATATCATTTCCAAAACACATAACCAAAGAGCAAGGAATTGGTCGTCTTGCTTCACACGTACAAATGCATTCACCAGTTCTAATATATATAGAAGTAACATATACTAAGCTAGCCCAAAGTGCACCTAGGCAGTGGTGACACTAAGGGAAAAACCGCGATAATCCGGGATCTGTGGGAGGGCCGGATTCAACTAAGTTACCCGCTACCCACGGGCAATTGACTAAAATAGGCTGGTGAACCCTTCATAGCACGTCATATCAGGAGTTCATAACATAGTTTCAAATCAAGACATACTTGACCATACCATACATACATGACATAAACATCTAATTTCATAACCTTTCATGCAAGACATAACAAACTAGACAAGACATATAATAAACCGACTTAATTGAACTTGTTCTTAATGACATCCTATACTAATCATGACCAAATTGACATAACTAACTATGCATAGCATAGCCCATGATCTGAAACCAAATTAAACATAATTTACCATAAACTAGACAAGACTTGTACTAACCGACTTAGTTGACATATTCTAAATCAAACCTATACCAAACTTGACCATATGAACATAACCACACCATGCATGACATAATACATAATCTGAAACCAAACTAACCAAAATTTACATAATTTACATACATGAAATGACAAACCGAACTAGACATACTTAATTGCACATACCAGACAATTAACCTAAATCAAGCTTGGCATAAACTAAACAAATTAAGTTCTGAGGTAAATAAACCACAATCTGACCTAAACAGGTTCTAAAAGGTGTGATTTGATGATCTATGATTTTTCCAAATCTACACATAATTATATTTCAATTCTAGGTCCATATCTAACATATATTCACATACATATCTAACATAAGATCAAAGCTTATAAAAATATTTCTACCCATCCAGAATCAAGCTAAACATGTTCCATAATATACAAAATAGAAATTTTAAGATTCTGGTTTCAAGAATTTTGAGAAGAATCATTAATCTTAAGTCCAAAGACTAATCTAGTCAAATCAAGGTCCATAAGTTAAATCATGCATATTTTCTAATTAAAATGGGACCAAATAAATAGACGAGCTTGAGAAACCTACCTGGAAGCTCCTGTGAATTTTCCTGATTTTTCTGGATTTTTATGCTATTTTTTGAGCTATTCTCTGATTTCTGCAATATATATAAATCAAGAGGTCCGAAATGATTGAACTGACGCTGAACTGGGTGGTTCGACCGGCTGAACCAGACGTCAAACCGGAACTGGACCAGGCGGCTCGCTGCTGGGCTGGGGGTGGATTGGGTCGAGTGGCCGGCTGGCGGCTGGGCAACTGGCTGGCCTGCACTCACGCTCGCGGAAAGGAGGCGGCCGGTGGCGAGGGATGGCAGTCGATGGCGAGGGGCAACAGCTGATGGTGGACGACAGGGAGGACGCGGGCACGTACGATAGGAACGGTGAGGTGGACGAAGGCTGGCGATGACGGTGAGGATGGACTCCCCGCGGTGATGATTTTCGGCAAAACAGGGACTCGCGTTGGCAAACGACGGCGACGGAGGGGTGGGGCTGACGCGGCCGCGGGCGGCGGCGGACGGCGGGGCTGATGCCGCGGCGGGCGGCGGCGGCGTCGCGCGCGCGCGCGCGGGAGGGCGGCGCTGGGTGCGCACGGCGGAGGCAGCCCAGGCGCTGGGTGCGCGGCGGCGGCGCGGCGGCGTCGACGATAGGAAGAGAGGGAGAGAGAGAGCTTCGACGGGGGGGAGTTCTTGCGGGGAATATATGCACCAGGAGGGGGGGTTCCGTAGCCAAGAGGGAGAAGAGAGGAGAGTCCGAGCGGAGAGGGGGAGTCCGGCGAGCGCGGGGCGCGGGGGGGGGGGGGGGAGAGTCCGGGTGGGAGGGGGGAGTCCGCAGAAGAAAAGAAATTTTCGAAATGTTACACAACTGCTGGTAGGACTGTTCTCATTAAGTCCACTTTGACTCCTTTAGCTCTTCATGTTATGTCTGTCAAGAGACTTCCAAGAGAGGTGATCCGAAAACTTAAAAGCTTGCAGAGGAATTTTTGGTGGGCTCATACTTCTGACTATCAGAAGCGAATTCATTTCTCTAGCTGGGATACTATTAAAAAACCTAAGTTACAAGGCGGTCTGGAAATCCGAGATTTCAATTATTTGAATCTTGCTCTTATATTGAAATTGGCTTGGCTTTTTGTTCATGATAAAGAAAAGCTTTGGGTTAAATTTGTTCATTCTAAATACAAGGTACATGATCAATTTTGGGTCATGAAACTGCATGCAGCTTCTTCTCACATATGGAGAAACATTCTCAGAGTTAAGCATTTATTATTGAGAGCAAGAGTTTGGAAAATTAAAGATGGATCCTCTATTGATGTATGGCATCACATTTGGCTTTTTGACAAGTGTGGGCCCCCGGTTCTAAAGAATCCTGTTAATTTTTTCCCTAAAAGAGTTGGTGACTTGATCATTAATGGTCGTTGGAATATGAAGCTTGTTAAACATTGTTTCGATGATAGATCCATGCAACGAATCATGAGGACTCCAATTTTCAGCCATCTTAAAGAAGACTCTTTGGTCTGGCCTTTTACTATCTCTGGGGTTTTCTCCTTAAAGTCGGCTTATCGATATCTTAGTGATGCAAATTTGGCTCCAGGCCCCTCTGATAACTCTATTTGGAAAATTTTGTGGCATCTTACCATTAATCGTATTTTCCCACGGAAGCTTATCTTTATAATATGGAATCTTTTAACACAAAATTTTCCAACTAATGAGACTATTACCAAAAGATGTCCTCACATTGACAAGGTATGTCCTCTTTGTTTATCTGATATTGAGTCAATTGATCATCTTCTTCTTTGGTGCAGTAGAAGCAGAGCGGTTTGGTTATCATCCCCTTTTGGCTCTTTGGATGCTTGGAAAGAAACAAACCTTTTATCATTAATTCGGTTATGGTTGCACTGGTCTTGTGAGAATGAATCCCATATTCAACAGCAGGGAATCCTAGCAATTTTTATTCTCTGGTGGCTTTGGAAAAGTAGATGCATATTTGTGTTTGGTCATCGTCTCTTGGACCCGGTGACAGTTTTGAAGGCAACTCAGATGGATACTCAATTTACTTTGTCCTTGCTTAAACCTGATGGTACAAGTTTTCAGACCAAATGGGAACCCCCACTTTCAGGTCAGTTAAAAATCAATGTTGATTGTGCATCGGATGGTTTTGTGGGAGCTATCAATCTTCTTGTGCGAAATGAATCATGTTGTGTGCTATATTGGAAAGCTAGAAAGTCCTGTTTTTTTGACCCTCTGATTTTAGAAGCTGAAGCTCTTTTTGAAGTTTGCTCTTGGGCCTTGCATTCTACAAGCTCTATTATTATCTCAAGTGATTCCAAGACAGTAATTGATGTCATTCAAGCCGTTGGTCCAATGCCATGGAAAATACAAACCTTCATTCTTGCATGTTAGCAAATGCTCAACTAGAAGAAGATGAAGGTTACTTTTTCTCCTAGAGCAACTAACTCTGCAGCAGATGGCTTAGCAAAATGGGCGTTGTCTGCCCAACCTACATCCTCTGTTTCTGTAATTCCCTCTTTTGTCTTGGACCTAATCGGTAAAGATATGCCATCTTAATATATCTCACCCTTTCGTAAAAAAAAAAGAAGGCTTGTTCCTTGAGTAAGACGGTCCAGGGTTGAAGCTTCGACTCGAGTAACCCATTGACATGAATATCCCGTACTAGTGGAAAAACCTACGTGGAAAATAAAATTAAATACTTACCAGTTGAGTTCAGTATTTTTTTGTCACTCGCGACTCTCATTTACTTAAACGAATTTTGTCGACTTCAATTTAATTTGTTTTTTAAAGTTTGAGAAAAAAGATCTGATTTATCTTTAAATTAATCTGGTACCAAATAACCCCTTTACGTCTCGTTAGGTAACATTATTAATCACTTTTATCGACATTATGCGATACTATTTTTTGTGGTATGTCTACTGCCGACATTAAAATTGAAATGGAATCACTTTGATATGTTTGAATAAAATAAGCTCAACATTCTGCGTGGAGTTCGGATGGTATGCGTATCTAAGGTGTTCTTAACTGTGATATCAACTACTGGGAGGGAAATATCTCCTTGTTAAGATATCTGAAGATTAATAGATTATTAATAGCTTTGATTGGTTATTTTTTGAAATTTGAGTTAAGTTAACATGATCATGTGATATTGATATTCTGTCCCAAAACATGTCCATATATTTATATATTGCATTTTACACAAGGATATTTATTTGACTCTTGTTAAGCGCAGGGGATGAGAAATGCCATTGGATATCAAGTATCTATGCTGTAAATTATATTTTCGAGTATTTGATTGCAAATCACTTATCAATTTAAATTATATTTCAAACATGATTATTAAATATAAACTGAATTAAATACTATCATTTTAAATATTCTACATACCAAAATTTCCAATAAATATTATTATTTTAACGTATATTAATTATATTTAATTATGAATATGATATAAATTGTATACTAATAATTATATTTTAACATAAATATATCGTATAACAATCAATCCTAAAATGCATAAAATAATATATTTATAATATCAAGTATCTTATAAATGTATTTATTGTATAACATATAGTAGTTATTGCAGTGAGCTCACTCATCGAGCAAGCCACTTATTAGAGAAGCGTCTTTATTTAAAATAACTTTCATACGAAGTAACGAAGGTACCTTAAAAAGTTCAAACAAACACAAACCTATCAGGTTCCCAAGGGGACCTTTCGCCTCGAGCAGGATATAGGAATCGGTTACGTGCCGGTGCTATAACTTTGGTTACGTGTCCGATAATGGGATCATCACTTATCCGTTACGTGCTCGCTATCCATCCCGTCCCGCCTCGGCCCGTTCTCGCAGTATGGCAGCTGTGGCGTCGCCCACTGCTGGGTCCGCTACGGCGCCGCCTCGCTCCGATCCTGCAGGGAACATCTTTGCGCTGCGCCGGCGACTGCATCATCGGGCAAGTGGGGGAGATGCGGTGTGGGCTCGCCGCCGATCAGTATCTTTTCCTGCATGGGTGTCTCTTTCTGTTGTTCACCCGGGCCCTGCCGTTGTTCCGTGTCGGTGGCATCGGCCATTCTCTGCCTCCACCTACCGCGTGCTTGCTCGTGCGGCTGTTCCGGACGACACCGAGGGCGGTCGCTTGGCGAATTCTCGCTCAGCTGTTCCTCCTCCGGTAAGTAGAACTGAGAGCATTTCACGAGTGAGGCATAGAAATTGTGCGGTCGTTGTTTAAGGTTCGTCTGTTCAGTACTCTTGTTGCATCTGTTCATTCTCGAGTGCGCCATATCCATGTTCTATGAGAGTTATTAGCGCGCAAATGTCAGCCGCGGGACCAGCGGATAGGTATTTTACATTCGAGATTCCTGACGCTTTATCGGTTACACAGCATACCTCAAGTACGCCTTCCTCAAAAGTGGCTTTGAGTTCTCCGTCCTTGATTGCGGCATTTTTTAGCTTTTGGTACCTAATAGGCTGTTTGGATACAGCCTATCCGTCCATGTAGTTATATTTTTGATAATTAGGTATACTTATCGTCGATGTCTTTTTTTTTTAATTACGGAAACAAGTGGTTGATCGGTTTGTCAAAATTTACACGAGTTTTGGAATTTATAGAAACTTAGTTCAAAGTTTACACAATAGCCGGATGAACCATCACATTGGCATGAAATTAATATATTGTATCGAGTTCAACATTTTGTATGTAAGATACATATTTCATTAAAATAATATTATATTATATACTTAATTGCAACTGAATTTCCGCTATCTAGATATGAAGAACTAATTTGATCCTTTGTTGCATTTTTTATTGGTGATCATATTCATCTAATACACGAAAATCTTGAGTAGTGAGTTTGAGATGGTCCAATCTTGTTGGAGCGCCAAAATAGTTGGTTTTTGTTCTGCAATCCCAATAAGAAGTATCATGTCAGAAACATGCATTCGCTGGAACTCTGTGGACTGTATGGGTTATGTAGGGTGGTGATACCTTGGAGCTGTTCTGTGGTTAGGGTTGTCAATGACCGGGCCTGCCAAGTAAGCCTTCAGGCATGGTTGCCATAAATCTTGAGTATGTTTTTAAGTCTATAGGTCAGGCACTGAGTCCCGTGAAAATCTCATGCCAGTTTCGGGACAAAAGTACTCTTTCTTTTAAGCTTGCATTAAGTTCTTATTTCAGATATTTTTCTTTCTTATTCCGTATAAGCAACTTATACTTTGAGCTTGCTGATCTTGATATTTCATCCCTATTTGTTACTGCAAATTATAGTGTCAGAAATATTTCTAGTTCTTATTGAAACAAATGTTGGCCTAAGGCAGCAGTGTTTGTACTTGATAAGTGGACTTTGGATTTTTCTGTGGGTTAACCATGTATGTCTAAACATAATGCCATACTTTTATTTTTTGATCTTCTCCAGGATCCTGAGACAAGCAACATCAGTGATCTTCATTCAGGAGATGGTTATGTAGGTCTGTTTGTTCGGATGCTTGGACTTGACAATGATCCCCTTGACAGAGAGCAGGCAATAACCACACTATGCAAGTACTCCCATGGAGGGAAGCATTGCATTGATGCTGTCATGAAATACCCAGGGTGTGTTTCTCTTGTCACCAATCTCCTGAAATCAGATTCTAACTCTGTGCGTGAAGCTGCAGCAGGTCTCTTACGAAATATATCATCAATTAGTCTATACATGGAGTCTGTTGCAGGGAGTGGAGCAATAGAAGAGATAGCTGGTCTCCTCTGTCTATCTGATCTAACACCAGAGGTATACATGCTAATCATTCTCATGATACCTCAAATGTCATCTTTACTTTTGGTGATGCATGTTTTACAGGTAAAGGAGCATAGCCTTTGTACCTTGTGGAATTTATCCACTGATGAAAAGTTACGGACAAAGATTAAAATAAGAGACATTGTACCTATCCTGATTAATTATCTTGAAGATGAGGAGGTTAAAGTAGTAGAGGCTGCAGGAGGAGTGCTGGAAAATCTAGCTTTAAGTCATTGTAACCACAGCATTATGGTAGAATCTGGTGTAATTCCTAAGTTGGTAAGGCTCTTTGTAGATGTTGGAAATAATTATTCTGATATTGTATTTTTTTCCTTCAAAATAGATAAATCCACATGCAATATACTGCTTATCTTAGTGCAATACATCGGTTTAGCCCATCATCCCATGGCACACAAGGTGTGTTGGAAGTGTGGAAATTGAGCAGGGCAGACAAATTGGTGCAGAATAGTGCTAATTGGTCTCCAAAAATTGCAATTTCAATGGAAAAAGGTTGGCATGCACATCTTATGGGCGACAATGTGATTCCCAACTTTCTCCTCTTTGAGCAATCGAGGACAAGGAGCCCAACATTAGTTCCTAGTTTGACCACATCCTTGTCTGTGGTGTTTAGTAAATTAGTACATTGTAAACATGGTCCGTGCTGAGGCTCATTTATTTTGAGATATTGAAAACAACAGAAAAACTGGATAGTGTAGTAATTTTAAATTAGTGTGGAGAAATATTTTGGAGACTAAAGGTTTCAAGATAAGTAGAACTAAAACAGAATATATGCATTGTAATTTTAATGAAAATCAAAGAGAAGTAGGTGAGGGCGTCAGTTTAGATGGGATAATATTATATCAAAAAACTCAGTTTAAGTATCTTAGATCAATTATTCAAAAAGATGGAGAATGTGATGAAGACGTTAATCATAGGATTAAAGCAGGTTGGATGAAGTGGAGATTGACTTCATGCCTTCAGGGTATCTATGTGATCGTAAAATTTCATTAAAGTTGAAAGGAAAATTTTATCGTACAAGTATAAGACCCACAATGTTGTATGGTAGTGAATGTTGGACAATAAAAGAAAAACATACTTTTAAAATAAGTGTTGCCGAAATGAGAATGTTAAGATGGATGAATGGTCACACTATATTAGATAAAATAAGGAATGAATATATTAGAGAAAATGTAGGAGTAACGAGAATTGTAGACAAATTGAAAGAAGGAAGATTGAGATGGTTTGGACATATTAAACATAGACCTAAAGAGACTCCAGTTAGAAAGATAGAAAATATTAAAATGACAGAAACAAAAAGGGGCGTGGTAGACCTAAGTTAACTTGGAGGAGGGTAATTCAATATGATTTAGATAGTTTAAATATCTTTGAAGAAATAACACAAAATTGACATGAGTGGAGAAAGAGAATCCATATAATTGACCCCAAGTAATTTAGGATAAAGGCCTTAGTTGAGTTGAGTTGTAGAAAACAACAGAAAACAGGTGAAACGAAAGTAGAACTGGATAGTGTAGTAAATTTTAATATGAAACAAAACAAAAATGCAATTGGAAGTGTCTTACATTAGTGGGGATTGGTCTCTTTATCCCTAAATGCAAGTAAGGATGATTTAAATATGCTGAAAGACATGTATGATTTCTAAGATGCTAAATGACGCCTTGAAACGTGGACATAACAAAACAGAACAACATGAAATAGGAGTAGATGCTGAAATTGTATAAATTTGATACAGTCCAGCTTTAGGTGCATCAACTGGATGTGGTCGTTGCTACGGCATGTTCTTTAGCATCTGTCCAGCTGCTTGGATCCTGACCTCCTAGAGCTTGGACATGATGCAATGAGCTTTCAGAGGAGTGGAGAACCTTGCGGGGGGGTGTAGCTACTTAAAACCATTAGACATGTTGGGAGGTGGTGGAAATGTGGATTGGATGTGGCTTTCTCTCTTGAATGTTTAAAGGGTGCTGTAGGTGCTTAGAATATGGAGAAATGAGTGTCTGGAAAGTTGAACCTCTTCCCCCCACGGAGAAGTGGTCCTTATGTACTGGAGAGGCCTTAGTCAAGGCGTAGAAGCAATCACTGCACAATTATCTCTATGTGATAGTCATTTGGTAGAAATGGGAAAGACATGCTACTGCTTAAGGTGTGTCCATGTGATGGGCATGCCTTGTTAAGGGTAAAATGTCCTCCCTCACTTTGATGTTAGACTAGAAATAAAAATTTCATATTTATTAATGCACCCTAGGGCTGGTCGTGTTCAAGAAGACTGCGCCTTAGGAGGGCACGTCTAGGTTTGACTGGACACACAATGAATTCAAATCAAATGGCTCTGGGCTGGTTCCACACGAAGTGTATTGTGGGACATCTCTATTAAAGGCAAGAATTAACTTCTGAATTAAAGATACTATGATGTGTCTACAGTACCTTGCAAAAATAATCCGTTGTTGTAACTCACATAAATTAACCTATGTTAGGAAATATGATCTAGAAGAAATTCGAACTCAAATTTAGCAAAAAAAGGAAACTACATTCTTTTGTTAATTTATGTTTTTTTCACCTTTTGAATTGTTAAATATTTAATTCAGGAGGAAATCATCAAACCATAGATCAAGCACCTATGATCTCGCTTTCTAGTGATTAACATTGTCTTCAAGAGGCTAGAGATCAATTAGCATAATTGGTGGTGGGTAGTATATTTGTTCAATTTGGGCATCTGGCTGCTTTTAGTTGCCTTGGTTTATGGTTGAACCTAAAAACCATTGCCCTTACCTTGAGTTCAATATGGGGCAAGCCAATTGATCTAAGGTGTTCCCTTGGTATGTTTGGTTGTCTCTTGTTTACAAAAGAAATGGGGGCTGAGGGTATCTATTATCTAATGCCAATTTTCTGTACTGCAGCAGCTCTTTTCCCTCCTCTTTTTTATCATTCCATGAAATATTTACTCGATTACTATTACATAGAGTGCCCTCAGTGAATTGGTCTTTTCCCTTTTTGTCTTTCAATGATATATATTATTGATCTTGATTCTATCCTTTCGCAGTGGATATTTGACTGAGGTGAGCCCCTATTACTTGTTTCTGTTTCAACCACATATGTTCCTTGTGATGTATTTCATACAAAGTTAATGCCTGTGTTGCATGCCTAAGATGGCAACGTGCTGGTTCTTTTGATCAGATTGCCCAATCTAAGGAAAGGGGCTAATCTAGAAGCAAGTGTTGAAGTATAAAAGAAAGATGATGTAAATGTGTTGATCTTTCTCATTCTTCATATGCTGATATACAAAGGAAAAAAACGAGCATGTCTCTAAGTCTTTAACTTTTGTATGTTTGTTAATCTGCTATAAAGATTATTTCTGCAGGCACTGCTTAAAAGTGATTGAGTTTTTTAAGCACCCATTATTTTTTCCCAGGATTTAACAGTCTATAGGAACTTACACCATTAAGCTTTCTTAAAATCATTGTTGATTGCAGGCCAAACTCTTAAAAAACAATTCTGAGGGGCATAAAATCATTAGGAAGGAAGCTAAGAATGCATTGCTAGAACTTTCTAAAGATGAATACTATAAGATTCTCATCATTGAAGAGGGTCTTATATTGGTTCCCCTGGTGGGTGCAGCTGCATATAAATCTTTCAGACCTGTTTCTCATTCATGGCCTTCTTTGCCGGATGGCACGGAAATTCAACGGACTGCCCAACTGTCAAGATATGGTGCTTCTGAATTGCTTCTAGGTCTGAATATTCGTGAAAAAGGCCTTAGCTTAGAAGAAACAAAAATTCATGCGATTGTTGGACGCTCCCAACAGCAGTTTCTTGCACGAATTGGAGCTATTGAACTTGAAGCAAAAGATACTTCATTGTTGTCCTCGGCATATGATCAGCAAACCATATTGCCCTGGATGGATGGAGTAGCCAGACTAGTCCTAATTCTTGGTCTGGAAGATGTTTCTGCAGTTATGAAGGCTGCTTATGCCATTGCTGATGCATCAATCAACGAGCATTTGATTATTGCATTCAAGGAAGCTGGAGCGGTAAGACTTCTAGTACAGCTGCTAGGACATAGTAATGGTGGAGTAAGAGAAGCTGCCATTCATGGATTGGAGAAGCTATCTGTCAGGTTGTATGTTTAATATTTATGCTATGTCCTTCCATTAGTAAGCTAGTATTCAAAATCATTCAATTAGTTATCAATATCATATGCTATTGTATTGCATTCTGAAGTGTGGCTAAAGTTTTTTTCCACGGCATGTGTCATAATTGAGTGGGCTTGTATAAAGAACACCGTGAATGAGAAACTTTTTTTAGTCTATTCACATTTATTTTTTCTATTCGTAGCTTATGCTTTCTTTTAACTTCTCTATAGCTCTAAAGTATGCAAGATAATTGAAGCAGAAAAGTTGTTGGATCCACTTGTTAACATTCTTATGGATAGAAGATCAACAGATGACCTTAGGGAAAAGGTTTTTTATTCATTGATTAGTGGTGTTATTTGTTATGTTTCTTATCATGCGTGTGTTACTGTGTTATATTGACATAATCATTTACAAATTCAGATTTTGACCATACTTGCTCGCATTTTCGACCCAGCCAAAAGTGTGAAAGATAAGGTGAGCCAGATAATCTTAAAATTATGTTAAAAATTATGCCCAACACATTTTGAACATATGCTATTTACTTCAATTATTACGGCAGTTTTATGATAGATAGTTCAACAAGTAGGATAGATAATGAAATTGTTTTGCAGGAAGATGGCAGTTTCACAAAGACTGAAGATTCATTGTTCATGCCTGAGGCATTAATAAGGTACATGCATACAATCTTCTAGATCATTTTGATTTGGGGCCCACGATGCAACATTTTTCAGTAGGCAATTTCATTAAATGTAATGTTCATGATGTTTGTTGGAACAGAAGATTACATGAGAGTCTGTAGCATAGTAGCTTAAAATGCAAACAAAGGGAAAACAAAGCTGTGTATAATTGGTTTAGTGAGAATCTTTTAACTAGACAAGGGAAGCTTGGCTATATGGCAGAATTAGTACAATAAATGCTATGAGGGTTGCACCAAGAGGAAAGTAAAATCAGTAAAGACTGAGACATGAATGATATCAATGATTTCATGACATTATCCCTTGATAATAGTCAGTGGATCAGATCTTCAAAGGACCACCTGCTGCATATTTGTTCTCATAGTCAATTGAGTTATGACAAAGGGGAAGAGGTAAAAATTTCATTGATACAAATGTTGGTATACACAAGTTCGTTAAGTTTCTAATATGATTTATTAGCTGGAGGGTGTATGGTTAGAAAGTTTAAGTTTAGATGTAACAACCAAGTCAGCTAATTGGCTCCACAACGTGTTAAAGCAGTCTTCCTAGGAGGTTACTCATCCTGAGACTACTTTGAACAAAGCATGCTCAACTTCATAGTTATTTTCAACTCAACTAAAATGGTTAATCAAAGTTGCTAGTATTCCTGGGACACAGCTGATCATTCAACTGTGTCACGGCTCTGACATCATATGTAATGACAACCATGCTAATTGATAGTCTTTTCAGGAGGTCACCCATCTTAATATTACTCCCAACAAAGCATACTTAATTTCAAGGTTCTTTTCAACTCAGCCTCTGAAAAATGATTAACCGGAATTGTTCATAGTCTACAGATTTAATCTCTCAATAACTGGGGTGTCACGACATAACAAGTTACATGTTCTTTGGCTAGACCATGATGACTTTTGTGTGTGTATGTGTACGTGGGAGTGGGAACTTGTCAAGTTGGTTTTCCTTGGGAACTTAGGGTGCAAATAGGTCCCGATAGTGATCTATATTGCCTCAACATAAAATTGTGTAAGCAATTAGTGCACAATCTTTAGGATCTGTTATTATTGATTTGTCAGTTGTCAGATCTTGTGGATGGTTTATTTGTTAAAGAATGTATATATCATGTCTTAGGGTTTAGAGTTATCTAGTGAATGATGAAGAAGAGATTTCATCGGAATGAGAAGTAGGTGATGGTGTTAATTTGGATGAGATAATATTATCTAAAATAACCTAATTCAAATATCTTGAATCGATTATTCAAAAAGATGGAGAATGTGATAAAGATGTTAATCATCGAATTAAAACATGTTGGATGAAGTGGAAATTGGCTACAAAAGTTCTATGTGATCGTAAAATTTCACTAAAGTTGAAAGAAAAATTTTATTGTATAAGTATAAGACCTACAATGTTGTATGGTAGTGAATATTGGATCATAAAAAGAAAACATACTTCTAAAATAAGTGTTACAAAATGTGAATTTAAGATAGATGAGTGGTCATACTAGATTAGATAGAATCGGAAATACATATATTAGAGAAAATATATGAGTGGTGATAATTATAGATAAATTGAAAGACTGAAAATTGAAATGGTTTGAACATATTAAGCGTAGACTTAAGGAGACTCTAGTAAGAAAAGTAGAAAATATTAAAAGAAAAGAAGTAAAAAAAGGACGGGGTAGACGTAGGTTAACTTGGAGGAGGATAATTCAATATGATTTAGATGATTTAAATATCTTTAAAGAGGTAACTCAAAATCGACATCAATGGAGAAAGAAAATCCAGATGGTCGACCTCAAGTAACTTTGGACTAAGGCTCAAGTTGAGTTGAGTTGAGTAGATTGCTCTACATGCAGAGTTGTCAACTGTATCATGTATGGGGAAAAAGGGCCATAAATCTAGTCGAGTATATAAGGAATAAATAATAATAGTAATGATTTGGAAAGCACTGACAAGAGAAGTTAAATGGCAGATTTATTAGATAGTTACCACAAGTGCTCAAGGGCCTTACAGAAAACAAGTTGAATTCTGGCGTATCAGAGAATATGTAGCTCTTTAAGGTTTTCTTCTAAGCCAATCCTTTGATGTATCGGTTATGTAGTTCTTCTCATGGTCAAAAGTGGGTAATGAAAGCAAGAAATATGGCTCGAACATTAACATCTTAAAGATTCAGTATGAGAAACAAGAAACATGAAGGGGGCCATATTTCCCCCTGTAGTATGCTTCTTTTCCTACCATTAGTGACTTCATACCTAGTAATCCTTAAGTGAGGTCTCAAGTGGGAGAATAGGACTTCATATGTTCCTCAAAAGGATACAACACTTATAATCTGCTTAGAGAAGTGCGCTATACTATAGTATGGCTAGAGGTTTCCTCATGTACTTTTGTATGAACTATTTTTGTCACTCAAGCAGTCATTTCCATACATGTTGCTTTGAGTTTATTCATTAGAGTACATCTTATGAGGCCCGATGTTCCCTCATCAGTCATCAGTGATGAAGGACTCAGGGCAATGCCATTACTGCACTCATTTATATTGGAAGGTGATGATATTTACTTGATCCTCAGGAAGAAGGTTCTAGACTTGGGCCTTATCTCCATCCTTATTGAAGTAATGAAGATGCCTCTGCCATGTTTACAAAAAATGTCAGCTTCAATTCTTGAATACTTTGCACAGTCGGAGGAGCATGTTAGTGCAATGACTGCTGCTGGCATCGAATCTGGAGTTGCTGCCGTTTACCAACCTAGTTTCATGAATGGTATGCCGAATTTCATTTATTCCAGAGAGTGATTATGAAGTTTTTCAGTCTATTGTAACTTTATTTTAATTTTTGTTGTGTGATTAGCTAAGTATTGTGTCACTTTTTGCATACATTTTTTTTGATAATAGCCTGTGAAATGCTCCAGTCTATTACTGGAAGGATACTACAAGGTGTTGACTGGAGATCTCATGAAATGTGCACCAGTCTATTGTTGAAAGGATATTACAAGGTGTAGGCTTGAGATCCGTGAACCTAGGGCTGCAAACAGTCGGATTGGTAACATAATTGCCTGTTCTGATTTCACATCTGCAAGGGCCAAGGCATTCCGATTTTGATACCAATTAAATCAGACTCATGATTTTCTGAATTTCTTCAGTTTTTGATTCTGTTATCAGAACCAGAACTGAGTTTGACCATTTTCAAAATATGTACTATATACTAATTTTTATTTGAAATATGTGTCAATAAATCTCAACTACTATATTTTGATATAATAACTCTAAATTTTTACTTTCAGTTTTTTATCACTATATGCTGTAATTTTTATAATTTGTCTATAGGATTAATTTTTATATATATTTATTATAGGGAAAATGGATACAAGAATTGATTGATTCCAATTCTGATTCTCATAATCAGAGTATGCAATTCGGATTCTGATAACTTATAGGATGCAATAATGGATTTTGAATCTTTTAAATTGAACCAAACATGAAATTTCTGATTTGGCTTGCACCCCTATGTGAACCACCTTAAAAAGAAATCAGAAAGCAAAATGGGTCTGATAAGAATAAACCCTCTTCCAGCTCTGAAAAGTGAAGCAAGCATATGAATTCCTTGCGATAGGATTTTTTAGCATAGGATGGGATTTTGGCATCTAGTGATCCAACCAAGAGCACAAGTAGGGAGACAGGATTACAGCATCATCTCTCCACATTCTCTGCATTGTTACCTACTCTGACAACAGAATGCTACCTGCTATCTTGTGATTCTGATTACTCTCTTTGTTATTGATAAGAGTTGTTACAAATGGCAAGCTAGTTGGAATAGCAAATGTGAATCATTTATGTTTCAGAAGTTATTGGCTGCTGAAATGCACCCTTGATTTTTATCCAATTGTATTGTCATAAAGTATTGGTATATATTTTTGTCTGTGTGTGTATGTATGTATATATATCCTTACTATGATTTCAGTTGGATATTGCAAGAAAATTTACAGTCATACTCAAGTTTATTTTCTTGTTCTGATATTTTAATCATAAATTTGATTATGTTTTGTCAATTTTTTTTCAATTTCAAAGACTTTTTGGTATAGATGTTTATTTTTTCACAAATATTATTTGTTGGAATCAGAGTCAACAGTTGGTCTATGTGAATCCTACGTGTTTACGAGGCTTTTCACAAGCCTCAACCAGAGAGGAAGCTTGTCACATCAGCTAATTATACCCAAAACTGCAGTCTGCTCATTATCGGATGGATTGGCCTGTAGCAACTGATCCTGTTGGAATTTTGTCAGACCAACTGTATAATGATTTGCAAGCCATGATGCAGTATCATAGTGTCAGTTTGGAGTGTGCCAGGTTGGCCGGCCGCCGTGGCCTGTTCTCATGTGCTTAGATAGGGGCAGATCAGCTCAACCCAGGCTCTAGACCCCCTGTTTTTTTTTGAATGGTCTTGAAGACCAAATTTCTATTCAAACTTAAAGAGAATACGTTATACAGTATACAAGAATAAGGAAAAGTAAAAACCTCAGAAGAACCCTACCAAGATGGTAGAACGGAGCCAAATCACAACATCAAAGACCTAAACTGAGAAAATAGGAAACTGATATCCTGTAGGTCTGCCACATCCTTCACACCCCAAAGTGTGCCATGGCCCAATCTTTCACAATGGAAGGTAAGAGGGTAAGGATCACGTTCGGGTTCTCAAACCGTTCTTCAAATGCCCTGGACTTCTCAAACCGTTCGGATTCAAACCGTTCTCAAACCGTTTGGTAAGATGGGACTATAGCATATCTGGTAGAACAAACTTCCAAGGATTGACATGAGAAGGCCATGGATTATGACTCATCCAGCCATTAAGAAGTATCGTAGTGTTCCCTGTCTCCACTCAAAGACAGAATTCCAACTCCTGAACAAGACCTGCCAAAGGAAGTTAATGACACCGCAATTGTTGAAAAGATGATCAATATCCTCTTCAGTTCCACAGAAAATACTGTAGTAGGAATGGAAGGGAAGATGTGAAGATGTTATGCAAGTGCTTTCAGTGGGAAGTCTTCCCCTCCCAATCTTTTATAAGAATAGTTTGATTTTAATTGGTACAGGTTGATTCCACACAAGGTGGTGCCAAGGGACTTCAACCCCACCTCTCATTAATTTGTGCATGCCCGAACTCACAGTAAAGTGGTACCTAGACAGGTGTCTGTTTTTAACTTTAAGGTTTAATATTTTATAATATGATTTTTTAGCTTTTAACTTTTTTTAGTAATTATATTAAAGGCATTACTGAACTCAGTCGATCTGGCTCTTGCAGCTTTCTACTTATGATGGGGTTTGTATGTCATCTGGCTAGAATGATAAGATGGTTCACCTAGTTGATTCCTCAACCCTCTGCGATCATCCCACCTTTTCATTGAATTCAAAACAGGCACCTCAACAAGCCCTCTATTAGTTAGTGTAACACAGTTATTATTTAATTTAGTTCATAATTATAATTTTTAGTGCTAATTAAGTAATTATTTTGTGTTGTATGAGCATAGTTGTCAAGGCCACAAGATGTCCAAGACGTTTAAGGGTGCCAATTCTGCTTAGGTGACAAGGCGATTGTTTAGCTGTCACCTAGGCGGTAATATTAGATGTGTGTGCATATATGTCATGTGTATATACACATATATACATTTATAAAAATGTGTATATATAATTAGATGTCAATACTCTATATATTTATGTGTATATGCAAACATATATATAATTATGTGTATGCTATATTTGAATGTGTCTTTATGTGTGCATACATTTAAATGTGATTATTTTATGTAATTATGTGTGTGTGGGTATATATGTTTTAAGAAAAAAATAATCTTGATAAACTAAATGAGAGAGGGAGAAAAGAGGGTTAAAAGAGACTTTTATAAAATTTAAGTATATAACATATATTTATAATTATAAATCTTAAACATATGTACAAGTGTAAGTGATAGTGAAATACGTTAATATATTTATATTATCATTAAATGAGCATCCACAATTTGCAAGTAGATCTGTGTGGTCAGGTTGTGGGGGTCAAGGGGCAGTGCCTTTTGTGAGGGATATTAGAGGGGGGGGAGCCTTTCGAAAGATTTTTTTCTGTAGAAAGACCCATGGTGCCTAGCCCAGGCACCTACGTGGGCATCTTGGGCACCTTTTGGGCTCTCCAAAAGATGCCCTGGCTAGGTGTCCTTCCAAAAAATGCCTAGACGCCTAGGCGTGCAACTTGACAACTGTGCTTGAGACATAATTACTTATAAATTATGATACTTATTTTTTTGAGATCCAGATCCATTATTCAGTCAATAGAACCTCTTGTTGGTGCATTTCTACTTCAGTTAGATGGCATTTTTTCCTAACTTACTTGCACATGCAGACATGTTGGAGAAATTATTGTTATTCTGGTCCTATGAATTTTCAAGTCTTCTCTTCTTGGTGCCTATTTTTTCTAATCCTGCCCCTTGTGGCTGATCAGAAAGGGAAGACAATATCCAGGTTGAAGTGGAGATAAATGCTGTTGTCATTGAAGAAAGCGGTTCTGCAATAGCTGCTACTTCAAAATTGCTGACGAAGTTGCTGGATCATGAGATATTCCGCCACAATGTAGATCCTAAAAGGTTCGTTAGTCTTTTGAGGAACATTCTGAAATCTGAGATTCCTCTTCGTGCAAAAGATTGGGTTGCTGCATGTCTCGTGAAGATTGAGTCACTAGTTGGGTCTGACACGGAAACTGAATACCCTATTGACATGGAAGTTACTATTTACGAGACCATTCCAAGGCTAATCGAGCAGGTGCGGACGTCGTTTTCTGAAGAATTGCAAGAGGCAGCGGTTGTTGAACTCAACACCATCATCTCCAAAGGAGTGGCGGAGTGCACCTGGGCAGTTGTTTCTGCTGGCGGTATCCCTTTGTTGGTGAAACTGATTGAAGAGGGTGGCATTGCAGCCGAAGCAAGCTTGGCCATCCTATTTAACATAAGCATGGACATAGAAAACCACCCAGCCATAGTCTCTGCTGGTGCAGTTCCCGTGTTGAAGAGAGTTGTTTTATCAGAGCGGCCGCAGTGGACCCTCGCTCTTCGTTTACTTAGGACATTGCCCACTTGATCCCATATGAATTTTGCTCGCCATTCTGCGTAAATACTATATTTATCTGAATATAGTGAAAAAGAGGATCAAGAGGAAGTTCTCATGTCATATCAGCAAGAAAAGCTGCAAAAAGTACTCTTATCCACTCCAGCTTTTAAGCTCAGGTATCATCTGTTCAGTTTCCCAGATGAAGGTCCTGCTCTTCGCCTGGACCCTACGGTTGAATGCAAAGCTTTGAATCTTACTCGACCCCTATTTCCTTTCTTTCTTCTACAGGGAAATGTGGTTTCATTCGCTGATTTATTGGAAGACTACAAACAAGTGGTGCAAGAATATGGACTTCCCTTCTGCTTTACGGACTACGCTAACAACTAGGGAACCACCTGCATATGCTATCTCTTGCCTTCTGGAATCCACAGAACTGCTCAGAGTTGCCTTCACCGTTTGAGAATATGATTTTCTGATCTAGTAAAATGCTTCCTATATGTCGGCTGAGCATAATACTGCGTCGAAGTTGATTTAGTGAGTGATTAACAGTTTATTTGGTCGTATGCTGACTGAGCATGATATCAAATATTGCGTCCTAGCATTGATCAGCTCAAAATATTGTGTAATATCCGTGATTACTCCCAATTAAGAAGTCATATCAAGCGCTAAGATGGGTTATGAATATCAAGTGAGAGACAAGATGAGTCGACACTAAACAAATCCCTTGCGTAAGTGCAATCTTAAAATTATCAGTATTAGGTTATCCACATCATTCTTATATTTATGAATATTTTATAAATTATAATTATTTGATATAGGATTTCTCTAATAGCAGCAACATAAATGAGTCTTTTTTATGATATATTGGATTATTGTCGTAACGCAGTTTTTACCCCCTTCTCAAAACCCAAAGTTTTATTCACCAGCCAGTAGTCTCGAAAAATCATATTTAAGAGTAACGGCCAAAGATGATAGTCTAATTGAGATGGTCGTTTATAAGTCTGCTTCATCTTACGATGGAAAACGTTTAGTTGATTTAGGATAAATGCAATTTCTCTGAATTAAAATAAATTTAGCGCAAGATACCCATATTATGGCTTCAAATCAAACGTATCCCCCCAAGGAAATGCTATAGCACAATATCAAGACTTAATATTGATCTTGATAGCCATTAATATAATTAATATTGTTAATGACTCAGCCGAATACTTAATCAGTTTATCCAAACAATAAATTTATTCACCAATATTGCCTGGATTGGTTATTAAGGAGATTTCGATTAATAAGGAGTGCCTACAGATGTTTTTGTGAATAGATGTAGGGGTTAAAGTGAACAAACCTTAAACCCTAACGCTTCGCACCGCTGGTCTTCACGGCCACCCTCTCCGCTCCGTCCCTTCTACCTCTCGCGCAGATCGCGCCTTGTTGAGAGGCTGGTAACGCGAGGAAACAGCTCTAACAGCCATGAGTCGGTCGGGCCAGCCGCCGGATTTGAAAAAGTAATACTTCCTATATTTCATCTATCGGAATCCGCCTCAGCGGAACTAGTTCTATTCCATTCATTTCAATGTCTTCTCGATTCTAACGACGTACGCCTGTTATTTGGTCGGTGCTCCACTGCAGGTACATGGACAAGAAGTTGCAGAGTAAGTGATCTTTGCTCCTCTTCCCCGAGTCCTTGTTCATTTTATGAAGATAGGTAATGGGTTGCGACCTTCGGGATTTCTTTCTGTTATTAAGGTTGATGCCCACGCGACCTCGATCAGGTTTACGTCCCCATTTTATTTTATATGAGTATTTTGTAAACAAGTTTATCATAAACTCCCAAACCGTACAGAAACGCAGTTTCTGCATAGCCAGTCAGAGTTGATTATCACTGAAAACTTCACTTGCTTGGTGTTCAATAGACGCTTAATTTGCCATCATTCATATAAATGCTGTTCTATCTTTTGGTGCTATCCACGTTCCATGAGACAATCCGTACTCTGTAGAGGGACTACCTTGCGTCACGCACTAGAAGCCAGCTTGTTACGGGTCAATTACTAGGCAACAAAATTATGTTCTGGGGTAATGAAGTTACTCATAGAACTTTAACCGAAGATTGTTATCAGCTCATGGGGACAGAATTGACATATACTAAGTGGAACAGGATGTTGATTGATTCTTATTATTCTTTAAGGTGGACGAAGGTGCTGCAATTCATTAAGACAGGAAAATAGTGAGTTGAGGTATAATAGAGGGAGAACAAGGAGGTCTACCAAGATGGAAGGGACCTCAAGAAAACTGTACCAGTTAGAAAGTGTCAGAGAGAAAATACCATCGAGAAGAGTCACAAGAAGAAAGCAGAAGCTCCCTGTGGATGGCTTTAACTGTGGATGTTAGTTCTGGTTATTATTATTTTTTTTTTTGCCACTGTGACATGGGTAGGGACTGTACTACAGGAAGCCCATAAAGCTCATAATTGATTGGGAATGTTGTCTACATATGACAAGTATGATGTTGACGAAAAGTTTACTAGAGCTGGTATCCTGTAAGGAATACTGATGATCTAGCCTCGTATTCTATTGGGACATAGCTGCAGAAATTTCCCCAGTGGATATAGAAATTCCGTTGCCCCTAAGGATTCAGTCCTCTTGACTTGTGGTGGGGGTTGCCGATCCCAATTCATAATGGCCAGGACACACTCAGGATCGGCTGGCATCATGGATTGCAGAATCGGCCATGGCCGATCCGATTCTCGACGGAATCACCGATCCGGAGAAAACATTCATCGGAATTAGTGTTTTTGGATAGAATCGGAGCCGGAATCGTTCGAATCAGTCGATTCCGGAATGATTCCGGCCCCGCGGCGGCCCTGCAGCCCGGAAATGGTGCCGTGGCGGCCCTGCGGCCGCCGCAGCCAAGACAGGGCTACCGGGTCCATCGGGACATGGTAGCCCAAGATCCGGTGACTTAAGTCACCGGATCGACTGGACTGGGTCCGGTCCGGTGACTTAAGTTCGGGCGGGGAAGACGGCCGCGGGCCGCGGCGGCTGCAGGGCCACCATGGCACCATTTTGGGGGCGATTTTAGGCCGATTTCGCCCCCAAAATGCTCTACATAGGACCGGAATCCGATCTAGAGTGTTATTTTGGTATTTTTTTTAGGTTTTACTTCTTTTTGAAGGACCGATCCAGAACGATTCCGGATCGTTATTTCTTCCGGTGGATCGCTCAGAATCGGACCGATCCAATCCGATCCGGATCGGATTGGTACCCACCGATCCGGTGGCCGATTCCGATCCTTCCATCCTTGGCTGGCATTGGTAGGTGATGTTCGCCAACGTTGGTCAGCTGGAATTGGCTGGATCGGTTGGTCCTGCAAGGCATGGGCACAGCTTCTCTACACCAGACTAGGTATGTCAGCAGGTCCGTCAGATGCAATGTGGATAGGCAAAGCCTATTTTTATTTGTTGTTTGGTAGTTTTTTTTTTTTGAAGTAAGGCTGGAGACTCAGATTCTATTAATACCAAAAAAATGGGAAGAGAGAGAGTACATAGCATGAGCAAAAAGAAGGCAAGGGAAGGGCTCATCTACCAAGACGGTAGACAAGCAACAAAATTACAAAAAGAGCATCTTGAGTTGCAAGGAATTTCTATGACAAAAGCCTCCTGCAGCTTATGGCCTGAAGAGGCCGGCAACCAATCTTTAATTTAGGCAGACATGCCATTAAGGATCACCCTCGGATTTCTCAAAATGATCTTCAAATATTTTTCGATTTCTTGTGGGCCATATAGCCCAAAGCATAGCCAGTAATGTAAGTTTCCAAACCATGAGATATGGAGGCCATGGGTTTAACTGGGGCAAAGTAAGCAAAAAGGAAATAATGTTTGCAGACTCCAACCATTGGATCTGCTAACACTTGAGCATGATTCTCCAAAGGAAATTGATAACTCCACAGTTGGGGAAAATATGATATATAGATTCTTCCCTGCATCCATAGAAAACACAGGAAGTGGGGACCATAGGGAATAGCTTTTGAAGATGACACCTGATCAGGAGCCTTTGTTTGCTAATCTTCTATAAAAGGATCTTGATCTTGAAAGGTAGTAGATAACACTGTGCCAAGGTACTGCCAAACCTTCTATGATCAGTCTATTCATAGCAGATTTCACGTTAAAAGTCAATTTCTTGCAAAGCAATTTTGTCATCCAGATCCTCTATACGCCTGCAGTCTTCAAGTAGGTCTGCTAAAGAAGAAAGTTCGCTAATTTTGTCCTTCTTCATGTTTTTCTTAAAAAAAAAGACGCCATTGCATACTAGCATCCCAATAGTGTTGGACAATGGCTCGTGGATTATGGCATAAACTGAATAACAATGGGAAAATTACAGACAAGGGCATGTGTCCAATGCAGTGATCATCTTAAAAAGATGTCTTCCTGCGGCTACCATCATTCACGACAATTTGCAATGGAGAGTTGAATAGGTCCCAATTATGGAGAATGCCTTGCCAGATAATAAATACTTTGCCTTTATTTCTGAAATCTCTGATCTACTACTCGTTAACTACCAAGCTGTATTTGGATTGCACAATCTTCGCTCAAAGGGCATCTCTGTTAATATTCAGTTTCCACAACCATTTAGATAATATAGCATTGTCAAAAGCCTTTGCGGGGCTACACCCATGTCTCTCTCTTTTGTCAGTCTGCAAACATGGTCCCACTTGATAAGATGAAGGCCCTTCCTGCCATTGTTGCTATGCCAGAAAATTGTAGATTTGATGCTTTCCAATTTATTACAAATACTTTAGATAATTTGAGAATTGACAAGTAAAACAAGAGAATGCTTTGCAGTACTATTTTAGACAATACCCATCTTCAACTACTGAAGGTAGCCTACTATTCCAACTTTGTAGCTTATCTTTCTTCTTCTGCACAACACCTTGCCACTTCTTGCTTTTGGTTCTCCTATCATACAGAGGTAAACCAAGATACTTGATAGGTAGAGCGGTACAGGTCAAACCTGTGTATACTTGTTTGGTAGTTATAGGGAATGTGTATACTTGCAAAGCTTTGTGTTATCAAGCAGTTATACCATGAGTCATGCAAGGAAGAGACCAGGTTGCTTATGGTGGGTTGCTTGTAAATTAAAAAGTAGAGAGTCCCGAGTTCATAGAAACTGAGATGGACTCAGAAACACATTTTTTGGAAGCTCCATTGTCGAGTTCAGACCTACCGCAATTTTTGCTTCTTTTACTAGTACCATCTCCTCAGTTTCTATGAACTCGGGACTCTCTACTTTTTAATTTACAAGCAACCCACCATAAGCAACCATTGTCGAGTTCAGACCTACCGCAATTTTTGCTTCTTTTACTAGTATCGATACACAAAAAACTCAGCTTAGAGTTCAACGCGTCATTTTTTTTATTTCACTTCTACGATTTGGTCTATAGTCAATGGAATACCGGCCATTTGATATCTCATCAGATAATTTATAATTCTAAGGAAAGATATTGTATAAATAAGAGGGTGTTTATCTACAACTGAGCTAATAGCTCATCGTACGAGTGGGAGGCCTGCTATGCTAAAATCAAGAGAACCCCATCCCACACACTTTTTTACGTTCCCATGCCCCTCCTGTGACTGTGAGGATCCGATTGGGATTGTTTAAGAAACTAGTGTAATTATTGGTCTCGTGCCAATAGATTATGAGTAGCTTTTTCGAAATCTAAAGCTAACTGTGCAAAGACTTCTAATTTTGTGAATTGGCCAAACCACTTGGGCATTGGGCACAATGTGAGTAGTATCACTTAGCCATGCTTCATTAGAAACCTCACCATGGCCAGCATTAGCCATTGGTCATTTAAGCGTATCCTCTAAAGACCTATATCTTCAACAGTGGCAATAGGGGTGTGATTTGGTAATACACATTTGCCCACTGTTAGTAGAAACAGTGATTATCATTTTTTTTTCATTCGAGAATATCATCTCTTCTTTCACTCCATCCCAAAGAGTAACTAGCACCAATTCAGTCACGTTACGTTACAATTTTGAATTAGAAGAGAGATTTCAAGAAATGGTGGATCTATTCACTCTATCAATAATTGAGCCGGATCTGGTGTATTATTAGGGATTTGCCTTTTCTATTGATTCCTACGGATTGGTTCTTGGTAGAGTGGTTTATGAATGTTTCCGTGGTGAACTTGATTTTATCAAAGATGATGAAAACATGATAGAATTCATTCAAAAAGTAAATGATGATCCACTCACAGGAAAACCCCTTCTCATATCATATACTAATTCATTTTCATTGTCTAATTAGATCAGATTGAGAAACCATTTAAATTAAGAACGTAAGATCGTTGCTTTTTCTTTACCTAGAATTGGAGCCTTAAGACTATCCATTTATTCACTCGACCAAATAGTAAATGTGAATTCATTTTATCCCTTTCATAAAATCAAAGGAATAGCACTAATTTCAATATAAGAGGAAGATCTAATTATTTCAATATAAATAACAAATATAGGCATTTATGGGTTCAGTGTGAAATTTGTTATGGATTAAATTATAGAAAAATTTAAGTTAAAATTGAATATTTGTGAACAATGTGGATACCATTTAAAAATTAATAGCTTAGAGAGAATTGAACTTTTTATTGACCTCGATACTTTGGATCATCTAAATGGTCTCGACAGACCCATTGAATTTCATTTAGAGGAGGAAACTTATAGATATTGTATTGATTTTTAAAAGTGATTCCAAAATCAAAAGAGCGATCAGGTTGCAAAAATATAGGATTTTTAACCTTTTCTTTTTTTTGTTATGTTAATGAACATAAACCAATTTAATCTGGAAAGATATGAAGAAGTTCTAGATATTGGACTTTCTATTTTTGAGATCGCTTTTATCACTTCGTAAATTCTGAGATTTTGATATTTCTTTTTTTTTCTCTTCGAGGAAGGTATTAATCGCAGCTAGAAAGGAATTTCTACAATGACAGAAAGACTTATTTTCATCCTTCGCATTGAAAGAGTAGATAAAAAATGATATGATTCAACCTCAGACCCTTTTGAATGTGGTGGATAATAGCGGGGATTGGGAATTGATGTGGATTCGAATTTTAGGAACTTGTAATTGCCAATATGCTCATATTGGTGATGTCATTGTTGCCATAATCAAAGAAACAGTGCCAAATGTACCACTTGAAAGATTAAAAGTAATTAGAGCTGTAATTGTATGTGAAAGAACAAAAGCATGAAAATGGTATGAGAATACGATACGATGACAATGCAGCAGTTGCTATTGATTAAGAAGGAAAACCAAAAGGAACTCGAGTTTTTGGTGCAATTGCCAGGGAATTGAGAGCTGAACCGGAATGCTACAGTGGGAAGAACGTTGCACAAAGAAGGTATAGCCGACGTGTGGCGCTTTGTGGTGGAGGTGGCTGCCAGAGCAAGGAGAGCCAAAACTGATGGGGTTAGAGACTAGGTGAGCGAGATTGAGTGGCAACGAGGGATTTCATGTCAGACTGATGTGGCTTGCAGAGAGGGTGTGGGGTGGGACATCGGAGGATGACCACACACGTAAAGAGGCACCAGGTGAGTGTAGCACTTGGAAAAGATGGTTGCAGCCTAGATTTTGGACCTTTGGGTATGTAACTTGATTAATGGATATGGCTAAATCCATAGTTGTCAAGGCGATAAGGTGCTCAAGGCGTTGAAAGGTGTCAAGTTTGCTTAGGCGACAAGACAGCTGCTTAGGCATCACCTAGGTGGTCAAGGTGGTGTCATTAGATGTTTGTGTATGTGTAGATACATGTGTATATACACATATATACAATCATATATGTAATTAGATGTTAATATTGTATCTTTTATACATAAATATACACATATATAAATAAATATTTATATTAATATTTTATAATTTATGATTGTGTTCATACATATAAATGTAATTTTATATATGTAATTGTTGATGTGTGGGTATATTTTTTGGGAAGGAGTTAATTTTGATAAATTAAGTGAGAGGGAGAGAAAAGAGAGTTAAGAGAAAATATTATAAATTGTAAGTATATAATATATATTTATAATTACAAATCTTAAATGTGTGACAGTATAAATTATGTGCCTCTTGCTGGGGGGTGAGGAGGCCAAAAGGCCCAAAACCCTCAAAATTTTTTTTTAATCATGTATAAAGACCTAGGGTGCCTTTGGGCCCCTAGCAAAAGCACCTTAGTGGCGTCTAGGAGCCTGCCTTGACAACTATCGCTAAATATTTATTTATATTAAATAACTTGAGGGGTTATCCATATTAAAATCATTAAATTATCAAGTCATTGGACTACTCTTTAACTGCTCGTCATGTTAATGAATAGGTAATTGGATACTGTTGACATCCCAACACCCGGCCACTCATCCAAGTTACATAGATCCTGCTGTATGAGTTTATGTATATTAAAATTATAAATTGGAAAATAGCATGGAGAAGGCTACCTACCGCTGATCTTTTATCCTGGCTGAAGGAATATAATTTCACTGAGCAGCTTACTGTGTCTTCTGTGCTTGTTGCGAGGAATCTGTATCCCCAATTTCTTCGGCATGCTAGTCACTTTTTTTAGGTATCTCACGAACTTCAGTTGCAGATGGCTGTATGGTGGATACCGTGGAGAACCTTTTCAATGTTGGCTTATTTTGAACCCTCTGATATCAGAGAAAAAAAATTGATAGTCGAATCTATGTGATCTTATGGACTATAAGGAATTACAGAAATGTAAAGCTTTTTGAGCCGTTCATCCTATGCCAAGAAAGTGCTTCTTCCTGATCCGAGAGTGGAATTTTAATGTTGTTCATCTTGGACAAGGCATCCTGTTTTGCTTTGTGGATGCTTTGAGTGGTTTCTTGCAACGTAGAATTGAGGTAGAGATGCTGGGTGCTTGAGTAGCTTTTCTTTTCTTCTCGTCTCATTTTTGTATTCCCTTTCTCTTGGGATATTTATCCCGTTGGTAGATTCCCCAGTCCATGTACTTTGCTACGAATATCACTTTTGTGTCCATTTCCAGAACAAATCCTTCCCGTGCACGTTAGCTGTCTGATGATTTTATACTTGAATATCAGTTTCACGTTCCTAACAATATCATGCTCATAATTGCTAAGGTATTTGCGGTAGTGTTTGTCTATGGACTCTTTAACCTGTTAAGACATTTTCAGTCAAACTAAATGCCAATCGGGTCATTGTGGGCGCTCTCCGTGGATTTGATCAGTTTATGAATTTGGTGGTTGATAATACCGTGGAGGTGAATGGAAATGAAAGAAACGATATTGGCATGGTGGTAAGTTTTCGTTCATTAACTCCCCCCCCTATTTATTTCATTTGAAGGGGTCTCCTTTTCCATCAACTGCTGTAATGTTCGCTCTTCGCACATGGCATGTCGATTACACGATGCATGTATGCCTGGCAGGTTATCAGAGGCAACAGTGTCGTCATGATTGAAGCGTTGGAGCCGGTGAGTAGGGCTTAATAGTCGACATTGTTGCTTCCTCATGATCAATTGTTACAAAACTTCATCAGGGATCTGTTGCGAATTCACATCCCTGGAAAAAGTTTGGGCTCTGAAATGGGTGGTACCCGAACTGTCTCATATTATCAGAATTCTTATAGTTTGTTTGTTTAGTGATCTAATTCTGTCTCTTATCCCGAGCTACCTTGTTCCTCGCCGATGGAGCAATCCAGGCTTGCTCAACAGTTGCCAGCAGGCCAATGACTCTTAACCTTCTCAATTCTTTTTGGCCATCGTAAAGAAATGTTGATGCTTGTGACTGAGGATTGGAGGATGCGATAAATCAATAATTATAAGTGAGAGACATAAACGAAGTCTAAAATCCACTATACCCCACTTCAGCATTAACGGCAGTTTGCGCAAAGTTGAAATCTCCAACTGGTATACTTTATTTGCAGCTGATTGACCATCAAACTGACTACGTTCCAACCCTTTCAGCCGAGCTTCGCGTTAGACCTTTCGAAGCATGTGAAATAGGAAAGATGATCGGTGCTTGCTGCAATGTCATTTTGGTATGACGCCCCTTCAGATGATGATTGGTGATATTGAGCCTAGTTGGCCAAATGAGGCTTTCCGGCTGTGGCTTTCTGTAGCCGGTTTACTTAATGACACGGTTTGAATATTAACCAATATTACGACGATGTTACAATATCTTCCTAGCTTTCAGATAAGAATGCATCGTGAAGAATACAACCACCCCTCCAACGATGATTCCTGCTGTCGTCAACCAAAATGCGCACTGCGAGGGGGGGGTGTCGCTTAGATTGGATAGCAAAAACCCTTTTGCATAAAAAACTAATTTCAGAGAACCGAAGAGAGTTTCTCGTACCACATGTTCTTCAAGATAAGACTTCAAGTTCATCCCGAAAATACCTAAAATAGCAAATAGCAAGAAACATATTATCAGATAAGTATGAGAAAAAGTAAATGTACTCCTAGTAACGAAGGAATTTCCGATGAATACTGTTCATGATGCTCCTAAAACTGACTACAGACAATTGTTATACGGGCAAGGGATCTAGGTTATTGGGTAAATAAATACAACCGTACGTGGCATTTGGCTTTGATAACATAAGATTTTCTAGTTAGAATAAAGATAATTCTACTAAAGCGAAAAGCAAGAGACAAACAAAAAGATGATTATATTTCCATGTACAGTTGATCCCAGAATTGTTGAATTCTTAGTACATTCTTCATATCTAACGGCCTGTTTAGATAATCTTACTGAACACCTTCATATTAAATCTAAGAGGGGATAGTGTCAAGTTTAGAGCTTATGTATCTGATGTCAATCTCAAAAGAGACTATCAATTCTAAAATTGTAACCAAACAGGCCCTAACAGCTCTGTAAGTTTGATCGTATTACCGACTCCTGTTCACTTCATTTTCTTGGAAACCCCATTTTGCAGTATGATCCTTTTTCAGCAAAAAAAAGGCCTGAAAAATCCTCTATTCAACATCAATTCTCCTTTGAATTATGGTTGCAATGGGCTGGGCAGGCCTGCCAATCGGGTGGCCAAACAGGCCTAAAATGGGACAATGACCCAAGACTACCCAGGGCTAATCCTGGCACAAGATCTAGATCGTCATACTCCAATCCAGACCAGCCCGATGGCCCCCATCCAGCAAACCACATGCTGGATCAAGTCAAATGAAGGCCTCACCAGTAAAAGGTAAAGAAAATCCAAGCCAATCTAGTAAAAGATTTATCACGTAAACTTTGCTTTGTGTAATGATAATCTCCTCGTTTCAATGGAATTATCTTTAATATGAAGAAAGCTGAGAAGTTCACAAAAACCAAAGATGACCGGAAAATAGCTAGTTCTCTTAAACAACTTGAATAGGCCGTATTGAAGAATCAAGGCTGTATTAACGATACCTGCAACAAGTGCACCAACTGCTATGCAAAATGTTGCAACTTGAAGAAGAAGCTCTACTCGACTCACTTCTAGCCTCCGAGAGCTGGAAAGTACAAACATGAAATCTTAAATTAGGTACTACTCACCTCCAATCCATTCTGCCACAAAGATCCCAAGTAGCAAGAAGAAAAGAGGGTAAAAAGTAGTTGATTTATGAAATTCGGATTGCATAATGAAATTCAGAGGTCTAAAATATTAAGAATAGAGATGGATTGTCTAAGAGTCATTTTATGGGCAATGTAAAGTAGAAAGAACAGAAAATTGTATATATAAGGCAACTAGGCGGAAAATGAGTACTCCATTATTTTGTTGGTAAAGCATACTGCCAACAGGGTCATCAATATTTGAAAAGAACAAGCATTAAAAAGGTTCAAAAATCATTTTTACTTTATTTTCCCTTCCCAACTTCCTAATTACATTACTAGAAAATGGGGACAGCTAACTAATGTCACCTTTTTAATATCTATTCACTTCAAGATATGACGACTCTTTCTTTAAGGGAGAACAGACATGATGAAAATGGTCATGATTTTCTTTACAAGCTTCATCATTCAACCTACTTCGTTTTTGAAAGCCAAACAATTTGAGTTGATATTATGACAAACAATGCATAAAGTATTTCATCAATTTAGCTCATGATAGGGCATATTGTAGACCTCAGATTCACAGCAATTGAATCTTCCATTTCTCTTGCAGAGTCAAGAAGTCTCTCCGCCTGTCCATGACAAGATTCACATCTGTATTTTGGGAAATTCAAAGAATGTCCATGTTATACCAATCCATTGCTAAGATTACAATTAGAATCATTAAAGAATACAACAAAATGATAGGCATAAAAAGTGGAAGAAAAATGAACGTGGACAGAAGAATCTATCTTTTCAGGGAGGTAGTAGCAGAAAAGTCAACTTAGCAGCTTTCTGGAAACAAAGGGCACTCCACTCACTTGGAAGACAGGATAGAGTAAATGTAAAAGAATGACAAACATACATATAAAAAAAATTAAATCAGCACTTACAGAGACATTTGCCCATTTTTTCCCTCATGAAACACGTGGTACTCCTACAAGCTTAAGTGATATAAACATGATTTTATGAAGCTTCTAAATTGCAGCAAGCTATTTCTAAAGAATAACTGCAGAAGTTTTCCCTTTATTTGCGGACTGCATGGGGAAATGACCTGTAGGCTTCAGTGGATTCCTTGAGATTAGAATAGTTACACCCATGAAGCCCAAATCCTAGTCAATCAATCCGTGTTTCTAATGAGACAGTAGCTTTACTGAAATCTATGAAGTTTTTTTTCTCAAAATAAAAAGGAAAAAATTTACAATTAAAAAAAGATTCTGAAATGGAAGGTGGAAGAATTCCTGCATGAATCATGACAGGGGATTGATGTGATGGTGCTCTAAAATTGGATTTAAGTTTCTGTTCAATAAGCAAGATGCAGAACATAAAGGCTTACCATTTCAAATATTTTCATAATAACTGTGGGTCACCTCGAAGAAACTCGTAGAGTTGTTAAAATTCCATTGCGGTTGTCATTCCAAATGGCCAAAACACATAAGTGCAGGTGGATGTATCTTCCCTAAAGCAGCTTCTGCTTTCAACTTACCTCCTTCATGCCCATCATAAGATTATCAATGTTACTTTTGCACTACCAGGGTACTCTCATGATGATGAAAAATAATGAAATGCTTTTTTTTGCAAATAGACAATTCTTAAGAACGTTGTTTATCTAAATGTCATCAAGATGTTAGGAACTGTCCTCTTTTTGGCTTTCTTGTGCACTCTTAGCCTACCATCAGCTCGATGAAAAAAGTTGCTATGTACGCATTTTTCTTTATGGGCTTTTTTGTTTGATTGTAAACTTCTGCAAAATTTGTGCACTTGTTCCCTATTGCGGTATTTCAATTTCAATTGTTTGGGTTAATGTAAAACATTTTATTTTGAAATAATGGTTTTCATTTTAAATTACATGAGGTGGGTGGAAACCAAAACAAGATCATGGTATATTTGCAAACCCATCTTAATCATGTGGTCTCCAACTTTGTTTTTCATGTATTTTATAAATGATTTTGAAACAAGAGAATTGCAATAAAACAAATAAGCCCTATATGTCACCTGGCTGCCACTTTTGGTTGTGTGGCCCCACATTTCTATATTCTTCTCATTGATGAATTGTGCTACAATCCCCCTCCCGCGGGTAAAAAAAACACAAAACGATCTGATTTAGTAACTTTAAATTACTGGATCATTGAATGGGTTTTGATGTCTGATAATCCCCAACAACTGGGGAAGATGCAGGGGTGGCGGCAGTGCCGATCCTGCAAACCATGTATTAGGTCTGACAAGTACATTATAGAAATACAAACTCACGTACATAGAAATGGTATTCATCAATTTCATTAAAGTAGTACCTCTGCAGATAGTTTTCCAAAAGCATCTCAATTTCTTCTTCCTCTTCTGAAAAAAAGGTAGAGTTAATTTAGATTTAGCAAAGAAAAGGCTAACCAAAATGATGTGACTCAGATGAGTTGGTTAACATAGGACCAGTAAATAGAGGAGACTGAACTGGTGGCAAGTATAAACAAGTGAGAGCTGGAGAACTTCTCTGTGGGGTTTAAACTTAAACCAGAACAATTTCTGAACCAAGAAGTAAGATGCCATTTATAACAATGAAGATGACACCATGAAGATTGACATGACTGTAGAAAATTTTACCAAATATATCCTTTTGGACAAAGGGTAGGCTTTCATCTTATCTTCTTTGTTGATTAACAGAGAAAAAGAAGTATGTCAGATCACTCACATGAGTCAAGCTCAAAAAGGCCAAAATATAGACACGGTAGAGAGCACAGGCAAGGAGAAACATATGCATCATTCAAATGAATGAAATAACAAATAATCAAATTCAGGTGTATAAAATGGTAAAAGGCTAAGCAAATGATTTCAAACATCTAGCATGAACTTACATCTAACAAAAGTTTTTATGAAAGGAAAAAAAATGATGTGCTATTGGAAGGAAAAGATTACCACCTTCAGCCACCTGCCTTTCTGCTGGTACTGGACATTCCAAGTTATGGCCTCTACGGACTATACAATTCCGTCCCATTACACATATACGGCGAATTTCATGTGGATCCTCAAGAAGATCAAGAAGCATCTGTTTGAGTGCCCCTGCCCGTGAACCTAGTTCTACCTGAAGAAACAAAGCCAATGTTCCAACATAAGACAAAGATCTTTGAAGCTCAATTACTATGTATGACAACAATTGAATCATACCAATGTTTGTTTGCTAATGCGCAGCTGCTCCAGCACATCAGCTGTCAAACGGTTGGGTAAGACCTCAAGCAGTGCAACCACCTAGATGAGACATATCAGTTGTCAAATGGTCTGATGGACCCAATACAACCAGATCCAATGACTTTTGAGTCATCAAATCTTATAACCTGATATCCATATACTAAGCCATTAGATACAGGATATCGGGCCTGATAGACCTGATATCTCCGGATCCGATGACTCCTACTGGGTTTCAACCTGATAGATGCAGCTGCGCCCTGTGGTGCTGCACCATCCGCTGGCGCTGTATCTGGCGAGAGTCCAGAATCGGCTAATTTGGGTCAAATTAGTTCGATCTATGGCCAATTCGGTTGATTCTGACTGATTTGGATGGGATTTCGGGGGCATATCCAGGCCTTCCCCCTATATCAGGTATCAGCCGATTCTGGGAACCATATCCAGGATCAATGTGACAAAAATCAATTTAATTACTATAAAAAGCTAAAAATCAAGGAAACAGGAAATTTAGAGTTTAGTCTAATTCTTTCTTCTTTACCTCTTCAAGACAGAAGGAAATAAGCAAAATAGTTCCAAAAGAGAAATCATGGGGTTGCCAGAGATCTGGAATTGCAGTATTAGGAGGGAGATAGGAGCCTGGTATGCCATAGGAAGCCGGAGAGGGTGCAACCAGCTGCAGAATAACCTTCAATTGCACTGTGACAGGGAGACTAGGCAAGTTCACAAGGAGATTGATGCGGGACGGGACCGGGGGTCCCATGAATCTCAATGATTCAGAAATATAACCCAGAAAATGACCAGCAGGTTAACGGTTCAAACAGGACCAGAATACAGAAATATGATCCAGTATGTAAACAGACCAAATAAGAGCAGAGATCCAACAGTAATAAGCTCAGATCATAACCCAACAGTATAGCAGGCAGTTCAAAGACCAGAAATGCTAAGAACCCAGCAGTTTAAATTCCAACAGAGTATGCAATTTATCATCAGAATAATATCAACAGGAACAGGTGGATGTCTCAATGAAGTTGGCTCAGAAAGTGATCATCACAGCCAATAAAGGAATCAGCGAAACCAGTTTTGTCAGCACATATAATTCAGGATTCCTCTCAATTAACAATACCGGCAACTATTTAAAGCTACCAAGGCATGTGTTCCTGGTTCCATCATCACTTTCCCATTCAGAAATGTAGGCATAGTCTGAAAGATGCCATTTACTGTAGGCTCCAATCGATCAAAATATTCGTAGAAAATCAGACCAATATTCAGACGAGAATCAAGATAGCTTCACAGAACAACCACAGCCAGAACCAAATTGACTGGAGAGGACCAGTCTTGTATATGTTCCATCTCATGTGTAGCAATCAGATGAAGAAATTTAATGTAAGCTTCTTCAATCTTTAAAAAAAAAGATAATCCAAACCGAACTGTAGAGGCTACCAACGGAACAGTAAAATCCGGGCAACACTCGTATGAAGCTAGATGTACTCTCAATGGACGGTAAAACTTCAGGATGGAATTGAGGAGACAGTATTCAAATACTCACACGACGTCCTCATCATCAGTTTGAATGGTAGAAACCACAAAAGGGACGTTGAACAGTTAGGGTATACCATTCGGACGCCAGAAATGTTTGAACCAGAAGAAAGAAACTCTTGTTGGAGCTGGACAGACTGAATCTGAACGGATCTGGAGCCAACCGAAGCTTATAAGAAACTTCCCTTTCTGTTCTGTCACCAACGAGTTTACTTCGGAGTGAAGATCAACAGGAACCTGGTTCACCAACTAGAAACCGACCATCCGAAGCCGTAGGAGGAAGATATTAGCAGGAACGTAGAGGAAGAACACCACATCGGCAACCACGGTTGCCCCAAACAGCAGCGGACAAAGAAGATTCCGCCGGGAGGGAGATCCGATGTCGACCGGACTGAAGAGACTTATGGGGTGTTTGGTTGCATGATAATGAAAAATTTTGTTTAAATTTTTAAAAATTGTATGAAAACTTGTTAAAAGAGGTGTTTGGTAACTATGACAATTTTATGTTTTAAAAGTGATTATCTTCTTAAACAAAAAAAGAAGGTCTCACCTCTTTCTTTTTTCTTGTGGTCCCCCACTTTGTTTGGTCATGTGTGATAGTTACTCTTTTTTGTAATCACATCCCTCCAAACATGATAATTTTATGTCATGAGTTGGTTTACTTTTTATTTTAATACAATTTTTTATCATGAAAGTGTACAAAAAATTATCATGCAACCAAACACCTCATTAGGAAGAAGAAACCGGGAGGAGGAGATTCTTCCACAGAAGCTTGCCGAGATCAGCGCGGGAGGAGGTGGATCGAAGAGGAGAAGCCGTCGCTAGGGTTACGCCATCGCGAAGGGAGGAAAAAAGAAGCGGCGTTGTATCGCGTCGGGGAGAGAGAGTGAACCCGAGGGAGGACTTAAGTGAAGAGAGGGGCAATTTTGGAAACCGAAACATAACATTGCATCAATTGTATTCCTCATCTCATGTACATAAGGGACTTGGGTCCTATTTATAGGACCAACCGGTTATCGTGAAGACAACAAGGACAGAAAAGCATTGATTTAAAACCAGAAAATGAAATTCAGACTTCTAAAATGCCTAAAATTAATGAAAATTGACTAGACATCTTAAAAAAAATCCTAAAACTTAGAAAATTATTCAAATGGACCTAAAATCAATCTAAAATCAAAATTTACATGAAAATTGAATTCTAATAATCGGTTCTTGCGTCCTGATTTGATTATTAACATGAATCGGTTCTTGTGTCCCGATTCGATTCCCATCAGAGATACTGATACCAGGGTGGCTGACTGGCTGTGGTCCATAGCTTCTCGTAAGCCCTAAACACAATCCAGATCTGGCTAGATCAGTGTACATAATTTAGCTTGGACCAGATAGGACTTGCAAAGACATTTTCCCTTTTTCTGTCAAACTATCATTCGCATGGTTTGACCAAATTGGTATCACACTGGATGGTAAAAGAATCTGCTAACTTTCGTCTGAGACTTAATCAGTTTTGTCTCATTCCTTTTTTTGAAGGTGACATGAACATGTCACAATTCATTGAAATAAAGGATGCAAAGTACAAGATGCTGTTACAAGATAGAAAAGCAAAAGCTAGAGAGAAAGGCAAAAAACAAAGTCAAAAGAAAATTAAGCAACCCAACTGACTACCAAGACTGAACCAGAAGCAATAACACTTCCAAGAAAAAATCTGTGTTTAAAAGAGAGACTATCTAACAGACGTCTGCAACAAACAAAGGACCAATTGTCAACAAAAGCGGCAACCCAATGAAGAATAACCATGAGATAATGACCTGCTCCTCGGCTATCCTGATATTCCAAGATCTCCATATGGACCAAAACATTGCTGGCAAACGATAGATTCCACAAAACTGGATGACTGCTCCATGAATTTCCACTGTTCTATTGCTGAATTAAGTGAGTAGTAGATTGTCTTGTCTAATTCTAACCTATTCTGCCCAATTGTAGCAGTTTTCTTATTATTTACTTGTGTTATGGACTCATGTGTACCTTACCCCTAGAATCAATTGTGTTTATCCAGGTCGGATTTTCTGAAACTATGAAAAATGCCAAAAACCTGCAGTTTTAACAAATGTTTCAGCATGTTACCCATCATTGGGGGACAAGGGCATCATGATAGTCCCGAATCTAGTTTCACAAAGCACAGAAAATCAGACTGACAACAAAAACAATGAGCCATGAATAAGCTAAGAACACTCACATGAGGTTCCACGTCCATAAGTTTCTTCTCTAGGCATTGTATTCTAGAGAGCAATGCAGCTTCAACAACCTTCCACATGCATAATCACATACAATCAGCAACATCTACAAGCCTACAACCTCTACAAATAATCATGTAAACCATGACCAAATCTACTGAAAGTCATCAATGTTATGCCATATATTTCACATAAATGACTATTTTCTAAATATTTTGCATAATTGGAATATTTGTCATCAGATCAACAAAGCAACTTTAGCAGAGAAAAACATCATCTAAATGAAGCTACACACATAATCAACACTGAAAAGGCCTTTCTATTGTTTGAATAATAGGAATCAAGAAAAAATCAAATCAAGTACGGTGGTAGAAAAGTTATTATATTCACTAAGAATGGTAAGTAGATTGACAATGGACTAATATAAGAATCAAGCAATCAGCAAAAAACTAACCTGGCAGTGTTTGCAATTTGATGAATGATGACATTCAATATTGAGTCATTCTCCTAATTATTTCAGATCTGTAATGTCAACTCTCAGGCAGAGATAGAAACTCTGCTTTGAGAATAGCAATTCATAGACTTCCCATTGCTCTTTGTCCAGAGTTTGGGGTGCACAAGAGATATCCATCTTTTACTCATGTTCACCTTTCGCAGGCCTCCAACTGGTATGAAATTCTTATTTTTCCATGGAAAGGAAATGATCCTTACCTCTGGTGGGTTAGTTTGCAAGCTACCTAGACCATAGGATTTCTTAGCCTTAAATCCTATGGACATTGTAGCAAAATAAAAAAAAGTGATTGGAAGGTTATTATAATATTATGGGCATTGCTACAATCATAACTATTATAATCCAAGGTTATGTTGATTGTAGCAAAATAAAAAAAAGTGCACATCCAAGGTTGATTGGAACACTTTCTGCTGGATAGGAATATTATGGTCAACCAGATCTTAAACCAACATGTAAATATGATGGGCTTGATATCTGCGGTTGGAAATGAATCAGAGAATTTTGGGAGGGAATCACAATGCGTAAAGATGACAATACTCATATGTCAGACAAACATTCTATGTCATTCTTATTAACGTTACCCTGTGGGCTCGAGCAACTCCTATTTTAAGGGGGCAGTTCTTTCTTGAGGTAGGGGCTTTTGTTAGTGGGTGGATATGAACAGACTTGCAAAATTTCCTCCATTTAAGGTACTCTCCATTTATCTTCAAGTGATAAAATTTTCTTGGCAAAATTTTCTTCAAGTGATAAAAGAAGTGTGTTACCATTAGTGTCATTTCAAGTAGAGAGAAAACAAGAGATTTTCCTATTTCTATCGCTTACATCAAGAGTTTGCAAAAACCAATTACCATTTTGTATCGGCTATAGATGAATTACCAAAAAATATACAGCATAATATTATTCTGACATTTGCAGAAAATATTATATTGATGCATGAGACATTAGAAGTTAAAAGGAAATTAGAACTCTAGAGAAATACTTCAAAGCCTAAGGATTTCAAACTAAATAGAATAAGACAATACGTGAATTGTAAGTTTAATGAAGGCCAAAGGGAAAGGAAAGTGAGTGGGTTTGGGCAGAGTAATATTTTTCAAAGTACTCAATTAAAAGACCTTTGTTCACTTATTTTAAAAAATATAGAATGTGATTAAGAAGTGAATCATATGATTATAGCATGATGAATGAAGTGGAAATCCACAAGGGTCCTATCCTATGTGACGTAAGATTCCACTAAAATTGAAAAAGGAAATTTTATCACACAACAATAAAAGACAAATATACTTAGAAAGTAAGTGTTATTGAAATGATAATATTAAGATATTGGTGGACATATTAGATTAAATAAGACATAATGAACATAAAAGAAATAAAGATAGGACTACTAAAGATAAGACTACTAGCAATTGCAGACGAAATAAAAAAAAGATATTGAGAAAGTATGAGCATATTAAATATAGAGTTAACTAGTCTTCAATTAGAAACATAGAAAATATCAAGATAGTTGAAGCAAAAAAAGAACGTGATAGACTTAAGCTAACCTAGAAAAGGGTAATTTAATATGACTTAAATGATTCAAGTATCTATGAAAAAATGAATCAAAATTGATGTGAGTGGAGAAGAAAATCCATACGGTCAACCCCAAATAATTTCAGATGAAGACTAGAGTAGAGTTGGGCAGATTGTATGGTATTGTCCACTTAACAAAGTTAAGTACCTCTATGCTGTGGCAAAGTCAATCATCTGTTTTACCTCTGTCATTTTTCTTGTGCACTTTGGAGAGCACCAGTTGATATGGCTTCTCCAGCTGCCATTTGAGAAAGGATGAAAAAAAAAATGTATCTTTTGGCTAGCATAGTGAGCGGTGAGGGGGATATCAAGATAACCAAAAAAATTCCAGGCAGAAAATTTTCTTATATATAAAATTTTGGAAAAAAATGTCAAATTTTTAAAGATTCTTTTTGAAGAGAGCTTAAAGTTTAAGCCACAGATTTACTGCAAACAGAAAAATGATTTGGAATTATTATCTACCAAGATAGTAGTTACTAGGTGCAAAGAACTATGATGCGGAACAAAATCTCAAGAGCCACTGATCACCAAGCTGAAACCTACAATACCAGTGGCAGTTTGGATCCATATGGTGCGGGTATTGATCAATAAGAAGAGAGCAGCAGGATAAGATGCGCCCCCCTCCCCACAAAGCCAGAAATTCAATTCATTTCTTCTTTGGGGCACATAGCGGAGGGGTTTGTTGGAACCTCGAATTTCCCCTCGTCCTCTCTTTTTTTTGAAGAGGAAAAGAGGTTATTGTTGGGATTAGAATTCCTTTTTGAAATTCTTTTTCTTCCTTTGGACTAGCATTGACTACTATGAAAATATGTGGTATTCATAGAAGTATTAGCTAATTTGATGTGGTATTATTTTATAGGAACACCGATGGTTCCACAGATTTGCTAAGTGTCGATATGGGTATCACCCACCACTTAGATGATCTGAACCACAAATTTGATTTGTGAGGTTTTATGAGTTCTTTGAAAATAAAATTTGACCTCTCTCCACCGGACTTGCGATATTCCAGTGTTAATTACATCGAGCAAACACTCGAAAACCCTTGATTAACCGTCACAAGAACTCCGTCAACCGAAGTCATTCATCCACATAAACACAAAGCTGGAAGACATATCCCCATGGCCTCATGAGATGGAATCTAGTTGAACTTAATTCAAACTTTCAAGTTTGGGTTCATTGGTTTTCTTTTTGATTTAAGATTTGATTTGTTTTGTTTATGTCTTTGGTCATTTGTTGACTTAGACAATTTTGTTTAATTTTTATCCACCTCTCAAAGTCCATAGGGATTAGATGTCATCTTTGGATGACACATCGGGTCAATCGAACTTGAATTTATTTCATGTCGATTTGAGTACATGGAAGTACAATAAATGAGGGGGCATTCGAGCCTTTGTTCCTCAACACATGTCAAAGTTTGTTCGATTTGACCAGCACTTCGGCTTTACCGATTTGGGTTTCGGCTTTGCCGGTATCTCGGTTTTACCGAACCAAATTTTCTTCGTATGTCCAATAATGACTTGATTGCATTTGATATGCAGCATTTCTGGAGCTTCTTCGGTTTTGCTGACACTTCGGCTTTACCGATCTGGGTTTCGGCTTTTCCGACATTTCGGCTTTACCGAACCAGATTGTCTTCGTATATCCAAGAATGGCTTGATTGCATTTGATATGCGGCATTTCTGGATCTTGTTCGGTCTTTGCTGACATTTCAGCTTTACCGATCTGGGTTTCGGCCTTTTCGGTATTTTGGTTTTACCGAACCAGATTGTCTTCATATATCCAAGAATGGCTTGATTGCATTTGATATGCGGCATTTCTGGAGCATGTTCGAGTTTGCCGACATTTCGGCTTTACCGATCTAGGTTTTGGCCTTTTCGGCATTTCGGCCTTACCGAACCAAATTGTCTTCGTATATCCAAGAATGGCTTGATTACATTTGATATGCGGCATTTCTGGAGCTTCTTCGGTTTTGCCGACATTTCGGCTTTACCGATCTAGTTTTCGGCTTTTTCGGTATTTTGGCTTTACCGAACCAGATTGTCTTCATGTGTCCAGGAATGGCTTGATTGCATTTGATATGCGGCATTTCTGGAGCTTCTTCGGGTTTGCCGACATTTCGGTTTTACCGATTTGGGATTTCACCTTGATTTCCCGTTCGGTTTGACCGGCATTTCGGTTTGACCGATTTGGGTTTTCGATTTGAATTCCCGTTCGGTTTGACCGGTATTTCGGTTTGACCGGCATTTCGGTTTGACCGATTTGGGTTTTCGATTTGAATTCCCGTTCGGTTTGACCGGCATTTCGGTTTGACCGATTTGGGTTTTCGATTTGAATTCCCGTTCGGTTTGACCGGCATTTCGGTTTGACCGACTTGGGTTTTTGATTTGAATTCTCGTTCGGTTTGACCGGCATTTCGGTTTGACCGATTTGGGTTTTCTATTTGAATTCCCGTTCGGTTTGACCGGCATTTCGGTTTTGACCGATTTGGGTTTTCATCTTGATTTTCCGTTCGGTTTGACCGGCATTTCGGCTTTACCGACTTGGGTTTTCACTTTGATTCCCCGTTCGGTTTGACCGGCATTTCGGCTTTACCGATTTGGGTTTTCGATTTGATCCCGAGTAGCTTAAGTTCGCATTTTTTAAATGCGGGCTACTCGATCCCTCTCGCGAAACGAGATAGGATCGGGATCGATTGGACTTTGGAGGTCGGGCGAAACCCTTACTCCCTTCTCGAATGGCCAAAAGCCGATTCGAGGCGGTTGGAATTTTCTTTGGAAGTTGGGCAAAACCCTTCCTTCCTTTTTGAAGAAATTGGGACTCACTTCGAAGATCAGAGCTTCTCTCTCCTCAAAAGCCAACTTCTTTCCAACACTCTCCAACCCCTCTCACGTATGGCCATGTGGGGGTATTTATAGAAGATTTTGGAGGGGCATTTTGGTCGCTGAAAAATCACCCCGCTAAGCCCATTTTCGCATAGTGGGGGGTGACCCGATTCGGGGGGTGAGTTTAACCTCCGTTTCTCCTTTTTATGTCTTCTCGTTTGACCGGAAGTCAAACCGGGTGGTAAAGTCACCTTGGGGTGACCGGATCCAAGTAGTGGGGCCACTCCCCGGACGTGGGGATCGTAGGGAGGCTGGTCGATCGAGTCTCCCTCTTTTTTTCCCCTTTTTTTCCTTTTTTTTTTTTTTTGATTTTTCGAGTGCAGCCAGATTGACGAGAATCACCCCCGGTTTGACCGGGGTGTGCGCGCGCGCACGGCGCGCGGGCCGGCCGTGGCGCGCCGCTTCTTTTTTTTCTTTTTTTTTTGGCCGGGGGAGACCCGGGCCGACCGGGCGGGCGGCGTACGCGCGCCCGCCGCCGCGCGCACGCCGCAACCGGCCGCGCGCGGCCGTTGGCCGTTCGGCCCCTTTTTTTTTCTTCTTTTTTTTCAAACCCCCTCCCGGTTTCGACCGGGGGAGCCCGGTTGACCGGGGGAGGGCGCGCGGTCGCGCGCCCACCCGCGCGCGCGCGTTCGCCGCGCGGCTCAGCCGCGCGGCCTTTTTTTTTTTTCTTTTTTTTTTCTCCTTCACTGTTCACCCGAGCGGTTGACCGGGAGTTGACCCCGGGACACTGTTCACCCGAAAAAAACACTGTTCACCCGAGAGATATCGCGGCTTTCTCTCTCCCCGCGCCTATCTCTCTCGCGGCGGAACCGCGCGGCCTCCGGACGCTCCTCTTCGCGGTGGCTTGGCAGCGGCGACTCTTCTTCCTTTCGGTGAGAAGGGCGGCGGCGACGACGGGGGTGGCTCCGGCGACGGTGATGCGCATTCGGCGCTCGCTTCTCTCTTTCTCCCATTGCTTGGGAGGTGCCGGTCGGTGACGTAGCGGCGGCGGTGCTTCCTCCGTCTCTTTCTTTTCTATCTCCATTGGCGAGGGCTTCCCCGGGCCGGCCCTTCCTTGTGGAGACAGCGGCAAAAGGGGAAGTTGATTACGCCGTTTCGGCAGCGACGTCGACGTCGTTTCGCGACGTCGACGGGGGCGAACACGCCTCGGACCGTCTTCTACGCATCAGCGTTTTTTAGATCCGATTTTTTCAGCGACGTCGACGTCATTTCGCGACGTCGACGGGGGCGAACACGCCTCGGACCGTCTTCTACGCATCAGCGTTTTTAGATCCGATTTTTTTTGCGGCGACGTCGACGTCGTTTCGCGACGTCGACGGGGGCGAACATGCCTCGGACCGTCTTCTACGCATCAGCGTTTTTAGATCCGATTTTTTTGCAGCGACGTCGACGTCGTTTTGCGACGTCGACGGGGGCGAACATGCCTCGGACCGTCTTCTACGCATCAACGTTTTTAGATCCGATTTTTTTTGCAGCGACGTCGACGTTGTTTCGCGACGTCGACGGGGGCGAACATGCCTCGGACCGTCTTCTACGCATCAGCGTTTTTTAGATCCGATTTTGGTAGCGACGTTGACGTCGTTTCGCGGCGTCGACGATCGCGAACATGTCATGTACCCTTCCTCCGCGCATTGACGCTTTTGGACCTGATTTCGGCTGTGACGTCGACGTCATTTCGAGATGTCGACGGAGGTGAAAGGCCCTCAGCCTTGTTCCTTTCATGTATGTCGAACAAGGGGCCGTTCGGACCTGATTTCGACGTCGACGTCGGTGTTGTTTCATGACGTCGACGGTGCTAAGAAAGTGTTGTTTATCCAATCAGGATTTATTTCTTTCTAGATTTGGTTTCAACGAAACCGGTCTATATTTTTTTGATTAACACGCGCACGTGTTTGACCCTTTTTGGGTTTCAGAATTTTTTCGGTTCAACAGGGTTCTACAGACTCCCTCATTTACACTAAGATCCACTTCAAAGTTCTATTTCAAACTTGCTTCAAGTTTTGCAAAATATAATTATTCGAACTTAAACACCTTCAAGAAATATATTTAAGTTGATATAAAATGAAATATAAAATGATTTGTGCTCGCATAAATGCAGTTCGAACTCAATTGCATCAGACTAATCATACTACAAGATGCCACACTTTGAATATTTACAGGGAATGAACACTTGCATGAGAAATCAGAGTACAAAATCTAAATCATGTCAATAATAACCTATTATCGAACATGAATGCACAAAGCAACAAGTACAACCTGGAAAATAATGCCATAATTTGAGATACAGATCTGTATAAAATGGGGAAACTTTCTATGGAAGGTATGGAAGTACCTCTAGTTCAAAAGGCATGCTGGGAGCTCCATTAGCATGTCTAGGATTTAAGCGAGGCAGTAATATTTTCAAAAATGCCTTTCCACCTTTCCTAGAATAAATTCAATACAAAATAGTTATTAATGATAAGAATATCATTCATTCAATCAACAGTCATCTGACAAGTAAAGGCTTCATATTGTTAAAGACAATACCTGCTATGGTCAAATACAAGAACCCGTTCCTTCATTGCAATTGCTCTTAAAGATCCAAGATTTAGTAAAATAGCCTGCTCCCGAACCTAGCATACACCAGGTAGATAACTCGAATTAGAGCATACGGAAAACAATACACTGAGATGAACGGTTAAATGTTAGGAAGAAATTGTCCACCATCTGTTTGCACAGAAGTTATTCCGGAAACAATATAATTATGTAAGATCAACAGACATGAGCAAGTCTTGCAAAAGGCTATGCAAAAAAACAAAGAAATAACAAAGACTTTTCATATAGAAATCAAAAAGGACAAATTTGGGTGTAATCTAGGAAGATAAAAGATACTAAGATGCTGTTTTGGTTCTTAGTGGATCCCCACAAAAAATAATCTAATTATCATGATTATAAAGTTTGTAATGCTAACACATGAGACATTACCCAATCTGCTTTCATCCTTGGAAGATATATCCTGGAAAACTTTATAGTGGCTCACGAGCATATTCATGACCAGAAATACAGGGGTAAGTAATGCGCTCTTCTTAAGCTAGATTTTGAAAAGGCACATGGTCAAATGGCCATACCTTCTTAGAATTATGCAATTGTTTGGGTTCAATAATAAATGGATCAGGTAGATCAAATGCTGCATTAGCACGGTCGGGTTTTCAGTTGATATTAATTGTAAAGGTTTGGTTTCTTGGAACCCTCAGGGCCTCATACAAGGTGACCCAATTTCTCCTCAATTGTTGGTTCTTGTAGGTCAAATTCTTAGCATTATGTGAGGAAAAACAGAACACCATAATTTGATTAAAGGAATAGAAGTTGGTAATAGTGGTGAGCACATCACTCACTTACAATTTGTAGATGACACCCTTCTTTTTTCATCAGGAACCTGGAGAAGTGCTTTAAGTTGAGAATCTTACTCTTTATGTTACAATTGATCATTGGTTTGAAGATCAACAGGGATAAATGCGAGCTACTTGGTATCAACTTGGATGAACACCAAAGGGAGCAGGTGCAGGGTATATTCAATATGACATAGACTTCTGTTGTAACCGAAAATTTTCAAAAAAATAAAAAAAGGAATGGCATGCTCGGCCCAAACAGGCCCAATTCAGTCCATCTCCAAAGCCCATAACAGGACCCTGATCGGCCCAATTCAGTCCACCTGAAGTGCCCATCGACATAGCCCAGAAGGGAATTCCAATTAACCCAATTCGGCCGGCTGGAGAGGCCCATTTGCAAGCCATCTCCAAGGCCCACGAGCCTGCTCAAAACGGGCTGGATAGTCTTCTAAATAAGCCAAGAAGTCAGCCCGCAGGTCTGCTCAAGGGTGGGCTCGATAGAAAAATAGAAAGAGAATTCTAGAACGAGGCAGGAGATCAAGAGCCGCGGAGGTGTCGATGAGCTGTGGAATCCCGATCTCCTTCCGGAATTTGGGGGGGGAGAATGCGGGAAGTTCCGAGTCCCTCTCGGACCCGGAACCACATTCCTAACCAAAGACGGAGCCCTGCCCATGCCTATAAGAAGCATGCCGGCGCGCACTGCCGTCGAAAGAGAGGGCCGGAGAGAGAAGGAGAGCCGTAGAGAGGAGGGGAGTAGAGAGAGGAAAGGGAGGAGAAACGTACCGATCCCTTGGAGTCTTGCTGAAGTCGCACATTGCTCCCCTTTCCTCTTCTTCCTCCTCCGGACGCCGCGAGTCCCTCTACAGGTTGCCGTAAGTGCCGTAGAAGCCAGAAAGCTCCTCCCGTCTCCTCCGGAGAGGGCATCTTCCTTCTCCCCTAGGGCCGTCGGGACCTCCTCCCTCTTCCTCCGGTGCCGTCGCCACCGAACAAGGCCGGAAGCCGCCGCAAAAGCCTTCGCGATGCCGCAGGAGGCCGGAGAGTGTCGGGCGGACACTGTAGCACCGAGGAAATAATATCCTCAAACCTTGATCTTACGTGGAAAACATGCGGGGCCCACAGGTGGAGAAAAACACAAAAAAAAGGGAGGAGGCGCAGCCGGGCGAAGCCGGCCGGCCCCCTCCGCTGAAGGCTCCCCGTCTGACTTGAACCGGCCGGTCCAACAGTGCCCGAAGCCTCCTCTTTCCAAACAGTGCCATGCGCACAAGCGCAGGACCTTCTTCAACCCAAAAAAAAAGATTTTAAAATAAACAAAACAGTGGAAAGTAAATAAAAAAATATGTTTAATTCAACAAACCGGACTAGTTGGGGGGTCGACTAACCATCCGCCCCTACGTCTCGGCTTAACTTAAAAGGATCCAAAATATGGACTAGTTGGGGGGTCGACTAACCATCCGCCCTGTTAGAACCTAAAATTTTCAAAAAAAAAAAAAAGAAGAAGAGAGAAAAGAGAGGGAGCCGGGTAGTCACGACCAAGGTAGCTCAATGGAGCTAGCTATCTACAGATGGCCCAAATGCTGGCCCATTTGGCTCTTCTCGTATGACAGGCCCGTTCAAGAGAAATCCACGTCAGAAAATAAATAAATGAATAAATGGAGAGGAGAGTCGGATTAAGGAAGGAGACCGACTCCCGTCGGACTCTCCCCGGAGCCGTGCCCGCGCACAGCAAGGAACTGCCTTAGGAAGGCAGTTGAGGATAGGAAGGGAAGGGGAGCTCGATCCCAAGCAATCCGGGATTGCTCCGAGTCCCTCTCGGGATCGCAATCTCCATCGCGGGAAGTCTCCCGACGGAGGGAGGGTACCGCACCAAGCCTATAAGAAGACCCCCCCTCGTGCGGGCAGACCGGGCGTGAGAGACACCGAAGAGAGGAGAGAACAGACCCCCCGAGGCTGCGCGAACACCCCCCCAGAGAGATCGACAAACAGAGAGAGAGAGGCTGAGAAAAGGGAGATAGAGAGAAAAGAGTACCGTCCGGTTGCTCCCTCACCGCTGTAGGAGGACCGCCGGAAGCTCTTCTATAGTCCTCGGAGCTAGGAGAAGCTGGGTTATCGTCAGAAGCTGCCGCCGGAAGCCGTCTACTGAAGCCGTACCTGCGAGCGCCGCAAGCTCGGAAGCCGCAGCCAACAAGGTTCGGCGGGGTCCTTTTCTTCTCTAAAGTTGCCGTGGGAAGCTCCTTTTCCCCCTGGAGTCGCCGTCGGAGGCAGCAGACAGCCTCGCCGTCGCCGGAAGTCCCCGCGGAGCCGCCCGAAGCCGTCGCCTGGCCGGGAGGGGAAGGAGGCCGGCCGTTTTATTTTTTTTCTCCACTTGCGTCCAGGCTGGCATACGGCGGGAGGAGGAGGGGTGTCGGACTCAATTTTGACCCGCCGGTCAAAATAGAGTGGGGCCCACATGAAGGAAGGAGTTAAAAAAAAAAAGAAAAGGGCCGCGGCCGCAGCCGCGGCCAGCCGCGCGCGCGCGGGAGCAACTGCGCGGGGAGGAGGGGTTGACCCGGGGTCAACTTATGGTGGGGCCCACCATTGAATGTGTTAAAAAAAAAAAAGAAGAAGAAAAGAAGGAGAGGATGGGCTGCGAACAGGATCCTAAGAGGGCCCAACAAATTGATTTTTCTTAAAAGACATCCTTGATTGAAATTAAATAAAAATGCATCTAATTAATTAAACAAACCGAGGCGAGCATCCGGCCGGCTAAAAACCCGCCTCATGGTCTCGGCATAACCTAAAAGAATGAAAATAAATGGGCAAGCAATAGGCCGGCTTTAAGTACGTCTATTGACCCATAATTCAAAAAACAAAATAAAATAAACAATAAACAGAAATTAAATAACAATGCACTTAATTAATTAAACAAACCGAGGCGAGCATTCGGCCGGCTAAAAACCCGCCTCATGGTCTCGGCATAACTTAAAAGAATCAAAATAAGTGGGCAAGCAATAGGCCGGCTTTAGGCACGTCTATTGACCCGTAATTCAAAAACAAAATAAAATAAACAATAAACATAAATTAAATAACAATCTACTTAATTAATCAACAAACCGAGACGAGCATCCGGCCGGCTAAAAACCCGCCTCATGGTCTTGGCTTAATTTAAAAGAATTCAAAATAAATAGGGAAAGCAATGGGCCGGCTTTAAGCACGCCCCTTGACCCTTTAAGGTGGACATACAAAGGTCATTGAAAAGACCCCAATGTCTTACCATGCCCCAAGAGAGAAGTTACTTACCCATTATGCCATGGGAAGGCTGTGCATGATCAACATGCCGATATGCCAAACTATGAGCTAATGAGGTTCATGAAGTATGATATGAGTCCCCGCAAGCTTATCAAAAGCCGGGTGCGCTCAATCTCAAATCAGTGAGTTGATTGCCCACAAGCTTGTCAAAAGCCGGGTGTAGTCAATTTCAAAAACAGTGGGGGATGCCCATAAGTCTTTCAAGACCGGGTACATGCCGCCCATGAAATAACAAGTTCATCAAGAACTCAAGAGACCGGATTGCTGGCCAAGTTGTAAATCATGTCTCATGTTGAGAAAAAAAAACAAATGGAAATTCATATTCGGTTGCACATGTTGATGCTACAAAGAGAGAGCAATCACATGAAACTTTTGGAAGGCAAGACAAAAAGAAATATGAAAAATTGTAAAAATCCGAAATCTGCACCAAACCGAAAAAATCAGAAATTAGAGCCTGTGCGCCAGGAAGCCAGAACCCATTTCAAAAGTCTGAAATCTAGAAATTTGAAATGAGAACCCTGTAAATCTGAAAGGTCCATAATTTGGGATCCAGAGAATGAAATCTAACAATATGCACAAATCTGAAAATCTAAACACTCAAATCTGAAATTGGAATCTGAAACAAAACCTGAAATCAAGACCTGCAGTCTGAAAATCAATTAAAATGCAGAATCTGCAAGAAAACCGAAGTCTGTAAAGTCTGCAGAATTTCAAACCAGAAAAAGCCTGCTAGGTCTGAAATTCAAAATCAAATCAGAAAATTTGAAATCTGAGGATGGAAGGTGCAGAATCCGCAGCAGAATCTGAAATCTGCAGGGAATCTGAACTGAAAATCTGAACTGAAAATCTGAAGTCTGAACTGAAAATCTTGGAACATATAGAATCTGAATTTTGAACTTGATTTAAGATCTGAAATTTGGAGTAAAACCTGAAACATCGGAAACCAGAACCGAAGACTCTAAGATCATCAGGTTTTAATCAATTTCTTCCATTTATCGAAAGGCATCTTAATTCACAGACAAGCAAACCCCAAATCAAATCACATAAACCTGAAATTGCATAAAAAGAAAATCTAGAAATTGTCAAATTTATGAAATACAAAATCTGCAGGAAATCCCATTCAAAAATCAACCCATCAGCAAACTGTCTTTAACCCAAAATCAAATTTAAATCAAATAAATTCAAATTAAATTCAAACCAAATTCAAATTAATGCAATTCAAATTTCAAACCAAATTAAAAGCAATTCAAACCAAATTCAAAACCAAACTAAGTGCTTGCCTTCCATCAAATTCATGGAATTATTCTCTCCCGTGTGAATGTTTATTTTGTGGATGCATGTCTTCTACTTCAATGGATTGCTATGACGCTTAATCAAGGGTATTCGAGAAATCTCGATGTAATTAACGTCGGATCTTCGCACCATCCGACGGGGAGAGGTCAAAACAAATTTCAAAGAACCTAACAACCTCAACACATAATTTTGACCCTAGCTAGTACTTTTATGAAATATCATCTATTTTCTTATAAAGTCAATGCTAAGGTCTGATCAAACCAAATTCAAATTCAAAAGGAAAATGAATTTCCAAAACAAAAGAGAATTAATCTCTTTTTGTTAAATTTGAGGTCACATCACGCCCCTACGTCCTTAAGGTAGACATACAAATGTCTATAAAAGACCCCAATGTCTTACCAAGTTCACCAAGCTATGCAAGGCTCAAGCATAATCAATATGCTATCATGCCGGTTATATGCTAGTGAAATCATCAAAACAGTGGGAGATGCCCATAAGTCTACAAAGACCGGGTACATGCCGCCCATGAAATGACAAGTTCATCAACTCATGAAGGATCCATGAAGATCGATATGAGCTAGTTTCCCACAAGTCTATCAAAGACCGGGATGCTCAATCTCAAGACAATAAGATGGGTCCCCACAAGCTTATCAAAAGTCGGGTGCGCTCAATCTCAAATCAGTGAGTTGATTGCCCACAAGCTTATCAAAAGCCGGGTGTATTCAATCTCAAAATAGTGGGGGATGCCCACAAGTCTATCAAGACCAGGTACATTCCGCCCATGAATTGACAAATCCATCAAGGATCAGTTTCTGGTCATGACTGTAAATCATGTCTCATATTGGGAGAAATAATGAAAGTTCATGTTCGGTGCATATGCTTATGTTACAAGGAGAGAGCAATCACATGAAACTCCTGGAAGGCAAGACAAGAGAAATTTGAAAACTGTAAAAATCTGAAATCTAGACTTAAAGCATATAAGTCTGAAATCCGAAACCTGCACATTTAAAATAAAAAACCCAAGAGCTGGAGTCCAGAATCTGAATTCTGAATCCGTACACAAAATCACCATCTGACAGAATCTGAAATTTTCAAATCTTTAAGGCCAGACTTAGATTTGTGAGCCAAATCCGAAACAAACCAAAATCAGAAATTAGAACCTGGAACCCGAAGCCAGAATCCATTTCAGAAGTCTGAAATCAAAAAATCTGGAACAAAAATCTGCAAACCTGAAAATACAGAATCTGGACTCCGAGGTCCAAAATCTAAAAATCAATTCTGAAATCAAACATACAGGAAACTGAAATTTGCAAACTGAAATTTAAAAATCTGAAACTTCACATCTAAAATAAGAAACCGAAGCCTGTAAAAATCTGCAGAATTTCAAATCTAAAAATCTGAAAAAACCTAAAAATCATTCTGCAAATAAATCTAAGCATTCCAAACCCAACTTCAAACAAACAAGAGGGTCAAGATAATAATTAAGCTTAGGGATTAAAACTCTCCAGTTCAATCAAGCCAAACCGCCAACAGGAAATCAAACCCAATTGAAATATTAAGGAATTTTGAACAGAATCTGAACTAAGCCATAAAACAAACCACAAAATTCAAGTAAATCTCAATACAGAACGTGAATTCAATTTTACCAAACTTGATAACAGTCAAACAAAATTCCAAATTTAAGCAATCTGTCAAACACCGATTCAATTCAATTTCAACTAAATAAATTCAAATAACTTCAAACAAATTCAATTCAAACAAAATCAGATTGAACCTGTAAACCAAATCTCCCAAATCAAATCAATTTCACTCAATCCAAGCCAATCTCTTAAATCAAACCCTTAAAACAAATTAACTTTAAGCTAAACAAATTTAAAATAAACCAAACTCAAATCAATCAATAAATAAGACTGTCTCAAACTCAAACCAAGTTTAAAATCAACAAACCAAATTCAAATTCAAGTCAAACCAGCAAACAACTTTAATTCAAATTAATCAATCCAATCCAAACTGAATTCTCCAAATCAAAAATTAAATTCAACCCAAACTTAATCAAAACAATTCAAATTAATCAAACCAATTCAACTCAAATTCAAATCAAATGCAAATCCAAACCAAATTCAAAAACTAAATTAAGCGCTTGCCTTCTATTAAGTTCATGGGATTGTTTTCTCCTATGTGTGGATGGATGTCTTCTACTTCAATGGATTGCTATGACGATAATCAAGGGTATTCGAGAAATCTCGATGTAATTAACGTCGGATCTTCGCACCATCCGACGGGGAGAGGTCAAAATCAATTTTCAAAGAACCTAACAACCTCAACATATAATTTTGACCCTAGTTAGTACTTTTATGGAATACCATCTATTTTCCTAAGAAGTCAATGCTAAGGTCTAATGCAAATTCAAAAGGAAAATGAATTTCCGAAACAAGAGAATAAATCTTTTTGAGATTTTGAGGTTGCATCAACTTCCTTCCAGATCAAATATCTGAGTCTTCTTCTACCTAATAAGGGTACCAAAAGTAAGGACTGGTAGTGAATTGTTAACAAGTTTGAGAGTACGTTGCCGGGTTGGAAGAACAATGCGTTATCTAGTGGTGGAAGATGGCGTCTATCCAAAACGGTCTTATAGTGCTTACCTCTTCACTTCTTTTCTATCCTCAGAGTGCCTAAATACATGTCATAAGGTGGAAAGTATTAGAGCTAGTGGAAAGTATTAGAGCTAAGGTACCTGGAAACGCAATTATGGTAACAAGGTCTTTACCTTATGTTGAACCAAAAAATTCTGAAACCCAAAAAGGGTCAAACACGTACGCGTGTTAATCAAAAAATATAGACTGGTTTCGTTGAAACCAAATCTAGAAAGAAATAAATCCTGATCGGATAAACAACACTTTCTTAGCACCGTCGACGTCATGAAACAACACCGACGTCGACGTCGAAATCAGGTCCGAGCGGCCCCTTGTTCGACATACATGAAAGGAACAAGGCTGAGGGCCTTTCACCTCCGTCGACATCTCGAAACGATGTCGACATCACAGCCGAAATCAGGTCCAAAAGCGTCAATGCGCGGAGGAAGAGTACAAGGCGTGTTCGCCCCCGTCGACATCGCGAAACGACGTCGGCGTCGCTGCAAAAAAATCGGATCTCAAAACGCTGATGCGTAGAAGACGGTCCGAGGCGTGTTCGCCCCCGTCGACGTAGGCGTGTTCGCCCCCGTCGACGCCGCGAAACGACGTCGACGTCGCTGCAAAAAAATCGGATCTCAAAACGCTGATGCGTAGAAGATGGTCCGAGGCGTGTTCGCCCCCGTCGACGTCGCGAAACGACGTTGACGTCGCTGCAAAAAAAATCGGATCTAAAAACGCTGATGCGTAGAAAACGGTCCGAGGCGTGTTCGCCCCCGTCGACGTCGCGAAACGACGTCGACGTCGCTGTCGAAATAAAGCAAAAAATATATATATACCTATGTGTTAGAAGAAGTTGGTCGTTCCCCGTCGCTCGGCGTAATCAACCTCCCCTTTTGCCGCTGTCTCCACAAGGGAGAGCCGCTGGGGGAAGTCCTCGCCAATGGAGATGGAAAAGAAGGAGACGGAGGAAGCACTGCCGCCGCCGTGCGTCGCTGCTGCCGTGCAGAAACAGAGTGCGCACAGGAGATGCCGAGGGAAGAAGACACCGCAGAAGTCCTCGCGATCCGTTGCTGCCGCCCAAATCACCGAGAGAAAGAAGGTTCGCTGCCGGCAGCTTCGTACCTGGTTCAGCCGCGCGCGGGAGAGATCGCACGGGAGAGACGTCGGTGAAAGAAGCTGCCGTATCGGGTGAACAGTACTTTTTCGGGTGAACAGTGCCCGGAAGTCAAATCCCGGTCAAACTGTTCTCGGGTGAACAGTGAAAAAGAAAAAAAAGAAAAAGAAAAAAAAAAGGCCGTCTGGCTGTGCCGCGCGCGCACCCCCTGGTCAACCAGGCTCCCCCGGTCAAACCGGGGGAGGGGGAGTTTTGAAAAAAAAAAAAAAAAGGGCCGCGCGGCGGTTGCGCGGCGTGCGCGCACAAAGGCGCAGCAGCGGGCGCACGTCGCGCGCCCGCCCAGTCAGCCAGGCCTCCCCCGGACAAAAAAAAAAAAAAGGGCAAAAAGCAGCGCTGGCCAGCGGCCAGCGTGCGCGCGCGCACACCCCCGGTCAAACCGGGGGTGATTCTGGTCAAACAGACCCAAAAACTCAAAAGAAAAAGAAAAAAAAAAGGGAAAAAAGAGGGGAGACTCGATCAACCAGCCTCCCCATGATCCCCACGTCCAGGGAGTGGCCCCACTACTTGGATCCGGTCACCCCAAGGTGACTTTACCACTGGTTTGACTTCCGGTCAAACAGAAGACATAAAAAGGGAGAAACAGAGGTTAAACTCACCCCCGAAACGAGTCACCCCCCCACTATTGCGAAAATGGGCTTAGTGGGGTGGTTTTTTGTGACCAAAATGCCCCTCCAAAATCTTCTATAAATACCCCCACATGGCCATACGTGAGAAGAGGTTGGAGAGTGTTGGAAAAAAGTTGGCTTTTGAGGAGAGAGAAGCTCTACTCTTCGAAGTGAGTCCCAATTTCTTCAAAAAGGAAGGAAGGGTTTTGCCCAACTTCCAAAGAAAATTCCAACCGCCTCGAATCGGCTTTTGGCCAATCGAGAAGGGAGTAAGGGTTTCGCCCGACCTCCAAAGTCCAATCGATCCCGATCCTATCTCGTTTCGCGAGAGGATCGAGTAGTCCGCATTTAAAAATGCGAACTTAAGCTACTCGGGATCAAATAGAAAACCCAAATCGGTGAAAGCCAGTAGCGAACGGGAATTCAATCGAAAACCCAATCGGTCAAACCGAAATGCCGGTCAACGAGGGAATTCAAAAAAAAAGAAAACCCGAAATCGGTCCAGGAGATTCAAAGAAGACCCAGATCGGTCAAACCGAAATGCCGGTCGAAACCGAACAGGGAATCCAAATCAAAAACCCAGTCGGTAAAACCAGGAATCTGGGTCCGACCGGGAATTCAAATAAAACCCAACTCGGTCAAACCGAAATACCGGTCAAACCGGCAACGAATTCAAATCGAAAACCGAATCGGTCGAAGCGAAATGCCGGCCAAACCGAACGGAATTCAAGTAGAAAACCCAAAGTCGGTCAAACCGAAATGCCGGTCAAACGAACGAATTCTAAATGAAAACCCAACTCGGTCAAACCGAAAATGCGGTCAAACCGAACGGAAATCAGTGAAAACCCAAGTCGGTAAAGCCGAAATGAGCGGTCGAACGAAATTCAAATAGAAAACCCAAAATCGGTCAACCGAAAAGCTGGTCAAACCGAATGGGAAATCAACATGAAATCGGTCAAATTGACAGAAATGCAGGTCGAATGGGAATTCAAATGAAAACCAGTCAAACTGACAAGCCAACCGAACGGGAATTCAAATGAAAACCCAACTCGGTCCAACCGAAATGCCTAATTGGAAACCGAACGGGAATTCTAAATGAAAACCCAACTCGGTCAAACCGAAATGCCGGTCAAACAGAACAGGGAATTCAAATGAAAACCCAACTCGGTCGACCGAAATCTTGGTCAAAACCGAACGAGCAATTGAAATAGAAAACCCAATCGGTCAAAATGCCAATTAAACCAGGCAGAATTAAATGAAAACCCCAAATCGATTGACAAAAATGCTCGAAACCGACGGGAATTCAAATCGAAAACCCAAATCGGTCAAACCGAAATGTCGGTCAAACCGAACGGGAATTCAAATCGAAAACCCAAATCGGTCATACCGAAATGCTGAAAAGGCCGAAACCCAGATCGGTAAAGCCGAAATGTCGGCAAACCCGAATAAGCTCCAAGAAATGCCGCATATCAAAAGCAATCAAGCCATTCTTGGATATATGAAGACAATCTGGTTCGGTAAGGCCGAAATGCCGAAAAAAGCCAAAACCAGTCGGTAAAGCAGAAATGTCGGCAAACCCGAACATGCTCGGAAATGCCGCATATCAAATGCAATCAAGCCATTCTCGGATATATGAAGACAATCTGCGGTAAAACAAAAATACGAAAAGGCAGAACGGATCGGTAAAAGGCGAAATATCGACCGAACAAGATGAAATGCCGCATATCAAAGATGCAATCGAAGCCATTCTTGGATATACGAACAATGCAGTTCGGTAAAGCCGAAATGTCGGAAAAACCGAAACCCGGATCGGTAAAGTCGAAATGTCAAGCAAAACCGAAGAAGCTCTAGTAAATGCGCATATCAATGAAATCAAGTCATTCTTGGACATACGAAGAAAATTTGGTTCGGTAAAACCGAGATACTGGCAAAGCGAAACTCGAATCGGTAAAGCCGAAGTGCCGAGTCAAATCGAACAAACTTTGACGTGTGTTGAGGAACAAAGGCTCGAATGCCCCCTCGTTTATTGTACTTCCGTGTACTCAAATCGACATGAAATAAATTCAAGTTCGATTGACCCGATGTGTCATCCAAAGATGACATCTAATCTACGTGGACTTTGAGAGGTGGATAAAAATTAAAACAAAATTATGTCTAAGTCAACAAAATGACCAAAGACATAAACAAAACAAATCAAATCAAATCTTAAATCAAAAGAAAACCAATGAACCCAAACTTGAAAGTTTGAATTAAGTTGACAGATTCCATCTCGTGAGGCCCGGGGATATGTCTTCCGGCTTTGTGTTTATGTGGATGAATGACTTGATTCAACGGAGTTCTGTGACGGTTAATCGAGGTTTTCGAGTGTTTGCTCGATGTAATTAACAACTGGAATATCGCAAGTCCGGTGGAGAGAGGTCAAATTTTATTTTCGAAAGAACTCATAAAACCTCATGAATCAAATTTGTGGTTCGGATCATCTAAGTGGTGGGTGATACCCATATCGACACTTAGCGAATACGTGGAACCATCGGTGTTCCTATAAAATAATACCACATCAAATTAGCTAATACTTCTATGAATACCACATATTTTCATAGTAGTCAATGCTAGTCCAAAGGAAGAAAAAGAATTTCAAAAAGGAATTCTAATCTCCAACAAAATAACCTCTTTTCCTCTCCAAAAAAAAAGAGAGGACGAGGGAAAATTCGAGGTTCCAACACCTTATTAAATGACAACATGTTTACATACCTATCAATGAAGTGGGTGTCGGGCTTGCTCCTCTTGATATTATTAATAACGTCTTACTTTCAAAGTGGTTATGGAAGTGGAACATCAACATGAATTCACGTTGGGTAATATTGGTTCATGCCAAATACAGCATTGGTGAGGATAGCTCTTGGATTAGAGATTCAAAGATCATTGCAGAGTCTCTAGTATTTGGAAAGATATAATACATAATTGGGAGTTTTTCTACTATGTAACTACTATTGAGCTGGGGTATGGTCGCATAAGTTCCTTTTGGGAGGACCACTAGGTTGGACATGCCCCATTTGCTGTTATATTCCCTTCTCTATTCCAATTGTGCAATAATCTACAGTCAAGGTAAGCAATTACTGGGATGAGCAAGCTACGTGGTCCTTATCTTTTAGGAGGAATTTGAAGGATAAGGAGATACAATGAGTATTTTGAGTTGCTAGGACTTCTTGAGAACCGCAGTGCTTAGCTAATAGACATGATGATGGGGATCCGGTTCGGTCTATTTTGGGGTTAATTTTCATTTACGTCCTTTTGGACATGTTTGTAAAGATTTGAGATTTTTTAACATGTTTCTTACATTTACATCCAAATGGACATCTATGTAAATATTTCTTTAGTTACTAGCATTTTCAGTTTAGAGGGAGAAAACATCAGAGCAGATAGCCATCAAGAGAATGTTTCCTCTTTTAGCACTAACTACATGTGGGTATGCTCTCCTTCCCCCGAGCAAACAAATAGTTCACAAATATTGCGATTAACATTTTAATAGAAACAATATCACTCACCCCCATCCATAATCCCTGCAGAATGCCCTTTTTGTGAGCTCCACCAGCTCTCCCCAACTCCACCCCAACACCTGGTCCATGTGGACCACATCTCCTCTCTCCCGTCTGCAATCATCTCCCATTGCAGACACCACCTGAAACCTTGCTGCCCTGACTTCTCCTGTTGAAGTAGTCAACAAGCCTGCCATCTTCACCACTTCCTTAACAGGTAATGGCACCAGCATGTACATGTATTGGTCATCACCAACCCAACCCTACTCCAGCACCCCCATCTTCACCTTAATCCTGTCTCCTCTTCTTGCAGTTCACCCAGTCATTTCCAACAGAGATCAGCCTATGACAAACAATGGTTGAGTTGACCCACTTCAACTTGTCTTCTACAGTTCAGATGACTAATCTAATAGGTGTTTTGTGGAATATTTGCGTGAATATAGATAATTCCAAGGGTTTATGTGCAAAAACCCTGTAAAAGTAGAACCTCAATCAATGTACAAATGCTGCAAGCAAACAAACTTAATGAATCATCCAGAAAATTAAATCCACTATTCATTAGGTCTCCCTACTTGGATGAATGCCACACTCCTTTCTCTGAAGCAAGGCCTTGCAAGCATTTTAAAGTCAATGGTATAAACAAGAGGATGGAGAATAAGTGCTTGACAGAGAAAAGAAGAAAATTCTTAATCCCATCAGAAGAATTTTTATCAAGATGTTGAATGCATTCAGGCAACTATTACTCTTTTTCTTCATATCAAAACTAATTTATCTTATTGATAGACTATATGATCATGTCACCACGAGTGCCAAAAAAATGACACCAAGAAACAACACATATACTGATATACAGATTTTCTTGCAGATTACTTGACAGATAACTGCAAAATAATTGCATAGATGTCTAGGATTTCGGGATCGGATACTAGATTGGCCAGGACTGATCCGAATCCAGATTGGACCCATCAACATGTTGGAAGCCCAGGATTGCCTAACTTAGCTGTGACTGGGTCTGAGTTGGCCCAAGTCTGGCTGGAATTTAATTCCAAGCTAGGATCAGCCAATCTTGGCTCAAGATTCGCTAATCAGATCAACCTCTGCTCAGCTGATATGGTTCGACCAAATCTGCCAATCCAGCAGGATCCAAGCTGAAAATTGGACCAGGATGCCCCCACCAGACCAGATTGGACCAGGTGAGGATCCAGCAAACCATGATAGATAGAAGTGGATATTTAATGGAAATTCTAAAATGTTGCAGAAATAAGACAGTAAATTCCATCATACCAGCAATGAAGGCATTGAGTTCATCAACCACAATGATGGATCAACACTTCTAATATCACGAAGACGAAGGCCTAATATTAAGGGCACCAAATGAGAAAAATGGCATACAGCATGAGACAGAACTAATTCTCCAGTGAATTAAAATCATTAGAAACATAAGCATGAGAGAAAAATAAATCATTTTAAAATATAACTAATAACAATCCTTGCTTGGGATATAAGAACTTAGGTACCCAGATGGTATCCCTAGAACATCCTTGAGAATTTAAAAACATATGTGACTTGAATATACAAAAGAACAAAACAGACCACTGATGTAACCTCAAATTTAAGAATTTATGTTTCTGAAATTCATTTTCCTTTTGAATTTGACCTTAGTGTTGACTTCTTAGGAAAATAGATGATATCCCATAGGAGTACTAGCTAGGGTCGATTGTATGTATAAATTATAGATTGAGGTTGTTAGGTTCTTTGAAATTTATTTTGACCTCTCCCCGTCGGATGGTGCGAAGATCCGACGTTAATTACATCGAGAATACTCGAATACCCTTGATTATCCGTCATAGCAATTCGTTGAAGTAGAAGAACGATGCATCCACAAAAAATAAACATTCATTCAAACACATAGGAGAAAACAACCCCATGAACTTGATGGACTGCAAACACTTAATTTGTTTTTGAGTTTGGTTTAAATTGGTTTGAATTTTGGTTGATTTGATCTGAATTTGATTTGATTTAAGTTGAATTTGATTGATTTGCGAGTTATTTGTTGATTTATATCCTGTTTGAGTTTGAGTTTGTTTTAATTGAATTGGACAGTTTATGGATTCTTTTTTTTTTTACAACTTTCAGATTTATATGAACTGATGTGGGATTTAATTGTTTTGAGTTGAATTTGTTGATGGATTATTTATTAATTTAAATTCAGTTTGTTTTAGGTTAATCTTGTTTAGTTAAAGTTAACTCATTTAAAATTTGATTAGTATGCATATTTCATAGGGTTCAGATTAATAGTTCATTTGATTGACTTAACTTAATCTGAATTAAAGTTGTCTGATTAAAATTGATTTGGGTTAATTTAAAGATTTTTGATTTGAGTTTGACTTAATTTAATTAATTTGAATGGAGTTTAGGCTTAGCTTACAGAATCCGGTTGATTTGGAAAAAGACTTCCAGATTATCTGAATTATTAGTTTAAGTTTATCTTGCATTGGAATTATTTAATTAAAGTTAATCTTGGATTTGATTCACGAGATTGGATTGTTTAAGTTATGGTTGATTGGAATTTGTTACTTAGGTTGGAAATTATATGGATTATGGGCTTGATGGTTGGTTAACGGATTTATGTGAATTTGTGATTGCAGTTTCAACTTTGGCACTCAAGTTCTGATTTAAGGATTTCAAGTTTTCAGAACTTCAGATTGGTGGTTCATTCGACTTATTTAAGTTTGTTTTAAAAGAAAAAAAAGTTTGTTGGTTGATTTAAGTTTATTTTGGTTAAAGTTGATTTGACTTAATTGCAGTTTTATCTGGATTTAAAATGTTCAGCTCTTAAGCCCCCAACCCTCAGATTAACATTTTCGAACTCTGACTTCTGATTTGTTCAAATTTCAGATTTGACTACGCTTATGATTTGAATTAATTTAATTTGCTTATTGGTTTAATTTGTTTTGACTTCTGTTTACAGGTTTACTTTGGTGTTATTTTGACCATCTTGAATTTTACAGCTCCCAGATTGCAAGCTGCTTGGATTTCAGATTTTTTAAACGGATTGAATTCAGATTTTAAGTCTTCAGGATTTTGAATTAGAAACAGCAGATTTCAATTTCAAGCTGTGCTTCAGATTTTTAACTTGTTGTCTATTTGACTTCTGTCCAGGAAATATGGCTTTGAGTTTACCTTGGAAAGTGAATCGATTTGTTGGCTTTAATTTGATTTAAATTTACTTGGTTGGAGTTGATCAGACCTTGATGGATTATAATGAGTTCATTACAGTTTTATTTGAATTTGGAATATTCAGATCCTGGACCCTTCAATTCTCAGATTTCCTTTGAACGTGAGGTTCAGATTTTGAACATCCAAATTCCAGATTGCAGATTTTATTGTTTCAAAATTTCAGTCTCCAGACTCTAGATTTTGGGCCTTGAATTTCAGATGTGACTTGCAGGTTTTAAGCTTCGAATTCCCAGATTGAGCTTCAAATTTTAAATTCCCGGATTTCTATAACCCTCATAAATTGCCCATGGACCCTCCAGATTCTGGTGGGGACGTAGATTTCATGATCTGAGTTGTCCAATTATTAAAGGCTGTGTTATTGAATTGGGCCGGATTTGATTTGCTTTTGGGCTCCAGACTTAGGTTTCAGATTTTTGCACGTCTCAGACTTCTATGTCTTTCAGATTTTTATAAATTTCAGGCTTATCTTTTCCAGTTAGTGACAGTTTTTGGACTTTACAGTCCTAGGTTCTGATTTCGGATTTTCTTTTTTTTTTTTTAGACTTTACAGATTTCTGGGTTTTGCGCACATTTGCAGATTTTAGTCTCCAAATCTCAGATTTACATAAGTTTCAGATTTTTGATTTGTAGACTTTGTTAGACTTTTTCAACCGACAGATTCTGGACCCTTAAATGTAGGCTCCTGTCCCTGATTTTTTTAAGTTTTCAGATTTTGTTTAACTTTATTTCATCATCATTTTTTGTTTGCAATCCTCTCAATTTCATGGGGTTATTGGTCCTCCACTCAAGGTCATTTGTACACCGGACATGCCATCTCATTGCTTGGTCCCATGTCATTACAACTTGATGGTTTTGAGACCATCTTCACTCAATCCTCATTGGATGTGATGATCTTGTCAATTTATGGGGAATATACCCGGTCCTTGTAGACTTAAGGGTATTTCCTCCAATCCTCTCTTTTTTAGCACATAATCGGCTTAATGGCATGTTAATCATGCACGGCCTCATATATAGCTAGATGGTAAGACATTGGGGTCTTTTTAAATAGACCTTTGTATGTCTACCTTAAAGGGTCAAGGGGCGTGCTTAAAGCCGGCCCATTGCTTTCCCTTGTGTTTTGAATTCTTCTAAATTAAGCCAAGACCATGAGGCGGGTTTTTAGCCGGCCGGATGCTCGTCTCGGTTTGTTGATTAATTAAGTAGATTGTTATTTAATTTTCATTAATTGTTTATTTTATTTTTATTTTTATTTTACGGGGTCACAGGCGTGCTTAAAAGCCGGCTTATTTCTTTTCGATTTTTTTTCATTTTTTTAAGTTATGCCGAGACCATGAGGCGGGTTTTTAGCCGGCCGGATGCTCGCCTCGGTTTGTTTAATTAGTTAGTGCATTTTTATTTACATTTTCACTTGATTGTTTCTTTTAAAATTCCTCTTCCTCTTTTTTTTTTTAGCTCCCGCAGTCCTGCGACTTCAACTTAACGGCCCGGCCCATTCCCTCGCGACCGGCGGCACCGGCTCGGCCCGGTTCCTCCTCCCCTTCTTTTTTTTTTTAACCCCACTTTCCCCGGTGGGCCCCACATCATTGTTGACCCGCGGGTCAACCCCCCTTCCCGCGGCTCTCACGCACGACCGCCTCCTCACGCGCGCGGGCCCACCGCGGTGGCTTTTCCAGCGTGGCCTAAAGTCGGGGGGATATTATCTCCCCCCCGCCGGCTTCTTCCTCGCGGCGGACGGCCGCTGCGACGGCGGCAGAGGAGCCCGGCGACGGCGGCAGACCGGCGGCGGCGGGGCCCCGGCCCCGGCCGTGACCTCTCGACACCGTCGGCCTCGCTTCCGGGGCGTTCCCGACGGCGGACCTAGCCCCTTGCCCCCTCGACCGAGACCTCCCGGGCCTCGCGGCGGCTGCTCGAGGGATCAGAGAGGAGAGAGGCAAGGCGGCGACGGCGGCGGCTGCTCGAGGGAGAGAGAGGCAAGGCGGCGCGACGGCGGCGGCTTAGCAACGCTCCCGGAAGGAGAAAACCGGCCGACGAATGGAGGGGAGCCTTTGCCGGCGGCTCGACGAGAGGACCAGACTCCGCGGAAGGATTTGGGGGCTTCCGACGGTGGTCGAACGGCTTCCGGCGGAGGGAAGGGGACAACTCCGCAAGCCCTTCTCCTAGCTCCCGGTCTCGATCTCTCTCTCTCGGCCCCTTCTCTTCTCCACCTTCTCTTGGCCCTCTCTTCTTCGCGACGACCTCCGCCCCTCCTTTTATAGCCGTCCCCGGGCATGTGGCTCCTCGCAGGTCCGCGAGGACTGGATGAGCCCCCGGTCGGTGCAGGGGGTTGTCGCAGGTGTCTGGCAAAGGGGCTGGCCCCTATTCCGGGGATCCCGCAAGGGGATCACCCTCTCCTGCGCACCCAACCGCAAGTCGGCTGCGGTAAAGTGATCTGCCGAGCTTCCGTTTGTGTTCGCCTCCCCCTCCCCTTCTTTGTCCGTTGGTCTTCATCGTTTTCTCCTCCTTTTCCTTTTCTTCTTTTTTTTTGAAATTCCAGGTGTCGACAACCACATACATATTAGGTACATATTTCTGAACATATAATCCAAGCAACAGAATTACAAATTAATCAAACAAAAATTGACTGAATAACTAGAGGTCTCTCTTCACTGGAGACTAGGGATGTTGTTGGTCTTGCGGCTTGCCAGATTGTGACTTCAGTCTCTCACAATTGTGAGCCCTGACCAAGCTCAGAATAGACTAGCTTGGTCAAAAAATAATATTTTATATAATTTAATACGTTAAACATGTCTCTTTTCATTTAAATTGTCAAATAAGAATTGTAACAATTTCATGTAAAAGCTTATTATTATGTTGTTCAAATTTGAACTCCTTTGACAACTCATTGATGTAATACTGTCATAAAGAATATAACTTCATGTAATAAGCGAATACAGACAGAGGTCTGGCCCAGGCTGGCCCAGCCAAGCCAACCAGCCATTTTCTTGGTTGGGCTGCTGCATGGATTGCAGAATCGGCCGATCCGGATCGGGATCGGCCGATTCTTGGATCGGATCGGACCCCTCCGATCCGATTCCCGGCGGAACTACCGATCCGGACCGAAGATCAATCCGGATCGGTGTTTGTAGGTGGAATCGGTGCCGGAATCGACCGATTCGGTCGATTCTGGATCGATTCCGGCGATTCCCTCGCCGGAATCGACCCACAGGCTGCCGCGGCCGCCATCCCGCCGCGGCAGCCTCTTCCCCGCCCTATCGGGCGGGGAAGATGACCTTACCGGGTCCATCGGACCCGGTAAGGCCAGGATCCGGTGACTTAAGTCACCGGATCCGGCGTTTCAAGTGTATCGGGTCCCATGGACCCGATACGCCTACCGGTTGAGGATCCGGTGACTTAAGTCACCGGATCCTATCCTTACCGGGTCCGATGGACCCGGTAAGGTCATCTTCCCCGCCCGATAGGGCGGGGAAGATGTCACGGCGGCAAGCTGCCGCCGTGGAGGTGATTTCGGGCCACTTTTGGGCCCGAAATCGCCCCAAAATGGGGTAGATCGGATCGGAATCCGATCTACCTCCTTATTTAGTTAATTTTTTGGTGTTTTAGGGTTTTTTTAAGGGTCGATCCGGATCGATTTTCCTTCCGACGAATCGGCCTGGATCGGTCCGATCCGATCCGATCCGGATCGGATCGGTCCCCACCGATCCAGGGACCGATTCCGATCCCGCGATCCTTGGGCTGCTGTGAGCAAGCTAAGCACAACAATTTCTGGACAAGGCGGGGTGGCTGTGCACCAAGAACACCCCTACTTGAGGCCTGAAAGGCCTGATTTGACTAGTTTATCTTTTCTGTTGCTCTTCTTTTTCCTTCTGTTGTTTCTACCATCTTGGTGGAAATGACATCTCTTGTGGTTTGCTTGTTCCTTTTTTTCTCTATCAATGAGTTTTGAATTGGATAAAGAAGTATAAAAAATATTAAAATGTAAACATAAAAAACAAATAGATGAATAAACAACAAAAATAATAAACTGGAATATGTTAGAATGGTAAAGCACAAAACTTTCACAATATTCTAAAATATGAACGGTATCACAAATTATATAAAAGGGAAGAGAAAAATATATACAAGCTTCAGACAAAAACAACAGGAACAAAACAGAACACAAGATTCCTGTACACTAGGACTAAACTCCCTACTACTATCCATGTATGAGACAAAAACATAGACGGTCTCAAAAAGATTTCCACTAACAAGGTTCACCAGTCTGATAATTGCCCAACCTTTTTTCCTAAAAATCCACATGGTTACTTTCCATCCAAGGAGACCAAAGGGTAGCATGAAGATCGGCCAACAGCATACCTGGTCTCTCTTGGCTATATATGACCACTTCACAAAGATGAGTGCAGTGCACCACACCTAAGAGCAGAAGTTTGAGGAAGAGGAATGTCAACAAAAAACCGACTCAAATAATCTCCAGTTGGAAACATTGCATGTAAAGATCACTTCCTTTTAAGAGAACTGTTGGGCACAGATGACCCCTAGCCCAAGGAGATCTACATTCACCATCAGCAATAAATAGTTATGCAAATTATAAAGTAAATGACCTATTTTCTTCCGATTGCTAGATCCGCTATCCTGTATTGACAACTTCATTCAAATATTATGCAACATTCCAAGGTCAGAAGTGGGATTTGAACCCACGCCCTGTCTGAGGACTAGAACTGCAGAACCTGTGCAATATTCCAAGGTAGTCAACCAAATAATCAGTTTTTATCTTCATTAATTTTGCACTATCATATTTGCGGATCAACACATAGTCAGGTCCTATGTGGCTCAAGAAGGCAGCCTCTTTCAAATTGGGGAAGCGAAGGCTCCCCCAAAGTCAAACTTTATGGGGACCTAGAAATGAGCCTAGCCCATGTCCCAATCTATGAACTGCATGGTCTCTCTTAATCTCAATACTTGCATACACATCACAAAAACCAAGGATTTTTGGGTTGGGATTGAACCCTGGATCAGCTGGGTCAAATCCTGAAACAAATCAAGATCGAATTGACCAACTCTGTTTTTTTTTGGGGGGGGGATTTCCAATCTAGGATCAACCCGTACTGGATTTTCTACACAATGGAAAAACATAAATGATAGAAAATCAGTAAATTCAAAAAATAAATTTAACATGTATTTATGATGATAACTTCATCCATAGAGTTACGAATGAACTAAGATTTGAGAAATGCAGAGAATCCTGATTGACTAGGTGGTGGTATTGCCTTCACAAAAGAATGCCATGCACCACAAAATGATGAGGGATGACTGATGAGAATGGAGATGCCGCCATCCGGATGCACCGGAGTACCCAAATAAATTAAAACATACCTGATCGGGCCCAAAATGGATTGATTGGGCTCGAACCACCCTGAAAATATGTTGAACCAAGCCAAATCAAGCTAAAATCCACCTAACCAGGTTGATAACCAACTAAACTGAGCTAGAAGCTGCTGAACCAACCCCAACATGCACCAAAACCGCAGAGGGAAGCGGCGTAGAGGTGAGGAGGGGGCATGAGGAGGGGTCGTGGAAGCAGTGGTAAGTGGTGTAGAGGCGAGGAGGGGGAATGGCTTCCCGGGCGCATGTGAAACCACGCATAAAGGTCGCAGAGTACACAGGCTGTGTGTGCTAATCTGGCAAGTGCTGAGGCCGTGGGGCTCGTAGCGTGGTATGGTAGAACACGTGCGACAGAGGGAAGTCGTGGTGCTCTCTGGCAGCACCCGCGAGCAGCAGGAGGTGGGTGAAAGGCACCCCCGTGAGAAAAGGCTTCTTAGTCCCCTTGCATTCGCCGGCATTGTCACGCCGGCCCGTCTGGACAGCATGGGAGCAAGAGACAGAGGTAGGAGGGCCGTGGGGTGGTAGCGAAGCTCACACGAGGGGTCAGCGCCTGTCTTTGACAACTTCACCTCCAACGTCTTCTTTCATCATCTTATGTCGCCTTCACCGTCGAAGGAGCCAGAACAGGGGAAGGGAGATAAAAGAGATCGGATGCCGCAAAGGGAGTCCAGGCTGGTTGGCGAATCCGTAGCGTGTGCGGGATTGGAAAAGGGGAAAGGAGCATCAGCGTAGCCTCACAAGCAGGGAACGAAGGAGGAAGAGAAGTTAGGGCATTGTGGGGTGCAGCAAGGGTCCAAATGGGATGGGAGGGAACTTCCGGGATGGCATTATGGGGACGGCGATGGCATTGGGCGATTAGTGATCTTGGACTGAGGGGAGGGGGAAATGACGCAGCAAGGAGACGTCAGGACATGGGAAAGGGGAGGTGGAACTGGTGGATACAGAAGGGGAGGTCGGTGAACGGAACCAGGTAGGAGGTGGGAAGTGCCTCCTGCAAATAGTGTGCCTAAAATAGAAGATTGAAAGGAAGAAGAAGGAGAACCAAGAACCTATGAGAGGGAAGAGATGCCAAACATATTCTGGTGGTGGAGGGAAACCGGACAGGGCTGATGAACTTAGGAGGAGGAGGGCCGGGAGCACCAGTGGCAAGGTCTACCTACTGAAGAGTAGAGTTGGGATGCCAACCTTCTGGATTGTCCTCATTCATTGCGGTGTTGAAGAATAAAATGGGAGAGGGACCAAGGATTTCCAAATTGGTGGGGGCTGATCCAATACTCAGGAAGAGAAACCGATACAGAATCAAGATTTTTTTTTAAAAATAAATAAATATTAAAAAATTACAATTTTGATTCCAATTTGGGTTGATTCTAGCATATTCGGTCCAATTTTGGGCAATTCGTTCTGAATCTTATTAAAAAAATCTAAAAAAATATGGATCCTGATACTAATCCGATGCAAGACCGATTCGACTTATTCAGACCGATTCTGGCAAAATTCAGGTCAAATCGGTCTTCAAATAGGAATCGGATCAAAACTGACCGATCCAATTTTGGGATAGGAAGATTTCGATTCAACCGATTCTACAATCCTCATCAGAGAGGGGGAAAACGGTGTTGGCGTGCACTTTTTTTTTTAAAAAGGAGGAGGACAAATGGGCAGGCCTAGGAGCAGGCCGGACAGCCCACAATTCAGCCAAATTGGGCCCAATCAGGGGTCCACGGATGTCCAATCAGCAGCCCATCATCTCACCTAAAAATTGAGCCAATCCCATCCTAAAACCAGGCCCTGCGCAGCCCACAACAGAGCATGGGCCGCAGCCTCCAGCTGGCCCAATTGGCCCATGTAAACAGGCCCATGCGCAGCCCATCTCCAAGGCCCACCTGCAGCCTAGTGTGAACAGACCTCACTGGCCCACTCCACCTCAGCACCCACCTGCGCACCACCTGTCACCCCAGCCCCCAGCCGCCCCATGCAGCCAATCCAGCCCTGCATGGGGGGGAGAAAAAAGCTGCGCACCACCTCCATCCTGCTGCCACCTGTCACCCCAGCCCCCAGCCGCCCCATGCAGCCAATCCAGCCCTGCATGGGGGGGAGAAAAGAGCTGGCCCACCTGCCACATGCTGCCAAGCTGGCCCACCTGCCACCTGCGCACCAACCCAGGCCCATGTGCAGCCCCTCTGCTGGCTCTTCACCTCCCCCTCCAGCCTCTATAAAAAGAGGGGGGCGCACCAGCCAGAGGGGGGGCTGCTTCAGACGCCGGGAGGCTGCCGGACTGTGCTCTGCATCTGCTGCCAATTGTGCCCCTGCACCTGCTGCACCTGCTGCCCGTGGCCAAGAAGAAGAGAAGGAAAAGGAGAAGAACAGGCGGGTCAATATTCTATAAATATGTAGCCCTCTAAGGGCACCCCTTGGTCTTTCTCTCTCCTTCTGCTCAGCCCTCTCCATGGCCCAATCCGACCCACACATAGCAGGGTCTTAGTACCTTCTGTTGAAAGCCCCTCGGCCAACCATTCAGGCTCTAAACAATGCCCAGTTCGGCCTCCATATACAGACTCTTTTCAGCCCATAAGAAGATGCTCCGAACAGGAACTATTCAGCCCCTCTCGCAGCTCAACCAAAGGCCATTTCATCCCATTGTTGGTGCCTGCTTCACCCACGGAAATCCCCCTCAAACAGGCTACTGTTCGACCCATTGAACAGCAACTCGCCCAGCTCATTTAATTCCCTAAGCTGCACCTGTTCTAGCCTATTGAGCACCCTCTTTAGCAGGTCATTTCTGCCCCTTTGCGCACCCCTTGGGCAGGTCCAAGGCCCCTCTGTTCGACCCATGATCCGACCCCTGTTCAGGCCCCTCCGCAGCCTATGTTCAGGCCCCCCTGCCGGCCCACCTGCATCAGCCTTAAACAGACCTCAATCCAGGTCCATCTCCAGCCCAAAGTCGTCCCTCAATCCAGGTCCAAGGCTCCTCTGTTCGGCCCATGATCTGACCCCTGTTCAGGCCCATAGTCGGTCCCCTTGTGACCAGGTTCCAGCCCACTTGAAACCACCTGCGCAGACCCTAAACAGGCCCATAACCGGCCCAGTTCTGCACACTGAACAGGCCCCTTGCCCAAGCTCATGACCGGGTCCATATAGGCCCTCGCCAGGCCCATTCCGGCCCAACCGGAGCCCCATCAATCAGGCCTCAGCCGGTCTCCAAACCAGACCCCAAAGCCGGTCCCAAATCTGATCTCCAAAATAGCCCTTTGTGCAGGCCCATTTCGGCCCATCCAAAACCATACCAAAACACCCCTTTGTGGTCCATGGAGAAGGCAGCGGTCCAGGGAGTTCCAAGCAGGAAGGCAGCAGCCAGAATGTGGGGCCGGCTTGAAGGTGACGGCCCGGCACCCCTTGGAAACCGTCCGACGGGCCAAGGGCATAGCCGGGTGGCCTTCCAAGCCGGTCCAGCCAAGCAGGGCCAGCAGGGCAGCAGCTTCTCAACTGGCCCATCCGGCCCAAAGACAGTCCAAGACAGGCCCAGCGGGCCTATGAAGGTTGAAGGCCGGCTCGGAACGCCGATGAAATTGAACCGGACTCCGTGGCCTTGTTCCATAAAATGAACAAATAAAAAATCCAGAATGCGAAAGCAATATTAAATTAAGGACTCCACCCTTCGCGGGGACTCCAACCTTGGACGACTCCCCCCGGGTCCGCCCCGGAATGTCGATCCGGACGGTGGCGCGGGCATGCTCCCGTAGCCAGCGGTTCCTTCCCCCAATATGGCTAAGCTAAGACTGGCTATTTTGGATGGGTAAATTTTCACTAAGTTGGAAAAAATAGCCGGCATGCCATCGTGATGCCAAATTTTTCCAAAGTAGTAGAGATAAACCTATATTGGGGGAAGGACTAATCACATTGCACACCGATGTACTTCACCCCATCTTTCAATGAAATGAAACTTTGATGTTCATATCGATGCATGAAACCGGGCATTCAAAGTGACCCGATGGGTCGGAGGCGATGCAAACCGCCAAACTAAATTAAAACCATTTCAAAATCAATCTTCAAATTCAAACATAAAATTAAAACAGAAAACTAAATCTTAAAATTCAAACAGAAAAATTTAAAACAGAAAATTAAACTTGAAAGTCAAAACAGAAATCAGAATTTAAAGAAATATGAAAGCAAACTCGAAACTCATCCCGGTTCAACAAGCAACCGATCTTCAACAAGATTGAACCGGTTTTGAAACAAACCAAACCGAAATCAGATTTCAAACAAAAAAATCTGCTAAAATAAAATCAGATTTTAACTAAATCTGTCAACATAAAAAGAAATCAGATAACCTGCCAAAAATCAGATTTTGAACCGTACTGAACATCAAAAATCAGGTTTCAATAAAAATCTGTCAACAACAAAAAAAACAGGTTCCAATTAAATCTGCAACCAAAAAAAATCCAGATTTGAACAATCAACCAAAACAGGTTCTAACCAACTTCAAAAATCTGTTTTTTGGTAATATGAAAATCCACTTAAAATTCACTAAACTTCTTCCCAAAAGGAATCAAATAAACAACATTCCAAACACTCAAACGTGGATCAAAATCAACTCAAAAATCAAAAAAATTCAGAAATCAGAAAAATCAAAATCAACCAAATAAAAAAATCCGAACATGCTTAAAACTTTAAGCAAATCAAAAATAAACCAAAACAACAAAACCAAATCAATCAAACAAATTGATTCAACTCAAACCTTCAAACCGACTTTCAAGTCGACCCAAAAAAAAAAATCAACCAACAAACAAATAAAATTAACCCGAACAAATCGGCTTTGCATCTCATCGGACCCGTAAGGCCGCTGCCCTTTTGAGTTCTTTACTTTTCGTGGATGTATGTCTTCTACTTTCGTGGATTGCTATGACGCTTAATCAAGGGTTTTCGAGTAAACTCGATGTAATTAACGTCGGATCTTCGCACCATCCGACGGGGAGAGGTCAAATCAATTTTTTTAAAGAACCTAACAATCTCAACATATAATTTTGACCATAGTTAGTACTTTTATGGAATACCATCTATTTTCCTAAGAAGTCAATGCTAAGGTCTAATCAAATTAAATCCAAATTCAAAAGGAAAATGAATTTCCAAAACCAAAGATATCGAATCTTTGAATCTGAGGTTACATCAAACGGGAACAGAAAACTTCATTTCATCCTCATCTCCTCCTTTCATTGATCTTAAAAGAGAGGGCATATTACAAAAAATGACCTCTAAAGCACATATTTATAAACATGTCCCCTAGGGATTAATATGTAGAAAGACTCAAAAGAACTCTAAATATAAAAGAAAATTTAAGAAATTAATTATAATGCTACTAAATAAGAAAATAAATGTGACGCCTTCGTAAGAGTCGAACGGCGACATCCTAGACCTTTTCAACTATCGGGTCCGATCTGGTCCTCATCACAAAACCTTGTATCTTTTGTTTTCTCTTGTTGTTTCCTACATGTTTGTCTGCTCTCATGCATCACAACCCTCATTCCAACTCCTCATCTGAAAAGGATGAATTACAAACATGTGTGGACTTTTATTTTGCTCTCTCTTATCAATGATGTGACCCTGAACCCTGTGAGCTCCTATTGCAACTCTTGTTGCTGCTAAATTTCAAGATCTCTTTATGTTGCTCACCATGTCATATAAGCTCTTATTTCTTTCATGAGCTCAGCGGAAACTCTCACATTTTATTACGCTGTCATTAATCCCAACAATGTGCTATTATGCATAGATACATTCATTTTTTGGCACCATTTACATATCATTTTTCTTGTGTTGTTGTGATTCCGCCCAACAATACAAGCTCCGTTAGATCCATCTCCTTCAAACTCTTTAGCCACCTTATTCTCATAAAATATAGAATTCAAATCACAACAATTACAAAAAAATTTGAAAAACCTAATCACAATTTTCAAATCTAAAATTAGGTTTTAAACTATAATTAGAGTTTTAGTTTGAAAACCCTATTTAGACTATATTAACTATCACAAAAAATCTTACGTCCCCTAGGATCTAAAAAGAATAACCATCATTAGGGTACTTAATTACCATAATATGAAAAAAATAGATCCTTGTAGATCTTCAATCCAATGCAGTAACTCCACAACTTCCAAGTACTTTCCAATCCAAAGAAAAAAATAGTTAGAAATAACTTTTAAACTAGAGGATCCATGATCTGCATTAAAAAACAGAAAATAGAAGGAAAAAAAGTAAAAAAAAAAACTCACCTCAGTGCTGACAACAGAGACAGCACCAGCTACGGCAGGGGAAGAGAACACCGGAGGGGCCCGGGAGGGTTCCAGTGTGCATAGGATCAGGATCAGTACTTAAATCCCAATCCTTTGTCACCATAAACACCAAACTGGTTTCTAGATTGAACCAGATTGAACCAACCCTAGACAATTTGGATTTTGTTGGTAGATCGGACCAGGATCGGCCAATCCACAGCTGATCCACCTATTTAGACATGATCCTGGCAGAAGTTGCCTCCAGGATCAAGCTCTCCCTGGATCAGGTCAGCAAGTGCCAATCCAGGACTTTCTTTGAGGATAATTTCCTCAAATGGAAGCACCTCTATCTGTAGTTTCCAGATTGTTACAGCCTTGGTAGTAGTCTAGGCATACTTTTATTTACTTTATTTTCATGTAATATTACCTTTGTGACTTCTGCCACCTCCAAAAAAAAATGTGCCAATCCTGCAAACCATGGAAACCAAAGAAAGAAGGATTGGACTGAGTTGGTTAGATCTTTCTCTAAATCACTGAGCCAGAACAGCCCAGATAGTTGTGATATACTATAACAAACAAATAAGTTCCCTTTTCCATTTTATATACAAAAAAGACTTCTAATATGTCTACAGTGCAATTACAAACAGGAATTACCAACTCGCATCTTGATTTTATTGGGAGACTGAAGAGGAGATCTCGAAAAAATCTCGGAAGATTAAAGCTCAGAAATGTCAATCAAAGTGCATGCGTAAATGTAAAATGTCATGTAATCTCTTCAAAAAGAACGAAAACTCATATTCAACATCAAAATAATCAGATGGAGAATTAAAATCGAAATACAAAAAGGGTGAACTATTGTTAACAGAAGACATACACGAGATCTTATGTCACACTTGAACTTCATCTTGAATAGTATGAGGAGGAGATCTCTTTGAAACCTCTAGAGATTAATATAGCATCTTGGGTCAATTGTACATATATAGCCATTAAAAATATTAATTTATAAAATTTTATTAGACAATAATGCCTACATGAATCTTTTGATAAATTCCAAAGTTGGCAATACATAAAGTAAACTTAACAAAGCCATCTAACTTAAATAATAATAGAAAACAGAATGAAATAAAATATATATGATATGGGTAATTTGTCCAATATAAAGCTAAGAAGTTAGGGGTAGTAATAGACAAAAAAATTAAAAGATTAGAGATACTATATAAATAGTCTCGTTTCGACGATCTCGTTTCTCGGATGCATGGAGAGAAAGAAATTCTCAGGAGATCTCGAGAAATTCATGAGAGATCACATTCCATGATTACAAATGGGGTGATTGTCCTGAAAGATAAAGAATAAAAAGGCTATAAACAAAAAAGAATATTACTAAAATGAGCTGATTGTCCTGAAAGTTAAAGAAAAAAAACTATAAACAGAAAATAAAATTACTGGTAGACCCTAGAAGGGCACAAGAAGCTAGAAATAACTAAACTTTCTAGTGTATCTAATCAAAATATTAGTTTTATTCCTCTTCCAGTATGAGATTCATGGTATTTTTTATGAGAAGTTTGTGTGAGGAAATGGTTGTTTATATTTTCTCCTCATTTTAGAAACCTGTTGCAACACTTCTCATGGTTGGCAAAATCAGCTGATCCAAATTTGAATTGGCCATAGCCAGCCTGATTTAATGGTTCTAACTGATTTCCTTGGGGTCAGCCTTGCTAGCTTGAAATATACTGGTATAGACCAATTCCAGTCAGGATTGACAGGTTGAAACTTGGATCAGATATCAAAACCAACTTAAGCTGAGTAACAGAGATGCACATTCAAGATCACTCCAGCCAATTCTTAGGTTCTGCCAAATCAGCTGCTTTGAACAATCCAACCCATAGGCCAAGATTGGATCAGCCAAGGCCAATCTAGGGGGGGCGATTCCAGCTCAGTCAACCTTGCTCCATACGCAAATAGCTAGGTTTAAATGACCGTTGCTTTTTGCTTTGAGAATGGTGGTTCTGATGTTGCAGTTGACGCAACAGCAGCATAAGATAGTGCAAGGCCATCCTGTTCCCATTCCCAGAAAAAAAAACATTTAAGCAGTTGGTTTTCTCCCATGACCTAACCACTATAGTCATATAAGGTGAGTTACATTCACTGATCCCTCCACTGGGTAACTCGTTTAGCAAGTCAAGTGACAAGTCTCAATTATAGTATTGCTACATGTGAGTTTGAATCTATGTTATCAAAGACGTGAGGCACTTGAGGCGAGGAAGGACTCGTCTCACCTCTAGCGCCTTGGGCAAATGCCTTGGGCGGTGGAGGTGAACTGAAGGGGCGAAGAGGCAGCTGGGGGTACCTCTCCCGCTGCCTTCCACAAGCATGCAATGGAGCTCTTTGTCGGGCAGAGAAGAAAAACTTACTAGGTCGCACATACCCGGTAACTGCTGAATCCGGTACTTAAGTTCCAACCTAAGAGAGGGAAGCTGAATTGCCCAGTCCAACTGGGCGGTCAGTGCTTGAGTGGCTTTTTTTAAGTGGCAGATCCCCACTTAATGTGTCTGCACAGACCCGTCTTCTCCACCCGAAATCGGGTGGAAACGAGCACCGCGGTGCCAGCAGAAACTCTGGGGCAAAGGGGCCTCGTCACCAAGGTGACGAGGGCAGGAGTGAGGTGCTGACGCCTCGCCTAGCCTCACGCCTCGCTCCTGCCCCTTGCCTCACGCCTTACTCCTGTCCTCGTCACCTAGGCGACCGCCTCAACCACCTTTGATAACAGAGTTTGAATTGTGTAATGGTAGGAAAGTTGTCAACAATCAGTAACGGAACTTTGTGGGGGCAGTTTATCCACTAGAAGATCGAAGAATCAGACATTTATGATCTCAATTCTCAACTAATTCTGTACTGAAAGTATTCTTAAAATCAAACCATAGTTTTAATGTATCTTTCTATTAGGTTTTCATCATTTGCTGGTTTTGGGCTTGTTGCTTGTTATATAACTAAGCTACTTGACATATTAACATACTGTATTGAGCTGTCAGCATAATGACGAACGTTAATGTATCTTAACTCCCCGGATCCCCCTCCCTCCGCGGCTCCCTCCCTCCGCGGCTCCCTCCCTCCTGCGGCTGCATCCCGTCACCCTCCCCCGCTCCACGCGACCTCGGCTCCATCCGGACGGGACGGCAACGGCATCAGCACCGCGGGCTCCCTCCCCTGCCTCCTCCACTCCGCGCACAGCTTGCGGTCGCCGGACGACGACGAGGAGGACGACATGCGTGGGCGAGCTCCGTCCGGACGGGACGGCGACGCCGACGCCGCTGACGCGCCTGCTCCTCCCCCTGTCCCACCTACGCCGAGCGCCGCGGAGATGACGACGCGAGCGGGTGGGTCTTTTGTCGCGGCCGCGTCATCGCGGGAGCTCCGTCACAATTCTGCCACGGGGACGGCCGAGGGACGTCGAGGATGTGGCCACGCGACCGCCCCGGGCGGCTTCCTCTCCACGCGCCACGACCCCCCCCCGTCCGGTGCACCCCGCGAGCGAATGCCGCGCGGCCGCCTCGCCTTTTGTCGCCACGTCGATGGGCGATCGACGGCGTGGAGAGCCTCCACGCGACCCTCCCGGCTGCGACCTGGAGGCGCCACGACCCCCTCCGGGTTACGCTCGCGTCTGCGAGCGCGGCCGACGCGCGCGGCCGGCGCCGGTTCACCCGGTCGCCGGTTCTGCGGCCCAGACCGGCCAACCGGCCGGTCCAACCGGGTTCAAGGCCGGTTCACCCCGGTTCAGGCCGGTTCAGTGCCTGAACCGGCCGGTTCAGCCCGGTTCAGGGTGTTCTGAGCCGGTTTTGACCGGTTCAGACCATCTTGAGCCCGGTCCGGGCCTGTTTGAACCGGTTCGAGAACGGTTTGCTCCATTTTGGGTTCTTTTAGATGTTTTAGCGGCGATTAGCGCCGGTTCATTTCGTTTTCGGTCCGTTTAGCCCGGTCTAGCCGGTTTGTCCCGCATCAATATTTTTGTACCAAAGCATTTCAATATGTTCATGATGCAGGCACTAGTTTATACACGCATGGATAACAAAAAAATTTCAGGAAACTAGGACTTACCACTCGACTTCAACAATTGTCTTCTGTTGATCTTCTTTGTAGAGATTACCCCATCAGACCTCACTTCTATTACCTAGACAAAAGATTAATTCCATTAGAATAATGCACCTCAAATTTTGATGTATTACAAGTAGCTCCAAAAGAATGCAAAATATGTGTCTACTTTGATATCGCAAGGTAAAAAAGTACTGTGAACTAGATAAGTGTATTTACAAAACGTATAGGATGTAGAACAATTACCATAGATATGCATCATCCAAAAACATTTTACTGTTCATAAAAGAAATCTGCCCTCTGCTAAAGGACATAAAGAAGATACGCAACCCATTAGGTATTCTCCATGCTGTTGGACCACAAAAAATACTCTGAGATAAACTGATCTTCAGCTGTTTTATACCATATATGCAAAGAAATGGTCATTTTTTCACCCTACAGAGCCCAAATGGTAGCTCTTGGACTCAGTCGAACAAAGTCCAGTGTTCGCAAATAATGAATTCCTTTATACTGTCAAAGAAAAGAAGGTATTTCAGTCTTGTCCCTAGGCCTATTTACCCAGAAAAAAGTATTCTGAACTTCCAACAGCACAGAAACAGTAGCACTAAAATAAAGCGAAAGGTTATCTTCCTCTTGAACAAAAACTGGCAGATAACCATTTTATCAGCTTAAATTCATTCAATCTGTCAAAAAGATAGCAGCATGCAACAAGCTTCATAACAGAAACTTTGCCTTCGATGTGTCGGCAGGTCTTCAGTCTTCCTCATAGAAAGAAAGCATCATCCAACCATCTGCAATTCTTTCTTAACAGAATATTTATTCACACTCTCTTCTGCTCCAGATCCAGAATCTGCTATATCGGAATATTTATTCTCGAGAACTTCTCTTTAAGAAAATTACCTACAAAGATGTCCCAGTTCCAACCATTCCACATATTAATGTCTCATAATGTGAGACACTTCAAATGTGATCTGAGAAGTTGGAAGTGGATCCGCTCCAACCAGTCTTCTACTTATTAAGCAAGAAAGGTCAGTATTCAAATGCCAGATATTAGGTGTTCAAAAAAAAATTCAGACCAGTCACATATTTCAAAAGTGTAAAAACTTAAGGCATAGAGTTTTAAGAACCGTTTAGCCAGTAAAGTGTGTTTTGAGTCTCTCATACTTTTAAACCCAAATCTTCTGCTTGTGCGAAGCCCCCCAGTTTATGTCATGCCGACCCTTGCACCTTCCACATTAGCAAGTCAGCTAGCCAAGACTGCTCGGATCAGCATTGTCCTGACAGCTCAAAGAAGAAGCTTAATTTTCCCGCTTTCCAGCATTCTCATCATCCTCTACATGCACAATTTCCATTCCATTTTCCCCTCCCTACAGATCATAACCAAATACTGAAATGGAGAAGCCTGGGCATTTTAATCCAATGAAACTGTCTTTGGAAGAACAGCGTCAAAAAAAAAAGAAAACAATAATGACAGTGATAAGAAGAAGAAGAAGAAGAATAATGAGGGAACGAATAGAAGTTGAATAGACTGTTCCGGTAGTTATTATATCAAAACCAGCGTGGCAGTTCGACGTATTGGCTAAGGAGGCTGGCAACTTTATATTTCACTTCCAGCAAAAACGGAGACAGAATTATATACTTGGACAGAGAGGGAGAGACAGAATATCCGTTGCATTAGCCACAATGTCTTCCTCCTCAAACACGCATATCGAACGAGCCAAAACTAAATCCTGAACTCAGAAATCATGATGGAGATAAGGCAACGAGAAAACTTCTCAAACAAACCTCATACACGGGCTCTCTTATTCCGAGAAACGGGGATTCCGAAGACCCCAGCGATGACCACTGGCGCTGAGGATCTGCAGATCTGGCACTCGTCGCCGTCGCTTTTCCAGAGCCATCTCCTCCATCAAACGCCGAATCCTTACGACGGTTCTTTAAGGGCGGTGACTCATCTCCGAGAGCCTCGTTTCTCCCGTCCAAGTTCGCCTCCTCTGAGCTCACAGTCTGTGGTGAGACGCCCTCTCTCGTGTCCTCCGGCAACGACCTCGGAGGCAACGGGAGGAGCCTGGGGAGGGCGATCGTCTGCCACCACCTCCCTCTCAAGGTGGAATGGGCGCAAGAGGGACGGGATTGTGACGAGGAACCAAAAAGGATGAACAGGAAGGGACGGTGGCGGATGAGGCAGGCGGAAGAGGAAGGGATCACGAGGAGAGGGTTCTGCGCAAGAGCCGGAGAGCCCGCGGTAACCGCCATGTTTGGTCGCTCACTTGTTCATCTCGTCCTGAGCCGTTACTCAGTAGGCCGACACATGTAAACAGGGAAGATGAGAGAGAGAGGGACGATGAGCACGGGGATGGTGATGGCCGACAATTTGGATTTTCTCGTCCAGGCAGATAATTGAGATACCCGTTATTGCCTTTATAACTCCGTAAACCTATGTATTTAATGTCATTCGACGAGTGAATCTTTTTAGCTGCTAAAGATTATGCAGTTCCTCGACTTAACCCAATTCTTAATTCCATATTATTTAGATTCGACCACATTGATTCCTTCTCTTCACTTATTTTGAGTTTCTTCTAAAATATTTAAATCGTCTAAAATCATTTTAAGTGATCTTTTTCTCAGTTGACTTAGATCTACCATATCATTTTGTATTTGTGTTATTTTGATTTTTTTTCTTTTCTAACTATAATTTATTTAGGTCCATATTTAAATATGTCCAACATATCTCAATCTCGATTTTTTAAATTTATGTAAATTAATTGTTACTCAAAGAGTTTTTCAAATATATTTATTTATTATTTTGTATATATCACTCTTCATATTAATATTATCATTTTATTAATATTTTATAAATATATTTTATTATTTAATAATATTTTTTAAACGTATTGGTCAAATAGTCAAGGGAGCCTACTACTCGCACAAGTGACCTCCCCCTTGGGAGGGCCTGGTGCCAAAGGCCACCCTCAAACCCCGCCCTCTTGCTAAAAACTGCGGTAGAGATGCCAACCGAGTTATGTTCAGCTGACTTATTATCTAATAATATTCTTATAGTTGTACAATAAAATTTTACTTTTAATTTTAATAAAAAAATTATGTAACCAATTCTTATATCATCCATTATACTTTAATAGTTAACACCTACCTCAGAATCTCCATCTTTTCGAACATTTTATGTAAGATACTTGAATTGAATATTTAAGATGATATTTCCCAATGTAAATTAACTTCTTCATCTTCTTTAATTTTTTTAAAATCTAAATTTTATATATTATGTTCTACTTGTAACTCTTAAATTTAAAACATTTTTATAATTTTTACTTTATATTCATTTTTTCTTATGTTTGGTCTATAAATACAATGTCGTACTTAAACATCTCACGTATCATAATATCAATTTGTATATTATTTGTTAATTCATCTATAACTAAATAAAAAAAGATTTATGGTAGATAAGTGATGTAAGATAAAGATTTATTCTCCAATTTGCATACACTAGTGATTTGTTTCGCCATTGTATGTATATATTATATATCATCTTTCCCTATAACACCCATCGAAAAAATTTATCATGATATTTTTTAAGTCAACAAAAACAATAGGTACATCTAATGATATTTCTCCATCGAATTTCTAATAAAAAGTAGGTTATATTATACACATACTACTTATAAATCCAAATTAGTTAACAAAACTATTTGTACTATCCCATAATCATCACTTAATAACTCTTTCATAATTTCATAGTATAATCTGTGAGCTTAATCTCTATGTTTATTTTTGTGTGGTCGGAAACACTCAATAGTTGACTCGTGAGAATGAGTTAATCTTAAGTTCTGAAACTAAATTGATACATGATGCAAATGACTAAAACTAAAATAAAACATTAAAATTTGATAAATCAATTTTAAAACAACTAAAACTAACTAAAATTTCCTAAATTCTATTTTATTATGCCGAACCAAAGAAATGCAGTAGGTAGGCGAGGGTGCAATGAGGTGTGACTGCCCAATGGGGTTCGTGGTGCGCGAGGGAAGGGGGGAACGTGGAGATTTACCACTAGATTGCTTATGAGACACACGTGTGCTTGGGCGGACTTGTTCTCACGGCAAATTGATATATCAGGAGGCTAGGATGGCAGGTACACAAGAAGTAGGCAATAAGGAAGTGTCGAGTTGGCTAAGTATTAAGCACTCAAGCAGGCATGTGTACTGAGCTTCTGAGGGAGATTTCGGAGACAGCGCTGCGAGTGGCACACCAGAGGTATTCTAGGAGATGGAATGTCAATGGAAGGGACTATCGAAAATGCTTCTTCCAACTTCTATACGCGATCAACATATGTTGAAAAAGTTCTACCATTGAAGGAGCCCTTGCCATCTTCAACGACACATGTGAGGAACCAGGAGGAGGTCTTCCAATAGCATGAACGTGGAGGAGGTGGAAACGATCACCACGAACCACGTTGGTCGAAAGTGGAGACTGGATCTAGATCTCCACATCTTTTCTACTGTGAAATCTACAATCATCGAGCAGATCGCAACTGTTGATTTGCTAACTCTGACAAGACTACAGCGGAACAACAATTCTGGAATCCTCTTGTATGATAGCCAGTTGAAGAAGACGACCGTCTAAATGAACCACATGCCACAATCACCCGTTCTAAAGTTGGCATCGTCGTTGGTGAAGAATAACGATGATGGTGACAACTCTAGGGATCGCCGCAATTGTCATCACAGTCACTTTAAAACCTCCAAAATTTTGCCATTGTTCATATTGAGGTTTTGTTGCATCGTTGAAGAAGAATAGAACCAAGAAGGGGAAAAGGAGGAACAATGTGAAGGTCGGAGGGTCGAAGAAGGAAGATAGAGTGGCAACCTTGTTGGACAAGGAAGAAGGGGAAAGCTTTCTCAACTAAACGGGGAAGACGAAGAGGGGAATGGGGGTGGAGCCCCTACGCGCGAGAGAACACCCAAAAGAGCTCCAAAAACTGATGTTATTGTATGCTAATATGTACATCGGTCCTCTTTATATAGAGGGAGAAGAAGACTAAAAAATCTTCGAAGACTTCTATGCAAAGACTTGTCCATTAAGGAATACAATTTAAAAGATCTTAAAATATTAAAAAAACATCCTCATCATTCTATTTACTTATTTAACACTACACTAGAACACTTATACAAGGCATTGTATGTGGGAAACACCCTGACTGCTAATATATTTTCTATGTGGAAAATACACCGGCTCTTGTTATATTTTTTTTATTGTACTAAAACTCTTGTGCATCTCCATGTACGTAAAAAAATGCTTTAATATTTACATAATTTGAGTCTATATATGAGAAGAAACGATATTTTTTATGTTAGTTGCCACCTACTACGGTATCCTCTCTGTTTCTCATTCGGGTTTGACAGTGACTATGCTGGAGATTGATGAATAAACAAATATTGCCAGAAAATTTACTGTATGGATATTTATAAGTCATAAGCAACCACACGTGTCATGACTGTATAAAACACGTCTGTTGGCTACGATGGACCCAAATTTTATTTCTGATTTTGACGCAATTTTCAGTTGAAAATGCACTCTTTTTTTTTGGAAACGAAAATGAACTTAGATAGGTAGCATGCGAGTTGCTGAGTTAGAACAGATAAACTTTAGATTAACTCTTATTTGCAGAACCCCATTTTGCCAAATGGGTCGACGATCTTTGCAAAGAGGGCGGACCTGTGGTTAAAAAGTTTAGTTTTTTTTATTATTTTGGCAATTTATATCTTGGTTTCCAAAAGTACATAGATCTGTCAATATTTATAACAACTCTACAAAATTATCTATTACTCATTATCTGACGTAATATATAATTTGTTATACACATAAAACTGACGAATACATAATCATCCCATCAATAGATCAAAATTAAATTATCTGTTCATGGTCGACAAAATTTGATCCTTTCTTTCACTTGTTCATAACCGGTTAACTTGATCGGCAAGAAATTAAATTTATATAGATCGAACACTAAATTTAAGTGCTACTTGATCAGCACGAAGAATGCAGTTTACGAATAACTATAATTGTCAGAGACATTTGAAGATTCTAGACTACAGCTGTTGTCTTTGCGGTTGCTTATGCCGATTAGAGTTTCATTTTTGATATTATATTAATATTGATATTAATAATTTCAAATGTCGAAGTATCAATATCAAAATTAATACAAATTAACACTTAAATTACAAAATATATTTTGTTTGCACTATAAATTTTAAATTTGATATAATTAACCAAACACTTTTTAATGGTTCTTATCAATACCAATTTTAAAATTGATAGTAATAGAGGTACCTAATAGTGTTACGAAACAGGACGTTAGGAAAAGGCCCTGGTTGAATAACTGTGGCCTGGGTTTGTTCCAGCAAAAGAGGCGTCTATCACTTTCACACGCTGATAGTTGGATTTGATAAAAGCCGAGATGCTGACAAAAACATGCATTTGTATACGAGAAAAGAACAAGCTCAATATTTTAGTTGAACAAATCCAGTGTTTATAAAACATCATATTTCCAGCCACCAGCCATTTACTGCAGGGAGATGTTCAAGCCTAATGCTTTACCGCCGGGGGGGGGGGTTAGGTTGCATTTTATTTTTTATATGATTTCAGGGTAAAAATATTTTACAAATATAAACATGATAAATTATCCGTCACCTGACCGTAGCCACCCCTTTGCCGGTGGCCACAACATGACAACAATCTCCGTGGTGCCGTCGTCCGTGGCAGTCCGACCGGATCCTCCGCTGCCGAGGCCCTCGCTGCAGATCCACTCGATCTCCGATCTCGTCCTGGTAGTCGTCGGCATCGCTAAGCCCTGGCCTCTCGATCACTCCCTCGAGCTTCGCCTGGAGGGGAGTTACCTCACGCTCCAGGTCGCTAATCAACCCCATAACCTCCGAAACCAAGCCCTCATCTTCGGGCTCGACGCCGACGGACGAGCGGCGGCACTGACAGCAGAGGAGGATCACGGGATCCCGTGCATTGTCGCCGAGGTCAAGCTCGGAAAGGGGAAAGGGGAAGGATGTCGAAGAGTGGACAAATCATATGGGTGATCTCATGGAAGTCGTTGGCGGCGGTCTGGAGGTGGGGGGGGGGGGGGGGGCGAGGCGGAGGCGAGTTTCTTACAGAAAAAATCAAGCTATCAAATTATAGGAGCGAAAAAACAAGGTGACATAAATGGCAATTTAAAATAACAGAGAAGTTGGATTTCAGATTGCACAAGGCATTCAGGAACCTGGTAAAATATTCTGTCACACAACAGGACAAGGGGTTTGTGTATATTGTTCGTGTAGAGAACACCCCAACGCAAAATAGTTTCCATGTCACATTGCGCGTTGGGCTGTAAATGCAAACCATTTCTCATAAATAATGATACGGGGTAGCATGGACCTTCTCAAGTAAAATCACGGGATCTTTTGAGGTTTAAAGGAAAAAAATTCCCGTTAAAAGAGTTCACAAGTGACGAATACGAGAGAAGACTCGTGGTCAAAATAATATTCACGAACCCAACAATATATCGTAAGTGTCATCAGTTTAAAAGTTTGGATTTCTTTTTGCTGTTAACAAGGGTTGCACTTCTGTCAAATCCTTCAAGAACAAGAACCCTTACTGCTTTGAGTCCCAGATGAAACGTAAAATTGAGCTGAAACAACAAACCAAAACTTCAATTACTCGGAAAAAATATCACAATTTTAGCAACTAAGCAACTAATAAGCAGAGCGCCAGATGCACCTCTTCCATCTCAGTCCCATCAAAAGGTCGGAGAACAAAGTTTACAGCATCCATCTGTCCAGGGGGCCTACCGATACCTGCATACAAACCCACAAGAGGTAATCAATAAATTTATCGCTGAAAAGTTGGAAAAAGTCACTGATACCTATCCTCAAACGTGGGAAATCTTTAACCCCTTTGAAGTGGTTAATGACACTTCTCATTCTGTACGGAGAAAGAGGAAAAGAATCACTACACCAGAAATCAACTAGGATTAGAACCTTAATTTCACCAGAAGCTAATAACCAGTACTTACATTGCTTACCTTCTACTAAGGAACACAGACCAAAATGGTTCAAGATAAAGGCCTACTCACTACTGTGTCAATCTGATTTTTCTATCCTTGCATATAACTCCTTTGCAAATGAATAACTTAATTGAATTATGTTATACATGACAAAGCAAGACAGTGTGTGTTCAATATCAATGTGTCCTGGGCAGGGTTTTGGCTGGCTTATTTGCGTTTATCCTTTTGTTGAACATTGTCTACCAAGGTTCTATTGATACAAAAACAGCATCCACCTTTTTGTTTGCTCCATTTTTAAAATTTGTGGCACTAGGGCTTTCCAATTCTGAAGCATATAAAACTTGAAATTCTTCTTTGTCTGGCTTATTTGTAGTTCGATCACTATAAACCATGTAATATTAAGGAATAAGACATTACAATAAAAAACCATCTATCATGTATTCCAATTATATACCAGGAATTTTCCATCAAAAGGTGAAATATACAAAAACTATATGAGAAATCAGAAGAAAACTGTAAAACTATAGCCTTTTACTTATTTAACATTTTTGAAATTGATAATTACTCTTAATGACCAACAATTTCTTTCACAAAGATCCCAAAAAATGACATCTAGCACATCCAACTCTCATATCATATTCGGACATTTTGGAAGGTAGCATAGTTCTAACTGATTAACTCATCCATGCAGATCGCCACCTGCCTAGGTGAAACCTGGCTGAGCGTTGTTTGACTTTCTACCTTAAAGAAAGGCATGTTGATGTCTGTGGGGGAAGGGTGACTTGTTATTCTCGAAACCTCATAGGCGTGAATGTATTCAGCACAAGAATTTATCAAAATACAGCTTAATATCTTTCTCTTGTCAAGATGTTGAGGGCTTTTTATCATGTCATGTGAATTATCCAAAACTAATTTAAATTTCCTTCCATTATGACTTGTAAAATCAAGTGTGAAAGTGCCAAAGTTTTGACTTCCAATCTCCTTGTGGTCACATAACAGGTGACTGGATCATACAAGGCCATGGGTAGCATCCTCGAGGTGGATTTAACTTGGCTCTCCAAACATTTGGTCATAGTTGCAGCTAGGGTGGGGACCAGTAAGTAGATTGCGGAAGTGACTTTGACCTCAAACAACAAAAAGTATAAAAACGATTCCACCAGAAATAATATCAGATACGTCATATCTGTCATCTAGACCCACCCATAGTTTTAGGAACAAGTTCCTTTACCTACAACGTATTACCATGTTTCTGAGATAGAAACATATTCTGACTCTATTTAACAGGCATAACTAGGGCAATCTAGTCATTTGTGGATGATGTTTAATGGTAATCCTTTTCAAGCATGGAGATAAAAAATATAAGCACCCGCCATCATTTATTATCTGTATCCCTATATTTCTTCCTAATCACAAGAGTCTAAATGTATCATGAATTGCATAATAAGGCAATTCAAATAGAATAGGTCATGGCCCATCTCAATTCTTCAAGTATGACTGACTGACCATCCAAAATTGATCTGACTCGGTGGAAATCTGCTAGGCTAATTCCAGGAAAGATTAGCAAACTTGGCTAAGCTGGCCTGCTTGAGATCTATTGGGACTTTCCAATCCTAATTTAAGCGGGATAAAGTGTAATTAGATTGAATCCAGCAAATCTGTCTCGTCAAGGAAAAGAATATCCAGTTCTGATCCTAAAATTCTCAAAAGGTGCCCTTTTCTAGAGAAAACCACAAACATGATTTGCATGTAATGGATGAAAAGAAAAAAATTTGTGCTAAATGATAGAAAATACATACCCATTGTGTCCTCCATGGCCACCTTTTGGTAGTAACCTTAAAGATGCAAAAGGCAAATCTAGATCATCATATATCTTAGGTACATAAAGAAAATATAACATTATTTATAAGAGAGGAAAATGATATTCAAATACAAAATCCTGTGTAGGCATTGAGTGATTTACCAATAGTACTTTATTCAACGGTATCTTGAAATGCGAAACAAGTGAGCCAACCTACACAGAGGCTCCACTGAGATTTATGCAGACGTGAAACTCATCAAATGCTGTAGCTGTCTGAGGCCAAGACCACTTACAGACTCACCACTTAAGTTCATAAAGGTTTGCGGTTTGGCAAGTATAACTGGGGTATTTGCAATTCGACCTGCATGAGTATCAATGATATCAAAATGGAAGACCATGCTTAACTTACAGTCAAGATCAAGAATTCTGGGCACATTAATCTCATAAGCATATAAGCACATTAACTTAGATCATGTATCAACTAAGGAGAGTGAAATAATTAAAATATATTGTCATAGTTGTCAAAATGGGCACTCAAGCACCAAGGCATCTTATGAGGTCCAAGGCAATGGACTACTTTATTAGGCTTCAATAAGGCGCCAAAGTGCCTCTAAGTGGATGTTTCAGCACTAAACCAAGGGTGAGCTGCTACTGTTTCAGCACAATTCAGGGTCATCAAACAACTATACCAGTTGTCTTATTTAAAACATCTACATCCCTCAAAATTGGACAAATAGAATATCAGCCAAAATTTATCTTTCATTCCTTCTTTCAAGATCCGTCCTATCCCTTCCCTATCTCAATTCTTCCTATCCCTTTCTCCATGTCTCGCACTTTGTTAATTTTAGTTAACCTTGAATTTTAGTTGTTAACATGATAAAAGTTTTATTCTTTATCATCCAATTTAATGAGCCATTTATAGGTTAAGTACAAAAAATAAATTTTCTACTTCATGTACATAATTGGATCTAATTAAATGAACTTTACATTGTGGTGAGTGTTAACATTTACACTGATAATCTGTAAAGATTCACTAGCTGGCGTTATATGAGCCTACTGATTAAGTATTAAGGGGCTGCCATGCTGCTTAAATGTACAAGGAGCACTTCATCATTTTGACCACCTTATTGCCTTGAAAACTATGACTCTACTAAGTAATAAGTCTATCACATCTTGGCTTGGATCATAAATTGATCCAACATTTATTTTCATTCCAGACCAATTTGATGGATTAGCTAAACACGTAATTATATTCAAGTTCATGAAAGTATGTCACTCGAGTTGTAATTAATAAATATTTAGGAATACAGTTAAAAGAGTACCAAGTACATTAAGTAAAAAATTGTTAGGAAACTGAATCACGGAACTAAGTTAAGTGAGTTTTTGAGTCTCCGAGGAAATTGAAGTGTCATATATGAAAGGTGGGAATCAGCTTTGCTACTTTACCTAGGGGGGTGTTTGGTTGCATGATAATGGAGATTTTAATTTTAATTTTTAAAAATTATAAGAAAATTTGTTAAAAGAGTTGTTTGGCAACCTTGACAATTTTATGTTTTGAAAGTGATTTTCTTCTTAAACAAAAAGAGAGAGTCTCGCATCTTTCTTGTTTCTTGTGGTCCCCCACTTTGTTTGGTCATGAATGGTAGTTATTCTTTTTTGTTATCACATCCCTCCAAACATGATAATTTTATGTCATGAGTTGGTTCACTTTTTATTTTAATATAATTTTTTATTATGAAAGCGTACAAAAAATTATAATGCAACCAAACACCCCACTAGTATTCACCCTAAAGGATTCCATTATATGTTAAGCGTCAGTTAAAATGTAAATTTTTCCTTTCTTTTGCAACTCCCCTCCCATTTTTTTCCATGTTGTAGACGAAGAAAGAAGTATATAACTATATATTACAATGGGATGACGACGACAATGATAGTTAGAGAATAAAGCAATGTTTATACCTCAGAAACATTGGTTAACCGGAAGTGGTATTTTGTATAGGATTTTTATGTGGACACAATAGCTTGTCTACAACGTATATAATACGTTCACAAGTTTGAATGTACATCAAACCTTCGCCAAACAAAGCCTTGAAGTGAATGTTGCTGATGGATATTCCCTCGGCCTGAGCTATCGCATCCAACATTTCAAACCCCACCTATGTTTAGAATAGAAAAAAAAACACCAATGTATAGAACAGTTGTCATATAGGCGTACATAAATATCAAATAAGGGCATTGTCTCCGGAAAAATTGCGATGAATCCACGTAGAAGGCTCTATCTCAGCTATAAATAGAAAATCATAGTCATCCATGTCCTAAGCATGTGTCTTGGACCAAACAACACCAGTAGTAGCATTAACCATTACCATAAGCGCAAAAGAAAGGTGCAGATCAGAGGAATCGAGTTAGTGGTAAACATTACGCACGTTGTGCCTGGTCCTCTCGTACATCCTTCCGGGGTTGCCGAGCCCAACCAGCAGCCAAGGCTTCGACTGGTCTCCCTCATCCTGTTGGACTACTGCTTCACCGGCAGATGTCGAAGAAGAGACAGAGGAAGAAGAAGTCGAAAGAGAAGGGGAGGAGGGGGGAGAAAAGGCGTCCGGTGGGGAGAAGAATTGCATCTTTCTAGGGGCCGCGAAGCTGAGACGGAGGGCGCCGACGGCGAGAGGCCAGGTGACAGAGGGGAGCGCACCTGCCGTGGCGATGGGCATGGTTCACGCCAGACAACCACAGAGGGCCTCCTAAGCCCAAATAGATACAGCTCTCCCGACCCGGCTGCGATGTCGGCCTACTAGGGGAGATGTGCAGAAACATACGTGTACCTTTTATAATTAGCATAATTTAATATTTTCAATAATCTATTTTTTATGAGATATTTGATTACATGACAACGAAGATTTTTATTTTAATTTTTAAAGATTATCAGAAAACTTGTTAAAAGAAGTGTTTAGCAACTTTGACAATTTTTATATTTTTGAAAGTGATTTTTTTCTTAAACAAAAAAAAGAGTCCCATCTCTTTCTTTTTTCATGTGGTCCCTCACTTTGTTTGGCCATGGATGGTAATTACCCTTTTTTGTTATCACATCCCTCCAAACATGACAATTTTATGTCATGAGTTGGTTCATTTTTTATTTTAATATAATTTTTAATATAAATGTACAGCAAATTATCATGCAACTAAACACCTCATTAGTTTATTCAACTCCAGTGAGAGAACTTACGGGGTTTGTTTCAGTATAAAATTTACACATTTTTGGTGATAAAATATTACATTAAAATAAAATCTTAGATGGCTAAAAATCATTGTGGTTTTGTTACCGAATAGTTTTCTTATAAATTAAAAACTTGCATTAAAATTTAAAAAATACATTTCACCTATTTTTCATTACGATTGTCAAGCACTTATTTAAAAAATATTTTTAAAAAATTATATACTTTATAGAAAACATATTTTATTTTATGATACTTATTTTAACAGCTAATTAATGAGGTGTTTGATTATGATATAATATCTTGTGCACTTTTGGGACAAAAATAAAATTTAAGATAGTTAACAGAATGTTTGGTCGTGCAATATTTTTCTGTATATTTTCATGACAGAAGGTAGTATTAAAATAAAGTGTAAAGTAATCAATGACATAAAATTATTATATTTGAAAAGATGTGATCAGAAAAAAAAAGAGAGAGAGTAAGAGCCATGTATGGCGGTTGTCATCACCTTTTTTTGTCCAAGAATAAAATATTTATAAAAAACATAAACTTGTAATGGCCGTCGAACACTATTTCTAACATTTTTTTATAAAAACATTAAATTGTAACAAAAACTCAATTCACCGTGTAACCAAACATCTCCAAAAAAAGTTTGAAGCTATCATGTTTGCCTAGAATATTCAAGTAATACTTTGCAAGATGGATGGATATAGCAGAGGTACATGGATTCTCTCCCCCCTCCGACTGCAATCCTTAAAACCTCACCAGTCACCACGATGATCTTTTTATCTCCAGGATCGAAAATACATGGATTCTCTCTCCCCCCTCTCGCTCATTTTCAACACATTCTTATGCTCACTGTGCTAAAAAAACCAATAAGAGAATTTGATTGGGATTGTGATACATTCCAATCAGATTATTCAAAAAACTATCTTCCCATGATTCTAAACAATCGATCACAACATACACCATCTATCACAAAAATCTCAACACAGAGAGACTGAATAGGACACAGAGAGCACTGTCATATTGCATCGATCTATTAGATAATACGAGATTGCTAACTAATCTGACATCGATCCAAGTTTCGTTCTGGCATTATGATTGCCGGATTGGGTCCTATCGAACAATTAAAGAAAAATTAATTAATTACTGGCCCAGCTAAAAAAATACTTTAATAAAAAATATATACTGACCCGTTAATATATTTAATGATAGGTCCAACTTCTCTAATTATTTCAACGACATACCGCCATCCGTTGACGTCCATCACGCCACTGTCTTTCTCTATGTTCTCATTCCCCGTTTTCCCCTTCGCATGACCAACCAAGACTTCCGCTTCGTTGAACCAGAAGATGCAGTGATACACAGACGGCGCTGCGGCGAGGCTTGCTGGAGGCGACAGAGACCAAAAAAAAAAAAAAAACATAGGCGACGCTTGCTGGCAGCGATGCAGTGAGTTTTGTTTAAGTCAAAGATAAATCGGACTCTCCTCACAGACTATTTTTATTTTTTAGGTTTTTTCTAAGGAGTTTTGTTTATTATTACTTCAGGTTTTTTTGTGGACCTAATCTACTTTTTTGAGTTACACTGTTTAATTACTTGCTTTACGTCCGTCGAAAATTTCTTCTTTTCTTTTTCCGTCACCCCCTTGCTCTTCGTGGTCGGGTTGATGACCCTCATGGGTAGATCGTAGACCATCTAATCCGATGCGAAGTTCTCCGGTCGTCATTGTTTTCTCTGGGTGCAATTGTATTTGCCTCTGCCAGGCATTTTATAGCAGTACTGTCGAGTCGTGAATCTCGGGCACTTAAACCCCTTGTAATAATGGGATTAAAAAATAAAAGAAAAGAAAGGCGGGGCTAAAACATAAACCGCGCCAAGAATAAGAGGGCAGGTCATCTTAGTTTAGTCCTCGGGTGGAGAGAGAAGTCTCGGTCTTCAATCAAAAATGGCCATATATCTCTGTCATTTAAGTGGTGGTTTAAGAACCAGTTCAATGAACCGCTATCCAAAAGGGTTGAACTGTTACCGACGTCTTTGTAACTCACTACCCATCGGTAATGAATTAGTAAGACGTCAGTAGCGATTCAACTTTTTCGGTAGCGATTCAACAATTGTTCAGTAACATAACTCGAAAGTTTTGAACCCGCTGTCGAAAGGAAAAATGTTGAACTGTTACCGACGTCTTTATAACTCACTACCCATTGGTAACGAGTCAGTAAGACGTCGGTAGCGGTTCAGCCATTTTCAGTAGCGATTCACCAAACCGGTTCTTGAACCGCCACTAAAGTAACGGGGGTACGTGGCTATTTTTGATTGAGAACTGAAGCTTCTCTCTTCACCCAAAGACTGAGATGATCCGCTCTCCAAGAATAAGGGCAGGAGTTCAGTTCACCTTTCTCTTTTTAACTGGCACAAATTTTAGATTTTTATTTTTACAAAACTAACGCATTTAAGCAATCAAAGACGTGGGGTAAAAAGTTATAAGTAAGATTAAAAAAAAATCCACTTCTACGTTAAAGTGGTGCACATTACACAGACTTCGAGCAACAAAGTGTGTTAATTTTTGTAAATTTATGTGTTAATGTTGTGATATTAAAAAGTCTCTGTTAGCTTTAGAAAAAAAACCGACCGACCGTCGGTCGGTTGGTACCGCCTGCCCGCCGGGGGGCAGGCCTCCCGGGTTCGAGCCTGCGCTCGAACTGCGCTGAAGCCACCTGCCCCTGGGGGGCAGGCCACCGGTGATGTCCGAGCTGGGGCTCGAACATCCGCCGCGTCCTGTGCTGGACGCACAGTTGGCCACTGTGCCAGTCGACCAAAAAAAAAAAGCTTTAGAAAAAAAAATCCTATCAATTTTCCCGCAGAGTCGGGTGTCCTTTGCCGTAAGCAGCTACATAACTAAATCAAGTACTTGACCAAAGATCATTAATCCATGATAATTATGTATAACTAGGGAGTGTTTGGTTGGATGATAATAAAGATTTTTATTTTAATTTTTAAAAATTGTAAGGTTTTTTTTAAAAAAAGTGTTTAATAACTATGACATTTTTATATTTTGAAAGTGATTTCCTTCTAAAACAAAAAAATGATCTCATTTTTTTTCTTGTGATCCCCTCGCTTTGTTTGATCATGTACGATTGTTACTCTTTTTTATCATCACATCTCTCCGAATATGATAATTTTATGTGATGAGTTAGTTCACTTTTTATTTAAATATAATTTTTTATCATAAAAGTGTATAAAATTATCATGTAACCAAACACCCCCATTAAAATATAGTTATTCATCTCGAAACTACCTTTAAACAAATGTAATTCTCTTCATCTTTGGTTCTAGACATTGCTAGCTAGGTCGATATTTATAAACTGCATATTGATCTAATCTTTTACTAATCTTAAACGGAACTTTAGAATTGCATAGTACACTGGCTATGCATTCATTTTCTGATTCACCCACCGAGACACAATTAATATGTACGAAAGATAGTAGTTTATATTAATTTATACCTCGCATATTTATAAGTTGTAGACTTGCAGGTATTTCCACCTGCTCTGGATCGAAGGATTCCACGTCAGCACATGAGGAGAGCTGGCGCAGCTGGAGACTTACCTTTTAAATCAAGAAAATTTCACGTTAAGGCCTCTAATTAATGATATTTTCACACGAATCTTTAAAATTTTGACAATAAATTTTAGATCCTTAAATTTTTTAAAGTTATTTTCTAATAAGTTCATAGGGTTAAACTTCGTTAAATATGTAATTTTTGTATCCACATCTTATCTAATAAATATCTTCCGCCAGGTAACTCACGTTGTTCTCTCTCTCTCTAATTATTTTCTCTCTCTAACCAATTTTCTAACTATATTTTCTTTCTCTACTCTCTCTCTTTGTATTTTTTCACTCTAAAATTTCTCTCACTATATTCTCCTTCTACTTTCTCTCTGTTCCTCCATCCTCTCTCTCATCATATTTATCTTTCTCTGACCTTTCTCTCTGAATATTCTTTTCTACGTTTCTCACTTTTTTCTCTATCTACAAACTTTCTTCCTCTAACTTCTCATCATTTTGTAACTCTACTTCTCTTTCTTTCTATTCTCATGTTTCCTCTCTCTCATCAATCTCTCTCTAACGTCTCTCTCTCATCAAGTCGATCTCTCTAACCTTTCTCTATCCACATTTTCTCACCCTATCTTCTCTCTTCACACTAGGGGTGGCAATGGGCTGGCCAGCCCACGGGTTCGTGGGCCGAGTCGGCTGCGGTTCATTTTACGGGTCAAAGATTTTGGCCTGCGGACTTTAATTGGGCCGACATACGGGCTGAAGCAGGCCGACGCGAGCTAAAATGGGCCAAATAACTTTTAATTTTTTATGTCAAAAACATCATTTTTACTTATTAAAAATATATTTTAATTAAATTAGTATTAATTTTATAATTTATCTTAAATAATTAAATTTATCATATTTAATAAATATTTATTTATAAAATATATAGTTGGGCCGGGCCGGGCCGGGTTGGGCCAAGTCAATAATTTTTGCTGGCTGAGTTGGGCCGGGCCAACAATGTAGTGCGGGCCGGATTAGACCAAGCCAATATATTTTGGACCGGGCCTTAAGCGGACCAACCTCGGGCTGAACTGGGCCCGGCTCATTGACAACCCCTTACTTCACACTTTCTCACTTTACTTTATTTCTCTATTTTGTCGTTTCTCTTTATATTTTTTGTCTCTATTCTTTCTCTCTAAAATTTTTATATACTTAAAGAAATTTTTAAGAAATAATATCTTGAGGTACGGAAAAGATCTAAGATAGGGCTAAATATGGGAAAGAGTTAGGTTAGTTATTTTACGAGGTTACGGTGGTTTTAAGTTGGGTTTAATTATGTTCGAGTTAACACCAGTTTAAATTATCAACAGAATATATGACCTATTTAGAAACGGGTTAATAATTAAAAATTTTAAAAATAAAAATTTTAAGAACATATTTGAAAAAATATCTTTGATTTTACGGATCTTAATGTAAAGATGCTATGTAATGTCCTGTTTGATTAGAGTATTACAAATGATATTGTATTAATATTGATATTGATATTTTTTGAAATTGAAGTATCAGTATCAACCTTGATAGTATCAAATTTTTAAGTGTTTGCGGGGAAGCAGGGCTGCGGGGAGGGGCGGGGGAATGGGGAGCGCTGCCGCGGGGGCCTTCTGGGGGGAGCACCTCTATGGGGGGGGACGGGGGGGGAGCACCGGGGAGTCAGGGCTGCGGGGAGGGGCGGGGAGACGCCGCCGCGGCGGAACGCCGCGCGGGCGGGAGGGGAGAGGGGAGCGCTGCCGGCGGGGACTCCGGCTGCGAAGGCGTCTGCAGGGCGGGGGGGTGATCGCGCGGAGTGATTTTAATATATGTCTTCACCTGTATTGTTTATGATACTTTTTTAACTATTAATTTTAAAATTAATATTGGTATCCAAACACCTATCGATGTAAAATATCAATATCAATTTTGAAACATCTCAAGTCCATAAAATAGGACAAATTTCTAAGTGATAATGTCGCTATTTTCTATATAAATATAGTAACATTCATGCTGAAGCATAAGTAGAGTTGATTGGACTATATATATAGAATATGATGTCATGATAAATATCATGAGATCTTCGACCTCTATACTTTTAATATAATTATTAGAGCAATTATATGTTTATCTTTTAACATGTTGAGATTTGAGAAGACATTACAATAAATTACTAATTATATTTTTTTAAACCTGTCCTTGAAGTAACGTCGAAATTAAGTGTATTTTGTTAGGAAGTAACATGATTGTTAGGTTAATTGTGACGATCATGTGATACGTGTGGTTTTGATCGAAAAGTTTAATCTTTGAAATAGTACATTGTAACACTTAAATCAAAAAATAATTAGATGGTTGTGCCAGTCAAGAGTAGTGCAAGTCCCAAAATGACCTAGCAGTACGTGAGAGTGGATCACCTCAATTTCACAATGAAAAAAACACCTTCAGTCCTCAATCAGAAAATATCACAACTCTTGTGTCACTTAAGTGACGGTTCAATAACAATTGATTCATCTGTTATTGAACTTTTACTAATCTATTACTGAATTGTTAATGAAATCTTACTGAGTTATTACTGAACATTACTGAAGTATAATTGAACTATTATCGAAGTATATTACTGAGCCATTATTGAAATCTGTGTAACTTATTATTGAAACTAATGTAACTTGTTACTAAATTATTATTGAAGTATTATTGAACTGTTACTAAAATGTTACTGAACCGTTGCTAAAGTATTATTGAAACTTTATTAAACCGTTACTAAAGCATTACTGAAATGTTACCGAAGACCATCTAACTCATTACTAGCAAGTGAACTCATGTTACTGAAACCTTATTGACTCGTTACTGACCTGTTCAGTAGCAAGTGAACTGATTCATACAGAACCATCACTCAAGTGACAGATTGTGACTTGTTTTGATTGGGGATTGAGGATGCTCCTCCACCGTGAAATTGAGGGGATCTGCTCGGGCAGCACGTAGCACTGATCAGATATATATTATCGTAGAGACCGGATCCCCTCAGGAGGTCTCCTGAGGGAGTCCGATTAGGTCACACACATATTTTTGATGTGACAGACGATGTGATGAGTATTAAATATGATGTGATACCTGTCACATTAAAAATATGTGTGTGATTTGATCGGACTCTCTCAGGAGACCTTTTGAAGGGGATCCTGTCTCATTACCGTATGATCTCGAAGAGAACCAAGTCCGACCTTGCAGAATATTGGGGGGCGTGATGCTCAGAACAACCGACGATGATTCCAGCTGGTGACGTCCACACATCCCGGTGATCCCCGGCCGAGGCCACGGTCGTCTCTCAGCGCGCGTAGGCGGCGCTCCAGAAGCGCCGCACGGTGCAGCGGTCGAGGATGCGGAGGAGCCACTGGCTGTTGGTGCAGCGCGGGGTCTTGAACTGGCTCAGCGCCCCCCCGTTGCCGATGAAGTAGTCCATGATCTTCTCGAAGGCACCCTTCTCCAGCACGCGCAGCTCCAGCGGCCCGATGGAGCCGCAACGCCGCGCCACGACGTAGCCGGGGTCGCCGAAGGCCAGGTCCATCTCCCGGCAGCAGTCCTGCAGCACGCCGTCGTCTGCCTGCCCCCTCAGCTCCCAATACACGACGTAGTGCCCCGGGCGGCGCTGGCCGCCCTCTCCGACGACGGCGTGGCTGGTGAAGTCCAGCAGCTCCGCCCCCGTCTGGGCCAGCGGGCGGGACCCCTTCTCCACGGCCAGCTGCAGGTCCTTCTCGGTGTTCTTGTCGATGTTCACGGTCAGCACGAGCTTCCTCCGGCAGACGAAGCTCAGCTGCGGGGTGCCCTTGTAGAAGCCGGCAACCTCCACAACGTCTCCAAGCCTGTACCTGTACAACCCTGAGAAGCAGAGCATTCGATCGCGAGGTGAGTGGAAAATAATTATTACCAACGGTAAAACCAGTATCAATTAATCTCTATCTAAATCTTGATTTCGGATTATTTAAAATTAATTATACATCTTCTTTCTTTCTTTCTTGGCCACCGACAATAAATCTTGATATATATATATATCACTCCTGCAGAAAAGTTTGAATGACCTGTCTTATCATATTCAATTAATCAAATGCTTTATTTAATTACGAGGGCGATTCGCGTTAGTAGGGCTCTTGAGAGAGTTTTCTCAATTTTCTCACAAAATTCATTAAATATCTCAATCAAGTTATGTATTTTAATGATCATTAAATCATGTATTTAATTAATTTTATGAGAAGATTTGAGAGGACTCTCTCATAAGCCTTCTTGAGTTGAGTCGCTCTCTTTAATTTAATTATAGAAGGTCCACTCTTCAAAATCTTTTATTAACACCAACTTAAGATTTCACCAGAGACCGAAGTGGACATAACATTTAATTATTTTTTGACGAACTTTTTGTAAGACTTAATATATATAGATAAATAGACTTGTTCCAACAAACCATTAATCTTGTTACGCTTACAGTCGTGGTGCTCAGGAGGGCGCAGCAGAAAACCAGAATTACCCGAGATAGGAGGAGACACGAATGCCTGTCACATTTATTTTATTTCGCGAGTTTCACCGATCAAATTATGATAAATCATAGATTTCATTGATATTTTTCTTGGATCTGAGAAAAAAAAAAATTCCTTCAAACGTCCAGACGTCCGTGTGAGAGGCAATCCGGAATCAACCGGGGAACGTGATCCCCGGGGATAGGAGGAGACAGGTGGACCAACCCGAGTGGTGGCGCTGGATCATCAAGTTCTGCGGTGTCGGGGGACCGGTGAGAACGCAAAAGTCGGACGTATGATCGGACAGCCCGAGAAGGCCCCGGGCAAGGGAAGAACCGAAGAAGATGTTCGTCTGTAGAGAAACAAGGGGCCTTCGTACCATCCTGCTTGTTTCGGCTGGAAGTTCTTGGACGCTCCGAAACATATAATTCAAAAACCCTTTCTCTAATTATTTGTATTGAATAAGATATATTTGATTTATTACTTCTTAATTGTCTCGCGTCATTTTCAATGGGATGTTTAGTTGCGTGATAATCTCAGGAGAGATTTTATTTAAATTTTTAAAAATTGTTAGAAAACTTGTCAAAAAGGGTGTACGTTTGACACCCTGACAATTTTATATTTTGAAAGTGATTTTCTTCTTAAACAAAAAGAGGATCTCATCTCTTTCTTTTTTCTTGTGATCTCTCACTTTATTTGGTCACGAATGGTAGTTACTCTTTTTTGTTATCACATCCTTTCAAACATGATAATTTTACGTAATGAGTTGCTTCACTTTTTATTTTAATATAATTTTTTATCATGAAAATGTACAAAAAATAATCATGCAACTAAACACCCCGTAACTATTTAGCGTTTACCTTTTTCCTTTAAAACGTGCGTGCCCCCACCTTTTAGTAATAACTTATAAATGAGGGTTCTTATTAATTATCTTTTCTCAGCTCTTCAATACGGTGCACACCTACCCTACGTACACCACCTTAATTATTATTCATATTCAACACAAAATTATATATATTTATGATCACTAATAAATACATACATACATACGAGATTAGTAAAATATGAAAAAGAGTCGGTAAGACATCAAAAAGATTAGTAAAATATAAATAGAAGTTAATAACAAAAGCTCATAAGTAAAACATGTTTTCATACCTTAATGGTCATATCATAAAGAGACTGGATCACCTTAGTCTCACAAAGTGAACATCATCAGTTTCCAATCAAAAAATACAACAGCTCCGTGTCACTTAAATGACGATTCAGTAACAACTGGCTGTTACTGAATCATTACTGAACTGATTTGGTAATTCAGTAATAGTTTAGTAATGAATTACACTGAGCTCATTAACAGTCCAATAACGACTTGTACTGACCCCATTAATAGTTCAATAATGTTTTGGTAATGTTCAGTAATAATTCGATAGTATTCAGTAAAAGTTCTGTAACAAATTATATTGACTTCGGTAACGATTCAGTAATAAGTTACATTAACTTTAGTAACGTTTAGTAATAAGTTATACTGATTTTAATAATAGTTAAATAAGATTTCAATAACAGTTCAGTAAAATTTTGGTAATATCCAAGATTAATTCAATAATATTAAGTAACGATTCAGTGATGATCAGTTTCATAGACTTGACAATCTAGTAATTAATGGAATAGTAATAGAAGAATAAGAGTTCAATAATGATAAATCAATTGATTCAGTAATAAGTGAATCGATTTTTACTAAACTGTCACTTAATGACATATTCTAATTAGAGATTAAGAATATTTTGTTCACCGTAAAACTGAGGTGATCCAAACTCTATGGTAAATGCACCATTTAAAGTTAAATGCGAATTATAAAGAGAGTCAATTCCCTCTCAAAACTTTATCTTATCTGAGCGGCAGCTGCAGCTGCAGCTGCAGCGGTGGAAAAATTATTCGAGGTACGTAGAGAGAGAGAGAGAGTCTACCAACCTGCGTATGTAGTGAGAACAAGCTCGTATTCCTCGCCGATCACGACCTCGGAGAGCGGCACGGGATCCCCTTCGAGGAAGTCGTCGGAAGCCGCCGGCATGGCCATCCCGTCCGCCCATTCCGGCGGGGCCGCCCTCCTCCTCAGGGGTATGAACTCGAAGTAAGAGAAGGTGGGTATCACCGTGAAAGTGATCCGCTCCGGGGGGTTGGAAGGCTCCAGGTTGACCCCGACCCAGCTCTCGCTGGCGCCGTAGTCGGCTCCCACAAGCGGCAGCCCCCCGGCGTAGTGCCGGAGCTTCCTCACGTAAGGCAGCATGGAGCCCGTCAGGATGGAGTAGACGTACTTGGCGCCAGGCCACAGCGCCGGGATCACCCCCTCCCACTCCGCCGCCCGCAGCTCCCCGCACTTGGCCTCGATCTCCGACGCGAGGGCCGCGTCCGGAGACAGCACCTGCAGGACGGCCCTTCTCACGGCGGGGGAGGTGACCCTGGCCTCGCTGAGCCCCCCGTTCCTGATGTCCTCGCAGATCTCCTGCCACAGCTCCTCCAGGGCCGCGAAGGCCTGCACGATGCTGTAGGCGAAGGTGGAGGTGACGAACTGGACGTGCCGGCGGTGGAAGAGGCCGAGGAGGAGGTGGCAGTAGGTGCTCTGCTTGTAGTCCCCCGCGGCGATCACCTCCTGAGGGCTGCAGGTGAACGACGCGGTGCTTCTCTGCTTGATCTTGAACTCCTCGCTGGCGTAGTAGTGGGTGGTCGCAGTCCCCACGGCCAGCTCACCCCTGGTCTGCGACCTCTTGCTACTGTAGATGAATTCCAGGATCCTCCCGCCCGCCTTGATGGGGAACACCCTGTTCCGTAGGAGCATATACAATTAAGAAAAAAAAAAACATCACGTAGGGAAATCAATCGGCGTATATATGTATCTTGATCCACCGCGAAGATAGCTTATTTGAAATAATGTATATTGTACGTCTATATTTATATATATAAAGATGTTGAATAGAGGAACGGACCTTTCTCTGTGGGCAGCTGCTAGCTTGAACATCTGGAGCGTGGTCTGGGAATTGAACCGCGTAAATGGTATATATTTCTGCCTCCCCTCCGTGGTTCCGGAGCTGCAGAGAGCGAATCCATATATTTATTTATTTATGACCCTTCGTGGCATCCCAATTAATTTGAGAGAGAACGTGTTTGATTAAGTGATTGAATCAGTAATGAACTGCATACTAATAATAAGACTAAACTTAAAAAATTTAAGTTAAGTGTGAAGTTGTTAGTTACCTAGCATCATTCTATGACATATCACAGAGGCGCTTGACCAGGTCGGAATTAAGCATCATTTTGACTTGTCTCGGTATGTAATATACGTGATGTGACGTCAACCCAACGAGAAGCTTGATCAACTCAGTTATTTAGATGTCCCAGTTTGAAAATATACGTACAAATCAATGGAGTGCCGGTGATTCAAGTAATCAACTGAATTTTCAGAGATTAATTAAGCGCTCAAAAAAATTCGGAATTTCGTCGGTTGTGCGTCGACGAGAGAAAGCATTAATTCAGCTTCGAGAGAATCAACAGAGCCAGTACTCGGCAACACGTACGTCTGGCCGCCGGAATGCTCGGTGATCAGGAGGACATGGCGGTGCGATCGATTAAAGCATATAAGAGAACATACACATATACGTACCTTAGAGAGAGGGCGGTGATGCGCTCCCCGGTAAGAATGGGACGAGAGTCGCCCTCCGCAATCCTCCGGATGTAAGGCTCCAGGTCCGCATGGGAGGAGAGGGGAACCACCGAGGTGAAGAGCGCTTCCAGCTCCCGAGGCTCGAGGTCCTCGACCCGGAGGTCCTCCCCCAGCCACCTCCCCAGGTACTCCGTCCGGCAGTTGAGCTCGATGATGCGGCGGAGCGTCTGCGTCTGGACCTGGGCGGCGTTCTCGGCTACCCGGTCGAACCAGCCGATGACGTCCTCGTGCGGCGGGCTGGCCTCTTCGGCCATCTCGTGCGCGGCGGCGCCGGAGCTCCCCGTGGAGGGCTGGCGGCCGCAGCTCGCGGGAATTAGTTCCAGTTGAGTCATGGTGGAGGAAAGCATTAACGGTCGGTGGCGAAGGGCACTGGCTAGCTTTGCTTTCCCCGGGCTGGGAGAGGTCTTGTGGTTGATTATATGAGTTCTGGTGACTCAGTCTGGTAACGGAAGAAGTTTTCTTCACACCGGATACAAAATATCCGATAAAATTTGAATTTCCTCTGTCAGATGGTGGAAGACATCTTTTTCACCTTTTTCACAAACGAAGGAATGATTTGTGTTTGATTTAAGTGAACTCGATCTTTGCGAAAGAGGTGGAGATGATTTGTTTTTCACCGCCGGGTGAAAGATGAATAATTCGCATGTTCGATAGAAGAAACTCTCTTCTTCCGGTTCCGATCATTTCGGTTCTCGAGTGAAAAGAATATCCTCAATTTTCAATAAAAAATATCGTGATATCAACCACTTAAGTGATAAGTAGTGAGTTGATAAGACGTCGGTAGCGATTCAACCTCGTCGGTAACAGGTTAATGAGTCAGTGAACCGTTACTGAACTACTATCGATGTCTTACAAACTTACCATCGACCTTAATACAACTTGCTACCGATGGATAGTGGGTTAGTAAGACGTTGGTAATAGTTCAACTTTTTTCGGTAATAATTCACCAAATTTGTTATTTGAATCATCACTTAAGTGATCTGAGATCATAGTCGATTTTTATTGAGAGTACTCTTCCCATGGGGACCTAAGAAGATCCGAACCCCTTTTCATCTCGTGACCGAGACATCCCAGACTCATTATGTACACACACTCTAGCGTGTATATATGCCACCGGGTGGGTCGGGGAGGAGGGAACGAGCAAAATATCCGATCGACGGGTAGAACAGTGAAAACTAAATCTACGGTCTCAACGACCGGCGTCGTCGAAGAAGTCGAGCAGCAGATACATCCAAAGATGCGGTGATTGCGAGCCTGGTGATATAATTACCGGCCGGTGCATTGTGGGCATGCGTACGTCCGGACGCCCATATTTATACACGGACCAGGAGGACCACACAGCCCCGACGGCAGCCGGCACCGGCGGTGCTGGTATCCCTCTCGACGCCGGTGCCGGTCCCCCCATCACTGCTCGGCGATTGTACGACACAACGGAGGCCTCAGGACGGCTTATCCCCGCTGTCCGGCCGGCGGGCGGCCGTCAGCCAGTGATTGTGCGATCGATGGGAGATGCTACTTGTTTGCCTCGGGTCCTCTCCTTGGAGAGCAAGAGAGAACACAACCATATAATATAATTATTTAAAATCAACTATATATATACAGAGAGAGAGAGAGAGAGTCAGAAAAGTAGTCCGTTGGATCTGGTGACGTCAGAACCTGATTTACAAGATCAGGTGACGGTGACCGATGCTTAGCTAGTCCTATTGGGCCGGTCAAATCGGTCGGGATATATACATACAGGTCGATCTAGTCTATTCCAACCAATTGTGACGGTAAATTAAAATGGATCAATTTCTCCTCTATAATCGCATGATCGCCTCGCGTGGGCGACACACTTCTCTCCGATCAATTTATTCGGGAAAATTTTACGAATCCGATTTTGTGCCGAGTGCTCCGTGACAGAAAAAGAAATGAGAACACATAGGATCGATGTCGGAGAGAAGTGTATAAGGTCTTTCCGAAAGAACTCTCGGAAGTCTCATTTATAAGGAGAGGAAGAAATGTTCGGGAGACGAAACCGGCTGCATTTGCGTCCATTGGGTGCATTCCAATGGGAAGAAAACGCAGAAGATGTGGTTGTCAACGTGCAGTAGCTAGAAACTAACACCTCCATTTGTTACCTACGCGCCTGGGTACGTACGTATGCCACACGACGGATCGATGTGCCGGTTGGGGGGGGGAGGTTGTTTTAATTAAAAAGATACAACAATCCCCCGCATGTTTATAAAAATTTAAAGTATGCATTTAATAAAAAATAGAATAATACAAATATTATTGAGCACTCTTATAATTTATAATAGTTAAAAGTACTTTCGTTTTGAACCTCCACGTAGTGATATTTGATCATCCGTAAAACGCTCTGGAGGATATTTCACCTTGAACCATGCTATATATCACTTAATTAGTTTCTCTCCGATACACACATAGTATAGCAAAACCGATTTCAAGAGTGTTGTGGTGTAGATACCTTTGCTCATGTATCTCATCTGTGTTTTACAAGATAACTCACATTTTCTCCTCGTGACTTCACAACTTTACATATATCAATGAATTCTTTAAGAATGGGAACAAAGAACCACCTTTTCTCTTGGGTATTAGATCTATTAAGACTAACTCAACCTACCATTCATTTCTACGTGATCATTAGCGCCAAGGGGATAAATGTTATAACACATAAGTGCTTCACATATAATTATCGATTGTTTCTTCTCATTGAATCTCCGTGAAGTTGAGTTGTCATCGTGGTAACTTTTTTATTTATGGGACATATCTCATCTCCTCAATGCTTCTAGAAACACCATTCTAGATAAGTCTTTTGTGAATCATTGTTTTTGATTTCATAAAACTCAAGGTTTTCAATTGCAATTATATTTTGTAGATTTGTATCTCACTTTTTAAGTACCGGTTCATTTTGACATCTGTTATCATTTACATAATCATTTGCATTCACATAAGATACACATAGGAGACAAAAAATTTGTGATCATTAGAATAATAATTTAAATTATCTCTCAACTATTCAACTTCAATATAATTTATGTTAATTACGATCATTTCATAGTCACATTTCGAAATAATTATCTCAAATAATAGAATTAAAGATCAAAATTTTATCGACTTACAAACACAAGATCAATTTGGCTAACTTTGAAATAATAAGAAAGTATATATTCAATAAATAATTTTCTTGTCATTGTTTAGATGTCTGGTTCAACCATACAATATTTTAATCCACTTACCCATTTTATTTTTAACTTTGCAAAAGACTTCTACAGTTGGAGAAAATTTAAATTACGATCTTATACATGGAGGCTAAGGGGGTGTTTGGTTGCATGATAATTGAGGTTTTTATTTTAATTTTTAAAAATTGTAAGAAAACTTGTTAAAAGATGTGTTTGACAACCATGACAATTTTATGTTTTGAAAGTGATTTTCTTCTTAAACAAAAAAAGAGGGTCTCACCTCTTTCTTTTTTCTTGTGGTCCCCCACTTTATTTGGTCATGTGCGGTGGTTACTCTTTTTTGTAATCACATCCCTCCAAACATGATAATTTTATGTCATGAGTTGGTTTACTTTTTATTTTAATACAATTTTTTATCATGAAAGTGTACAAAAAATTATCATGCAACCAAACACCCCATAAGTCACCATATTTCAACATATCATATTAAAAATGTAACATGTAGAGATCTCCTCCTACAAGTTATTGGGTGCTCCTAGATCAATTGATATAAAATTAATAGTATCCGTTAAATTCTTTTTCCTCTCAACTGCAGCAATTATTTGTGGAGAACAAAAGCAACCATGTTATTTGTATAACTAATGGTACAATGAAGTAGCTTAAAAATCTGCCTTTCAAAATGTGAAGTCTAACTTCAAAATAAAGTTGGAAAAGAAAATTATTACATTTGAAACTCATGTTTTACTTGATATAGCACATTATAACTAGTATATATAGAGAGGGAGTGTCAATTAAATATTGATATAGTTTGATAAAATATATAAAAATATGGATGAGGGTTAGTGATAAATCTATTGTTAGATTTATTATTAATAACACATGTATCATTTTCGTTAAATGTGGGTTTGAGACACGGTGAATTTTATCAACAGTTGTGAAATCTTTGATGGAGGTGTGTGTGGGAGGGAATGGGTTGACGGCAACAGCGTCAAAGAGCTAAAAAGTCATCCCTTAGCGCATTAGCGACAGCGTCACAATGACCAAAAAAAAATGCGTAAATGTACACTAGATCCATTTTAAGGGAACCATTTTACCACTAGGTCCGTTTCCAAAGACACATTTTCATTAGGTCCGTTTTTTCAAAATATCATCGCACCCACTCCACTTTAAATTTGAAATATCTTTTTTGCCCGTGCATATCGAAGAAGATACGTAATATACATTCTCTCTTAATATTAAAAATATAAAGACTTGAAATAACATTTTTCTAATATTTAAAAAATAAATTAAAATACTATAATTAAGTTAATGTTGATTACTTTCTTGCAAACAGAAATAAATAAAAAAGTGTTAATTGCTTTCTTGTTATATTAAAAATATAAAGACTTAATTAAGTTAACGTTAATTACTTTCTTGCAAATTAAAATAAATTTAAAAATAAATTAATGTTGAATCTACGGCTATTTTAACAGATGAATAAATAAAAATGCGTTGAAAGGTACATACGAAGAGATTAATGTTTGTGTATGTTGAAAGATATGTCCGTAGATGATGTTATACGATGATGTTATACGACGTTAAAACAAACTCTTAATATATAACTTAATTAAAATAAAAATCAACAACACACATTCAGAAATGTTATTCTTTTTTGTCATGCAGAAATGTTTTCACTGACAACGCTAATCCGATTTCCTATGTTAGAAACGGGAGAATAGGGACGGAGCGATTGAACGGAGGGTAAAAGTGAGATTTGAAAATGACGGAAAGAAGAATCGGACTGGGTGATAATGAAATTCAGTGTCAACGGACTAAACAGTAACGAAATGTGGTTAACGGAGTTTTTACTAAAGTCATTTTCTTAAATGGACCTAATAGTAATTTTCCGAAAAAAAATTGAAACACCGGTTTCGGACCGAGCCTAAGATCTTTAGCGACGGTTTTACTGAACCGTCGCTAACTTATTTATTTTACAACTAATGGCTTTTATTGCTGCTAGCGAACCCTCAACCGCCCAGAGTGATTAGCGACGGCTAGTTGTCTTCGTAGACTTTAAGTACCAATGGCGGCAGTTGAGGCGACGTTGTCAATCTCTTTCGAAATTTTAACCCTCACATCCCTTTTTCCCTTTCCTTTCTTTTTTTTGTTGGCTCTATTCCTACATCTTCCTACTACTATTAACAAGGTTCAAATAGTCCCTATGCGAATTTTCAAGAATTTCTTAAGTTAAGAATTTCGAAGATGTAAGAGACATTGTCGCCGTCGTCGATCAGATCTAATTTTTAAGATTTTTTTAAGTTTAGGTTGATTTTAATATGATTTCAATGTTAGTTCGTTAATTTCATTAGTTTAGAATTTATTTTAACGTGCTTTTGGAAATGAATGACAAAAGAGAATTATACGTATAGCTAAATTATAAATTTAAAAAATGTTTTCCCTAATTTGGTTAAGGTATTTTAAGTTTAGTTTAGGATTTATTCGAGTACCATTTCTTCTTATGTTTCTAATTTGGTTGGTTTAAGGTTTATACGAACATGGTGTAAATATCATTTTAATATTTTTATAAAGAAATTTTTTTTGTATAAATGTTACTTATTCTTTATAAAATACATTTGTTTTGGAGCTAGCTATCGATTTTTTTTTTAGTTTAGGACATGGTGTTTTTTTAACATTGGGATTTATGATTTAAAATTTTAAGTTTGGTTGTTGGTTTGTTTAGTTTGGAAAGTTTTAAAAATCGTAAGAAACCGATGAAACAAATCAAATCAAACAAAAATTAGTCAAACTACATTCAGACCGTTCAGTGATTTGGCCTGAGCTGCCTTGAAAAGAATCTAAACAAGTGGCTCCGACATGGCGACAACGGTCTACACCGTATTCGACGGGTGAGCCCGACTGCCGGCCGTCGGGTGTACGCACGGCATGGGGGAAGAGAGCGACCTTTCTGTCTAACTCTGACGGTAGGCAGATGCGGAGGAAATTCACAGTCTTTGGTTCTAATATCATATTAACTAACTCGAAACTACTGTGGTCTTATGTTAGAAGAGCTCATGGGGTGTTTGGTTGCATGATAATGAAGATTTTTGTTTTAATTTTTAAAAATTGTAAGAAAATTTGTTAAAAGAAGTGTTTGAGAATCATGATAATTTTATGTTTTGAAAGTGACTTTCCTATTAAACAAGAAAAGATGGTCTCACCTCTTTCTTTTTTATTGTGGTCCCCCACTTTGTTTGATCATGTGCGGTAGTTACTCTTTTTTGTAATCACATCCCTCCAAACATGATAATTTTATGTCATGAGTTGGTTGTTGGTTTGTTTAGTTTGGAAAGTTTTAAAAATCGTAAGAAACCGATAAAACAAATCAAATCAAACAAAAATTAGTAAAATACATTCAAACCGGTTAGTGATTTGACCTGAACTGCCTTAAAAAGAATCTAAACAAGTGGCCCAAACAGTTTTAAAAAAATTAAAAAAGAGTTATGAGGTGTTTGGTTGCACGATAATTTTTTGTACACTCTCCTGATAAAAAATTGTATTAAAATAAAAAGTGAACCAACTTATGACATAAAATTATCATGTTTCGGAGGGATGTGATAACACAAAAGAGTAACTATCAAGTGGGGGATCACAAGTAAAAAGAAAAAATAAAAGTGAGATCCTCCTTTTTTTTGTTTAACAAGAGAATCATTTTCAAAATATAAAATTATTGTAGTCGTCAAACACCTTTCTTAACAAGCTTTCTTATATTTTTTAAAAATTAAAATAAAAACTTCCATTATCGTCCAACCAAACACCCCATAATTAGAAATCAAACAATGATCATTTATGTCGATTCAAATCAACTAAACGGTGTTAAAAAGCAAAAAAGGGCTATAAACCAAGTCGCGATCTGATTCAGATCCATACAAACTTAGTTATCAGCTTGGAACTAATTTGAAACGACTCAAACGGCCGGCTTTAAGAACAAAGGGAAAAAAAAAACATTTAAAAACCCTGATTCGCCGTAAACACTCTCGACCTCCCGCATAACCTCGGGACGAGTACGTACGCCGGCGAGGGAAGGGCAGCCGCCGATCGGTAAGCGGAGTCTTTTTGTCTTTTTTTTTTGATTGACGACGACATAGCTTTCGTTAAGTCGGTTAATATTTGGAAGCATCGTTGGATTATCGGTAAGCGGAGTCCCATCCGGGCGAATCTCGCCCACGGCGCTTGCGGGGGCGGTACTCCTCGCTCCTCGGATTGCGCTGCCGGATGCCGCTCCGACATGGCGACAACGGTCTACACCGTATTCGACGGGTGAGCCCCACTGCCGGCCGTCGGGTGTACGCACGGCATGGGGGAAGAGAGCGACCTTTCTGTCTAACTCTGACGGTAGGTAGATGCAGAGGAAATTCACAGTCTTTGGTTCTAATATCATATTAACTAACTAGAAACTACGTACGGTGGTCTTATGTTAGAAGAGCTCAGATTTTCAAGTATGGACATCTCTCTTGTCGGGGGCAACATAACACTAATCTAACTCTAACCGGCTGGTTGCAGACCGAGTGGGATAAATACTCTTCGATAACACATATTTAGATGATGGATATTATCTGAATGTTGGTGAGAATGAATATAAACATATTCGTTCCGCCCCCATCAATCCCGAATCAATCTTCTAAGAGATATGTGGATGATAAATATAGTTTTATATTTAAGAAATGTAAATAAATATTTCTCATCGCGCACACGATGTTAACGTTAATAAATAAACGATAAATTTCATATCTTTGATATCTGTTTCTGTACATTTTTATATTATTAAATATATAGATCAAATAAATTTTGATTAGAATCCTGAAAACAGTATCCACTTGTTCGAAGATGATTCGACTTATGATATCCGATCCGTATCCTTACCCGAGTAGCATCGGACATGGTTATCCCATTGGGTGAAGGGTCCATTGTGGGCCCGGAGATCAGACATGGATTACCCGTTACGTGCGTTCAATTCGGATTGCTCCCGTCTACATGGAGGGTAAGTCAGTCACGGTGTATAGGAGGAATGATCGATTAATGTTTCTTATTCAAAAAAAAAGAAAAGAATATGGGCAGCCGCTTAAACTTGCATTTATTCAAGGTTGCCTATCTTATAGAATTTCAGATTTTTTTGGCAAATGTATGAGATGTTATCCATGAAGCATTGGGCATTTAGAATAAATTTTTTTTCCTCTAATGCAGGGGATGTCTCTGGCCAATCAACAAAAATAGGAATTTTATTTTTTTAAGTTAAAAGTAAACCTAGTCAAGAGATATGAACTGCTTCATTAATTTCATACTCTTGGGGCCAATTTCGCTCACCCCATGGAAACAGCTTTCTGTCCATGAAAATATACTGTCTTTTACAACTCAGATTTTACTCGAGACAGTCCATTTATTTATGATCATCAAGAAGTCCAATAGCATATTTTTATTAGGTCAGACCATATTCTACTATCTTTATATCATATTTATATTCTATTGACTGGCATTTGTATTTTATTAATCTCTTTATGTTTTATTAAATGTTTCTTCACTTCTTAATGGCAAACACGGTTTCATAGTGGACTTGGGCCAACAACGGACCAAGATACATAGGCTGTTTGGGCCGAAGCCGGTTATTTTTTGATCATCAAATTTCATAATTTTATATGTATAAAATATATAAAAGAAAACATTAATTATCTTGCGGATGTCTGTCGGTCTTGACAATTCCCGGCACAGGCTTCCATTATCCTTCCTCCTCCGCTGCCTCCTAAATTGCTAAATCTCTTCCCGTTGTCTTTTTACTGCTTCCTCAGCTTCCTCCATTTTGTTAGTGAAATCTTATGGTATATTCAAGGTTTTAGTAGAATAACCTCTAACTAGACACAAACAAGTGTATAAGAAAGACATAAATCTCACTTGTATGCGTCTAATTAAGGCTCCGATTGCTTGCTCTTAACAAATCTCTGATATTCGGTTAGAGAATTGTATATCTAAATGGTTGGATGGCATTTCTCGATTGATTTTTAAATATATCTTAGCAAACCTCTCGAGAATAAGTTGTGTGATTTATTTTTAGTTACGAAGAATAGAGCTTATATACGATACAACTTTAAGTAAAAACCAAAGTCGAATAGTATATAGACATCTTAATCAAATCAAGTATTTTTTACCACAAAATAAGAGGTAAAACATGAAATTAAGGGTTAAATATCTAGGATTACACCAAAATAAAGTAGCCTGAGTTAGAAAGTATTTAAGACCGTCCTGCGTCTTTGTATTCGAAAATTTTCCCTCCATGACAAGAGGCTAAAGATGAAATTACCTGTGCGCCAAGACAAACATTACCTAAGAATATTATATTTTGAATTTTTTTTACAGCTATACCTGAAGATGTATACATATGACACTTGGATCTACCTTGGTGAAAACGTCTATGGTTATAAAATGTAAAAGGAATTCCTTCACATATGTTGATCTCTTGTCTCTCTGTCCTCAAAACTCTTTGAAAACTACCCAAGCCGGAAAAGATCAATTTTACCCAAGTCTAGATTCGTTTTCAAATTAAAATGTGTCAAATTCAAAATAAAACACTAAATAATTTACAGTTGAGTTGAGCTTGAGCAACCGGAATCATTCTTTCAGGACATGCTGGACAGACGTTTTTAGCAAATATATTTTAACTACGTACGATCGTCAAACACTTGTTAATTAAGTTTTGTTCGTAAAAGTGGAGACCATGTATAGAATCACAAAAAGGGTCTCATCTTTTTTTTGTACAAGAATGAAATCTCACTTAATATAAGATTGTACTGATTTTCGAACATATGAAACCTTTGAGAAGATGTCCTTTTTAATTAGGATCAGTTTAGTGCATAATCAAATGGCACTTGTACAAAATATTTGGGATGCTTCGTTCGAGCATCTGAAATTCACGCTTTCCACGTTCCATGGTCAGCTCAAGTTACATGGTAAAAGTCAATAATGGAAACAAGTTAGTTATGAAAGCATTCTAAGGGTGCGTTTGGCAATTCGGTGAGAGAACTTCGGGTAGAAGGACCTTCTCTTAGAAGGCACTTTGTTTTGAAGTGCTTCATATTTATGGAAGCAAAAGGTGTTTGGATATTTTTTTGACAAATCAAGAAGTCATTTTCGTCCCAAGCCGTGCCCGTCCTGGCCGGCGGTTCCCCCTCGCCACGCTGCAGGAAGGGGAGGGCGGCGATGGAGGACGATCGAATGAGCCCCGGCCGCTTAGGCGCCGGGTCCGCGCCGAAGCAGCCGCCGAGGGAGAGCCCCAGGCTGAGCTCGATCCTGGCGGCGTCCTTCCCGGCGACTCCCGACTCCGCCGCACCTCCCGATTCCTCCGCCGGGACCAGGCCGGAGAACTGCCGCAGCAGGTCCCTCGCGTGGCTGCGGTTCCTCGGAGAAGATGGCTGTTCTCGTCCCTCCTCGGCTCCCTTCTCTCCCGCCATCATCTCCTCCAAACTGGTCCCCCGTCGCCTCCCCCACCCTTCTCCGGTCCCCGAAGCTACGAAGCTTCCTCCATAGCCGACCGTAACCTCCGGCAGAGACCAAGACCGCCATGGAACAGACCGGAGAACACAAGGGGAGAACAGGAAACAACAAAAAAAGAGGATTTTCTTCTCTATGTTCTACGAAAACAGATCAACCCGCAAGCATAAGAACTGAATCCGAATCGCCGGAACACAAATTTCCCAGAAATCATCTCCGGCACCACTAGAAGAAAGAGAAGCCAGCGGGAGAATGAACCGACAGCAGCGCAACGGAAAATGAACCGCCGGACGGGGCTCATTTTTGTCCCAAGCGGCCGGGGCTCATTCGATCGTCCTCCATCGCCGCCCTCCCCTTCCTGCAGAGTGGCGAGGGGGAACCGCCGGCCGTGCCCGTCCTGGCCCGTCCTGGCCAGGGTTCATCGGTGCTCATCGGTGGGGTGCGGGCTTACGGAGGGGGAGGATGCTCACCGACACAGGGGGGCTCGCGAAGGGGACATGTCCAGCGGGGGGGGCGCAGAGGGGAGTCTGCTGCCGCGGGGGCGCTCGCGGAGGGGAGGGCGATCGCCGGTGGGGGCGGGGGCTTGCCGAGGGGGGGTCGCTGGTGGCGGCGGGGACTCGCCGGTGGGGAAGGGGCCTCACCGAGGGGGGGGGGTCCCGAAGGTAGTCCATTGTCAGGGGGAGCTCACGGAGGAACAAGGTCGGGGGCTGGCACGGGAGCGCTTGGAGCACTTTTCATAAGGAGAAAATTTCTCCTCCGAACTTCTGCCTTCGACAAGGAGGAGAAGTGAAAATAGGAGTGTAGCCAAACGGTAACATAAAAATTAGAAGCACTTCAGAGAGAAGGAGAAGTGAAAAAAAAGTCCTTCTGAGTGGTTCCCAAACGCACCCTAAGTTGAATATACAATCACTCTACTTCGTAAATACTTATATTATACAAAGATTTTAGGGGATAAAAATTAAGCAAGCAAACAAGTATGACGGAAACTTTGCAACATCTAATACCCTGTTTGGTAACACTATTAGACACCTCTATCACTATTAATTTTAAAATTGATATTGTTGGTAATCACCTTGAAGTGTTTGGCTAATAGTATCAATTTTAAATTTTGTATTGTAAACAACACATGTTATGTAATATAAGTGTCAACTTGTATCAATTTTGACATTGATACTTCATCTTCTAGAAATATCAATATCAATACTAATATAGTATCATTTTTGATACTCTAACCAAACAGGCCATAAACCAGACTTGGCAACTTCCTCCCCACCCAGAGAGTCCACAAAAGTCAGGATCTGCAAGTTTCGCAAAACATCATTAACAAAACATATGGTCCTATCCATAGCTACACGATGATGGAGCAGAAAAAGAAAAAGAGGCAAGGCGTTGAGAGTAGGAAGATAGAAGAATCTCCGAAATGTGTTTAAGAGAGTTTGCATTAGGTTCTAGGACAGTTTAAAGCCTAAATGTGACCTCTCTCATCACCGACAGAATCAATGTAAATTACACTAGTCATATGACAAAACAAAAAATAACCTTGATTGACCATCAACAAAATCTACTGATTCACTCGAGGACCATATCCAAGTGCCATGCAAAAGATAGATTATGATCACGTTGTCCATGAACCATTGGTTGGGTCATCAGAAGTTTGATTCTTTCTTGGTTCAAATTTTCTCTTATTTTACCCCAAGTTGCATATTTCAAGAGTAGAGGACTCATGGGTGTTTGGTTGTAAGATAATTTTTATTGTTATTTTGATTTTTAAAAATCATAGTAAAAGTGCACTTTGAACATGTTGTGCGGGCCATACAATTTTTTATTTGTACACCTCAAGCTTGCGCCAAAATGAACGTGTCTGTCCACAAGCGTCGAATTTATACTCTCATCTTGAAATTTGGATGGGAGATTGATGTTAGGATTGGCAATTGCTTGATCGCCTTCTACTCGAAGTGCATATTGATGGATGAGATATTTTTGATCTTCATTGAGATGTCGAAGAATGATATGATGACTTTCACTTCTTTAATCTACGAAATTTGGGGGCCATATGCTCCAATCGGTAGAGAAAACATTTGTTCGCATGGTGATCTGACGTGTAGAAGCAACAAACACTTGATAGCCGTCGCCATGGTTCGCCGGGTCGCGACCCGGGTCGCGACCCGGACCCGACCGGGTCGGTTTTGGGGCCGACCGACCCGGTCGCGACCCCAAGACCCCGACCCCATTTTGATTTTTTTATTATTATTTTTTGCGACCCAGGCCGACCCCGTCCCGACCCGGGTCGCGACCCCGGCCGACCCGGGTCGGTTTGGCCCCAAACCGACCCGGTCCCGACTCCCGACCCCACCTCCCTTGGCCGTCGCAATGACAACATGCTCCTCCTTGTTGGAAAAATAGATCTATGGATACATGGTGAAGATCGGCGGATCAGAGAATCGCATTTACTCGTCATTCTTTGATTGATTTCTACTCGAGAAGCGATTGTTTTGAATAGGCACAATTCTTATTTTCTAAGTTAGAAGCTGAGAATACCATTATGTGGAATTTGATCATCTCTTGTTGCATTATAAATGGACGAACCAATAATGGTACATTAGTGATGTTCCAAGACATGGTATGATATACTCAAATATCAAGTTAAACAAGTGCACCTTTTGCAACTATTATCGCAACTTGTGTCACATGTTCTAGGCTCCTCGGGGTAGGATTGTCAACTCTATTGCTTGATGATAAAGTTCGACATATCAAGAGATGATTACATTTTTAATGCTATAATCATAATGTACGTGAGGAACAATTAGATTGAGGAATCATAGGTGTTGTTTGAGAAATCGAAAAGACACGATGTTGTTACTTAATCTGTTGCAATGTGTCTAGTCTCAGAATGAACATGGTAAGAAAACTACAAACTTACTTGGTGTTATGTATAGGGAATGGCATAACCCAAACAAGTTTGACTTTTCAATTGTAGTAAGTTCATGTGCTAATCTTGCTCTACTATATCAAGGAAGACAATTCTATTCTTTTGTGCTAAAAGTAGGATGTGATCTCAATGTTTGTGTCGAAAATGCTATGATCAACATGTACATCAAGTGTGGGTGCATAAAAGAAGCATGACTATTGTTTTATATAGTGCCTCTTCGAGACCTTGCATCTTGAAACTCCAACATTCATGGATACACATAATTTGGGCACACTATAGATGTACTCATGTTTTGAAGAAATGTTTGAAACCCTAAACATTGTGCATGATGAATTTACCTTAGTAGCAGTCTTGGTTTTAAAAAAGGTTGAAAAAAATTAATTTAAAATGTTACCAAATAACTTATCATCATTGTTAAAAATCAAATTTTTTTTCGAACATGCTAATTTCAAAGTTTTCACTTTTTAAAATTGTCATGTTTGTGATTGTAATATATTTTTTTATCAAATCACATAAAAATATAACCAAACACTCCATAAAGTTATAATTGTATCTTTTTAATGTCTAGATGGATATTAGTTACTCGTTTTAATTTAATATTCGCTTTAGGTGTTTCTAGAGTTAGTGGGTTTTGGTGAACTAAACATTATAAGTCAATTCAATAATGTTCATGAGTTGATTTGTAATTTTTACAGTTTTAGATGCTTATTCTGTTATTTGTAATTTTATTTGGTTTTAATATAATTGTTCAAAGCCATAGGTGTTTATGGACATTTTAGCAATTCTTCAAAAATCATGTATTAGCTTAACAATTATTTAAAAATCATGACCAAATAAACGAAGTGATTTTTCTGATATCAATCATCATAAATTTTCTATTGGTGAATGTACCCCTAGAAGATTTTGAAATCTTAAGTTCTTCAAAATTTTGTGTCTTTGAAAAAATAAAGAAGTTGTAGAAGATAAAAATGATAGATGATGTTAGAGAGAGGTAACATTTTCTCGTAAAAATAGAAAAAAATTCAACATTTGATATTGTAAGATTTTTTTGGCGGTACGGACTTCTTCTCAAGAATGTGACCTGTTAAGAATTTCAGACATCGAAGACATTTTTTGGAAGAAACCTATCTACTCATTACACAAACATAAAGGAGTACATTTATGATATCACTACAGACCTAAAAAAACCATTTACAACAAATATGGAAGAAGTTTCGTTGGAAATTATCTTTTGTGTGCAACAAAGACAGCCACAACTCAAGCAGCACACATGAGTGTTTAAACAGTCGAACATCAGAGTAAGAGTAAGGGAGTCTCTTTGAAGAGTTTGACAGCTACCACGAGACCGGATGATCACACCAAAAAGTGTTGATATCGCCTGAACTAATGGTCTCAAAATAAAGTTAACAACTATGAAGGTACCAAGAAAAGATAAGAGAATAGAATTTGACCATATGACAACAGACAACAACAAAGATAAAAATACACATAACAGACATAGATAAATCGAACTCCACAATTCCAATGTGACAGAAAGAGACAAAATACTTAAAAGACATGTTTGTATATGTGGACAACTAGGATTAATATCTAAAAGTCTTGTAAATGAAATCCTCTCCACCATTAATTTCACCATCCACGGACTCTCTTCTTCAACATTAAGTATCATTTCTAAAAACAGAGGGATTCCTTTGCATAATCACGATCGCCATTGGTTCAATATTAATCGACTCAATTGATTTCTGATATATTTGAATCCAATCTTCGTCGGGATCTCTTTGCCCCCTAGGCCATCAAACTCTCCTCTTTCTTCCAGTAGCCTAGTGGTCCATCCGGTGCTTGTTAGCCATTCGACCTCCCCACCCCTCTGGCAAGGCACACAATGTTGGTTGTCTTTTTCTTACTATTTTGATTTGATTTTGGTTGGGGAAGGGTCCTCTCTCCCTAATGTATAATTCTACTAGTTTGGCTCCTAATTCAGTGCTTAGTCTGAATGTACATTTAGGCATTTTGGTGTTTCTTAATGCACTAGTGCCATAGAGTCTGACTTATCTACGTGTCTGTATCTGTTCTATTTTCTTATGTTCTTTTGTGTTGACTTATGGGTGGACTTTGTCTCAATGTTTTTCTATGTCCTTGTCATATCACAATTTATTTTTTGAGATTATTAGTCTAGACAATATTCACACTTTTTTTAGTGTGATCATCCAATTCTGTGATAGTTGTCAAACTGTTTTAGTGGAGTCTTTATCTCTACTATGTAACCTTGGGTCAATTTGTGGCTTAGTCTTAGGTTATTGGAAAAGTTGACCTCAATGGAATCTCACCTGTCTTCGTCTTTGTGATGTCTTAGATCTCTTTTAATTATGTCATTATAATATGAGTTTTATATACTCTCCCTTTATGTTATGCATACGAATGCTTTTTTGTGTCAAAAAAAAAGTCCGGACGAATCTCAAAACTACACGCCCGTAATCTATAAACAACTCATTCCGGTCATAACTATTCACGTGAAATATTATCTCCACCGTTCCAATGTCACTGCCAAATTATTGAGGAAAGATACTAATTCTTAAGTCAATCAAGTATTTATAATAATATCAGAATTCTACTCTGATATTATCTTATAAACTTTAAAACTATATACAACAGCTGACGTGTAATTATCCTCACTGTTCCCTCGATCCTGATCTAGGTGCCCTCAAAATCCTTCGTTGACTCGGGCTGATTCGGCAGCTCCGGAACCCTCGCCGGCGGTTCTCCGTCCGGCGGCCCTCACCTGCGGCGACCCCCTTCGGAGGATCCGGAACCCTCGCCGGCGGTTCTCCGTCCGGCGGCCCTCACCTGCGGCGTCCCCGTCCGGCGGCCCCCTTCGGTAAATCCCTCGCCGGGGTTTTTTTTCCCCCCCTGTCTGGCAGTTGTCGCCGGCAGCGGTCTCTTCCTGTCCGGCGGCCCTCTTCGGCAAATCCCCTTCGGCATCAACCTCGCCGGCGGCTCCTTGTCCGGCAGCCCTCACCGGCGGCGTCCCCATTCGGCGGCTCCGATAGAAGGAGGATCAGGGGTTGTCCGGCAGCCTCCGGCGGCCTCTTCGGTAAACGCTTGACAGTAGCTTCCGGCACTTGAAGACTCTGTTCCAGCATTTTTGTGGAGTAGTTTCAACTCAGTCGGTTTGAGGTTGTGTTAAGTTTGGGAGGGAGGAATGCTCCTCCCTCCCACTCTCCCTTTTCCAACACTTTGTCTAGAATTTATTTTAGGCATTTTGTACACTTTTGTTGTGTTGGATCTGTGGAGACCGGCTTACCTAAGTTTGTTGTTGTTTTTTTTCCGTGTCGGTGTTGTTTGTAGTCCACGAGACCGGGTTATGGCTCGGACATTATCGGCTTTAGCGTTTTAGACGCTAAGTCTCTCCCGAGACCGTGGGTTTGGGCTTTCTCCACTCCGTTTGGAGTGATATTCCGGTCTCGGTACAGTTTACAAACTCCCTTGTAGGAGTTCTTTCTTGTACCACCCGACCACGATTGCACCTGTGTGTGCTGGTCATCTCGTGGTGGTACAGTCTCTCCTTGGAAATTTCCTTTTCCAAGATCACTTCCTTGATGACCCGATCTAGCGTCTTTGTTGGTTTATCTTTATATCTGTACAAACTATGTATGCTCTGTAGTCTTGTTTAATGAATATGGTCATGTTTTCTTCAAAAAAAAAAAGACTCGGGCTGATTCGATATGATCCACGTCGGACTTGGCTCGTCTGCTAATTACAATCCTGGATCCTTGAACCGGTTAGCAAAACCAATGTGATACAGAGTTGAAAAAAAAAGGAAAAAAAATGTTGCTAAAAAAATAGAGTTGCCGGAGGTTGCTAAAATGGTTAACCATATATTTTTAGACAAGCTAGCGCAAGAGTATTTTAGAAAAATCTTATCCTGATCTTCTTTCTCTTGCACCAGCGACCACCTTTCTGATGACATTTTTATTTACCAGTGACGAATCATATTCGGTAGCTAATTCCATAAATGCTGAATGCGCTGGTCACATCAATCTGGGCTTACAGGTCTACAACGACCCACGTCCGGTGGCCGCATCCGACGTGTCGGCTTGCCACGTCGGATCCGTGCTGACAAGGGTCCACGAGGTTGACGGGGCAGCGCCAGGGGAGCGGTCGGCCGTCCACGTCCTCCGTCTGATGGGGCTTGGGGTCAAGGGTCCACCCGGAGACGGCCATCCGCAGCCACTCGTCGAGACGGGGTCGACGATCGAACGGCTGAAAGAAATCGCGTCTTTAGACCCCCCCCCCCTCTTATCCGTCTGGTGGACGCCCGCAGCCGCGAACCCTCGCAGTCGCCGCCGTTAATAATCTAATTGTGCGGGGTCCTTGTTCGTTGGTTCTTTAACGAAATACATGGAGGATTTTACCGAAAACCACCAAAAGAAAGGGATGTGTGTGAGGTCGACCGCTCAGATATATATTTATATATGATAAATTATTAGAGTTTAACCGAGTTTGTGCTGTTTCGGATGAAGACAAGAGATCAAGATAGCATAATATTCAATTCGATAGAGTTGAAAAGCTAAAATTATGGGTACATGATAAAGTAAGGGCGGTAACATTTCTATGTTTTACCTTTGTAACATCCTGGTATGCGAATATTTCATTATCAACAATATTTCTTAATTATTTTTCGAAGATTAAATTTAAAGGATTTCGAAGTTAAATACATTTTATCGAGAGTAGATTAATGATGAGTGAGCTTTCAAGAAGATTGTTGATTAGCATAATTGTTAGATCAGTCAACTGATTAGTTAATCATTAATATATGTGGTATCGGAACATGACTTGGAGAAAAAATCTTGTGTGACTCACCGAATGTGTGATATGTGACCAATTAACATAATTGTTGAGTTAGTCAAATGATTTTGTCTAGTGATCTTCTTTGATTTTTTCACGTGTCGGGTTGTATTCTTTAACCATGATCGCCATTTCTTCCCTATTTTCGAATAAATGCAGCCCGGTGTTACCGCTCTCTCAACCAAATCAGGCAGTGTTTTCGGTTTGGTTTGTTTTCCAATGTCTTAGGAACCAAATCAAATTGGAAAACTTATGTCGACTTGGATTAGATTGAACGTTTCCGTCGAGTAAGACTTATTGTCATATCTGTGAATCATCAAAAAATTTTTTTAATCAAATCAAATCATGTATATCGTAATATAGTATAATTCGAAATGAGTTAAATTAGATCAAAAACTGAATTGATTTGACCGAAAAAAGAAATATTCAAAAAGCTAAATTAAGAACACCCCCTAGCCCTCAACTAGAACAGTAAATCTGCATACATGATTCATCAACTGATTTCACCCCAAGATTTTTATATCATTTGTTTAGGTATACTCCGAATCGATTCAGATTCGACAAAAAAATTTAATTAAAATTGATTCGGTTCAATTTCACTGTTTATTTGGGCTCAGCTCTGGTCGAAAAGAAAAGAAAAGGGGAAAAAAAGAGAGAGAGAGGAAGCTTTCCAACCCTAGTATAGTAGACGGTAGACCTACCGTTGAACACCCTACGCATCGGCACCAGACCACCACGCTTCCGCCCAGGCCGGTCGACGGGGGATGGCGCGGGGGATCCTCGCACGAGTACACGCCAAAACGAAGGCTGGCGTGTGCAGCGCGAGCACGTTTCTTCGTCTGTGCGCGCGCTGGCCCAAGTTAGGGTTGAAAAGCTGACCTAACAAGACGACCTGCTCCTCCTCCTCTGCCAAGCCGATCCAAATCCGGTTCTCGGCACCGGCGGCGGTCCATAGGCTCGATAACCGCCATGTTCGGGGGGCGGGGGGACCAGTGTATTCGTGCATAAGTCCTCGGAGGAGCTTGGTTTTGGTGGGAATAACGAGCACCAGGATCGTGAGTGATGCGTGCGTGACTCGATCTCTGTTGCCGGTGCGACTCGGAGAAGTGAGGGAGACGGCAGACGGGAGGAGACGGTCGGCGGCGGGGGTGGACCTCGGCCAGCTCGATCTGTGTTTTTGAAAATCGGAAGCGGCGCGGCGGGTGATTCGGATTCAGATAAGTCCGATTAAAAGGATTTGTCTGGTTCGATACGCTTTTTAATTTTTAATTTTTTCCTTCGGAGAATGGGAACGGATGAGGGGGGTCTTGAAATTCTTGGAGGACTGGAGAGCTGCTTCTGCTCGCATGTGAGGGCAACTGTTGAGCCGCCGCCGCCGCCGCCCTCAAGAACAAGGCCACGTGCGGGCGAAGGCCCGAACATGGACGGTTTCGTAATTTTACGAGAAGGTTCGTGGAATATTTAAATTTGGGAAAAGGGGCGGGCCGGAGAGAGAACGGCGGAATGCGAGGAAAGGGAGTGCCTTTTGTGATTTCCATGTATTTGCGGCGGTGAGCATTTACAGGCTGCTGGCGAAGGCCACCTTTTACTTCGAGTACTCTCTCTCTCTCTCGCTCGCTCGCTCGCTCGCTCGCTTGCTTTTCCTCTGTCTGCGAGGTGGGGTAGCGAGAAAAGCAGAAGTAAGATTGTGGTTTGCCTTCTACTTTCTCTTCTTCCTCTGATCGGTGGAATCTCCATTCTAATCAAGCTGATTCCCGGACTAGCTGGGTCTTTTGGACCGACCACGAAGGTGCCGCCCGGGGCTAACTCTCTGCAGTCCAGAACAGGTGAGTTCGTTTCCCCCGGGGGAAAATTCGTAGCACATGCTTAAGGATCGCTCTTTCTTTGTCGGAGTTTCTCCTCATCCCTTCTCTTTCATGCGCTGGAAGCGAAAGTTCGTAGCGTATGCTTAATAATTGGTCTTCCTTGGAGTTTCTCATCGTCTCTTCTCTTTCCTGCGCTGGACGGGTCGGGTCTTGCATTCCGTCTCTGGCATTCTAAGCGTCTTTTTCCTTCCCCCGGAGGGGGTGCTCTTGTCAACTTTCTGTGATCTGGGAAAGTTGGATCATTGGGGGTTCGTGGGTTAGTCGGTTACTCGCCCTTTTGGCTGGTTTGCTAGGGTAGCCATCTCTTTGCTTCAATGTTGGTTAGATCTTTGGGCTTTATTGATTCAATTTTTGTTGGGGATCTTATTCTAGGCGTTGCGATGCAAAGATATCTTCTTCGGACTCTAGTGGGTTAACTTCATAATGAATTCATTGAGAAATTCGTCGCCAATCTGAAGTAGATTCTTTCGAAATGACTTAACTATTGTCGAGTCTCTGTTCTGGCAACAGCAGCTAAGCATTTGGAAGCGTCCAAGCCGTTTCAAAATTTCTTCACCTGGTTGCTTAGGGGCTGAGGTACACGATAGATGCGAATATTCATGTTATGTTCGTTGTTAGCCTGTTGTTTTATTGCTCCGTTAGTGTCAGGCGACAGAGATGTTCCTAATATTTGGCCTCAATTTGTTGTCTCATGTAACTCACCCTACTTTGATTAACGGTTTCATGGTCCTTGGACGTAAATATAGACTACCAAGAGTTGGAATTTTTATGTTTCACTGGTTTCTTCACCCTCTTGTCAAAGTATTTGGTTTCTTATTTTCATGGCAAAAAAGCTCCAAGTTTGCTTAATAAATTAGTTTGCAAACTCAGACTTACTTCTTGTTTCCAGATAAGCTTTCAGGCTTCTTTAGGAAGTCCTCTGTCATTATTTTATTTCTTATTTGTTTTCATACAGCAAGAAAATCAATGTCACGTTTTGCATTTCCTCCATCATTTATGTACTCTAGATGTTTATCTGTTTCTATTGTTTACTAATAAATTTTTTCAATTTATAGGGCAGTGTTCAGAAGAGGGAGACCACGATGTTTACACGGCTTCTGGTGCTTGTGCATTTGTATGCCAGATTGTTTGTGACATTTCTGATACCATTTTGCTTGGGTTACACGTATGAACAAGATGGTAAAATTTCAGTTAGTTTTGTTGTTTATTAGTTGAAGCATCTACATCTCCCTGAAGAAAATTTAAGTTTCTAGAATTTTTTGTTTAAACTTCTTCGAGACAGTCTACCAGTAATTTAAATTTGTTACAACTAAAAAATTGAACATCAAATGATGTACGTCGGATCCACGTATATATAATGGCATTTGAATCGCGGCTATTTGATTGAATAAGTAAAAAGTTTACTTGTCTTTCCCATTTTATTCATCTGGTAAAAGTTTCTAATTTGGAAAATTTAAGAAGACCTAACACTAAACTTCATTTTATATTGCAACTTTAAGTGAATTTTTAGTCATAGGCATGAGGCATCTGAAGTGGGGAGGAGTCCCAAGCGGTTGCTGCACAAAGGGAGAGGAAGAGTAAGATGGGAGACAAGGGATAGAGGGGGGGCCCGAGAGGAAATGACAATGGATGAGAAGGGGCTGGAGGGGAGAAAAGGAGCAAGGGTGGACAAAGTGGTTGGAGGATGTGAAGGGACTAAAGTGGAGAGGGGATGCCAGTGGGGTGGTGGGAGAGGGAATGGGGAGGCTGAAGGGACGAGTATAAACCAAGGAGGAGAAGAAAGCAGAGGGAGGGTGCAGATGCTTCTAATGCATGAGAGAGATGGCTGTCAAGTGCTGATGGTTTGGATACCCAACATGAAGTTCTGAACTTGAGACTTGGAACCTGCAAATTTTGCTTGGTTTAGTATGCTCCAGGTAACCAAACAGCTCCTATTTGCTGGTTGGTTTGGAACCTAGGGTCGAGAGTCTGTACCGCCAGTCCTGATGGTTCACTTTGTTTGCCTAAAGCTATCAACAGTTCGGGGCAGCTCCAGTATGGGAGGGGCTGCGGATATCATTGCTTCAGTTGTCGCCTTAAACCTCTGTTATCAATGTGATCGAGGCAACCTCCTACTTCTAGGCGACGAGGCGAAACATCCCCTTGCCACCTCAACTTGGTCTGAACTGCCTAGGCAGTCACCTTTGCCTCCTCCGGCATTGAGGCTGGTTGCCTATGGTGCTCTGTTCGGGCGAGGAAGATGGGAAAATGAGATCTGATTTTTGATTTGTCAGACCCAAAAAGGCAGATCCACAACTTAAAAGCAGTATGCTTGGGTGCTGAACCACTGGGGCTGTCAGCTTTTAAGTTGCGCATCCATCTTTTTGGACCCGCGGGATCCGAGATATTGTCTGTGGAATTTGTTTTCTTGGCCCAAAGCCAGCTTCACAGCTCGAATGAGATGCCTGCCACTGGATCGCCTCCATCGTTGGATGCAATGGGGGCGAGGCAAGGGGTCCCTCAACCGTCTTGCCTTTAACTACATTTGTAATTTCGTAATTCTCTTGGCTTTCTGTGACTAGCTCCAGGTGCAGCTTTCAGTTCTTAGTTCAGTCTTAGCATGCGAACCTCTCCCTTGGTATGCAAGCAGCTGCAAGATCTTCTTATTGGTTACCCGTGGGTCTCCAGTGTTCACATCAGATAGCAGCTCTTCCAAGATGCTTGCTGTTTCTACCAACTTTCTTTGGCTTTCTCATTAATCTCTCATCTTCTCGGAGATTGACTGATGGGGACAAAATTTAGAGAATTTTTCCCTTAATTTTGAGAGTTAATTGTTTTTACGTTGTTTTTACGAATCTGTAAATATTTCTTTTAACATGTTTTTTTTTGTTTACCGTTTTTATTGGGTCATTTTGTAAATAGTCAGGACTCCTTATATAAGGAGACATCTTTGTACGCACAGTTCAGTGGATATTGGAATTTTTGGAGCTACGCTTGGGTCCTCCTGCGTGCAGGGGCTGTGCCCCATTGTCTTCTTCTTCGTCCATCTCCGATCGGCAAGGTTGCCGTTCTCCTTCTCCCTCTTCCCTTCCGGCCTCCGAGCCGTTCCTCTTTTCTTCCCCTTCACGGTTCTTCCTCGACGACATCGCGACGGGGTGCTATTCAGGTCCCATTGATCTTCAACTTCTTCCTACAACATCGGAAGAAATGCGACACCAACAGATCTGAGTATCCGGCTTCCTCATCAGATCTGGACAACAGCAGACCCGGTGACTGTTGGTCCTGTACGTCTCCTCCTGCGACTGGAAGACGACGGGAAAGCCGACGCCATCCTCGTCGAGTTCGGGGAGCACCAACGACGGTCAATCCGGCGAGTCAGATCCGGCAATCCCCAGATCTGACCGTCACCTGCTGCCAGGACCTGGAACGGGCCCCGGCGTCACCTCCCGAAGACTCATCTAGCAGATCCTGCAGCCTCCTTCATCTTCCTCAGATCTACGGCGTCGGCGTCAGAGCCGGAACCGTTCTCTGAAAACTTCCAATCTGAGAGATCTCGAACTGGTTGATAACGATCTGGTGTTGCTGCACATGGAAAATGGGGGCGGCATCTTCAGATCACGCAGTGGGGCAGCCATGGAAGAAAATGCGAGGGCAATCACTAGCTGTCACTGTTTGGTTGTTCTCATCCCATTCTGAACGCGCACGAAGTTCCATGAGCGAGCCGTCTCCGCGAGGTTCTGCCAACAACCTCCTCGTGGTCGTCCACCGCCAAGGCCTCCTGACTTGGCGTTTTGGGCCTTGGTTCGATGATGCGTTAATTGCGGACTCAAGTCAACGTGGGCCGGACTGATTTTGACAGAATAAACTGATTTTTTTAGGCATTTAGATTCCTGTTTTATGCTGAGAATCCTGTTTTACGCTGTCTGATAATTTCAATCCATTTTTGGTCACCGATTTAGGATTTTAAATGGTTTTAAATCAGTTTTTAATCGGTTCGAGTGCCTTAGTCGTCTTAATTCTAGTTTTAGTCATTTCGCTCAGTTTCCGTCGAGTTTGTTCCGCATCAAAAGCACATCAAATCAATTAAGTGGAAGAAATCTGTTGTAGAAGTCAAAAATTGAAAACACAACAAATTCAAATAAATCAAATAAGAACCATAAGAATATCTGAAAAAAAGTCTCAAAATGTTAAATGATCCAAAAGGTCCCAATTTCACTTCATTGTGTTTATTTGTATGTTGCTATTCACTATCTGCTGGCTGCTGCTATGATGGTATATCATGGGTCTTCAGACGTGGTGATCAATATAGTTAACACCACTTGTCTGGTGGGAAGAGGTCAAGACCCACTAATAACCTCACATAAATCATACTTATTTAAAATTTAAAATTTCAAGATTCTCATGCCGTTCGTCACCACCTTATGGATTGTCTTAAAGATTTCCATGAGTCCTGTTACTTCCTGGAACTGTTGAACTCACATGCTCATTATTGAACCTGATAGATGCATGCATGAGCAATCAAAATAAAAAAAATCTGGAATACTGTGCTTTATTAGAGAGTCTGATGGTAGTGTAATGCACCTGATACTCAAATTTTAATTTAATATCTACTCTTTGCTTGTACGTATGTCTAGAAGTCGGTCTTTCTTCTAACATCTACTTTTTTTTCAGTTTATGCTATAAACAACTTATATGCATCCCTTGGTTCACCTCCTCTTCCTGGATGGATCCCAAATGGCGGAGATCCTTGTCAAGATGCCTGGCAGGGTGTCCAATGTGTTGGACCAAATATAACTGCAATGTGTGATAATTTTTTTTTTAAATTTCTTCAAGGTTGATGTTTGTCATTTATGTTTTGATTCTAATGCTTTCCAATGCTCTTATAGAATTCTCAATGGTGCGAATTTAGGTGGAGAGTTGGGTGAGAAACTAAATAATTTCTCATCTATTATAACAATGTAATTGTCTGAACTTTATTTTCTGCTTCCGATGATTGAACTGATCATATCCTATAAAGTTGGTTTGTATATGCTCTTCTTTGTTGACAAATAATCATAAACGCTTCTAATGTGATTAATGCCCCTTTTTCTGTCAAGCAGAGATCTAAGCAACAACCATATTGGTGAGAGCATAGGCATACCACAGAATCTGCCTGTCACAATGCAGCGCTTGTACGATCATGTTTGATTTTCTAATTTGTAAATCATACTTTAATTAAAATTCTCTTATTCATTTTTTTTTCCAGTTTTCTTTCAGACAATGCATTCACGGGAAGCATCCCAGATTCGTTATATCAATTGGCAAGTTTGACAGATATGTAAGCAATTCAGCTAGTCCAAATCCAAGTGACTTGTTGAAAGATAAGAAACTGCATGACCATTGACCTCACTTTTTTTTTCTTCTCATCAGGTCACTGAATAACAATATGTTATCCGGAGTTTTGCCCAATGCATTCCAATTCTTGACTGGTCTTATAAATTTGTGAGTCTTTTTTCTTTGGTTTCAAGTCTGAATTTCTTAGAGAAAATTATTACTTCCTATCTCTTAACTTCTGGGCCTTTTTTTGTCTAACATTTTGCATATCTGTTTACTTCAGGGATCTTTCTTTCAATAATTTGAGTGGCCAACTGCCATCTTCTATGCAGAGCTTGTCCTCCCTTACTACTCTGTAAGTTTCTAGAAGGTTTTACTATTATTTTAGTGCATGTTTTTTTAATATTTATAAATCTTTTGCAGGCATATTCAAAACAACCAACTGACCGGAATTCTGGATGTGCTGCAAGATCTTCCTCTCAAGAACTTGTATTTTTAAAAGATCCTAATCTTTTTGATAACAATGACATCAGACGTTTGCAATGTTCTTTGTATGGCTAAAGTGCTCACTTGTTCTTTTCCTCATCTAAATAGGAACATAGAGAATAATCTATTCTCAGGACCTGTGCCCACAAAATTGTTTAATATACCAACTTTTAAGTAAGTGTTAATTCTAGTCTTCTTCACTTTTCTTAGTTTCTTTGCTTAATGAATAAATGTGCTATCTTTGCGATACATTGCTTATAGTGATGATACAAATTAATAATTATCTTCTGATGCCTTGTAGTAAATAATCTTTGACTCCTTGCCATGCTTTTGACAGCAATAACATGAATGCCTTTTAATATTGTTTTTTCTACTGGATTCTTCTTGCAGTTCAGATGGGAATCCATTTAACACCACTGTAGCCCCGGTGTCTCCCCCGACATCACCTCCTTCTCAGGCTCCTAATTCTTCAGCATCTCCATCAAGTCGACCATCTGTTCCAAATGATAAGCCCTCAAGTGGAAAAAAGAAAATGTCAACTCAGAAAATTATTGGATATGCATTTGCTGCAGTTATTGTTTTTATCATACTGATATTAGCCATGATGCTAGTTGCCAATTATTGTTTATCAAAACATCGGGAAAGGAAGTCAAACCATGAAAGGATCCCAAAGAGGCAGGAAGCAGGACCGTATGCCGGGCCTAGAGTGGAACCAAGACATACTGATTACATAACTTCGCCAAGAAATGAACGATCAAATCTTGAATTAAAAGGTAAATCTAATATCTGAACATCATGAACTTTGTGATGTACTCTGCTCTTTAGGCTGATTTGCGTTAATTGCTTTGGCAGGAGAGCCTGCTATAAAACAACATGAAGATGGTGACACTGATAAAATGAGTGTTGTTTTGGTTCCGCCTCATGTTGAGAGTGTTGTTGTGGATCCGCCGACCCCTCCAGAGGAAAGGAAAGCACCTTCTCCTGAAAAGTTTGATTCAACCACACCAGTAAACTTACAACCCCCAACTTCAGTGTTGTCTTTCTCTGTTGGCTCCCTTCAGCAGTACACGGACAGTTTCAATGAAGAAAATGTCATCAGAGACAGTCGATTAGGTAGAGTTTATCGCGGAAATCTCCCTGACGGAAAGGTAGATTTCTTAGCTTTCTGTCTTTGCTTTCAGAGCAATAGTAATTGTGGTATCTATTTCTTGATAATTTTATTTTATTCGTTTTACCTACTGTGGCATTTCACGCTTGGACCTTCATCTCGAGGAGATTAGAGAGAAGTGATCTCGGGAGATTGGATTTCCGTTTGTGTGTTCATGGTTTGATTTGGTTTTAAGGATTTTTTTTATAAACCAAATTAAATCAAATATACTTCCCAAAGGTTTGGTTTTGCCTGGTTCAAACCATATTTTATTGAGGTATAATGTATGTCTATATATAGTTTTATTTGGTCTGTTATAAATTATAATTTATTAAAATATTGTATATGTGTTTATATATATGATTAATTTTAGCTTAAAGAGTCTTAAAATGTTTATTTTATCATGAAAAGGTACACATATTTTTAATGTGCTTAAGTTAAAATAATTATTCGGTTTAATTCTGTTTATTTAGTTTATTGGTTTGATTTGAAGGACTTGAAAATTGAACCAAACCGCTCACTAGTTCTACTAGGGGTGTTATTGAATCAAACTGTTCAGTTCGGTTCAGAAAGTTGTCTGTTCAGTTTTTTTAACTGAACCAAACCATTATATGATAAACTGTTCAGTTCGGTTCAGCCCATTTTGACCGGAACTGAACAGGTAAACCAGTTTACCTTGTTGATCAAATTTTATTTCCTATATTGTATTGATTTTAAAAGTATATTATTATAAAAAATATATATAGAGTGATACTAGAGAGTGATGGTTCTCTTCTACAAATAAAATACTAAACTTAGGTTTGGCCTTAGTTGGTTATTTTATTTTGGTTTAATCTTATATTGTATTATTTTAATTTAATTCTTATTTTTTGAATCATTTTTATGTGCTGAATATTTGAACCGAACTGTTTAGTTCTTTAAAGGGGAACCAGGAAATTGGGAGCAATACTGTAACAAGTTGATGTTGGCACCCAAAAGAGTCATGGCACCCAGGAATAGCAAATTTTGGACAAAAGCACACGAAAGAAGAAAATCGAACAAGCAAGTGTGACTCATTGTTCATCACATTTAGAGTCAATAGGCCGATTGGGCTTAATAAGTCTTATTGGGCCCGACTAACCGGACGATGGCCCGTTAATGATAAGACACTATTATTTGACCCTTTCAGCTCAAAGTTAAGCAAAGCCGAAGTTAGATTGGAAACTTGACTTTTATTTAGCAAGTGACGGGTGAAATAATGAAGATGGACTCCCAACTAGCTTTTGATAGGCTTAATATGCCCAAATGACAAAATGAGTGGGCCCATTGTATTATACCAGTCAAGACTTTTCCAACGGCGTCGCAAATGTCAAAATCCAACTTTGAGTGGTAAAATGACCATTTTGCACTTGGTGGATTCGAATAATTTAGGGAATGTTCAATAAAAAGTGTCATCACCAGAAGGTCCATTCAACTTCCAAATAATCAATGCCGGAGTTGGATTGGCAATCCAACCTATATTCGGAAAGTTAGTGGAAAACATTGAAAATTGACTTTTGAACAGCCTTATCGGGGGCATATTAGACCATAAAGATAAATAAGTGGGTCCACGAGATTGTACCAGTTGAGACTTTCACAACGGTACTCTGAATGTCAGAATCCGACTTCAAACAAATCTCGGATGATAAAATGACCTCTTTCGCTCTTGGTGGATTCAAGCAATTCGGGACAAGTCTGATAAGATATTGACACATTATTGGATCTGCCCAACTCTTATTTGAGCAATATTGAAGTCAGATTGAAAATTTGACTTATATCTAGTAAGTTATGATGAAAGCAGTTAAAGTGAATTTCTAGATAGTATTTGCAAGGCTTAGTGGACCCGAAAGATCAAACAAGTGGACCCACAATACTGCACTCATGGTTTACGGAATCGGTGGAATCGGACCGATTCCAACCGATTCCGGAATCGGATCGGTGGATTCCGATCCGATTCCTGGCGGAAGGACCAATTCCGGGAATAATTCCGCGGAATCGGTAAGAATCACCTGGAATCGGTCGGAATCGATCCGATTCCGACCGATTCCTTGTGGAATCGGTCGATCTGACCGATTCCTTCGGAAGACCGGTTGAACCGGCCCGATTCGATTCCCGGTTCGATTGCCGCGGCGGTAGGGCTCGATTCCGGCGATTCCGCGGCGATTCCAGCTTCGATCCGGCGATCCAAAGGCCGATCCGAGCCGCGCACCGGTCGAGAAGGATTCCAGCGATTCAGCACCGATACCGGTGATTCCAGCTTCTTCCCGCGGCGATTCCGGCGATTCAAGCGATTCCTTCAGCCGATTCCGCCGATTCAAGCTCGGACCGGCATCGAATCAACCTCTTCTTCGATCTTTGGCCAGTTTTTGGTAAGATTTCTTCGCCGAAAGCTTCGTACGTCTATTCTTACGCGTTTCCGACAAGTCCGAGCGTCGTTAAACGTTGTGATTTCCGACCGAACAAGTCCGTCCAAGTTTTGAACTATCCGTTAAAGTCCATTTTGCACGGGAAAAATTCTGGATATCCCGTACGTTAATTTACGACCGTTTCCGGCAAATACGTAACCCTTTAAACATACCGAATGGTGTGTTACTTCGGTTGTTCGTTTCCCGAACAACATCTAAATCAATTTTTATGTTATCTAATCATTTTTAGTGCATTGTTTACAATTTTTGCAGATATAAGCGATGGCCGAATAAGGTGATGCAGCAGCAGCACGTGCTTCCGACGTGGGTTGGGAACACGGGCAGATGGTAGACCCATCAGAAGAGGGTACAAGGCAAATGGTGTGGGAAGGAGATGAACGGGGGGTGTTCCTACGAAACAACATATCGCCGAACAAAGTGGGAATGTCAAGAAATGCGATAAGGTGCCCAGTGAGAAGTGCGAGGAGACGAGAGGCTACACGATAGGTGCATCCTCTCAACGGGCGATTAGGATCGAGGCGAGAGGAGGAGTCGCACGACGAGCTACCCGCAGGAGGAGGGACCGCGATTTGCCTACCTCGAAAGGGAAAGGCAAGGGGAAGGCACCACCGAGCCCGAGCCGTAGAGCGAGGACGAGTCCACGGACCCGAGCTCGGACGTGCTGTGCACACTATCAAGCGCGCATTTCGCCGAGGAGGAGGAGGGGAGGAGGGGAGCACGAGGGTCCGGGGTCCGCAGTTGACCCGCCTTTTGGGCCGATCAAGCATCGGCTCGCCGGGACCGGGGACCGAGACCCGAACCCGGGAGACAGGAGCCATACCGCCGTTCCACTTCTACCGGCACTCGATTTACACCGAGTGACGAGTATTTATTTAGGAAACGGAAAGTGCCGCGGATTTTCGGGGATAAAACAAGCAATGAAAGGGGTGAGTAGGCAACAGAACGGCCGCAAAGAGAGCCGTTCGCCACATTGTAAAATGGTTTTTACATGCAGTATCACTTTTTAAATTAAAATTGACATTATGTGTGTGTCTTATTTACTTAAACTTAATTTTAGCTCGATCCCAATTTTTTTAACTCGATGTAGGCATCCTACGCAGTACCACCACCCCTACCTTCCGTACGATGGTGGATGCCGTGGGTGAGGGCCGGGACCGGGCTCGCAAGCCCCGGCACAGCAGACACATATACGGCGCCGGGGCCTCGGACGAGGAGGTCCGGGAGTTGAGGGAGTGGGTGGATGGGTTTAAGTTGGTGTGGAAGGAGAGGGTTGCACAATTATGTGCGATGGGTGGACAGTATCACCAAGAGGACTATGATAAACTTCTTGATGTACCGTTACGAGGGGACTACATTCTTGAAGTCGGCAGATGCTTCGGTAAGATTAAAAATGCCGACTTCATCTTTTCTCGACGATGGGGTGCGGAGGAGATCGGGGAGGACAATGTGGTTCAGGTTGTCACTGACAACGAACCATCATATAAGGCGACTGGGAGGAAGTTGATGGAGAAGAGGAAGCACATCTTCTGGGTGCCCTGTGCAGCACATTCCATAGACACCGCATTCTTATATTATGGAGCCACAGTATCCAGCATTTGGCCAGGTTGACCAGCAGTGGATTACACCACTAGCTCCACCATCCTCGCACGTCCCGGCTGCCCCGAGTCCGATCCATACGACCTTGATGGCATGGCATCGGCATTATTTTCATACGGATATGGTCCCGGACGGTATACAAGAATCGAGCACGAGGGAGGAGCATCACGAGCAAGCGGGGAGAGGAGGAAGACCCATATCTATATCCCGGATATTGGTAGTAGATTGATATGATGTATTTTTTTATGATGTATCAACTCTTTGATTTTTGAATCAATGGAATTGGAATATGTACTTAACTTCAAGTCTTCAATTGGAGTTCATTAGTATTTATTCGATGTGGTCCTGTGGATGAATGCATTGGTTATTTTTAAAAAAGTTTCTAACTCATTTCCTATTTTTTTAGAATTTTTCTGAATTTTATGAATTTTTTTGACGAAAAAAAATTCAAAAAAAAAAACCAATTCCGGACCGATCCGGAATCGATTCCCTTCCCAAGTATTGGCCGATTCTGGCCGATTCCTGGAATCGGAATCGGAATCGGTCCCAATTCCGGAATCATTGACTGCACTAGTTGAGCGTTTCACAACAGTATCTCGAATGTCAAAATCTGACTCTGGATGGCAAAATGACTATTTTGCTCTTATTGGGCTTGAACAAATCCAAGCATACTCATTAACATCCGGCACTATCAGAACGTCTGCCTGACTTTTATATGAACAATGCCAAAATCGGATCTTCAATCTGATCCAGATCTGGAAAGTTATGGATGAAATTCGAAAAATGTACGGAGCTCGAATGCATCCCAAAGTAGGGGCAAATTTGTCCAAACAGTCATTGGACATGTTAATTATATGCGGAGGCCATATTTCAAGTGCATAAAAAGTTAATTGTATTTTTAATGTAATTTTTGAAAGTTTTGAAAGTCAAGATCATACGGATCAAAAAATTCATCGAATCGATGATCCCCGAACAAATTGAGAATTCTTCACCATGGATCTGATGGAGCATAAGGTCTACCGTCATAGGAACATCTTTCGGAGTATTCTAATTAACTTTAGAGTTAAGTTAATTTAATTAATTCTATCTAAACCCTAAACATACTCATTAACATTCGGCACTATCAGAACGTCTGCCTGACTTCTATATGAACAACGCCAAAATCGAATCTTCAATCTGATCCAGATCTGGAAAGTTATAGATGAAATTCGAAAAATGTTCGGAGCTCGAATGCATCCCAAAGGAGGGGCAAATCTGTCCAAACAGTCATTGGACATGTTAATTATATGCGAAGGCCATATTTCAAGTGCATAAAAAGTTAATTGTATTTTTAATGTAATTTTCGAAATTTTTGAAAGTCAAGATCATACAGATCGAAAAATTCATCGGAGCATAAGGTCTACGGTCATAGGAACATCTTTCGGAGTATTCTAATTAACTTTGGAGTTAAGTTAATTTAATTAATTCTATCTAAACCCTAAACAGGCTTCCCCTTCCCCCGATTTCCTCTTCCCTTTCTTTCAATCCTGTACGCGGTTGGCTCTGCTGGCGATAGGAGATATAAAAAAACAAAGCAACAGCACTGAGGGATGGCACACCAGCAGCTGTCAATAGAGTATAGACAAAGTCAACAAGGTGATATAGACAAAGATATAGACCATTGAAGGCAAATCATTGAAGTATGCCCAGTCTTTTGTAAGGTATTCAAACGAAGAAAAAAAACTTATGGCAAACCATTGAAGGCATGTTTTGAAACATGTTTAAATGCCAACTTCGCCTCATATGCCTACCTTTTGCTCGCGCAGTCGAAGTAATGACCTTTCAAATACTTGATCTCGAGGGGATAAACCTTTATTGAGTATCAAGGATGACAATTTTTATATCTGCCCTTCGCTTGTACAATCAAGGTATTGACTTTCTAGAGACTTGATCTCTAGGAGATAGACCTTTGTTGAGTCTCCCAAGTGTTGACAATCTTTTCGCTTGCAAGGTTGATGTAATGACCTTGTATAGGCTTGATCATGAGGGGATAAATCCCTGTTGAGTCCTATAGATGACCATCTCTTTGTTCGCATGGTCGAGACAATGACCTTTTAGAAGATTGATTACGAGGGGATAAACCCCTGTTGAGTCACTCAAGGGACGACAATCTCTTCGCCCTTACGATCTAGGTAATGACTTTCTAGAGGCTTATTCACGAGAGGATAAACTTCTGTTGAGTTCCTCAAGGGATGACAATAAAATCCCAATGAGCCCCTTTAAAGAAAAAAAAATTGAACCTGCAAACACTAAGGAGAATGTCAACAAGACTTGTTTGGAGATCGGCTGAAGAAATTGACCATCATTGTCATAAGAAACAAAGGGAGGATCAATGTTACCTCTATTGGACAATGTTGCCGTGCCGTCGTCGATTTCATTGACATTGTCACCGAAGTAAAAGAGGGTAAAGTTGGAACCCCTCGCACGACTAGTGGGTTCTTAACACTGTGACATGTTGTTGTCGCCTTCAAAGAAGGGGGGAACATCTCCTTGGCGCTGTCACTTTCTTCTAAGTTCGGTGTTGACAACACTGTCATCGAAAGCGGAGGAGGAAAGAACCCCGGAAAGGTGAGATTCTAATGCCATCATGACTCTTGTCCATCGCCGCCATCAGCTCGAGAAAGGCCATCAAAAGCCCCGCCGCAGGACACCCTTGCGTGCATGAAGTCGACGAGTGGAAGAAGTCTCGTGGGACCATCATGACCGTCGGGAAGAGAAGAGAAGACCTCGAGGGTCCTGTCGCCACTGCCATTGGATCAAGAGTCCCAAGGATTGTTGCCACCACCTTGAATCTCCTCTGTCGCCACCTTAGGATCCCCTGTGAGCTGCCACCATATGGGAAGGAGGATGCCCCGATGGGCTTTTTGTTGTACTAGGGAAGGAGAAAGTGATGGGGACCTGATCCGGTCCATTTTGGGGTTTATTTACGTTTACGTCCTTATGGACTTCATTGTAAATATTTGAAGTTTGTTTTAGTCTTTTCCTTTAATTTGAGTCCTTACGAGGACATGTATGTAAATAGTCATTTAGGGTGTCTTATTTGTAATGGGCTCCTCTATTTAAGAAGGCACATTGTTGACTGAAAGAGAGAGAGTTGTTAGTGTCAATTTTTGGAGCCCTAGGGCTGGTCCCTTGTGCAGGGGGGGTGCTGCCCCCCCCTTCCCTTCACCCCCTCCATGATGGAGGCCTTCCGACTCCACCTCCGGTGAGGACCGGTCTCCTTCGCGATCCTCCGGCGTGGGTGCCTTCTCCTTCTCCTCCGTCCAGCGGCCTCCGAGCCATTCTTGCCCCTTCCCCCTTCACCGGTTCGTTTTGCAGCCCTATCGACACCGTTCACCCCCGTCTCCGTCCGTTTCGACATTTCCGACGACATCCACCGTCTCCACTTCGTCCATCCCACCTCTGGCGATCCCCGGAGTACCTCCACCCCACCATCCCTTGCTGGAACCCTCCCTCGGAGCCCTATCAGACGGAGAAGAAAGGAGGAGGAAGAGGAAGAACCGCGTCCGCGGCTCCGTCTGTGCGCACGGCCCCGCTAGGGCTCCGGTGCGGCTCCCCCCACTCCGGCGTCCTAAGGAGACTAGAGGAAGATGAAGGCGGCGCCAACAGTGCCGTTGGAGGTCCCCGTCCCCTCCGGCGACGGCGAAGACGGCTTCCGGCGCCGCTTCCGGCGCCTACCTCTTTCGCCCGCCGCGGCCGCCGCGGACGACTCCGCGAACCCCCGCGCTCGAGGTCCCCCCCCCGTGCTGCCGGCGGCGACGGAGCCCCACCGGCTCCCCTTCCCCTCGGCGACGGCGGCCTCCGCCGGCTGCGCCCGCCTCCGCCTCCGGTCCCGCGGTCGAAGCCGCGGCCGCGGCCCCGAGCCTCGCGGCGGACGCTCGCGGTCGACGACACCCCGGCGGGGGTACGCGGCGCCAACGGCGCCGGCTGCGTCTCCCCGCCCCACCGCCAACCGCCGCCGGCGGCCACGACACCCCCGCGTTAAGTCGCGGCCGGGCGAACCGGCCCGGTTCGCCTCCGCCCGGCCGGCCGGCGCACCGGCTCGCGCCTCCCGCCCACCCGGTCCGCCCGATTCGCCCGGGGCGGCTGCGGTTCGTCCCCAGACCGGGTCAGGCCGCCGGTTTAGCCCGGTTCAAGGCCGGTTCGGCCCGGTTTGAACCTCCAGAGGCCGGTTCAAGGCCTAAACCGTCCGGTTCACCATGTTTTGGGCCGGTTCAGGCCGGTTTACCCTATTTTGGGGCCGGTTCAGGCCCATTTTGAGCGATTCGGGCACGGTTCGACGTATTTTGGGCCCGTTTTGACCGGTTTAAGTCCGGTTTTGCTTGTTTATTGCATTTCTTAGGTCTTTTGCGCCTCCCGAGGGCCCGCTGCAGCGCCGCGTCGCCGGTCCGTCCCGCCTCGTCCCGCATCAGAAAGGAGAAGCAGTGATTGGACCTGTTGCTGTCGTCTTTTGCTGCTGCCACCACCATTGGGATTTGCTACTGGAGCAACTGTCATAAGGGCATGAAGCCCAGTTGTGCCAGAGAGAGAGAGAGAGTGAGTGAGTGAGAGAGCAAAAGGTGAGAAGCAGCCGTAGGCACCGCCATTGCTATCTCTTACCGCCGCCGTTGCCATTGGGATATGCCATAAAGCTTCCTTGCCATGGGGTCTTTGTCGCCGTCGGGAGAGAGGAGTGGAAGAGAGAGGCTAGTCATATTGGTCAAAGGGAATAGAAAACAAAAACAAGGGGAAGAAGGATTGGGTCGAAACCTAATCTTTTATGCACACCCACCTGAGAGCACTTGGGTGCCTTGGGGGGGGAGCCCATACTTGGTCAAAGATCAAGTTTGGTCACAGGCAGTCAACTTACTGCGGGTTTGACCATTGGTCAGTAGTAGCCCCCCAAAAAATTGAAAAATGAAGAACAAAATGGGAAATCGGGTAAGCTCACTTCCTGCCACTCTTACCTCTTGCTAATTTTTAGGACCAAAGTATCCTTTAAGTTCTTTATAAATAGACCCCAAGTGGTATTACGTAGAGAGGTTGGCTCATTTAAAGAAAAGAAGAGTAGGAGAGAGAGAATCTCTGAAGCTCCAACTTTCTTAAGAGGCTATTTAGCCTATTAGAAAGAATGTACTATTTGGCATGGTGGTGAAATTGGCCCATGGTTTTATTCTATCTTTTTTCAAAAAAGGGGATCGAATAGTTTGCGTGTACCAGTAAATTATGCTATTTTGAATATATATAGAACCATCCTATTTGTTCCTATTTAAATGTCACCAAAATTTCGATTTCATCTCCCTTTCTAACAAAAGGGTGGACCAAAATAGATTTATTTCAAATGTAAACAAATTTATTTTGGCATATATATAGTCAATCTGGTTCGGTCTGGCTGAAATGTTGTGAAATTTACTGGGCCTGAAGTAGTTGCATGTTACATAAAAACAAGGTTATTTTTGGAAGCATAAAGTTAATTCAACTCTATCTAGTTGGAATGTTGCCGAGGTTTCAATATGCATGTCTGCATGTTAAGTATATGAAATAGTATTCGAGTGTACAAAAAAAGTTGAGTAAGGCATAACAAATATGTATACAAACTCTATAACGTTTCATGGGTGAAAATCAATGCCATTTATTGAGGAACATGACGTTTATGCCCCTCACTTAAGTATTGTTCAAATATACAAAAAACAAAAAGAGTAATGCATAACAATCATGCATACAGACTCTATGACATTGCAGTGATGGAAATCAATTCTAATTTTCAGGAACGTAACTTTTATGTACCTTCACCTTAGTTCTTTTGTACTCTACAGTACTATGTATTCAAATTGAAATGAAATAATTCATATTCACTTGACATGATGTGTTGCTATAAAAGCGACATCAAATCCCAGTAATCTTTAAAGAGATGGATGAAAATAAATAAGTCACATTAGTGACTTAAAACTTAATTAAACAAATATAATCAAACTTTAACTAAATCATTACTCAATAATGACTGAAATGATTAAGATAATCAAACCAACTTTATTTTATGAAATAATACATAAAAAATAACCATAGATGGTTACAAAATATGTTAATGTTACTGTGTGAACCTCTTTTTTCTGCGTCTGTTCTTTAGAAAGAAAGACATCTCCGGACTTTTTCTAGGAAAATATGTGATATCCTAAAATATTAGGTAGTCCGGTGATAGTTTTAAAAATATTAGAACCGAGGTTCGGGTTCTTTGAAAATTTCGTTTTTTGACCCTTCTCCGCCGGATGGTGCGAGTATCCGGCGTTAACTTACATCGAGCAACGACTCGAACGCCTTTGATTAACCGTCGCGGCAACCTGTTTTTCGGAGATATGCACATCCACAAAGTAAAGTATAGAACTCAAAAGGGCAGCGGCCTTTTGGGTCCGATCAGATGCAAACCGATTTGCTCGGGCTTGTTTTATTTGTCATTTTTTTTGGACGACTTTGATGCTTTCTGATTTTTATTTTTTTTTGAGCCTCATCTGCTTTGAATTCGATCAAAATCCGATTTTTGTTTAAGGACTGGTTTGGGATTTCACCGGGCTACAAAGGGGCTGGAATGAATGGATTAAGGTGGACCGAAATGGGCCTGGACAGAGGGCTGGTTTGGAACCGGCTCTAGGACCTGAACGTGGGCTGAGCAAGGGCAGCGTCGGATCTGCTTAGGGGTCAGTTCAGATGACTTTGAATAGACCGGTCGGGGACCTGTTTGAGATGTCCTGGATAGGCTGAAACCGGGTCACAAGGGGACTGGTTTTAGGCTCTGGACAAGGGCCTGCTGGTGGGCCAGAGTACGGGCCTGTCTGGGATGTCCTAGATGGGCTGAAACCGGGTCACAAAGGGACTGGTTTTAAACTCTGGACATATGCCTGCAAATGGGCTGATATGGGCCTATTTGGAGGTCTGCTAGATGGGCTGATCATGAGCCTGAAAATGGGCCGCCTGAAGACCTGTTCTAGACCGGCTTTAGGTAAGCTTCGGAGGGGTGGAGCATAGGCCTGCAAGTGGGCCGGTTGTGGGCCTGTTTGGAGGTTGGCTGAATGGGCCACAAAGGGGCCTGTTCAGGAGGTCCTTGATGGACTGAAAACTGGGTCGCAAAGGGGACTGTTTTTGGGCTCTGGGCATAGGCCTGCAAATGGGCCGGTTTGGGCCAGACAGAAAGGGCTGATCGCAGGCAGGATTTGGGCTAGATTTGTGCCTGGCGCATGGGTTCAGATTGGGCCTGAAAAGGGGGGGGCAGCAAGTAGGCCGAACAGGGTGCTGTTCATAGGCCTGGACTGAAGTCTGCGCAGGTGGTTTCAGGTGGGCAGCCATGGGCCTAGACAGGGTTTGCAGCGGGCTGGCAGTAAAATCCCATTTCAGACCTGCATTGTTTTATTATTAGTTTTTTGTTTGTAAAAGAGTTCTGCTCATTTGATTTTTGGCGGTTTGCATCTGATCGGGCCCATTGGGCTGCCAATCGGTGCCCATTTCCATGCATCGAATTGACTTAGAATTCATTTCATTGAAGTATGAATGGGGTACATCGGTGTACAATAAGTGATGACCCTTCCCCCAATTTAGGTCCTTCACTACCTTAGAAAAATTTCGGCATTACAACGGTATACCGACAGATTTCTAATGTGATGAAGTTTACCCTTCCAATAAGGCTAGTCAATGACTTAGCCAAAATTGGGGGAAGGATCATCGGCTACGGGAGCATGCCCGCGCCGACGTCCGGGTCGTAAGCTACGGGATGCATGCCCGCGCCTCCGCCCAAGGTGGAGTTCCCCCGCTAGGGGTGAAGTCCTTAATTTAATGCAGCTTTCGCATTTCTGATTTTTTATTTGTTGATTTTATGAAGGCCACTTCGGGCCGGTCCATTCCTTCGGCGTTCAAAGCCGGGCTTCAATTCTTGCTTGAATTTGGGAAGACAGCTTCTAGGAGGGAAAGCCGGACCCGTGAAAGGGCCGTTGAGGCTCTCTCCTCCTTTGATATGTTGAGGGGAGAACCGGACCCGTGAAAGGGCCGTTGAGGTTCATCCCTCACTCTGCCGGTACAAGCCACAAGGGGGCCACTGCAACCTCTTCTTCTGTTTTCTGCTGCAAGGGAGCTGCTGTTGGGCTTCTTGGGAAGCGGATTGGACCCATGAAAGGGCCATTGGGTTGAGCCTTGATGGGGCCGGAAATGGACCGGGTTGGGGTCTGTTTTGGGTGTCTTTAGGTGGGCCGACAGGTGGCCAAGGTGAGCTGAACGAGGGCCAGCATATGGGTCTGCACAAGGGGGAATCTGGGGACTGATTAGGCCTGCACAAAGGGGGCCGGACAGGGTCTGTCCAGGGCATTCGGCTAATGCAGAATCTGTTTTTTCTGGCCCTGCAGAGGACTGCGATGGTGGGCTTTATTGGATCAAAATTGGCCTGAATCAGGGGTCAAACAGGGTCTATTTTGGACCTGCACAACGGCTGTCTTGGTAGGCCGCAGAGGGGGCTGAAAGGGTCTGCATAAAGACCTGAAAATGGGCCAGCATGGGGCTAGGCATGGGCCGAGCAGAGGGTCTGGATAGGCCTGCTTCTTGATGGCTATAAGTGGGCCGAAATAGGTTCTTTCTGGAGGGATAGCAAGGGGCGAGGGAGACAGCCAGAAATAGAAGAGAACAAGCCCTTAAAGGGCTACATGGCTAAGGTATACCGCTCTCCCCTACCTGATCTTCTTCTCTTCTCCTCCTTGGCCACAGGCAGCAGGTGCAGGGCGCAACTTAGCAGCAGGTGCAGGCGGCAGTTCCTTGGTAGCAGCAGCAGCAGGGGCAGGGCACAGGCAGCAGGAGCAGGGCGCAGTCCAGCAGCCTCCCGGCGTCTTCAGCAGCCAGCCCTTTTGCTGGTGCGCACCTCTCCTTTTATAGGGAGTGGGGGGCAGATGAAAGGCCAGCCTATGTGCTGTACGTGGATGGCTTTTGGCCTTCCCCATGGTGGTTACACCATTAATTCCAAATGAATGGCTGGCTGTCCCTTGATCTCCCCTGGCCTCTTCGGCTTTCCCCCTCCATAAACTGACTAATGAATGGGCTGAGGTGGCTGCATGGTGCGTACAGGGCTGCTGAGGTGGCAGGTGGGTGCGCATGAGCCTTGTTCACACTGCTGTTGAAGTGGGCCTGGCCCAATTGGGCCTGGTTTCTGGGCCAGCAGGCTGAGGAATGACCCAGGCCCTCCTATGGGCTGCGCACATGGCCTGAACTTGGCCCAATTGTGCCAATTATGGGCTGGATGAATCCGGCCCCTGCTGGGGTGTCCAATTGGGCCCAATTGTGGCTGATTAATGGGCTGTTGGCCCAGCTCCTAAGTCAGCCCCTCTGCTCTCTTTTTTTTAAAAAAAATGTACGCCAACAGTTACCCAACTTAACTATGAAGTTAACTGGATAATGTTAAATAAATAAATAAACATAATAAAACTCAAAACAAGTAACAACTTAAACATTAACAAAATGTTAACATAATCAAATTGAACCCATTTCATAAAACAATACATACAAACTCGTAACAAGGGTTACAAAGCATGTTAAGTTGGATCAAACTTAACCATTAAATAAATTAGATAATGTTAATAATAACTGATATTAATAACAACATTTACTTAAATCATAAAAAATAATAAATTACATAAAAATGGAAATGAATCTTTATAAAAATGCATAAAGCATAAAGAACCTGATAGCTTATAAAAAATTAAAGGATGAAAAAAAGATGTTAATAACACATCGAATAATCGCACAAATCTCAACCCAAGAATGACAAAAGACAAAAAATTCAAATAAAATGAATAAATCAAACAAAACTTCACAAATCAAACGACCTCTTGTCATCTTAAGAATTCAATTAGTTGACATTTAAACTTAAAACAAATCAAATCATAAAATTAAATTTATGAATTTAAAATAAATTAAAACAGACAAAATCTAATCTCATATGGCCATCAAGATATGTTTTCTAGTCTTTATGCTTTACGTGGATGAATGACTTCCAATCAATGTGTTGTCTTGATGGTTAATCAAGGATGTTCGGATAGTTGTTTGATGTAATTAACACCGGAATATGGTAAGTCCGATGGAAAATGTTCAAATCTATTTTCGAAGAATTTAGAATCTCAAATAACCTTAACTTATACAAAAATGTGGTTCAAATCATCAAGTGATGGGCAACCCCCATGTCAAACACTTAAAAAATTTGCGGAACCTTTTGTGTATTCCTATATATGAATACCACACAAATTTAGCTGATACTTCTATGAATATCATATATTTTTATAGTTGTCAATACTTTAAATCAAAATGAAACAAAGAAACATTTTCCATAAAAAGTTTTTTTATAAATTTTGAGGTTTCAACAATAGGTAAATTTAGTTTTACTTTAGTGTAATAGAACATGATTTTCTTGTTTTTGTAGGATCTTAAACATTTTTGAGAGGTGATGCAAAATCGTTTATAATCGAAGCAGAGAATCCATACAGACAACCCCTTATAAATTGAGATTAAGATTTTATTTAGTTGCTTGTGGACATATATTACCAGAGTAAACATTTTTCATGAAATAATAGAAAAGAAATCACAGTGATATATGTATCTAAGACCTCATTTTGTTTATTTGTCAGCATATGTTACCAAAATAATATTTTATGAATTAGTGGCAAAGCACAGTGATATGGATTTAATAAAGTATATCCCCAAATTATATTTTTGACGGAGATAGGAACTTGGCAAATATCATAACATAATAAATAAATCATGATAGGTTAGGGTGCGTATGCACCGTGGTGGGTGGGAGATGGAGTGCAAGCAGTCCTAGATACTCAATTGGCAGATGGAGTGCAAGCAAATGAGACATTCTAGAAAAATCCTTGGTGGTGAGAGTGCCATTTTGTGTTTTCCTACTCTCTTTTATTCAAATGTCTTTGTTCTCCAAAGGTTAGCCTCCTTGAACTTGGAGTTGTGTTTTTATGGCAAGATTATTGTGTTTAAATGTGTTGGCTAATCTTTATTTTCCGTGTTACTCATTCGACCACTTATGGTACTGAACTTCAATCTTGTAGTTGTCTTCTAACAGTAAACACATTTTGTTACAGGCAATGTCTATTATGAAGCTGGACAATGCAAATGATTCACTGCCAGTTGATGAGTTCCTTGAGCTAGTATTACGCATCTCCGAACTTCAACATCCTAACATTGTTGAGTTGGTGGGTTATTGTGCAGAGTATGGCCAACGTTTACTTGTTTATAATTACTTCAGCAAAAGGACACTGCATGATGTCCTCCATTGCAAAGATGATGTCAAGTGTACAATGTCCTGGAATGCTCGGATCAGGGTGGCTCTTGGAGCAGCCAGAGCTTTAGAGTAAGTAACTACATCTGTAGAAGGAATCACTTTGCCTTGGAGCAGCCGAGGCTTTTATAGTTTCTGTTTTTAATATTTTATGCCCATTTTAAGGTATCTTCATGAGTCCTGCCAACCACCAATCGTGCACCAAAATTTTGAGTCATCCAATATTTTTCTGGATGATGTGCTAGAAGTACGGGTTTGTGATTGTGGCCTGGCTCCATTTCTTTCCTCCAACTCTGTTACCCAGGTAAATATCTTATGCAAGATTTTCAAAGTTGACCGCATCAAATTTCTAGATTTAGTTCTCAGAATTATGTACTTCAAAAAATGTGAACCCTTCTCACTCAGATTTTTACACATTTGCATCCATGATCATTATCATCTAAATCTACACTTCTCTTTTTTTTGGCTTGGCATTTATTACTTTATTTGTGCAAGTTTGAGATACTTCTAACCAAAGCATAGTATGTGAATGATGAATTTTATTGAGTGGTGCTCACAAAAAAGCTTCCCGAGTGTATAATTAGAACCAAGAAAGTAAAAAAGAGAAAGAGAGAGAAGGGAGGAAGCTTGTTAAATATTGAAAGTTTATGTTTCTACATGCACCCGACTTCCCAATATACTAAGTGATGGTTAACTTCAGCTGTCAGGTAGAGTACGCTCATTCAGCTATGAAGCCCCCGAGGTTAGTGATTCTGGGTTGTACACTGAACACAGTGATGTTTATAGCTTTGGTGTTGTAATGCTGGAACTTCTCACAGGACGTAAACCATATGACAGGTAAAGTTCCCATGTTTGGGTTCATTCACATTATAAAATCCATCTTGTTTTATGTTAAGAAAAAAAGCTGTATTTAAGTTTTACATTTTTTGTCACTTTCACGAATATTGTACATTTTATTACATTTTTCCTGCAGCTCACGTCCTCGTGCAGAGCAGTATTTGGTTAGATGGGCCAGTTCCCAGCTTTATGATATCGACATGCTGTCAAAGATGGTGGATCCTTCTATCAATCAGAAGTATCCTGTGAAATCTTTATCTCGGTTTGCAGACATCATTAGTCGCTGTATCCAGGTGCATTTAATTTCTCTTGTACATCCTTCCTTACATGTTGATTTTTTTATATGATCTGCCGTCTTATCTTCTGTTGTGTACCTTAACATAAATAAACTTCGCATTGTTTTTTCTTTGAGTTTCTTATACTAGTGCTGTATGTGGCTGGGTTTTGAGGATCGATCTTGTAACTATATAGCCAAACCCATATGGATTTTAAGTAAATTTGCATGACTAGTGACTATTATTGAGTATTTACTATGCCTGTCAATATTTGAGTTTTCAGCTTGACCAATGCCACAGTTCATATATCTCCACTAAGGGCTTACGTAGTTAAGCACTTTAAATTCCAACCAATTAGTGAACATTTATGCTTGAAGACAGTGGCTGGCATGGGATTGTTCTTCCCCCAAAAATCCATCAAGCATATTTAAACTCCCTTGTGGTTTCAATCACACATTGATGGCTCCAACCAAGTCTTCAGCTAATAACATATGCTCATGAATATTTTATCATCCCAAACATAATCCAGTCACCAGCCATCATGGACCTGCTTGAATGACCTACTCAGCAAGCACATGGGCTGGCTGGATGTTGCAGTGTTGACCGTGGTAGAAAGATAGCAGGAAGGTACTGCAAGCTAACTAACCAAGGCTGGTGTGGCAGCAGCTTCAGGCGGGAGCTTGCTAAACTTTTTTGAGGATCTTCCCTGTTAGAGAGCAGGCTTACATGGAGATGCTTTAGCCAGGTGAGCTGTGTGGCTGTTATGAGAGGAGCTCATTTATCATTATGGCTGCTTTTGTACCCAGCGGTCTGTAGCATGTGGGGCAGGGGCCATCATAGACGCAATGTGGAGGAATGAACCTGCAGTCTGTGTAGGCTGGGAGCAGTGTTTTGCTACCTTGGTTTGGGCAGGAATGAAAGACAAGAAGAGGGAGCACCACAAGTGCCTGGTTCGTTACTTGTCTTCTACTGCACAGATGCACATCCAGAAGATCCCCAAGGGTGAAAATGGGAAGGAGTCACCAACAGTCATGTGATGAAGAGGGAGGCACCTGATGGGGTGGGGGGCACAGCCACACAGGTGGCTGCAGGATTTACGTGAGGTGGCTGCATAAAATGGTCCAAGCGGGGTAAAATGCCCTTCCACTTTTCAAAGGTCCAATAAAGTGACCTCTGTGGGTGCTTAAGTGCCAAAGTGACCTCGAGTGGGCACTTAACCACTTTAGGCAGACTGGACCTGCGTATTATGTTTATGTCCCATTCTTTTACCCTTTTCATCCCCATCAAACACCTATTCCACCATTTCCTGACCTTCCAGCTAAGGTTTGAAAGACAGGAGCACTCACTGTCGCCGTGCAGCCATCTTGTCTTTAACAGCCACTCCAATTAGGTAACTGCTGCTACTAGTTTTTTTTTGTATATTTAATTTGTTACATTAAGACTAATTTACTCTATCTATTTTTTGATTGAAATGCCAAATTTTGTGTTTATATATTTTCCGTTGCTAAGATTTTTTATATGATTCCATCAGTGTTATCGATTAAGTGCCACTTAAGTGGACACCTTATCACTTAAGCGGGCAAAGGTCTCTTGGTCCCCTTGGTTGCTTTGTCACCCTGACTACTACGAGTGTACGGATGAGAGTAGGGTTGTTCATGGTTTGGTTTGGTTTATGTCATTTTTTCTTCAACTCAGACCAAACCAAATAGAGGCCTCAAACCAAACCAAACCAAACCGAATTCTTTTGAAACCAAACCAAACCGAATCAAGTTAATTTGTTTTGGTTTGGTTTGGTCTTCGGTTTGGGTCTAACATTGGGTCTTATTGTTGAACCTACCACAACCTTCAAATGATGCCTACCATACTTTGAACTTCATGAACATTTTTTTCCAGTTGAGTTCAATTCTAACACCATACATGAAAAACATACCCATAAGAAGACACTTCAATCATAAACATCATAAGATCATAAATCTAAAAATGGCTTAAAATGCATGGTTTAATACCTAGATTAAGCACACTTCTGTTCGCTATTCTTTTCAAACTCAAAATAGATTAGGTAAAACAATCATTAATACAATTTGTAATGCACATGTGTTAGTCTACACATTCCCACTAACAGAGATCATTTCATGTGGATGGGGAGACCTAATTTATGCCTAAATGAAGCAGATATATCAAAATACTTTTCAATTCTGTTAAAATAGAGAACCAGCACAAAAAGTCCAAAAAATTGAAGCTATCAGATCGTATAAAATCTCACAGGAGGACATGGAAATGCAGAACTATGCTGATCGGAAATTAATTTCTTTTTCAAAAACATCAAGAATCACCGCAAGTCCAAACTGGTTGGCGTCTGAAGGTGCCAGCCCCTTGGATTTGCCATCTCTGCCGCTATGCACAAAGGCAAACCTCACATTCTGCGACTACTGAGTGCGAGAAACAGCAAAAGCCGAGTAGGAAATTTGGGGAGAAAAAGGTCTGAAGTGGTTCTTACAACGCTGAGCATCAAAGAACATGATGGCATCGTGGAGGGCAATGGCGTAGTTATCCGGTGGCATGCGCTGTGATCCTGTAAGGCATATTCGGGGCAGCAGCAAGCAACCATCATGGAGATTTTGATGGACTGAGGAAGATCTACGAGCTAGGTGCCGAGCAACGAGGGTGAGCAGCCGACATGGGAGGCTGGGAGCCGAGAAGCTGAGTGCTGGCGCTGCAGTCCTGTAGGGCTGCAACTGAAGGCTTGCTGCCTCCATGGACTGAGGCTGCTGGTTGCTGTGTTGCACCTCCAAGACTCTGAGAGCAGAGGCAGCCGTGCCCATGAGGGATTTCACTGGGGGTTTCTCTTTCAAGGATGGCCACCTGAATCGGGATGACCTAACCAAATGGGGCTCGAGGTCGAGGAGGGATATGAACGGGTGTCTCGACTTTGGGGTACAGTAATCTGGTTGATGGGTTGGTTTGGGTTAGGAGAGATGATAACCCAAACCAAACCGAAATATATCCATTTCGGTTCGGTTCAGTTCATGATCCGATTAGAGGGTCCTTTCTACCCAAACTGAACCGAACCAAATGACCTGGTTCGGTTCGGTTTAATGGTTTGAACCATTTGGTGAACAGCCCTAGATGAGAGGGGAGGGATCTAAGTGGTTAAATGTCTCTTGGTCACCTTGGTTGCTTTGTCACCTTGAGTCCTTGACAACTTAGTATGGATGAGAGGGAAGTAAGGGGGGTTGCTCAGGTAGGCACATTCCATGGAGCTGTGCAGAGTGCAGACAGGGCAGAGAGGTTGTCATGGCTCGCTGTGTCTTATGGGCAAGAGGTAGGTGGGTAGTGGGGGCAGTTCTTACAGGCTAGGGAAAGGAGGGTGGTGGGCTTGCAGAGAGCTGGGCACTTGTTGTGGAGTACGAGTACTCATGCTGGCCTAGGGGTGTTCATGGTTTGGTTTGGTTTGGTTTTTGAGTATTTTTTCTCAAACCAAACCAAACCAAATTATCTCCCAAACCAAACCAAACCAAACCAAATTTAATTCGGTTTGGTTTGGTTTGATTCGGTTCAAACCATATTTTATTAAGGTATAGTAGATATATCAATATATAGTTTTATTTTGTTCGTTTTAAATCACATTCTATTAAAATCTTGTGTACATGTTTATAGATTACATTAATTTTACCTTAAAAACACTTTAAAGAAATTTATTTTTACAAGAAAAGATACATAAATACTATCTTATATATAATTTAAACTAAAATATTTAATCTAATTCGGGTTATTCGGTTTACCGGTTTGGTTTGGTTTGAAGGATCCTAAAAACCAAACCAAACCGATCGGTAGTTCAAACCGAACCAAACCGAACCAAAGTACTGGTTTGGTTTGATTTTTCGGGTTTAACCGAATAGTGAACAGCCCTATGCTGGCCTGATCTGCCACTGCAAGGTGTTCCAAAGAAGCATGGCTCATGCATAGGAAAAGTGAGGAGGGAAGTGACAAACGCAATATACAGTGTGGGCTGGGTGGTGGAGTAGGTGTTGGCCTGTGTGAAGAAGGGGGGGGGGCACGGTAGGCTGCCACTTGACTTGCGCAGAAGACATGAGATGGAGCCACACTGGCACACAGGAAGTGTGTGCATGACTGGACGAACTGGAAGGCATGGCTGAACGGAATTTGTATGACAAGGCTGTCAACTCTGGACATCGCCAGAATTCTGCATGCAACTTCACGCATGGGCACTTTAGCGATCAGAAGTGAGCATGGGAAGCTTGAAACACAATCTGGTGAAACCTTTTTTCTTGGGATTGTTGGGTGGTGTGCTTTGTTCAAGTGTGGCCGGTGAAGTTTGTAATGGCTCTGAAGCATCAAGAGGAGTGAGAAAGGGAGTTGGGCTAATGAAGATTTGATGGAAGAATATAAGAGGGAATGGCACACACTTCTGAAGAGAGAAGCAAAGACGAGAGAAAATAGGATGGATGAAAGGCCTCCTCAATCGAAGTGAAGAGGGAGGAGAGGGGGACAGGGAGTGTGGTGCACCTTGTAAGAGATTTAAGGATCCAAAATTTTCATTCCTTCTTCCATGGAGTACACCATGAAGGTACCTTAAAGAGACCTTATTTTATATTTTAGACTCTAGAAGTCTATGCAAAATGATGTCTTTTTCACTTTTACAAAATATGACTCATCCAAAATCTGAAGTGGAATTTTTTTTGACGTTTTAAAAAACATATGTAAACAAAGAAAGACACCAATGGAAATTATAAAATTAATAAAATATTAAAAATTAGTGTTGGTGTCAATCAATCTTGTCCTTAGAGACACATTCTCTCATGTTGACCATGCACATACACTGTTTGATCTTGAGCGCATCACAAAGAATCCCTAGTGTTTGTTTCTTGTCAAAATACGCATTACGCTTGTTTTATGATAGGCCTTTGATCATTCAACCCAAGACTGATTTCTTATTAAGAAGTTAACAGTCTTTTGAGGGGATTATATCCAACCATAATAATAGTTTTAACCAATTCCAATTACGTTCTCAGTTACAGGCTTACAGAACTATCAACTCAACTTCTAGTATTCTACTGATATTTGGTGTAATCTTAATGTTGGCACCTAAAAGAATCTACTAAAAGAGTGGGGGGGGGGGTATTGACATGCCCCTGGCTGTCAACATGGATTAAATGTCAGAGAAAAAGGGGAGGAAGGCATGGAAATTATTAGCATTAGTTCACCATGATTCTCTCCTAGCGAGACTATACTAGCTGTAAAAAAAAATAATAGGAAGTAAATCTCTGTGGGGTTTGGGGACTGGCGTTAAACCAGGGATCTAGCAGTCCTAGGATGGAAATGAGCAGTGGGCCGGCCGGTCATGCAACACTCAGGAAATTATACGTGTGAATGGGGATTGAAAACAGGCAATTCATACCACAGGGTGCCTGGAAGTATCACAACAGCAAGGGAAGGACACCATAAGGAGGAGATGAGGGAATACTTACCACTACCGGTAGGTATCTGAGAAGGACAAGACACCTATACCCCTTACAGGTTTGGATATGGCCAAGACAACCAAAGAGCACCTTTTCTCTCAAGCTCTGCACAAAGGGGCCATGATCAAGAACAATATATGTTCTGCCATGCTCAGAAGAGCCAGAACTTCAAACAAAAAAAAGTAAAAGAGGGATACCATACTGGCTGCTGCCGATAGAAGAAGGATGAAAAGGGCAAGCCCCATTGCAAATTGCCACTTCAAGCAGTTGAAACACAACGGCCCAAGCCCTTCTCAGTTCTGGTGACAGGTAGATGGAAAGCTTGCCCCCAAGACCAAGGCTGACAGATGGGTAGGGGGCAGTTAAAGCAAGCAATAGCAAGCTGAGGGGAGCTCGACTATTCTTGAACAGTCAACAGATGGTTTCTCTTCATACTCTGGGGGGAGATGACAGGGTTAACTCAGCTGAAGAGTCAGGAAGAAAGAAAGAGCAGGTTAGGGGGGAGCCTTGTGCGCAGGAGCATGCAAAGAAAAGGTTGGGTGGTTGTTGTAAAAGGTCTGGGACCCGATCTGAGTCAATTGGGATCTGAAATCTGAGCAGATCCTAATCTGATTCTAGTGCCCTCCCCAATCTTACTGGGACTAGGATCAGTTGGTACAAAATGGAAAACTGCTGCATCTTGTGCAGTTATCTCAAATGGATAGGTTAATTTTGCTTGAGGAGTTTAGGAGGGGTTTGAATCAAAAGGAAAGTTGAAACTCACTCAAATCCAAACCTCCTCTCGGTGCTTTCCCTAATCCTGCTGGGAGTGGGATCGAACAATTCAAAGTGGAAACTAAGAGATGCTTGTGCATTTGGCACAAGATGACAAGCCCACTGCACTAATATGAGTTAAGAATGGTTTTGAATCAAAACTGAAATTGAAATCCACTCAAAACCAGATTTGTTTATGGCAACTGTTAAGTCCTACTGGGAGTAGGATTGGATGTAAGATGAAAATCAAAGGCTGGTTGTGCAATTAATGCTAAAGGACAGGCCAGATATAATTGTAGAAGAGGTTGGAAGAGACTTTGAGTCAGAATCAGATCCAAAAGACAATCAGATCTGAATTGTCTTTTGGCGGCACCCTTCCTAGTCCTAGACTAGGATTAGCTTATACAAAGTAGAAATCAAGAAATCTTTGAGCAATTGGGCCAAGGGAATAAATTAATTGCAGAGTTTTATAAGATAAATTTACTTACTCCAAGTACAAGTTTGATGTTCTCCCCAATCCTACTAGGAGTAGGATTGATCGGCTGCAAGAGGAAATTGGAAGCCCCTTGCACAATTAACACTAGGTGATGAGTTGATTGGTTTTGAATCAAAACAAATCCGAAGCCCACTCAAAACCTGACTTGTTTGTGGTGCCCTTCAAATCCCACTGGAAATAGGATTGGATGAGCTAGGGTGGAAACCAAAGGTCCAACTCCACAGTTGGCATCAAAAGAGCCGGATCTACTTATAGAAGAGATGGGAAGGGGTTTTAAATCAAAATCAAACCCAAAAGCCAACCAGATCTAAGCTGGCTTGCAGCGCCGCCCTCTCAAGTCCTCCAAGTACACATCAAGCAATTGTCAAGTATGCTACCTTTGCCTCCTTGCTCCCTTCTTCTTCCCCCCCTCCCCTTGTGGCCTGTGCCACTCGTTACCTCCTTTCCCTCTACTTAAATTCACTAGCCCTCCTCTCTCTTCCTTTCCCAGCATCAAGCAACTTCACAGCTCATCATCTCTGGTACCATTTTCTGCTGTCTGACTTCTCAAGGGGTCTCTGCAGCAGCCTTCCTTCAGCAATCCCTGTGGTGGTGAGCTCATCATGCCTTCGGTCTGGTGCCCTCCCTACAGCAGTTCAGCTGCCTGGTGATCTGGAGATGAGAACGATGTCCTCCAGATCAGCTTCGTGGCAATCTCCAGACCTCGTTCAGCAGCTACCGTCTGCTGATTCCCAGATTTGTGGCAGGTGGAATTGCTCAGTTGGTTGCAGGTGGACCATCATTCTCTGCTGATGTTTGTCAGAGGTGGGCATAGCCCCATATTGGTTATTACGTAATGGTATTGTGCTTCTGACTACTGGGCCTCTCAACCTTGAAACGATGGTTTTGAGGTTTCTAAGATGGGTAGCAGAGGCAGACACTAACCTAACTTTGATCTTCGATTCATCTTCTTTCATTTGCTTTTCACAGCCCATCTTGATGGACATTGGGGGATGTTGAGGTCCGGCCATAGATTGTGGAATCGGTCGAATCAGATCGGAATCGGCCGAATTTGATCCAATTGCTGCTTGAAAGACCGATTCTGACCTAAATTCTGTCTGAATCGGTCGAATCGGATCAGAATCGGAATCCTGATTTTTTTTAGATTTTAAAAAAAAAGATTCAGGCTGAATCGGCCAGAATCAGAATCGGAATCGGAATTTTTTATTTTTTTAAAAAAAAGTCCCGATTCTGGATCAGTTTCTCTTTTTGAGAATCGGTCATAATCGGACTGATCCGATCTGCTTCGAATCGGATCGGTACTGACCGATTCCGATTCCGGAATCCTTGGGTTCGGCATAGTCCCATGTCAGTTATTCAGGTAAACGTTTTGTGCGAATGACTATTGGGTCTACCTTATGTTTTTTAGGTTTTGAAAGAATGATATAGTGTTGGCATCAAAATGACTGAACACGATTCTCTTCCTTTCACTGTCTTTTTAGTTGACATTTAACATGGCTTTGCAGGAGACACCTGAGTTCCGGCCATTAATGTCTGAAGTTGTCCAGGACTTAACGAGGATGGTTGGTGAAATAAAGGAGGTTGCAACTGGAAGCTCTACCTCTACCCCTGTTTAAGTGAAATTAACTGCACCGTAGTGTCTGGGGCTATCGGTGGAAGTGGAACTGCTCGAGCTCCCATTTTGTGGATGACAACAATCATCATTATGAAGATAACGTTTCCAGGTTGGGAGGATCAGGGGCCAAGTCTCTGAGCCAAACAGAGTAGTGAAGGCGAATGATTTTGCCCTTCTCCATGCTGCCGGGGATCTTGGGGATCTTTCGATCAACTGACACCATTGTTCTTTTTTCTTTTTTCATCATTGTTTATCTGAGAATTGTGATTAATCCCTTAGGGAATCGTTATTATATTCGTTCTTTCTGTGTATAGAAGTGCCAGTAACTTGTATGAGAACATTTCATTTCATCTACTGATGGAAGCAGGTAACTGTGGTCAATGTTAGAGTTACCTCCAAAGGGCTTTATTTCTGGTATATTTCAGGCGTCTGATTGTAAATTTGATGAGGAACACACTTGATTTAAGATTCATCCTGCGTTAAAATCTGTGTTCATCCTATCAGGGCGGAAGAAGTTCGTCGCACGTCATCCTGAACGACAGACGGACAAGTGGGTGAGACTCCATCAATTCGAAGACTGCCTGCACAACCGGTGCCATCGCTCACACAACGAAGCTTCCTGCAGTGATAGTCGATTATTGATCTGAATGGCTTATCATCTATGACAAATCCTGGGCCTAGTCCAACTCCTTTTTCTCATGCTATATTTTGATTCGACAGCCTATTTACTTAAACACAGGTTGTGTACCAGAGACAACGTCAACGGCATTCTACATGGAAAGGGAAAAATCATCTTTCTTATGTTTAAGGATTTAGTCTTATATTAGACATAGGAGAGAATATTTTCATATTTATAAGATTGATTCTGATTATCTCAATGTTTAAATTTTGAAAATTTTCATATGGTATCAAAGTAGGTGGGTATGGACTCTGTCCCTCTGGTGGGTTCGTCTTCTATTTTTGCTCAATCCTGTCTCGTGTATTTCTATTGTGATTTTGACGGTGGTAGTTAGTCGAAAGAGAGTGTTGAAAGATTTAGTCTTATATTAGGTACTAGAGAGAGTATTTTTATATTTATAAGTCTGATTATCTTAATACTTAAATTTTGGAATTTTTCACATCTTCAGTTTACATTTGATCAACTACTTTCAAAATCATGCTTTTTTTACTAATGATTTCATCGTTCTCGGGCTCTTGCCTCTTGGTAGACGCGGATTGATCACGATTCCGGTCATTTGTATTACAAATAAAATAAATCTAGGGCTAATTCTAAGAAGAGCAAGGGTCGTCTGCCGTGGATTATACAGAACTGCAAACAAGCAAGTGCGTGGATCCAATCTGTTTATCGCGATAAAGTGTTCGTTTATGGCCTGTTTGTTTACGGTATCAAGCACTTGTATTGATATCAGTTTTAAAATTGATATTGATACTTTGCATCGGTAGATGTTTGGATATCACTATTAATTTTAAGATTGATAGTTAAAAAAAATATCAAAAACAATACAGCTCAAGACCTGTATTGAAATCATCCCGCATACGTCTCCCCCGCGGCCGTCCCTCCCTGAGTCTCTCCCTGCCGTCGCCCCCCTCGCGGCAGACGCTCCCCCCGCGGCCGCCCCCACCCCCGCGGCGGACGGCGGCCGTCTTCCTCGAGTCCCCCTCGCCGCCCCCGGTAAACGCTCCCCCTCCGAGTCCCCCCTGTCGCCCCCCTCCCCCGCGGCATACGGCGGCCGTCTTCCTCGAGTCCCCCTCGTCGCCCCCCCCCCGGCAAACACTCCCCCCCCGGAGTCCCCCCGTCGCCCCCCTCCCCCGCGGCGGACGGCGGCTGTCGCCCCGTCGCCCCCCCACCCCCCCCGGTCCTCCCCCCCCCCCCCGCGGACCGCAGATGCCTCCCCCCCCCCCCCCCCCGTCGCCCCCCTCCCCCGCGGCGACGCCGTCGCACGCCCCCCCCCTCCGCGGACCGCAAACGCCTCCCCTCCGCAGCCGTGCCCCCCTCCCCCGAGTCCCCCCGTCGCCCCCTCTCCCCTGCGGCAGACGGCAACTGTCAACTGGAGCCTGCGGACGCCGTATTCGGGAAAGTCCGCGGACGCCGTATTCGGGAAAGTCTCATCTAATACCAAACACTTCAAAAATTCGATACTGTCAATTTTAATATTGATATTTCAACTTCAAAAAATACTAATATCAATATTAATACAATATCATTTATAATACTCTAAACAAACAGGGTGTTAAGCAGCGCTTAAGCGGTTACATTAGTTGAGGTTGAGGGCAGCTGTCGGTCTATCGAATTCAACCAAATTTTTTTTCTTTACAATAAAGTATATATAAAAATAAAATTTATCATTTTATTCAAACAATTTTTTTTTTTGGACAACATGGCTCAGCTCAGTGGCCAAGTGTGCCCGCACCGGCGATGGTTCGAGTGTTGCCCACGAGCACTTGAACCCCATGGGATGACCACCCCCGCCTCCGCAGGGGTGGCCCGGGGTGGCCCGGCTGAACACAGCCGGGAAACCACTTTACCGCTTAAGCAGCGCTTGGGTGATAACTTGCGTGCATACACTGGTGTCCACATACATATATAGTTACATACCTCATACATATTCACGTACATATTAATATTTTTTTAAAAAATTACAATTGGAAAAGTGATAGTCCTGCTATTTATCTTCTTGTGCCTATATATTGCTAAAAATAAATATTACATACGAGCATATGACCACATATCACATGTTCTGTGGAGGTGTTTGTTTGGATGATGATTTGAGTTTTTGTTACAAAAACATAACAAAGTTGGTTAAAAAGAGAATCTGACGATTAAAAGTATTTTTTATAAAAAAATATTTTTTCAGACAAACAAAAATAGACGCGATCTTCTTTTTCTTTTTGCGATTCTTCACATTATTTAGTTCTACGCGGTCCTCCACTTATTTTTGTCGTCATATATCATTAAACATGATAATTCTTTATCATTCATTACGTTAGATTTTATTTTGATGTAAAAATTGTCATGATAGCATATAAAAGTATTATGCTATCAAAATATTTCTGAGGATAAACGTGTGATTTAGATATGTCAATAGTATGTTTGACATGTTTAACAGTAAATTGCTTACAAAAAGTTGAGTCGAACCGGATAGGAAGGTTCTGCTCTGCTTCTGACTTCGGTGGCCGGTCCGGTCGGCCCGGACATAAAAGGAGGAAGAAAAAAAAGAAAGAAAATTAGGAGCGCGTGCCACGTCCGCACTCGGACCGGTCCCACCCACGCCTTTTTGGTTGCAACGGCGTTCATGCGTTCACCCTCGTCACGCCGACACCACTACGTCCACGTGATCGCATCGCACGTATATCGGCGCATTGTGCCGTCCGCTAAGGAAATCTGATGGATCTGGTGGCGTAATATGCCGTGCTCTCTGCGCCATTCCCCCGGATTCCGCACCAACACGCCAGCGCCCTTCTCATCGGAGCCGTTACCGGGGTGCAGAGGGAGCACCGGCGGCAAGCGCTCCTCCTCCGCCAACTCTTCCCGCAGCCGGCAACTCTCTCCGCTCTTCCTCCCCCCCCCCCCCCCCCGGCCCTCTCTGAATCCTTCTCTCGTCCCCGTTTTCTCCACTCTCCGGGATCATTGTCACTCGACGCAGCCGGATCTGCAAGTTGACGAGGTCGGAGGAGGCGGAGGCGCCATGGTGGGGCGCCACGAGAGCAACCCTTTCGACGAGGACGATGTGAACCCTTTCGCGGTACGTCTTCGCTCCTCGTCTTGATCCGAGATGTGTTCTACTGCTTCTTCTTCTCTTTTCTCTTGTCTCGTTTGTTCTCATGTCCCCTGTGCATGGTGTCCTATGCGATGTTGGACGGCGGATTCGGTGAAATTGGGCTATTGCGGACCGTTTGAACGCGGATCCAGGGGTGCGAGGGATGGGCGGTGGCGGGGGGGACGCATTTCGGGTTGGATGGAGTTTCTCTTGGTGTTTTTTCTGGTTTCTTTTCCTTTTCACGTTTTTTTTTCTGTTGTGGCGGAGTCGGATCGATGTGGTACGGATATACTTCCATCTGGTGAGGAGTCTCAGGTTGTACCTAGACTATCGGATGAAAGTTTCGTGTGGTTTATTTCGCGGGTTGTGTTATCGGATCTTGTATCATCGTTTTGATCCATAAAAAACTCGGACGTCTGCTTTCAGAAGAGCAATTGTCTTGATGATACATGGATGGTCTCGCTGGTTGTGGTTCCTGGTTTAGGGGCAATATCATTGTTCCGTGGACTTCTCTGATGCGGCAACGGCGAAAGGATTGTGTAAATGGAGGGAACCAACTGGACTCCTTTATAAGTGATTTTGGAAATATATGGTTTAAAGTCTACCAGACGTTACCTTTCGTTGCGCCTACACGGGCACTAAAGCAATTCGTGATAATATCCCGATTACATGGATGTTATAATGATGAACCCGTGAATGCTTACAACAGTTTAGGTAATCATTGAACACTATTATCTGTCACCAGAACCTCTAATTAATGGTGTCCCGGTGGATAAGCACTCGTGAAATGCAAATTGCTTAATCTATGGCCATTATTCATCACCGGGTATAAATATCTAGCCTGAACCTGTATGGACTTAATTTCTTAAAGGAAGTTGTCAGTGGAAATATATATTGAGAACTTTGCACATAAAGTACTCGGAGAACACGGTTCCTGCGTTTTAAGGGCAATGTTTATGTAATTGAAGATTTCATATCACTCAATCAAGCAGCAGCAACAGCTCTACATGAAGCTAAAGTACTTTATGTGCCTCATGTTGACCTCATTCCTTCGTCAAGTTTGTTAGAATCTTATGAAGGAGATGAGATCAGTGTCATCTATGACATTATTAGATAATATATTGCAAAATGTTGCACTATCTTCAATGCCGTCTCTGATTTTTTTTTCCTTTCCTTCCATTTTACTTATATGCTTTATACAATCAACTTCTGCACTCTTCATAACAGGCGTCTGCAGCTGGTGGCAAAGTAGGACAGTCAAATTATGGTGGGGGTGCATTCTACATGACTGTAAGTTTTTTCTCCTTGGTTTTTATATATCATACCACAATGTATTAAAATTCTTTCATACTTTACATTTGCATATCTTGCATAGTGTAGAAGCAGTTGGTCACTAAAAACTGAAATGACACAGGGAATTTATCTTATTGGATTCATTGCACTTATGGATAAACAATATATCTGATTTAGTTGAATTGTCTACACATACCTAAATATGTATGTCTTCTCATCTGATTTATGTGGCTGAAAGAGGTCCATAGTTATATCATATTTCCCTGTAAATCACAATTCAGTTTTTTAGCTTTGTCAAGTGGTTTATACATCGCACCTAAACGTTCTGCTTATTTTCTGACTCTAAATTTTCCAGAACCCTTCCAGTGTTCCACCAGCAATAAATTCTCGGTTGTCACCACTTCCTCCAGAACCTGCTGATTTTTACAATGAACATGGTGCTACTATTGATATCCCACTTGGTAATCTAAAGGTATTTCATGAAACTTATATAATTATCTACTTGATAGGTATTTCAGATTCTTTCATCTAAAAAATTCATTTTTTTCTCAGGACCTAAAAATGAAGGAGAAGGAATTGCAGGCAAAAGAGGCTGAACTGAAGAAAAGAGAACAAGTATGGTTGTGACTAACACTAATTTTGCATTTTGTGCAGTTAATAGAAGAATTTAGTTTACTTGGGTGGCGGAATTGCTGGTCATTTTCCTCTTATACATATGTTGTCAATTTTACCTTTCAAATTGTTGGCGGTTGTATGTAATTATCTCAAGTTTATTGGGCTCTTCACAACTCATGACACCTTGATTTTCTTAAAGTTTAGGCAATAGTTGTCTTGATGCATTTCTAGCAGGTATTATTCCATGTGTTCATCTCATGGACCATGAGATCTTTTCCTAAGTAAAGAAACATAAATATTGAAAGGAAGTAGACTCAGAGGTGTCTCATGTATCCCAGGTGGCACATCATGTGAATTTCCATAAATGTCAAAAATTTTCAGTTGTCTTTTGGCTTCTTAAGTGCACTATTTTTCGTCTCAATCATCCTACTCACCCATGTCTTTCAGGAACCATAGCTGTATGACTCCTGAAGCATTTAGTGTCATACACTATAAAGAAATATAAGTGAACACAACATCAGTCCTGATGGGTATCAAGAGGAAGATTCTGAAAGGACCTTGGTTGGTTGTTGTCTCTATGGCAAAGGATGACATAGAGGGCAACACCTGAGTGAAATATTCTTATATTTTTATTTTTGATGATATTTCTCAAGGCTCTCGGTTTAAATTTCTTGGTTCAATTATTCAAAATATGGAAAATGTGATGATGATGATGATGTTAATCATATGACTTAAACATGATGGATAGCTGGAGTTTGACTACTAGGATTCTACATAATTGTAAGATTTCATGAAAGTTGAAAAAATTTATCGTAGTACTATAAGACCTACAATGTTGTATGATAGTGAATGTCGGACAATAAGGAAAAAAACATGCTTCCAAAAGAAGTGCTACTGAAATGAGAATGCTAATATGTATGTGTGGTCATATTAAATTAGATAGAATATATATATATATCTAGATAGAATATGAAAGTGACAACTATAGTAGACAAATTGTAAACATGGAGATTGAGATGTGTTGGACATATTAAATATTTTTTTGACACGAGGAAGTTTCAATTAGATAATAAAAATAAAAAAGACGCAATAGACCTAACTTGACTTGGAGGGGAGTAATTCAATATGATTTAGATGATTCAAATATCTTTGAATAAATGACTCAAAATTTAGTGGAGAAAAATAATCCATATGGTTGACTCCAAATAATTTGGGACTAAAGTTTGAGCTGAGTTGAGTTTTTGACGATGGCATTAGTTTTTGCATTAAATCACGTGTATGAAAATCTAAGTCCTTCAAAAGTGAAGTTTTTGAATTGGAATGAAATAGAACAATTGAGATTACTCCATAATCTTTTGATTGCCATGGATAGGCCATATCGACTGGTTGGAATAGGTGGATCCCTATATTGAGGAACTAGACCAGTATAGCTGAGGAAAAACCTAGACTGGTTGTTCATGATATATAGACACTGCTATCAGATATTACTCTGTCATCAGTCAAGCTAAGAAGCAAATCTAGCTATGGTTGCTCAAGCATAGATTGCATATGATATGAGTAAGTGAATGTAAACAAACCAAGAGGTAGTTCATCAAGGCATTTTCACCTGGCTGTCATGATTTCTGAGAGTCGCTTTTATTAAATAATTCCTGGCACCTTATGTGGCAAGGTTGATGATAACTATCTTTTTACTGGTGTCATGATCGGCAGAATTGGCCACGGACAACCTGCTTTCACATTGTGGGATCAATCCTGAGCCTGGACCACCCAACCCTAGCTTAGGATCGGTGATAATCGGTTAATTCTGTGCCTTACTTGGGCTGAGTTGGACTGGGTCACAGCTGAGTTGGGCCAAGTCAGGTCAGAATCAAGACTGTTGGACGATTCTTGGCTCTGAAGGTTGTGCTATTTTTATTTGTTAAAGTACTTCTCCAAGGTATTTGAGTGATTTCAAATTACTCCAAGGGTTATTCTCATTTAGCTCTTTCTTTATTCTCATATGCACCTCCATGAGTTTACGGAATCTTCAATGACACTACTTTCTCTCTCTTACTCGTTATTGTATATTTTTAGTTAATTGTATGCATCATACTCAACTTTCTTTAGCACCTTGTAGGAGATAAAGCGAAGGGAGGATGCTGCAGCCCGTGGTACCTATGTGTCTTTGACATTGTCTTCTTTTTCAAGCCATAAGTACAATGTTATTTGATGTCCCTCTTATGCCTTGCAGCTGGAATTGTTATAGAGGAAAAAAATTGGCCATCATTTTTTCCTATTATACATCATGATATTGGAAGTGAAATCCCTGTTCACCTACAGAAGTTGCAGTATTTTGCATTTGCTTCCTTGTTAGGTACTCTGCCATTTTTATCATAATTTTTGTTCAGATTTTCTTATGCATGTTTTACATATTCATTCACGAAGTTCAAACTAAGTATTATTTCTATGTGATGCTGCTTCAGTTTCTTGAGAACTTTGGGTGTGTATATATTTCCTTGAGATAGGATGTGGCGATATTTTTATGGGACAGTACATCCACGCATGATTTTGATTGTGGTATCTAGTATGTATAGAAAAAGAAATTCACCAATTATTTTTCTAGTGGATGCGTGAATAATGGACCCCATTTGAAGTATTGAGGTAGCTGCATTTTCTTTGTTAAATATAGCTGCTGTAGATTAACTCTGGATGTCTTGCAGGATTGACTGCTTGTCTTTTCTGGAACATCATAGCAGTCACAGCCGCTTGGATTGGTGGACAAGGTATATGTCATATATAGTGATCTCACTCACTTCCTAAGAGGGAATTGCTCAGATGTTCCTATCGTCATCTTAATAGTTCTTCTGCCATGTTTTACCGGTTACCTAAAATCCCAACAATTTTTTTTATTGATTTCATTTTAACAATGATTGTGATATAGGAGTTACAATATGGTTGCTTGCTATCATATACTTCGTATCTGGTGTACCTGGAGCTTATGTTTTGTGGTATCGTCCTCTTTATCGGGCAATGAGGTGATGAAAGTTGTCATTTTATTTTAGGTGGAAGGTTCTCTCTGTGTATCACTTGAATAGAAATCAACATCAGTTTCTGTTATTTTACTTTTTCATGTGATGTTGACAGTATTTGACAAAATTTCCTATCATTGTAGGACTGATAGTGCTCTTAAATTTGGATGGTTCTTTTTGTTCTACGTGGTAAATTTTCATCCCCCTTTTTTATCTTAATCAGTACTTGTAAAATAACATGGGTCGTTAATTATCCTTCCGTGTCATTCTTAGCTTCATATATGCTTCGTTGTCTATGCTGCTGTGGCTCCCCCCATTATATTCAAGGGAAAATCACTGGCGTAAGTTTATACTACCCTTCTATTTTTTCCTTGTTTTGCTAGTGTCAAAAGAAAGATCACATAGGATAGACATTCGTATCCTTTTCTGCATATGTAATGATAATCTCACATGAAGATCGATCTTTATGCTCACCCTTTCTTGTGGAGTATAATGCATTTGTTTATTCACGGCATTTTCTAACATTGTTGTGCTTGGATGCAGTGGCTTGTTTCCTGCAATAGATGTTGGCAGTGACCATGTCTTAGTTGGGGTACGTGGCATATTCATCATGAGCTAAAATAGAGATATTTCTCTGTATTTCTATCCGAAACTAAGTGCAACTTTTTACCGTTCACATTTAACTTTTGAATTGGCATTTTGGTGGATGTAAGCGTTAGGAATTATGCTCTTCTCTGCTAATGTTTTGATCACTTTGACTTGGGAGCTTATGTTTTTATAACTTTTTTTAGACATTTTTACTTTTTTAAATGGTGAGATGAATGTTGAATCTAGATAAGATCTGTACTATAAGTTAGATAAATGATTCAATCACCTCATTTCCACATGCATCATAACATAGTAAACCAACTATTTTTCCATCTTTTGCAGGTATTCTATTTTATAGGCTTTGGATTCTTCTGCATTGAGTCACTGCTCAGCATATGGGTCATACAGGTTAGTAATTTGTAATTTACTTGCGAGTTTCTTTCTCTCTTTGCGTTAGTTTTTGTTGAAAGTTGAAACGGCTTCAATCGAACCTCAAACAGGCAAATGTTTTCTTTTAGAAGTTTACGAAATGTGAGTAGACATTTTCATCCGTAGTCTAGAAATGATGAGAAGGAATACCCTTATCTGTGGGGTCATCTTTCTTAAGGAGGAGGTGATGTCCGTGTGTTCTCAATACGGGCAGTGTGTAAGATGGGTTGACTCACTTGTCCTCACTCTTATGCCAAGTGATCGCACTAGGAAGTGGAGAGGTGCAACTGCAAACACAAAAGAAAAAGAACGTTATCTGCCCTCATTTCAGCTTTAACTTGGTTCAATCCTGCCTAACCAATGGGCATCCGAAAATGTGCAGCAAGTATACATGTACTTCAGGGGAACCGGAAAAGCTGCGGAGATGAAGCGCGAAGCTGCGCGTAGTGCTATGCGGGCGGCAATTTAATTCCCCAAGGTCTCTCGCAGCAAGTCCGGAAGATAACATGCATTAACGGGATCGTCAAATTTTGCGACGGAGAAGAGCAGACGCGGCGCTTCGTGCCTGGGGAGTGCGCTGATTGAATATAATTTACAGGCAAGCCCATATTGATATCTCTTACCCATTTTTTCCCTCTCTTTCTCTTCCTCGTTTACGAGTCTGTACGGTACAGCCTCGATGAAACTCATTCGATGGTCCCATTTAGGCTGCTGTCTTCTTCTGAGTTGTGATGTGCAACTGTGCTACTTGAATAACATCGCAATCTGATGGTCTGATGAAAATTTTCGTGGTCACACATGTTTAAGAGCCCACGTTCCTGCCAAGTGTTGATTGCTTTGCCGTAATTATATTGATGAATCGTTTCATGGTCCTACTTTCCGGTTGCTTTTTTTTTAACGTCTGCCGTCACGGGTGCTACCGTGTTCTTTGATTACCGGGCGAGAAGAACGCATACCCGTCTCTTTTGCGTTAATTCATATTATCATAAAGGCAAGGGCCTTTTGCCGTTTTTTCTCTGCTATCCACCTGACGTTATCATGGATGTGGCGGTGCCGGAGGACTGAGTAGCACCCCCGCACTTTGTCGGCGACGCTCTCTCTCTCTCTCTCTCGGTGAACAAGTCTCTTTATATCTTATATAATCACCTGGACACATCTGAGATGGCGATAAATTCGATTATAAAACGTTACCTAACTTGTGGGAGGAATTTATATATATATATATATATATTTAATGTGTCACAAGTTATTAGTTATTTGTTTTTACTTAAATTAGATCAATATATGACATACGGTAAGAATATCATGGTGTTATCCTATGTATACGATGTAGAAATGATTTAAAATAGACGTGAGCAGAGAAAAAAAATATGATTGATTCTAAATAATTTTAGATTAAAACTTAAGTTGAGTTAAATGCCTTAATGTGTAGTGTTCTTAATTAAATAAATACTAAATTACGAGAAATATCAGCACTCATGAAAAGGAAAATATTTTAAATTACTATTACTATTTTACCTATTTTATTTTCAAGACTGATCAAAAATCTAGGTCGACTCCAATGTAACAGGACAGTACCGTTATCGAACATCAAAATGGTCAAATGAGATTCGATGGAAAATGGCTGACATTGTCGAGAACAATGTGTCCCTCGAAGCCATCATCCGAGTTTTGATCACCTCAAATTTTTGATGGAGGAAATTTTCATAGTTTCCAATAGTGAAACCAAATGATGTCACGAAAGAAGAAATAAGAGTACATTTTAAATAACAACGTGATGTTGTTTCAGCTTTCCAAATTTGTTACTGAGTATGTGATAACTTACTACTGAGTCTTTGAAGACTTGTTATTGAGACTCACTACTAAAACTCTGAAGATCTGTTACCGAGTTTTTATTGACCTGCTATCAAGACTTCAATGACTTGTTATAGACCTTTTACAGACCCGCTATTGAGATTTTGAAAACCCATTGTTGACTTTATACTAACCCGCTATCGAGACTACAGACCCACTACCAAGGATTTGAATATTTACTATCACTCTCTATTGACTCGCTATCGAGACTGTGGATCTGTTATCTAGATTCTGAAAACCTATTATCAATCCTCTATTAATCTACTATTGAACAACATCAAATTCACTTTACATCCTCTTTATAATACATTCTCACTTATCAACCTATCCATTCCATTCTCTCTCTCTCTATATATATATATATGTATATTTATATATATGTACACCTGCCGGTTGCTGGTGCCGTCTCCGCTCAAGATAGTCTTTTGATGGCTAGCAAGACAAATCACAGGCCTCATCATCCTCCTTCCTCCCTCGACTTCCTCCGCACAGAAAAGAGATCATGGAGGAGCCACCATGTAGATGAGGAGTGACCAGGCGTTTACTGGCATCGCCTTCACCCATGGTGATCAAACTCCGGAAGGATATATAGCGGCGTCAAGAATACATTGGTATGGTGTCTCCTCAGCCACCGGCGACGTCTTCCACTAGCTAGCTCCACATGGAAATAGGAAGATCTGAGGGTCGACTGTTTCATTAGGGTTATTTGTGGAAAACTCCAAAACCTAAAGTGTAGATCACCTCAGGAGGGTGTCTGAGGCTGTAACTTCAAGTTCCTCACATAAATACCATCATTTAATTGATGATTTAATGACTTTCCAACTTTTGAGACATTAAATGATGTCATTTATGTGAGGGACCTAAGACTACAGCCTCAGGCACCCTCCTGAGGTGATCTGCACTCCAAAACCTAAGCATTGAGGTAACCAGGACTAGGCTTATAAACATGGGAATACTCTCTCCGGTACCCAATATGGGACTAAATCCTTCAACACTCTCCCTCTCGGCCAGCCACCACCGTTAGAGCCACGATAGGAATACACGGGGCAGGGCCGAGCAAAAATAGGAGGCGGACCAGCCGGAGCTCACCTGCTTTGATATCATGTGGAAAATCCCAAAACTTAGGCATTGAGGTAACCAGGACCAGACTTATAAACGTGGGAATACTCTCTCTGGTACCTAATATGGGACTAAATCCTTCAACACTCCCCCTCTCTGTTAGCCACCACTATCAGAGCCACGATAGGAATACACGGGACAAGGTCGAGTGAAAATAGGAGATGGACCCACCGGAGGGACAGAGCTCGAGTCCACCTGCTCTGATACCATGTAAAAAACTTCAAAACTTAAGCATTAAGGTAACCAGAACCAGACTCATAAATATAAGAATACTTCTTGCAGTACTTAATATGATATTAAATCCTTCAACATTATCAGCTTAATCTTGTGCGCGTCGCCTATATATGCAAGTCTACAGTGTGTATATACTTATAAATATATATATATATGTTGCTGAGTCAATCAAACAACATGTCAGCATCATCAAGAATATGACACGAAAGATTATAGCCAGACATGGCCTTAACTACTTACCTAATACCATCTTTGGTTATAAAATATTAAAAACGATACTATACAAATTTTGATGTTAATATTTCTATATAATAGAGTATAAATAACAAAATTAATTGATGCTAGCTAGCTAGCAGGTTGGATCATCATAGTTTAGCCGATTAATTGGGTAATAAGTTTGTACCAACAAAATTGATATGCTCAAAATAAATCAAATTTTGTGAAGAGATTAATTTGCATATAACCTTAGCAGGTTGATTAATTATTATACTGTCTGATGGAAGAATGAAAAGAAGTAGTTCTTTAAAGCTTTCGATAAGGTGGAAACCGCACTCATAACCAACCTTCGTTTCTCGGAATAAGAGGTATTAATAACTGGAATCATGCGATGTTAAAATTTGTCAAAATAAAATTTTTCCTAAGGTTGTCCACGGTTCCTCTTCCGAAGTATCTAAAAAAGAATACAATTTGCACTGATATTAAATTAAAGCTAGACATAAAAATTATATCAACATGAAATTACCGTTGTGCTGTTCTGGAATTCCTACTTGTTGTTATTACTAGTGTGGAACAAAAGAAACGTAACGTCTTAAGATCACTTATTTAACAGAAGTACATGTAAGCTGGAACATCAAATGGCGATAAAGGTGTGTACATGTTACGATTTGGTAGGCTTTTCCCCCCCTCAAGATATACTTTGACAAAGATTTCTTGGGAGGTCACTATATTTAAAATTAATGATCGGTCAACTTAATTTCTAGCAGCTGGTTTTAGTAGTCAGGATACAAAAATGATGTTTGAATGTGTAATCAGCCAATATTAGACATAAAAGAATCCACTCGATCGGATCAAGTGTTAATTTGTATACGTAAGGACGAAATGGGTTCCTAGTCAGAACAGAACCATTCTGCGCGGTTTCAGAAAAACTTTGTTTCTCATGTCTTCTGCAGATTTAAACCAAAAACAAATTGGAACAAGATAATTATAGAAAACAAAGAACCTCTAATTAAATACATCCAACGGCTAGATAATTAAATTAAGGTAAACTACCCGATCAATTTTAATGTTCAATCTGAACTCCCCCACCATGCACAGATGCTTCCCCACCGGCTAACCACCTCCTACCAGGCTCGCCTTGAAACGCCAACACGTACGGCTGCGCCGCCCACAGACGCGTCGAATCACCGGAAGGAAGCTTCTTCCCTTTTCCCCTTCTGGCGGCCTTCTCTCCGCCCCGCGCGCCCACAGCTCCTTCTCTCTGGCACGGCCCTTATATCTTCTTCCCCCCCACCCCACCTCGTAGAAGCTAAAGCTCCCCACCCCTACATCTCCAAGGCCTTCGGCTGTGCCTTCTTCCGGCTGGTATTCTTCTCCTGCTGCTGCTGATCTCCCTCCCTCCACGACGATGGTGTTCTTCTGCTTTCTGGTGGACCAGAGGAGAACGGTGAGGAGCTGCAAGCCGGCGGCGGGGACGTGCTCCAGGTGCGGGGGCAGCGCCAAGGTGGCGGACATGGAGACGGCCACCCGCTTCTGCTACGTGCCCGTCCACCGCCGCGCCTGGCGGGCCGTCGTCTGCAACTTCTGCGGCGCCGTCCTCAAGACATACCCGCACTGCGGGCGCCGCCGACGCCGCATGTGAACAGCGGCGGCAATCACTCGATCGAATGCGTACGTCTGATCGGCGGCCGGTCTTCTTCAACTCCAAGACGACGGATATCTATATATATTTCTTCTCGACTGATTCATCAGTTCATCCGCTAGCTAGCTAGCTAGCAGCGATCGTTTCTTTCTTCGTTAGTTTTCATGACCGGGACCGCTGTGTGGGCGTTAGATTTGAATCTGTCTGGAATATAAACACGTTGATATATATATATATGCTGATCACAGAGTTAACTCAGCTGCCATTTGATTCGACTTGATTAAAAAAATCTAAAATCTCGAATTTATTGCAAGAGCATAAAATTTTACTTATCCATGCATCTCCGAAAGCAAACAATTATAGCCGAACCCTTGCAATTTCGAGTGATTTGTCGATAAATTACTGTCGTTTTCAGAAATTTAATTTACTAAAGATCATCCGCCAAATTAGATACATGTCTGCTTGGTGCCATCATTACTGATTTTTAAAATTAATATTGATATAGATTTATTTAATTATTGATATTAACTTTAAAATCTGTAAAACCTATAAGGTATGAATTAGGATTAACGTTATTCCGTATCAATTTTTGGCTGCTAGCTAGCTAGTATTGGTTAAGCCTTCTTTATTCTTTGGTTGAGAATGAAGAATATTTAGGAGATAAACTTCGATTGATCTCCTGAATTTTAAGATAAATCAAGTTTATCTCTAAATTAATCCCATGCCAAACAGTATCGATCTATCCCCCAACTTTTTATAGCTTAATGCTTATTAATATATATATATATATGCATACGTACATATATATACATATTCTGCCTGATGCCACGGTGAAGAAGATCGAGGAAGAGACCACCTCTGACCTATTCTTAATGGGGTGCTCGTTGCATTTTATTTTTTATATGATTTCATGATAAAAAATACTTTCACACGTAGAAACATGAAAAAATTTAAAATTAGAAATTATAAAAATATAATGTTCGGCTAAACGTTATCATTTTAGAAATGACTATACCGTGTTTGGTTATGATTTTAAAAACGGGAATATAAATGAAGATTGACGTGCGTAGCCCATGAGCTGGGCTTGTCCGCGCCATTTACTGGGCCTGTGCACTGTTAAAAGATAATGGCCAATGTCTTTCTTTTTTCCTCTATCACGTGGAGGAGGGTAGAAAAACTTTTAAAATAAAAAATTGTAGAATATGTCAGACGCTTTTAAAATAAATTTTTGCTACATTTTTTAAAAATCAAAATAATAATTCTCGTTATGATGCAACCAAACACTCCATAAGTTGTGCAGATTATCAGTCCACAACTACCAAAGAAAGCGATTCACGTAGCTTGGCAGGGAAGTAAGTAATAGATAGATGCGTCACACCGATTCCGTCCCCGTCCGACGTGCAACGCACATGTGAATGCTGTTGCCGTGTGGCGTGTTCTCAGTCTGATGTCCCGCACTGCGCACCTTCATATCTATACCTATACAATAGAAGCGGGAGTAACTTTTTTTTCGTCAATATATCCCCCCCCACTTGGAACATCAACCTACATGCCCACCTTCATTCCGTTAAACCTGCACACCTCCCGTCCCGAGCGCCCGTAATCGGTGCGAGCAGATTTACTCCCGCCGTGTGCACCCACCTTCCTCCACTAAAACCTGCACACCTCCCGCCGCCTTTACTCCAGCCGCGACCGTTTTCCGTGAGCCAAGCCCTGTCTCTTCTCCGCCAAGGTTTGCAGTATTTGCGCGGCCGTTTTCTATCCTCCCCTCGCAAAAATCCTCGTCTGCATCCTGTTCCCTGCGCTGCCCTTCCTCCTTTTCCATCCCCTTCTCTATGCTCTAATGTCCACATGGCCCGTCGTCTCCATCGTCGTCCGTTACGAATCGTCGGCCATTTTCCGTCGTCGGGAGGGAGGGTTTTCAGAATAAAGGTATGAACATCCGATTCTTCTCCAGCTTTTCCTGTCATTACATCGCCTTCGCTATCATCTCTATATATTCGGTTCTTCTCCGGATTTTGTCCCACTTGTTTTGAACAATTCTGAGTGCCATGCAAGTAAGCTCTCAATCCAGTTAACCTTGTTGTTTCTTCTTTACTACTAAGCTTTTCTTCCATTTCCCGCAGGACTTGAAGAAGGGCAAACGCTTCGGAACATGATTGTTCGTATCTCGTGGGATACTTCACAAGGTACTTATGAAATGTCTTCGATGACTTTCCCTTTACATATGTTGTTTTTTTTTCATGTTCTGTCAACATTTACTTTCCATGGATTCAGGTTTGTTGCACTTTTATTACATATGTTGCCCGTTATTTTGAAATCTTTGTAATTTTTAGATTTCAGTATTTAGTAAATTTTGTAGAACTTGTTGAATTTTAGATCTATGTTTTATCCACCTTCTGGCTACATATTTCAATTTCATTGTGGATCTGATTTGTCAATCTTCATATTTGCAGTTTTCTCCAAATTTTTGTAATTTTCATATTTTAGTAATTTGTAAATTTTGTAGAACTTGTTGAATTTCTGATCTATGTTTTATCTACCTTCTGGTTATACACATTTGTATTCCTTGGTTCTAATTTAGGAAATTTCAGTTTCTAATACCCATGATCTATTGTCCTTTTAGATTTGTTCTTTTCTTTTGGATAATCATATGCAAGTACCGATTTTTTTGGTTTGATGTCTAAGGGTCCCACTTCTTATTTTGTCTTATTAGCATTGGATACTTTGTTGAAGTTTTTTATATCAGATGAATTTTTCTTGCTTGGGAATTTTTTGTTTCAAAATTGAGATCTGAGCAATATTTCATTATATGCTAAATTTGGTTTTGGTATTTATGGATTTGGACTTTGAGAATTGGACTTTAAGGGTTTAAGCTTGATTTCATTTTTAGATGACTTTGATTTACGTCCTTGGTGGTTTACCATGCACATTTGATGCTTTAGATTTTTTGGATCAAATATATAAAACATTCTTTTCTCTTTTGATATCTCCAAAATGGTGAATCTCATTTTTAGAGATTGGGTAGATAGAGAATCGGAATTTCCTATTTTGTATTATGAGAAGGCAAAAGAAAGAGAGAAGAAAACAAGGTACATTTTCCTTTGAATATTTGGGTGTTTAAGGTCAATCTTAGAAAATGTAGTTTGGAGAATCTTCCTCGTTCCTACATATATGAATACTGGTATCTTTTCAATGAAATTGTTGAAACTTGAAAGAATTCCAATATTTGACTACTTCTTGCAGCATTAACTATTTCCTGCATTATCAAAAATACTTGAGACAAGTGCCTTGCCCCCTCTTATCACCTTATCTTGTCAAGCCTTTATTCCCTAGCATTTATAGTCTTTTCTCTTCAAAATAATAAGATAATATACTATGTTTGTAATTTTACTAAATTACTATAAAAATTGTGGGATTTGCATAATAATCATTTCTTAGTAATAAAAATGTACAATTTTATTTGTTGTATAGCACTTGCAATTTGGACAATGCATGGATGCAAAAATAACCATCAGGCTCAGAATTAATAAGGCTGACTCAATTTGGTCCTGAATTTGGTTCCTGTTTTCCAGTGGATCCACCAACATCAGGACAATGCATGGATAACCCAAGGGCAAGCATTGGTTGTATATATCAAGTGTTACATGTCTTGGTTTGACAGTGCAACTCCAGAAAAAGGCCACATTTCGTAGCTTCCCAAAGCACTCTTGCATCACGTGCCCTTTGACCCAACCACCAAAGTGCTTCTAAGAGAGCATTGTAAAATCGTAACCCTTGTCTACAACCCTTAGAGTTAAATTTGTCAAACACATACACAACCATTTGCCAATTTGATTTGTCATCGTATTCCCCCTTGATCATTGACCCAATCACTTGATGTGTGTTGGATGTTCTACTTCTTTTCATTTTCTCCAACAACTCATAAACATCATCCCACCTGATAACTTGGGTAAATGTCAGATTTCCATGTAGATAAAAACAAAAATCGGGTATACTTTAAAGGGTTCAGACAGTTAATAGAAAATAAGATCACTGTTATACCAGAAAATCATCCCAATATAGTAGAACCTATACAACTAGAAAAAGAATAAGAGTATTCTAAAATAAATTTGAGGATATCTCCCTTGGTTGTATGAAATTGCATGAGAATAATTACTAAAGGAAGTAAGGAGAAAGCAATCAGCTTTCTAAACTTCTTTTGATCACCATAGAAAACAATATATAGATAGATATATAACTGCCTTCTTTTGTCCACAATTTATATTATCTGTTGATGTTATTTTGTGTGTGTGTGTGGTAACTGAGGTGGTACATGTATCAAACTGCTAAGTCAAGATCTTCTCTGAAAAAGAATTATGAATCTAAAAAATTATCTTGGTATTAGGAGGCTGTTACGCAAGGCTTCTAGATAGAGCAAGGTTAGAGAGGTTGGAATAGGAGGAAATGCAAAAGATGGTTAACAGATCAGAAAGAAGGGTGTGCAGGTAAGAGGAGGGGGGAGCAATAAGAAACAAAAATTTAACTGTACTAAGAGAGAATCATACAAGAAATGATAGCAGTAAACAAGGAGATAGATGCAAAAAAGAAAGAAAATGCTACAAGAGCTTTGTAAGGGGCATTTGGTAATTGAATGTGCGAACTAGGGGTGAAAGGAGACAAGCTAAGCATGCTGCTGCTCGAGCTACGCTTGTTAATTTTTATTATTAGCTCAAACTTAGCTCGATGTTCGACAAGCACAAGGTTCATGTTTGAGCTCAACTAATAAAGGAGATTAACTCAAGCTTGGTCCTATCTTGACTTGGATCTTGGTCCAAGTTCATTTGTGAAGCTCAAGCTCAATTTAAACACAAGTTCAGGCAAGGTTCAAGGTTTTTTTTTCCTTGTATCACATCTGACATTTGGTGCACCCCCATTAGTTATACATATGATGTCATCAGGATGAACACAGAAGGAGAAGAATATATAGAGGTAGCAGAAGTGTATAACATGCATGAATCTGATTTGATATATTTTTGTTTCAAAATCAATTGAATGGTGTTTTTGGGTATTCCAATGATTTTGAAATTTGAAGTTTAATTCTTGCCTGATGTAACTTCAATTTTGCATTTGGAAGTATGAGTCAACTCCATGCTCTCCAAGTTGGCTTTTCCTGGAGCACCATGCAATCTCACCAAGCGTACACACCTACCTTCCACTGCCAAATTAATCTTGAACCAATACAAAAAATCAACATGTAAAGTGTAATACTGAAGGATATGTGAAATCAGATAAAATAGTAACCATTAAGAATTGTGTATCAAGACTGTATTCAAAGAAATATGGGATCCCCTTTGCAAGGTTTCAAAAACCATTAAGATTTGCCATATTATCTTTTTAGCTTCTTTTAGATTCCTCTTCTCTCTCTCTCTCTCACCAAATCTTCCCTGCACATTAAGTTCATAAGATGCCAAATCCTCACTGCACATAAGTCCATAAGATGCTATAATAAATTTCAATTAGTTGTAATCTCTTTACAAACCCCCAAAACCCAAAACTTTCATGAAAAAAAATTGTTATTACAAGATCTCAACTCTCTGAAACAGCAAAATAGGCCACTACCCCTTCAAACACATGAAGGGGAGGGGGGGAGGAAATTGAATATAACAAATAGATTTTCATAAAATTAATATTACACAAAAGCAATCCATAATCTCAATGATGACAAGCTATTCAAAGAAGCTATATAAAGGGGTGAGTGAGGAATATATTTACAACATTTAATTTTTTCTGAGCAATTCAGATTCTGAATTGACAACATTAATGCGTTCACACTCAACCAAACGACTTTCCACTTGTCAAAAATTCTAAAGAGAAATAAAGTGGGATCTTCTTGCACTACAAATAAAAAAGGACAAGTTTTTTTGGTTCATGAAAGAATTCGAATAGGAATGACTAACAACATCTAGCCAAATTTCCATTCCAACCCAGCGGCATCACCGGGTCCCAATCAGCCACACTGCTCTGATGTTATAAATATCTAAATTACACATTGAAATAGGCAATTTTGGCTATTGCTTAAAACATATAGACTTATCTTAACTTCTCAATTCATCTTTTGCATTCACTTATTTATTACATTTTAAATCTTCCTGCAAACTATAAGCAAAACCAAGTAAAATTCAGCCCCTTACGAGGATTTCATATGTAAAGCAGCAAGTAATTCGGTTCTCTTGATCATTAGTATACATATATTAAGGGCTCGTTTCCCTAGAAAATAGTAAGAGCATGGAAACTTGGTCTACACCAATGGTTGTTATTCATGTTAATATGCACAATGAGATTCTTAGTATGAGGTTGCATCGTGTGCTTATTCTCGGTATTTCTCATTGGAGGTCAGCACTGCAATTTAACAAGGTCCATCCCTTTTCCCTTTGCTCCATCACGTAACATTTTCTGCTCCTCCACCTCCATCACATCCCCCTTCAACACCCCCAAGGTTCTTCTAGCTTGGGTTGTATTCAAGATTAGCTGTAAAGGGTAGTGGCCATCCCTTCGCAGATATCAAGGCCATAAAAAGTTCAAGGCACACAATTTAGTCCGTTGATCCCATCATTTATCATCGTGCTATACAATATTTCCGGCAAGTCAAGATTATTTTGAAAAAAAGATAAATTAATTATATCATTACGAGGGTTACCACAAATAGTAAGGATATTTGAAATTCTCATCAGAAATATCCAGCAGTTTTTCATGTTGCATGTTGTCAAAGCAACTTGGAATAAAAACCTATTACACCAATTTCATTCTGCCTAATTCCACTCTCCCATTAAGAAGCAAAACAATTTATCCTTACTTGGGTATTTGCCATATGGAAATCTGGATTCTACGAATACAACAAAAAAATGGAGAATAAAGTCATACATGTTATATTTTTATATATGTACTACGCTGTTAATATTGATCTACTAAATGTAATAATATAATAACTTATGATATAATAAAACTAGATTACATAATTTATCAATTTGTTTATATAAAATCATCTGAGCATCAAACATATGAAATAAAATATAATATTTTTAAAATCTTTCCAATATCTTTTTTTTTCATTATTTCGATCAATTGCCATGTCTTAAGAATGCAAGATTTTTGAAATCTGGACAACTCCTGCCAAAACTATCAGGTCCAGTTTTATTTTTTTATTTGTTGTAGTTTTTATCATTATTTTGTACCCTCTAATTTCTCTTCATGTTTTTCTCTCAGGAGTCTGGCACTTCGAGACCAGATGCTTCTCCAGGAGGAAGGCAATGGTGTTGCTTGAGGTCGAGGAGAGAAGGGTAGAGGAGTCTTGGCACTGTTTGTTGGGTTTCAGCGTTCTCTGTGGGTGTTCTCTTGTGCTGGCCGTTTGTTGGGTGATATTTCCTTGTAATGTCTATTTCTATCTCATGTCGGATGTGGCTGTGACGAATCTGCCCCGTAGAATAGAATGTAATCAAACTCTCGGAAATTGGTAAAGAACAAGAAGTTTGATTTCTTTTTGGTTATGAAGTGCTGTTGCAATACATTACGATGACAACAACCAGACTGTAATAAGTTGTGTGCTTATTATTCTCTCGTACGTACATGCATATATATGTACGCGCGCTTGTACGGAATTTTCCCAGCCGGCCGTTCCTTGCGGGCTTAATTTGAACCTAGAAATTAATTAACTTGGAATTGGAAAGTGATCCTAATGTGACGGTGAGCTTTCCGGCCAACGATGGGATCTCCATCTCAGCAAATTTGGTTTTGAATGAATCTAATATAATCCAATTTGTCTAAATTTAGATCTAGATTAAGCTTGAACGACCTGGATCGTCAAATGTGATGAAGTGAGACTTCAATTCATGTTATTTAGACTACATATACCCTTGTAAATTTTAAATGTCCTAACATGTCCAAAAAAATTTATTTCTAACAAATAATTTCTTGGTGCATACAAATTATTTTTATATAATTTTATGACAAAATTTACATAATAAAATATTATATAAGATATAAAACTACATAAAAGACATGTCATGTTTCGTGATTTATGAAGATGAAAAGGAAGAGCATCATAGCAAAACTTCAAAATATGCGAGGTTTACAAAGAAAATTTTACTTTCTTTTTATTTAACAAGAAAAAATGCCGGTGCAACCAAAAGTCATATGAACTATCTCTTTAAGAAAGATAATCTCAAACTCAAAGTCAAAGTAAAAATTACCAAGTTAAGATTTTGTAAGTTGTATAAAATTATAATTTTTTAACATGATAATTTTTACTTTATCCATTTAAGATTTTTTTAATATAAAATTGATAGCAAAGTGTATAAAATTTTAATATGTATACAAACACTCTCTAAATCTTCTCTTTCTGCGAAATATGACATTTGACATCAAATATTTATTTAAAATGAGTTATGTATATATATTTATATTGGTACATGTGTGTAGCACGTTTTTCTGACTAGATAAATACGCCCACATCCCGAAAATTTGGTACGGGGATAACCTAGGGATAAATCTGGGTTATCCCCTAAATTTTGGGGATAACCCAAGTTTATCCCCAAAATTTTATGGTACCAAACATGCCCTAAGTTACTTATCAGAAATGCATGGTCTTTATTGTTGCAACTGATCATAACAATGCCCATATTGTTATTTATATGGGCTTTTTTAGGTTTATTGTTGAAATTTTTGATTTATTCAGTTTATTTTATTTTCTTAATTTACTTGGCTATTAATAAGGTTTTTATCTTGGAAAGCTCATTTTAAGTGTTTTAATTATCTGAAAATTATGTTTTGAGTTATTTTGAGTCTAAAATTTTTATGGTTGACTATTTGACCAGAGTTTTCATTTTTTAAATTTATTTAATTATTTTCATTTTTTTAAAAATCTATGGGTATTTTGGAAGTTTCCCATTAAACCAACAATGCACGGAATTCAAAATTTTCTTTTCTTGGAAGATTTTGATACAATTACATGGGTGGGAGTCAATCTTGGAATTTTTGCATCTGGAGTTTTGAAATTTGCATATATATTAATTTAAATTTTTTAAAGAATAATATTATCAAATATTTGAATAGTTTTGTGATTGCTCAGCGAGTGGAGATAGTTGTGATGGCGCACATCGTATCTTTCTCTTGGATGGTGGAAGACGGGTGAAGATAAGTCGTTGGTCTTCGCTCTCTCAAGTTGGATGATATGGCTTATTTGTGACTGCGGCGGACGGAGTGACTTTATAATGCATGATATACGTAAATTGCTGATTAATCTGACAAGGTTCAGTTCTCTGTCACTCCTCATAGGATATAAAAGATTAATCCTAGAGTTTGTTATATATTACTCATGACACGCCGATCTCAACTTCGGCAGTTGCACATACAACATTTTGTTTGTCGAGATTGTTTGTCACATTTCTCTATTTTAATGATTTTTCTGTTTAAAAAAGTTCTTATTTACTTGAAGAAAAATAATAGATAAATTTATCAATACAAAATTGATGACACTTTATATTATATATGTATAATTTAAAATTATTTTTTAATTTATCTGTATACATATTATATATACGTGAGTGTGAATTCTCTCGAGAAAGAGAATCATTTCATATTTCATTCTCTCTAACAAAAATGAAAGGAGAAAGATATTAAATTGTTCGTTTACGCGAGGAGATTGAAAAGATCCTCTACTAAAGTATGCCTTCGTTGACCGGCTGCACTGAGCAGAGAGAGACTCTTCCAATATTGCGGGGCAGCTGGCTGAATGGAGTAAATGCTGCGTCGGTCAATTAATCAATCTTGTACGTGTACGAGCCCCTCTGGACGATCGAGCATGGTGAAGATGCCTATACTCTCTTTTTTCTTTTTTTTTTGGGTAAACAAGATGATAGCCCTTGTGTCATTGTGTATGTATAAATATAAATATAAATATATATATGGCCGGCCAAGGAAGAGGGAAAGATACATGATCAGAGAGATGAATGTGATGGCGAGATCCTCAAGCCGTGCAGTCGGAGGAGGATACATATTGGCGTTCCGACAATTTAGAATATTCAAGTGATTCCTAGCGGTTAATTAAAAGGTTAATATGCGCACACGGTAATGAGTAATATTGTGGGGAGATGGTATCGATTTTCTTAATAACTCACCTTAATAATGTTATCTGTAATTATTTTTATTTATTTATTTTTACAAAATTTATTGGAATCTGACGGGTTCAAAGATTTTTTTTTTTTTTTTTGAACAACATCATCACAGACTATTTCATTTATAGTAGAACAAAGTACATGAAGGATAATACAATCACTAGACCCAAGAGAGTAGGACAGACGATCAAACTGCGAACAGTCAAAGTTCTAACATCATATATCTTTTCAAGAAGGCTCAAACATAACCACATAGCGACCGGCACGTAAAAATGCTCGTAAAGTCGCATGGCAAGTAAGGGGACTCCATCAGAGGAGTTTGATGATTGCCAAGAGACCGGAGGATCACACCAAATAGATGTGGAAGTCGCCCAAGTCATCGGTCTCGAAAGGAGTAGCGTGGCTACGAAGAGAACCAGAAAAGATGATATAAAAGAACTCGACTGCAAGACAACAAACACACGAAGAAAACCTAAGAAAATAAAGAGACATAGATACGTCGAACTCCACACCTCCGGCACTATAAACAGAGACAAAAAGCTTAAACACATGTTTAAGCAAAACGCCGGAGAGGGAGAGTGGGAGGGACCCGAACAAAAACAACTTCAAAACAGCAAAAGAGACGAGGAGATTCTCGGCTAGGATTTCACCGCGGGCAAAAAGGTTGCCGGAGCCGATGAGTCGCGAGGGAGACTGCTGGCACCGCGTCTAGGAGGCCGCTGTGTGGGAGTCGCCGCGGCAAAGAAGTCCGCCGCGAAGGGTTCGCGGTGAGGGTGTCGCCGCCGCGGGCCGCTGCAAGGGTTTCGCCGCCGCTGCGAGGGAGCCTTGGAGTGGTATACGGTGAGGACGCCAATATGCTTCCGCCGAGAGCGCCGATGGCCGACAGAGCTCACTGGGGCTTCCTCCGGAGGCTTCGCCGCAACGCCGATGGGCTGACGGTGGAGGGTTCCGGCGAAGACGCCGAGAGCGCCGACGGCCGACGGCTGGGGCTTCCTCCGGAAGCTTCGCCGCAGCGCCGCAGCGCCGATGGGCTGACGGGGGAGGGTTCCGGCGAGGACGCCGAGATCGCCGGTGAGCCGACGGGGAGAGGGTTCCGGCAAGGACGCCGAGAGCGCCGACGGCCGACGGCTGGGGCTTCCTCCGGAAGCTTCGCCGCAGCGCCGATGGGCTGACGGGGGAGGGTTCGGGCGAGGACGCCGAGAGCGCCGACGGCCGACGGCTGGGGCTTCCTGGGTTCGAAGATATACTTGCATGGTTTTCGCCGGTGGTTTGTCGACTGAGAAATATATATTAATCGTCGGACGATGGCTTGCATGCGGAAGGTGATCAGGGAGAGTACTGGTCACGCGCGACGGCTATATATATATATATGCTCTCTTCAATTAATATTGCTGTTCTTCTGGGGGCACACCCCACCACGTACGTACCAACAACTATATATATTCGACCGGCTGCTCCCCTACCTTTCTTTCTGTTGGGAAAAATTGATCATATATATTCTAAAATTAATTACATATATATATATATGTATGTGCATATGACAACATATTCGAAATCATCCGGACCCGATCTCTCTCTCTCTCTCTCTCTCTCTCTCTCTCTCTCTCTCTCAACTTCAACCGTGTAATTCTGTGATTTATAAAGATTGATATCAGATATTAATTTATCTATCCCTAATTATCTATCCCTAATTATTTTGGGATGGCAGCGCGTAGCTAGGATATATATAAAAATATATATATATATCATCTCTCTCATGGGCTTAGGGCAGTAAACAACAGGTGATGTAGGTATTTGATTTTGATTCCAATAAAAATTAAGATATTTCAATTTTGATTTCGATAAATTTGGAGTCACTATATTCTTATTTCAATCTGAGTCCAATTACGTTATCGGAGTAGGAATTGAATTTAATAATTTTTAAAATACATATTAAATATTAATCTTTATTTAAAAATGAATCGATAATCAACATATAATCATTAAAATATGATATAACCACTTTAAAATCTTATCTTTTATCATCTTATATATCATATTTTATGATTGATTCAATTAATTAATTAATTAATATTTGTTTGTTTTTTATTGAAATCAGGTGCACGGAGACGGAATCAACTCATTCCAATTTTTATTTCAACAAGCCACCAAAATATTTGATTCTGATTTCTATTATTTGTTGGATACAAAACTGAGTTCTTAACCCATTAATTTTCATGGGAATGGAATGAAACAATTGGAATATTGGATTGAATTGAAACCCCCTGCACCTGCATGGGTGGGCTGCCACAGGAATAAACGCTGCTAGCTCCTCCTGGTGCGCGCGAGCAACTCTCAAATTTGGGAATATCCAATGATCAACAAGCGCACGGCCTAGCCAATCAATTCTTCTTGCCAAATTCAAAAGAATTTCAGAGATCGGTGCTGTGTTGAATTTCAGAGAATTCTTGACTATATATATATAGAGAGAGAGAGAGAGTTACTATATATCGACGTCTATTGTGTGAAAGAACTAATTTCAAGAATTTTGTATGGGTACGTGATTGTGAACCTTCGTATTTTGTCGTGACATCTCTTCTAATAAGGGCTTAACTCATAATTATTTTTTATATTATACATCTAGAAGGGCGGATTATGCTGCGGCCGTACGTACGCCACCAAGGCAAGACCCCGTGGGCCGTCTGATCAACAACAGCATGGTGAAATTTGATGCCCCGATCCAGTGGGCCGCAATGGGCCTAATCCCCGGTCCGTTCACGTGAACGCGTACGAGATATTTGTACCAGAGCCCCTCTCTCGAGTACGCGAGGACTTTCATAGAAAAGAAACTTCCACCACACCAATGTGTCGTCAGAGTTTTCCTCCGCGCACGAGCTCCCGGTGCACGAACGGACTCACTCGGTCGGAGTCGCCAAAGAAGATAGATCGCAGATAAGGGAAGCGTGACGTGGCAGCTTCTCGGATCCTTGGCTGCCTCCCCATTGGTGGACGACTAGCACCAGCAATCTCTGCCTCTCACGGCCGCCGGTGCCCCCCTCCCCTTACAAGCAAGCACTCCTCTCCTCCTCCCCCAGCCCAGAGAGCTCCGCAGAGAGAGCCGCTCCAGCAGGGAAGGGGAGAGAAGAAGATCGGGAGACCGGCGGAGATGGCGGCGACACCGATGGCAGCCTCCGCTCGCTCGGCCACCGTCCTCCGCCCGACCCGCTTCCTGGGTCAGACCAGGGGGCCGGCGAACCCCCTGAAGGACGTCGTCCCCATGGGCAGCGGCAAGTACACCATGGTGAGTTAATTAAGCAGGATCTCTCGTGGTGCAATGGCGACGCCCCGACCCTTCTTAATTATAAATATGCCTCTGTTGTTTTTCTCTCTGTGTAATGTGTATGCCTCCCTGCAGGCTAACGAGCTCTGGTACGGGCCCGACAGGGTGAAGTACCTCGGCCCCTTCTCGGCTCAGACGCCTTCCTATCTCACCGGAGAGTTCCCCGGGGACTACGGGTGGGACACGGCCGGACTGTCGGCCGATCCCGAGGCATTCGCCCGTAACAGGGCTCTCGAGGTGAGCAGCTTATGATTAATTAATTAATTGCCTGTGGTCTCCGGTCGTCGTCGGCGGCGGCGGGGAGGGCTAGCTAACTCGCGGTCTAGCTACGTATCCCCAGGTGATACACGGCCGGTGGGCTATGCTGGGCGCCCTGGGGTGCGTTACGCCGGAGGCGCTGGAGAAGTGGGTGAGGGTGGACTTCAAGGAGCCGGTGTGGTTCAAGGCCGGGGCGCAGATCTTCAGCGAGGGCGGGCTCGACTACCTGGGCAACCCCAACCTGGTGCACGCCCAGAGCATCCTGGCCGTGCTGGGCTGCCAGGTCATCCTCATGGGTCTGGTGGAGGGCTACCGCATCAACGGCCTCGACGGCGTCGGCGACGGCAACGACCTCTACCCCGGCGGCCGGTACTTCGACCCCCTCGGCCTCGCCGACGACCCGGCCACCTTCGCCGAGCTCAAGGTCAAGGAGATCAAGAACGGGCGGCTGGCCATGTTCTCCATGTTCGGCTTCTTCGTGCAGGCCATCGTCACCGGCAAGGGCCCCCTGGAGAACCTCTTCGACCACCTCGACAACCCCGTCGCCAACAACGCCTGGGTCTACGCCACCAAGTTCGTCCCCGGCTCTTAGAAGTTCTGGTCTGCACCACCACCTCCTCCTCCTCCTCCTGTATTGTATCAGTAGCTACCTACGGCAGCATATATACATAAAAAGTGTTTATCAGAGCGCAATATATGCAGCACATTAATGTAGATTACCTATCTCTAATCAAGGGTCCAGATTTGTCTCCAATATTGTGGTGAGATATGCAATGTGTTGTGTGGGTCGTCACATCATACCTCCATGAGTTGATACCTAAAAATAATAATCGTTAATCATAATATATACGATGCAGACGTATCGATCATTTGGGCGACTTAGTTCTCGCTCCCTGCAAATATATTGGTTTGTATGGTGCACGCATTTGTACTTCGTTATTATAAGCTTCTATGACTTCAGGCCCTGTTTTTTTTTTTTTTGAAGAAAATAGTACCACTACTATTCATATTAAACCAAGAAAGATACAAAGTTTGTACATCCACGGAGAGACAACGGTGGATACAACGGGGGGAATACTTGACCGAGTTAACAAAAGGTTATCTTGGAAACATAAATTTTCAAGAGATGACCAAACCACCTCGAGATGACCAATACACACGAGTGTGAACGTGGTCGGGTGGCAGATAAGAACTCCTTCATAAACAGGACTTCAGGCCCTGTTTGGTAAGTGTATTTAAGTCAATCTTGAGGTTGATAATATTAAAAGTGAGACTGTCAATGTCGATATTGAAATCATTGGTACAAATAAAACACCATGTGTATAATAAGTATCCACTTACATCAGTTTTGATTTGATACTATATTCTCTGCGGATATCAATTTTAAAATTGATGTAATATCATTTTTGATAATTTAAAACATTGAATATCATTTCTTAGCTCAGAGTTATACAGATTAAGTGACTCACATATTAACCCTACTTGCCACTAGGAGCTACACGAAATATTATAAATATTATAATTGTACAGAGAATGAAACAAAATACATCATACTGATACTTCAATGTAATTCTCACTAGATCCGTGGCCAACTTACCCTCTACCATGTTTTATGTACCCTACGAGATAGAATCCATAGAAACATGTTTTATGTACCCAATTCTTCCCATTGTATGTGATAAAATTACTAATCGTAAATTATCTTATTTCCTTTTCCCACAGTAAGCATACCGCTCAAGCTGTGCTAATCCTCGACAACGAATCATGACATATAAAAACTCGTTACCTCCTATAAAAATAATTACTTCCAAAGTTTTTAAGACCCATTCTCCTTTCCCCCAAGAATAAGCCCCACAAAGTAACTCAAAGTACTAAACCATCCTATGCGGCCTTCTCGCGAATGGAGTGATGCAACTAGGGTTGTAAACGGATCCGGATAAAATTCGGATCCGGTTCGAATTCGTATCCGGATAAGCGGATATTATCCGTTTAACTTGATCCGTCGGATAATATTTTTGGATTCGGATATTATCCGAATTTTAAACGGAGCAGATTCGGAATCACTAGATCCGCTCCGATTAAGATCCGGTTCGAACTGAGCCATTGGATGTAAGATCCAACGGTCCTCTTTAAACCACAATTTACACAACCCATCCATCTCACCCCCGAAATCCCTAGCCCCCCGATTCTCATCCCGCATCCTGGCAGCCTGCGGAGAGTCGGAGACGGCGACGGCGTCCCGAGGAGGCGAAGGCGAGCACCGCTGCACGAGGAGAGCACTCGGTGGACGGTGAGCATCGCCCTCCCGGCGACGGCTCCCTGCGGCTCCCCCTCCCTCCCGAGCCTCCCACGGATCGCCATCTCGCATCCCGGCGGCGGCAAGCAGAGTCGGAGACGGCGTCCCGAGCACGAGCAGCGAAGGCGAGCACGAGCAAGTGTGCGAGCATACCTCCCGTCCCGGCGGCGGCCACTCGGTGAGCCTCCCCTCCCGGCGACGGCTCCCTTTGTCCCGCATCGCCCTCCCTCCCGAGCCTCCCCCTCCCTCCGGCTCCCTGCATCCCTCCCGGCTCCCTCCCTCCCTCCCCCTCCCTCCGGCCCCCGCCCCCCTCCCCGCCGGCGGCTCCCCCCCCTCCCCGCCGGCGGGTCCCCCACCCCCGAGCATCCCCCCGCTGCTCCAGCCCCTCCTCCCGGCGGCTCCCCCTCCCTCCGAGCCTCCCCCTCCCCCCGCCGGCTCCCCCTCTGGCTCGGGCCCTCCTCCCGGCGGCTCCCCCTCCCCCCCGAGCATCCCCCTCCTCCTGGCGGCTCCCCCTCTGGCTCGGGCCCTCCTCCCGGCCCCCTCCCGGCGGCTCCCCCTCCCCCCGAGCATCCCCCTCCTCCCGGCGGCTCCCCTCCGGCTCGGGCCCTCCTCCCGGCCCCCTCCCGGCGGCTCCCCCTCCCCCCGAGCCTCCCTCCTCCCGGCGGCTCCCCCTCCGGCTCGGGCCCTCCTCCCGGCCCCCTCCCGGTGGCTCCCCCTCCCCCCGAGCGAGCATCCCCTCCCCCCGCGGGGCCACGCGCTCGGGCCTCCCGTCGAGAATCCCCCTCCCCCACAGTAAATCGAACCGGATATTATCCGTATTCGCTCCGTATTCGAGAGATATCCGATTGTGAAGATCCGCTCCGTATTCGAATTTAATTCGGAGCAAATATCCGATATCTGAATTAACCAACGGAGCGAATTCGGAAATGTCATATCCACTCCGTATCCGCTCCGTTTACAACCCTAGATGCAACCACGTTTCAATCGTACATTTCGGATAAACAAAATTCCTTCTTGCCAAAGACTTATATTTTATCTTATCAGCTAAAGGCTGCTCTGACAACAGAGCAGCCCAGGTGATTTGAGACAATGTAGTAATTATTTTGCTTGTTATTGCCTTTTAACTACGTCACCGTCCTTATCTTTGACGTCATTGTTCTCACGGTTAGCAAACTGATGCATATGCAACTGAGCTGGGCGAGAGAAAACGATGATAGAACGAAGTCAGTTATCTGTCGCCTGTATGGATAGTCATCACGCAAAAAACACCACACATGACCCAATTGACATATGCAGCAAGTAACAGACGAAGGCACTTGAAACAGTATCTTTCAACGCAACGGAAACTCGAGGAAGATTAAGAACCCTTGCAGCACCGTACAGACTCCCATATTGCCTTTTCCGTTTCATGTTTCTACAGGTTAGAATGTTTGTTATGCCATTGTGGAACCTGCAATGCAGCAGAAGCACCACTCTCCCATCAGCACATTTACAAAAGGGTCACGGCGCCACCAGTATGGCAAACATCCATATAACAGCCTCTTGTAGATGATCCATACAAGCCCCGATGCTTGCTTAAAGATTTCATTGGGAGGCATGTAAAAGGGGTGGGAAAAAAGATAGATATATACTACGCGTCGCTCAACCTTTGGTGTCAACTTTGTTCTCCAAGAAGGATGGTGAATCAGGAACTTCGCTTCCTAGAGATTCCTTCTTATCCGAGAAAAAGAATGAACAGTTCTGGAATGCATCAAGACTACTAGCTATCAAACGACTAAGACCACTCAAACTAGAACTCTCGCCCAAGAGAAAATCTTGAGCCTGATATCTTGTTGACGAAATATCCAGGTCTAGTGGGCCCAAAGAATCAGGCTGCAGTAAACCAAAGTCAAAATTAGTTAAAGACTAACCATCACAATCGATCGAGAATACATAGGATCTTGCTGAATGAAAAGATCCATACCCAACAAAAATCTACCATGTCCATATTCCTGGGTGAAGCAGACGCTTTATCAGGTGTTAACTCGTCACACAGAGGGTCAACTACAATATCTTCCTTTTCTGGCTCACCTAAAGGATCAACCACGGCACAGAAGTCCTACACAACGAAACATTTTAAATTTGCATGATCAATTAAAGAAGCTATCAAAACTGAATGGTTTGTCGGATATACCTTCAGAAAGATAGATGAGAAATTAGATGGTGGGTCTATGTTTTCTCGACTTGACGCTAAAACTTTATGAAATGAAAATTCATCACAAGTTTCTTCACCATCGAGTATGGATACAGGTGAAGCCCTTGGTAGTGGATTTAGCATATCCTGATGGCGAGATAGAAGCCCAGCGATAGCAGCATCAAATGAGTCACAACTCAAAGAGAGATGCTGGTTAGATGAAACACCTTGCCAAGGGGTATTGTCATTATCATCGTTGTAGGGATATGCAACACTAGAAACTTCTGACAACAAGTCCCCTATGCTGATATTGGTTAGACTATCAGCCCACTCCACCGCAGATGTAGGTACACCAACACTTGCTCTTACATTGTCCTACAAAAAGAAATGTGCAAGTTAGTAATGCACAAAAAAGGTCAAGAAAAAAAAATCTGAAACTTCGCCAAATAGGTCTTCCACGAGGGTAAAGAACATACCACATATTCCTGCTTATCTGCATCACTTATAACTTCTCTGTGATTGGGAGAACCATCTCTGTGCTGCAAAAACACATGTTTGTCTCTTAATTGCATTAGGTCATTGGAGATTGCAACGTTCACATCAGTAGTTGAAGGTACAACTGCTGTCCTCGATGATGAGAAGTTTTCACCACTTGGTGTGGGGCCTGTGGGCTGGTCAGTAATCTGATTAATAGGTGAACTAGGCCCTACCACAGAATCCAAGTCCATGGACATGTCAGAAGTGGAAGGAGTGGCACTCTCCAAGCCAACATTCTTAATTTGCCCAGGACCACTGGAACAAAGAGTTTCTGAAAGTTCTGAATTAGAGAACCAGCCATACCTTGAGAAATAGAATGACAGAATCAGGAAAATAAACACAATGCATTTAGAGATTATATTAAAAGCAGAAAAGCAAAAAACAAGCAAGTTAGAGAGACCTTAATCGAAAAATAGCAGGGCTTCCAACAGAGGCGTACACATCCCCTGCACTGGCATAATTATCCTTTAATGTCCATTTTGGATAGCTTGCAACACTGTCCTGCTGAATGCTATAAGGGAAAAGCATTAGTTCCCCAGATGCTACGCTGGAACTTCCCCATTTCCGGTTCAAATGTTCAAGAATTGATGATATTCTCTTACGAGCACTTAAGGTTAGCTCAAGATGGGGATTGCGATCTTCCTGTGAAGCAATAATATGTGAAAAAAATTTCCCCTCCATTTAGTCTCAAAGAATCTGCTCAAAATAATCATGATATATCCAGTAGAATGTGTGGCAACCGGCAACCCAGACAAACTATTAGACTAACACAAAGAACAGAAGCAAGAAAATGGAGATTATTTAGGAAGAAGGATACAAGCAAATGCAAAAAACTTGAAATTGACCAACAAGCTAAATATATGCCATTTAGAAGGTTCTACCTTTTCCAGAGCTTTTCTAGTCACTTCATCTATTGGGAACAATTGAAGCTTCAGCTTCACTGACTGCTGTGCGTTATTTTCTCCAGCTTGTTGCCGGGAGCAAAATCCTGTGGCTATAGCTCGATGGAAAGATTGAGCCACATCTCCAGAAAGGCAAGCCTGTTCATGCCCTGAAAATTGAATAAAATAAGGGTCTGTTTGGAACCCTGTAAATTGGGTCGCATGCACCGTGTTTTTTTGTGAAAAGTTTACCATAAAATCTATTTGGTTGCAGGTAAATGACTATCAACGTAAAGTAAGATGTGTTGACTACTTATAAATCGGGATTTTCGCATCCTCCAAAATGTGATGAATTCCATTTTCTAGAATGCTAATAGTCCTGATCTACAGTACTCATTCATTCGCTATTTAGATAGTGTAAAATAAAATAATATTGATATCTAGTTTCTACTTAAAAGTTTTAATTTGACATTTTTCTATCAATCAATAAAAAATTAATGTCACAGATAAATATAAAATAAAATATATCGAATTTTAAATTTTGTGAGAACAGATTGTGCTATAAATATTAATCATGTATATTAATAGAAAAAATTTATATTTAAAAATTAAGCTACTATATATTGAAAATATTTTCTAATGAATAAAGTATCTCTTACCTAATTTTTATTAAGGTGATGAAAAATTATTTTTAAATAAGTTAACAGAAGCTCGTATCAATACCAGCTATCATACATTACAATAGATATCAAGACGGTTAATTCACAAATAATTAAATAAAAGACATTACTCCTCGGAAAACTATTATCATGGGAACCAAATCACACGATCATGCCTTTTATTTCCCTGAAAACTAAATCCTACTTAATATGTTTTCATTGATTTTGCTTTTACATGGAACCAAACAGACCCTAAGTGCTGAAATGTCAATAAATGAGTTTAAAATAATATTCAGTTGCACTTTTATAGCAATTTGATTGTGTAGTCCCCCCCAAAAAAATAGAAATAGCACCCTGATGCTTTGGGTATTTCCATTTTGATCCCTCAAAACTTTTGGATATCAGATTTAGGTCTATCAAGAACTAAAATCTAACTTGTATATTCAAAACTAACTCACTGTAAGAGACTACATATAATTCTGTATAAGTTAAGGGAGTCAAAAAAGAAACACCCAGGATAAAGGAAGTAATTTCAAACTCCCTATGTCCCTTACGGATCACATGTAAATAACACTCATTTAATGTAAATTTAATGAAAGCCGAAGGGAAGAAAATGAGGGAGTAAGTTGGGATGGGTAATATTATCTCAAAGTAGTCATTTTAAGTATCTTGAATTAATTATTCAAAAAGATAGAGAATGTGATTATGTGAGGAGGATGTTAACCATAAGATTAAAACAAGATGGATGAAGTAGAGATTAACTACAAGAGTTCTATGTGATTGTAAGATTCTACTAAGTTGAAAATAAATTTCATACAACTATAGTTGGGTGTTTGGATACAAGTTTTGGCTCTTTTCTGTCTCAAAATAAAAAACAAGAGTTATATATGTATAGGTATGCATTTAGCTTTGTTTTTGTTAATCTCAAAAGAGATGCTTTCCTTTTATTCATCTCTCTCAAAATAAAAACAACGATGCACTAGTTTTGTTTTTAAGGAAAACATGAAGGGGGAAGTTATCATCTCCAAGAGATAATCATTACTGTTACTGAACACTCCTCAATAATTCTGAATAATTATGTCATTTTTGTCAAATGTCTTTGATGGGTATTCTTTAAATTCCAAGTTTTGTATTATTATGCACCATAGAATAACTTTCAAAATAAAAAATATTTAAAAAAGTTATATCCAATCACTCACCTACAATATCATATGGTAATAAATGTTGGATAACATTGGAGACAGATACTTCCAAACGAAGTGTTACTTAAATAGAATGTTAAGATGCATAAGTGGTCATATGATAATATTAGAGAAACTGTGGGAGCTACAAGAATTTTTGACAAATTGAAGGAATAGAGCTTGAGATGGTTTGAGCATATTAGCATAGACATAAGAAAGCTCCAGCCAGAAATGTAGAAAATGTCAAATAATTGAAACAAAAAAAAGATAAGGTAAAGCAAAATTAACTTGGAGAAAGATAATTCGATATGATTTAGATGATTTAAATATCTCTGAAAAAATAACTCAAAATCAACATAAGTGGAGAAAGAGAATCCATACAACCACCCTCAAATAATTTGAGATTAAGAGTTGAGTTGAGGTGAGGATGTACCGTCAACTGTGCGGGTGCTTTGGGGCAATACATCCAGTGCTTCTTGATGTAAAATACTCCTACTGTTGGATGTTCTCTCAAGATGCTCAGCAGCATCAGCAACCAAGGAAACCCCTGCGATTGCTGCTTTCTCCCACTTTTTATATGCTGTAGATGTAATACCACCTGCTGGACAATGTTAGAGAACATTCTGCAGAAAAATGGTAAAGTACTTTTTGGTTGTTTCTAAAAGAAATAAACATTGTTCTGTGGAGAAAAGTGGAAATCCAGTATAAACCTAAAAGAAATGAGAGAACTTTGAACACCAAGTATAGATATAAATAATCCCTTGCATATACACAGAGCATATGTATGATGTAATCACCTGCACGACGTTTCTGACTCACTGTCTTCACTGTAGATGCATCCCCCTTACATCCACTAACAGCAGCACTAACACCACGCTTTGTAGAGGGCCCTTTGGCATTGCCTAATTTCTGACTACTTTGACTTTCAACAAACACTAGTTTGACCATGTGCACATCTCCTGGAGGCTTGCTAAAAATTGATTCTCCAGTTAAGGGAATAGAGGAGCAATTGTCTCCCTGGAAAGGGCGTTTCCTTCTAGTCCTATTGCGATCCTTCAAAAGTTGCTGGGCCTTGTAAACCGAAGTGAACTTATAATCAAGATCAGCATGAATAAATCAAAACGCAACTTTTTAACTATCAATATGTAATTGAAAAAAAAAGAAAGTTAAAACTTAAAGGATGAAAATGATGCAAAGGGAGAGACCAACCAACGTCTCTATAAAGGTCTTAAACCGTCTAGGCTTCAAATGAAGTTTTGAAGCAGTACAACTATACTTTTCAAGTAACGACCACCTGAAAGAAAAGAAGACAAGTAAATGTCATGTCAGGAACTGAAAGAAAAGAAGACAAGTAAATGTCATGTCAGGAAATAGGTAGGTTTCTGAAAGAAGCATGAATTGTGGGATTGTACGATCTGCTCTGAAGCCATCCCCAACTAGCCTGGATTGGCTGAACCCAGGCAGATTCTAACCAATCCCAGCTAGTCCAGGCAGCACTGCACTGGGATTGGCACTGGCCAGTCCAGATGAACCTATCCTTCATTTCTTGGAAAGAAGGTAAAATAGTCAACTTATTGCAAATAGACACCTCCCAACAGTATATTTACATAACGGTGTAAAGATAAAAGGCACGATAATGGAGAGAAGAATACCAAATAATCTATAAACATCACCATGGTCCAAATGCTGCTGGCATTGCTTACCATCAATGTGACAATTCTTTAATTTTAGGAGGCATATGAGGAACAAGCTAACTTATCCTCGATGATTTCTGGGTCACATGTCAGCCAGGGCCAGAACGGCCTATCTGGTGGAAGATTGGGCTAGAATCAGCCAAAGGATCAGGACTGGCTAATCCTAGTTGACTATGGTCGATCCAGCTGGATCCAGACAAACATCGGGTGAAGTAACCCCCCCCTCAAAACGGCCATATGACATAGGATCGGGTCGGGACCTGCCCATCCCAATCCGGATTGGCTGACCTACAAGCCATGCAATTCATCATAGGTGGGGAGAATCAGATGAGATGTATTACCCAAAGATGTTAAAAATTAACTAAGATTTTTCATGGTCAAAATTTTTGCACATTGGCAACAAAGCAACAGGCATATAACCCCTCTAGAATCTAAATTAACCTACCATGCCTCAGATAATAATAAATTCCACTCATTTTACCAATTTACATATGATAATACACGTCAATTTTCCTTCACTTCCAACGTTGCATATACTCACAGAACCATAATGAATCAACAACCATGGTGAAACAGAAATGTAATTAGGTATGCAGCAAAAAAGAATAGTAATTATGGTGATTAGGTACAACTATCCAAATTTCTTAACTTTAGACTTGGAGAAAACTGCCTCATATTTCTTCAACTGATACATGGTAGGCACCATGCAACTTGCAATTCTCAATCTTTTAATTAGGGGTGGGCACAGTTCAATTTGGTCCGGTTTGGACCATTTTTTTCCAAACCAAACCAAAATGAATCAACCTCTCAAACCGAACCGAACCAAACTGATTTCAATTCGGTTTGGCTCGGTTTAAACCGAAAATGTATAAAAATATTTAAAATAATTATTTTTTACATATATATAATAATTTTTAAGTTAAAAATAATCAAAATAAATATTTTTATTATTATAAAACGTATACAAATATCATTTTTATTAATACTATAATAGTTTTTATAATTTTTTGATTAAATCGGTTTAAACGGTTTGGTTTGGTTTAAATCAGTTTGGAGAATTTCCAAACCGAACCAAACCGAAAGGGGTCCAAACCGAACCAAATGGGCTGGTTCGGTTTGGTTTCTCAGTTTGAACCATTTTGTGCCCACCCCTACTTTTAATAATGCTTGTTTCTTTCACCTATTTGGTCAATTAATTTTGTTGAAGATACCTCCTCTTATCTTGCCACTGCCAAAGGTGGAGGACGGGCTGGGCTCTCCCAGGGGTGGGGTTCCTATGGGGCCAAGTTCCCCATGCAAGGCACAACCGATGCTAAAAAAATTCCAATTCATTATCTGATTCAATGCGTCATATGGACTCTTATAAAGAGGAGCCATATTACAAAAAGAGACCCTTAAAGACCAATTTACAAGCATGTCCTTCAAGGACTAAAATTTAAAGAGGAACTCAAAAGGACTACGACTATTACAAGAAAATGCAGAAAATAAACTTTAACACAGTTAAATAAATGAAATAAGTACGCCGTCTTCTCAAGACTGGAACGATGCCATCTCCATATTTCCGATAGATCCAATCTCATCCTCATCAGCAAGTTTTCCTGCCATCACCCACAGCTATAGCAGAGGATGCATTGAATAAGTCCCAATTCTGCAAAATGTCTTTCCAAATCCCTGACAATTTGCTGCAGGTTCTAAAGTCACAAACCCAAGCACCATTATCCAGAACCCCATACTTAGAGGAGACAATCATGCACCAAAGAGTCATTCACTTGGTTAAGTCTCCCCTCTCCACAGCCACTTGGTAAGGAGAGCCTCGTTAACACTTTCCAATGGAAGTAGCCCAACTCCACCATCCTCTGCTCCTACAAACATGATTCCAACTAACTAAATGAAAACCTGTGTCTCCCTTACCCTGACTGAAAAAATTAGCTCTCAAGTTTAGGGCACATCCCTTGGAAAAAATTTTAGATGGAGAAGAAGTACAAGAAGGCTCTCCAACACACTCTTAGACAAAATCTAGTCATCCACCTCCCGCTAGCTGATAACATGTTACCTTTCCATCCTTGCAGTTTTCTATCAATCTTATCCACAGGAGGCTGCAACTCTTTATGTTTAATGGCCTTGACAGACAAAGGCAGTCCCAGGTACTGGAGAGCAAAAGAAGTCCACAGCATCTCAAATATCTGTCCTGGGCACTCTGCAATCGGCCCTTGCAGTTGTTTTTATGCAATTGGCGAACACGCTGTATTTTATATAGATGTTGCACCCTTCTGGCCTGTTCTCACCTTTAGCCCTTGCCTTTTCTTGTACCCTTTATGACGTCAACAAAGATTTTCTCCTCCCTTGTCTTATAGTACCATTTTATTTTACTTTTGTTTCTCACAAAATGAAACTTGGCCCAATTTCGATCACCTCAAATTCACTCTGGATAAGTGTTCCACACGGAAATATGAAAAGTATAAACAATACAAAGCATACAAAAGATATGTTACACACTTCAAACTAAAGCACCTCAAAGCAAAAATATGCTATCTAGACCCTTCCCCTAAAAAAATAGAAATAAAATTAGGAATGAGGCTTGTTCATTAGTCATAAATAGATCCATAAGTAATCAAATAAGTACCAACGAAGCATTGCTGCATTTGTGTCCTTCGAGTTCTTTGCATCAAGGCTAAACCCTGGGCCAAGCAGTTTGTTCATACGTCTCACAAGGCGATAATAATAATGCCTAACCTGTATAAAAACAAAACAGAAGTGAGCATAAGGAGATAGTTTACAAGAGGGATGAAAACAAGTAAATACCAGAAAAATTAATTCGAATTGTACAATTCTTAGAGACGAAATCATGATTATCAACAACCAAAAAATTTCAAGGACAAGTTTCCTCCATCAGGACAAGAACTTTTCCAATGACATAAAATTTAGATATCATCTAGACTTTGGTTTAACCAAATGAAAAACAGTTTTGAGGTATGCTTTGAAATAAAGTGAATAGAAAGAGGAACTCTGCTTCAAAATCCAAACAAACTTTCAGGATTTTGAAATAAATGTAAGTAGTCAGATGTGAGCATATGCAAAACTCTGAGTTGCAAAACTGCTTTTAGAAAGAAAAAAAATCATAATCAGTCTTTCCATTGCAGTTGCAACTGAAAACCGAACTTGAACCCTGTTAGTAAAATACATCATTAGAACATAGAATGGTGAAAGGAGGAAAGTAGCACTTAAATTTATCTTCCAGATACCAGATTGCCTCTAAAACGTGCATATGCCTAATTTCTTTTCTCCATTGAGACAATGACACAAGTCATGTAATACACAAACAGAAAAGGTGTTAATTTCCAAGACTGAGGAACCTATAAATAACTATTTCTTGCCAAATAAAAACTCTACTGTGGTCACATTATTGACTTGTGCAAATTAAACATAGAGAACATGCAATATCACTACTTAAATATAAGATATTATACCCCATAAAAGGAATGAAAAATTGAAACAAGAGAGTACCTGTTCTTTATTTTTGCTTTGAACTCGAGAAGTTATCTTCTCAAAATTCTGTACACATGAATTAGGAACTAATCATCCATAACAATTTACTAATTCGTAAGCAAAAAAAAAAAGTAGGATAGTGATTACCTTGCCAACTTGTCTTAATGCATTAAAAAAGCTTTCCTCTTCTTGGCGTGTCCAAGCAGCCCATTGCCGCGTTGGTTTTTTCACTGCATAAAAACAACACATAATCAATACACTGTTGTTTAGTCGTGTAAATGCTGACTTTTCGGTCTTGCATGTCCTAATTGATAAACACCAAATATAGGGATCAGGGCTGGATTCCGAAAAAATCAATATGTGCAATTCTTTTTTTCTTAAAAATCCAATAAAATAATAAATAAATAAAATAAATATTCACCAAACATCAATATATTCAGAAATTATTCAGATGCTAATTACTAAAGTGAGTTGATTACATAATCAAAAAACCAACTAGAAAATAACAATTAATAACAGCTTAGAAACAACAATAAAAAACAATAACTTTAAACAATGAAACTAAGATCATATTTAAAGAGGGAGAGAGCAAGAGATCTAGAGAGAGAGAGAGAGAGAAAGACTAATTGCTGGTGCTGCCACATCTGCAAGCCGGTCAAGTGAAAGAGGCCAATATTGATCACTCAAAAATGAACCTTAGAGGGAGAAGAAAGAACATTTACAGAAATAGAGATCTCTTGAGATGAGTTAGGGGTAAAAGAAGGGCATTGGCCCCTTTACAGAGCCTCTAAGGCCCTTACAGGCCAAAAGTTTGACTGTCCATTATAGTATGTCGGGTCTATAATACATGTTATTTTATGTGCTGTGATTATAAATGAGCATCATAGTGATTGAACTAATCACCAAATTGATGTGTATGCGACTGGATGAAGTGTGTGCATAGTTGTCAAGGCAGGTGCCTAGGCACCAAGGTGCTTTTGCGAGAGCGCCTTTTGAGTGATTGAACTAATCAACAAGCTGATGTGTATGCAACTAGGCGACTGGACGAAAGGGTATGCATAGTTGTCAAGGCGGGTGCCTAGGCACCAAGGCGCCTACCTAGGCACCCAAGGAGAACAAGGTGCCCGCTTAGGTGTCCAAGGTGCATGGGCTAGTCATCCTATGTCTTTATCCATGATTAAAAAAATTTCTTTCAAAAGACGTCCCCCACCCCCTCTCAATACCCCCCCCCCAAGAGACACCCATTTAATGATAGTGTGAACATATTAAATATTTTCACTATTACTTATACAATCACATATATTTAATATTTGTAATTATAAATATATATTATATGGTTAAAATTTATAAAGTTCTCTCTTAATTCTCTTCTCTCTCTCTCTCTCTCTCTCTCTCTCTCTCTCTCTCTCTCTCTCTCTCACTTAGTTTATCAAGATTAACTCTTTCCCAAAAAATATATACCCACAAATTTACATGTATGTACATACATAAACATACACATTCAATTAGAACTTATAGATATAATTATATTTATGTATATGTGTTTGTATGTACGAATAATATATAATATTAACATCTAATTATATATATGATTGTTTATATGTATATATTTATATACACATGTATATACATATATATAAATGTCTAATGATGCCGTCTTTACCTCCTAGGTCATGTTTAAGCAACCGCTTTGTTGACTAAGTGGAATCCACACCCTCCAACACTTTGGGTACCTTGTCACCCTGACAACTATAAGTGTATGAGTGGTTGATTGATATGACAAGATGATGAGGCTATTAGGTGAGAGTGGTCAGCATTGGACTTTGAATATTTTACAATATTTTATAATTTTTGTCCATGTTTTTCTTCATTTTTATAGATTGTTTAACTACTATGGATGTATAGCCTAATCTTTAGACGTTCGGGTTTCTTTTGAGGCAGTCACATTTTGTAAAATATATAGGTGAACTTCAAAATAGAATATTTAGGAAATCTGATTCGTAAAAGAGGGGGCTTATAAAGCTGCCCAACATGTATACAAGAAGAATGAAGACTGCTTTGAAGAAACCCTAGTTCAGTTGGGAGGTGTGATATATTCCCACCATATCCTCCTCTCACCCCCCCCTTCATATTTCCTGTGGATACCATTCCTTCTTCCCCTTCTTTTCTCTCTCCCTACTTGGGTGATTGTGCCCATATCTTCTCCTTCAAATCCACTGTAGTCCCGTTTTATAGTGTGATTGGCCCCTCCAATGATCCCTGGAGTCGAGGTCCACCACAGCCATAACTAAGCAGTCTCCTGCTTGCAGCATTCAGACTGCTGCAAGGCAACAGCTACAGCAGAACTCACCTGACACATTCATGCAGCAGGTTGCTTGCCAGCCAGCTCCATCGGCTATAGCACCCCCACACAATCCTGCGCACATGAGCAGCCTCTGCTGGCAAATTCTCCCATGCAGCCCAATTCACACTTCATCGACTTAGCTTCAAACTCCAACCAGCCCCTGCAAACCAAAACTGCAGAACACAACATTCATGTACCATTCTCAAAGTAACATTCATGCACTAAGGTATATGCTTGAAAAGCAAGCAACAGCCAAGTTTCTGCCTAAAAGTTGTACAATCACATACCACGCAGATTGCGCAAGAAGAGGGAAAACTAGGTCCAAATTGCATGTACATCTGAAAAGCCTTGCTTATCCATGTGAACCTGTCAGAAGTGGATAATCTTCCCTGATAAATTGAACTGCTGACATAATAGAAAACATCCTTTCAAACATTCATTTCCCTGTTCTCTTGTCCATTTCTTCTGGCTGCAGTACAATATCATGGAGTACAATGGCAACCCCATGTAAGTCTTGGCACTCAGTCCACCATGTAGATGATAAATTTCTAGAGCACAACCTTTTTCCAAGGTCAAATACACATTGGTAATGCATTTAATCAATTCCTATCCTAGCTATGAACCATGATTGGCAATACGCTTACTCAACTGCCACCCTGGCAACAAACATCTGCATTCTGATTTTGTCAAATCCAAAGAAAAACTTGGTAGCAAATTAGCAATGGAAGGTAACCGCAGGTATAGCTGCTCTCGCAATGTTTATTCGCTTGGTTGAATTGGAGTTTGCATTATGACAAGGTCAAGTGGAATTGCCTTTTCATAGTTATGCAGTTGATGGGCTTTAACAACAAATGGATTGCTTGGGTCAAAGCTTCCATTTCAATGGCCAAGTTCACAGTGGATATCAATGGCAAACCTTTTAGTTTTTTCAAGTCCTCGAGAGGTTCCAGGCAAGGAAACCCACTTTCTCCCATTCTTTTCGTCTTAACAAGACAAGTGATTAGCATCATGTAGGAGAAGGTTGAGGCAAAGCAGGGCTGACAGAAGGCATTGAGGTGGGAAAATATACAGAACGTGCATAGTTGTCAAGGTGCCTACCTAGGAAGCCCAAAAGACGCCCAAGGCGCCTATCTAGGCGCCCAAGGCACTCAAGGCACCCGTCTTGCTGCCCAAGGCACCCCAGGCATTTATACACAATAAAAAAATTCTTGTGGGCGCCAAGGCAATTCGTGGGCGCCCATTTATAATAGTGTAAACATATTAATATATTTTATTATCGCTTATACTATCACACATATATAAGATTTATAATTATAAATATATGTTATATACATGTATATATAAACATATTGACCGCCTAAGTGGCCACCTTGTCACCCAGGAGGAATTGACACCCTTCAACACCTAAGGTGCCTTGTCACCTTGACGACTATGAGAACTTGTTACTCACCTTCAATTTGCAGATGATATAATTCTTTTCTCTTCGGGAAAGGTAGAAAAGTGTTTCCACTTAGAAATTCTCCTCCTTTTCCTCCAGCCGGTCACAGAGCTGAAAATCAATGAGTCTAAGTGTGAACTCATTGGGATTAACTTGCAGGAATCTGTTAGGCCTCATGTGCAAAGCATTTTCATTATGTCATGGGCCTTCTTTCCTATTAAAGATTTGGGTTTACCACTATCTGATAAAGGAACGACGAGCAAAGACGGGCAATGTGTCACTCAGAAGATGAAAGACAAATTGCAAAGGAGGAAGAGCAAAATACTTTCTGCTAGTGGCAGGTGAATGTTATCCAAAACCATTTTACAAAGTATACCTATGTTCTTTCTTTCCATCCTCGAAGTTTCCAAGGATATTTGTTGCAAACTGGAAGCATTAGGGCAAGATTCTTTTGGAAAAGCACGAATGACAGTAGGGGTCTCCATCTCATTAAGTGAAACTATGTCTACAGATCTACCAGCGAGGGCAGTCCGAGGTTGCCCCCTTGGAATCCATCAACATTGCACTTTTATCGAAGTGGTTGTGGAGGTTAAACCACAACAGACACACTCTCTGGACTATAATTGTTTGTTCCAAATATGGAGTGGGTGGAATAGGACATGAATTACTGATTTCGGAGAAAGAGGTAAGATCTCTTCTATTTGGAAAGGCATTTTATGCAGCTAGGATTTCTTGTACTCTTCCACTTCAATTGCTCTAGGGAATGGCAGCAGAACATTTTCTAGATGGACAGATGGTGTGGGTACAACACCTTGGCTACCCCTTTTCCTACTCGGGATCCATAAAAGCAAGTTTGTGGTTACAGGGATGATTGGTCAAAATGGGGTATTAGCTTCAAAAGAAACCTTACAGAAGAAAATTTTGAAGACTTTTCTAGCCTGATGTCACTTCTTGAAAAATACAGATGTCATGCTTATCAGGAGGATAAGCTTATTTGGTTGCCTGAAAGTAAGGCTGTCTTCACGATTAAATCTGCTACTGAGAGATAGACGATGGGGGGGTGTGGAAGTTCCCTAGTGGTGTGCTATCTGGAGGCCCTCCCCGCCTATGAAGATTAAATTGTTTCTTTAGAAGATTGGTAAAGATAGATAGACTACCTACCAAGTGTCATCTTAAGAAGATTTTCCTGATATTTCATCTTAAGAATCGATGGAAAACCTTTTCTTCAGGTGTGGTATCATCAATTCCCTATGGAGGACTTTGTTTAAAAGCTTAAATTTACAATGGTCTAATCTTGAGAATATCACATCTCTCATCCTCATGAGACCTGCAATCAACACGTGGTCTGCTGAAGCCAATCAGTGGGATTTCGTCTTATCAGCCATGTTGTGGGCTATTTAGTGTACATTGTACAACAGAAAGATATTCAAAAACCACCTGGAGAATCCAATGTAAATTCTCTTTTTAATGTCTTCTTTGTCATTGACTGGTTTTTTGCACTTCTTGGACATAGCTACTTTCAGGGCATTGTTTTATTCTTTCATGTTCTTTTTTATGTAATCATCAAACCTCCTACCATCTTGGAAGTTGTGCCCTGCCTCTTTTTGGGCTGTTTTCTCTTATGTTTTGAACTTGTTATCTCTTTCCGGTATTAATAGAAATTATGGTCTCTTGACCTATATTAAAAATAAAATAAAACCACTTTACACTCTTGAACCAACTGCAGATACATCTCACCCTTCTCAAAAGATAAATAACATAGAAAAGAATGAACCACTACGAACAATAGAGCTCAGCATTTGACATCAACCAGCATTCACGTATTCTTTTTGTATCTGAAAAACATTAATGCACTTTCTAGCCATCTAAAGTAGTAAGAAAACACGAAGACCGTCCAATGAACTCTAAATTTCAGGTATACATATTTAGCAAAAATTATAAAATGTAGAATAGGAGACGCAAATACGAAACAATGTCTCACCAATCTTCTGAGAAGTTTCAGCAGCCGAAGATGAGAGGGGTGATAGGGCGGAGGGTTCACAACCATTTCCAACTTTGGCAGGAACGTCCTCTGTTGCGGGTGTCGCCTGAGCACTAGAAGTGATTTCCGCTTGCGGTGGCATCTTAAGGCAAAAGAGCTAAAACCTTAGATGCGCAGAACTCCTAAAACTTCAACCAAATCAAAATCGCTAGGGTTTCCTGAAATTCTCCATGAAGGAACAACTCCATCTGTCCCAAAAAGAAATTGAGCACATCAGATACGAATTTATACAAACACGGAAATCTACAACTAATATGTAGAAAAATCGAACTTTTCAATATGGAAAATGTACTACTTTTAAGAATCATTGAGGGATTCAAAGGATAAAAAAAAATCGAGAATGTTGGTCTCTCAATCCAACAGAATCAAAATCCTAAAAGTCGTCTCTTCCACAGAAACCCATCAAAACAAGTCTCTTCCACAGGAAAACACGACGAAGAAATTCAAAAAATGGTTGATACGAAGAAAAGAAAACCGTGGTGGGTATAAATCCGTACAGTGCGAAATCTGGAAAGAACACCTCCAAGGGGGAGGAGATCAAAGCAGGAAGAGATAGTCAGGGGCGCGATCCGATCGAGAATACTTGGTTCCTCTGCGATTGCTCGCCGGGGATGGACGGTGGAAGCAATTTTCGGAAGGAGGTAACTGGAAACGGAAAACCAGGTTCGTATAGGAAAAGCGGAGTTTTCCTTGCCAAACACAGCAGCAGAATCCGGGATTCCGGAAAACAGCTTCCTTGTGTGGCCGGATTTCACCGCTGACACCTCACCTGAAATCTGAATTCTCTCTCTCTCTCTTTTCTTTCTTTTTAGACACTTGATACCGCCTACATCGTCTATTAAAGTAAAAGGAAACAATACAACCTTGGCATTGAAGAGACTATTACTGAAACTCTCAAACAAAATTCTACTTAAAAACAAAAAGATAGATTAGAGAACAGATCTGACGTCAGCACATTTCGAAGTCTTCTTTTTCAATATAATTGAATATAGTCACATGAGTGGAAGGACATGCACGTTGATGTGCATTATAGTCATATCAAATATTTAAACTCTCTTAATAAAATTCGATTTTTGCCATGATATTTGATAATCACATCATAAAAAGGTGAATAACGTCTAAGTTGATGGTCTCACCGATAGAATCATAACTATAGAAATGGTGTGTGAAACCATCAAGATTGAAGAGAACAACAAACAAAGCCAAAAAAAAACTTACCAGATATTTGGTTGCATGATAATAAAAATGTTTATTTTAATTTTTAAAAAATATAAGAAAACTAGTTAAAAAGACGTTAGGCAACTTTGACAATTTTATATTTTTAAAGTGATTTTTTTCTTAAACATAAAAGAGGGTCTCATCTCTTCTTTTTTTCTTGTGATTTTTCACTTTGTTTGGTCATGAACGATAGTAACTCTTTTTTGTTATCACATCCCTCCAAACATGATAATTTTATGTCATGAGTTGATTCAATTTTTATTTTAATATAACTTTTTATCATGAAAATGTACAAAAAAATTATCATGCAACCAAACACCCCCATTAGATAAGTCAAGTAGTCCACGGTGCACAAAAAGAGAAAGGCCTATAAAAATATTAAAGTGGAGCACTAAGATAGGAGAGAAAATTTTAGGAGGCAAATATTTTATCTTACTTAGACTTTGCTAGGTATCCTGCGAGCTTTGCAAAGTTTTACTTACCCAAGGCGGTCCGTGGAGCTCTACTTTTACGAGCGAGAGGGCACCGCAAGATGCGGAGTTCGAATCACCTCAGACTTTCGGTGGAGGGAGTACTCTCAGTTGTCAATAAAAATTGATCATGACTATATACCATTTAAGTGACAGTTCAAATAACAAATTTAGTGAATCGTTACCGAAAAAGGTTAAATTTCTATTAACACTTTATTAATTCATTACTCATCGATAACGAGTTATATTAAAATCGATAGTGAATCGGTAAGAGGTCGATAATGATTTAACTTTACGATCATGAATATCTGTCTTACTTTTTTTATTATCAATGTTATAATTAATTAACCTGCAGGTTTCCCAAAATTTCCAAAATACTTACGAGTGTCATTAATTAATAGCCTTTGGCAGAACCGCGATGAGTTTCGAATGAACAAATTACTACATTAATGGTGCAAACAATCAAATTTTATTAATTTTTAGCCGTAACCGTTTCAAAAAATTAATTAAAGTCTTCCAGCTTCACTGTGCCGGCCCCGGATCTGAGAGAAGGGTGACAGCCCTTTACGACCTGAAGCTTCGAGTTTTTACCATGCAATATGTAGAGATTGTGTCCTATTTGATTGTGTGGTATAATTATTTATTTGTTTAGGCTTTACTTGTATTTTAATAATTACATGTTGATATCCAATTAATTTAGTATGTTAAACACAATAGTTATTTTAATACTGTATAAACTAGTTTATATGCAAAATTTATATTATTTTACCATTCATAAAGGCATGAATTCTTATAGAATAATTTACAAGTTTTAAAATCAATAAAATATTTTCAAAGAATATGACCATCTTGCAATCAAACAATGGATTATAGTTCATTTTTCTTTAAAAAGTTACTTCACGAAAAAAAGAATTTACTTGGTTTTACTTTTACCTTTATATTGTCGAAAATAAGCCCTAAATCTATCAACCTTTGATTGAATCAAAAATCAGAAGTTTGTTAATTATTCAAAACAAACTGAACATGCATTACAAAAGATTGGCTATCAGGCGCCAAGTCTAAACTTGAAATACATAGATGTCAGTAACAAAGATACTGATAGAAAGAACAATAAGAAGGCATATCAATACAGTGAAGATAACCGAAACTTTATCGAAAGTTATCTTCGGTAAACTAAAGTATAGCCATGAAACGACCAGCACAGCAAAGTACTTATAAAGTCGCTCGATAAAAATAGAGACTCCATAAAAAAGTTTGACAACTATCATGAGGCTGGATAAACACACCAAAAAAGGGTGAATGCCGTCCAAACTAACAGTCTCCTAAGATCGATGACAACTATGCAAAAGACATAAGAAAACAATAAGACATATGAAGATCAAAGTACATACAACAGAACCAAACAATACAAATAACACCCTGTTAGATAAGTCGAGCACTACAGTTCCAATGACATAAAAGATAAGAGACCCAAATACATATATGCAAAATACTAGAACGTGAATAGACCTACAAGAACAAAATATTTAATCCTCCTCCCTCTCACTCAAAACTACCTAAAAATATAAAGTGAAAAACAACGTCCAGAATCCAACATCAAGGAGCTAAGCTGGATAGGCATAATATGCTAGTTGATTTGGGATAGGGGGAAGGGATCAAGCAAAGGGGTGGGGATGTGAGGAGGTAGATCCCGACGAAGCACCAAAGAAAAAGTCGAGAGTAGGGGAGGGTTTATTGGAAAGGAGGAAGACGGAAAATTGGAGAGATTCAACAAGAAAAGAGACTCCTGCGCAGCTGAGAATCGAGGAAGTTGGAGAGCCGAGAGTACCAGAGAGGTCTCAATGGGGAAACGAGTGAGGATGCTAGAAAGCCAAAAATGCCGGAGACGAGAGCACCAGAGACGGAGCGCCGAAGCTCCTGCGAGGCACCGCTTCCAACGGCGAGAACTACCGCCGATGAGAACGGCGAGATGTCTGCCGAGGTCCGGTGAAGTTTCCGGAACCCACGAGAGCGGTCCCGAACCACCTTATCAGGCGCCAAGTCATCGCCAATAACTCTATAGCCATCGCTCAAATCTTTTGCCGACGGTTTGATGCCGTTGCAATTCCGTCGTCGATAAAGTCCAACGCCAAAGTACTACTTTTGGTAGTGACTAAAATTTATTATTTCAAATCTAAATAAGAAATTAAGTCGACTAAAATTTTAATTTGTTGACCAAATATATATCTGACGCCTGTTTGAATGTTTTTTTGGTCTTCGTCCATATATATAACGTCAATACTCGCGGTTATGGTTTTAGAAAAATAATGCAACGTTTGCCCTTATTTGGCTCTCGGTGAAGTCAAGATATGATTCTTTTTGACCTGCGCACTAATTAATGCCCCGATCTCCGCATCGAGAGGTGGGCTCGGGTGCCGTTTTCCGCGAAGAGCTGCCATGCAGCAGAAAACTTTGAATAGAAATAATAAATATCACAAATTAATCAATATATTAATTTTAAGCGGACCTAAATATATATATATATATAATAAAAGAAGCAGAGAACGCAATGCTCACGGAATCGGACTGTAACTCTGGAACTTTATTCATAATTATGCGGTTGCAAACCATGGCTAGATTGTGATGAAATTAAGCCTGTGCCTCTTGGACGGATCGTCGCGGCAAAGCGCGGAGGGAGAGTCAGCCGGCGTGAGGAGCCGGCGTCGAAGGGCCGGAGCGCGCCAGTCCGATGGATGAATCAACAGAGAGAGGGCTGGCGTGAGGTGCCGGCGTCGAAGGGCCGGAGCGCGCCAGTCCGATGGATGAATCGCCGGAGAGAGGGCTGGCGTGAGGTGCCGGCGTCGAAGGGCTGGAGCGCGGGCCAGAGTAATCGATAACGAAAGGCGGGGCGTGAGGAGCCGGCGTCGAAGGGCCGGAGCGCGCCAGTCCGATGGAAGAAGAAGCTGGCTGCGTTACGGCGGTGGTGCGGATGGTGGAGCCGGGCCCCCCCGATGCATCGGCGGCGACGGAGGAGGAGACCGCTCGGTCCGTCCCAAGGGAAGAAGGCTGCGTTTCGCCGCCGGCGCCGGTGCTGGTGGTGGCGAAGCGGCCGGCATCCGGAAGGGTGGTGGCGTCGTAGACCGGCCTTCCCGCCCGGGCGGCGGCAACGAGGAGGCAAGCGGCCATGGCGAGCACCAGAGCGCGAGCGCGAGCAGGCGGGGCGGAAGCCATTTGCGTCTAGCTAGAAGCCGGCTCCGGCCGTGGAGGAGAGGCGGCGATCGATGGTCGACGTCTCTCGTCCTCCAGTCCTGATTATATATAGGCGCATGGTGGCGGTGGTGGTGGGATTCCAGACGTCCAAACGCGGATAGGCTGCTCCTCGTATACCTGTTGACGAACACCTTGCATATGAGCAGCCACGGGCGTCGTTATCTTATCCGAGGGTAGGCCAGGTTTGGAAGATGGCTTGTGTTCCCTCGGAGACAGGATCATCTCAATTACAGGGCGAAGGAAACACTCTTAATCTTATAATTTTTTCTTTGTTATTTGAAATGACGGTTTAGTTATAATTGATTCATGGTTATTGAATTGTTATTAAATCAAATAATTTTAACTGACTTATATTGACTTTAATAACGAGTTAATAACACTTCAATAATAATTTAATAAAATTTACTGAATCATTTCTAACTCTTCAATGAGCTATTGCTAAAGTTAATTAAGTTATTATTGAAGTCGGTATAACGTTACTGAAATAGCCTATAGAATAAGATGAACTGATTGTTAGTAATTTAAGTGGTATAGAATTTGTGACATATTCTGATTATAGATCGAGAATATTTATTTTATCGTGAAACTGAGATGATTCAAACTCATTACCTTGTGATCCGTAACAACCTTATGGGGTGTTTGGTTGCATGTTAATTTTTTGTACATTTTCATGATAAAAAATTGTATTAAAATAAAAAGTGAACTAATTCATGACATAAAATTATCATGTTTGGAGGGATGTGATTACAAAAAAGAGTAACTACCACACATGACCAAACAAAGTGGGGGACCACAAGAAAAAAGAAAGAGGTGAGACCCTCTTTTTTTGTTTAAGAAGAAAATCACTTTTAAAACATAAAATTATCATGGTTACCAAACACCTCTTTTAACAAGTTTTCTTACAATTTTTAAAAATTAAAACAAAAACCTTCATTATCATGCAACCAAACACCCCATTAGTGTGATAGAACTTATGCTCTTTATTTCACACGAGTGGAAATAAGATGACACCACTTACTCCACCCTTAATCCCATATATTATATATTATATTATATACTATTTAAATATTTTTAGTTATGTAAAATTAACGTGAAAAGAAAATGCATTAAAACTGTTTGTATTATACGCTGAATGAAGTTTATTACATATTATATGTGATATTACCTAAAAAACGTTCAACATTGTCCATATCATACAAGTTTTGATTTAAATTTTATACTTGTATTCTTTTATCTATCTGCAGCATAAAGGTAAAGTAAAAATATTTTTTTATATTTTACTTCTTATGTATTCTTGTATATGTATATTAATTATTTATAAATTTACTTATATTTTTCAATTAATTCTATTTGCATCTAATATTCGCTGTAACAGTAGGTGTGTGTACTTTTAATGTTAGAATTGTGTAATATATTTAAAATTTAAAATTTACACTATTATTCTGTTGTAGTTTATTAACAGGTGAAAGGTTGCTCTATACACCCCACCAACAAGTTAAACCACTTTCAAACTGCTAGGAAATGGAGTGGAGTAACTTTTACTTATTTTATATTCATTCCTCAAACACAACACTTTTTTTTTATTCCGGTACAACTTATGCTTATCTGAATCAACCTGCATTTGATTAGATATGTTTACATATCAATCTTTTAATTATTTATTCTAAATAAAAGTTTTCAAAAAGTTTCTAAAAATATTTATTTTTAGTGTTTAAATATATTTATAAATATTGATATTTACATATCAATCTTTTAATCATTTATTCTAAATAAAATCCTATAAAACTAAAACTTCTTAAAATCTTTCATTTTAAAAATAATTATTTTTTATTGTTTAAATATATTTATAATTTTTGACGAAAATAGGTTCGTTTTTTAATGAGATAAAAAGTATAGGAGAAGACAAAAAAAGATAGATAATTTCAAAGAAATGAAATAGAACGTCAGCTTACAGTCGTACAGAGGCGGATATACTTTTGCACTAGCGGTGATCTTATCCCAAGGGCAACCCGAACGCAGACAGATGCAAAATCCTTTTTCGCCGGAGGGAGTCGAATCGGGCTGCTCATCTCCCGGCCAGGGGAGCTCTGTCCGCACCGTACTTTACAGTTGCCTCCTTTCTGCACCTGCCTCCTGCTGTTTGACCGTGTGTCGATTGCTACTTAATACAATTTAGTTCTGTTTACCAAAAAAATAAAAAAAACCCGAACGTAGACACACGTATGATCACACTTTAACTGAGTTCTGATCATCTCAGGTTTCAATAGAGAAAATATTCTTAATTCTTAATAAAAATTGGTCACGACTTCATATCACTTAAGTGATAGTTCAAATAACATGTTTGGTGAACTCTTATTGAAAAAAATTGAACCGTTACCGACGCCTTATTAATTCACTACTCATTGGTAGCGAGTTATATTAAGCTAAGTAATGAGTTTGTAAGATATCGGTAATGGTTCAGTAACGGTTCACTAACTTATTAACCCGCTACTAACGGGGTTGAACTAACGCCCTACTAACTCACTACCAATCACTTAAGTAGTTGGTATCGTGATCTTTTTTATTGAAGACTACGAGTACTCTCTCTACCTGAAAACTGAGATGATCCGCTCTCCAATTTAATTAGATAATTTTACATTTTAGATCTCATCATTGTTTATTTTTCAAAACCTATTTTTATAAAACTTAGAATCATAAATCCCAAGTATATATTGTATGTTTGAAGAATAAGTATATATCTCAGCCGGCCTAACATGTTGTTATTCAAGTATTTTTTTATTTTCTTTAACATATTTTTAGAGAGGTCACTTTCAAACTAAAAAATAAAAAATACTTGATCAATATTATTTATGAATTTAAGGTAATAGAATTTTATATTTTTAAAAAGGATACGTTAAGGGTATATGAATAAGTTCAAGGGCCAATATTTGAAAAGGACGTTTGACTTTTCTAGATTATAAGCTGTAATATATTACGAATCTAATGAGATGATTGGTTGCATAAGAAATTAAGTTTTAGTTACAAAAATATATTTTACAATAAAATTTGTTAAAAATAATAGTTGAAAATTATTATAAAAGTATATTCCTATGAAGTATTTTTTTCATAGATAAGAAAAATAAGTACTTTTGTATTTTTTCTCGTGATCACTCATTTTTTTATAGTTATGTAATAATCTTCATCATACTTCACCAAACATGATAATTTTGTATCTTAAGCTATCTTAGATATATTTTAACACAAAATTTAACATAATAGTTTTACCCCGAAAAAATGACACCTTTATTTGTTTTCGTAGCATTTTGCTCTTGTAAAAAGAGAGAGAGAGAGCGGTTCACGCTTTTTCTACTAAAAAGACAGTATTTTTTCTACTAATAAGTTATAACAAGTCCACCATGTGGCTGGCTTGAGTCGCCTGACCGAGAGGCAAATTTGGAGTTATTTTTTTCTCTGTCGAGAGTAAAATTAAAGATCATAAGATCATAAGATTCACATACAACCTCTATTAATATTTATATCCGGGCAGCATTTCTAGCTATTCTATATAACGCCATCATTTAATTAAGGAAAAATTATCACCAGGTCCATTTAATAAAATCAATTTTCTAAAAAGTCCGTAGACCACATTTTCATCCTCTTAAATCCGTTGACAGTAAAAATTCTTTCCACCCGATTCGATTTCCTCACTTTTGTTTCTCAAATCCCAAATCTACTCTTTGCCCTAACCTTCCATTCGGCCCTCCGGTGACGGCCCTCCTTCCATTCGGCGGCGACGGCAGCGCGCCAGCGGCCCAGCGCGCCTTCCATTCGGCAGCGACGGCAGTGCGCCAGCGCGCCTTCCATTCGGCCCTCTAGCGACGGCCCTCTGGCCGGCGGCGACGGCAATCCGCCTTCCATTCGGCGGCGACAGCCCTCCTTCCATTCGACGGTGACAGCAGCGCGCTAGCGCGCCTTCCATTCGGCAGCGAAGGCCCTCCGGCGTGCCTTCCATTCGGCGGCGACGGCAGCGTGCCCGCGCGTCTTCCAATCGGGGTTAAAAAGACATTTTCAAATCAAAATGGAGTGGGTGTGATGATAATTTGAAAATATGGACCTAGTGGTAAAGTGATTTTAAAAATGGACTTACGATGAAAACTCATTCTAAAATGGACCTAGTGTGCATTTGCGCGCGTAAATGCACACTAGATCCATTTTAAGGAAACCACTTTACCACTAGGTCCGTTTTCAAAAACACCTTTCCATTAGATCCATTTTTTCAAAATATCATCACACCCACTCCACTTTGGATTTGAAATGTCTTTTTTACCCCTGCACATTGAAGAAGATACGTAATGTACATTCTCTCTTAATATTAAAAATATAAAGACTTGAAATAACATTCTTTTAATGTTTAAAAAATAAATTAAAATGTTATAATTAAGTTAACATTAATTATTTTCTTGCAAACAGAAATAAATAAATAAATATTAATTATTTTCTTGTTATATTAAAAATATAAAGACTTAATTAAGTTAACGTTAATTACTTTCTTGCAAATTAAAATAAATTAAAAAATAAATTAATGTTGAACCTACGGCTATTTTAACAGATGAATAAATAAAAAAGCGTTGAAATGTACATACGAACTGTTTGTGTATGCTGAAAGATATGTCTGTATATGTTGTTATATGACGTTAAAACAAACTCTTAATATATAACTTAATTAAAATAAAATTAATAACACATTCATATACAGATATCTGATTTAATTTCTTTTTTGTCATGCATAAATGTTTTCACTGACAACGCTAATCCGATTCTCTATGTTAGAAATGGGAGAATAGAGACTTAGCGATTGAACGGGGGTAAAAGTGAGATTTGAAAATGACAGAAAGAAGAATTGGACTGGGTGATAATGAAATTCAGTGTCAACGGAATAAATAGTAATGAAATGTGGTCAACGGAGTTTTTGCTAAAGTCATTTTCTTAAATGGACCTAATAGTAATTTTCCCTTTAATTAATCTATAGGCGGCTTCGTGCAATCTCGAAGGAAGGTCTCGTCGAATTAATGAAGAATGGAGGGTATTTTCTCACATATATATGGTTACACATAAAGTATGCAAAAACCTGTATCAGTAGTAAGTCTTGATCTTAGCTGAGTGAATTAATTGCACATATAACAATTGTGTAGATTAGAGGTTAACGGGTAAGATAAACGATCAGGTGCATGCACGGATAAGATAATCGCACATACATCTTATTATTGATTATTAAAGACCAGCAGCGTCAACGGGCGCGCATATATATCGAGTCGAGGCTGCCGCAGGCACGGCTCACATTTCTGTCAGAGGTCCATACAACGCAAGAAAGCTCTCACATCCTACGCTCGCCGGGGAGGCGGCGGCCTCGACGGTGGCTTTGGATCGTCTCCTCGGCACCTATCCTCGGGTCTGCACCTTGAAACGAAGTGAGGTGGCGCCGGCGCCGGCGGCGAGGGTGGGTCGCCCTCTCGGCACCTATCCGCCTGTCGGCACCTTGAAACGGAATCAGATGGCGGCGGCGGCGGCGACGAGGGTGGGTCGTCTCCGCGACGGACATGAAATGGAGTGGGAATACGACTGCCGGTGGGGGCCGGGGGGAGTGGATGGACCCCTGTCCTTTCGGGTTTAGGGCTTGTCAAGAGGGAGTCGACGCCGTCGTGTGGGTTAGCGGTAATAGCTAACGACGACGACGACGACGGATGGTCGACTGCTTTGGTGGAGTCTGTGGAGAAGGCGTCGCCGTCGCCGTCGCCGGAGATGGGCCTTCCTGCAGCCGCAGAGGAGGCCAAGAGGAAGCAAGCTAGCACGACGATCATGATCCCGTAAGAAGGCGGAGAGGCGGCCATTTGACGATGTGGGTGGGCGCCGCCGGAGACGTAGGCACCTCTTCGTTTCTCCTACGTATATTTATAGACCACGGCGGCGTAGAGCGTAGGTCGCGGGCGGCTTCTCTAGCGGCGAAACGTGGCCGGCGATCGATCACCATATGAACCCTGTTTCTTGATCGTCGGGCGGAGTTGGATAGATTTTCATTGCCGTTGACGATTGGATGAGGAACCCTAGCTATAGCGCTCATAATTATGGACATTCCCATGCCGGTGTATGCGGTACATGGCCAGATGTTCAGGGATAGGATGAATAAAGTGTTCAACTACTCGTCAGTATTTATTGTGGTTGTAAAAAAAATCCCAAATTTTGAGCACTAGCACTTGTACGTACAAGAGATGTCGGATACAGTTAGGATGTCCAGTAGTATTGCGTGATTTTATAATTTTAATTTAGATAGTGATTTTAGTGTTTTAATTATTTACGTAGTGAACTTATTTTATTTTTAGGACATCTATGTAGGTAACTAAGTTTTTAATACAAATAAAATATTATCACCTATTTAAATTAACAATTTATTGTTTAACGTGTTTTAATCTTTTTTTAATTGGCCTAACTCTACCAAGGGTGTTCATGGTCGGGTTTTGTTTGATTTTCAGAGTATTTTTTTTCAAACAAAACCAAATCAAATCATATTTGTATGATTTAATTTGGCCCGGTTCAAATCATATTTTATTAAAGTAAAATAAGTATGTCAATATATAATTTAATTTTATTTATTTTAAATCACATTTTATTAAATTTTAATGTATTTGTTTACACATTTTATTAATTTATCTTAAAAACTCTTAAAACAAGTTTATTCTTATAAGAAAAGATACAACAATATTATATTATATATGATTTAAAATAGAATATTTAATATAATTTGAATTATTCGATTTAACAGTTTAGTTTATTTTAAAAGAATTTTAGAAATTAAATCAAGATGATCGGTAGTTCAAGTCAAATTAAATCGAATCAAACTCCTGATCTTTTTAGTCAAACCAAATAATGAACGGTTGTTACATAGTTAATATGATGTAATAAATAAGTAAATATTTTATATTTTATATTAAATTTGAATTTGAATGATAGAAAAAACTTATTTCAAATAAGAATAATAATTATGTGTCTTATAATTTACTCATCAAAGAGTTCAAAGGGAGTAGAGTAGACATTTTCGTGTTGCTCCATTTCACGACTGCCAATATTATGGGGTGTTTGGTTGCATGATAATTGAGGTTTTTATTTTAATTTTTAAAAATGGTAGGAAAACTTGTTAAAAGAGGTGTTTGACAATTATGACAATTTTATGTTTTGAAAGTGATTTTCTTCTTAAACAAAAAAAGTGGGTCTCACCTCTTTCTTTTTTCTCGTGGTCCCCCACTTTATTTGATCATGTGCGGTGGTTACTCTTTTTTGTAATCACATCCCTCCAAACATGATAATTTTATGTCATGAGTTGGTTTACTTTTTATTTTAATACACTTTTTTATAATGAAAGTGTACAAAAAATTATCATGCAACCAAACACCCCCATTAGTATCTGGAATTTGCTCCGATGGATATTGGGATAAATAGATAGATCATATGGACATCTGGAGCAGACTTAGAATGCATACGAATCTGCTTACGGCCCTAATTAAACAAACACAACATATGTGAGACAACTAAGTTTGAAACACAACGGAACAATAAAACTAAATACCTCAAATTCATGTTCGATGGGACACAACAGTTCAATCCCATACGTAATCTTACTGGCATAATTAGTCACTTTGATTAATAACTCCATCTTACATGTAAGTAGTTAGGAGTGCAAATGAACCAATATACTTTGACAAATAACTCGAAACTCGACTCAATAAAAACTGGGCAGGCCATGACCACCGAGGAACCAGGCAAAGGCGACGTTGCGGTCCTGCGGATGAGATAAAAAACGGCACAGCAGAGGGGAAAATAAAAAACGGCAACGTGAGGGGGGAGGGGTGGCCTACGCGGGAAGAAGGGAAGAGAGAGAGAGAGAACGGAAGGAGGAGGAATGGGGCTGTAAACGGATGTGGATAAAATTTGGATTCGCTTCGAATTTGTATTCGTTTAGACGGATAATATCTGATTTTAGATATTCGTCGGAGCGGATATCCGGATACGGATATTATCCGAATGTTAATCAGAGCGGACACGAAAATGTCCACTCCGCTCCGTTTAAGATTCGCTCCGAATCCATCTTCGATAATATATACATAATATATATAATTATATATTCAAAATCATTATATTTACAAATATGTTTAAGTATTCTTTATTATATATTAATATACTAAGTTAATGTTGATAAATATATGATAAATTTATTATTTTATATTTTTATTTCTTTATATTTATATATTATCAAATATATTAATTAAATAATATTTAATTAACATTCCGAAACAGATATTATCCGTATTCGCTCCGAATTCGAAGATTATCCGACTTATAATATCCGATCTGTATTCGTATCCGATTCGGACCGGATACAGATTATTCGAATAGTTAAATGGAGTGAATACAGAAACGTCGTATTCGATTCGTATATGCTCCGTCTACAGCCCTAGGAGGAACTAGGAAGCATAGGATGGAAAAGAGTGAGAGAGAGAGATAACCGTAAAAAATATTAGTAACCACATTGATTATAATAATTAATATTTAATATTGAAAATTATACCCTTGACGTTACACCAGCGGTGACGGCGGATCGTCTCCGCGGCACCTGTCCTCGGGTCTGCAAGGCCTTGGATGGAAAGCCGCCGCCGGCGGCGGCGGCAAAGACGATGGGTCGTCTCCTCGGCACCGATCTTCAGCCCTGCAAGGCCTGCGATGGATAGGAACATTGGGGAATGGAGGATGAACGATACTGCCAGGGGGACAGGCGGTAATGTCATGTGCCCGATCTTTTCGATTTCGGGGTTTATCAAGAGGGAGTCGACGCCGTCGTGCCGGATAGGGGTAATAGAAGGCGAGGATGACGGATGATGCAGGTCGGCTGCTCCGGTGCCGGAGTCCACGGTGGAGGTGCCGCCGTCGTCGACGCCGGTCGGGATGGGGAATGGCCTCCCGGCGGCCACGGAGGAGGATGTTGAAGGGTTTTATCCCATATTGGCCACCGGAGGATAGTCCAATGCCTTTATCATAGCTTGAATCTGGGTCACCTTAGCGTAAGTGTGTTTTGGAATTTCACATGGTATCAGAGCTGGTCAGGCTGTAGGTTATTTCTTCCGGTGGATTTGCTCTTATTTTCGTTCGGCCCTGCCCCGTGTATTCCTATCATGGCTCTGACGGTGGTGGCTGGCCGAGAGGTGGAGTGTTGAAGGGTTTAATCCCATATTGGCCACCGGAGGAGTATTCCATGCATTTATCATAATCTGGACCTAGGTCTCCTTAGTGTACGTGCGTTTTTGGAATTTCACATGGTATCAGAGCTGGTCAGGCTGTAGACTCTATCCTCCGGTGGATTTACTCCTATTTTCGCTCGGTCCTGCCCCATGTATTCCTATCGTGGCTCTGACGGTGGTGGCTGGCCGAGGGGGGGAGTGTTGAAGGGTTTTATCCCATATTGGCCACCGGAGGATAGTCCAATGCCTTTATCATAGCTTGAACCTGGGTCTCCTTAGCATACGTGCGTTTTTGGAATTTCACATGATATCAGATTTGGTCAGGCTGCAGGCTCTATCCTCCGGTGAATTTGCTCCTATTTTCGCTTGGTCCTGTCCCGTGTCACTACAAGAATTATTGTTACTGGCGACGGCTAAGCCGTCACCAATGACCATAAAGTCGTCGCCAATACTTATTGGCGACGGCTTCACAACCGTCGCCAAGTCGTCGCAAATAAGCCCGTCGCCACGGCTTAGTCAAAACCGTCGCCAAAAACTATATACGCGACGTTTAAAAGCCGTCTCTTATCCTATTATTGGCGACGGCTCCAGCCGTCCCAAATAACGGTATTGAAGACGGCTGCAAAGCCGTCCCAAATAACAGTATTGGCGACGGATTTGCCCCGTCGCCAATACCATTATCGCATTTTATAATAACTTTTGGCGACGGCTATCAGCCGTTGCAAATACTATTATTTAGGACGGCTGGAGCCGTCGCCAAACCAGGTTTTTGAAGCCCGCGGATATGCAACGAACCTATTAGCGACGGCTTATAGCCGTCGCCAATAAGCTATACACAGTCGCTAAAACAAGTATTGGCGACGACTTCTGGAGCCGTCGCCAAACCAGGTTTTTGAAGCCCGCGGATATGCAACGAACCTATTAGCGACGGCTTATAGCCGTCGCCAATAAGCTATACACAGTCGCTAAAACAAGTATTGGCGACGACTTCTGGAGCCGTCGCCAAACCAGGTTTTTGAAGCCCGCGGATATGCAACGAACCTATTAGCGACGACTTATAGCCATCGCCAATAAGCTATACACAGTTTCTAAAACAAGTATTGGCGACGGCTGAGGGAGCCGTCGCCAATACTTCTGTAATGTAAAAAAAAAAAACAGCTTTATTTGTTGTCGGATTCATGCAGGTTTACGTCCATACATGAATATACATTATCACAACCGATTCATACATCTCAAACACATTTATCACCCAAAATGGTTTACATCCATTCACATTTATCACACACATTATAAATAAGAACCCGGTACAATCAAACCAAATAACAATCAAAAATACAATCAAACCACATTATATTGATTGACACATCCAAACATACATCTCAAATATCATTCGATAACACCGTATATCACATACACAATATCCATAATAAGTTTAGAATAAAACGAGTACAAAATGGATTGTCTAATGAGAAAAGGATCAAAATTTATTCATCTTCATATGATCCTTCCTCATCATCATCCTCGTACTCTTCCTCGTCCTTATCTCCGTCGTCGTCTTGATGATGGGCCAAATCGGCCTCGAATTGGGTGTTTGGATTTTTTCCCCCAACCGGAAGCCGATTTTCCCCAACCAAGCCCGCCACCGGGTTGGATGGGCCAAATCGGACTCGAATTAAGTGTTTGGATTTTTCCCCCAACCGGAAGCCGATTTGTCCCATCCAAGCCCGCCACCGGATTGGATGGGCCAAATCGACCTCGAATTGGGGGTTTGGATTTTTTTCTCCAACCGGAAGCCGATTTGCCCCATCCAAGCCCGCCACCGGGTTGGATGGGCCAAATCGGCCTCGAATTGGGTGTTTGTATTTTCCCCCAACCGGAAGCCGATTTGCCCCATCCAAGCCCGCCACCGGGTTGGATGGGCCAAATCGGCCTCGAATTGGGTGTTTGGATTTTTTCCCCCAACCGGAAGCCGATTTGTCCCATCCAAGCCCGCCACCGGGTTGGATGGGCCAAATCGGCCTCGAATTGGGTGTTTGGATTTTTTCCCCAACCAAAAGCCGATTTGCCCCATCCAAGCCCGCCACCGGGTTGGATGGGCCAAATCGGCCTCGAATTAAGTGTTTGGATTTTTTCCCCCAACCGGAAGCCGATTTGCCCCATCCAAGCCCGTCACCGGGTTGGATGGGCCAAATCGGCCTCGAATTGGGTGTTTGGATTTTTTTCCCCAACTGGAAGCCGATCTGTCACATCCAAGCCCGCCACCGGGTTGGATGGGCCAAATCGGCCTCGAATTGGGTGTTTGGATTTTTTTGTTTAGTTAGGGTTTGTCAAATTTCTACATTTAATGGATGTGTTGTTTGGAGTTGTAACTCTTCATCAGTTACACCAAATGTTATAGGTACGTCCACAAGTTCTTCTTGATATGGTTCTAATTCATCATCACTCTCATTTTCGGTAATGTTATAGTAGTTACGAGGTAAAGATCTTACAGGCAAAATCCAACCCTTATTGGAATTGTCATCCACGTAAAATACTTGTTCCACTTGACTTGCAAGTGCAAACGGTTCATCAGTTCCTAATCTTCGTTGTGTGTTTAATGATATAAAACCATAATCGTTAAGTTTAAAACCTCGATCCTTGTTATACACATCCCACCATTCACATTCAAAAACTATTAAACGACTATTTTTTTCGAACGATATCTCAAGTATATCTAAAATCCGTCCATAATAACCATCACAACCAGATTGGAGTTGATCCTTGACAAGAACACCACATAGTTGAGTTGATTTATTTGAATCTGCATCGAATGTTCGAAACCTAAATCCGTTGCATACGTATCCAGATAGTGATGATACAAATCTAGATGGACTTAGTGATAAAATATCTAACTCCTTCGTGTATCTGGAAGAACCTATATTCTTTAACTCCAAAATGTGTGATCTAAACCACACCAAGAAATTTTCTTCTATAGTTGATCCATTATTAAGAGCATTTGTATGATCTTGACGAAAACAATCGATATCAGCATTCTGATTCAACACATATGTATGGATTAACTCTTGCTCTCTTTCCGTCAAAATTTTAGGCACTCGCCTACATTTCAATGGTTGACCAACTGGTTTGAATATAGAAGCATTGTCATGATCATCCTCATATGGAACACCATCATAGTTTCGATCTCTACTATATTCACTTGTATCTTTCATATATATTGAAATAAACTATGTACACTCCTCAACTAAATAACCTTGGGCAATCGAACCTTCGACTCTCGCCTTGTTACCGACATAATCTTTTAGCTTCTTTAAATATCTTTCAATCGGATACATCCACCGATATTGAACTGGTCCAGACATTCTGGCCTCATAAGCCAAATGCACAACCAAGTGGACCATAACATCAAAAAATGATGGTGAAAAAACTTGCTCTAACTTGCACAATGTTATTGCAATCTTAAACTCCCAATGTCTTAAAATGTTACTATCCAACACTTTTGCACAAATGATCTTAAAATACTGGCATAAATCTACAATGGGACTGAGTACATCCTTCGATACTATCCCTTGAAATGCAAGAGGAATGATCATTTGCATCATGACATGACAATCATGACTCTTTAACCCACTAATTGTTCGGCTACTTACATCTATGCATCTACTAAAATTTGAGGAATAGCCGTCTGGTACTCGAATATTCTTAATGAAATCAAGTATTCTAGACTTTTGTTCGTTGCTAAGCTTGTAAACTGCATCAGGAAACCTCGATGAACCCTCATATGGATGTAACTCTGGACGAATGTTTAAATCTACTAAATCCTTCCTTGAGATAATGTTGTCCTTATCGGTTCCTGATATGTTAAAAATATCTAATATATTATCACACACATTCTTCTCAATGTGCATGACATCTAAATGGTGTCGAATGATCAGGGATGGCCAATATGAAAGCTTCTCAAAAAATATACTCTTTTTCTTCCAATTTCTATTTTTTGACAAATTCTTCCTTAAATTTTCTAAATCTTTCTTAAATGGTTTTCCGAATCTAATAACATCCATTTATTTTTGTTGGCTCCATATCTCATATCCTGTAAGCAACTTTGGTGTTCCCTTCCGCCACCAACGACCATCGAAAATATGATTGTGTTGCTCCGTTCTACACTGATGTGCTACTGGCAAAACCGACGATGACCCAAGTAGCATTGTTTCCGACTATGAGCAAGTCGAAGAGAATGTGTTTCCTCATTGCAAATAGGACATGCCAATTTCCCTTTAGTACTCCATCCAGATAAATTTGCATATCCTGGAAAATCATTTATCGTGCTCAAAAGTATGGCTCTCATCATAAAAACTTCTTTTTTTGCTGCGTCATAGGTTTCCAATCCGATCTCCCACAAATCTTTTAACTCTTCTACTAATGGTTGCATGAATACATCGATATCATTTCCGGGAGCTCTTGGACCGGGTATTAACATTGAGATCATTGTGTACGTGGCCTTCATACACATCCATGGTGGCAAGTTATATACCATTGTTATAACAGGCCACACACTATACCTTGAAGACATGTTACCAAATGGATTGAACCCATCTGAAGCCAATCCAAGCCGAACATTGCGTTTCTCTAACGCAAAATCCGGATAAAGTTCATCTACTCTTTTCCAAGCCGGAGAATCAGAAGGATGACGCATTTCACCAGCCAATTGGTATGACCGTGGTTGGCAATGCCATGTCATCCATTTAGCCGTATTGGATGATATGAATAGATGACGCAACCTATCTCGTAATGGGAAATAATGTAAAACTTTCTGTGCTACTTTTTTATTTTTGTTTTGAGGATCATCTTTATATCCGGAAGTGTTACATTTTGGACAAACACTTTCATCTTTATTATCTCTCTAAAAAATAATACAATAATTTTTACATGCATGAATTTTCTCATAAGTAAGTCCTAATTTCTTAACTATTTTCTTAAGTTCATACCAATTATCGGGGACACATGCACTATTAGGTAGCACTTCCTTAAATAAAGATAAGATCATATCCATACATCTTCTAGTGAGACCATTCATCGACTTAAGTTGAATCAACTTTAAAATAAATTTTAGTTTAGATACATCTTTCACACCATCATATAAAGGTGTTTCTGAATCTTTTAATAATCTAAAATATTTTAAACTTTCTTCATTGGGTTCATCCTCATTTTGTCGGGTAGAAAATTCATTGTTTTGAATATCTTCGAGCATTTCCGTTAAATCATCATCTATGTTATCCTCTTACCGTTCATTTAATCGTGTGTTATCCTCATTACAAGAGCTAAGTTCAAATTCACCATGACATATCCAAGTTTGATAATTTAACCATATGACATCACATATTAGGTGTTCTTTCACAATATTTCTTTTTAAAATAAATGTATTGCAACATACTCTACAAGGGCATTGTATTAAATCTTTATGTTGTCAATGTCTATATTGTATCCTACAATCATCAAAAGCATAGTCTAAGAATTCTTCAACACCTCGTACATACATAGAATCTAATCTATTACGAATAAGCATCCAAGATTTGTCTAATGAACTCATTTCTTCTAATAAAAATATCTCAAAAAAATAAATGACAATGTAATAACTTGATTACTCTAACCGGACGTCCTCCAAAGGAAGAAAGTTTCAAGTGAATACAAGTCTTTTGAAGCTTCCTGACAAAAAGGTAAAAAACAAATATATATACTGTCAGACATATAATCAATCGAAGAACATAATTTTCTCTTTAAATAAACCCTATGCCATAGGAACAGACTTGGATTGGGCAATGAAACCCTTCGGATTGGAAACTTTTGGATTTTTTTCCAATCCAAACTCGGAACGGACTTCGATTGGCGAATCCGGCTTCGGATTGAGGACTTAGGGATTTTGGCCCAACTCGAAGCCGGATTGTCGAATCCAAACCCGGAACGAGCCTCGGAATGGCGAATCCGGCTCCGAATTGGGTAATTGGGGATTTTTGCCCAACCCGATGCCGTATTGCCCAATCCAAACTCGGAATGGACTTCGATTGGTGAATCCGGCTTTTGATTGGGGACTTGGGGATTTTAGCCCAACCCAATGCCGGATTGCCCAATTTAAACTCGGAACGAGCTTCCGATTGGCGAATCCGACTTCAAATTAAGACTTGGGGATTTTTGCCCAACCTAAAGTTGGATTGTCTAATCCAAACCCGGAACGAGCCTCGGAATGACGAATCCGACTTAGAATTGGGTAATTGGGAATTTTTGCCCAACCCGATGCCGGATTGCCCAATCCAAACTCGGAATGGACTTCGATTGGCGAATCCGGCTTCGAATTGGGGACTTGGGGATTTTAGCACAACTCGATGTCGGATTACGCAATTTAAACACGGAACGAGCTTCGGATTGGCGAATAAGGCTTCGGATTGAGACTTGGGGATTTTTGCCCAACCCAATGCCGGATTGCCCAATCCAAACTCGGAACGGACTTCGATTGGCAAATTCGGCTTCGGATTGGGGACTTGGGGATTTTAACCCAACCCGATGCCGGATTGCCAAATCAAGAGCTTCGGAATGACGAATCCGGCTTCGGATTGAGACTTGGAAATTTTTGCCCAACCCGAAGCCGAATTGTCCAATCCAAACCCGGAATGAGCCTCGGAATGGTGAATCCGGCTTCGGATTGGGGAATTGGGGATTTTGGCCCAACCCGATGCCGGATTACCCAATTCAAATCCGGAATGAGCTTCATATTGGCGAATCCGATTTCGGATTGAGATTTGGAGATTTTTACCCCACCCCTATGCCGGATTGCCCAAACGGATACATGATAAACCTATTTTATTTTTGTCATCTTAAAAAGATATTGAACAAATACCACATTTGTTCTAAATTTAGAATCCAATAAAAAACACCTCAAATTACTACCTAAAAGTAAATTGGTTTGATTGTTTAAGGTTACATAAATAATAACTAGCACATTTAACTAACAAATATCACATTAATTCTAATCAATTTATCTAAATAACTATTACATTTATCTAAAATAAATATGTTGTTACCTAAAAGGAGGGCGCTCGGCGGCACTAGCAGTGGCGGGTGGCACCGGCGGCGGCAGCGGGCGGAGGCACCTGCAGCGGCGGCGGGCGGCGGCGGCGGCGGCGGGGGGCGGCGGCGGCGGCGGGCAGCCCCGAAGGAAGACGGCGGCCCCGGCGGTGGAGACAGCCTCTTTTCGGGGCGACACCGGCGGCGGATGCCGCAGCAGCGGCGGCGGCCGGGCGGCGCCAAAGAATAAAGACGGCGCCGGCGACGGGCGGCGGCGGCGGGGAGCGTCTAGGGCACAGGACCAAGGCACGGCGGGGGGAGGAAGAGGAGGGAGCGTCGGGGCGATATAAAAAAAAACTAATGGCGACGGCTTCCTAGCCGTCGCCAATGGTGCATTAAGTTACATTGGCGACGGCTTAGCAGCCGTCGCCAATAACTTTCGACCGTTGAAGGTATTGGCGACGGCTACAAGCCGTCGGCATTAGTTTCCGACCGTTCAACGGTCAAAAGAGGATCCGTAAACCCTTTAGCGATGGCTAGAGCCGTCGCTTAAAAGATTTTTAGCGACGGCTTTTAAAGCCGTCGCTAGTTTACCTCATATTGGCGACGGCTTGATTGTAGCCGTCGCAAATAACGGTTTAGGCGACGGCTCTTTAAAGCCGTCGCCAATAATCCGTCGCCAATAACCCTTTTTCCTGTAGTGTGTATTCCTGTCGTGGCTCTGACAGTGGTGGCTGACCGAGAGAGGGAGTGTTGAAGGGTTTAATCCCATATTAGCTACCGAAGAAGTATTCCATACATTTATCATAGCCTGAATCTGGGTCTCCTCAGTACACATTTTTTGGAATTTCACATAGGAGACCAAGAGGAAGCAAGCCAGCACGATGGCCGTTACGGAGCGAGAGGATGGAGAGCTCGCCATTTGCGACGAGGTGGGTACCGACGACTGCCGACTGCCGGAGAGAGAACGAGTATATACGAGTCGGATGTGGGGGAGGTTGCCCCCTGCTTAATTTCAATCCGTAGAACGCATCTCTGTTCCTTGATGGGTGGATTCACCGCTGACTGATCCGGATTAACTTTCCAGTCCACTGGGCGGTCAAACTGCAGTTTAATTACCTGGGATTTGATCATGTGAATCCAGAAACGTCGACCTTATATGGAATTCCCATAGACGTTCAAGATTCTGAACTGATTTCGTATGTGCCTCATCTTCAAGTTTTGGGGGCCAAAATTAATAGGTTTATGTGTTAACCATTGTGTTTTACTCGAAAAATAAGTATTATACGTATGTTATATTTATCCTCTCTACAAAAGTAACGATGATGTCTGAAAAGTAACAATTTAAAGTATATCGCTTAATTTTAAATAATTTATTAAGATGTGAGAGGCTTAAGAAATATTTTAAAATGATTTGAATATCGTAAGCTCTGACTCAATAAAGTGTAAATGCACACTATGTCCATTTTACGGAAACCACTTTACCATTGGGTCCGTTTTCAAAAACATCTTTCTATTAGATCCGTTTTTTCAAAATAGCATCACACCCACTCCAATTTGGATTTGAAATGTCATTTTTGCCCCCTTGCACACTGGTCTTGGCGGCGGCGGAGGGTTTCGCGGCGGAGGGCTTCGCGGCGGCTGGGCTTCGCGGCGGCGGCGGCGGAGGGGGTGGCGGAGGGCTTCGCGGCGGAGGGCTTCGCGGCGGCGGAGGGCTTCGCGGCGGCTGGCGGCGGCGGAGGGCTTCGCGGCGGAGGGCTTCGCGGCGGCTGGCCTTCACGGCGGCTGGCCCGCGGCGGCGGCGGCGGAGGGCTGCGCGGCGGAGGGCTTCACGGCGGCGGAGGGCTTCGCGGCGGTCTTCGCGGCGGCTGCGGCTGGAGTTCGCGGGAGGAGTTCGCGGGAGGGTTTCACGGCTGGGGGGGGGTAAAAGTGGGATTTTAAAATTACGGGATGAAGAAATGGACTGGGTGATAATGAAATTCAGTGTCAACGGACTAAACAGTAACGAAATGTGGTCAACGGAGTTTTTGGTAAACCGATTTTCTTAAATGGACCTGGTGGTAATTTTCCCATAAAAAAATCGCCAGTCAATCATAGCTCGATTGACATCATCTCTATTCTTGGGAGAGCAGGGCGTGGGTTCGCTTCTTGACGATTACAGTCGGGTAACTTCTTGGGGATGATCTGTGGGGACTGGGGATCGATCATGAGCTCGATCCTTCGTCACATGCAAAGCAGCAAAATTTCGGGGCCACTGGGTCAATGTCCAAACAAATAAAAGACTCAATAAAAATTCTCACGGGAGGTACTACGTACACGCGCAGATTCACGTACGTACGTATCTGCGCATAGGATAAAGTTGACTGTCGGGTATTGTTGAAAGAGACCGGATCCCCTCAGGAGGCCTCCTGAGGGGGTCCGGTCAGGCCACACCCAATTTTTTGACGTGACAGGTGATACGATGGGCATTAAATGTGATATGATACATGTCCCATCAAAAAATTGTGTGTGGCCTGACCGGACCCCCTCAGGAGACCTCCTGAGGAGATCCGGTCTCTTGTTGAAATCTCAATTTCTTGTTCTCATTCAGAACATCGACTTTAATATCTTTATAAACGTGGCGTTGTTGTATATTCGTTTATTATTATTATTTTATTATAATTATTATCTATCGTCAGTGTCTCGATGGTGTCATCTTGGCATGTCTCGTTGTCTTTCTTCCCTTTAACCGTTGTTCATTCGTGAAATCATTAGTTTGAACGTTATTCGCAAAGATCTCGAGATATGTCAATTTTTTTGAGAGTTTCAAATTTTTGCTTCTCTATCGTCTAGGCACTTTGTGGTGTGAATCAGTCCAATTTAGTGATTTTTCTAGAGTTATTTCGTCTAAACCTTGAGTTTTGTATTAGTTTGTCCTCAAATCTTCTTGGAAATTTTGTTTTGTGCCGTAATCTTTTGTTTTTGTTGTGGTATTGTAATCTATGTTTTTCATGATGTAGTAAACATATCGAGAGAGAGAGAGAGAGGGGGAGAGAGATCTCAATTTTTTGCACCAACACTTTGACCTTCGATGATTTTTTTGTAGTAACAATATGGTGTTTCATTGTATTATAACAATTATTTTATCCACCGATATATTTCTATATATAATATAATTGTCAAACTTGTATCCGGCAATTCTTGTTTAAAATATATTTTGATATTGGAGGCTAGTATTCAGAGTCGTCGTCGATCGCATCGACCAGACAAGTTGTTCATTCCCCTCTTTGACTACTTTCTAGCTGTTTTATCATGACTAGATATTATATATGACGTCGACGAAGATAGTGAAAAAACATTGAAGGAAAAATTTACCACATTTAGACAAATTTTGTTATAAAATTATATTTGTGTAGACAATACTAAATTAAGTTACCGTACAACAGAGCACCCTGTAAAAGGATAAAACAACGGACAACCACTCAATTGGTTAAGCTTGGGGACATAAATAAGTGGAGTCAATTCTAGTAATATACTTTTCGAGTTTGAGTTATTATCTTACAAAATAAAGTTAAAACTCTAATTTTAATAAGTAAGTTAAATTCTTGTTCAAGTTCGATTTATATTAGTTGATCGACCAAGTTCGAACTGGAGTTTGAATGACAACTTTACTCAAGTTCAATTCATATTAAGTTTAAATTGAATGTAAACTCGTCTATATAATTTTAAATCAATCAAAATCTCAAGCGAACATTTTAAATTTAACTCATTTATAAAAATTGATATAAATTTAAAATTTAAATTTTGACATATTTGATATATTCTAGTGTCAGTATATTATTGGTAATATTTATAATTTATTATTTTTTAAATAAATATTATGTCGAGTTAGTTACGGAGTTTATCGAGTTGAATAAAAGTCTACTCAAACCCAACTTATTTGATGAGTTGAACTTTGTTTTTTTTAAAAATATTTATTTATTATAATAAATAAGTTGAGTCAAATTTTAATAAGTAAAATTTCAAGTTACTTTTTAACTGTATTATTTCGTTGGCAACCCAGGCATGCTAAACATGACATGACATGACATGGTGTACCTGCGAGATATTACCTGGCTGGCTGTTCGGTCGCCCTCCTCCTCGCTAACCACCCGCGGAGAAAAAAAAAAGTCTTCCCCGTGTCAAGACAACGAATTCATTAACCGCCAACCGAAGATCCCATCCAATTGTGGTTTATTATTATTAGGATATATGTATCAGACGATACCGTTCGGTGGGGTGGGCCCAACGAACCAGGTCAACAGCCGAGTCAGAGACCGAAGACCCCTCACTCAGAAGAAAAGCTGTCGGGTTCCTGATAAATCCCCAGTTTCGCCAGCACGGAGAAGATCACGAGCCGTCTATAAAGAAGAAGAAAGGCCCTCGGGCAATCCGCCATCGCCGTCGGCGACTCCGACGACCTCTTTCCTTCTCACTGTCCGTACGTATCTTCTGGTTCTTCTTCCGATCTATCGATCCCACGCGGAGTCGGAAGACGGAAGATAATCCAGGAAGAACCGGCCAGCTGGGAAAGGGGCGGGGAACATGGCCGGCGGAGCATTCGTCGACAATGCTGCGGGCGGGAAGGAGTACCCTGGGAGCCTCACCGGCTTCGTGCTGCTCACCTGTCTCGTGGCGGCAACCGGCGGTCTTATCTTCGGCTACGACATCGGGATCTCCGGCGGAGTGACGTCCATGGACTCCTTCCTGGGGCAGTTCTTCCCCTCGGTGTACCGGAAGGAGAAGGACCCGGCGGCCAACAGCACCAACCAGTACTGCAAATTCGACAGCCAGCTGCTGACGTCCTTCACGTCGTCGCTGTACCTGGCGGCGTTGGCGGCCTCCTTCTTCGCCTCCGTCGTCACCCGGGTGCTGGGTCGCAAATGGTCCATGTTCTTCGGCGGGATCACCTTCCTCGCCGGCGCTGCCGTCAACGGTGCCGCCACGAACGTCGCCATGCTTATTATTGGGCGTATCCTTCTCGGCGTCGGCATCGGCTTTGCTAATCAGGTATATATGCATGTGTATAGAGTACGTACGTCGAGATCCTCTCTCCGGGGGATGGATGCATGGCGCAGTACAAACTAATCCTTCATGCTTGCCGCACTCTCGCAGTCGGTGCCGGTGTACCTGTCGGAGATGGCGCCGGCGAGATACCGTGGGACGCTCAACATCGGGTTCCAGCTGATGATCACCATCGGCATCGTCGTCGCCAATTTCGTCAACTACGGAGCCTCCAAGATCGCCGGTGGGTGGGGGTGGCGCCTCAGCCTGGCGGGCGCCGCCGTGCCGGCCCTCATCATCACCCTCGGCTCCTTGTTCCTCCCCGACACCCCCAACTCCCTCATCGACCGTGGCCGGGACGGAGAGGCCCGCGAGATGCTGCGGAAGGTCCGCGGCACCGACGACGTAGAGGCGGAGTTCCAAGATCTGGTGGCCGCCAGCCGGGAGTCCCGGACGGTGGAGCACCCCTGGGCCAACATCGTGCAGCGCAAGTATCGTCCCCAGCTGGCCATGGCCGTCCTCATCCCCTTCTTCCAGCAGTTCACGGGCATCAACGTCATCATGTTCTACGCCCCCGTCCTCTTCAAGACCATCGGCTTCGGCGACGACGCCTCGCTCGCCTCCTCCGTCATCACCGGCCTCGTCAACGTCTTCGCCACCCTCGTCTCCGTCTACTACGTCGACCGAGCCGGGCGGCGCGCGCTCTTCCTGGAGGGCGGCGCCCAGATGCTGGTGTCGCAGGTGCTGGTGGGCACCCTGATCTGGAGGCTCTTCGGGACGAGCGGCGTGGGGGAGGTGAGCAGCGGCATGGCGACGGCGGTGGTGGTGCTCATCTGCGTCTACGTCGCGGGGTTCGCCTGGTCTTGGGGGCCGCTGGGATGGCTGGTGCCGTCGGAGATCTTCCCGCTGGAGATCCGGTCGGCGGGGCAGGCCATCAACGTCTCCGTCAACATGTTCTTCACCTTCGTGATCGCGCAGGTGTTCCTGACGCTGCTGTGCCACCTCAAGTTCGGGCTCTTCTACTTCTTCTCCGCCTGGGTGGTGGTGATGACCACCTTCATCTACTTCTTCCTCCCCGAGACCAAGAACGTCCCCATCGAGGAGATGGTCCACGTCTGGCAGGCCCACTGGTTCTGGCGCCGATTCATGGCCGTCGACGGCGGCGGTACTGCAGCACTCGCCGCCCCCCATCATGTGTAGCTGCTCTCATCAACACTCAAAAACAGAATATCAATCTTGTTCGGAGGAACAACGTATATGGAGAATGGTTGACTTCGTCGACACGGGGGTTCCTATTTCACTCCACTGTATTCTTTATTTTAATTGACTATATTCAACCAGCCTCGTGTTTGTGTGTGGTCAGGAAGAGTTCGGACCATCTTAGTTCTGAGGGGGAGAGAGCTTTTACAGTCTCCAATGACACAAGGACACCTGATGTCGCGAAAGACGAAGCATCAGTGCGCTTTAAAGTGAATTTAAAGTACATGTGACGTCACTCGGTAGTGAGTTAATAGATAGTCGGTAGTAAATCTTTAAAATCTTAGTAACTCAATAACGAGTTGATAGGGAGTCAATAATGAGTCTTCAAAGACTCGGTAGCAACTTAATAGAATCTTGGTAATGGATCTCGGTAATATGTCATTAAAGACTCGGTAACAAGTTAAACTATACTCAATAACGAGATATTGGAAAGTTGAAAGAACATCACGTCGTCTTTAAAGAGCACTGATACTTCATCTTTCGCGACACCAGGTGTTCTCACTTCATTGGAGACTGTGAGAACTCACTCCACTCGAAAATTGAGGGGATCCAAATTCAATCAGGAATCGTGCTAGTAAAAAGTTTGGATGAGTTAACAACATATAACATGAATTAATATAAATAATTTATAAGTAAACAGGTAGGTCGATATTATATGTAAGAAGTTAATGACAAAAAAATGGGAAAGCAGTATTATATGATTCCCGCATGCTCTCCATTGCAAGTAAAAGCTATCGCAACTTTTTTTTTCTCAGAAACCGTGAGTCCCTCCCTCTCCAGTCGCCTGAAAAGATCGGAACTCCCAGTTGGGTTGCCCGCTACCCGTCTCGTTAGCCATGCGGTGGCGGCATCATCGCAGCTGTAAGCTGATATCAACGATCACCCCAAAATCGAACTCGTGACCTCCCCGCTGTGAAGGCTTAACCTCCACCGCAGCACTATCGGGAAGGCTTATGATATATATTCTCACACTGTCCCATACGAGATTCATGCAGGCTGGCTGATAGTAGTCGAGAACAGAACGCAATGATCCACTCTCCACACCCCATATTTCCTACTTCCTAGGATGTTTTAAGATCGTGTTGATAGCAAATATAAAAAGCTTGCAGGTGCTCAAGTAAACAGCACGAGCATTGCAAGGATTGCGCCGACCTGCCCACCCGGTTCTGGCAACAGTTAAACCCCCGTGACAAAACAAAATGCCTTGTCCAAAAAAAAAAATGAATATAACAAAAACAACAAATTCCCCTGGACAGAATCAGAGCAGCGTAGTTCTCGGCTTGCTTGCAGTCCTTATCTTGAGCCAGCGTCTTCAAGACCTGATACGTCTTAATGTTCGCTGTACCGCACAATGTATTAATTCAGAGAGCATACATAAAGATCAACAAGCCGCTCTGAACAAGGTTAAATCTTGCAAAAAACAACCGGGATAGGTTGCTCTTCAAGACAAGCAGAGGGTATCCATTTTTCTGGTTCTGTCTTCAGAGGCCGACTCATTCCCTAGATACGAGCATCACATGCTGAAGGAATTCAACCAACGATGAAATAAGACGTTAAGGACACTTAAAACACAACGGGTGGGGGCGAGAGAACGAGAGACCAGCAACAGGAGATCCCATCCGACAGTCATTCATTCCAGTGGGCACCGGGAACACAAGCTGCCACTCACGTATAAATGGCCTGACTAACAGCAAATATAGCTAAAATGACAAGAATCCACCCAAAGCTCAGATATTAGACGAGGTTCTGCACACAGATGGTTTTAGACCGGTTGAAGGTAGATGCAGTTATAGAGGCTATCTTGCCAACCAATGTGCTTCAGACCTTCATTCAGTGTTGTCACAAGTCTCACCAGTCCCATTATGTCCGTTACGTCGATTATGTCCCCTCTCCCTATATCTACCCACAGGTTTTGATACATTATGTGCTTCTTCACCAGCAGATCTATGTTGGAATGAATCATTCTGTTTGTTGTAATATCCAGATCTCTGATACTGCTTATGCCTGTCAGTATTCACAGCTGGATTATGCTTGCCGGTATCATGCCCCGGGCCACTGTGTCGTCCATCACTGCTGGCCTCGTGCCCCTTGATCAGCCAACTGTTTCGCTGCACATGTCGCCTGCCTCCTGATGAAATAGGCTTATCCTGCAGGTATCCATTTTGTGACACCACTTCGGTTATTCCGGATGATTCTTTTGCCAAAATGGAGCCTTGACTCAGAGATGTCCCTTCTCTGATCCTCCTTTCTCCCCTTACCTCATGATCTGTTTCCTTTCTCACTTCAGGAGAAATGACCACTGAAGTAAAGACATTTCTACTTTCAGCAGGCTGATCACGATTCCCTCCCATTGACAAAGCAGATTCTTTAATTGATCTATTTCCTTGGGACTGACCCTCGTGTAATCCTGTTACAAATGTCTCCCAACAGGGGTTGGGCATGGGATGTGGGTTTGACTTTGGTTGCCACTGTGATCTTGGTTGACTAGCACCCTGATTTCCATTCCTTGAGCTCTTTCTTCCAGAAGATTCATCAGTTTCTGTGCTTTCCATGTGATTTATAGCCTTGTCATTTTTCCCATGCCCAGGTTCCCACTTATCTCTTGGGCTACAAGAAGTCCCAGCAATTTTGTGCCCCTTGGTAGGTTGTCTCCTTCCTCGGTTCAGTTTTGCAGGATCCTTCTCCATGAAAGATACATCATTAGGTTCAGAGAGTGTCAGCTTAGGACCATCAAGATTCTGACCATCATCAGAAACTTTAGGCTTCTCTTTCGGTAAATCATCATGCTTGGACTTCGGTTGCACGCAAGAATCTTGAGTCTCACTGTGGAAATCAACCTTTAGGTTCTCCTTACAGGTAACAGAAGACAATCCTTGAAGAGAACTTGTCAAAGGCAATGAGGAATCAGGTAGGCCACGGCGACGCCATGATGTATGTGCTTTGCCATATCTATTGGGTCTGTTCTCCACATTTTTGGAGCTTGCTGGCACTGCTGCAGCTATGATGGCTGAAACGTCAGTCGTACCTTGGAAACCAAAATTGTCTTTTGAACCAGATGCTGTGGGGTCATGACACAGAGGAGATGGCTGCTGCAGGATTTCCTCCTGTGAAAGCTCTTTAGCAATAGGCTTGGGAATGTATCTCTCCAGTTCAGCTCTTTTAAATTTCGAATTAAGTTCTATATCATCAACACTTTTTCTAGAAGAATCAGGGTTAACTTTGTTGATATCCTTCTGCATTTCTTCAGATGACTCCTTCCTGCTGGTTGACTTTACAGGTGCCCAGATGACTGCATCAGTTCCATGGAACTTATCCACTGATTTAGTTGCTTGCATGTTTCTTATGACCCTTTTAGGAACCTGCGGCCTCCACTGCATTGCAGACCGATTGGGTGCTCCATTCTGTTCTGACAGACAATTGAGAGGTGAATGATCCATGTCAGATGATTTCTGGACCCTGTTCTCATTTGAAGATTCCACTGCTAGATTTGCAACCACTGAATCTGCAGGGTCAGGTTTACAGTGTCCAATTTCAACATCCTTATGTGCTTCCTCTGCTGATTGAACAATAGAATTTAAAGAAGCTTCATCTCTATTTTTATGCCTTGTGGTCCTAATGTTTCTTTTCTTGTGCTGTCCTGAGGTGCCATCTGCATTTTTACTGACACCATGTATGCCATCAGTGGTAGCATTACTTGGCAGAACTGACTCACAGAGGTTCTCAGAACCCACTATAATAGAACCCACCATGACTCCAATAGCCTGAAACTCATGCTTCTCTTCCAGCCTCTTGTCTTGCCTTTTATGAGGCATCTGTTTTTGCTTGGAAACTGAGTTCTCATAAAACTGAGTATCAGTACTACCTCCCTTCTTAATGCCATCAAGGGTCGATGAACCTGATAGGCTGCTATTGGTAACTGGTGATGAAACAGCCTGAGATGCCAAGTCAACTGATACTCCAAGTGAAGTGTCGCTCTTGTTTGGTTGCAACATAGCTGGCACCTCTGCATTCACTTCATCAGACTTCTCCCCTGAATTAGATAAAACCTCAGTCACTGTAATATCAGCGTTTGAACCAGGACACGCCATAGCATCCTCCTCAGACTGGATCTCAGTAATAGGATGGCTAGGTTGACTTGATTTTTCTGCTAATGTCCTCCTATTCAGTTCTTCTAACTTTGCCAGTGCCCTAGCCATTTGTTCCCTTGTTCGCTCTTCCTCCTCCTCCTGCAGCTGCTTTGCACGTTGTCTAGCCATGCCCTTCATCTTATCATAATATTGGAACAAAAAGATACAATATTAGAAAAATGACAAACAAACATGGATGATTACAACAGATATTGAAGCCAAGAAGACAATGACTTCCAAGATAAACACTAAATAAAGCCAGTCAAAGAAATTGTCAAGGCGACAAGGTGAGGGCACTGTAGGCATCTCTTAAACAGTTCTGGAGATGTTGCCAAAAGCCATAGGGCAAAAAGAGATACCAGAGCACTTAGCACAGCCAAGAAGGGTGCACCATCAAGCAGGATAGAAGGGAACCAAGAGTCCCATCCCCCAATAGCTAAATGTATAAACAAATAAGCAACTTTCAAAATACAAGATTGCAAGATCATATGTTAACAATAAATAATGTTTGAGAGAGAAAATTAAATGGACGCAATGTGCAAAAAAGAATTGAGTAAAACCAGGGGACAAAAAGACTAGTTTTTTCATGATCAAACATTTATCTGCAGAAATCAATTCTCTCCACTATGATGGTTGAGGATAAGTATGGTTGGTATGCAAAAATTAGGACTGCAGCCATTGTTTACGGAATCGGTGGAATCGGACCGATTCCGACCGATTCCGGAATCAGATCGGTGGATTCCGATCCGATTCCATGCGGAAGGACCGATTCCGGCATGAATTCCGCGGAATCGGTCGGAATCGGTCGGAATCGGTCCGGAATCGGAATCGGAATCGGATCGTTTTTTTCCATTTTTTGCTATTCCAGTCGGATCGGCCAGAATCGGTCCGAATCGGTCCGAATCGGCCGGAATCGGTCCAGAATCGGATCGGAATCGGAATCGGATCGTTTTTTTTTTTTTTTTTGCTTTTTTTCTTACCGATTCTGGATCGATTTTCTTCCATTGAATCGGTCGGAATCGGTCCGATCCGATCCGATCCGGATCGAATCGGTACCCACCGATTCCGATTCCGATCCCGCGATCCTTGACTGCAGCTGTGGAACATTATAAGTTGTCTACGGAAGAAGTGCAATGGAGGCCTCTTGAACATCAATTGCTTTTGTAAATTATCACGAAGTAGCAGATTCTCTTGTCTTGCTATTTTAAAACAAGTTAAAGTGCCACTGTCATCTATAGATTTAAACAAATCTCCAGATCCAGATGAATTTTCCGCAGGATTTTATCAGCATTTTTTTGAGACATCATCCAAGAACTATGGCAATATCAAGAAGTTTAGTGTTAATCCATGGACAGTTCTTTTTCTAAATTATATTGTAGTTAAAAGTGGATGCTTCAGATCTTAGAGACTTAAGACCCATCAGCATTCTTGACTACAACTATAACTTGATCACGAAAAGCTTGTTAATAAAGTGGTATATGGGAAAGCTTATGAGACACAATCAATGAACATTTATTTCAGACAGATACATCTTGAATACTTATATCGTAACCTCTGAATACTTCCATGAACAACATATAAGGAAAAGGAGTATATTGGCATCAAATTAAAATTTGAGAAAGACCTAAGACAGTAAACTGACAGTGCTTATATCATGCCCACCTTATAAAGTTTGAGCCAATATGGCTCAAACAGATCCAATTTTGTGTAAACTTGGCTCATTTCTTTATTGTGATAAATAGACAGACGTTTAGTTACTTTCAGACCCCAATGGGAAGAGGATTAAAAGTGATCCTCACTCCCCTCTATTATTTGTGCTCTGAGTTTGATGTTGGATAAGACACGTGGAAAAATTCATTGAAGGCAGATTAAACTGGAAAAAATAATGAGCTTATTTCTTATCTCCAGTTTGCGAATGATGTCATATTTTTTCACTTCAGCAATTGAAAACAAGTGTGTTAATTAATGGATTCTCATCTATTTATTGTGTCCAGATCAATTTAACGCAATGTGACCAATCGAGTATCAAAAGCTCAGAAGAATCAAAGGCTCTCGTACCTTTGATCTCCAACAAGGAAAGAAGCTTTCCTAGCATATACTTGTCTACCTTCTATATCACAAAGGTCTTTAAGGTCCTGTTTGGTAACTATATTATATCCCTCTATAACTATCAATTTTGAAAATGGTATTGATATCAATCATATGGCCAACCCCAAGTAACTGGGACTAAGGCTCGAGTTGAGTTCAGTAAAAAAATTGATATCAATCATCAATAGGTGTTTAGCTAATAGTATTGATTTTGAAACTTGTAATACAACCAAAGCAACTTATGTAATTTATATGGGAGGAAATCAAGTATAATCCAATTTCCACGAATTACGAGTTTAACAGATCCTTGACGAGGCTTGGATCCTACTTAAAGTACCAACAACCAAGATTAAAAGATGAGATGATGATGATGGTGCCAAGAACATCTCTTCAGTTTTGGATCTAAGGGCTTATCGGGTCCTCATCGGATCCAGATCCTAATTAAGTCATGAATGGTTATGATTAAATCAACGGGTGTGAGATCCGATGGATGAGGATCCTACTTAAGTGAGGATGAATATCAGCCCTTCGATCATTTGATATTGATGAGATCCAAGGCCAAGGGAGAAGGCTGCACTCCTCTCCTCACAGCCGCACAAGACCTGGTCAGAGGCAGTCATCACAAAAAAATAAGAGTAGAAGAAAAAGTAGGTGCATACATCCCCATGGCCTGGCACACTTCTACCCACGATGCAAACAAGACCCAGTCCACTTCCCCCCACGATGGGAGCAGCCAAAGAGAGGCTGCCAACTGTCTCTCCCACCTCCATAAAAATAGACCTCCTCCAGCCGCCCCATCTTACCTCCTCTATCCCTTCTACTGCCTGTACCCATGGGAGATGCTGCTGTTGGTGCATATCAGAGATGAAGGAGGTGTTGAAGCTGCCCTGAAGACCCTCCTCCAGATGTTGCTATTGTGCTCATCTCCCTGCTGCTGCAGTATATGCTGCCACCACCAAAGTTGGAGAAGAGTGAGATGACTCCCTTGTTGCTGCCTGAGCCACTTGCTGGCTGCCATGGCCAATGAGAGCAGTCCCTTCCTGCTGCGCCCACTCCCCCCATCTTCTTTTCCATGCTGTTGCAAACCACCCTTATCATGCTGCTGGTGCCAATGGAAAAAGGGAAAGAAGAAGAGGAGGAGAAGGAGAGGATGAGGCCAATGCTCCACCCCCCTTCCGATGATCCCCTTGCTGCACACCCATCTAGGAGGAGATGAAGGAGGACCTGCTGCCAATAGGAGAAGGTGATCCCCCTGCCTCCTCCAGTGCCCATAGAGGAGGAGGAGGATGTAGCCGCCTGCTCAAGGAAGACTCCCTGGCCATTCCTCTTCATCCCCTTGCTGCTGCAAGCCTGCAACAATAGGAGAAGAAGAAGAGAAAGAAGACTCTTCTCCTTCCTGTCACCTGCTGTCGTCAATGCTCAAAAAAGAGTTGAAGGAGTTTGATCCTCCACAGAATGCTGCCACCTTGGAAGGGAGGAGTAAGGAGATGAGGAGAAGATAAAGGTGTGAAGGTGGGCCGAGGCCCCCTTTTCATATGCTGCCACTGCAGGTGCTCTTCCAGCACCCAAAGAAGATGAGATCTTTAGCCCCTCCACAAATGCCTACACCCATACCCCTTAGCCTGTCTGTATCAATCGCTTAAGCCCATACCCTACACACCCCCATGATAACCTTCTAAGTATATAATTAGATAATTTAGATCCATAGGGGTAAGGAGGTACCAGCTCCCTTAATGCCCACTGGGCTTAAAGATACCCGGTCCCCTTACATAAACTACCTATACCCATCTCCCCATTGGGCTTGATGCTGCCACCTGATCATGGAAGACTTGCTGGCCATTCCTCTTCATCCCCTTGCTGCTGCAACAATAGGAGAAGAAGGAGACTCTTCTCCTTCCTGTCACCTGCTGTCGCCAATGCTCAAAGAAAAATTGGAGGAGTTTAATCCTCCACAGGATGCTGCCACCATGGATGGGAAGAGCAAGGAGACAAGGAGAAGATAAGGGTGTGAAGGTGGGCCGAGGCCCCCTTTTCATATGCTGCTGCTGCAAGAGCTCCTCCAGCATCCAAGGAAACTGAGGGTCATTAGCCCCTCCATACACACCTACACCCATACCCCTTTGCCCGTCCATACCCATGGCTGAGCCCATACCCTACACCCCCATGCTAACCTTCTAAGGTATATAATTAGATCCATAGGGGTAAGGAGGTACCGGCTCCCTTAATGCCCATCGGGCTTAAGGATACCCAGTCCCCTATATATCCTACCTATACCCATCTCTCCATGGCCTATATTGAGCCAACCCCTATAGCCCTTAAAAAAGACCTGTTTTGACCCAAGAACAGTCCCAAAAATAATCTGTTTTGAACCCCCAAAACAGACCCATTCCCATGGTTTATACCCCACCTATACACATCTCTCCATGGCCCATATTGAGCCTACCCCATTGCCCCTAAAAAGGACCCGTTGGCAGCAGGTCGGTAGGTTCATGAGAGTGCTGGACAGTGAGCCCATATGGCTCAATTCATACAGCAGCAGGTGTGCATGCATAAAGAAGTGCCGGACAGCAGCATATGAAGCTCCTCAAGCCGGTGGACAGCCCATTGGGCTTGAAGACATGGAGATGGGCCAATTGAACCCAAGATCACCACAATGACAACTAGCCTATAATGGCCTGGAACAAAAATGCTATAATCATATTTGAAATTAAAAAATAATATGCTTAAGAGGCCAGCCTATCAAATTAGGCTTCCTCATAATGGCAGACGGACACTCAAGCAAGTCTCCCAATCTATACTGATCCTTTCCCACCAAATTAAAGAGTATTCAACTCCACCTACTGAGGGAGGGTAATGCCAATAACTTAAAGGGAGGTCATGCATGTCACCATGCTATACTCAGTCTTAGATTAAGTGAGGATACCGAGAAAGGATATATATACACCCGATGCATGATATAATGTCGATATCCTTATATCATGTCGATGTAATTGAATGTACCCCATGATTATACGAATGACGATTATATGTCCTTACATGTCTATGATTGAGGAATATTATATAACTCACAACTTAGAATGCAAATATAATGATAAACCTCAAATAATCAACCTGAAAATATTGAAATCAAATAAGATGAAATGAAAATAAAATGAACAACTAAATTTCAGATCTGAAAATCATAAAAATCAGATCATAATTAAATCAGAAAATCATGTGACATGAAATCAGATAATATGGATCTGAAAAATGACTTAAGTTCCATGTATAAAAGCTGATTAAACCAGAAACTGATGATATAAAACATAAAAATTCCTTAAATTTGATATCTGAAAATGCATAAATCAGATCATTTGCGAACCGAAACTATACATATGCTTGAAATCAGAATATGATTGAGCATAATGCATACAAATATGAACATAAGACCTAGGTTCTAATGAAAGGTAATCCGAAATGTCCAGCTCAAATTGTATAGAAACAAAACTGAAAGTGTGAGCTCTGAATCAAATGAGATCTCGGATGTGGTAGATAGCATCAGATTTGAATATTCAGATTTCGGATCCTCAAAAATTGACATAAATTGGATTCGAAATTAAGGTGCTTGATTGTCTCAAACTCTGAACATGGATATCAAATTCAGATCTAAATGGATGGCATGGCCCAAGAATATGAAATTAAGATATGATGGATCATGGACATGAATGCCGATTCCAAAAATAGGAAAGCCTTATTTCTAACATTCTATATTTAGATCATGATCCAATGTCTAAGATCTGAATGTATGTCATGAAAGAAGGTTTCAAATCATAAAAAATCTGAGCATGCATGACATGAATAGATGCCACAAATCTATAATACTCATGATGCATAGGTTTTCTAAATCAGAGAACATGTTGAAAGTCCTGTGGGCTGTTAAGAAATAAATTTTGGGTGTGAGAAAATGTTTAAATTAGGTGTTACATCCTTCTTAGTGGATAGGGAGCCAATTATGGGACAAATATCCTTAGATCTTAGGAATTGATGATTGGTCTAATTACATGAAAACAGATTTTCTAAAGATAATTCTTGAGCCGATCAACCCTAAGATGCTTAACGGAATGTGAGGAGATCAAGCATGAACATAGAAAAGCCAAAAATCCTCCAAGTCCCCGTGCTCAATCTGAATGGTTGGATGGTGTGTGAACCTCTTTTTTACGTGTCTGTTCTTTAGAAAGAAAGACATCTCCGGACTTATCTAGGAAAACAGATGATACCTAAAATATTAGGTAGTCCGGTGATAGTTTAAAAAATATTAGAACCGAGGTTCGAGTTCTTTGAAAATTTTGATTTTTGACCCTTCTCCGCAGGATGGTGCGAGTATCCGGCGTCAGCTTACATCGAGCAACGGCTCGAACGCCTTTTTGATTAACCGTCGCGGCAACCTGTTTTTTGGAGACATGCACATCCACAAAAAGTAAAGAACTCAAAAGAGCAGCGACCTTTTGGGTCCGATGAGATACAAACCAATTTATTTGGATTTGTTTTATTTGTTTGTTGGTTGACTTGAAAGTCGATTTTGAAGGTTTGAGTTTGAATCAATTGTTTTGATTGATTTGGTTTTGTTGTTTTGGTTTAGTTTTGATTTGTTTAATTTTGGACTTGATTGGTTCAAGCTTTTGTTTTGATTTCAGTTTTGATGTGCTCAAGGTTTTAAGCATGTTTGGCTTTTTGATTTGGTTGATTTTTCTGAATTTTCATATTCTGAATTTTCAGATTTCTGGATTTTTTTGGTTTTGAGTTAATTTTTATCTATTTTGGGTGTTTGAAATGTTGTTTATTTGATTTTTTTGGGGAACAAGTTTAGTGGATTTTAAGTGGATTTTCAGATTGCTAAAATCAGATTTTGAAGTTAGTTAGAATCTGTTTTAGTAGATTGCTTAAATCTGATTTTTGTTTTGGCAGATTTTATTGAAATCTGATTTTTTTTGTAGTTGACAGATTTTATTGAAATCTGATCTTTGATGTACAGTATGGTTCAAAATCTGACTTTTGTTGTTGAAAGTTCGGTTTAAAAATCGGTTCCTTCTTCTTAAAGGTCGGTTTTTGTTGAACCAGAATGAGTTTGAGTCTAACTTTCAGATTTCTTTAAGTTCTGATTTCTGTTTTGACTTTCAGATTTTTGTTTAGTTTTGTTTCTGTTTGAAATTTCAGAATTGGTTTTCTATTTTGGTTTTTTTTTAGTTTGGCAGTTTGCATCGCCTCCGACCCATCGGGCTGCCAATCGGTGCCCACTTTCATGCATCTCAAAGTTGACATAGAAGGTCACTTTCATTTCATATGTGATGAAGTACAATGATGTAAGAAACGATAGGCAATTCTTCCCCCAACATAGGTTCTTCACCAATTCTGGAAAATTTCGGCATTACGACGACAAGCCGGTCATTTCCAACTTAGTGAAGTTTTACCCATCCAAAATAGCCAGCCTTACCTTAGCCATATTGGGGGAAGGATCGCCGGCTACGGGAGCATTCCCGCGGAGGGTGGAGCTCCTTAATTTAATATTGCTTTCGCATTCTGAATTTTTTATTTGTTCATTTTTTTGGAACAAGGCCATGGAGGCCGGTTCGATTTCATCGACGTTCCAAGCCTGCCTTCAATCTTCATAGACCCAACGGCCTGTCTTGGACTGTCTTGGGCCGGAAGGGCCTGTTGGAGAGCTGCTGCACTGCTGGAGCTGCTTGGTAGGACCGACTTGGAAGGCCACCCGGCTATGCCCTTGGCCCGTCGGACGGTTTCCAAGGGGTGCCAGGCCGTCACCTTCAAGTCGGCCCACGTTCAAACTGCCGTCGACTGCTTCATTTCACCTCTGCAGAACCTGTTTTGGGGGTTTTCTCCCCTACTGCAGTGGCATAGAGTGTGGACAGAAGAGGTTGAAAATGACCTGTTTTGGGACTGCTCAAAGGGGCAACTTCGGACCTGTTTTGGCTTGCTCAAGGGGCAATGGAACAGGGGCATTTGAAGGTACTCCAAAGGGAATCAAAATAGGATAGCAAGGGTAGCCACAAAGGGGCTGCTTTGAGCAGGAGAAATGAGGATCCGCCCGGAGTAGACTTGGCCCGTTGGACGGTCTCCAAGAATCTCAGGGTCATCCACCCTCACCTAGGGCTCTAATAGGTGCCACAAAGGGGCTGTTTGTGACCTGTTTTGGGGGTCCGGATGTGGGCTGGACAGGGGCCTAAACAAGGGTGTATTTGGGTGGCTGCAGGAGGTCCGAGATGGGTCTGCGCAAGGGCATTTGGCTGACCGAAAGTGGACCTGCAGGGGGTCTGCTAAATGGGCTGAACAGGTCCTGAATTGGACTGGGCAAGAGCCAGATTTTGGGCCTGATATGTGGGCTCGGACTGGGCCTGTAGAAGGGCCAGCAGGTGGGCCGGACAGGGGCTATCCATGGGCCTGGATTGGGGGTACCTGCAGGTGGTTTAAACCGGGTCAGATAGGGACCGGATATGGGCTTAACCTGGGCCTGCAGGTGGGCGGTTATGGGCCTGATGGTAGGTCTGGAAATGGGCCGAAATGGGGCTCTTTTGGGCCTTGATTGGGGCTGAAACCAGGTCACAAGGGGACTGGGTTTTTTTGGCTCCGGGCAAGGGGATTGCAGTCCAATCTAGGGGGGTTCGAATGGACTGGAAGGGGGCATTTTTTGAAGACGGATATGGGCAAGGAAGAGCAGGTAAACTGCCAGAAAGAAGCCCCCCTAAGGGGCTACGTGGAAGCCAACTATCCCTTCTTACCTTGTCCTCTTCCTCTCTTCTTCTTCTCCTTTCTCCTGGCAGCAGGTGGCAGGCGCAGCAGCAGGTGGCAGCAGGTCAGCAAATGAGGTAGCAGACCGGCAGCCTGTCGGCGCTTCAAACTCCCCCCCCCTGAAGCTGGCATGCCCCCTCCTTTTTATAGATGCTGGGGAGGGCAGATGAAGGGGCATCTGGTGTGTACGTAGATGGCCTTTGGCCTTCCCCATGGAGGTTACTCCATTTATTCCAATTTATTGACCTGCTGTCCCTTGACCTTCCCCCTTCACAAAACTGTTCAACTTGATGGGAAGACAGGTGGCTGGCGTGGCTGGGCTTCTGAGGTGGCAGAATAGCCAGTGTGGCACGTTCACATCAGGACTGTTCAGATCTGGCCCTGATGTGGGCCTGCAGGTGGGCCAACGGGTGGGCCTGCAGGTAGCCGCAGCCCAGTCCCCCTCCTCTGCTGTGGGCTGTGCGCAGGGCTCTTCCATGAGCCAGAATTTGCCCAATTATGGGCTGGCCGACCAGAACACATATTGGGGTGCCCAATTGGGCCTGATTTGACTCAATTATGGGCTATCCACCCTACGCTTAAGTCCATTTCTTCTTTGGCCCAATTGTCTGTTTTTTTTTGAAAAATATTGACGCCAACAGATGGTACGTAGAAAATAAAATGTGCTGCTCAATTTAAATGATGTGAGATTAGACCTATTAGTTGGAAATTTCAGATTTGATGGATCCCAATATGGCTAAGGGGACATAAAGAAATCATATGTGAGTATGGTCTGAAATTCACCTAATTCTAATGTTTAAACTTCACTATGGTATCTCAAATATGACATATATAACTTGGAGAATCAGGTGGCACATAACTAGTTCAACTGTTACAGTTATGCTACCGAGTAGGTTATGCTTCAGTCTTCAGATCATTCAAGTCTAATCTGCTCTCTGTTTTATTGTCAAATGCAAGGTGAAAGAGTCTACACAGAGATTATACAATATACACACATGGGAGGAGTGAGCAGAGTACCAGAGAGCGAGTAAGAGAAAGAGAGGGGGGCAGAGTGGCTTGTCTAAAGTTGAACAAGAGCTAAGGATATTGAAGGGAGGGGCTCACAAAGAAGCAGCCCACTGACCGCTGCTGGAAGCAAGCAGAGAACAAAGGAAGGGTGAAGAGAGGGTATGCATGGGAGAGGAAGTTCTTTGTGAGAAGAAAAGAGAGGAGGGGAGTGGGAACTGAATAAACATATAGATCCTCTGTTGCTCGCACAGAGAGAGAGAGAGAGAAGAAGAAGAAGAAGAAGAAGAAGAAGAAGAAGAAGAAGCACATAGAGGGAAGCAGATTGCCTTCAGAAAGAAAAAAGAAGAGGGCAAGCAGATCGGAGCATCCAGCACAGAAAAAAAGAGTACAGGATCCTTCAGCCAAGGCTACAAAAAAAAAGAGAAGTTTAGAGGGAGAGTGGGGATATGCAGTGGAGTAAAAAGTAAAAAAACAGAAAAATAAGTAGAGAAAGAAGGAGAAACAATTAGAGCGAACGATGGGAAGAAGGTTGGGTGCGGGGACGATGCTATGAGTGTTTCTTTGCTGTGGAAATGGAGAAAAGGGAGAACAGCAGATCTTTCATTCATTAGCTCAATGATTACTTTCATCTCATGGAAATCCCTAAAATGATATATGCCTCTTAAAAAACCAGTAAAGAGCTATTTGCAAAATCACCTTTTATTATTCTTAAACCTGCCCTAAGCTGACAAACTATTTTAATAGATCAAAGAACACAAAACACATAAAAAAGTTAATACCAAAAAAATTACAGTAAGCTAGTGTCTAATGTACAAATAGTTAGCAAAGTGCAAAACAAAAAGAAATAAACCTTAAACAGAAAAAGTGAAGTGACATTTACATAAGAGGGTACATAGACATTACGTTTTGGCTGTATAATCTTTGTCCATTTCCATGCTTGAAAAAATTGCCAGTGTATTTTTTTGTGACAGTCAAAGAATGTTAAATAGATTACATGATATAAAAAAATCTACGAAGCTATTTTGTTTTGTTTTTTTGGAAAATGGGTTCAACATAATTTATTAAAAAAAGAGAATAATTTAATTGCTTGTACACCTTATAAAACTAATCAGATCACTTAAGAACTAAAATAAGATTATGAATAACCTAAGCAAGTACACCATCACCTAGAACTCTAACAAATTATGATATGGCCTTGGTGGGTATATACCCATCCTAGGACCTATGCATACAATAGAAGTTTCAGTTCAACATGTAGAAGTCATTGTTATCAAAGTAGAAACCTCAAGTGTAAATGAATTATAAGCATAGTTGTCAAGGCGATGAGGCGCCCAATGCGTTGAAAGGTGCCAAACCTGTTTAGGCGACGAGACAGCCACTTAGGTGTTGCCTAGGTGGTCAAGGCGGAAGTATTAGATGTTTATGTATATATATGTGTGTGTATATACATATATATACAAATAAATATAATTAAATATTAATACTATATATATTTATATATGCATACAAACATATATACATAAATACAATTATAGTTGTATGTTATAAATGAATATGTGTTTATGTGTGCATATATGTAAATATGATTTTATTTTTGTAATTATGCATGTATTGGTATATATTTTATAGAAAATGAGCTAATCTCAAGTGAGGAAAAAGAGGGTTAAGAGAAGTATGTTTACACTATCATTAAATGTTGAGCCCCCTTGAAAAGTGCCTTGCCAACTATGATTATAAGATATTGGGAACGATATAATTGAAAAGAAAATACTTATAATTATCCAGTAATAAGCTAAAAGACACACCTGAGACTTGTAATCAGCTAGATCCATTGAAGATGTACAATATATCTCGTCTCCCCCTTTCACATGATGAGCATCTTTTTTCTCAGAGGCATTTTGAGAAGGCTTGTTATCTTGCATTCTTTCCCTAATGTTGAAACCTGTGGAGTCCTCCCCAGAAGATCTCTTCCTCCATTCTTCAGCATCTTGATCATTAAATCTTCTATTTTGTTTTCCATGCACCCTTCTTTGACTCAATTGATTTGCCAGCCCAGTATCAGCAGGACCTAACAAACCAACAGCAGAAGCTTGTGTGTTAGATGCCCTTGATGGCAATCTTATATCAGCATTTGATTCCATACTTGCTTCTCCTTGGACATGTTTATTTTCAACATCTTCATCTTTTTCAGCAGAAGCTTTGTCGGGCAATGTAGTAGTGCTGAATATTTTCTGAGGATCCATCTTAGTATCTGAATTTTTATCCTTTTTGCTCTTCTCTTCTCCTGCAAAGGTAGGAGTCATAGAACGACCATCAACAAGCCTAGCTTTGTTATTCAAATTCTCGATTTTCTCAATCAAAGTAGAATTTTTTTTGTTGGAATGCTGTTGAGAATCAGAATCCTCTCCTTTCCTAGAACTATTCGTAGAATCACTGCCAGTTTCAAGCTTAGTTGAAACAGGAGCATTATCATGCATATTTAGAGCTGCAGAATGATTTTCAGAGCCTTTGCAACCATGAGAAGAACCTCCAGTGCTCTCATCATTGTTGCGTTTCTTTGATAGAAGTATTGGATCTTTCATTTTCAATTTTTCAGTATTCTCTGCAACTACTTGATCTTTCCTCTCTTCCAAATCATTGTTTTTGGAGCCATCATGTTGCTTTAACAAAACCTTGTATTGTGGTCCATTGTCCTCGTCTGCATGACCACCTTCTTCACTGGGAGCTGGGGCATGATAACAAGGGACCACAAGAAAATTTCCAGAGTCCACTTTTAAATTTTCATTTCGATGTTGACTGGAAAGATCAGTGCAAGGTGCCACTCCCAAAACATGACCACCCTGATCATTGTCACTGCCATGGTCTGGATGGGAACCACAGTAGTTCTCATAGTAAAATTGACGAGGATAAGCATCTGTCCTCATAGATCCCATGGAATGATTCTGCACAATATATGCATCAGGTGCATGAGTCCGATAAGCTGCTCCAGTCAAAGGACCATATCCTCCTGCAGCTCCATGCCTAGGACCAGCATGTGAATTTAAGAATGGTCGAGCAGGGGGGTGGGAATAGTACGCATAAGATTCAACTGGATAACTGCTAGGAGGACCACATGGTCTGCACATACCACCTGGAGGCCCACCTCTATACCAAATTCCATCAGTGGCACTCTGTAATGGAGGCCGACACCAAGAATCCACTTGCTGGGTAGGCATATTTGCATGCTGGTACTGTATCTGCTGTGGATCCCTATGCCAGTTGCCACTGTTTGATGTGATAGAACTGCCCCTGTGAGGGGAACTATCACTCCTCCATGTATTGATATTCCCCTTCTGCAATGGAAGAATTGTCTGATTTTCTGACAAAATAAGAGAAAAGTGGCAGATCCTATAAGAAATACATTACAACACCAGGCTTATCAAATGAAACATGTTATGGTGGTAAAAAATGCAAAACTAAATTCTCACCAGCCGGAAGGGACTCAAACTCTAAGATAGTTGAAGCGGATTCCAGTGTATCCTTTTGCACGGATACTCTTCCTGAAGCAGAGACAGGACGTCCATGAGAGCTATGACTTGCAATACCACAATACTCAAATAAGATTACAATAACTAACGAGTGCCAAGTAATCAAACCTGAGAAAGTAGATCCTTAAGCAAAATATCAATCTAAAAAAAGAAACCCCAAAACTTGCATGTCCCAGGTGTAGCCATCTCTCAGTTAAAAGAAAATGCATTATGAAAATTTTCCCAAAGATAATCTTACAAGTGTTTTAGGCAACATTAAAAATGCACCAACGTATCAGAGGTCTAAATCTTGCCAATCAGACTCATCCAGGGGGGCATTACTTGCTTCTTGATACTATAACGACCACAAACAAAAGATGGTTTTTAATTTTAGATTGTAAGGGCCTATCCCATTTATGAATCACAGTGGGAAAGCCCAAACAAGTAAGCTCACGAAATGCTCAATTTCTATAATTTACTCCTGTTTTCACATATAAATCCCCATCTTCCCTGGTTGTATTCCCTCTTCACCATCTAGTAGTCTCCACCCACGTCATCCTCACCAGTCATCACAAGCACATTCTTGTTCATTACTCTCAATAAAGATTTTCTTGAGTCGGCCATAGTTGTCAAGGCGCCCGCCTAGGCGGCACCTAGGCGGCAAGGCGCTTTTCCAGCAGCGCCTTGCCGTGGCGCCTTGCACAGGGGAAGGCACCCGAGCAAGGCGCCCTGGGTATTTTTACATGATTAAAAAAAGAATTTTGAGGAGTTTTACCCTCTTGATACCCCTCACAAGGGACACCTATTTAAATACCCACACTTATTTAAATACCCACACTTACATGATTAAGAGGGTATCCAAAAATAAATACCCACACTTTAATAATATTATAACAATATTTCACTATCAATAATATTATAACAATATTTACGCGACTACTCTGCGCCCCAATTTAATAATATTATAACAATATTTCACTATCACATACTATCGCACATATATATAAATTTTATAATCATAAATGTGTTATATACTTAAATTTTATAAAAATCTATTTAACTCATTTCTCTTTCACATACACATCATATTTACTTATATACATAGTTAAAACACTCAATATTCAATTATAACGTAAAAATGTAATTATATTTATGCATATTTTTATGTCTCACAACCTCCGACCCATCCTTCCTTGAATACCGCCTTGACCGCCTAGGTGACGCCTAAGCGGCCACGTTGTCGCCTAAGCGGAATCGGTACCCTTCAACGCCTTGGGTGCCTTGTCACCTTGACAACTATGGAGTCTGCAACCCAAGCCTCATAATCGTCACTCATTTGTCATATTTCTTGTCAAGCCTCGTCTACCAAGAGAGGGTGCAAAAAAGGAAAGCAAAAAGAGAAACAAAACCAGGTATGAGTTTTGGATCATCTGAAGTTTAACCTCAAAAGAAATGAAAAAAATAAAAACAAAACAAAAAACAAAATGGACAAGAAAGTTACTAGTGTCAACCATCTTTTTTTACTGATTGTTATTGTTCACGTCAACTTCAAGGCATCAATACAAGTACATTTACTATAAAAGTGCTGCCTCGATTGTCAAGAAAATTGCCTACATGATCAAGTCAAGCACATCAAACTCACACAACTTCAGAAAACTAGGAACGAGAACTTATAAGTCAACATGGTTGGTTTACAAATTAATCCCTGATGATAGTTGCAAATCAAGAATGGAAGGGATAAATCTGACTGATTCGGCAGGATCCTCTTCTCTGCTTCCCAATCATACACACTATCCCACGCAGGTTAGTTCTAGAGCAGCCCCAAAGTTGGCAGCTTATGAGGTTTGTTCTGAAATACCAAGGAAAAGTGTCCAGTGCATAGCTCCAGGGAAAACCTCCTACCCCTTCATTCCTTGCTTCGTTTCCACTTCATTTTGAGCTTCAGTTCCTGCTCTCATTTCTTGCTTTAATTCATGGTTTTGCCTCCCATGTTGGTAACTATTGACTAGTGCACTAAAAAAACATAACTACTTACATAAGAGGCCGCAACATGAATATTTAAAATTCAAATAGCTGTGTAATTCATGGAGATGAAACTAAAAAGTATAAAAAGGGAAATGTTTGCTGTTGTAAAAAACACATCATTCTATTAAATATAAGCTAAGTGATGAGCAGTCTATCTGCACAATGGGATCTGTAAGACAAAAAAGTATATTTAATGAAGCTAGATGTATTAACCTTGTGCCATATTGGATTTTGGATTCTTTTCAGAGCCTAGGGTTGGAAAATCCCCAGAACTCAAATTAAAGCTGTTGGAGTTTGACAAAGATGCCTACAAGAAAAAGACAAAAACCAAAAAATAATGAAGAAGAAAAGAGGCTGCTGAAAAAGTTACAAAGATCTTCATCCCCCCACTAATTTGCTTGAGGGGTGGTTGTAATGAAAAGATGAAACTGAACACAAAAGCAATACCAATTTCTCTGTTTCATGTGTATGCCCCCACGCAGCGCTTAGAGAAATGGGCTTTGCAAAAGATGGTGACTGAGAGCTACCAGGTCTAGTTTCGGCACTTCGTGGCCGTGTCACCACTGCCAACATCTGATTTTCTGGCAATATCCCAGATGCTGATGATGGTCGTGAATTTGGACCCCATGCACTAGAAACAGTCTGAAGAGATCTCTCACTGGCAGAAGTCGAGGGTCGAGTAACACTTCCCCAGATGATGGACGTCCACTGATATGACTTGGTGAAGCACTATTTCCATCTGTATTTGCAGATGGTGAAAATGAAGAACCCCACGCATTTGGAGGAGTCAAAGATGGCCGGCTACCCCAGGTAAGTGTACCCCTGAAAGAAACATCAGAACCATATCACAGATTCATTGTAACTCAAAGACCTTGAGAAAGCATCCACCAAGGATCCGGAAGTGGTAAAATGATATGAACTAACCCAAATAACAAATAACATACTCACTTGGGAACTATTTCCACGTTAGGATCGAGACCATGGTTTTCCAACCTTCAATGAAAAAAGTATGGGTTAATTAATGAAAGACAGCAGATTGACAGAATCCTTCACTTCTGTGGGCTCTCTACATGAGTTAAAATACCTCTGACTAGGCAAATTAATAGGTTTAGGAACTTTTCCCAAGACAGTCATGCCAGATTTTCGTGTTTGACCCCACCTGAAATTATTACAATGCAGTAAAAAATCCTCAGAACGCAATATAATGGATGTGAAAACTATAATAAATTTCACCTTTCTAAGAAACCCAACTCTCAATACTTGCGAAAAAAATGATCTGAAAAATTGACCTAGGTGCCCTATAAATTTTCACCTACCACACTGGGAAGCACAAATTTCAGTGATATTGGTGCTTGCAAATTGTGAATTTCATGGTGTCCCATGGAAAGTAGAAACGGTGTCATGGTAGCCTTCAGGAGAACGTAGAGAAAAAACATTATCACTGAAGGCAGTTAAGATGACTATCTATGAGTAAAGGTGTCTCTTTTCTATCTTAAACAAGAGTTAGAGGCATATTAAGAGGTGGTTTGCTGTGACCACTAAAATTTTGAGAGATCTAAGCTTTTGCTTCTAAACCTCTGTAAAATATAAAAGAAGTCCACACTTGTTTTTTCCCAAGATAACCACGAAGCAAAGCTGCACATGTATCTGCTCCGTAAAAGGTAAAACCAGCATCCTATTTTCTCGAACTACCAGCTTTAACTTTGAGTAGATGCATAGCTTTTACATTATCCTTCATATTCTTGTAAAAAGAAGTCACTCATTAACTCAATAAACTAACAGATAATACATTTTATTTATTACAGAAATAATCATGTATTCAACTATTCATTATATTGGTCATCAGTGCAAAAATACAGTTAAAAAATAAAAGTTTAACATTTTTTATTTGATAAGAGAGAGTATGCTGCAAACAGATACAATACGATAATATATTTGATAGTGACACATATAATGTTAGTTACTTTACACCCTGTTTGGTAACACTATTAAGAACCCCTGTCATTATCAATTTTAAAATTGATATTGATAGGAACCATTAAGTGGTGTTTGGTTAATTGTATCAATTTTAAAATTTGTAGCGCAAACAAGACATATTATGTAATACAAGTGTGAACTTGTATTACTTTTGATATCGATACTCCAACATTTGAAAATATTAATATCAATATTAATATAGTACCAAAAATGAAACTCTAACCAAACAGGGCATTAAATTTTAATGCCATATGTTATTTTCATATAAGTATGGCATATTTATCATGAATATATGATCATGTGAACATTCAAATTAACGTACTGCCAAACATGTTAAAATAAATTTCAAAGATTACGTCACTTTGACCAAACTTATCAAATACTAATTTTATTATTTTTAAATTTTATATTAACATACAATGGTATATAATTTTTAAAAATAAAAGTATACAGAGAAAAAAAGTCACATACAAACACCCTATTATGCCCATATCTCCTTTAAAAGAATTAAGCCAAACATGTTTTATATCAGTTTCCCACGTATGATTAAAGCATGCTGATTTGGTTCGAAATAATTTTACATACTTACAATTAAAATTGCATTCAACGATACCACCTAGTATTAAACACCATGGAAAGCCAAATCGGGTCAAATAAGCCCAATCCAGCCTGACCTTATTGGGTTTTGACCCGATCTGACTACCAAGTTGGATCGACTGATCCATCAGCCCAGAAGATCGGCCAAGTCGGTCATAGATTGGACCGGATCATCCATCCTTCCACCCACACCATGAACAACTGGGTTGGACTCAAGTTGGCCCGCAAGGTCGGATTTGGACCTGGTCAAGACCCAAATCGACCAATCCACCGATTGGGTCAGGCTAGGTTGCCATCAACTAGTTGCACGCCTCAGGTTTTTCCCTTCATCCCATGTATCCCTCGTTCATTTCTTCTTACTTTCTCACTCTAAAACTCTCTCTCTAGAACTCTAATTGCTTAATGTCTCAAAAGTTCTCTAAAATTCTCAACTTCTCACAACTCTCTCGGGTTCTCAGTGCATTCTTTTTTACTTAACTGTGTTATTAACCACTTTGTTTTAATTCTATTTTAAATTCTTGTTATATCATATTTTCATTAAAAACATCTTTAAAAAACCATGATACCCAAATCATCAGTTCAACCCGAGAAGATACGTCTTTGACAAATTGCAATTTGATACATATGCATCAAAGAAAAGTCTGATTTAAGTATTATAACAAGATTATGTATAAAATCTTCCAGTTGAAACATCGCATTGCCAAGAAAGGAAACATGGCTCCATGTAAGCGAGCACCACCCAAAATAAGAAATCAATTTCGTACATACTTATGATCTTTAGAACACGAGAAGGTAGCAATCGTGGAATGTCAAGTCCGCACCAAGTCGTGTGACCCGACCTGACCCGACCCGGTTGGTTTTTCCCCCAACCGTGCCGGTCGAGACCCCGGGTCCCTAACCCTACGTCTAACCGGGTCGGCCAAGGAGCTTTCAACCCCAAGGTCCCTTGGGGGCTTAGGGCCTCCTCTTACCCCCAGCCCTCCCTAACTCTCTCTCTCAACTCCCTTCTCACTTTACAATCACTCTCTCAAGTGTTCAAATAATGTGTTTTCTCTCTCTAAAATGATTATAGATAATTCAATTTTTTATTCACTTCAAAACATCTTAAAGATAAACTTTCATTTAATTGTGTTGTTAACATATTCTTTATGTTGTCCTTATTTTTATAAAACTTTCTAGATTCTAGAATTATCTTTCTACAAGTCACGAGACTCAAACTTCCGACATGATCCGAAATTATTCGACTTGATTACATTGTAATTTTATATCTACGAGCGGAGAGAAAAGTTCAAAAGTATTGGGAAAAGATAATGTATGGGAGACTTTCTAGTTGAAACATCACCTCACCGAGAAAAAATACAATATTGCACCGTGTACGCGAACTTCATTGGAGGTAAGATCTCAATTTTGTAAGCATTTACAAGTATTGAAACAAACAAAATGAACTTCAAAACAGCTTAAGAAGAACGTTCAAGAAGACATTTTCAAACTCGCAACGCATTCGGTCTACATTTATAAGAGGGCACAAAAGCACCCGAAAATTCCCGGAGATCAAAGTTTTGATGATGGTACATTACCATTAATGTTTACAAAATGGTAGCAATGTTTTTACAAGTTTAATATTTAATCATTATTAGTACAAACAAATCAATTGATACAGACAATAGAGACAAGCCGTAGGTCATTTGCAGATAAAGACATATATCGACATAATGGCCAATTGATGGGCTAAGGTTTCAGAAGGGAGAGCGGACACAAAAATGGAAGAGGATCGAACAACTAGAAAGAAAAAGAGGAGATCCACGATCTCACATGAGATGACGTCCCAAAAGTAAGTCTCATGGATCTTGTTATCACATGCTCAAGACAAAAACAAACTACCATCATGACAACAATAAAGAATTTGCGGATATGCGAAGAAACGATCGGGCGGGCGACATTAAGATGATTTTTCATAATAGTATACCGATGAATGCTGCAAAAGGATTGTATTACAAGTCCATAGTCGACACCATAGTTGGCGTCAATAGGAGAGTATACAAACCGACTCTAAAAGAAATTTACAATATTTATCTTCTAATAGAAATGAAAGATATCAAACAATGTGTCAAATCATCTAAATGCATTTGACAAAAAAATGATGCATGTTGATGATGGACGATTGATCATATTAATGACTTTTAATTTTCAAGCGCATTACCTACTAATCTTTTTAAACTCATTTTAGAATTTATGCATGTGCTTAATAGATATAACTAAATAAACAATGGTCAATTTTCTAGTATATTGCTAAACTGAATCTGCCTTTTGGAAGTCCATGAACGCATCCGAATAGATAAAAAATGCGAACTACTATTTCAATAAATCAATGATGTTGTCAAAGAGATAATAGAGAATTAAGTTGTCCAATTAGTAACGGACAATGCAACTACATATAAAATAGTTCGGCACATATTAATGGTCAAAAAATCATATTTATATTAGCCATCGTGCTCCACCCATTTGTTAGATTTGATATTAAAAAATATATGCAAAGATCCTAAAATTGATTGAGTAGTTAAGATGACCCAATCCATATCATCATTCACATACAACCATAAATTCATCTTTAATCTAATAAGGGAGCATAGCCTACAACTCGGGCGCAACTCGGTTTGTTTTTCATAACATTTCTTTGAAGAGTAATATGCAACGGAGACATCCCAATACTCAAATGATACTTTTACCAAGATGAGCTAGTTAGATTGTTAGTGGTCTCCTTCATATAAGACCAAGAGGAGAAAGGTTGAAAAGATCTTATAGAGTGAAGACTTAACGAGTGATAAAGAAGATGTTGCATATAATGCAACTTTTAGTCAAACTTTTTAGAATAGTAGATGGGGATAGAAAGGCATACATAGGTAATATCCATGATGCACTTGAACGGGCAAAGGATGAAATCACAAAGACGATGCCAGACTTCAACAAGTGGTAGGATATTATCGATTGTCGGTGAAAATGAATATTGTATTATCTAATACATGCAGCATATACTTTTTTTGTAATTAAGTTATATCATGCAACACATTTATAATATGCTCTCTTCTTACATGAATATTGTTGCCACTTACCGGGTTATTTTTTAATCCAAAATATGGTTATAATTCGATATTCAAGTCAATTAATGAGCTTCTAAACAAGTGTAAAAGAGGTCATTTGTAAAATACTCGAAAATGATGATCAATTAATTATAATATCATATATATATTTTTAATGTTATGTATTCTTTTTGAATGTCACAGGGAGAGCATATAAATTATGTAAGAATACAACAAAAAAAGATTAGTCATATTCCCTATTTTTATAGATTTTTGACAATTTTTCTATTTTTAGTATTCAAAATCTATTTTTCTAGCACAGTCCAAGTAGGTCTTGTTTGGACTAGACTGCTCTAGTCCCGACCCAAGACCCAAATTTCTTTATTTTTTTTTCTTTTGGAAGAAATACCGTAGTAGTTGCAGTGACCAACATGTTATGCACGCAACGAGGGTCCAAACCCTCATCTCCCCGCCAAGAGAGCACAGCACACAGCCATGAGATGTCCAATGTGGCACAACTGCAGGACTTTCTTGGTAGCAACTACAAATCACAAAGAAACATACAGACTAGGTTGGTAAGTTTGGGTGGATTGGTAAGTGAATTTTGATGGTTTAGTAATATATAACACACCTTAGAAGCTGAATACAGAGGGTTAGTAAGTAAGTTTGGGTGGGTTATAATATATGACGTGGGTTAGTATCTAAATACAAAGTGAGTTGGTAAGTTTGTGACGTGAGACAGAGAGGTGGAGCTCATCACAACACGCCAAATCAACCAAGCTGACCTATTGAACCATGTGAGTCCACCACGCTATCGCTGCACCTCGATGTCAAATCACTGAACGGGTCCCACTGTTCACAGATCTGAACAAACTGATAGAACCAAGCTAAAAATTTACCAAACATGTCAAAGTCGGACTCAATCAGGTCAAGTTGTCATGTTGATGTCGTCACACATTTTTACTCCATAAATTTGAATGATCTAAATTGTGATGTTGAACTACTCGAACTACGCTGAGATGAGAAGATCGAACTGCGCCGCATCAAATCCATTAACTTGGGCCAATCCAAACTCGAAGTAATCTAACCAAACCGAATTGTCCTGAATCAATGTTGAACTGACTTGGATTGGGCTCGGGCAGGTCAGAAGTTAGAACCAATGCGAACCAAGCTTAAACCAGCCAAACAGTTACTGATCCGATTGAACCAGCATTCAACCAGTCAAACTGGCATTGAATCTGTTGGAACCACCTAAACCAGCCTAGCCAAGTTTTAGCCGATCAAATCCACTGAAACCGAGTGGTTTGGGTCGTTCCCCCGAGGTGCCTTTCAGCACTAACAGAACTGCTCCATGCTCAAGTAGGCACTAAGTATTGAACTTGGCCAGGACACAGACACTTGTTGGTGCCTCAGGCTTAATTTTTACACATCAAAAGTGTGCTACGGTACCCGGAGGTTTGGGATCACTGTAGCAGCTACAGAACCGCAAGAGCTTCTTTGACCGGGATCCAGGGGCACTGGAGGGAGAGGGTGCAGGCCCAAGGATGGTGCTGGAGTGCGCCAGCTGAAGCTTCTTGGCCACTGCGGGATGCCAGGAGTGCTCCCTTTAGAGGGGCTTCCTGAGTGGAGAAGGACGACTTGGGAGAAGAAGACTAAAAGCAAAGAAGGGGTGGATTCTGGCAATGGTAGGGCAGCCCCGATGGGTCATCACGCCAGGAAGGAGGGCTGCAGAGAGAACGGGGAGAGGAGAAGAAAGAGAAATGAAGAAAGAGAGCCAAAGAAAGAACAGTATCTAGGAGGTGGAGAGCGATAGGGGTGGCAAAGATCACTATATTTCTTTATTCATCGATTATAAAATTTGACTCTATAAATAGTGTAGTAACTTTTACACTTAAACCCCTATAATTTTCAAAACTAAAAACTATCCTATTTTGACTCTAAAATACTTTTAAACATCCTAGTTGATTTTGATTTTGACACTCCTAACTTAAACTCTTAAATAGATAAAGTTAATAATATAAAATAATACAATCTCGATGCCAGTGTCAATTGAATCTGACTGATGACACAAGATCTTTTCAAGTCCATCTTTCATACTTATCATGACTATCGTCTGCTCGAAAACACATCAATTTGAGTGGGCTAGTAACTCAACACAAGGAATTAATAAGTGAATTGGTTATAATATATGGCATAAGTTGGTATCTGCATATGAGAGATTAGTGAGTTTGGACATGTTAGTAATGTATAGACCATATTAGTAATATATAGCTTACATTAGTAACTAAATATAGAAAGGATTAGTGTATGAGTTGGGTGGGTTGGTAATATAACAATGACTTAGTGAGTGAGTTTGGGTGGGTTAGTAACATATAGACTAGATTAGTAACATATAATGTGAATTAGTAACCAAATACAAAAAGTTAGCAAGTGAGTTTGGGTGAGATAGTACATAGAATGCAATCTCCCAAGAAACTCAAGATCTCTATGCCTTAAAGAAACCAGTTTAGAGATTATATAAATATTTATTATCCTTTATTTTCTATCATATGTTGATAACTTCAACTTTAAAACTCCATACTAATGGAGATACATCAATAGATTCTAACATGGTTTTAAGTTTTTTTCTCGAACAATATCAAGAGAAGAGATCTCCTTGAAGGTTGAGAGATTGTGTGACGATTTGAATCATTTATATATAGTCATATAGAAATTTTAATTCATAAAATATAGTAGAAATGAATCAACAACACCTAGATAAGGTCTTGAATAGGTCTAACAATAGAGTTGTTGATAACTGGAAACTTATTGAAGTCACCTAATTGAATTAGTAATAAGAAATATAATAAGTGATAATATGAATGATCATCCTTTCTCTGTCTGTCTTGATTTCTCATGTCAACTTGTTTAGCCTTGATCCTCAAGTCTCATGTCCCTCTTTGAAGAGATTATTATGTCGTTTTACATTAACATACCAAGATCCGATCTCTCGAAATTTTTTCGAGGACTCCAATCACCTCAATATGGAACCAAGATGCAAGATAACAACCCTTGGGTTAGTAACTGAATTCAAGAGTTAATAAGTGAGTTTGAGTGGGTTAATGATATATAACTTGGGTTAGTAATTGAATACATGGAATTAATATGCATTTGGATGGGTTAGTAACTTAGTAATATAAAGATCATGTTAGCAATATATAGCACAGGTTAATAACTAAAAGTAGAGAGTTGGTAACTGACATAGATGGGTTAATAACATATAAGCTGACTTAGTAATGACTGGCTCCATTTATTACTGGCATCTAGTTTTGTTAACTCTTGACATTGTTTCATCATGTCAATGGTGTTAACTTAGTGAAAAGGTACCATGACACTTTGTCATAGAGAATTGAGAGAGTTGTTTTGTTTTGAAAGTGACTCAAAGTCACGCTTTCATTAGTACTGAAGAAAACCAAAAATATATATATTATAAAGAATGGAGCTAGCAGAAGAGAAGCCATACAATTCCTACACCAGCAACAAGAAGCACAAAAACCTCCACACTACCAGGTGGAATTGAGAACAATCTCCTAAGTACAAAGTAACTTCTAGAAGAAGTTGCCCATGAAAACTAAGTCATTCGGCACACAACTCATGTAAGCAAAAAACCAATCCTACACAACAGAAGTCATAAGCCGAAAAATGTTTAGTGGAGACTCAAAATGATCCACAAAGGTTCTTCTATTCCTAGTTCTTCATAAAGACCATAAAAAGGCAGACAACGCCAAATTTGAAAGTAAAGGTTCAACTCTCCGAATTTGAAAGTAAAGGTTCAACTCTCCAAGTGTTACTCTTGTTCCACTGTTGTATGAGAAACGTAACATTCATTGGATCACCCCAGTCCAACCTCCAACTATGGGACAAAGTGCGTCACAAGTAGGCAATAACACTGCAGTGTAAGAAAAGATGGTCAATGTCCTTGATGTTGGAGCCACAAAAACACAACACAGTTCAACTGGAATAATCTAGTCAAGTAGGACTTAGTGAGGAGTTTCCCTTTGCAAATCTTCCACAAGAAAAATACAATTTTAATTGGAAAAGCAAACATCCAAACTGCTCTCCACAAAGGAACTTCAATGCCCCTGATGTAAGTCTATTGTAGGCCGATTTCACCAGGAAAGGGGAATCCTTTCCCAAAGTCCACACAATTTGATGCTCCATGTCTACACATCTGAAACCCCTCAATAAGTCCAAAAGCATTGCAAATTCAGAGACTTCTTCCTTCAAGTTCTTTCTAAAAGAAAAAATCCAGTCACTCTGTAGAGTTGTACCATCCCAATGTCAGTAGACCGTGGCATCCCTGTTCACAACAATTCTGAAAAGATTAGGAAAACTCTGGTGAAGGGAGCTAAGGCCAGCCCAACAATCCTCCCAAAACAGAATTCTCATTCCATTGCCCAAACAAATAGAAGTCGAGTAGAAAAATTCCCAATTGTAAAAAATGCCCTTCCAAATGTTGGAGATTCTACTTAGTCAGAGAATTGAGTTTCTAAGTGACAATAGTGTCGCTTCATCTGCTTCACGCCTTTGACATTTTCAGACAGAACATCTAGATGCTAGACGTGTTAAAAACTAGTAATAGGGGCACAAAGGGCCCCAGATAACAGAAAGCTTAGAAAAAAAGCTGCTAGAAGAATCAAAGAAAACGAATGTGCATCATTAGATAAGGACAAACACACTAGAAATCTCCTTATGCAGCTGCCCTACCAAAAGTACACCGGAAATAAAATGGGAATACATGAAAAATGTTTGTTCTTTGGAAATCAAAGGAAATGGATGAACAAAAAATCATTTTCAATAGCACATATGCCATCCACTTCCAAAAGAAGATGTACTCCCATAGAAAAGACAAGTTGAAGAAAAAGGGAAGAGCACTGGCCTTCGATCTCCAGCCATCAAACTTGAAGCCATAAC